>CP142461.1:1478125-2948750 GCA_038049695.1 Cinnamomum chago
GTAACTTTACTAATGAAGTTACCAAACATCATCTCTCTGCCCATTTGATTCATCATCTCTCTAGCCATGACAATCTGGTCCACTGCCTGACACCCAATTAAAAAGGCTCCTAGAGTGTGTGTCAAAGATGATTTTACATAAGAGCGGCCGGACTCTATTGATGAAGATTTCAGACAAAATTTTGTAGACCACATTGCACAAATTGATAGGCTGTCCTCTACCATTTCGTTCTGAAAAAAACTCTGCCTTTTGGATAGGAGCCCTTGACTTTGTGAAACCTGGGCCCCGTTGTAAAGAAAAAAATATATCTCAAATAAAGCTCTAAATAAATGTATGAAATTAGCAAGCCATGCATAATAGATTACAAAACGTTGACATCACGTACATCAATATAATAATAGCAGTTTGATTTGTCATAACTCATAATAAGGTTCCGGTTATACATTGCAGAAAATCATGGGGATGCGGTTCGATCCATGCTGACCTGAATATCCGCGCCATCTCCATGCTGTGAGCCGGCCCTTCTTTTCAAATTTAGGATTCTTTTTTTGAATTTCTTGCAAAGTGGTATGGCCAACCGAACTAAATGTGCCGCTACAAGAGGGCCCGCCAAGCCAAATACAGCTAAAAATAACATTATATTCATAACGATGTCAAGGCTTCCAACCTCCTCATTAAGGCTGCACAAAAAATCCGGTATCACCGCAAAACCGAACCGAACCGACCGAACCGGGCGGTTCGGATCGGTTTATAGTGGATCGGTTCGGTTAACGGTTTGAAAATCATAAAAACCGCTTACATTGGTCGGTTATTGGTTTGAACCCACGGTTAACCGCTTAAACCGAACCGACCGTATGCGGTAACTTAAATATTGTTTTTTTACTATTTTAGTCTTAGGATTTCATTTTTTACTACTTTCATAGTTAGAGTCGACAACTCCATTCTCACATAAATTCAATTGCGAGTACTACCTCAGAGTCAGAGGGCATCATGTGAAATGAATGTTTCACTACAAGCTGGTTATTGTTTTTTTTTTTTTTTTTTTTTTTTTGTGTGTGCTTGTGTTTAGTCCAAACTCTTTTTTTTTTTAGTGAAACTATTTTTTATATGCATTTAGTCCAGTATGGATTGTTGGATTTTTATGTTTGCACCAAACATTGAAACAAATGCAAAGGATGAGGTATCATCATTTAAAAATTTCCAATGTCTAATTTTCAAAAAAATGAAATAAAAAACAACGGTTTAACCGACCGAACCGAACCGAACCGTTTGGTTTGGTTTGGTTTGGTTTAAACCCTCTCCATCGTCGGATTGGATCAGTTAATTGAAAAACCGACAGGTTCGGTTTGGTTATTGGTTTTAGTGTTAAACCGATCCGAACCGCCCATGTGCAGCACTACTCCTCATAGTAGTTTCCTGTGAGGAAACTTAAGGATAAACCATATGAAAGCAAAATCGAAGCTATAGAAATCCACATGGCGAACATCAAAGCCCACATCAGCCCCTTTCGTTTGAGATTGAAACCACTTATAAGCAATAAGATTATGCTGGCAGATGCAAGCAAACCTATTAGGTTGGTGAAATTGAATAATCGGTATAAAAAAGGGTTTTCATCAGACATGACAGCCCGTCCCACAAGATGCAGTAATTTATCTCCTTCATCTTGCCAAACACCACCAGGAGGGTTGAGTCCAGCTTGAAAAGTCACGGTTGCAATCAAAATAGCTACCACCATCAGCGTGCTCTTCGTTTCATTCAACCAATTAACATGTGCCTTCCAATTGTTCTTACGATATGTAGTTTTCCGTGCTTGTGAAAGTTCCTTCGCTCTTTTACCTCCAGCACCACAAAGAATCTTTTTGCATTTCTTATAGCCTGATCTTCTTGGTGCTTTTACAAGGGCATCCAATGGCGTATAGTTGTTCATGTTTAAAGAATTTACATCCAGCCTCCTATTGCTCAGCAAAAACTTTATCACCTGTGTGTAATCAGAGATGACATAAGGATCTGGCTACCACGGAGTCATGTGATTCATCGTGTGTTCGTGTGTCCCCTACACATCCAATGTGCGGCCTCGCCACTTTAATTACTTGCCTTAATTATGTGCCTGTGTGCTAATTAGCAGGGGAGTAGTAAGCATAGATAGGTAATATCCTAGGTTCTAGGCTTAATTGTGAGGTTTTGGGGTCTAATTGTAGTTTAGAGTTTATTTAGGGGGTTAGTTGTAATCACTTCAAAAAATATTTTTATATTTAAGAGAAGGGCATTTATTTTCAATAATTTTAGATTTTTTATTAATAAATACTATAAGAAGGGTACTAGTAGAATAAAAGGTCCGGATATTTAATTGAATTCTTTAAATACTTTATGAGTAATTGATATGACTTGAGTGGGGCGAAACTATTATTTCATTAGAATTTACTGAGGGACCATGTAAGAGGAAAATTTATTTTGAGTGAGGTAATTAAAATGGGGCAATAGTTTGGCTTTAAGGGTGGGCATTAATAGTTTGAAAACTTAAATTATAAAATTTATTAGGGACCGTTTAAGAGGAAGTTTGAAAATTTTAATTATAAAATTTATTAGGGACCTTAAGAGAAGGCATGTTTATGTTTAAAAATGTGAGCCACATAAAGGGAATGGAATCCATAATGACTTCTTCTGTGGAACAGTGGAAAACTCACACCATGAGAGCAAATCAAAGACCAAAAGCCCTTCAAAAGGGGTTTTTATCATTTTGTTGACGTCACTGAAATGGGATTGGGATTGTAGGAGCGGGAAGAGGGAGAGTATAGAGGGAGGAGACAGAAGAAGAAAGGGGAAGAAGAGCAAGAGAGGAAGAACAAAAAGGAAAAGAAAAGAGAAAAGGAGGGAAGAACAAGAGGAAGAAGAAAAAGGAAAGGAAAAGAGAAAAGGAGGGGAGAAGAAGAGGAAATGGCAAAGGTAGCACCCAGTGAATCAGTGATATGGCTGCAGCAGCAACGACACCAAGCCCAGGTTCGGTCTATTCATTTTTTGTTTTCTTTCCTCTAGAACTGCATTCTGATTTTTTTTCTCCCTTTTTTTGCACACATCATTACCTTTCTTTTCCGATTTTTTTTTTCTGGTTTGGCCATATTGACTGTATTTCAAAATATCGGTCATAACGACCAATATTCACCCGAGAAAATGACAATATTGACTGCGACGATAACGAGACCGCTATAACAGTAAAAGATCGTCGCGGTTCAGGCTGATATTGGTTCATATTGGTAGATATTTTAAACCATGGTTGTAATTTTAAAAATGTTAGTTAGTGAGGCCCTTAGAGGCAATTTATCTCCTTCATTAACCATCACTTAAGGGAAGGGCGTTTTAGTCATTTCACTAGTCATTGCAAAACTATAAAACTAGTCCTTCCCTCTGTCAAATGACACTTCCCACTCCCTCTTCTCTCTCTCTCTCTCTCTCTCTCTCTCTCTCTCTCCCTCTCTCTCTCCCGCTATTTTCCTCCCATCTTACTTTCTCCCTTCTCCAACAAAGCCAGGGTTCTCCTTCAGGATCAATGGCTTCAATCACCTAGAACGGGAGAATTCTCAAGATTCCCGCCTTCTTTGCTTGTGGTCCCAGAACCTATTCCATACCAACCCAAGTAAATTCCATATCAATATCCATATCAAGAAGAGATTATGGATATTGATATCTTATTTATTTTGTGGTCCTTCAACTTGGAGGCTTTTGATTGGCTGGAATGCCCTAAAAAGAAGGAAGTAAATCAAATTCGTTAGAGAGAGAGGAAAAACAGGAGAACGTGAGGATGAGCCATGTAACTAGATAAGGATGGGAAAGAAAAATTAGGAGAAAATCGTGGAAGCCATTGAAGATTCTCTTGCATTCATTTATGATAAGTCAAAGTCGCCAGGAGTAACAAAATCTCATTGGTCCGTGAGTAGGGGCGTTTTGCTTTACACAACGCCCTGGGTGTTTTGTAGCCCTCCTCGGATATGCTATGAATTCGTTAAATTCCTCTCTTCACTTTTCTTTATCACAAGTCCTCATTGAAGTTTTTTTTATTATAAAGTAGGCCCCTTAAAGGATCAATAATTTTTCATAAGTGAGCCCTACTATGGAGAGCCACACATTTCTCAATTTTTATTTTAAAGTGGGGCCCTTAAAAAAGAGTCACTAATTTCTTATTAGCAAACCCCACTGAGGATGGTGGAATTCCTAACGTCCATGACAAAAAAATCCCGAGACATTAATGGGAATCTTCTTTTTTTTTAGTTCCCAATCTTCTAAAAACTAGCCAATCAATCCAACTTAATTATCTTCTCCTTAAAATCAGATATATTTTAAAGGGCTCTACTATGGTCTTCTTTTCTTTTGTTATGCACATGTGAGTTGGCATTATTTCATTGGACAACCAAAAAGGTCAAAAACGCCCCTTTCCAAATGGGGCATTATGGAGAATTTCCATATATATATATATATATATATATATATATATCTGAGAGTTATCACATGTGCCCGGTGTGCAAGAGGTGGCACCCACTTGATCGTCCATCTGACTGAACCCGACACACAACACCCTCAATTTCACATGGCCCCCAAGTTTTACACCCATCGAATGGACTAGACTATTGCATCAACTGAGACCCAAATGAATGAACTATGCACTATTAAATTCATGTGGTTCAGATGGAGATGATATGGTTTAAGGGTGAGGTTGGTTTTTGCAGGGATGAAAGGCCCAGGGAGATGTTTCAATCCCCCCAGGTCCCGGTTTTAGGTGGGGTCCCATGTGGGCCCCACGTTGAGGTGCGCACTGGATGACTACTATATATATATATTTATGTGTGTGTGTGCGCGCGTGCGCGCACGCGTGCGTGCGTGTGAGGTTATGGGGCATTTCCAACTCCATTAGATAAGAGTTTAGCTTGGCATTGGAAAAGCGCCGCCCAAGATTCGGTCGAGGAATCATCAGCGTCACACGAGTGTTCCTTACAATTATATATAAAAAAAAGCTTAATTACCTTTGTCTGAATCTCGGATGCAAGGAGATGGAGGATGGAGTTGTCTTCGTCATCTTTCATATTTACAAAATCATCATCAGGTATCAACTCGATCAACATCTTCAAGGCCTCGAATTGGCCATTACTTGCACACAGATGCAAGATCGGCTCTCCTTGTTCCGTTAGAACCCAAGCAGCTGTGGGTTCGGCAAGAACCAACTCCTTCAATACCTCCTGTCGGCCTTTCCTAGCTGCAACATGGAGAGGAGTCCTTCCTCTTTTGTCACATATGAAACAAACACCAGCATCTTTTTCTACAAGTAGCTTCACAACCTCTACATGCCCTGCTCCTGAAGCAAGATGGAGAGGAGACTGGCCTTGTGAGTTTAATTTATGGGCATACTCCGGTTTCCGACTTAAAACCTCCTCAGCAAACTCAACATGTCCAAACTGCGCAGCTACATGCAAAGGATTTTTACTTGGTATGGGATCATGCATCACCATAACTCCAACTCCAACTCCATCGAGAATATGCTCATCTTGTTTAAGTAGATCACGCAATGAAGTAACATCTCCTCTTATTGCTGCCTTGTGGAGCCTTGCGTCCATCTCTCTCTCTCTCTAATTTTTTTTTTTTTTTTTTTGCTAAAGTCTCTCTCTTAGAAATTCTCACTTGTTTTTTTGAGAAGGGGATAGCGTGCCTTTATCATACTAGGAAGTGCAATTTATATAGTTTTGAAGACTAAGCTTCGCCACATCCTCTTACATGTTCCACACCGTTCGATATTTTATAAAAGTATACTTTTGATTGGTGGGTGGGGATTGGAGAGACTGTCCGTCAAAGTTGTACGGCTTCGAGATGTTTTAGAAGAATAAGAAATTTCTTGAGTACAGTTTTGATCGATGGGTAGGGATTGGAGAGACTGTCCCTCGAAGTTGATATTTTAGAAGAGTAAAAAGAAATTTCTTGAGGCCGCCGGGCAAGGAGAATTTTCAAATGTTGCCGATCTTCTATATATGGAATTTTTTTCAAATGTTGCCGATCCTTTATATGTATGACCACAACCTCTTCTCTACTGTCTTTCTCTTAACGCGTTTCTGTACATAACCGCATTGCTTGGAATATAGAAGGACAGTGCGCATTGATCTCCACGGCCCACAATCCCAAGTAGTTTGGTGTAACTCTCTTTCAGCAAATAAATATAAAATTGGAGCCTGTTTTTCCGGGATGAAGAGGAAATTGGTTTCTGACCTTTCAATAAGCCAATTCAATTACACTAAAAGTCCATATTCTTTGTTCTCTAGCTTAGGTCCGCCCGAGCATGAAAGAAACTTTTCTGGCAATGTCTGGGCTTGTTTTGTAAATTCACTTTACTAATGAAGCGGAGTGAGAGTCATTTTAAGTGACAACAATAGATAAAGAGTCAATTATAAAAATCTCGTATTTCAAAAAACACCTTCATTTCTTAACAAAAATAATTCAAGTTACTTTTTCATGCTGCTGAAGGCCAAAGGTCATCTATTTTTTTTTTTTTTATATAGAAAAACTACATTCTCATTTCACTAAATGAAAAAAAGGTTATCACTTTCTTATTTGATCCATTTTCCTTTTTTTTCTTTTAATTTGGCCTTTTACCTGCTTCAATTCCCTTTACCAATTAAGTTATCAAATAGAGCCGAGCAATTGAAAAGAAAGGTGATAAAACTGCCAATTAGATAAGATTTCAACAATTTTGCGGATGCAAATCCTCAACTATTTTGAGGCTGAAAATCCACAACAATTTTGGGGATGAGATAAGATTTCATAAATTTTGCGGATGCAAATCCACAACAATAACGTTTCTTATCCTATCTTCACATAATAATTGGGTTTGATGTTGACTTCCCAATGTCCAGCAGGACTAGAAAATGATAGATAAATGCTGGGGAGACGAACGAGTAATGTTGCACATCTTTCTATGAATTCTTATAAAAGAAACAACAAAAAAGAATCTTGGAAATTACCATCCAACCCTCATTCATGCTTCAGTGCCATTTTTCAAAATCAAAGTGGCAAAATGCACACCCCACTAATTCACTTAAATAAAACTGGTCCCATCGTAACAATGAGCGTCTATTTAACAATATGTCAATGCTTGATTGGTGGGACTTGTGGATCAAAAACTTAGATTGGTCCTCACCTGGGTCAAGCACCCCCACCATCTAAGTATAAGAATGCCAATGAGACACACGTGCATTATATATATTAAAGCAACATGGGAGGTAAACTGTCTGTGAGGGGTGCCACCTTCACATTCATGTTCATGTAAGGAGCTCATGTGTAACCAAGAAATCATATGATGTTTATGGGAGCCATTTCAAAATCCATATCTACATTTTCCATTTTGAATTCAAAATTATAGGAAGAGATTTTACACTGTTTGTCACGATTAGTACCGTTTGTAAAGAGCCCACGTGTAACCAAAAAATCATATGCTGCTTATGGGAGCCATTTCACTTGCCCAATGTACGTGTGATCTATCATGATGGGCCATCCATAGAGAATTTAGTGAGCATTTACTATAATTCCTATTCCATTTTTTAATTGACTCATTCACACAGTTTCCAACGTCAACTCATGCATAATTTTAGCATGCTAATCCATATCTACATTTTTCATTTTCAATTCAAAATTATTCCTTGCAATCACGCCGTTGCCCCTATCTCTCTCCCTCTCCCTGCAAATTCATTATTGGATCCTTCTCTCTATTCAGATTTTCTCTCTCTCTTTATACAATGGAAAATTAACAGCGGTCTCCTCCTCCCTCTCTCTGTGTGAACTGAATTACTCTCAAAATGTAAAATTTCTATTTTTGTGATTTCATTGCCGGATTCCATTTGATAGTATTCATCAGTGGATTAGGACGCTTTGATGCGAATGGCAATGGGTATTTCAACGCCCTATCTCTTCCGAATCTATACCTCTTAGAAATGTTTATGTCGTTGGGGTTTTTTGAATTTTAAGTAAATAGAGGACATTTGCTCTAATTTACATTCATATATAGGTACGTTATCCATGTTCATTTCAATCATTAAGGGTTTATTGTTTGATTTGATTAGTTGTTATTTTCTGATTATCTTCCTTGATTATATAATTTTTCTTTCATATTTTGTTCTAAACTTTGATTTTCTGAAATGCCTTTGATTTTACTAAGGACATTGCATTGTAGTTATGCCAAAATTACTATTATGTAAGTTGACATTATCATCAAACAATTCAATTTGATTTTTTTAATAATCAATTATTACTTTTGCTCCGTTAATTTTTTTTATTTTCGTTGTTTTTCCTTTTCTCCTTGGATCTGTTTTTTCTTATATTAAATAAGTAGAAGGCATGTGCTCAAAATTGCATTCATATATAAGGTACGCTATCCATGCTTATTTCAATCATTAAGGGTGCTATTGATTATGGGTGCTGTTTATTGCTTACTAAATCAATAGCAAATGGGTATCTTCGAAAAGTTCTCTTTCCATTGGACATATCATTCAATTTAAACTCCCATTAGTATCTATTACGTTCTTAATTTCTCTCCATCCCTTTATTATATTGATGTTGGCAAGGTAACTTTCATTTTCAATTTATCAATTAAGAAAGGTGGTTTTCAAATATTTTTTTATTCCAATTTTGTTGGTAATCTCTCTCTCACTTGCCCCTTCTCTATATTTATATATTTTTTTCATTCCCATTGAAGGGTTGCACTAAAAAGAGAATATATTTTTAGCATCGAACTTATAGTGGTCATGATCCTGACCGCCACTAAAAGATATACGGGGCACAAACTCACTTTTACCGACCGCCATTGGCCGCTAAAAGCTATTTTTTTTATAGTGTGGGTACTACAAATATTATATTCATATCTATTCTTTATTTTTAGGGGATTTGAGCCTACAGGTCAAGGGTCAATAGAAGGTGATTGCTTGGTGCTGGTCACTTCAATACAGAACTCAAGCCACCTCAGTTGGGACCTAATGCCCATGTGGAGGACCACAACGGATCTGCTGACGACATTTCCCCATTGGTCCATCCACTACTGCAAACGTTCTGCGAACAGAGTAGCGGATCTTCTAGCTGCCTAAGATATCCCCGTTCACTCAGATCAGGTTGCAGAACTTCCACCACACATCAGACAACAGGCGCATCTTTCTACACGCGCTCTTTCTATTTCCCCCCTCCCACGGCAGGAGATGGCGACGCTGGTTTGAGAGCCCAGTTCCAACATCGGGCACGGATGGAAGCTTTCGACACATAGGCTTACTCGTCTTGTCAGCAATACTCGGAATTTCACCTCTGAATCGAGCAAAAAAAATTTCTTTTTTTGGGGGTTGTTTAATCTTATTTTGGTCATTTTGAAAATGAGGCTTGTCCTTTTCTTGTGATGTTGGGTGATGGGATATGCTAAGTTACTCATCTTCAGCCCATTTATTTTTCAGATTCTTGATGGTGAACACATTTACAATGTCAATGCTTCTTTCAATGCTGCAGCATTGAAAGCATTGCCAATTCAATTCTACACCAAATCCCGCTATCACACTTTTTTGTCGTATAAGGAGAAAATCAGGACAAATCACCATTCCAGGTCAAGGGTCAAGAGAGCCGGCGACTACAGAGAAGAGGCTAAGCTAACAATTGACTAAGACCATAACAAACCAACTTGAAAAAGTTGAGACTCGAGATCCATTACCGTCAACTTGAATTTTTTATTAATATGATGGGATTGGAACCCACTGTATGTCTATGACCCTAAAACTATCAATGACAAGGTGGGAAAATAAGCCAAACCTTTTTTTTTTTTTTTATCGGTAATAAACTAACTCATTAAAATGAAAAAAAAAATACAAAGGGGTAAAACAAGAAAGAATAACAAGGTACAAGAGTATTGTACCCCTTCTCCCACCTCTATTACAAAACCATGTCCTTCCAAAGGAGAAGTCCTATCAATCCCCCGTTTGGCAAGCGCATCTGCCACGTGGTTAGCCGATCTAAGCTAATGATAAAAGACCACATTAATGGAAGATGATAGAGCTCAAATTTCATTGAAGAGGAATTGGAATTTCCATGAATTTGCTTTCTGATTCGACACCCAAGTAATGGCGTTGGAAGAGTCACTGTCACTGTCACTGTCCTGGAACCCTACTTGTGGAAGAAGATTAGGCACTCATGGACCATCACTGTCACTGTCCTGGAATTTTCTTTGCTTGATAATTCCATGACACGGAGCTTTGATATTTCTTCTTCAATGCCCCCTAAATTAATATTCTGGTCCAGATCCAGGACCCAGGCTTGAAAATTTTGTACATAATCGCGTTGCTCGGAATAGAGAAGGAAAGTGCGCATTGATCTCCACGGCCCACAATCACAAGTAGTTTGATGCAACTCTCTTTCAACAAATAAATTTAAAATTGGAGCCTGTTTTTCTGGGATGAAGAGGAAATTGGTTTCTGACCTTTCAATAAGCCAATTTGATTACACTCAAAGTCCATCTTTATTCTCTAACCAAGTGTGTTACAAAAATCATTTGGCTATGGTTTATTTTGGTTTCCAAGCAATGCTTACTCCTTTTTTCGTAATGGAATTGTAGAAAGACAGTTGGAATATTTTCAAGTTGAATCGGGATCCTCTTAGGATTTCCCCCATGGTGCCGTGAGTGGATCAGTCACGGTCCGCCACGTCACTGTGGGCAGCCCCTACCTGGATGCATGGCGGCTGCCCGCATGCATGGCCGGCTTCGCGAGGTGACCGGGGGGGAACTCCTCAGCAGACTCCTGGAAGTTCTTGGAAGTCTCTTTCACATATCACATAATAGTCAAGCAACACGCAAAAGAAACTTTTCTGGCAATGTCTCTGCTTGTTTTGTAAATTTACTTTACTAGTTAAGTGGAGTGATGGTCATTTAAAGAGATAATAAAAGAAAAAGGATCAAATAAAGAAATGGTGTACTTCAAAAAACACCTTAACTTCTTAACAAAAAGAATTCAAAAAGTTACTTTTTCATGCTGCTGTATGACAAAAAAATCATCTTTTTTTTTCAAATAAAAAAATACAGTCTCATTTCACTAGATGACAAAAGGCCATCACTTTTTCATTTGACCCATTTTCCTTTTTTTGTCTCTTAATTTGACCATTTACAAAACTTCACTTTACTAATATAGTAACTAAACAGAACTAATTGAAAAAAGGTGATCATATCTGCCGATGAGATAAGATTTCAACAATTTGTGGGTGCAAATCCACAACAATAACATTTCATATGCTTTGTTTAGATCATGGGGCCGTCTTCGTTGCAACACACTATGATGCAGCGATGGTCTTCCTCAAATCACTGCTTGCTACCTCACTCATCAAATTAAGAGACATGAAACGGATTTCTCGTCACACACCTTTATTTAAGGAATTTTTACTATTTTCAAGATTACCCTTGCCATTTTCTTAACAATTTTCTTTCCAATACTACCCCTCACTAAACTTCAACCTAATTATTAAATCCATCTTCCACATCTATTTAAACCACTTAAAATTCTCTTATCTAAATTTCAATCCACTTAGAGTTGGCCCCACCATCGGATTGACGTATATCTTTTAATTATCGATCTGATAATGCATCTAAGTGCGAGAAATAATAAAAGTGAGAAAGGAGTCATTTAACATGTGGGCCACAAAGATTCTGAAGGCAAATAAATTCTTAATGCCTACATTTTTGTTGTTTTTCTGACCCGATACCTATATATCTAAATAGTGTGGCTTAGCTTTAAAATCTAGACCACCCAAAAATAATGATTTCAACCCTGTTGGATATGAGGGGCAATTCTATGATTGATTGTTCGTAAAACATGTAAATTAACCCAGTTGGATATAAGGTGGACCTCACTAATAAACTTATAATGGTGGAGGATTATTGATAAATATTAAAACTTGACTAGTGTGAGGTATTCCCTAGCTTATTATGGATTAAAAATGGCCATGCGAGAGGGTTTTTATTTATTTATTTGGGCCTGATATTTGTTTAGCCCTATAAAAGCAATGTTGGAATACACTATTATGGTCCGTTAAGATGTGTTTGTAATTATGTACTATGGTGGTGCGGCCCATTTTGGTTATCTTTTGAGTATTAATGTTGGTTTGACTTTGATTGAGATATACCTGGTTATATTGCGTTTGGCTTAGACCTAATTAGATCATAAGATAAGATTTATGAGGGGAAGTCAATCTTGAATTTTGAATTTTATAATTAAAAGGGGGTTTTTAATAGTTAGATTGTCCGAGTAAAAAACATTCATATGTCTTTGAAGTGAAAATGAAATAAGTTAGGGTTACTTAATAAGTAATTGGTGGATGCTTATTGGATTTCTATGTTCTAATCACTTTCATCAATGGGCGCACAGGTACTATGGCCATACCTGAATAAAACATCAACCAATGGTGAAGAAGGGAGATCACATTTTGTTTTTAATGCAGTTATGTTGTATGGAGCTTGTATAAGTTGCTAGCTAGGAATTGCTGACTCCGATCTGTTTCTTGTAAGCTTAATACTGTGAAGCTCTTTGCAGTCAATTGACCTGTGAGTCTGGTATTTACTAATTGGTAGAGCTTATAATAGAAATGCCTTAAAAAAGTAGCACTTTTTTTTAAACATTTTTGTTTTTGAGGATGCTTGACATTTTCTCAGCATTCGCATATGAAAGTGTGGTAAGGGTGATGACCATAAAGACGAAAAACTATTTATCAATTTGCAGATCATCTTCTACTTTCACGCATCTCCAGCCCCTCTACTTCTATAGGTTAATGGCAAGAAAATGTCAAAACACCCTATAGTGTTTGTTGATATGAACTTCCTTCCTAGTATGAGCTCTTTACCCCTTCAACCCATTCGGATTACTGTCTGTGATTAATCAAAATGGGATCACATGCATTTTTCTTGTGAAGAGGGGCCAATAGTTAGCTAGAATATATTACTAGTCCTTGGTAGGTTCTAATACCCAAAAGGCTTCTAAAACATCAACTGCCATCATTGTTTAAATGTCTTAAGTTTTTTCCATTTTTTTTTTATTTAAAGCATTTCTACAAAAAGATTCTTGGTTATTGACAACATGGGGGCATGCATGTTGTTTAGTGGATGATGTGATATAATCCGTCTGACAAGAGAAGTGAGATGAAACGCTAGAATTTTAATGGGAAAAAAGGCTTTTGAGTTAGTATTTAAAATTAGAACAAAGAGAAGATGTGAAGTTAATTGAATGTCACTGGCAGTAAAATATTTCTACCCTTCAGAGTAACTGTTGTGATCGAATGTGCGGAAGCGTGCGATCAATAAGCAAACAAAACAATCAAGCCACACAAAACACAGATTTACATGATTCGGTGATTTCACACCTACGTCCACGGACAAAAGCTCGTCTTCTTCTTCTTTCACTAATCAGAGTTTTTCCCACGCATTAGGGTTACAACCAAAAGAGATAATATATAGTTTTAACAACGACTAAATTACCCCTCAACCTTAATACAAATGAATTGGGCCTAAAAACGAGCCAAAAAAACCCATAAACCCAACATGCAATCCACCTTTGCGAGATTTGCAGGTCACAAACATTTTCCACCTTGGTATGCAATCACACGCCTCCAAATGCGCCCGTAGGCGCCATACACCTGAAGGTGCTCAAACTCGCAGGATATTGATCAAGTCCAAGCAATGCTTAAACTTGACCCCAGTCACAACCTTCGTCAGCATATCTGCGGGGTTATCAGCAGTTGCGATCTTCTGAAGAAGTATATCACCTTCGTCAACAATCTCCCGCACAAAATGATATCGTACATCGATGTGTTTCATACATGAATGATGAACTTGATCCTTTGCCAAACAAATTGCACTCTAACTATCACAATGGACATCCATGTGCTCTTGAAAGATCCCCATGTCATCAAGCAAACCTTGAAGCCAAATGGCCTCCTTAATAGCCTCTGTCACCGCCATGTACTTTGCCTCAGTAGTTGACAAAGCAACTGTAGACTGTAACGTTGACCTCCAACTCACAGGTCCCCTTGCAAATGTCAACACATAACCTGTTGTAGACCGGCGCTTATCCAAATCACTAGCGTAATCGGAATCCACATATCCAACCACGTGCTGACCAATACTATCATCACGCTGAAACACCAAACCAACATCCACGGTACCCAGAATATACCGTAGGATCCATTTCGCCGCTTGCCAGTGCCCTTTCCCTGGATCATGCATATGTCTGCTCACTATACTGACAGCCTGTGAAATGTCGGGCCTAGTACACACCATCGCATACATCAAACTTCCAACAACACTTTGATAAGGAACCTGAGCCATGTACCGACGCTCATCATCTGTGCTAGGAGACATAGTAGCACTAAGCTTGAAGTGAGAGGCAAGAGGTGTACTTACCGGTTTTGTTTTTGCATCCATACCAAAACGCTGTAGTATCTTTTTCAAATATTGTTTCTGTGATAGACAAACCCTACCTTGCACCCTGTCTCTCTAAATCTCCATACCAAGTATCTTCTTAGCTTCCCCAAGATCCTTCATTTCAAATTCAATACGAGTCTTCAATTTTTCAATCTCCACCTTGCTCTTAGAAGCTATAAGCATATCAACGACATATAAGAGCAAATAAATGAAGGTTCCATTCCGTAGTTTGCGATAGTAGATACAATGATAAAAAGAACTCTGTGTGTACTTCTGCCCAATCATAAACTTGTCAAATCGTTTGTACCACTGTCTCGGAGATTGTTTCAAACCATACAACGATTTGTTCAATTTGTAAGCCAAATGTTCTTTACCAGGAACCTTATACCCATCTGGTTGGGTCATGTAGATCTCCTCATTCAAGTCACCATGCAAAAATGCAGTTTTAACATCGAGTTGCACTAACTCGAGATCAAACTGAGCAACCAAGGCTAACAAATACGAATCGAAGAATGCTTCACAACGGGAGAGAATACCTCATTGTAGTCAATGCCTTCTTTCTGTGCGTAGTCTTTAGCCACCAATCTAGCCTTGTACTTGACACTATCCTTTCCTGGAGGTCCTTCCTTCATGGTGTAGACCCATTTGCACCCAATTGCTTTCTTCCCCTTAGGTAATTGTACGAGCTCCCAAGTGTCATTCTTATGAAGAGATTTCATTTCCTCATCCATTGCATTCTGCCACTCTGCACTTTCTGAATGTCTCTTTGCTTCTTTGTAGGTAGTTGGAACACATTCTTCAACCATTGGAAGTGCATATGCCACCATGTCAGTGAACCATTGAGGTTTTCGAATATTCCTTTTTGGTTTACAAGTTACAATAGAATCTGCTTGCACTTGTGGTGGCTCTTGGGCTGGAGTCTCCTCCTCATCTGTATCATCATCCTCTGACGTAACTTGGATGACATCAAACTCCACTTGCTTCAATTTACCATTGGCCTTGCTCTTCTCCTGAGAGCCATTTTGCTTGTTCTGTTTACACATAGCAGATTCATCAAAAGTCACATCCCTGCTCAGAACAAGTTTCTTTGAATCAGAACACCATAGCCGGTATCCTTTCACACCACTGCTGAAACCCAAGAATATAACTTTCTTGGCCCTTGGATCCAACTTATTCTTTGTGACATGGTAATAAGCAGGACAACCAAATATATGCAATTTATCATAATCAGTAGCGGGTTTTCCAGACCATACCTCAATGGGTGTTTTTCCATCAATCGCAGCAGAAGGTAACCTGCTGATGAGATGACATGCATAAGCAACTGTCTCACCCCAAAACACTTTGCCTAATCCGGAATTAGACAACATACATTGAACTTTTTCTAATATAGTGCGGTTCATGCGTTCTGCCACCCCATTCTGTTGCGGAGTCCCACTAACTGTGAAGTGCCTTACGATCCCCTCATCCTGACATACTTGCAAGAATGGACCAGACTTGTACTCTCCACCATTATCTGACCCGAGCCTTTTGATCTTTCTGCTAGTCTGTGTTTCAATCATTTTCTTCCACTTCAAGAACACATTCAAAACTTCATCCTTGTGCTTCATGACGTACACCCATACTCTTCTGGAGAAGTCATCAAGGAATGTAACAAAGTAGTGCATACCTCCCAAAGATGCCACCTTGGTAGGACCCCATACATCCGAATGAACATAGTCTAGTGTGCCTTGAGTGCGATGGATCGCGATACCAAACTTCACTTTTGCCTGCTTGCCAAAAACACAATGTTCACAAAATCCCAATTTGCAGGTTTTTGCACCTTGCAACAAGCCTTGCTTAACCAAACCCTGCAATGCTCTCTCCCCAGCATGCCCTAGACGCATGTGCCATAATCTAGTAGTGTCTGTAACAGTCTTATTCGAGCTATCAGATACTGTTGCTGCTCCACCTACAACTGTACTTCCTTATAAGAAATACAAATTTCCTCTTCGGATACCCTTCATCAACACAAGTGCACCATAAACAACTTTTAGAACTCCACCTTCTACGTGTAATCTTGAAGTCTTTGGAGTCTAAAGCACCTAATGAGATGAGATTCTTTTTCAAGTCCAGTACATACTGAACATCTGTCAAAACCCCAACTACTCCATCATGCATTTTCAAACGGATTTTTCCTATCCCTTTTATTTTTCAGGCACTATCATTGCCCATTAAAACTGTTCCACCATCCAACTCTTAAAAGCTGGAAAACCATTCCCTGTTGGGACACATATGATAGGTGTCTAAAATCTGGTCGTCAGAATGGCATACCAATGAAGAAACAGTCAAACTAAATTCGAATCATCATCCCCATTGTGTCCAATGTTTGCAACAGATTTATCTTTGTCCTTATTTTTCAATTTTGGACAATCCTTCTTCCAGTGCCCCTTTTTGTGACAAAAGGCACATTCATCTTTTGCAGGTGATTTTGATTTTCCTCTCGACTTAGAACGAGATTTTCTACCAAATTTCCTATCATCTGATCTGCCTCTTACTGTCAATGTATCAGATGATGAATCCTTGTGGGGTTGTTTGTCCTTCTTCCGATATTCATTATTCATCAAAGCAGCAGACACATCATCATATTTAACCTCATTTTTCCCGTTGATCAAAGTGTGAGTAAAATGATCATAACTATTGGGAAGCGAATTCAGAAGAAGTAATGCCTTATCCTCATCATCAATTTTCACATCAATGTTCATTAAATCAGGAATAATTTTATTAAAATCGTCGAGATGTTCGGTCATAGAAATATCTTGGCGATACTCGAAGCGGAAAAGTTTCTTTTTCAAATAGATCCGATTCTCCAAACTCTTGGTCATATACTTTTCCTCCAATTTCTGCCACAACTCTTTTGCAGAAGTTTCTCTCATCACTGAGTATTTCTGATCCTTCGCAAGACGTAATCGGATGGTGCTATATGCCTGACGATTGATCTTCTGCCATTCCTTATCTTCCATATCTAAGGGTTTATCCTCCAAAGCAATTTCCAACTCTTGTTGGTTTAGAATATCTCTAACCTCACATTGCCACATACCAAAGTTATTGGTACCATCAAACTTCTCGACTTCAAATTTTGCATTCGAGATGGTGGTCTTTGTTGATGATGAGCTTGCCATTTTTTTTTTTTTTTTGTTTGCTAAACTATCAATCCACTTCGTTCAGATCGTAGACCTCGTCGATATGAATCCAAAAAAAAAAAAAAAAAACAGAGTTCAATTCTGGCTGTCGATTGGTCAAGTTCTGCCTTGACCCTACTGTTCGCTGATGTCAGCTGCCTCAGTGAACTGCTGCTGGGCTTCTGCTGTGCTAGGTTTCTGGGCTAGGCGGGTCAGACCTGGGCTGGCCCGACCTGGACTGCCTCTATTCTGGGCTTCTTTAGCAAACGGGTTGGGCCGACCTTCACTTGACCCGGACTGCAGACAACCCAAACTCCCTTCTTCTTCCCCTTTTCTGTTCTCTTTCTGGTTCAAAACCAGAACTTGCCATGAAACAAAATAGCGACGTAGTGCACACTCCGGCACGGCAACGTGTGACACGCTGCGGCGGCGACCTCCGGCAGCGTGCGACAAGCTCGCCAAATCACAAAAAAAAAAAAAAAAAACTCCCTGAAATCGACCCAAAATAGGGTCTTCTTTAGCAACAACCCTTTTTTTTTTTTTTTTTTAAACTGAACAACTACAGCACCTTGAGTCTAGATCTGAGATTTGTGCAGTGCCCACTTGTTCTTCTTCAGTTGGTCACGGGCGACAAGCCCTTGGGTACTGCAAAACCAAAACCGAGATCTAACCCAATCTCGTCTGTCGATCCTCCGTGCACAGTGATTGCCCATTGAAGATCTCACCAATCTTAGTTGATCGCATACCACAACAATTCTCTGATACCAATTTGTCGTGATCGTGTGTGCGGATGTGTGCGATCAACAAGCAAACAAAACAATCGGGCCACACAAAACATAGATTTACGTGGTTCGGTGATTTCACACCTACGTCCACAGACAAAAGTTCGTCTTCTTCTTCTTTCACTAATCATGGGTTGATTTGGACGTTTATGGAGATATTCAGAAACAGGCTCGAATCTCTTGTATATGCAACTCTATGCAAAACCTGTTTTTCACCTAATATGAAGTTATAAAATGGCTAAATCTCAACTTAAAATTCCCTAATTTAGAAAACCTAAAAGGGTCCACACTTTCTCAAAGAGTCCTAAACTAATAGAAGCTCACAGTTGCCTGGACTGCCTTAAGCTTTAGAGAAATTCCAAGTTTAAGGAGTGGAACTTCATAGTGGGGTCCATTTATTGAAAACCCGAGCTTCTCAAATGAGCGCCCTCTCCATTTATGATATTTCATTAAATCTTATTACTACATGAGTTTGTCCTTACGATCGATTGATTGTTTGGTTAATAATGTTTTTGACATATTAGTAGTCATTTTCATTAATCATGGTGTAAAACTAGGAAAGATAGAGTTGAAAAATGTGTGCATTTGAGAGAATTCAAAGATAACCTTAAAAGGTGATAAATTAAGAGGGATTTGTTTGAGATGGCTTGGACAATGCATACGCATGCAACAATGATAGCCATGAGGAAAAGTCTTTCTAAGTAAGTTGATAGCCCGTCACGGAAAAGAGATAGGTTGAATTGGACTTGGATAGAACTAGTGTGGCTGGATGTGTGTGGCTGGATGTAAAGAATTAAGTGCAAACCATCTGGTGACTTGCCCTAGGATAGGTGGATATGTTGAAAAAAAAAATTCATGTAGCAACCTTAGTAGGGTTGGGACAAGGCTTTGATGGTGATGATTCATCAATCATATTATTAATCTATGGTCAATCTTAGAGTAGACCAACTTCGAGAACCACTTTTTAACTTGGGATTTCCCAAGTGAGCCTTTGAGGATCTGAACTTGACATATCCCACATGTTGAAAATTATATCTAGAAACAAACTTAGTAACTTTATATTTGGTTGTACAAAAATCTAGAGCACCACAAATGTGGTTTGCAAAGGCATTAAGGGCATATTTGTGCAACGTATTTTACTTGGAAAATGAACAATAATACGGAAAATCTCCTCTGGACTTCAATTCCATTCATTTGGCACGCGCCATTCTCCTTTGGGGAATGTATAAAGAATAGCTTGCTTTCTCAAATTTAAGCCATCTAATATTTTAGAATAACTACAATAACACAAATACTAATGTTTGGATTGTCTAAGGCTTCAGAGAAATCTCGTGTTTAAGGAGTGGAACTTCATTGTGGGCCGCATCTATTGAAAACCCAAGCCACTGAAATGAATGCCCTCTCCATGTATGATATTTCATTAAATTTCACTATAATAAGAGTTTGCCCTTACGATCAATGATCATTTGAGAAATAATGCGATTGACATATATGTATTCGTATTCATTAATCACTAGCAAAAAGCCCCGTGCTTAACACGGGTAATGTAATTCATAATATTAGATACTGAAAAACATTAAAAAAAAACATTAATAACGAGGTTACCAAACATCATCTCTCTAGCCATGACAATCTAGTCCACTGCCCGACGCCCAAGCACAAAGGCACCTTATGATTTTACATAAGAGTGGCCGGACTCAATTGATGAAAACTTTAGAAATTTTTTTGTAAACCACATTACACAACCTGATGGGCTGTCCTCTGTCATTTGGTTTTAAAAGAATTCTGCCTTTTAGATAGGAGCCGTTGACTTTGTGAAAATCTGGGCCCCGTTGTGTTTGTAATGTATGGATTATTCTAAAGGCGTAAATGGTAATGCATCTTAGGTATAGAAAAAAATATATCCCAAAATAAAGCTCTAAATAAACATATGAAATTGGCAAGCCATGCATAATAGATTACAAAACGTCGACATCACGTACATCAGTATAATAGTAGCAGTTTGATTTGTCATAACTCATAATAAGGTTCTGGTAATACATTGTAGAAAATCATGGGCATGGGGTTCGATCCTTGCTCTCCTGAATATCCGCGCCATCTCCATGTTGTGAGCCGGCCCTTCATTTGAATTTTAAGATTCTTTTTTTGAGTTTCTTGCAAAGTTGTATGACCAACCGAACTACATGTGCTGTTACTATTGAGCCAATCAAGACGAATGCAAGGAGATATGATGTTACAACCAGAATGATGTCAACGGTTGTAATTCCATCAATGTAATTTCCATTGAGAAAAGCTGAGGATAAAGCAAACGAAAACGACATCGAACCAATTGAAATCCACATGGCGAACATCAAAGCCCACATCAGCCCCTTTCGTTTGAGATTGAAACCACTTATAAGCAATAAGATTATGTTGGCAGATGCAAGGAAACCTATTAGGTTGGAGAAACAGAAGATTCGGTAAAAATTAGGGACTTCATTAGACATGACAGCCCGTCCCGCATAGTGCCTATTCTTAATGGACCGCCATTCGTACATTTTTGTTATATTATCTCCGGGTGATTGAAGGGGTGGATATTCATCTTGCCAAACACCACCAGGAGGGTTGAGTCCAGCTTGAAAAGTCACGGTTGCAATCAAAACAGCAACCACCATCAGCTCGCTCTTCGACTCATTCAACCAATTAGCATGTTCCTTCAAAGTGTTCTTACGATGAGTAGTTTTCGGTGCTTGTGAAAGTTCCTTGGCTCTTTTACCTCCAGCACCACAAAGAATCTTTTTGCATTTCCTATAGCCTGTTCTTCTTGGTGCTTTTACAAGGGCATCCAACGGCGTATAGTTGTTCATGTTCAAAGAATTTACATCCAGCCCCCTATTGTTAAGCAAAGACTTTATCACCTGTACAATCAGAGATGACATAAGGATCTAGCTACCACGGAGTCATGTGATTCATTGTGTGTTCATGTGTCCCCTACACATCCAATGTGCGGCCTCGCCACTTTACTTGCCTTAATTATGCGCTTGTGTGCTAATTAGCAGGGGACTATTAAGCATAGAAGGGCAATTTCCTAGGTTCTAGGCTTAATTGTGAGGTTTTGGGTTCTAATTGTAGTATGTATGCATGTGGGTAGGGGTGAAAGTGGGCCGGGCCGTCCTAAGGCCGCCCACGGACGGCCCGTTATAGGCTCGGCCTGAGCTCGGGTCAAAAGACAATAGAGCCGAGCTAGGAACTAGTAGGAGGCCCGTTTGCTTAAACTGGCCGAACTCGGCTTGATGAAGCTCTGCTCGTAAGCCCTAGGGCCTACATATATTAATACATATATTATATATATGTACACTATACAATATATAATACATATATGATATAATATAATCCATAAATCCTAAACCTTAGTTTTGATCAATAGAAATAATCTCTAAACCCTAAACACTAAATTATCCATAAATCCTAAACCTAAGCAGTAAGCCAGAGGGCCTACATATATTAATCCATATATTATATATCTGTGTACACTATACAGTATATAAGACATATATGAATCTATGATACTAAATAATCCATAAATCCTAAGCCTTAGTTTTAATCCAATATAAATAATCCCTAAACCCTAGGCACTAAATAATCCATAAACCCTAAACCTAAGCACTAAACCTTAAACCCTAATTTTAATCCAATATAAATAATCCCTAAACAACCTTGAGGAGCATGTATATTAATGGTCTGGAAGACATTTTTTTAAGTCTTGTAACTCTGGAACAACCTTTCCTTTGTTGTTATTATTATTTATTAATAATTCTCTATTGTTGTTGTTCTAGGTGATGCTGGATACTTTATTTTATGATACTAGCCGAATACTTTATTTTATTCTATCATGCTATTGGAGTTTAATTTGATTTGTATTGTTGTTAAAGTTTGATAATGCTCATCTACATTAACATTAAACTATTATGGAGTGTTGGAACTGGGCTCCCTTTGCTTTTATGGAGTCTTTGTTATTTTAGTTAATTTTATTGTTGCAATCCAAATTATGGGAATGGGAATATGGGATGAATGCATGCATTTGACCATTTTTTGTTCTGCTTTGTATATGTAGATTTCTTTGAATTCCTACATGATTTTTTTTTCCTGAAAATATTTTCTTTCAACTAGTGCTATATCATTAGCCGGGCTCAAAGGGCCAGCCCTATGGCCTCATAACTTAATAAGAACTGAGCCTGAGCTAGGGTTTTTGATGCCCTCTCGAGCTCGGGCCGAGTTAGGGCCTACAGAAAAATACTAGGGCCGAGCCTAGGGCCTATCAAAGCCCGGCTCGGCCCGGCCCACTTTCATCCCTACATGTGGGCCCCATGTTGAGGTGCACACTCGATGTATATGTACGAAATTTTCATGTATATGTATATGTATATGTATATGTATGTATGTATATATATGTATGTATGCATATATATACACATACGTATATATATAGATGAAATTTTATATATATGTATATGTATGTATTTGTTCTGGTTTCAGGTGTGGCCCTATGTGGGGCCCACGTTGAGGTGCACACTGGATGACTACTCTGTGTGCGCATGCGCATGTGTGAGAGGTTATGGAGACTTTCCCAACTCCGTTAAGAGTTTAGCTTGGCATTGGAAAAGCGCCGCCCAACGTGCGGCCGAGGTTCATCAGTGGCATACAAGTGTTCCCTACAATTATATAAAAGAGACAAGCTTAATTACCTCTGTCTGAATGTCGGGTGCAAGGAGATGGAGGATGGAGTTGTCGTCGTCATCTTTCATGTTCACAAAATCATGATAAGGTATCAGCTCGATCAACATCTTCAAGGCATCGAACTGGCCATTACTTGCACACAGATGCAATATCGGCTCTCCTTGTTCCGTTTGAACCCAAGCAGCTATGGGTTCAGCACGAGCCAATTCCTTCAACACCTCAAGTCGGCCTTTCTTGGCTGCAATATGAAGAGGAGTCATTCCACTTTTGTCGCGTAGGAAACAAACACTAGCATCTTTTTCTAAGAGTAGCTTTACAACCTCTACTTGCCCTGCTCCCGAAGCAAGATGAAGTGGAGACTGGCCTTGGGAGTTTAATTTATGGGCATACTCCGGTTTTTGACTTAAAATCTTGTTGGCGAAATCAACATGTCCAAACTGCACAGCTACGTGCAAAGGATTTTCATTAGCTATGGGATGATCCATAACTCCAAGAACATGCTCATATCGTTCAAGTAGATCACGCAACGAGTTAACATTCTCTCTGATTGCTGCCTTATGGAGCCTCCCGTCCATATCTTTCTCTCTCTCTCTCAATTTTTTTTTTTACTTGGTTTTTGAGAAGTGGATAGTCCATACTCGGAAGTGCAATTTATATAGTTTTGAAGATTAGGTCGACGTGAGATGGGTTATCTCTCCACGTCCTCTAACATGTTCCGTTGATGATCGAGTGGAGGAGAGGGTCTCAAACTTGTATGGTCTGAATTTCTTGAGTCCGGGCTTGGAGATTACTCAAATGTTTCCAACTTTACCATGATGGATTCGTCCGAAGATACCTGAGAGCACTATGCTTCACCTCACCAACCTCTCGGAACCGGATTCCCTGTTTGGTCCAAACAGGGAACCCCTGTTTGGACCAAACGGGAGTTGACACGTAGGGGGGCAGGTGTGGGGGCGGAGGAAAGAGATCCATAAGATATCTAGTCTTGAAAACTTACTCCTTACCTGTGTTTAATCTACCAAAGAGATCTAATGGTTTAGATATTATATTTGGAGCTTACAGAATCCAGAAAATAATATCCAATTAATAATATATTTTTTATAAATATCTCGATTGGTGATGATCCATTGGCAGCATCCATAATAGGGTTGTGGTCTTAAGTGTCTTTGCTTTTGCTTCTCTTAAGTGTCTTAAGTGTCTTTTGCTTCTCTAAAGTGGGTAGATGATAGAAATGACTGCCCAACGCTTTTATTTTCTAAACATCTGGCCCGCTTTAGACATTTAGATAAATAGTGCCAACGCTCTTATTTTCTAAACATCTGCCCCGCTTTAGACATTTACACAAATAGAGCCTGAAAAAAGAGATGCCAACCAGTTACTAGCTAGTTTCCTAGCTAGCAAATAAGAGTTATTTTTCTTCTTATTGAACGATGTCAATCCAAACTCAAAACAGTATTGTAGAGCGCTGGCTGATCCTAATATGAACACTAGTTGTGGTTCCCATACCACTAATGGGTCCCACTAACTGGTAATCCCCATGCGGTTGATCACTTAATAAATCCATTAGTATTATGAACTTCTGAGTAGATACAATAATTAACAATTTCTGTATTTACAAAAACCTGGTGTATTTTTAAAAATTACAGATCAGTCTCTAAAATCCCTTAATTATAGATAAACCCCACTCTACTATTTCATAATACTCCGTTAAGCTGGTGCATATATAATTACAAGCCCAGCTTGGATAAAAAGAACACTCCATTGTCCCATGATTACTTCTTTTGTGAGGAAAATCTGCAGTTTGATACATGAGATTAGGGTTATAGATCTTGTGATTGAGTTCTTGCTTCTTTTTTTAATAGATCTTTGATCTTAATACATGAGATTAGGATTGTAGATCTTGTGATTGAGTTCTTTATCTTATGGGTGTTTGATCCCTATGTTAAGTGAATCAAAGGATTTGATAAACACATCTAAGAGGCTCACCTAATTCCAACAGTTTGAACATGGTTTAGCTCTCTTTCAGCAAAAACAAGTTTAAAAATTAGAGACTTTATTAGTGGGATAAAAGAGGAAATCGGTTTCTGACCTCTTTGTTCCAACTCCAAGAGCTGCTTCGAATCAATTTAAGCTCTCTTTAGCCCTCAATAAGCCAATCCAATTAAACTCAAGTTCATCTTTGCTTCTCAAACCAAGTGTGCTGCGACAATTATTTGCATGTTGGCTGTAGTTTATTTTAGAGATGTCAAATGGGCCGGGCCGAACCGGTCAACGGGCCGTGCCGGGCCGTCATGGGCCGGGGAAGCTGGGCCCGTTTGGCCTGGGCCTGCCAGGCCCGCCTGGCACGTGGGCTTCCCACTGTGGCCCGCCAGGCACGGCCCTCCTGGCACCCCCAAAAGTGACTTTTTTTAAAAAAAATTGTCCATTTTACCCTCCCCCCCCCCCAACTGCAATAAAACGATCATATAAGGGGTATTTTGTATCCTTTTCAATTTTACAAAGTCTATAATACTCTAATCCTCTTATTCTTTTTCTAAATTTATTAGTGTTATTTATACTACTCTAAGTCTCTAATCCTCGAAAATTTCTACGTAAAAAGTGTATATCGTGACAACTTGCCAATAGACTCAACTTTGCTAAAAATTGGATTAAGTCTTAATAACATATAAATAAAAAATTACCAAGAATTTAAAACTACTAAACCAAAAGGTTAAAATAACATGATGGGGTTGGTTTTCTTGTAATTATTGGAACTTCCATGATTCCATCCATCCTAACCCCACTAATACAAGTGCACCTAGGTGGACCCCATGAGATGTAGTAGGAAATCCCCACTCTATCAATCAATCAGAGTAACTGAATGAGTCTCTTTTCTGATGATGGTGGAACAGTTGGATGCTAATTTGCTGTGATATCTCATATTTTGTCACTACCCATTGACTTTTGTGTTATCTTATAATTTGGATGTCGCCCTGTCTATGGTTTCTCTCTCATTTAAAGCTCCATCTGCCCCACTACAACTATCCTTCCACAATCAGTTTTACATTCTTCCTCCACTTGTGGAGAAGTATAAATAAAATATCAAATAAGAATTTCAGAAATTTCAGAAAAAAAAAAGTGAACTAAATTTTTGGATGAGCACACTACCTAATGAGACAAATGTAATCACATTCAGTGGGACCCATGTGTTAATTGACCCAATAAAAAAAGGCTTCCCAAAAACATTAAAAAAAAAACTCAATAATATATTTTTAGATGGCACAAGTCTTCAAAGATATCAAAGAAACAGAATGAGAAATAAAAAATGTAACAAAAATAATAATAATAATAATAATAAAGAAATCATATTCATGATATGCATTTTCTAAACTGTGTTAGAGATAGAGCCTAGTGGTCCTAGTGAAAACTGCCAAAACTGACTAGTGCGCTCTCAGTGGCAAGTCTTACACCACATGTGAAACCATTCCTTTTATTCTTTTATGATTTTTATTTACTTCAAACCTAACTTTCATCGACCACATGACTTACTGGAATTGGGGGTATGGACCATATGATATGCTAACTTACTTGAGGTATGTGATGTTGGCATTCTGATTAATCAACATCTTTGTTTCACTTTCAATAACTACTGCTTCAAAGTTGACAGTTTCAAATTCTAATCATCTGGGTGATGGTATTAGTGTTATTTCTAAAAAAATGAAAAAATAAAAAAAAACAGGCTCGCTGGACTGCCTGGCCCGACTCGCTCCAGCCCACCCCATGGTAAGCCGTGCCAGGGTATTTCCCTGGCGGGCCGTGCCAGCCCGGCCCGGGCCGTTTGACATCTCTAGTTTATTTCAGCCCGGCCCGTGGCCCGCTTCGGCCCGGCCGGGCCGTTTGACATCTCTAGTTTATTTCCATGGTTTCCAAGCAGTGATAACTCGTGGTGGAATTGTATAAGGACAGTTGCAAGACGTGAAGTTGTTGCAAGTCTCTTTCACTTCATAGTGCATAGTCATGAAACTAGCAAAAGAAGCTTTTAGAAAGAAAGTGGACTACTTTCAATCCATGTCCCAACAAGATAAGATTCCATCTGCTCCATCTGCTCTCTTCGAACGATACTATCTTGGTTGACTCTTTACTTCTCAACTTCCACCAGGACTATTAATTATAAAAATTGAAATTCTTCACCAATTAATTAAGTAAATTTAGGTATTCGATAAGGTTTTAAATTTGATTTTTTTTTTTACGGATAGGTTCCATAAGAAATACTAGGGAAGTTTTGGGCCTGCAACTTAACTCAAAGTAAAAAAATCTTAAAACTTAAATTAAAAATAAATTTTGTTTAGTTTCAAACTTAGAAAAGATGAATTAGTAAAAAAAAAGGTAGCTGAATAAATGAAGATAAAGAGTCCAGAGAAATGAAGGGATTCAAAATCAATATTGAAAAAAGTAAACACATACTATGAAATTAAAAATATCATAAATCTGAAAATAAAGCTAAAATGATATAAAAATATTTCCTAAGAGTAAAATAAAAACATAACCACATTAAAAGAAAATTAAATAATGCGAGTGGCATGATACAAAAAGAGGAACTGATCTTTATAGACCAATTATTGAATCCATACACTTTCAATAGATTGCATTGAGCAGGCTAATGGACTCACTTAGGGCTTGTTTGTTATCTCTACTCTTTCGTTTTTTTGACAGACCTATCCAAACTAGAGCCATTAATCGAAGTTTTCAGTAAAATAATGGTGTATTTTGAATAGACTTTTTAATTAAATCAATGATTGAAATTTTTTTCAAATATTTTGAGACCCACGAGTTATCAAGACTTGAGATTTGACCCCATAGTCGTGTTTAGCATTCCAAAGAGATCTAATAGTTTGGATGTTGTGACTAGTGCCTATAGATTTCAAAACATAATATCAAATGGTTCATATTTTTTCACATATCTCGAGATTGGTGATGATCCAATGGCAAAAATTTGGATACACAGTAATGATTGACCTTCTTGATATCTTCAACCGTTTGGATTGTGATTTGATATCCCTAAAATAATTAAAAAAAAGAAGATCCGGACTGCCTATGGACTAATCCAAAATTGAGCATGTTACATCAATGGTTGATATTTTTCCGCAAATCTCTTGAGATCCATAAAATACTTAGTCTTGAAAATTCACTCTGTAGTTGCTTTCAGCCTTTCAATGAGATCTAACGGTTTAGATCTTGTGTTTGGAGCTAAAAGAATCTAGAAAATAAAATCCAAGACTTGATCACATTTTTTCTAGATATCTCGATTGGTGTTTATCCAGTGGCTGAAATCTTGGTCCTATGACCATATTTGATATTGTGAACATTTCCCACGGTTTGGATCTTGATTTACAAATTCAAATTAAAAAAATAAAATTCGGACTGGGTCATTATTGACTTGAGAGTGTTGTTCATCTGTGGCATTTTCCCCTATACTTTTCAAGTGTATCCATAAGAGGGCAGTGGTTTTAAGTCGCCTGGCCTGTGCTTCTCTAAAGTGGGCTGATGGTAGAAATAACTGCCTAACGCTTTCCAATCCTCCATCCCGCTTTAGACATTTAAAAATATAGAGCCCTAAAATAGAAATACCAAACAAGAGCCTACTAGTTACTAGTTTCCTAGCTAGCAAATAAAGTTTGTTCTCTTCTTATTAAACGATCTCAATCCAAACTCAATTAGTATATTGTAGAGCTTTGGCTGATGCTAATATCAACACTAATAGTGGTCCCCACACCACTAATGGGTCCCACTAACTGAAATCCTCATGCGGTTGATCCCTTGATAAATCTATTGATATTACTCATCTTTAACATACATTTCAATCAATCGAGCTTTTGAGTAGTCTCCAATGAGGTCTACGAACCCTTGCCCAGCCAATTTAATGGAAATCTCAACAAAAAGCCCAGCGTTCGAGCCGGCGTCGACACAGTTTGGGTCGTCGAGCCCGGCGTCAGAGAGCCATACACACCATTCGACTTTTGGATGCATGACTACATTTGGGCCGATGCCCCTTTTTTCTTTTTGGCCAGGTTGTTATAGGCCTTAACTTAATTTAAAACATTGTAACTTTATTTGAACTCATGCACTTCTGTACTCCTTCAGTTCTGTTGTTTTTATGGTGTATGTTTTACCATCCGTGCAGATTCTATGTGTCGATACTTCCGCAATTAAATTTTGGTGACTGATTATCATTTATAGCATCACCAAAGACTTCAATCCACCTGGAATTGGGGTCATAATTGTGATTAATAGGAAAAATCTTAATTTGCATCAATTCTCATATCCTTGGGATTGGGATACCACCCGCCCTAATTTTGGGGGTGTGACAAGATCCAAAGATGGGAAGGTCGGGTATTGAAGATTTCTAGAGATTCTCTTTCTAATTTCTTTTATTATTTTATTGTTGTTCCCAAAGTCCATGCAATTTCACACCATCTCAATGGAGATACACAAATAATTATATATAGATGTTTTTTTTTTTTTTTCATTTCAATCATATCCGATGCGCGGGATTCTAATAATGAAGTTTTAATGGTTCTTTACTATTTTGAAAATTTCCAACACATTATACTAGGCTTTATCTATACTATTTTTCTTTTCATATATTAAAATTTGAATGGATGTCAAATTTTACACGATCAGTTGGGGACAAACAAAATTCAGACGGTGGAAAATTTGTGTGGTTAGCAAAAATACAAGCTCAGTCTTTTTCCAAAATAGGCATGTCCAATTCTTAAAAATAAAAAATAAGAAAAACCATGTTACTACGTGGCATCATTTCAGCGACATCTATGGATTCCCTTCGACAGCTTTTCCAAAATAGTCCGTTTGAAATCCACATAATTAGTGGGGCATGCTGATTGCTCTTGGTGGATCAAGACTAGGCATGTCGATCCAAGTGCAGCCCAGCCCGGCCTACCCTAAAAAGCCCTTAAAATGAGGGCTTTTACTTTCTTAAAAAGCCGTTGGCCTGGGCTTCGATAGGATTTCTCAAACTCTCTAATTTTCAAGCCCTAGGCCCCGCCCCTGCCACTTGAGGACAGGGTAAGGGCTAGGCCAAGGCAGGGGTCACCCGTGCCTTGCCCTATCTATACTGATCGTAGGCTAAGGTCAATCCCGGGATCAGCACGACCCTGCCCTTTGCCTAATCAAGACCAGTCCAGATCCTCTAAGGTTGACTTGGAGAATTCCCGACCTAAAAGAGTGGAAATCCACAATGGCGCTCACCTAATAAAGATTTGATCTGGTCAAAATAAAATCACTCAAGTTTTGGATTTGTACGAAGATAAGGATGATTTGATGATTCATTATCGCATTTTTTCCAACAAGAATACTGCATATCTTATGGAGCCCACTTAGATGAAAGTTTATCAATGCGAGGAGAGTAAATGTTGGAATGAACATTAAACAAAGGATAAAACTAGAAAAGTAGACAATTGGAATGAACATTAAAATCAAGAGGGCAGGGAGCCTGGGAGAGAAAGCCACCATCTCAACTGACATAAAAAGTTGATCTAGAATTTATATAAACTTTCATCTAAAATGAGATCTCAAAAGACCATCGATGTGGAATTTATATAACTTTTTGAGGATATAAATCACATATTTCTAGATATTTTATCATGAATGTGTACTAAGAAATTTAAATTTACTTTATTTAATTTATCAGGTCGACTTATCAGTTTCTTGGTAGACTTAACCTGCTAAAGTTGGAGTCCAGTCAAAAGCATAGTCAAATTAATAACCTACAGTTTTATAAAAAATAAAAATAAAAACTAAGAACCAGATGAGCTTACTGTTTTAACCAATTACCATGAACATTATATGTTCACTACAAAATCAGATTATATTAAGGGAAAAAAATAATTATATCCTACCTAAGAACATCAGAATAAAAAAACTGAGATGGTGGTTTTAGTTTTAACTTACAATGAAGAATAACATCTTACACAGATTGTTAAGAATAATGAAGTAATCCGGCTTGTCCTCAAGCGACATGAATCAACAATGGTGGAACTATTATATGAACTCTGATGAGTAAGATTTGCAGAACACCTGCTGATCAATATTAGTATTTAACATGTGCGTTGTTTTATTTTATAAGACGGACCACTATCAGGTAAAAAGAGGCAATACCTCTCCTAAAGTCAGCATCTTCTTTTTACTTGATATAAAGTGCTATATTTTATACCCAGTAAGAAAAGAATAATACAAAGTAATCATAGAAGTTTAGTTAAATAGAAGCTCACAAATAGAGATATCCATAGGAAGAAAAATACTAAAAAATAAAAAACTACAAATACAAATCTGGCAACAGAATTAGACCTTCTTCTTAAAAAATGCATAAGAATGTAACCTAGGTATTCTAGATCAAATTAGAATGACTGAAGACCAAATGCTAATCAATAGTTGGATGAAATGATTGAAGACTAAATGTTATTCAATAGTCGAATGAAGTGTTAGCCAAGGGGTAGCTCAGTTGGCCTAGGACTACGGTTTGCACCCGGAGGTTGTGGGTTCGAAACTGCTCTACCACACTAGGGCCACAGGGGAATTTTACCCGGCTTTCTCTCCTGGGCCCGTAGGGATTATTCTGGCCCAAAGGGCTAGGAACCCTACGTTATCAAAAAAAAAAAAAAAAAAGAATGAAGTGTTTTCTTCAACTTTGGTACTATTGCACTTGTGTGGCATTGGATTTTTGGACCCCCTAATCTAAGTGGCAACACCTCTCCATGATACATACGGATTAAGATGCAATGAGGAACTTTCAATTGAACAAATTTAATGCAATTTTGTAAGCAACAATGTTGTTCTAGCTAAGTAAAATTGATTAACGTTTTATGTTACAATAAATTTTCTACGTGCTTATACAAGGTGACAGGATTAAAATATTATCAGGAGCAGTAAGAAAATAAGTTAAATTTTACTCAAAAACCAACAAAAGTTACACTTAATGTGAGGTACCTACTATGCACTCACAAATATGTGTCTAGTATCATCTAATGGCTTCAGAAAGACATATTGAACCAATGTTAATTAAAATAGCCAAAAAGAAAAATGGAGTGAACTCTTCCTATTTCAAATATAACATCAAGCTCCATTTCTCTGAGATTGTTTTATTTATGAAACGTCCTTTTTATAGAAAATTATAATTCAATGATATCTTCCTATGCTACATTGACAGCTTGGATGCAAGCATGTGGTGGGTAAGTGTCCATCGATTTGCTCAACTTCCTCTTTTCTCTCATTTTCTTTCCATTTTTCATATAAAACTTGTTTGATTGGTGTTGGCTGGCAAATTCAATTGCTCTATATGGCCCATCCCAGCAAAATGCATGTGATGCTGCCCCCTTGGTGCACCGTTTCAGACACAAACATGGAGTCCTCTCATTGCCTCCTAGTAATCTTCAACAAATCAAATCCAATGAAAATGGGAGTCATGGGTGCCACACCCATGATCTTTTGGGGCCCGCTTTAAGCACTAAATAGAAAGGGTCCCCTGCACAAATGGGTTATTTTTGTCCCCTAGTGCATTGTGCAGGCAGTGTCAGGTGGTCAAGGTGTGTCGAGGGGTTGGACGAATAAGAAGGAACTATGTCGAATTGAAATGCTTTCTTTATGGTGAGTTTTAGGATCCCACTAGGCTTTGGTTACGTGCCGAGCAATTGAAAAGAAAGGTGATAAAACTGCCAATCAGATAATTAAAACTGGTCCCATCGTAACAATGAGCGTCTATTTAACAATATGTCAATGCTCCATTGGTGGGACTTGTGGATCAAACACTTAGATTTGTCCTCACCTGGGTCAAGCACTCCCACCAATTAAGTATAAGAATGCCAATGAGACACACATGCATTATATATATTAAAGCAACATGGGAGGTAAGCTGCCTGTGAGGGGTGCCACCTTCACGTTCATGTTCATGTAAGGAGCTCATGTGTAACCAAAAAAATCATATGATGTTTATGGGAGCCATTTAAAAATCCATATCTACATTTTCCATTTTGAATTCAAAATTATAGGAAGAGATTTTACACTCTTTGTCACGATTACTACCATTTGTAAAGAGCCCACGTGTAACCAAAAAATCATATGCCGCTTATGGGAGCCATTTCACTTGCCCAATGTACGTGTGATCTATCATGATGGGCCATCCATAGAGAATTTAGTGAGCATTTACTATAATTCCTATTCCATTTTCTAATTGACTCATTCACACAGTTTCCAACGTCAACTCATGCATAATTTTAGCATGCTAATCCATATCTACATTTTTCATTTTCAATTCAAAATTTATTCTTTGCAATCACGCATAAGATCCGTTGCCCCTATCTCTCTCTCCCTCTCCCTGCAATTTCATTATCTGATCCTTCTCTCCTCTATTCAGATTTTCTCTATCTCTCTTTATACAATGAAAAATTAACAGCGGTCTCCTCCTCCCTCTGTCTGTGTGAATTGAATTACTCTCAAAATGTAAAATTTCTATTTTTGTGATTTCATTGCCGGATTCCATTTGATAGTATTCATCAGTGGATTAGGACGCTTTGATGCGACTGGCAATGGGTATTTCAACGCCCTATCTCTTCCGAATCTATACCTCTTAGAAACGTTTATGTGGTTGGGGTTTTTTGAATTTTAAGTAAGTAGAGGACATTTGCTCTAATGTACATTCTTATATAAGGTACGTTATCCATGTTCTTTTCAATCATTAAGGGTTTATTGTTTAATTTGATTAATTTTTAATTCTGATTGTCTTCCTTGATTATATAATTTTTCTTTCATATTTTGTTCTAAACTTGGATTTAAAAAGGTACGCCCCGCGTTTGATTTTACTAAGGACATTGCATTGTAGTTATGCCAAAATTACTATTATATATGTAAGTTGGCATTATCATCAAACAATTCAATTTGATTTTTTTAATAATCAATTATTACTTTTGCTCCGTTAATTATTATTTTTTTCGTTGTTTTTCCTTTTCTCCTTGGATCTGTTTTTTCTTGTATTAAATAAGTAGAAGACATGTGCTCAAAATTGCATTCATATATAAGGTACGCTATCCATGCTTATTTCAATCATTAAGGGTGCTATTGATTATGGGTGCTGTTTATTGCTTACTAAATCAACAGCAAATGCGTATCTTCGAAAATTTCTCTTTCCATTGCACATATCATTCAATTTAAACTCCCATTAGTATCTATTACGTTCCTAATTTCTCTCCATCCCTTTATTATATTGATGTTGGCGAGGTAACTTTCATTTGCAATTTATCAATTAAGAAAGGTGGTTTTCAAATATTTTTTTATTCCAATTTCGTGGGTAATCTCTCTCTCACTTGCCCCTTCTCTATATTTATATTTTTTTTTCATTCCCATTGAAGGGTTGCACTAAAAGAAAATATATTTTTAGCATTGAACTTATAGCGGTCATCCTGACCGCCGCTAAAAGATATACCGGGCACAAACTCACTTTTACCGGCTGCCATTGGCCGCTAAAAGCTATTTTTTTGTTAGTGTTGGTACTACAAATATTATATTCATATCTATTCTTTCTTTTTAGGGGATTTAACAGGAAAAAACAAATTAGGTGATCGTCATACCAAAAAGGTAATTTTAAGTGCCCTTGCACCAAATCAGTCATTTTGCCCGAAAACGTATTTTTTTTTTATCATTTTCTAGTAGGGTCCCTATCGACCTTCATTTGCAATGTTAAGGGTCGATTGAGTCCCTACAGTCCATCCAAACCTTTATAGAATTGTAGGGTCTCAATCAACATTTATTTGTAATGTTAAGGGTCTCTATCGACCTTGTGGTGTACTCTTATAAATGCACGAAACTCATCCCTTATTCCATGTTTTTGGAAAAAAACGACCATGCTTGACTTGCTTCCCCTCCGTAGGATATTCTCACCTCTCGAAAACCATTAAAGCCATATGCTCGTTGTTTGGTGGAGAACATTAAAGTGCATATGCTATTGTTTGGGGGCAGACCAATGAAGATATAGAGTTTATACTTTGCCCTAAAACATGATTTTTTATTTTTCAGAAACCGTTTTCCTGATTCCTAGTTCGATGTCACCAATGGAGGACTGCTGAGAACCACTGGCATACGCCTAGCAGCTGATGTGGAGTCATAGTCGATGATGAGGAAGAAGGAAACAAACAATAGAGAAAATCGTGCTTCTAAGCCCTAAAATGTATAAATGGGTCCCATGCATACCTTAGTAGAGAATGTTAAAAATTACATTTTCGAGCAAAATAATTGACTTGGTGCAAAGGCACTTAAAATTACCTTTTCGGTATAGTATTATTTTTTCCGGTTAAATCCTCTTTTTTTTATGTGCCCAATTTTTTTTTTGCTGAATGATATGCATCCTGAAACCAGGAAGACTCTACACCTGTTGAGGTTGAGACACATGTTTACATGCTATGTATAGTGCAGCTATATGTGACTTACGGGCCGGTGCCGCAAAACTAGATGTCCGCTTTTATTTCTCTATTCAAGTTGCAATACAGAGATTAACATTGAGATATTCTGCAATATTTCTTTTTCTGCAACTGTTCTTTTTTTTTTTTTTTTTAGTTTTACTCAGTTTATTTGCGGCATCAAACGCTACCAACAAAGTAACAATGCTCAAGCCCACAACAACTCTTGTGGGTTTTTTTTTTTTACTTGAAATCTTTGACCTCGTTGTCTTTGTTACCTCCTCATCTGTTTTTATTTTTTTTTATTTTTTTATAGTGAGAGATGTTATACAATTTGTAGCCGTTATGTTCATATTATAGGGCTCAAGTGTTTACTTACTATTTTGCGTTTTTAAATGCACTTTTTTGAGAACTGAGCTTGCACAGAATCCAGGCCGGATCGCCTGGACCCGCTCATTTATACAAATAGCTTCAAAATCCATTGACAACCATCGAATAACCCTTGATAACCATCCAATGGTAAGTGACGGTTCAGTTCATTATAAAATCGAGCATAAATCCAAATTATAGATTGAAATGAGTATCAAAGGGGTTGCATTAATTGATGAAAGTTGGACTGGAGTGGGCCCTATAGTGCTGGACCGCACTTGCAACTGTTTTTGGAAAAAAAAGTTTCATTGATATCAATGTAAGACCAACTCCTGCTGAAGTAAAATTAAGGAAACTAGAATTTCAAAAGAGGGACTTTGCGATGAAAATGTCATGTAACGTCATATAAGACTGAAACCGAGTCTTTTCGCGATAGCACCCAAGCACCGGTTTTGCATATAAGAGGAAAATAAATTCTGTAGGCTATCATCATGCATATGCCAATCACAGATAGAGAGATACAATCAAGAGGTTTCGATGTGAATTAATCATTTAAGCTGTATTACACCCCAACCCAAATTAAACGTCGTTAGTGGTAATTAATGGGGATTTAGTTTAATTAATTTTGTTTAGTTGTAAATCTTCAACTTAGTCTCTTAGACCGAGTTAAATTGAGTCTTGAGTTTTGATTAGTTGAGTGAAGTTGAATTGACTCATTTGGATTGAGTCAAGGACTTTTTCGTAATTTTAGATTTTCTCGTTTTACATCATTTTTACGTCATTTTGGCATCATCGTGTGTATCTTGTTGAACACGTCGATTTTCGTATTTAGCCTCACTTCATTTGATCGCTCATTGAAGAAATGGGCCCTAGTTTGACTTCAATTGGAAAATATATAAACATAATGGGCTTTGCTGCAATTTTTCCATCTTTATCACTTATAACAACCTCAACCCAACTTCAGCCCCACTTCATTCGTTGCAGTAGCAGTGGAAAGAGTGGAGAGGACCTTTTCTCCTTTTTCCTTCTTTCAAATTCCTTTCCTTTCTCCAAGCTCTTTAGCTTTGCACAAGGGAAGGCCAAGGTGGAAGTCTCCTTTTCTTCTTCACCATCTCTTTCATCTTCTCCACCTTTTGTTCTCAAGAAATCATTTCTTCTCCAACTTCAAATTCGGAATTATTACAAGAGGTAGGTTTCAACTTCTTTTTGTTTGGATTTTTGAGTTAGATTAGAGGCAAAAGACCTCTTAGAAGTATGTATAGACATTAATTGGTGTTTTGGATGGGTAATTGTGTTTAGGGTTTGAATCATTTGGGAATTTTAAGGTTTGGAACACCAAGAGAGTAAAAGAGTGTGGAAAGCTTACAAATTGAGGCAAGTATATGCATAATATGGATTTACATTTTGTTAATTTTATTGATTCAATGATTGATTCAATGATACTTCTATTCAATGCTTTTAGTTTTCATTCAATGAATGGTTTCATAGTTTAAATAGGATGAAAATGATTGGAGAGATTTGTATGTATTGCAAGGGGAGCAAGGAGGCTCCATTTTTATGCAGGTTTTATGGTAGAAGAAGTGTGGGAAGAGAAGGGAGGAAAAAACCACTTCAGAAATTCCGAATTGGAAATCTGGAGTGGGTGCTCGAGCGCGTGGAGGTGCGCTCGAGCGCGTGACCCTGCTGGAAACCTCCGCTCGAGCGGATAATGGCCGCTCGAGCGGACCTGAAGCCAATGTGTTTGGGCCTTTTGGACCCCATTTAAATGGAGTATTCACTCCCTTAGTCTATTTTAACCCTCCTTGATCCTTCATTAATGGATTTGGTGCTCACCCTCACTTCCATAGGAATTTAGGAATTTTGAGACATTATGACCTTAAAATTGAACCCTTAACCGTATGAATTAGCCTAATGGATATTTATTAGTCTAACCCTATGCCATGAGGGCTAGTTTAGAAACTCAATGTACCTCTCATACATAGTGACATCAACAAAAATAGTAATACGTTGATTTTTCTAAACTTACCTTGTATTGGACGGTGAATGACTAAATTAATTAGTTTAGAATTGGTTAGTAAAATGTCTTACTTCCTTAAATTATTGCATTCATATTGGATTTCATATTCATTGATAAATCACTCATTATAAACAACTAAGTTTCTTTCTTCATTAAAAATCCTTTGAGGTTTAATTTCTCTAAACCCTCCATTTCTCTTCCAATATGGTATATTGATCCCATCTTTATTTACAATGTGGATTTAGTGAGTATATAGTGATATATGAGTTGAAATGATTTGATTTTAGACAGTTCGAACTACAACTCACTTGAATCCACTTATTATTTGATTTGTTTGATTCGATTGAGTCGGCACTACCTAGCTTTGACCTTGTGACGCCCGACGGGGCCAGCACTTGGTTCATTTATTAGAGACTACTGTAGTAGGTCACCTGGAGCACCGGAACTCCAGAACCGGGTAGCCAGTTAGCCTTTGGCCAGGCAGCTGGTGACATCCCAACTAGAATTGCTCTCTTTGAGAGGATGAGCTAAAGTAGTAGCCAAATTAACATGTTTTCTCATTAATTGATTCACTAGCATGATAAATTCAAAATTGCACAATTGCGTAGTTAATACTTACCTTTGATCTCTACGAATTTACTTGTCTTAAATTTAGATTGAAACATTATGTGAAATCTTAATTTGCTTATACTTGCTTAATAGTCGTATTGAGATACTACATTTGGTGTCACAGACATAGATGTAGCTCCCGATCCTGAAGCGGTCCAGGAGAGAGAGGAGGGTACCCAAGAGGAACCGTCAGGACTAGAAGAGTGGCCGGAACCAGGGCCAGCTTGAAAGTTATCTCTTCGGAGTGCGGACTACACTTGTAGATACTATAGTTCGTATGATTATCCTTCTCATATAGTCATACGAAATTCTTTTGGATATACTTTTGGTAGTGGTTGTATAGGGTTATTTCATTACTACATCTTTTGTAACTTAATGTATACAATTGTTTATTTCTTTTGTATCAAACTTAAATGTTTTAATAGCACTTGATGGAATTTGATACCTTATATCAATGAACTACGACTTCCGCTATATGAAATGTTATGTGTTCTCACATGTGGAATAGTCGATTTTATCTCCTTCGTATGTTGTATTTGACTCGAGACATGTACAATATACGAGAGTACGTGTGACACACCTCGGGAATTACTCTAGGCCAGGGTGATTTCGGGACTGGGATGTGACAAGCTGTATACAAATATGAGAAGATTTGAAAATATTGACCATTTGTTGTGGGGCCTCAAAATCTGATGGTTTTAGAAGCACTCGACATCATTATAAGAAGACCCATTAAATGGATTTCACATTAATGAGCACCACTGATTTGTTTGAAATTTTGATTCGCTTGAGGGGATATCTTTGTTATTGGGGATTTCTGACAAACAAGTCGGTGGCTTTGTTTAGATTTTGGAATCACCTTTTCAATCCCCCAAGGAAATGAATTTCCATAGAAATTGAAATTCAAGCTTTACAGAAAAATCCTTAACGTGGAGTTTATGGTAACTATTAGTCCTAAGCTGTAACATAGGTTAATCACAACGGTTAATATAAATTCTGAGATATTGACATTCCATGATCTTGATAAGGCATTCGAGGATTTGCCTCAGGATAGACTCAAATGATATAATAGAAGTCATGCCAACAAAGTTGAGAGAAGAGAGCACAGGAGAAGAAACACTCAGGACTAGGGTTTTGGTGTCTAGACTATAGAGAGAGATGAGATGCCACTTAAATGTAATGTGTAATTTTATATTTGAGACAGATTTCATTTGGTGAGTCACAGCCTCTAGGGTTCTAGACTCATAGGATGTTTTTGTAGCTGGAAATCCATGGGCACAATAGCAAATGTATTTTTTACTTGTCGTAATAAAAGTGATTTGGATCCCCCTCATAAGAAATGACTTCTCGCTTAGTTTTGAAATAATAGTTAAACTTATTTCCCCTTAGAGGGGTGTTTAGTGTCTCTGGCCGCCAATGACAATGAAGAACAATTTATCACAAAGAAGAGGGATTCTTTTTTATACTTGTCTAAGATTTTTTATTTTTATTTTTAAAGAAAATTAGAATGACTGAAGACCAAATGCTAATCAATAGTTGGATGAAATGATTGAAGACTAAATGTTATTCAATAGTCGAATGAAGTGTTTTCTTCACCTTTGGTACTATTGCACTTGTGTGGCATTGGATTTTCGGACCCCCTAATCTAAGTGGCAACACCTCTCCATGATACATACGGATTAAGATGCAATGAGGAACTTTCAATTGAACAAATTTAATGCAATTTTGTAAGCAACAATAATGTTGTTCTAGCTAAGTAAAATTGATTAACGTTTAATATTACAATAAATTTTCTACGTGCTTATACAAGGTGACAGGATTAAAATATTATCAGGAGCAGTAAGAAAATAAGTTAAATTTTACTCAAAAACCAACAAAAGTTACACTTAATGTGAGGTACCTACTATGCACTCACAAATATGTGTCTACTATCATCTAATGGCTTCAGAAAGACATATTGAACCAATGTTAAAATAGCCAAAAAGAAAAACGGAGTGAACTCTTCCTATTTCAAATATAAAATTCAAGGTCCATATCTCTTGATATTGCTTTATTTGTGAAACATCTTTTTTATAGAAAAATATAATTCAATGATATCTTCCTATGTTACATTGATAGCTTGGATGCAAGCATGTGGTGGGTAGGTGTCCGTCGATTTGCTCAACTTTCCTTTTTCTCTTCTTTTCTTTCTATTTTTCTTAGGGACAATTACCGTACGAACTGTTATAAAGCTGACAATAGCCCCAGAACAGTCCAAAGATAGATATTTATAGCAGAGTTGTTCGATCCGTAGAATATCGCAGCTTGCAATATTTTAGGGATGTAGGATATCCCACAATCACTTGAACAGTTTATGTATTTAGTTTTTTTCCTTTACTTTGGGACTACCAAACCACTATCTAAACCATTGAATAGCTGTATGAGTATAAGAACTAATATCGCACTAAATTTGAACCGTTGATCTACCACGGTTATCGAGAAATTTGCAAGAAAGTCACGTTTTGCAAATTATAAGAACAAATTATAAGCCACCGTTTTTTTGTAAGTTTTTATTCTTATAATTTGCAAAACGTGATTTTCTTGCAAATTTCTCGATAATCGTGATAGATCAACGGTTCAAATTTGGTGAGTTAGTAGTTCTTACACTCATACAGTTATCCAACGGTTTGGATGGTAGTTTGGTAGTCTCATAGTCATGGAAAAAAAAAAAAAAAACCAGACTGTTCAAGTCTTCCCGCTTCTGATTGTGGGATATCCTATATCCCTAGGATATCGCAAGCTGCGATATTCTACGGATCAAACAGCTATACGGTAAATATACATCTTTGGACTGTTCTGAAGCTATTGTAAGCTGTATGACAGTACGTAAAGTAATTGTCTCCTTTTCTTATAAAACTTGTTTGACTGTTGTTAGCTGGCAAATTTAAATGTTGTGCGTGTTCGTTCTATATTTATCATTCACTCTCGTTGCACTTGTTGATCACTAAAAGACACATTGAACCAATGTTAAAATAGCCAAAAAGAAAAATGGAGTGAACTCTTCCTATTTCAAATATAAAATTCAAGCTCCATATCTCTGCGATTGTTTTATTTATGAAACATCCTTTTTATAGAAAATTATAATTCAATGATATCTTCCTACGCTACATTGACAGCTTGGATGCAAGCATGTGGTGGGTAAGTGTCCATCGATTTGCTCAACTTTCCTTTTTTCTCTCATTTTGTTTCCATTTTTCTTATAAAACTTGTTTGACTGGTGTTGGCTGGCAAATTCAAATGGTGAGTGTGTTCGTTCTATATTTATCATTCACTCTCGTTAATCACTAAAACCTAGACAACCTAATTTAATTGTTAGACTAATAATATATGACAATGATGTTTTGCATGGTACGATCATTGGGTCCCAGCCGCGTTCCATAAAACTTGTCTCGTAATAACCATAAAAAAGGTCTGCCAAAATAGCACTCAATCAGTGCCAATGCTCTTAGCCCAAGCCCATGTAATTTCACACCATCTCAATGGAGATATACAAACAGTGGCGGACCCAGGATTTTGACGCGGGGGGGGGGGGGGGGGGGGCGGGGGGCGGGCTTAAGATAGTCACTTGAAAAGGTCAATTGCTATTTCTTAATTAATTTTAACTTTCACAAAAGAGAAAATGTCTTGCATTTACAAACCTTTACATATTAGCCAAAGTCAGAACCTTCATATATCAGCAAAGAGAATATTCGGGCCGGGGTCTCTCCAAAACAGATTTTCTAATTTTAAAAAAGAATCTCAACCGCAAAAACCACTTTGAAAGCAAAATTCAACAGCCACTTTTTTCTTGATAGGAATTAGGAACAAACTCACATAAAAAATCAAGCCCATTGCCATTGGGCCCATTCCACATCATCATCTTCATCAAAATATAATAACGTCATAATCACCATTTAAAGCCTACGTGAGGTTTTATTAACATATGGAATAATGGGAACAAAAATAAAAGTATAAAAACTTGAAGTGGGAAAAGGTGACACCCTTTTGTCCTAGTATATGCTGACCACCACAGGTAGCATCACTCCACTAGTTTAGAGAGTTCCAATGGCATGCCTGTTTGGATCAAGGAATCACAAACCAACATGCTCCAAGGAAAAACAAACATTGTTTTTCAAGAGAACAAACATCATTTTATTGTCTTTTTTTACCTAATGAGAGAGAGAGAGAGTAAGATAGTTATGAGTACCTGCCCTGCCGCCTGCCAGAGTGAGGGATGGCTTCATGCCGATGCCGGTAGCCACTAGCCAGGGGTTTACTGTTTAGGTTAAAGTGGAAAGGGAAGGGAACGTGGGGGGACTGGGGACTTGGGGTATTTTTAAGTGGGGGCTGGGCTTAAGGGCCCTTATGGACTTTTTCCCAATTTGGAGGGGGACTTCAACCCCCAGCCCATTGTATGTAGGTCCGCCACTGTATACAAATAAGCATATAAATATGGTTCTTTTTTTTTTTTCATTTCAATCATTAGCCGATGTGTGGGATTCTAGTAATTAATGAAGTTAAAATGGTTCGTTACTATTTTGAAAATTTCCAACACATTATACTAGGCTTTATCTATACTCTTTGTTTTTCATATATTAGAAGTTGGATGGATGTCAAATTTTACATCATCAGTTGGGGACAGACAAAATTCATACGGTGGAAAATTTGAGTGGCTTGCAAAATACAAGCTCAGTTTTTTCCAAAATATGCATGTCCAATTCTTAAAAAAAAAAAAAAAAAAAAACCATGTTACTACGTGGCATCATTTCAGCCACATCTATGGATTCCCTTCAAAAGCTTTTCCAAAATAGTCCGTTTAAAATCCACACAATTAGTGGTGCATGCTGGTTGCTCTTGGTGGATCAAGACTAGGCCTGTCGATCCAAGTGCAGCCCAGCCCAGCCTGCCCTAGAAAGCCCTTAAAATGAGGACTTTTACTTTTCTTAAAAAATCGTTGGCCCGGGCTTGGATAGAATTTCGCAAACTTTCTAATTTTCAAGCCCTAGGCCCCGCCCCTGCCACTTGAGGACAGGGTAAGGGCTAAGGGCCAAGGCAGGGGTCACCCAGGCCTTTAAACGTTCCTTTAACTAGCTCCATGTAGGTTCGACTCGTACTTGCCACTGTCTAATATAGGCAGCCGTACACTTGCAGTACAATAGCATCTTAAAGATCACAAATGAAGACAATGTTACTCCTCTAAGTGGGGCCTATTTTAGCATTAAAAGTTAGAACCCATTATTGTAAATGGGTCAAATTCTAGCAAACTCAAATTAAACTATATACATTTTGAATCATTTGACATCTATAAACTTAGCGACGTCTTTTGATTTATTGGTTTACATCATTAGTTGCTCAAGATTTAAATTAGAATTTAACAATTTCTTTGCACTGAAAATTTTCATAAGGCCTACATCTTAAATGACTCCTTCGTCACTTTTATGATTTCTCAAACTTAGATGCATTATCAGATTGATAATTAAAAAATATACGTCAATCTAATGGTGGGGCCAACTCCAACTGGATTGAAATTTAGACAAGAGGTTATAAAGGGAATAGTGATTTTAAGTGGTTTAGATAGATGTGGATGATGGATTTAATAAGTGGGTTGAGATTTACTGGAGGGTAGTATCGGAAAGAGAATTGTTAATAAAATCGCAAGGAAGACTGTCGCTGCATTAACGCTGCACTGATGGCCCTGAGATGCTGCTACCTGCACACTCCATTTTGCTCAACATACACTGCAAAGAGATTGTGACTAAAATACCCACTTGCAAAATGACCAAAACGTATGAACTGCACTCCTCCCACACTACTGAATACACACTGCGTTTTCCCTCCAAACGAAAATGTTGGAAATGTTGTCATCCGGGCTGTCGTCACTGTATTCCATCCTCTTCAGTTTGCACGAGTAATGAAGTGAAGGTTTCTATCATCTTCCTACATTTAACGCTCTGTACTTGGCACCCAACGTTCATCTTCTCTCTTCTCTCTCGGTTTAAAGCCTCACAGCATTGGTTGCAACTCATTATCGATTGCATTCAAAGTTGAAACTCGGTTTGCGAGCATTCTTGATCAATGGACGAGCGAAAGGACAAGCATCCACTCACTCCCGATCATTCTAGCAGCGTCGAGGTAAGCATATTCATCGAGAGTTGGATTAATGGTGGAGACGAACCGTTCGGCCCTGCATGTCCGACCGAAGGGCCTATTGTCGGCCATGCAGGGCCGAGTACATGCCCTTCGGTCGGACCTGAATGGCCGAGAATATGCCCTAAGTTCGGTACTGTAGGGCCGAACATGTCCCATTTTCGCGGCCATGTATGGCCGAACAGAGGCAATTTTCGCGGCCATACATGGCCGAACAAGCTGCCATCTTACCACAGCCGTGTAATTTTGTCATGTAGATTATTCTAACAAAATTGGTTCCATCGCAGTTTCATGCGCCTACTGAGTGCAGCAAGGTTGGGTCGGAATGTGTGGTCGACTATAGTAATGAGTTTATCACTGAAGAGGTAATTAATTGAGATGAATCATTTGATGGAAAAATTGATGTAGTCACTTGTTTCAATATAATTTTATTTTGTAAAATGTGCAGATATTCACAAGCCGAGAAGCCTTAATTAATTGGGCTCATGAGGTTGGGAGGAGAAATGGTTTCATTATTGTGATTAAGACATCAGCAGCGCCCAACAGGAGGAATAAAAAACCAAGGCTGACCCTTGGGTGTGAGAGAAGTGGGTCTTATAGAGACACGAGGATAACTAAAGATGGGACCGTTGGGAAGAGATTGAAACAGACTGGTTCAAAAAAATGTGGATGCCCATTCACGTTACAAGGCAAAGTGGTTGGCTCAAATGAGGAATGGATGTTGCATGTAGTGTGTGGTGTGCATAATCATCCTGCTGCAGACTTTCTAGAAGGGCACTCATTTGCAGGGAGATTAACAAAGGAGGAAACTTCATTGCTAGTAGACATGTCCAAGAATATGGTTCGGCCAAAAGAGATCTTGGTGACACTAAAACGGAAAAATGAGTTAAATGTTAGTACAATGAAGACCATTTACAATGCACGTCAAAGGCATAAAGTTGCGGAGAGGGCTGGACGAAGTCAAATGCAGCATCTGTTGAAATTATTGGCGGATCATGGTTACATTGAGTGGCATAGGAATTGTCCTGCATCAGATACTGTCCTTGACTTGTTTTTCACACACCCTACCAGCTTAGACCTTTTGCGTGCATTTCCTCATGTGTTGATAATGGACTGCACCTACAAGACAAATCGGTACCGAATGCCCTTATTGGAGATTGTTGGGGTTATATCCACAGAGAAGACTTTTTCGGTATGCATTGTATATCTCCAGAATGAACGTGAAGACTGTTACTCATGGGCATTGGGTATTTTGCGCAAAGTTATTGGCGATGGTGTTCTTCCTAGCGTTATCGTCACTGACAGAGAGATGACTTTAATGAACGCCATATCTATTGTTTTTCCAGACGCCAAACATCTTTTATGCAGATGGCATATCAGCAGAAATATTTTGGCTAAATGCAAGAAGTTGTTTGAGACGAAAGAAAAGTGGGACCGGTTTATAATGAGCTGGAACATGTTGGTCTCCTCATCCACAGAGGAGCATTACAATCTGCAATTCAGCTTGTTTGTCAAGGAGTTCATTACCTATCCGACGGCACTTCAGTATGTGAGGTCGTCTTGGTTAGATGCGTACAAGGACAGATTTGTGGCTGCATGGACGGATAAGGTCATGCATCTTGGGAACACGACTACAAACAGGGTGGAGAGTTCACATGCACAGCTGAAGCGGCAGCTTGGATCAAGCCAGGGGACTTTCGAAGACTCTTGGACAAAGATTCACAACTTATTGCTGCTGCAACATACAGATATAAAATCATCATTTGAAAAAAGTAAGACGGTTGTGCAACACAACTTTAGGCCTTCCGAATTCAAAGAACTTCGTGGGAATATTTCTATAAGTGCATTAGAGAAAATCTTAGCCGAGACGAAACGAGCCTCGTCATTTGGTATCGATAGAGATGCTTGTGGCTGTGTACTTCGATGCACACATGGTCTACCTTGTGCTCATGAAATTGCAGAATACATAAGTGCTGGTCGCCCTATTCCTCTAGATTGCACGCATATGCATTGGCGCAAGCTTGACTTGTTATCTACCGCTTCTGTCAAGGACTCGTGTTTGAATTTGGATTGCATGCCAGAGATAGATTTAATTGTTGAACAGTTCAGGGGCTACGACTCGAGAAAGAAGTTACAAATCTTGGATAAGCTTAGGGAGCTTGCAAAGCCTGAGACGACCTCGCTTGCCGAGCCAGCTTCGAAGTCACAGTGTAAGGGGTGCCCAAAATTGAAATTACATAACTCCACTAAACGTGAGCCGTCTTCCTTTGAATATTTTGAATCAGCTCAAGACAGTTACTCTCCTGTCTTGAAGATGGAAGAGACCATTGTCAGTAGTGGGGCCTCTTTGGTGCCCGTGAAGAAGCATATACCTAAGCAAAAGGTCATTCGCACCCGATCGCTAAAGCCTGTTTCTTATATTAACACACTCCCAGCTGGTTTAAGGCCTTATATCCATCATGTAAAAGATGTCAAGGCGGATGGCAATTGTGGCTTTAGAGCAATTGCAGGGTTGATGGGACTTGGTGAGGACTCGTGGCAACAGGTACGAAAAGATCTTTCTAGAGAGTTGGTGACTCATGCCGAACACTACAGACAATTATATGGTTCACATCAAAGGGTTGATGAACTTCTCCATATCATATCCTACGAAGAGGATTTCCCTCCACATGATCGGTGGATGACGATGCCGGACATGGGACATCTAATTGCCTCACACTATAATGTGGTTCTATACCATTTGTCAATGGAGCAATGTCTGACTTTTCTTCCTCTTCGATCTGTGCCTATTCCTCTAGCTGCTAGGTGGGAGATCACAATCGGTTTTGTCAATCAAAACCACTTTGTTCAGGTGATACCAAGTTCATTGCGTAGTTTCTCCGATCTTATTTTGCTCTGAAATAACGTGACTAACTTGAACTCATTATCATATGTAGGTTTTCCTCTTACAAGGTCATCCGATTCCACCCATTGCTACTAACTGGAATCGTCACCATCACCCTTCTGCAGATGGATGGGATACGGCTTATCAATCTCGGATCCAACATTTCAGAGATATTATCAGTCTATCAGTTGCGACATGCGAAACAATTGATATAGAATGAATGTTATGTTTTATAAGGATGTATCAATGTTCCAATTTTTTTGAAAAACACGGTGACATGAACCTTGTTGTAATTTTGCATCTGTTTCTTTTTATTTTAAATATAAGAATATTCTATATATCTTCATGGTGTATTGGGAAAGTATCTCCACAAACCATTTTTTAGGAAAATATTAATACTCAGCTTCTCCCATGTCCGTTCGGCCACACAGGGCCGAACAAATTTATATTGTTCGGCCCTATGTAGCCGAACCAACTTGAGTTGTTCGGCCTCACGGGGCCGAGCAAACACAATTTGTTCGGCATCACAGGGCCGAACATAACTGTAAGTGCGTCCAAACTTTCAATGTTTTCTTACAAAACTGTTTGTAACCTCTTTGTTTTTTAAATTCGGTCCTGTATAAAAAAGAGACTATCAAACATACTTCAAATCAATATGCAACGTTAAAAAATCATATCCATAAATAGGCCATGGAAAAAATATGTACAATCCTTTGTTACACATTGTCACGTCCCCCGAACCCGATTAGAGAATAAACCGGATCCGGGGAGTGAAATTTAGGGCTAATTAAAAATTTTGCCCTTTAGGCCCAAGGATCGTAAGTCCGCTGTGAGGATATTGCATTTCAAACCTCAAGTAATATAAAACTGCGGAATTCATACGAATGAGGCATATTAAATTTCGAAGCAATGAATAATAAATCTCATTAGTAGTTAAAGTTGCACAAGGAATAAAATAAAACTTAAGCAATGAAGTTAATCTATTACAATGGCCATCCCAATACTTAAGGCCATTTAAAACAATTAAGAAGTCAATGATATGAAAGTTCAACGAGAGATAATAAACGAAGAAATAAAATCTAGGGAAGTCCCGATGAATCACTCTCGTGCCGGGAATGATGACACTACTCTATGTCATCTGCACGCCACTCTCGTTCCTCCTCAACCGGTTGGAGATCCTCTGGGATCTCCTCACCTGATTGCTCATCGTAGTAGTACTCACCTGAGGAGTCTGCACACCAAGGAATAGGGTCAACGACGTGTTGAGCAATAGATAAGCAAGTATAATTAATCATGACATGCATCAAGTATAAGAGTAATGACAGGCATAATAATCAAGAGAATACAAGGAATCGAATCTAGGCATAAAGCATGAGTAAATAACCATCAGGATCATAAATAGAAATCCTAGCAATACTAGCAATCACCACTATCAATATAATGCAATGCACAAGAGGGAGACTCCGTGGATGTCCTAGCCACCTCACGGGGTACCAGTAACAATCCTATCCGGACTACTGATACCAAAGTCCGGCTCCAGGGGGATCCCAGCTCCCAGTCCCGGGAATAGTAGCACGGTCCCAGCCCGCTCCCAACTATTCAACGCCATGGACGCCGTCCAAAGCCGACTGCCCACCCCGATGTCCGAGTAACCGGCCCATCAATAAACCCCCAAACTGCAGCTGGCCATGATATGCGAATAATAATAATAATAATAATGTGGTGTTGACACAAGAATAGATCAAGACAAGCAAGTCTGGCTAACTCAATATACAAGACATGTTCATAGGGATTATCTCCTTCAAATCAATACAAGTCAAACTCAATCACGTGATAATCCCTTCAGTCTAGCCAGTCATGTTCATCAATTACATAACACGGGGTCCTAAGGTACACTCTAAGTCAAGTCCAAGTCCTAATTCTACAAGAGATTATGTTTCATAATTAATTAGGTGTTTTATGCCAAGAGAGTGAGCGTACAAGGAATTACAACAACGGATACAATTAAATAAGTCAAGAAGGAATTACAATCCAAACCTAGGCAAGTGTTGTCATCCATGTACCATATGTGTTTTAACGAAGTGCGTGGGGAATTCGAATAATCAATGCTTATAAAGAATTTCCTTGGTGTACAATCATGTTGAGCATCGATTGATTCAATTCCATACGCATTCGGTTAACCGTACACAATACACGAATACCTAGACAACCCATCGAAGCACACCAAGCCACGTGCTACGATTTCAAAACCCCATTAATGGTCACATGAGAGTGGTTTCATGGTTTCCAATGTCTAAGGCCCAAACCTAGGCTAACAATCTCGTTACTAACAAGAAAGTGGTCTAGTAATTAATCTCCTTAACTACTTCCCTACCTGATCCCCAATCATCACGAGACATGTATCATTGGATTCTACGCTCAAAGAGCTTTCCAACGGTATATGGCTCGCGAAATTCCGATGTATGGTTCAGAAGTTATGGCCCATAGAAGTTACCCTTTATATATATATTTATATATAAATATATATATATATATATAAAACGCAACGCACCATCCATCGGTCCGATTCATCATATTGATAACCAAACAGTACTCATATATGAGTGTCAGGGCAGTCAGCACATCAACGTTTATGTTCCCTTTGTTTTTATTTTTTTATTGTTATTTTCTTTTTCACTCACATGTTAAGGTGGTATGAAGTCAACGTTCATCTTTTTCTTTTATTTAATCAACTCATCCTATGCGCAGTGGTCATCAGACAACATCTGAAGTTGTCAGACTTTACCATGCCCTCCGATCGATCGGACAAGAGGTCCGATCGATCGGTCTGAGATTTGTCTCAGCTAACTGGGAGCAATTTCAGTCCGATCGATCGGTCTGAAGGCCCGATCGATCGGCACTGTAGCAGAGCCCGAAAATGGGTTTTTCTTCTTCCTTTTTCCTGCAGAAAATGAGCCTCCATGCTCCCCAAACATTTTAATCATTCTTTCCATCCATTCTATCAAATTAAAAACTTCCAAAGCTACAATTTAACAATTTATCCGATCAAATCCACAAATCTAACCTAACATGTTAATCCCAATGAAATACCCACAATAAGCTTGGAATTTGGGTAATCTAACAATAGTATCATTGCAATCAAAAGAAGACAATACAGACATGATTAAAGATAATTGCATATCTACTTGCCTCAACCAAGAAGATGATTGAAAATTGGAAAAGCTTGAGGAGAAGCTTTCTACCACGGAAACCACAATCTGCCCCGCTCAAAAGTAATCTAAAACACCGAGAAGAAGAAAGAAAGGAAAAAGATCATGATCCAACCTATTCTAAACAAAAGAGAAAACGAATAGAAAAGTTGATGATGGGAAAGGGCTTACCCACTAATATCAATGGAGAGAGGAGAGCGAGAGGAAGAAGATGTGCGGTCCGGATCGCGAAGATGACCTCTTCCGGAGGGAGATCTGGGCTTGAGAAGATGAAGAGGGAGAATGAGGGCTGCTGTAACTCTCGATCGTTGCAAAAGTGATAATACGATTAGGGCTAATCCCTGTTTAAGAAGAAGAGAGGGAGGAAAAGACCGAATTGCCCTTTAAGTGGGTCCGGTAAAATAATTGACTATTTGAAGGTTTTCTGATCATCGGATCGCAACGAGCCAGAAGACAAAAATGATCAGCGCGACGAGACCTTTCCAACGAACCCAAAATCACGGTGATAGGAGTTTTTCGGAAAAACACTCAATTTTCCCTAATTAGCAAACTACCCCCCTGCTAGGATCAAACGAACTCGGAATCGAACGAAACTTCGCAGAAACTATCCTAACACTAAAAGAAACTCGCTCAAAGACTAAACTCACTTAAATATCTAAAATACAAATAATTATAATAATAATAAAAAGAAATGGGTCAACGGGCCTGCTATTGGGCCCAATTGACCCAGTAAGGTCGCGGACCTTACATCTATCACCTCTAAAAAGAACATTTGGTCCCCCAAATGCCTAAACTTACCTCATCGGGAAAAAGATAAGGATACGCCTTCTGCATCTGGTCTTTGAGCTCCCATGTAGCTTCCTCCGGAGTGTGATGCTCCCATTGTACCTTGACCCACTGGATGGTCTTGGTACGCAACACGACTTCCTTGGTGTCGATGATCTGCGCCGGACGCTCCACGTAGGTTGCATCTGTTTGTAACTGAAGTGGCTCGTGCTGCAACACATGAGTAGGATCTGGAATATACTTCCTAAGCATTGAGACATGAAAAACGTTGTGCACACCGGCTAGCTCAGACGGTAGCACCAAACGATAGGCCACGTCTCCAATCCTGCTCTTGATCTCAAACGGTCCCACAAACCTCTTAGCAAGCTTCCCTTTCTGCCCAAATCTGACAACTCCTCTCATCGGTGACACCTTCAGAAACACCTTATCCCCCACCTGGAATTCTAGAGGTCTCCGCCTCTTGTCTGCATAACTCTTCTGTCGATCCCGAGACTCTTTCATTCTCATCTGAACAATCCTGACTTTCTCACTGGAGTCAGCAATCTCTGAGGGTCCATGGAAACTCCGAACTCCTACTTCCTCCCAACATGCTGGGGTCCTGCATCTCCGCCCGTACAGTGCCTCAAATGGCGCCATGCCAATGCTTGAATGATAGCTGTTATTGTAGGCAAACTCACATAGAGGCAAGCTTTCATCCCAACTCTCCTTGAAATCCAAAACACAGGCTCTGAGGAGATCTTCCAAAGTCTGAATGGTACGCTCAGACTGTCCATCTGTCTGAGGGTGGTAAGCTGTACTGAATGTCAATTGAGTACCCATAGATGACTGAAAAGAAGACCAAAACCGAGAGACAAACTTAGGGTCTCGATCGGATACTATGGACTTAGGCACTCCATGTAGTTTGACTATATTGTCTCTATACAACGTAGTCATCTTGTTCATAAATCGACCAGTCTTGAATGGCAGGAAATGTGCTGACTTAGTCAATCTATCCACAATTACCCAAATAGCATCATTACCCTTCCTGGTGTTCGGCAACCCTGACACAAAATCCATAGTGATGTTCTCCCATTTCCACTGAGGAATATCCAACGGGTGAAGCAAACCAGGAGGCTTCTTGTGCTCTGCCTTAATCTGCTGACAAGTCATACACCTGGAAACAAATTCTGCAATCTCCTTCTTCATTTTCACCCACCAGTAGTGATTCTTCAAATTCTGATACATTTTGGTGCTCCCTGGGTGAACTGAATATCTGGTGTGGTGCGCATCTGTCATCAACTCTAACTTGATGTCTTGCACATCTGGCACACACAACCTGTCTTTGCAGTATAGGATTCCTTCAATCAATCTGAACTCTGAATGATCATCAATGTGGTCAATGATTCTCTGCAACTCAGGATCATCCTTCTGAGCTTCCTTGATCCTGTTAACTATTTCTGGCTCCCAAACTCCCATAGTAGCAACTAGAACTTTCTCATTGACAGGCCATACTTCCACATCCATATCTCTGAACTGCTCCATCCATCTCCATTCAGGCATTACACATCCACTAAATGCTGCCTTCCTACTAAGAGCATCTGCTACCACATTCACCTTCCCAGGATGGTACTTAATCGGAAAATCATAATCCTTTATGTACTCCATCCATCTCCGCTGTCTATTATTCAGATCACCCTGTGTAAACAGGTATTGCAGGCTCTTGTGATCTGTATGCACTTCAAATCTTTCTCCATATAAATAATGCCTCCATAACTTTAATGCAAACACCACTGCTGCCAACTCCAAGTCATGTGTGGCATACTTCTTCTCATGGTCCTTCAACTACCTTGACCCATAGGCTATCACCTTGTCATTCTGCATGAGAACACAACCCAATCCAATTCCTGATGCATCTGTATAAACCACAAATCCTCCACTTCCTGATGGTAAGGCAAGTATGGGTGCTGAAGTCAATCGGGTCTTCAACTCTTGGAAACTCTTCTCACATTCTTCTGTCCACACAAATGGAACATCCTTTCTTGTCAACTTAGTGAGTGGAGATGCTATGGTAGAAAACCCTTTCACAAACCTCCTGTAGTAGCCTGCAAGTCCAAGAAAACTGCGAATCTCCGCTACATTTCGTGGACTCTCCCAATTGACAACTGCTGCTACCTTCTTAGGGTCCACTGTTAGTCCATCCTTTGAAATAATATGACCCAAAAAATGCAACTTTCTCCAACCAAAATTCACATTTACTCAACTTAGCATACAACTGGTTATCCCTCAAAAGTTGCAATGATGTCCTCAATTGATGCTCATGCTCCTCCTTAGACTTCGAGTATACCAACACATCATCTATGAAGACAACTACAAACTGATCCAAAAAAGGAGCAAACACCTTATTCATCAATGCCATAAAAACTGCGGGTGCATTAGTCAACCCGAAAGGCATCACGAGAAACTCAAAGTGGCCATATCTCGTCCGGAATGCAGTCTTAGGAACATCCTCCTTCCTGACTCGCAACTGATGGTAACCGGAACGCAGGTCTATCTTTGAAAAGAATTGAGCTCCCTGCAGCTGATCAAACAGCTCATCAATTCTAGGTAACGGGTACTTGTTCTTGACAGTAACCTGATTCAACTGTCTGTAATCTATACACATCCTCATTGTCATGTCCTTCTTCTTCACAAATATCACCAGAGCTCCTCACGGTGAAACACTAGGTCTGATGAAGCCTTTATCCAGCAAATCTTCTATCTGAGTCTTTAACTCCTTCAACTCCGCTGGAGCCATCCTATACGGAGCCTTCGAAATAGGTGTTATACCCGGTTGCAATTCTATCGTGAAATCCAACTCACGAACAGGTAGCAAACCAGGAATCTCATCCGGAAATAAATCCGGGAATTCTCGAACTGCCAAAATAGCAACTGCTAATATGTACTACAAAACATTTAAAGTCAGGTCCTATGAGACTCAATACTAGCATCACAATACTAGAGATAAGACAGCGAGACCAGCCTACTTACCAACGGAATCCTCACACGCGTCCTATGGTTTCTACAATTTTTACCCTGAGAAACCATCCATTGCTCTGATACCATTCTGTCACGTCCCCCGAACCCGATTAGAGAATAAACCGGATCCGGGGAGTGAAATTTAGGGCTAATTAAAAATTTTGCCCTTTAGGCCCAAGGATCGTAAGTCCGCTGTGAGGATATTGCATTTCAAACCTCAAGTAATATAAAACTGCGGAATTCATACGAATGAGGCATATTAAATTTCGAAGCAATGAATAATAAATCTCATTAGTAGTTAAAGTTGCACAAGGAATAAAATAAAACTTAAGCAATGAAGTTAATCTATTACAATGGCCATCCCAATACTTAAGGCCATTTAAAACAATTAAGAAGTCAATGATATGAAAGTTCAACGAGAGATAATAAACGAAGAAATAAAATCTAGGGAAGTCCCGATGAATCACTCTCGTGCCGGGAATGATGACACTACTCTATGTCATCTGCACGCCACTCTCGTTCCTCCTCAACCGGTTGGAGATCCTCTGGGATCTCCTCACCTGATTGCTCATCGTAGTAGTACTCACCTGAGGAGTCTGCACACCAAGGAATAGGGTCAACGACGTGTTGAGCAATAGATAAGCAAGTATAATTAATCATGACATGCATCAAGTATAAGAGTAATGACAGGCATAATAATCAAGAGAATACAAGGAATCGAATCTAGGCATAAAGCATGAGTAAATAACCATCAGGATCATAAATAGAAATCCTAGCAATACTAGCAATCACCACTATCAATATAATGCAATGCACAAGAGGGAGACTCCGTGGATGTCCTAGCCACCTCACGGGGTACCAGTAACAATCCTATCCGGACTACTGATACCAAAGTCCGGCTCCAGGGGGATCCCAGCTCCCAGTCCCGGGAATAGTAGCACGGTCCCAGCCCGCTCCCAACTATTCAACGCCATGGACGCCGTCCAAAGCCGACTGCCCACCCCGATGTCCGAGTAACCGGCCCATCAATAAACCCCCAAACTGCAGCTGGCCATGATATGCGAATAATAATAATAATAATAATGTGGTGTTGACACAAGAATAGATCAAGACAAGCAAGTCTGGCTAACTCAATATACAAGACATGTTCATAGGGATTATCTCCTTCAAATCAATACAAGTCAAACTCAATCACGTGATAATCCCTTCAGTCTAGCCAGTCATGTTCATCAATTACATAACACGGGGTCCTAAGGTACACTCTAAGTCAAGTCCAAGTCCTAATTCTACAAGAGATTATGTTTCATAATTAATTAGGTGTTTTATGCCAAGAGAGTGAGCGTACAAGGAATTACAACAACGGATACAATTAAATAAGTCAAGAAGGAATTACAATCCAAACCTAGGCAAGTGTTGTCATCCATGTACCATATGTGTTTTAACGAAGTGCGTGGGGAATTCGAATAATCAATGCTTATAAAGAATTTCCTTGGTGTACAATCATGTTGAGCATCGATTGATTCAATTCCATACGCATTCGGTTAACCGTACACAATACACGAATACCTAGACAACCCATCGAAGCACACCAAGCCACGTGCTACGATTTCAAAACCCCATTAATGGTCACATGAGAGTGGTTTCATGGTTTCCAATGTCTAAGGCCCAAACCTAGGCTAACAATCTCGTTACTAACAAGAAAGTGGTCTAGTAATTAATCTCCTTAACTACTTCCCTACCTGATCCCCAATCATCACGAGACATGTATCATTGGATTCTACGCTCAAAGAGCTTTCCAACGGTATATGGCTCGCGAAATTCCGATGTATGGTTCAGAAGTTATGGCCCATAGAAGTTACCCTTTATATATATATTTATATATAAATATATATATATATATATAAAACGCAACGCACCATCCATCGGTCCGATTCATCATATTGATAACCAAACAGTACTCATATATGAGTGTCAGGGCAGTCAGCACATCAACGTTTATGTTCCCTTTGTTTTTATTTTTTTATTGTTATTTTCTTTTTCACTCACATGTTAAGGTGGTATGAAGTCAACGTTCATCTTTTTCTTTTATTTAATCAACTCATCCTATGCGCAGTGGTCATCAGACAACATCTGAAGTTGTCAGACTTTACCATGCCCTCCGATCGATCGGACAAGAGGTCCGATCGATCGGTCTGAGATTTGTCTCAGCTAACTGGGAGCAATTTCAGTCCGATCGATCGGTCTGAAGGCCCGATCGATCGGCACTGTAGCAGAGCCCGAAAATGGGTTTTTCTTCTTCCTTTTTCCTGCAGAAAATGAGCCTCCATGCTCCCCAAACATTTTAATCATTCTTTCCATCCATTCTATCAAATTAAAAACTTCCAAAGCTACAATTTAACAATTTATCCGATCAAATCCACAAATCTAACCTAACATGTTAATCCCAATGAAATACCCACAATAAGCTTGGAATTTGGGTAATCTAACAATAGTATCATTGCAATCAAAAGAAGACAATACAGACATGATTAAAGATAATTGCATATCTACTTGCCTCAACCAAGAAGATGATTGAAAATTGGAAAAGCTTGAGGAGAAGCTTTCTACCACGGAAACCACAATCTGCCCCGCTCAAAAGTAATCTAAAACACCGAGAAGAAGAAAGAAAGGAAAAAGATCATGATCCAACCTATTCTAAACAAAAGAGAAAACGAATAGAAAAGTTGATGATGGGAAAGGGCTTACCCACTAATATCAATGGAGAGAGGAGAGCGAGAGGAAGAAGATGTGCGGTCCGGATCGCGAAGATGACCTCTTCCGGAGGGAGATCTGGGCTTGAGAAGATGAAGAGGGAGAATGAGGGCTGCTGTAACTCTCGATCGTTGCAAAAGTGATAATACGATTAGGGCTAATCCCTGTTTAAGAAGAAGAGAGGGAGGAAAAGACCGAATTGCCCTTTAAGTGGGTCCGGTAAAATAATTGACTATTTGAAGGTTTTCTGATCATCGGATCGCAACGAGCCAGAAGACAAAAATGATCAGCGCGACGAGACCTTTCCAACGAACCCAAAATCACGGTGATAGGAGTTTTTCGGAAAAACACTCAATTTTCCCTAATTAGCAAACTACCCCCCTGCTAGGATCAAACGAACTCGGAATCGAACGAAACTTCGCAGAAACTATCCTAACACTAAAAGAAACTCGCTCAAAGACTAAACTCACTTAAATATCTAAAATACAAATAATTATAATAATAATAAAAAGAAATGGGTCAACGGGCCTGCTATTGGGCCCAATTGACCCAGTAAGGTCGCGGACCTTACATCTATCACCTCTAAAAAGAACATTTGGTCCCCCAAATGCCTAAACTTACCTCATCGGGAAAAAGATAAGGATACGCCTTCTGCATCTGGTCTTTGAGCTCCCATGTAGCTTCCTCCGGAGTGTGATGCTCCCATTGTACCTTGACCCACTGGATGGTCTTGGTACGCAACACGACTTCCTTGGTGTCGATGATCTGCGCCGGACGCTCCACGTAGGTTGCATCTGTTTGTAACTGAAGTGGCTCGTGCTGCAACACATGAGTAGGATCTGGAATATACTTCCTAAGCATTGAGACATGAAAAACGTTGTGCACACCGGCTAGCTCAGACGGTAGCACCAAACGATAGGCCACGTCTCCAATCCTGCTCTTGATCTCAAACGGTCCCACAAACCTCTTAGCAAGCTTCCCTTTCTGCCCAAATCTGACAACTCCTCTCATCGGTGACACCTTCAGAAACACCTTATCCCCCACCTGGAATTCTAGAGGTCTCCGCCTCTTGTCTGCATAACTCTTCTGTCGATCCCGAGACTCTTTCATTCTCATCTGAACAATCCTGACTTTCTCACTGGAGTCAGCAATCTCTGAGGGTCCATGGAAACTCCGAACTCCTACTTCCTCCCAACATGCTGGGGTCCTGCATCTCCGCCCGTACAGTGCCTCAAATGGCGCCATGCCAATGCTTGAATGATAGCTGTTATTGTAGGCAAACTCACATAGAGGCAAGCTTTCATCCCAACTCTCCTTGAAATCCAAAACACAGGCTCTGAGGAGATCTTCCAAAGTCTGAATGGTACGCTCAGACTGTCCATCTGTCTGAGGGTGGTAAGCTGTACTGAATGTCAATTGAGTACCCATAGATGACTGAAAAGAAGACCAAAACCGAGAGACAAACTTAGGGTCTCGATCGGATACTATGGACTTAGGCACTCCATGTAGTTTGACTATATTGTCTCTATACAACGTAGTCATCTTGTTCATAAATCGACCAGTCTTGAATGGCAGGAAATGTGCTGACTTAGTCAATCTATCCACAATTACCCAAATAGCATCATTACCCTTCCTGGTGTTCGGCAACCCTGACACAAAATCCATAGTGATGTTCTCCCATTTCCACTGAGGAATATCCAACGGGTGAAGCAAACCAGGAGGCTTCTTGTGCTCTGCCTTAATCTGCTGACAAGTCATACACCTGGAAACAAATTCTGCAATCTCCTTCTTCATTTTCACCCACCAGTAGTGATTCTTCAAATTCTGATACATTTTGGTGCTCCCTGGGTGAACTGAATATCTGGTGTGGTGCGCATCTGTCATCAACTCTAACTTGATGTCTTGCACATCTGGCACACACAACCTGTCTTTGCAGTATAGGATTCCTTCAATCAATCTGAACTCTGAATGATCATCAATGTGGTCAATGATTCTCTGCAACTCAGGATCATCCTTCTGAGCTTCCTTGATCCTGTTAACTATTTCTGGCTCCCAAACTCCCATAGTAGCAACTAGAACTTTCTCATTGACAGGCCATACTTCCACATCCATATCTCTGAACTGCTCCATCCATCTCCATTCAGGCATTACACATCCACTAAATGCTGCCTTCCTACTAAGAGCATCTGCTACCACATTCACCTTCCCAGGATGGTACTTAATCGGAAAATCATAATCCTTTATGTACTACATCCATCTCCGCTGTCTATTATTCAGATCACCCTGTGTAAACAGGTATTGCAGGCTCTTGTGATCTGTATGCACTTCAAATCTTTCTCCATATAAATAATGCCTCCATAACTTTAATGCAAACACCACTGCTGCCAACTCCAAGTCATGTGTGGCATACTTCTTCTCATGGTCCTTCAACTACCTTGACCCATAGGCTATCACCTTGTCATTCTGCATGAGAACACAACCCAATCCAATTCCTGATGCATCTGTATAAACCACAAATCCTCCACTTCCTGATGGTAAGGCAAGTATGGGTGCTGAAGTCAATCGGGTCTTCAACTCTTGGAAACTCTTCTCACATTCTTCTGTCCACACAAATGGAACATCCTTTCTTGTCAACTTAGTGAGTGGAGATGCTATGGTAGAAAACCCTTTCACAAACCTCCTGTAGTAGCCTGCAAGTCCAAGAAAACTGCGAATCTCCGCTACATTTCGTGGACTCTCCCAATTGACAACTGCTGCTACCTTCTTAGGGTCCACTGTTAGTCCATCCTTTGAAATAATATGACCCAAAAAATGCAACTTTCTCCAACCAAAATTCACATTTACTCAACTTAGCATACAACTGGTTATCCCTCAAAAGTTGCAATGATGTCCTCAATTGATGCTCATGCTCCTCCTTAGACTTCGAGTATACCAACACATCATCTATGAAGACAACTACAAACTGATCCAAAAAAGGAGCAAACACCTTATTCATCAATGCCATAAAAACTGCGGGTGCATTAGTCAACCCGAAAGGCATCACGAGAAACTCAAAGTGGCCATATCTCGTCCGGAATGCAGTCTTAGGAACATCCTCCTTCCTGACTCGCAACTGATGGTAACCGGAACGCAGGTCTATCTTTGAAAAGAATTGAGCTCCCTGCAGCTGATCAAACAGCTCATCAATTCTAGGTAACGGGTACTTGTTCTTGACAGTAACCTGATTCAACTGTCTGTAATCTATACACATCCTCATTGTCATGTCCTTCTTCTTCACAAATATCACCAGAGCTCCTCACGGTGAAACACTAGGTCTGATGAAGCCTTTATCCAGCAAATCTTCTATCTGAGTCTTTAACTCCTTCAACTCCGCTGGAGCCATCCTATACGGAGCCTTCGAAATAGGTGTTATACCCGGTTGCAATTCTATCGTGAAATCCAACTCACGAACAGGTAGCAAACCAGGAATCTCATCCGGAAATAAATCCGGGAATTCTCGAACTGCCAAAATAGCAACTGCTAATATGTACTACAAAACATTTAAAGTCAGGTCCTATGAGACTCAATACTAGCATCACAATACTAGAGATAAGACAGCGAGACCAGCCTACTTACCAACGGAATCCTCACACGCGTCCTATGGTTTCTACAATTTTTACCCTGAGAAACCATCCATTGCTCTGATACCATTCTGTCACGTCCCCCGAACCCGATTAGAGAATAAACCGGATCCGGGGAGTGAAATTTAGGGCTAATTAAAAATTTTGCCCTTTAGGCCCAAGGATCGTAAGTCCGCTGTGAGGATATTGCATTTCAAACCTCAAGTAATATAAAACTGCGGAATTCATACGAATGAGGCATATTAAATTTCGAAGCAATGAATAATAAATCTCATTAGTAGTTAAAGTTGCACAAGGAATAAAATAAAACTTAAGCAATGAAGTTAATCTATTACAATGGCCATCCCAATACTTAAGGCCATTTAAAACAATTAAGAAGTCAATGATATGAAAGTTCAACGAGAGATAATAAATGAAGAAATAAAATCTAGGGAAGTCCCGATGAATCACTCTCGTGCCGGGAATGATGACACTACTCTATGTCATCTGCACGCCACTCTCGTTCCTCCTCAACCGGTTGGAGATCCTCTGGGATCTCCTCACCTGATTGCTCATCGTAGTAGTACTCACCTGAGGAGTCTGCACACCAAGGAATAGGGTCAACGACGTGTTGAGCAATAGATAAGCAAGTATAATTAATCATGACATGCATCAAGTATAAGAGTAATGACAGGCATAATAATCAAGAGAATACAAGGAATCGAATCTAGGCATAAAGCATGAGTAAATAACCATCAGGATCATAAATAGAAATCCTAGCAATACTAGCAATCACCACTATCAATATAATGCAATGCACAAGAGGGAGACTCCGTGGATGTCCTAGCCACCTCACGGGGTACCAGTAACAATCCTATCCGGACTACTGATACCAAAGTCCGGCTCCAGGGGGATCCCAGCTCCCAGTCCCGGGAATAGTAGCACGGTCCCAGCCCGCTCCCAACTATTCAACGCCATGGACGCCGTCCAAAGCCGACTGCCCACCCCGATGTCCGAGTAACCGGCCCATCAATAAACCCCCAAACTGCAGCTGGCCATGATATGCGAATAATAATAATAATAATAATGTGGTGTTGACACAAGAATAGATCAAGACAAGCAAGTCTGGCTAACTCAATATACAAGACATGTTCATAGGGATTATCTCCTTCAAATCAATACAAGTCAAACTCAATCACGTGATAATCCCTTCAGTCTAGCCAGTCATGTTCATCAATTACATAACACGGGGTCCTAAGGTACACTCTAAGTCAAGTCCAAGTCCTAATTCTACAAGAGATTATGTTTCATAATTAATTAGGTGTTTTATGCCAAGAGAGTGAGTGTACAAGGAATTACAACAACGGATACAATTAAATAAGTCAAGAAGGAATTACAATCCAAACCTAGGCAAGTGTTGTCATCCATGTACCATATGTGTTTTAACGAAGTGCGTGGGGAATTCGAATAATCAATGCTTATAAAGAATTTCCTTGGTGTACAATCATGTTGAGCATCGATTGATTCAATTCCATACGCATTCGGTTAACCGTACACAATACACGAATACCTAGACAACCCATCGAAGCACACCAAGCCACGTGCTACGATTTCAAAACCCCATTAATGGTCACATGAGAGTGGTTTCATGGTTTCCAATGTCTAAGGCCCAAACCTAGGCTAACAATCTCGTTACTAACAAGAAAGTGGTCTAGTAATTAATCTCCTTAACTACTTCCCTACCTGATCCCCAATCATCACGAGACATGTATCATTGGATTCTACGCTCAAAGAGCTTTCCAACGGTATATGGCTCGCGAAATTCCGATGTATGGTTCATAAGTTATGGCCCATAGAAGTTACCCTTTATATATATATTTATATATAAATATATATATATATATATATATAAAACGCAACGCACCATCCATCGGTCCGATTCATCATATTGATAACCAAACAGTACTCATATATGAGTGTCAGGGCAGTCAGCACATCAACGTTTATGTTCCCTTTGTTTTTATTTTTTTATTGTTATTTTCTTTTTCACTCACATGTTAAGGTGGTATGAAGTCAACGTTCATCTTTTTCTTTTATTTAATCAACTCATCCTATGCGCAGTGGTCATCAGACAACATCTGAAGTTGTCAGACTTTACCATGCCCTCCGATCGATCGGACAAGAGGTCCGATCGATCGGTCTGAGATTTGTCTCAGCTAACTGGGAGCAATTTCAGTCCGATCGATCGGTCTGAAGGCCCGATCGATCGGCACTGTAGCAGAGCCCGAAAATGGGTTTTTCTTCTTCCTTTTTCCTGCAGAAAATGAGCCTCCATGCTCCCCAAACATTTTAATCATTCTTTCCATCCATTCTATCAAATTAAAAACTTCCAAAGCTACAATTTAACAATTTATCCGATCAAATCCACAAATCTAACCTAACATGTTAATCCCAATGAAATACCCACAATAAGCTTGGAATTTGGGTAATCTAACAATAGTATCATTGCAATCAAAAGAAGACAATACAGACATGATTAAAGATAATTGCATATCTACTTGCCTCAACCAAGAAGATGATTGAAAATTGGAAAAGCTTGAGGAGAAGCTTTCTACCACGGAAACCACAATCTGCCCCGCTCAAAAGTAATCTAAAACACCGAGAAGAAGAAAGAAAGGAAAAAGATCATGATCCAACCTATTCTAAACAAAAGAGAAAACGAATAGAAAAGTTGATGATGGGAAAGGGCTTACCCACTAATATCAATGGAGAGAGGAGAGCGAGAGGAAGAAGATGTGCGGTCCGGATCGCGAAGATGACCTCTTCCGGAGGGAGATCTGGGCTTGAGAAGATGAAGAGGGAGAATGAGGGCTGCTGTAACTCTCGATCGTTGCAAAAGTGATAATACGATTAGGGCTAATCCCTGTTTAAGAAGAAGAGAGGGAGGAAAAGACCGAATTGCCCTTTAAGTGGGTCCGGTAAAATAATTGACTATTTGAAGGTTTTCTGATCATCGGATCGCAACGAGCCAGAAGACAAAAATGATCAGCGCGACGAGACCTTTCCAACGAACCCAAAATCACGGTGATAGGAGTTTTTCGGAAAAACACTCAATTTTCCCTAATTAGCAAACTACCCCCCTGCTAGGATCAAACGAACTCGGAATCGAACGAAACTTCGCAGAAACTATCCTAACACTAAAAGAAACTCGCTCAAAGACTAAACTCACTTAAATATCTAAAATACAAATAATTATAATAATAATAAAAAGAAATGGGTCAACGGGCCTGCTATTGGGCCCAATTGACCCAGTAAGGTCGCGGACCTTACACACATCATATTACTTACAAAACTGTTTGTAACCTCTTTGTTACACAAAAAAATTACAATCTTTCAATGTTTTCCAACAAGAACAATTATATGGAAACAAAAAAGAAGTTCAAATGCTTAGTCCACATCCTATCCCCCACGTCTCCCCCTGCGGCTGTAAGTGCGTGTCTTGCTCCGTGGCGGTCGATGAACAAGATCTGCCGGATCGGCTCCATCCAGTACCTTGTTTACGTCCTCAAGGGCCACGTACAAGGCATCAGGATCTCGGATACTCAGACTATGCCCTCTCCTTAGAATCGGCTGAATAATACTTTGGGCATTCACGATGCGCTGCCACATTGATCACATAAAGCACAAATTAGTAAGTTTGTTCAGTTGGTTATACTTAATAAAATAGTTAAGTTACCAGGCATCTTACCAATCGTGGGTCAATAGAAGAGCTACCCTGAGAATCCTGATTACGCGGATTAAACGTGGAGCGATGTTCAGGGTTTTGAATAATAGGGTGAGACACTCGGCGGAACCATTCCATATAATTGGGTGCACAGTCCCATGGGTGCGCCACAGGTGCACCGCGCTCCATCGGAGATAGGATGTGGTTATGCCATCTCTCCCATATTTGATCCAAGTAATTGTAGGCGATCCGATATTGATTTGCGGTGGGACCCCTAGTGGCGCGCTGTGGAGCTAGTGGAGTGGGGGGAATGCGTTGAACCCTACCAAATTGCCTAAGCACCCGATCAGGATGATATGGTTCAACGATGTCCATGCACTTAAGACAGCCAGTATAAAACGCAACCTCGTTAAAGGGGTGATCTGCCCTATGCTCTCGATAGGGGTCCCACACCACCTGCAACATTAGTCAACAAAACCATTAGTTAAAGTATACGATACTATTTTCGGAAAACGTAATGCATTAATAACATATAAAAGACATTACCTCATGGGCACCAAGGTCATCAAGTGCCTCTCGTAATGACTGCAGGTTGGACATTTGGTCCCCAGAATCTCTTCTTGGCACCCAACGATGCACCCGCGGTAAATCTTCTGTGTATGCGCGGTTTTGGTGAGGCCTACATAAGGGGAAATGCTCGTAAATCCATGCCTCTAGTAGAGTCAAATATCCTGCAATCTGCCTGACTCCATTACGAGTAGCAAACCCTAACTGTCGGTATAAATGCGCAAGTGCAGCAACTCCCCAAGCATACGTGCGTGCCTCATCAAAGTTCATCAGCAGCCTCAAATAAGGCACTGGGACCCTCGTGCCAGTCTTGTCTGTGAAGAGTGTACAGCCCAAGATATATAGTAGATATGCTCTAGTTGCACACCTAATGCGATCTTCTGGATCCGCATCAGTCACGTCTCCATATAGGTCCCTCAGCCACTCCAATCTAACCGAAGAGCCTCGCACACCTACTAACTCTTCATGTGCCTGCTGGGATGTGACCCCGAGACCATGCTCTACAAGTGTCTTTGATCGCTCAAAAGACAGCTGCTCAACTGATACGGATCTCCCAGTGATCGGGATCCCTAGAATGGTGCCGACGTCATCAAGTGTAATCGTCATTTCACCGAAAGGCATGTGAAATGTGTTAGTCTCAGGCTGCCATCTTTCCACAAAGGCTGACACCATGTTCTTGTTGATGGAACGATAAGACGTCGCCACCAATGGAGCCAGCCCTGAACGGCCAACGAGACGTGCAAAAATGGTATTTTGCCTTCCTTCTGAATTCCATGCCCAATCACAGATTTTTTGGCCATGGCTTATGCATTTGAGTGACGGTCTCTCCTGCAAAACGAAATAAAACATAAATTAGCAAAGGTAATAAATATTTAAAACCTATTCAACAAGAATATTCACAAACCTGCTGCTGCCAAATACTTGCAGCAATATGAGTCCGAAAACTAGGCAGTAGGCTCAAACTTGTAGGGCCCCCGGGAATCTCTCCAGTCCTATGAGCAACAGGGGGACGTTGTGCACGTACTTCTGGCTGTTCGGGCTCAACTTGGGGTTCGGGCTCAACTTGGACCGCTTCTTCGTCACTCTCGGAGGAAAAAGCCACCACCCTCTGACGTAGTCTCCGGTTCGACGCTGTCGGTCGAATCCTAGAGGTACTCGGCCTATCCATATATCTTAAAAAAAAATAAACATCAGTACATAGATTACCACTGAGTCACAGTCCGTTCGGCCCTGAGTATCCGTGTGGTTATTGAGTTGTCGGCGTTACAATGCCGAGCAAATGTATTTTGCTCGGACCCACACTGCCGAGCACATGTATTTTGCTCGGACCTACATTGCCGAGCATATTATGTTTCCACGGCTCGTGAAGTCCGAACGTTCCGTGTTCGTTCGGATGCACAGAGCCGAACGGACTCATCGTCTGCAACTATCCCAGTGGCTGGACGAGGGAGACAATGGCGCAAGAGGGGGGGGGGGAATATGAAAATTCCAAATCTTTGATCTTAAAATACGAATACAATCATTTCTAAACAAACAAAAGGCATCAGAATCACTCACATAGGTTGGAAAGTGACGATTCACAGTAATGTGTGCACTTGTAAGAAGAAGGCGATGGCCCAGGCGGTTGGAAATCCTATGTTCACGTGGAGGAGAAGGTTGGGGAGCTTTTTGATCTCGCCTTGGACGTGGAGGCTGCAGTGAAACGGCAGTTCAGACAGTGAAATGGGAGGGAAGACGACAGCGTGCAGGGAGAAAACCTCTATGAGAAAGCATGGGCATTTTTGGGAACGTGCAGAGTGCAGGGAGAAAAACGTTTAATTTTCTTCACTGTGTATAGAGTTGCACAGTGTGGAGATCAAAATGGAGTGTGCAGGTAGCAGCTCTCCCATAATATCTTGGTTGGATGTTGTTGACTTCCCAACTTCCATCATGACTAGAAAATGAAATGAACCCACACTTTAAAAGTTAACCTACACTTAAAATGTTCGTGTGGTTAGGAAGTCCAGTTTTAACCTGGAGGTCCTGCCTTCGAATCTCTTAAGGTCTTACCCGATACATAAGGCTAGTGGGTGGTTCTATGTATCAGTGAGTTTACCAATGCTCCCCCGAAGTGGGGTCGGTGGGTTCCCATGTAATAAAAAAAAAGGGTAGGCCTTCTATGCAGACGTGCTTTGCCCACGAAGATATCTCCACGTATTCAAGGTGCATTAATTGCTTTGAAAACAATCCCACAAAAAAAATAAAGGAGTTTTATTTCTAAGTTACCCTTGGCCATTAACTCTTTCAACCTTAAATCATGGGATTTTTACAAGAAAAATTAAACTTAAAAGTTAATTAAACGTTTTCATGTAAAAAGACCTTAAAATGATGAGATCATTGTTCGTACATTTTATTTGGACAAAATCATAACAGTTGACGATATCATCAACTCAGTGGACGATATCGTCTCGTCAACTTTTATTACATAAAACGACATGATGCTCTATCTTCTTTTACCTACTGATGGAAAGGTTACGAAAATCATTGCATTTTATGTCCCAATCATGGGCGGACGTAAGTGGTAGGGACCTGGGGCGACCGGAATTAAGATTCTCTTAGACTTGAATGAGACCCTGGGTCGAGAGAGTGGACATACGTTGGAGCAATCTGGCACGATTGTCCCAGGTCAGAATTCAAATGCCCATAGAGTTGAATGGGCCCTTGGAGCATGCACCCCATGTCTAAACTTGTCACTCTATATATGTCTAAAGATAGCCCCACATATGTAAAGCTTCGTTGGTAAAAAAAATAGGGGGTGGGGGGATGAGGATTCGGAGAGAGGTACGGTCATTGAACATTTCACTTTATTGCCTTAGGTCCACAATCTTTTCTTATAGTGTGAAAGGTCCTTTTTCCAAATTTGAAAACCTAAAATGTCTAATTTACTCTTTTTTCAAATCATATCCCATGATTAGTGAGATAAGCCATTAATAATGGTCAACTACCATTAAATTAGTCACGATTAATAAAATTCCACTAGTGAGATTTTCAAATAAATTAAAAAAAAAACACAAATAAATTTCAAAAAATAGGAAGCAAATTTGAAATAAATTTCTAAAAATGAAATAAATTTAAAGAACACAAATAAATTTCAAAAGAACACAAATAAATTTCAAAAAATGAAATGAATTTAAAAAGCGCAAATAAATTTCAAAAGAAGGAAAATAAATTTCAAAAAATGCAATAAATTTCAAAAGAACATAGATAATTTAAAAAGACGCAAATAAATTTCAAAAGATCCAAATAAATTTCAGAAAATATACATAAATTTTCAAAGAGGCAAATAAATTTCAAAAAATCCCAATAAAATTCAAAAAATATAAATAAATTTGAAAAGACGCAAATAAATTTCGAAAGACTAAATAAAATTAAAAAAAGCAAATAAATTTGAAAAAATGCAAATAAATTTTTGAAAAAACTTAGATAGATTTTCCAAAAACTTAGATAAATTTGCCTAACACACAGAAAAACTTTTTCAAAAACTCAGTTAAAATTTCCAAAATGAAGATAAATTTGTTAGAAACTCAGATAAATTTGTTAAAAACTCAGATAAATTTTTCAAAAATTCAGTTAAATTTGTCGGGAACTCATATATATTTGCCAAAAATACAGTTAAATTTATCAAAAACTCAGATATATTTGCTTTTGGGCTTTTGAAACCAGGTCAAACTTGACCCGACCTGACCTGGACTGGAACCAACCCTCTGGGTCATCTTCTTCCTCCTCTCGTTCTCCTGTTCCAGAACAAGAACCGCAAACGTTCCTGCAACGACGATGGCGCAAAGGTAGTTCAACACGGGGCTTCGGCAAGGTGGTAGTGGTGATCCTCTTCTCTTCTTCCGGCAACGACGATGGCACCTACGAAGAACTTGTCTTTTTCTCTGGCGATGGGCGAATCCGGATCCTTTGTAATCTGGGTTTCTGCGAGTTTTGGTTTGAAAATTCGGATTTGCTGATCTTGATCTTCGGCGACGGTGATGGTCCACCTTCTGTTCAATTGCCGATCTTGATTTTTGGTGACGGTGATGGTCCACCTCTGTAATCTGGGTTTCTGCGAGTTCTATTTTTTGGGAGAGGAGAGACGAGGACAACCTTCTTCTTCGTCATGCTATCGACCTAATCGCGGATCTTCTCCGGATCCACCTTTCTGACCACCGTCAACTTGTTGCTGCTGGGATCTCCCTTCACCTCCCCCGTTTTTGGAATCCTTTGAGAGAACCGATGACTTTCTTGGAGCATCCTTTGCAATACATGTCGACGGTAAGAATCACAGTAATGGGACCGTTTTCATCTTCATTAGACTTCTTGTTGTTCTTCTTCAACATCACCGGAGAAGAAGCATGAGAGATTGGGATCCGGCCTGCTGCCACCGCTGAAGAAGACGACCAGATTCTAGGTGCGAGAGCAGAGGATCCAGGACTACCCAGCTTGTAATGAGGGGGAGAATGGAAGATTTGAAATTTTAAAATTCAAAATTAGATGTCTAAACAGTTAAAAGAGGGCAAATTAGTCATGTAAATTGTATTCAGGTGCCTCTGGCTGCAAACAGTCTAGCGGCTTGGACCAGAGCCCTTAAAAAGAATTTGCCTGGACTGGAGGCTGGAAAGATTCGATTCTAGGAACCTTTCGCTAATTATCTAAAAAAAAAGGCAATACAACGCTCTCTCTTTTTTCCAAACCTTTTTCACGCCGATTGTCGATCGAGCTCGTCGTCACCGGTCCTTATGTACGTACCGTGTAGGCTACCGCATCTTCATCAGCCAAACATATCTTAATCTCCAAATCCTAATCCCAAACCTTGGATTCCCAAATCTTAATCCAACCCCTAAGCCCTAAACCATCAAATCCGAGCATATCTACAAACCCAAAGATGACCAAATCCATGAAACAGATCTTTCTTCGTTTACTGTTTCTCTAAAGCTCGTGCCCTCGTAGGCCCACCACACCTTAGTTGATCACAGCAAAGTGCCGTATGAAATCGTGACAAGTGGTGCATGCTAGTCGCTCTTAGTGCATCAAGATGAGATCTTAGTGCATATAGCTCATAGTTAATCTAGCTTGTAGGGTCCACTTAGATATGAGCTTATCAATGGATGGAAGGCAAATGGGAATGTCACCTTGTTGAAAGGGGGTTCCAAAAAATTAGCCGCACAAGATTATCCTAACCATTCATTTTACAGCCTTAAAGTTTAATGTCATTTTAACGGTAGATTTCTTTAGATTGAATACAATAATAAGTGAAGCCTTAGTTGAGTGTAAAATTGGGTATGATGCCAGATCATGAGACAAAAAGAGTATTAAAGAGGCTTCATAAATGAAAGGTGGGCCGAAAAGGGCCTCCTTGTAGTTGCACTTGCTCATAGGAAAATATTTTCATTCAATATCATGGTTAGACCAACTTCTATTAAGGTAAAATTAAGGGGAATTGGACTCAAAAGGAGGACTTACGAGAGGAAAAGGTCATGTGCGATCATGCACCCGTTACATTAGGTGGAGACCTGCAGACCCCGAAATCGAGTTTCTTCACAATAACACCCAAACAATGGTTTGGAAAATAAGAGACAAATATTAAATTATGTGTGGCCATCGTGATGCATGCCAATCAATGTGAATTAATCATTTAAGGCATGTACAAATTTGTAAGATTCTCGTGACTTGGACCCAACTCGTCCAACGCAGTAAAAAAAAAGAAAAAGAAAAAGAAAGTATTGTCACTCGAATAGAGCGAACTCAGTGACTTGAGTGAGTCATCTTTTTTCTTATATAAATAATTTCAAAAACATTTTAAAATTTTATTATGCATTACTTATAAAATATAAATATCCATTTATTTACATGCACTCATGATAATCAATTCAAATTAATAAATTTATTTATGTAAGAAAACTACTACAATAAGGATAATAAACGAAAAAACATTGCAGATTACATATTCAGTAGTCCAAATATTGAGTATAAAGGTTCAAATATAAGTTTTAAATTACACTGCAATCATCATTTTTAAATTGCTGATTCCAAATCTCATATATAATTACTTTTAAATGAATTTGAATAGTTTAAAATTAGATCTATCTATCAAATAATTGCAAATGCAAACAATTAATTGTGGTTGCATGGACTATTGTAAAGGCGCTTATATCGTAAATGCATCTTATGCATAGAAGAACAAATATGATCCCCCAATAAATTAAGCTCTAAATAAATTTATGATATTGGCAAGCCATGCATAGATTACATACAAAACGTCGATATCACGCATATCTTGTTCATCAATAATATAATATCAGTCTAATATTTCAAAACAATGTTCTGATTATACATTGCAGAAAATTATGGGATGGGGTTCGATCCATGGTCACCTGAATAATATCCGCACCATCTCCCCTCTCTGAGCCTCCCTTCTTTTGAATTTCTTGCAAAGTAATATGACTAACTGAAGTACATGTGCTGTTACTATCGAGCCAATCAAGACGAATGCAGCGAAAATTGAAATTGTAGACAAACTGATGTAAAGATGTTGAAGTCTATCATCATCATCAATGGCATCGTAATTAGTGAGAGTGGCTAATGATTTATCATAAGAGAACACCATCGAACCGATGGAAATCCACATAGCGAACATCAAAGCCCACATATACGCAATAAAATTATGCTGGCAGTTGCAAGGAAACCTATTAGGTTGGAGAAGTTGAATAATAGGTATTCTGCCCGCCTATTAGAAGACATGACCGACTTTTTCGCCTTGTGGCCCTCTCCCCAAACACCACCATGAGGGGTGAGTCCAGCTTGAAAAGTCACAGTTGCAATCAAAATCGCTACCGCCATCAGTGTGCTCTTCGTCTCATTCAACCAATTAGCATGCACCTTCCAAGTGTACTTAGGATGAGTAGTTGCCACTTCCCTATCCATCTCCCGGCAGAGCTGCTAAATTATCTCCATCAGTCCACAAGCAACTTATACTTAGGGACTTCTTCAACCTCAGATTCCCTTGTCTGGCAGGGAAACAATTCGGGGACCCTCTCGCTCAAGGAGGCTTGGAATTTACTAAGGACCAACCATCCTGTGGTCTCCTGGGATGGCCTAGTCTGGACCAAGTATCTCAGCCCAAGGTTGGCTTGCTTCTCCTGGCGCCTTCTTCTTAGGAAAACTCCTACAGATGGCCGGGCTAAACAGAGAGGAAGCTCCATGGCCTCAAGATGCTGTCTCTGCCTTAATCATGAAAAAGATGACCTCCATCTCTTCTTCTCTTGCTCCTTTGCGCAGCAGGTTTGGCTGTGGATTTTAAGTCCAGGTGATTATCCCCCTTGCCGTCCTCTGTCAGTGTCAGCAATTTGGTCTTCCCTAGCTCAGGCCTCAGGCCACAGGCACCCAGGAAAGGAAGCTAGCAGCGGCGATCTTCTTCATAACCATCTACGTTGTTTGGTCTCTCAGGAATGATTGTAAGCATCGGAATGGAAAGCCTTGTCTGGGTAGAGCTCAGAGATCTCTCTAGGATCAGTTGAAGGTGCTTGCAAGTATGCTGCAAGGTTCTGCTATTTCTCATCCAGTCCTGCGTGGCTTGGGTCTGTTCTACTGGAGAGGGGTCTAGTTGGCGATTGGTGGATGCTTTGGCTGCTGTAGCCTCCCAGTCTGGTTTCTGCTTTTGGTGTTGTCTGTGTGCTGGCAGTGCTGTTTTCTGTGCTGGCTGTAGAGTCCCTGAGGTTCAGTCTCTCTTTTGGTTTTTTCTTTCGCCAGTGGCCCTTTGTATAGTGTTTTGTCTGGGTTGGCTGGCCCTGAGGTTGCCTTTTTGTTAGCATCCTCTTTGGCTGGTCTTCCCCTGTTTCTTTGGGGTATTTTGCCCCCTCCTTTTCTTTAATTCAAATTTACCATACAGCAAAAAAAAAAAAAAAAAAAGTTGCCAATACTTGTGAAAGTTCCTTTGTTCTTTTACCTCCAGCACCACAAAGAATCTTTTTGAATTTCTTATTGTCGGGTCTTCTTGTTGCTTTTAGTAGGGCATCCAGCAATGTATATTTCTTCATGTTCAAACCATTTATTTCCAACCTCCTATTGCTAAGCAAAATCTTTATCACCAGTACAATCAGAGAGGACATAGAGATCTACCACGGAGAGAAGTGATTTATCCTGTGTTGTGTTCATGTGTCCCATACTGGGGGACACATGAAATTCAACTTGTGCGTTTCTGTGTAAATGAAATATTGGGGAAGGAGTGACTGTAAAAAAAAAAAAAAAAAGACAACAAATTTTTATAATTTGTTGGGGGTGGGTGGGTTTGGGTTCTTAAAAATTTTATGAATGGATAGTACACTGTTAAATTCATGGGTCGTGGATGAGGATGATGGGATGATCGATTGGGATTAAATCTTTATAAATATGAGGGTCCTGGGGAGATCTTTCAATCCCCTCATGTCCTAGCACCAGGTGGGGATCACATGATTTGTGGTGTCTCAAGTGGGCCCATTAGGTGGATTGTATCATAAGATGGTAAGGAAAGCTTATACAAGTTAAAAACGCCCCTTCTTCCACTCTACTTTTTTTAGTCACGGGGCCATGTAGATTCGTTAAACATGGTGCGTTTTGTAGCTCTACACACACAATAACATTTCTAATTCCAAGACAAGATAATGAGAGGAGAGAAAATAAGAGAGGAAATAACATTGATTGATTTATTAAAATAAACCGACCAAGACTTTGCAAGGAGAGAAAATAGGAGAAAAAAATAGAAGAGGTGGGCGTGAGTTTTGGAATAAAAAACACCCTCCTTTTTTCTCTTTAATTATTTGGCATTTAGAGATAAATAAGTGTACGGATAATCTTGGGCATTTGTTGAGAGAGAAGAAATGGGAGCCACATAGAGAAAAAGCAGGAGTCATTTGTTTGCCTTTTGAGAGAGAGAACTTAGGAGCCGTTTAAGCTATTGAAGCCATTTACTTTCCCATTTTTCCAAATAACCACAATCAATGAAAGTACAACTCATTCCTATTTGATTGATCAAGCATGGGGGGTTCTTCTTTTAAAAACGCTTGGGCATAATGTTCCCTATTTATATATATATAAGTAATTTAGTGCACGACTCGCGCACTAGATCAATATGCGTACCAGAACATGGAGCCCACATGGGGCCCCACCTCAGATTGGGACCAGGTGGATTGAAAGATCTCCCTGTGCCCTTCATCTATGTAAAAAATCTACCCAATCCCTGATCTTCATTACTTCCATCTGGCCCCCCACAAGTTTATTGTTGTACAGTCCATTAGGATGGGTATGCAATCGATCCAGCGGGGTACAGTTCATCAGATAGGTGCCAAGGTGGGCCCCTCTTGGTATTTAGAAGGGGTTGTGCAATGGACCATCATGTGGGCCCCACCCTCGGTGCGCAAGATGCGCACTAGGCACATCTGATAATATATATATATATATATATATATATATATGAGGGATGCTCCTGTACAATCTTTCCTTCGAGGGTTCAGAGGGTTCGGGTTGAGGTGCAACAAAAGGACAAAGTCCGAGAAATTAGATAAATACTCGATGGTGCCAAAATCTCATAAAGCGGACTAATAAGAGTTGGTGGGGGTTGGTAGGATTTTTCTGGTTTTTTTTTCTTTTTTCCCAAAACAAAAGGCTGCCCCACTTCATGTGGGGCCCACTGAGATTAGGGCGATCAAGGGAAGATCAGATTTGTTTCTAAGAAAAATAAATTACCTCTCCAGAGGGACTCACCTAGATGAATGACAATCAAGGAAAGATGAGGTCAAGAAAACATGCTTCAAACTTACAAGTGTAGAGCGGGAAGTTTTCCTTGTTTTTTCACATTTTTGATATAAAAAAGAAAGAATTACATTTCCCCGATAGGGAGGATCTTGACTTTCCATCCTAGGAATTACAATGTAGTATTTCTCCCTCTTGCAGGAAATGAAAACCAACAATTCCTAACTTGTAGACCAGTTTTTTTACTTGAAGAATATCATTTTGGTTATTTTCAATTTTTAATGCAAAAAAATACCATTTTAAATGGCACAAAAGTGCAGGCGAAGAAAAATCAAAGTCCTTTTTATAGCAGTGGGGAGTTCTCGTGTTAATAAACGTATCTTGAATAGGGCATGGGGCGATTCCTCTCAAGGCATGGGGCGAGATATGAATTAGACCTGGTGTGTGGGCCATGCGGGCCATATCTACTTAAAAAGGATTTTCGATGACTTAACTGGGGCAATTAGATTTAGGTTAAAATAAAATCCCCAACACGCAACGTGAGCGTCGTTAATTATTGTGAAGAACCTTCGCCGACGAATCTCAACATTGGCAACTAGGTATTCATAATTCCCAACGTAGTTAGTGCGTCGTCTTTCCGAACGTTTATTTCCCGACGCTGTCCTGCATTAGGGAAAATGTAATTCATGTCGGGAAAATATTCGCTCCAAGACCAGGATGGCACCATCCTCTCTACCGACGAGATGTTCTGACGTGTAGAAGGTAGCGTCGCGTAATCATTTTGCCAACGCTGTGGTACGTCTGCTAAACACATTATTTGCGACGCATTTACACGGTGCAGACAAGGTTCGTCGGCACATATGCAATTTGTTGTAGTGACACCTTTATTTAAGGAAATTTAGTAACTTTATATTTTGTTGTGCATTGATAGAACACTATGAACATGGTTTGCAAATGCATTAAGGGCTCATTTGTGGAACATGGTTTCCTTTGAAAAGGAACAGTAAAGCGGCAGATTTCCCATTGCCTTTAATTTCATTCATTTGGTACGTGCCGTTTTTCTTTGGGGAATGTAATAAAAACAGCTTGCTTTCTCAAATCTATGGAATTTTTTTTCCTTCTTTTTGGGGTAGGGGAGAGGAATTGGTTAGGAAAAATAGAAGTACATGAACTTCCTTTTTCTTTGACACTACTCAAATGTTCCTCAAATGTCCTTCATTCACTCTTTTTCATAGAGGCAATTCAGTTTTAGAGCGAGCGAAGGTAATTTTCGAGGACCGGATTAAATGTATGTTCATATCTCTATCTGCTGTTAAGGTAACTGTCTATCCCCATCCCAACTGGTTTTTCTGGGAGTGAAATGACTAAGTGACTTTATGTATAGTTTATGTCTCTTTTGTGGGTTGATTTCCTGGGCACAGCTCGTTCTCTGTTTCTGGGCTTGCCTGTTCTCTGTTTCCTCCTGTGTAATGCTTCTGTCCCCTTGTTTTTGTAGCCTCTGGGCTTGGGGGCTTTCTGCCCATATATTTCATTTCTCTTCTCTTAATACATTTTACCATTTAGTAAAAAAAAAAAAATAATAATAAAAATAAATAAATAAATTTAGGTTATTAAGAATAAAAACTACGTGAATGTATGAGTATCAAAGAAAATATGTATTCATTCAATAAAAGTCAATGTTTGCTCAAGGAAGTTGCATTGTGACCAACTCAAAGAGAGCCCGGCCCCACAGTGCTAGATTGCACTTGTAGTTGCTCATCGCGAGGAAAATATTTTTGGTAAATATCATGGTTAAACTAACTCCTACTGGTTAAAATTGTGGGGATCTGGATTCTGGACTCAAAAGTGGGTTTACAAGAGAAAAAGGTTGGGCACATTAAACGTCATATAACTGTTACATTAGGCGGTGACCATTGCATTTTCCAAAATTGAGTTTCCTCGCGATAGCAACCAATCAACGGTTCCCCAAATAAGAGGCAAATAAGTTTTGTGGGTGCCATCATGATGCATGCCAATTACAGGTAGAGAGGGATACAATCAATAGGATTCAATGTGAATTAGTCTTTTAAAGCGTGTAAAAAATATGAGAATGATTTGATGATTGTGACCATCTGATGGAGGGCCTCAAAATTGATGGTTATATATCAAACTCTATATCATTAGAAGGCCGATTAAATGGCTTTAACAATAATCACAATAATTTGTTTGGATATCTTGCTGTTGGGAATTTCTGATAACCAAAAGTCAGTGGCCGTTCTTTATCATTTGGTTTTTAAAATAAATTCAGTCTTTTGGACAGGAGCTGTTGACTTTGTGAAAATGTGGACCCCATTGTGGTTGTATGGACTATTCTAAAGGCATAAATGGAAATGCATTTTAATTCTTATGTAAAGAAGAACATATATCCCAAATAAATTAAGCTCTAAGTAAAAGTATGAAACTGGCAAGCCATGCATACATTACGTGCAAAACGTCGACATCACGTACATACATCTTGTCCATCAATATATAACAATAACAGGCAGCTTAATTTGTCATAACAAGGTTATGATTATTCATATTTCAGAAAATCATGGGGATGGGGTACTAGGATCCACGCTGATCATCTGAATAGCCGCGCCACCATCTTTGTTCTCTGAGCCCTGCTCTTCCCTGGGATTTTGGGTTTCTTGATTTCTTGTGACGTCCTATTACGAATCGAACTAAATGTGCTGTTACTAGTGGGCCAATCACGACCAATAAAACTGAAATTACTAACAGAAGGATGTAAAGATAGATACGCCCTTTATATGTTATGGCATAGTCTCCAGTCAGAGTGTATAAGGATATAGCAAAAGTAACCACCATCGAACTAATGGAAAGCCACATAGCGAACATCAAAGCCCACATCAACCCCCGTCGTTTGAGATTGAAACCACTTATAAGCGATAAGATTATGCTGGCAGATGCAAGGAAACCTATTAGGTTGGAGAAGCTGAAAAATAGGAATAGAATAGTTGCTTCATCAGACATGACCGCCTCTCCCGGAACGTGCTCATTGTCATATATGTAGTCCTTATTATCCGATTTCCATTGTCTAAATTTTGTTAAATCTTCTCCGGGTGGTAGAAGGGGTGGATAGTGATCTTGCCAAACACCACCAGGAGGGTTGAGTGTAGCTTGAAAAGTCACGGATGCAATCAAAACAGCTACCACCATCAGCGTGCTCTTTGTCTCATTCAACCAATTAGCATGTGCCTCCCAAGTGTTCTTAGGACGAGTAGTTTCCAATTCTTGTGAAAGTTCCTTCGCTCTTTTACCTCCAGCTTCACAAAGAATCCTTTTGCATTTCCTATAGCCTGATCTTCTTGGTGCCTTTACCAGGGCATCCAGCGGTGTATGTTTCTTCATGTTCAAACAATTTATTTCCGGCGTCCTTTTCCGAAGCAAAAACTCTATCACCTGTGCAATCAAAGAGGACATAAGGATCTGCCACAGAGAGATGTGATGTACCCTGTGTTCATGTGTCCCCTACAAATCCAACCACTCCTATATACAGGGGCGGAGCCTGGATTTCATCTGGGGGGGGGGGGTTCACCAATTATTATAACTATCATATTTTAAAGTTTCCTTTTGACATAGTTGTAAGTTCAAGCATGAAAAATATATTACGATTCAAGACTAAATTTTACATGAAAATTGAAACCAGTATCTATTCAACCATAAATTAGAGAAACACCCTGCCTACACTCCCCCTTGATAATCACTTATCCCAAGTTTGGCACACTAAACCATTGGATTGATAGTGCACTCATTTGAATGATGAAAACTTATGGGCCGTTGCTTAAGTAGTTACGATGATGATATGAGCCTTTATCCTGTGTGGGTGAGATCTTTCAATTCCCTCAATCCCATCCTCAAGTGGGCTTCATAAGAACCAGTGCAGCTGGGGATCCCAATATGAGATCCTCATCTACAGATATCCTCAGTGAAGCATCTCTGTCCCAAGATGACAAAAATTAATCAGTCTCTCTCTTCGCCCCCCTAATGTTGGACTAGGGAGTGATAAATTTTAACTTGCATACCCATGAGTACGTGTGCCTTCACATGACCAGTTTGACAATGGGCCATCAAGTCCAGGTGGCTTCAACCATGCGTTTCCACTGTCGAGAAGTGGACTCCACCCGAGGAGAACATTGAAAAGTATTTTCGCTGCCTCTAGTAAAACCTCTCTCCACTCCTCAATGTCCACAACCATCCTTCCACAAACTTTCTAAGTCCTCAGTCCTCACCTAATGGTATGTAAGATGCACCATTTCCAGATGTGTGGTCACTGTGGTGTGGGTGTGGCCCAGTCACTAGCATGTACAATACATCCTCGTAGCAGCAGCCTTCATTCAACGAGATTTTAAGGCTAGGGCAGTATATTCACGTGCTCAAGCGCCCATGTATCCGCTCGAGCGTGTCTAGGCAGTAAAGGCTCCGCTCAAGACAGTAGCCTCACGCACTCGAGCGCACATACTTGCGCTCGAGTGGCTGGGTTGAGAAAAATTCGAATCTGACGAATATTTTCTCTTCTTTTGTGCTGCTCTGATTCTGAGATGACCTAATCCTATATATGGAGCACAAATACACGTCTAGAGAGAGCTCTTGACTTCTCTCTTGATTCAAGCCCTAGCATTATTCAAAGAGAGATCTTATTTTCTCCAAAGCTCTTATTCTGTTGATTTGAAGTTCTAAGCATTGAAGTCTTTCTTCACATCCAAAGTTGAATCATCTTGAAGAGGCATTCAAGGTGATTTGTTCAAACACGACGAAGGTGTACGGCGACGGCAAGTAAGCACAGTTCTTAGGTTGAGTTACCAACTGGAAAGCAGTGTGAGTTCTTTCTTGTAACTTTCAATTGATTTAATACTTGGTTATCCGTTTGCCTAGAGAATAAGGCCCGTGGTTTTTTTTCCCGAGTGGGGTTTTCCACGTATACGTTTGTGTGTTCTTCTCTCTATGTGATTGTTGTCTTTTAACCCAGATTAGAATTAATTCTAGTTTGTTGGATAATCTAATAGAGATAGTTTTGTCGGGACCTAAGCATGTGTTAAGGCCGGTTATTTCAATTGATATCAAAACCTCGTAGGTCGGATGTTCGAGTCACATGACACACGTTTTGCGAGTTCACAGTAGGAGTTGTGGCAGATGTGCCATTGAGGGAGGGATTGCTGAGGTAAAGTCCAGCATCGCTCCTGAACGGTCATAATTGTGGTCGAGCCCTCGCCCTCACCATAAAACTATTGTTGTGCCGTATCACCAATTGATTTTGGGATAAGTGGTAGCTCAATGGGGTGTAAGATCCTACAACTCCCCATTTTGCTCCCCTATGTTATTAGGGAGTGGAGCTCACCTAAGCCAATCTAATCACTTCAAACATACCTCCCCACGTGAATTGGTATGAATCACAAATCTAACACTCATTAAACTTTGAGGCCATGGATCAAATGGTTAGGATAATCTAATGGAGTCGAGATTTTCTACAAAGGTAGATCTCATCTAGATTATTCTATCTAGTGGCATTTCATGGTTGTCAAACACCATAGTGGGCCCACCTGAAATGGGAGTTTTTTGAGAAAAACTCTCGCCTCTTCCTCCCCATCCTCGTCTTCTCATTCCTCAATAAGATTTCTCCTTCCATTTAATTCAATATATATATATATATATGAGCTAGTTCTCATAAGCTCAAACTTAGGAAAAGGTAAACTCAAGTGTGTAGTGGGGCCCACCTAGGACCCACACGGAGGTGGGTGGGTGGGTGGGGGATTTCAAGGACTTCCTGGGATCTTCATCTCTGCAAAAAATCAGCCCCAACCGTGATTTCTATCGTCTCCATATGGGCCCAAAAGTCTAATGGTCAATAGTCCATTCGGACCGATATATAGTCGATCAAACAGTCCAGTAAATTCGGGTTTGACCAAAAGTTGGTGGACAAGTGCAATTTAGAGAGGTCATGTGTTTGGTCCATTTGGATAGACCAAAAGTATGCCTCACAAGCATGAGCTTATGAGATTTTATCATAAGCTTGAACTTAGGAGAGCATTGCTCATATATATATATATATATTTATTCATCTGTATATATGACATTAATTGGGGCCTTTTTTAATTCTCTGAGATAATAGTTGAGTTTGGCATTGGAAAAGCGCGGCCCAAGGTGCGGCCGAAGAATCATCAAGCATCACACAAGTGCTTCTTACAGTTGTATAGAAGAAAACAGAACTTACTTCTGTCTCAATCTCGGGTGCAAGGAGATGGAGGATGGAATTGTCGTTGTCGTCTTTCATCTTCACAAAATCATCATCAGGTATCAAGTCGATCAACATCTTCAAGGCATCGAACTGGCCATCACTTGCACACAGATGCAATATCGGCTCTCCTTGTTCCGTTTGAACCCAAGCAGCTATGGGTTCAGCACGAACCAATTCCTTCAACACCTCAAGTCGGCCTTTCTTGGCTGCAATATGAAGAGGAGTCATTCCTCTTTTGTCACGTAGGAAACAAACACTAGCATCTTTTTCTAAGAGTAGCTTTACAACCTCTACGTGCCCTGCTCCCTAAGCAAGATGAAGTGGAGACTGGCCTTGGGAGTTTAATTTATGGGCATACTCCGGTTTTTGACTTAAAATCTCGTTGGCGAAATCAACATGTCCAAACTGCACAGCTACATGCAGAGGATTTTCAGTAGCTATGGGATGATCCATAACTCCAAGAACATGCTCATCTTGTTCAAGTAGATCACGCAACGAGTTAACATTCCCTCTGATTGCTGCCTTATGGAGCCTCCCGTCCATATCTTTCTCTCTCTCTCTCTCAATTTTTTTTTACTTGGTTTTTGAGAAGTGGATAGTCCATACTCGGAAGTGCTATTTATATAGTTTTGAAGATTAGGTCGACGTGAGATGGGTTACCTTTCCACGTCCTCTAACATGTTCCGTTGATGATCGAGTGGAGGACAGGGTCTAAAACTTGTATGGTCTGAATTTCTTGAGTTCGGGCTTGGAGCTTTGTCAAATGTTGCCAACTTTACTCTGTTGTATCCGTACAAAGATACCTGAGGCTGATAGCACCGTGTTTCACCTCACCCCTCTCTCTCTCTCTCTCTCTCTCTCTCTCTCTCTCTCTCTCTCAGCTGTTGTTGCTGTCGAGTTTGTACGTTGCTTGGACAAGAGAAGGAAAGGGCGCATTATCTCCACGGCCCACAATCGTACGTCGTTTGGACATGGTGCAGTTCTCTTTCTGCAAAAGAGGTTTAAAAATTCAAGCCTGTATTTCTGGGATGAAGAGGTAATCGATTTCTGACCTCTTTGTTCCAACTCCAAGAGCCACTTTGAATCTGTTTAAACTCTCTTTAGCCTTCATAAGCCAATTCAATTAAACTCAAGTTCATCTTTGTTCTCTACCCAAGTGTGTTACAACAATTATTTGCATGTTGGCTGTAGTTTATTTTCTATCCTTTCCAACCAGTGATAACTCTTTTGGTGGTGGAATTGTACAGGGACAGTTCCAATTACTTTGAAGTTCTTGGAAGTTTCTTTCGCTTCATAGTAACGTCATGTAAATCGAAAAATTAAAGAAGCTTTTAAGAAGAAAGTGGACTACTTTCAATCCAAGTCACAATAAAAGGACCATGATTATAAAAAAGATGATAATGGTGCCGACATGATAAGATTTCAACAATCTGCGGATGCCGATAGAAAACAATAATATTTCATATGCTATCTTCAAAAGATAATATCTTGGTTGACTGTTGACTTCTCAACTTCCCGCAGGCCTATTAATTATAAAAATTGAAATTCTTCACATACCAATTCAGTAAGTTTAGGTATTTGATATGGTTTTAGATTTGATTTTTTCTTTTCTTTTTGACAGGATAGCTTCCATAAGAAATACTAGGGTAGTTTTGGGCCTGGGACTTAACTAAGAGTAAAAAGTCTTAAAGCTTAAAATAAAAATAAATTTTTTTTTTAGTTTTGAACTTAGAAAAGATGAATTAGTAAAAAAAAAAAAGGTTGGTGAATAAATAAAGATAAAGATTCGAGAGAAATAAAGGGATTCAAAATCAATATTGAAAAAAGTAAACAAATACTATCAGATTAAAAATATTAGAAAACTGAAAATAAAGCTAAAATGATTTAAAAAAAATTAACCAAGAGTAATATAAAAACAACACCACATCAAAACAAAAAAGAAAAAAAAAGGAATAATGGGAGTGGCACGGTACAAGAAGACGAACTCTTTATAGACCAATTATTGATTCCGTACAGTGTTAATAGATTCCACTGAAAAGACTAGAGTTTGTTTGGTTTCCCTGCTCCTCTTTTCTAGAGCCATAAAAAAAAAGAAATAAAAGGACATGTTTGGTAAAGCAATGATGTAATTTAAATAAAGTTTTTAAATCAATCGTTGAAAATTTTCACAAATTCCTTGAGATCCACGAGGTACCAAGCTTTGAGTTTTGACCCTTCCGAAAAGATCTAACGGTTTGGGTCTCGTGATTGGGGCCTACAGGTTCCAAAACATAATATTAAATGGTTCAAATTTTTTTTTATATATATCTCAAGATTGGTGATGATGCAACGACTGCAATTTGGATCCATAACAATGTTTGACCTTCTAAGCATTTTCAACAGTTGGGATTGTGATCTTCTATCCCCAAAATAATTTAAAAAAATAAAAAAAACAAGACTGCCTATGGACTAATCCAAAATCGAGCATCTTACATCAATGGTTGATTTGTGTCCGCACATTTCTCGAGATCCATAAGATATCTAGTCTTGAAAACTGACTCCTTACCTGTGTTTAATCTACCAAAGAGATCTAACGGTTTAGATATTATATTTGGAGCTTACAGAATCCAGAAAATAATATCCAATTAATAATATATTTTTTTATAAATATCTCGATTGGTGATGATCCATTGGCAGCATCCATAAGAGGGTTGTGGTCTTAAGTGTCTTTGCTTTTGCTTCTCTAAAGTGGGCAGATGATAGAAATGACTGCCCAACGCTTTTATTTTCTAAACATCTGCCCCGCTTTATACATTTAGACAAACAGAGTCTGAAAAAAGAGATGCCAAACAGGGGCTTCTAGTTACTAGCTAGTTTCCTAGCTAGCAAATAATAGTTCTCTTCTTATTGAACGATGTCAATCCAAACTCAAAACAGTATTGTAGAGCGCTGGCTGATCCTAATTTGAACACTAGTTGTGGTTCCCATGTGGTTCCCATGCCACTAATGGGTCCCACTAACTGGTAATCCCCATGCGGTTGATCACTTAATAAATCTATTAATATTATGAACTTTTGAGTAGATACAATAATTAACAATTTCTGTATTTACAAAAACCTGGTGTATTTTTAAAAATTACAGATCAGTCTCTAAAATCCCTTAATTATAGATAAACCCCACTCTACTATTTCATAATACTCCGTTAAGCTGGTGCATATATAATTACAAGCCCAGCTTGGATAAAAAGAACACTCCATTGTCCCATGATTACTTCTTTTGTGAGGAAATCTGCAGTATGATCGATACATATTGAGATTATGGTTATAGATCTTGTGATTGAGTTCTTACTTCTTTTTTGAATAGATTTTTGATCTTAATACATGAGATTAGGATTGTAGATTTTGTGATTAAGTTCTTGATCTTATGGGTGTTTGATCCCTATGTTAAGTGAGCTAAAGGTTTTGATAAATACATCTAAGAGGCTCACCTAATTCTAACAGTTTGAACATGGTTTAGCTCTCTTTCAGCAAAAACAAGTTTAAAAATTAGAGACTTCATTTCTGGGATAAAGAGGAAATCGGTTTCTGACCTCTTTGTTTCAACTCCAAGAGCTGCTTTGAATCAATTTAAGCTCTCTTTAGCCCTCAATAAGCCAATCCAATTAAACTCAAGTTCATCTTTGCTTCTCAAACCAAGTGTGCTGCGACAATTATTTGCATGTTGGCTGTAGTTTATTTCCATGCTTTCCAAGCAGTGATAACTCGTGGTGGAATTGTACAAGGACAGTTGCAAGACGTGAAGTTCTTGCAAGTCTCTTAAACTTCATAGTTCATAGTCATGAAACTAGCAAAAGAAGCTTTTAGAAAGAAAGTGGACTACTTTCAATCCATGTCCAATAAAAAGTGGATTATAAAAAACATGATCTGAACTGCTGACAAGATGAGATTCCATCTGCTCTCTTCGAACGATAATATCTTTGTTGACTCTTGACTTCTCAATTTCCAGCAGGACTATTAATTATAAAAATTGAAATTCTTCACCAATTAATTAAGTAAATTTAGGTATTCGATAAGGTTTTTAATTTGATTTTTTTTTTTGACGGATAGGTTCCATAAGAAATACTAGGGAAGTTTTGGGCCTGCAACTTAACTCAAAGTAAAATAATCTTAAAGCTTAAATTAAAAATAAATTTTGTTTAGTTTCAAACTTAGAAAAGATGAATTAGTAAAAAAAAAGGTAGCTGAATAAGTGAAGATAAAGAGTCCAGAGAAATGAAGGGATTCAAAATCAATATTAAAAAAAGTAAACACATACTATGAAATTAAAAATATCATAAATCTGAAAATAAAGCTAAAATGATATAAAAATATTTCCTAAGAGTAAAATAAAAACAGAACCACATTAAAAGAAAATTAAATAATGCGAGTGGCACAGTACAAAAAGAGGAACTGATCTTTATAGACCAATTATTGAATCCATACACTTTCAATAGATTGCATTGAGCAGGCTAATGGACTCACTTAGGGCTTGTTTGTTATCTCTACTCTTTCGTTTTTTTGACAGACCTATCTAAACTAGAGCCATTAAAAGAAGTTTTCAATAAAATAATGGTGTATTTTGAATAGACTTTTTAATCAAATCAATGATTGAAATTTTTTTCAAATATTTTGAGACCAACGAGATATCAAGACTTGAGATTTGACCCCATAGTCGTGTTTAGCCTTCCAAAGAGATCTAACAGTTTGGATGTTGTGACTGGGGCCTACAGATTTCAAAACATAATATCAAATGGTTCATATTTTTTCACATATCTCGAAATTGGTGATGATCCAATAGCAAAAATTTGGATACACAACAATGTTTGACCTTCTTGATATCTTCAACTGTTTGGATTGTGATTTGATGTCCCTAAAATAATTAAAAAAATAGAAGAACTGGACTGCCTATGGACTAATCCAAAATTGAGCATGTTACATCAATGGTTAATATTTTTCCGTAAATTTCTCGAGATCCATAAAATATTTAGTCTTGAAAATTCACTCTATAGTTGTGTTCAGCCTTTCAAAGAGATCTAACGGTTTAGATCTTGTGTTTGGAGCTCAAAGAATCTAGAAAATAATATCCAATACTTGATCACATTTTTTCCAGATATCTCGATTGGTGTTTATCCAGCGGCTGAAATCTTGGTCCCATAGCCATATTTGATCTTGTGAACATTATCCACGGTTTGGATCTTGATTTACTAATTCAAAATAACAAAATAAAATTGGGACTGGGGCATTGTTGACTTGAGAGTGTTGTTCATCTACGACATTTTTCTCTATACTTTTCGAGTGCATCCATAAGAGGCAGTGGTTTGAAGTCGCTTTGCCGGTGCTTCTCTAAAGTGGGCTGAGGGTAAAAATAACTGCCAAACGCTTTCCAATCCTCCATCCCGCTATAGACTTTTAAAAATATAGAGTCAGAAAATAGAAATACCAAACAAGAGCCTACTAGTTACTAGTTTCCTAGCTAGCAAATAAGAGTTTGTTCTCTTCTTATTAAACGATCTCAATCCGAACTCAATTAGTATATTGTAGAGCTTTGGCTGATGCTAATATCAACACTAATAGTGGTCCCCATACCACTAATGGGTCCCACTAACTGGAAATCCTCATGCGGTTGATCCCTTAATAAATCTATTGATATTACTCATCTTTAACATACATTTCAATCAATCGAGCTTTTGAGTAGTCTCCAATGAGGTCTACGAACCCTTGCCCAGCCAATTTAATGGAAATCTCAACAAAGCCCAACATCAAACAATATCAGAAATTACTCCATCTTTCTAGGCATGTGTAATGCATGGCCCATCAAATTGCATGAAATTAATCTAAGTGCCCTAATTTATTAACTTGGGGCCGAAATTGAAGGAAACCCTAATTAATGAATTGAAAACTGGGTTAGGGCTCTTAGAGTAGCTATACTTCCAAATTTAACTTAACTTGGTCAAAGATTATCCATTTGATCATAAAAATTTCAAATGAAGATACATTGTTCTATGCAGTTCAGGTTGGATAATTTGATTAAAGACAATCTAGGGATTTTTTTTTTGTTGCTGGGCAACAGTTCGTAGACCTCATTGGAGCAGAAAAAGGAAAAAAAAATAGGAAAGAGAGAATGGAGAGAAAAAAAAAAGCCCAGCGTTTGAGCCGGTGTCCACACAGTTTGGGTCGTCGAGCCCGGCGTCCGAGAGCAATACACACCATTAGACTTTTGGATGCATAACTACATTTGGGCCGATGCCCCTTTTTTTTTTTGGCCAGGTTGTTATAGGCCTTAACTTAATTTAAAACATTGTAACTTTATTTGAACTCATGCACTTCTGTACTCCTTCTGTTCTGTTGTTTTTATGGTGTATGTTTTACCATCCGTGTAGATTGTATGTGTCGATACTTCCACAACAAAGTTATGGTGACTGATTATCATTTATAGCACCACCAAAGACTTCAATCCACCTGAAATTGGGGTCATAATTGTGATTAATAGGAAAATTCTTAATTTGCATCGATTCTCATATCCTTGGGATCGGGTTACGACCCGCCCTAATTTTGGGGGTGTGACATAATTCAAAGATAGGAAGGTGGGTATTGAAGATTTCTCTTTCTAGTTTCTTTTGTTATTTTATTGTTGCTCCCAAAGCCCATGCAATTTCACACCATCTCAATGGAGATACACAAATAAATATATATAGATGCTTTTTTTTTTTTTTTCATTTCAATCATATCCGATGTGCGGGATTCTAGTAATGAAGTTTAAATGGTTCTTTACTCTTTTGAAAATTTCCAACACATTATACTAGGCTTTATCTATACTATTTTTCTTTTCATATATTAAAATTTGAATGGATGTCAAATTTTACACGATCAGTTGGGGACAAACAAAATTCAGACGGTGGAAAATTTGTGTGGTTAGCAAAAATACAAGCTCAGTCTTTTTCCTAAATAGGCATGTCCAATTCTTAAAAATAAAAAATAAGAATAACCATGTTACTACGTGGCATCATTTCAGCGACATCTATTGATTCCCTTCAACAGCTTTTCCAAAATAGTCCGTTTGAAATCCACACAATTAGTGGTGCATGCTGGTTGCTCTTGGTGGATCAAGACTAGGCCTGTCGATCCAAGTGTAGCCCAGCCCGGGCTGCCCTAAATAGCCCTTAAAATGAGGGCTTTTACTTTTCTTAAAAAGCCGTTGGCTTGGGCTTAGATAGAATTTCGCAAACTCTCTAATTTTCAAGCCCTAGGCCCCGCCCCTGCCACTTGAGGACAGGGTAAGGGCTAAGGGCCAAGGCAGGGGTCACCCGGGCGTTGCTCTATCTATACTGATCGTAAGTTAAGGTCAATCCCGGGATCAGCACGACCCTGCCCTTTGCCTAATCAAGACCAGTCTGGATCCTCTAAGGTTGACTTGGAGAAATCCCAACCTAAAAGAGTGGAAATCCACAATGGTGCTCACCTAATAAAGATTTGATCCGGTCAAAATAAAATCCCTCAAGTTTTGGATTTGTACAGAGATAAGGATGATTTGATGAATCATTATCGCATTTTTTCCAACGAGAATACTGCATATCTTATGGAGCCCACTTAGATGAAAGTTTATCAATGCGAGGAGAGTATATGAAAAGGTCTCCTGATGGACAAAGGCGGTCCAAAAAATAGCCCCACCAAAATATCCTAGCAATTCATTTAACCGCTTAAAGTTTAATGGCAACATAACCATAGATTTTCTTGCAATTTAACCCAACGGTAAGTGAAGGATCAATTGATTGTAAATTTGGGCATAAATCCAGATCATGGGATGAATCGTTATCAAAGGGCCTGCATTGATGAAAGTTTAGCTCTGGTGGGCCCGACAGTACTAGACTATACTTGCAGTTGCTTGTAGGAAAACAATTCTTATCAATATCAAAGCGAGACCAACTCCTATTGAAGTAAAATTCATCCGAATTCCAAAAGATGAACTTCAAGAGGAAAATGCATATACCATCATATAACCGTTTTTGTAACAAGCAAGTCAATGTGTTTGTTTAGATTTTGAAATCGGTTTTTCAATCCTTCAAGGAAATGAATTTCCTTAGAAAATGGAATTCCACCTATATAGAAAAGACCCTTAACGTGGCAGTATTTTTACTTGATAGTTTGTGGTAAACGGTTGGTCCCAAGCCCGAAAGTGGAAGGTAGGTTAATAGTCTAGGTAGAACTTTTATCACAACTTTAATATGAATTCTGAGATATTGGCATTCCATGATCGTGATAAGGCATTTCAAGGATTTGGGTCACTATAGAGTCAGATGATATAACTGAATTCATGCCAACAAAGTTGGGTAAAGACTTTGATGATCATGATGATGAATTAAAATTATGCACATCCATCATTTGTAGATTAACATTTGTGCAAATCATAATTAGCACTTAACACACCTGCATGAGAGAAATTCTAGAACGTTCATCAGTCATCAGGTTAGTGGGGGCAGATGCACTCATGAGAACTCCAAGCATGGCCCACTGGAAAGATTCTTGGATCTTGGTTAGATTACATAGTTCAGAACTTGGACATGATCAAGATGTTTTCAAATGACCAAACTTGGATCCCTCTTAATCCCTCACCTATTTTATTTTATTTTATTTTTTCTTTCCCCTTATTTTTATTTATTTAATTATTTAGTATTATTATTTTTCTTTTGTTGTTTGAAAATGAACGTGCAATATAAATGGCAAGTTTAAAAAATAAAGAAATATACATGTATGCATAGAAGCGAGGGCTGGAAACATGGAAGCACATCGCAACAAAAAAGAGAAATTATTTCGCCAGTAACTTAAGAAATTACAAAAAGGAGAGTATTTCTTTTCTATTCATGATGTGAAAACACTTTTCCCAGCCGAAAACACAATTTCTCACTGGCCTTTCATCCCTTTAAGCCCCCTTTTCGATTCCCTAGGGCCCGTTTGACACTTTACTAATACAATACAAGTAAAGTAAAGCCTCAATTTTTCAGACAAGATATCACATCAAATGCACTTTATTCAGAACTCCCTACATCTTTTTCATATAAAAAGTAAAAAAACAACTACCTTTATTCACTAAAATACAAAAGAAATTCCATTTTTCTATACAAAAAGTCAAAAAGATTCTATAACAAACAACTAAAAACAAAATATCATCATAACCCAATTATATTTTATTCTTTCTTTAAAATCAACTTTACTTGACTTGACTATACTAGTAGAATTACCAAACTTACCCTTAATTATAAGGTACGGGCGGGCCCTTGGTGGAACCCCATCAATGAACATCTCTTTATAGTCCTATGATCGCTCCTCCCCTAAGCGGCTCTTAACACCATCCTCTCGTCCTTTTGCCAACCTTATTCTTTTGGAGTTAGTCTTTCATTGTAACTTCCATAGAAGTATTCAGGCATGAATTCTAATTCATCCTCATATAGCACGATGTGGCCGTGCCACTCCCACACTCTTTCTTCATTCCCAGTTTCTTGCACTCCAATACAGACATTGTGACCGGCGATCATGACGGCCTGGCTAGAGTTGGCTCAAAGGGAATCGCTGTTGCTGGAAACGATGATACGGATGATCTCCTCCTTGACCTTGGCTTCTTCTTTTGCCACATTGATCATTCGAGTGCATTCGTCTATCGAAGAGGAGAGAGGAATAGAGGGGCTAAGGATTGAGCAAATAAGATCATTGACAGGTTGAGAGAAGTCGTCATTGATATTAGGATCATTGAGTTGAATCCTTTCTAAAAGACGACTGTCACGCTCGAATAAGTTGATGCGATTGTTGGAATTCATGTTTTCTCTACTTTGGATCTTGTAAGAAGGTTTTGCAAATCTTCAAAGAGAGTAAAGGAGAAGAAGCCACCAGTAGCAAGGTTTTGGTGTCAAGGGAGAGAGATGGAGATGCTACTTAAAGGTAATATGTGACTTTATTTTTGAGAGAGAGAGAGAGAGATCATTTGGAGAGGCACAACCTCTAGGGGTCTAGATTTATAGGATGTTTTTGCAGCACAACCTCCATGGGCACGACAGCAAATGTATTTTTTCCTTGTTGCAATAAAAGTGATTTTGACCCCTTTATGAGATACGATATCTCGCATAGTCTTGAAATAATAGTTGAACTTTTTCTCTTTCCATCAAATGGCTGATAAGTAGCAAGCGGGAGAATTTAAAGGTCTCCACAGAGGGGGTGCTTAGTATCACTAGTCGCGGATCGATGACAATGGGAGAACAATTTATCGCAAAGAATAGTGTTTCTTTTTATACTTGTCTATTGAGAAAAATAGAATGATGAAGAGTTTTGCTCTCTTATGGAACCCTTGCACTTGTGCGGCACTGGATTTCTAGACCCCTCATCCAAGTCGTAAGACCTCCCCATGATACATACTGATTGAAAATGCAACGTGGTACTTTCAATTGAACAAATTAGACTATTTAGTGCAATTTTGTAAGCTACAATGTCGTTCTAGCTAAGTAAAATCGATTAAAATTTTAAACTACAATGTTGTTTCTAGATGCTTATACAAGGTGGTACGTAGAAAATTCTTCTCAAGAGCAATAAGAAAATCAGCTACATTATATTCAGAATTTAATAAAATTTACACTTAAGGTGAGGTATTTACTGCACTCGCGTCTACTGTCATCTAATGGCTTCAAAAATGCACCTTTAGCCAGTGTTAAATGAACCAGAAAATAAAATGGAGTGAACTCTTCCTATTTCACACATAAAACTCAATGATACCTTCCTTATATTACATTCACAGCTTGGATGCAAGCATGCGGTGGGTAGGTGCGGGTCAATTTGTTGTTCTTTCCTCTTTTTTTTTCTCCTTCCCTTAGATTTCCCTTATAAATTTTATTGACTGCTGTTAGCTGGCAAAATCAAAATTTTGTTTCACTCTCATTGCATATGAAAATCACTAAAACCAAGACAACCTAATTAATTTTTAGATGCACGGTAAGATCATTGGGTCCCAGCTATGATCTATATAACTTGTCTTATAATAACCGTGTATTCTCTTCGACAGTAATAATATGCTGACGTGGCATCATCTCCAACCTTACATTGGTGTATTCAGCTCGCACGTGACACTCATCATTCTTCGTTTACATTTTCCCCCCAAACTCGTGACATATGGGCCCACCGCACATTACATATCACATCAAAAAATGTGAGTCCGGATAGACATGCTAAACGGGCCGTGCCTTCGTGCTTGCCGTTTTCGGTGTCTCTCTTTTAATATTTTTTTATTAATTTTTGATGTAGTGCAGAAATGTATTGATTTCATGGAAAGGTGGGACCGACGTAGGGTCAAATAAAGCAAATTTTTGGTTTTGGGGAAGTTTTTCAAAGTGTCCGATTTGGTGAAATTACATGTCATTTTGAGTGGAAACGGGCCAATGAACTTAACTCAGCGGCAAAGCAGCAGACGTACGACCTTTTTCGGGCAAATTCCATTGTTTAGGCCCCAAAAAATGCGTTTTTTCTATTTTTGGTAATAATTGTTTTGGTAATAACTTTTAGTAGAAAGGTCAGCATAAGTTGCATTTTTTTGCGTCGAATTAGTTGTGATTAATATTTTTCAGTGGTGTCATTATCTCAATTTTTTCCTTTTTTGGAAAAATTGGGTATTTTAAGCATTTTCATGTTATTTTGTTACTTTATTGTTTTAGGGTTATATTTATACCCTTTGTAAGCCTGATGGCCTTCAGAACAGATCTTGAATGAAATTGCAGAGGAATTTCCCTTTGTTTCTTCCAATTTTCGGTATTCAATTGAATCAACGAACTTTGATGCCTATTACGTGGTATTCCTAGTAGAATCAACACTTTAATAGAAGGTTGTCTTCCAATCTTCCGTGTGGATCTTTCTCGTAGACGATTCCGCTACATCAATTTTTTTCTCCTTTTCGGTATTAAAATTAAAAATTAGAACATAAGCATGGAGAATCACAAAGATATTTAAGTGGTTCGATCAAACTCAACCTACTCCACTAACTAGAATAGGAGGGTTAGAGTATTTATAGACTCTGTAAAATTGAAAAGGACACAAAATACCCCTTATATGACTGTTTTTATGGCTGTTGGGGGGTAAAATGGACAAGTTTTTAAAAAATGTCATTTTGGGGTGGGCCATGTCTAGCAGGCCAGGTACCCTTGGCCCATCAAGGCCCATGGCACGGGTCGTGCCGGGCCACGGGCCTTTGACTAGCGGGCCGGCCCGGCCCATTTGACATCTCTAAGTCCGGATCCCTTGATTCGTCCAAACAGAGTTCCCCTGTTTGGACCTGTAACGCCCCAATTCCGTATACCGAGATAATCGTCAAGGTATTGGAGTTGGCGCGCTACTTACCGGAAAATCCGAGAACTTCCAAGATCATAGGTCCGTAGTGAGGTCCAATTTAAAACTTTTACACAATATAATATTAATTGTTAAATTGCAGAAGCGTAGGGGCTGGTGGTTTCTGCCCTCAGCTGGCTGGATTCCAGGGAGGTTTTTCATTCTTCTGCCGCTGTCTGTTTTGGTGCTGTCTTCATTAGCTGCTGGCCTGTTCTGTCTTCTGCTGGTTTGGTGCTTTGGGGTGCTGTGCTGCTCCCCTCCTTTTGCTGGGTTAGCCTTAGTTTCTCTTGCTGCCTTGTCTTTGTTTTGGTTCCCTTCCTGTTGCTGGGTTGTCCCTCTCGGGCAGTCCTTTTTTGTTGTATTCTTTTTCCTCCTGTCCTCTGGGCTTTGCCCTTCTTCTTTTGCTTAATACAATTTTACCAATTAGCAAAAAAAAAAAAATTGCAGAAGCGTAAGAAGTAAAACGGAAGCAATAGGTATCATGATATATCAGATGTAAACGGGACTGAAGTCCAATCTAAAAGTGTCAGAACAAGGATTTACATGTTTGACTGCTACCAAACTCACTACAGTAATCATTCAAAAACTCAAACAAAGATAGACGCTCAAACCCCAGGTGCTGGCTCTCCAACCTCCGGCTCGACCTCTTGGTCAGCCGGTCCCCATCCGTAGTCTCCTGCTACAGGTGCCTCTATGAGCACAAACGCATCATCTTCGTACTCAGGGTCAAGACCTAAACACCAAGAATGGGTCAGATCTAATGATCTGGCAAGTCACAGTATACAAGTAATAACATAGGACATATGTATCAAAAGAGTAATGACAGTTACACAGTTAAGAGAGTATCAAGATACATGATCTAGGCAGTTGAGCAAGATAAGCATTTAAGATCAGGATAAACATAATATCTAGTCTAATACAATATGACACATTCACACAAGCTGGATACAGTGGGATAATATGCCGCGACCCTCCCATACTTAACACAGTCGCGGTGGGGAATCTCACCAGTGCTGGGGTGTGACGAGCCCCGTAATTCACACTCAACAGTCTCACCACACTCATCACTCGGAGACATTTGGACTTTGTATCACACCGTCCGTCTAAAACATAGCTCATCATGATAGCTCACTCAACACTCATAAATAGCTCATACCAGTGATGATCAGTCCAAAGGCTAAGCTTAAGACAACTAAATGAATGTCTATGCTAACTCAAGGAAACAATGAAGGTTTGTGTCTGTCTAAGATTTGCCTTGCGTGAACAAGGTCCTAATAAACCCACTCGTTGGATCACAATCCAGGTCCAAACTCACTCGTTGGATCCATACCAAGGCTCATCAAACACATGGCCTGGTCTACAACAGTCCAAACGAGGTAACAAGTCCATATCCAATGGTAGACAGTACATTCTCATCCACAATGAGTTATAAGTCTAATATAATCCACCTCTCCATTCTAAAGGTATATCACATCCATACTTAGGCCAAAAAAAGGGTCCGCCTAGCCACATACATGGGTCAATGTTCACTTAATCACGTCACCAGGTCACCTCTAAGTAGTCCTAGGTTCAGGTCATCCATTTTTCATTTAATTAACAACTATAAGCAATAGTAAGGACAAATGAGTGATAGTAATGTGATAAGTGAAGTAAGAAATCCAAGTACTAGAATCAACGAGAAATAACAATAATTCAACCTAGGTAATGGATTGCATTTAGGTCTAGGTCCATCTCAGGTAATTTGATCTCTAAATGGAGTCTCAGATGCCTATGAATACTGTGTTTGGTGCTCCAGAAGTTACGGACATCATTAACAACGTTTAAGGATCGAATCATCGTAGAATAAACATCCAAAACCCTACTTGGTGGTCCCCACGAGTCAAGGTTGAGCCATACCATTGATTCGGGCTTGGCACATCAATAGAATATCATTTGGATGGTCAATGGGTCTCATAAACGATCACAACCTCAGAATATGAAAAACTGAAAAATCATTATACACAGTGTCCTGTCGACCTGGAACAGGGCTCGGTCGACCGAGTACACTGGGCTGTCAGGATGTTGACTCCTAGGTCGACCCTATGTGCAGTGTGCTCGGTCGACCTCCTGGCCTGGTCGGTCGACCGAGTACACTAGGAAAATGGGGCCAAGCACCTGGAAGGCATGATCTGATCTCAGGAATTCTTTGTGTGTTCGGTCGACCTCCTGGCCTGGGCGGTCGACCGCATACATAGAAATCCTGGAAGAATGATGTCCCAGCTCTCGGCATTTCTATTACAGATCTTGTGTACTCGGTCGACTCGGAGCAGAGCTCGGTTGACCGATGACACAGGGTGTCTGGGTCTTAGGGGGAATCCAACTCCCAGTTAATCTCTGCAGAACCTGTGTGCTCGGTCGACCCGGAGCAGCGCTCGGTCGACCGAGTACACTGGGCCTGTGAAACCTGCAAATATGGTTTAAAATCTCGGTCTCGGTCGCGATATTGGCCGGGCCGAAAAACCGATATGATATCGGTATCGGTCGCGGATATCGGTCCGTCGCGGTCATCGCGGTGTGAATTTTTTTTTAATCCAAAAAATTTTGCAAAAATATCCAAAAAATCCAGAATATTAGAAAATGCTGGAAAACTATATTTGTTTCCATTAGTAACAACAATAAATCAAAATCTCGGCACCTTAAGTTATGAGTCCTGTTTGTGTCGCAGACTCGCAGTTCACTGTCTTTTTTCCAGTATTTCATATAATGCAAACATTATTAATGCTCTGCTCATGATCAATTCCTAACAAGTATCACTGCCTTTGGTTTCACAAATATCCTAACAAGTAACAAAAAATATTTTTTAGAAAACAAAAATTAATAAAATCATTTTCAAAATCCTAAATATATAGATCTAACATAAAAGTATGTAGATCTATCATTTACACACACCATACAATGATCATGAATCATTAAAACAACATATTTATGATGAAATCCCCAAAAAATGATATATTATAATTCAAATATTAAAAGATCCGAAAATAAAAAAATTTGAAAAAAAAGTTCAAAATCATGTGTATGAGTAGATCTAGCATGAAAGTATATAGATCTAACTTCTAAATGAAGAAAACAACATAATTACACAAGTGAGTAAGTGACAAACCTCTATGCTTCATCTATAAAAAAAAAAAAAAAAACACATAATATGCTTTAAGTTGATTTCCTCTTACCTTATATAATATTTTCTTCAAAAAATATAAGTGAGATTTGGAAATATGGAAAAGAGAAGGTGGATGTTACTAGGGCTAGTAGGGGCTTTGAGAAGAGAGGAGAAGAAGATGAAGATGGGAGAAGAATAAAAAAAAAATAGGGTTGAATGCTTTATATTCATCTCGGTCGAGATATTCAAAATCCCGAGATATTGAATATCTCGGCCGAGATGGCCGAGATTTTGGTGAATTTGGGCCGAGACCGATATCTCAGCGAGATATCGGCTCGGTCTCGGCCGAGATTTTAAACCATGCCTGCAAATTTTAACTGGGACTTGATTTTTCTGGATTCTAGTGTGCTCGGTCGACCCGATTGCAGGTCGGTCGACCGAGTACACGTATCCTGCAGAAATTTCAGATTTCTGGATTTCATCCCCTTCAATCCAATTTTCCATCAATACTCCTCCAATCTCGCCCAAACATCACAAGATCAATATAAAACTTAAAAAGCACTTCAATGCTCCACCATCCATCACCAAATGGGCCATTGATCTTCCAAATGAGAGATCTCATCCATCAATGGCCATAATTCCATAAAACTAAGCTCAAATGGTAGATCTAACATAACTACAATAATTGAATCGAAATTTCAGAATCAAAAGAGAAGAAAATATGCATTATATGTTAAATAGGTATATTGCACTTGCCTTGATTGAAATGCAAGATTGTAGAGAAAGAGAAGAGATCCAAGTTATATAAAAGCAATCCAAAGCTCCTATGGTCTTCCCAATCACAAAACCAGCCCAAAATCTCAGATCTAGAAGAGATCTCTACTCCTATTCCCACATCCACAGAGAATTTCTATAAGGAAAAAGAATCTAGAGAGAGAAAGAGGGTTTTTTTTAATGAAATTGCATTAGGAAAGGGCTCATACCTTGATTTGAAGAGAAAGGAGAGACTAGTAAGATAGAGTTGAAGATTCTTATGATAAGTTGCTGCTGGAATTGAGGTAGATAGCCTTCTTCTCCTTCTTGAAGTCCTAGATCTAGGGTTTTAGAGAGAGGAAGAGAGGAGGGAAGAATTGGAGGGAAATGAGAGAAGAGAGTTGGAGGAAATGAGAGTGAGATGGTAGCCAACGTAGGGGAAATGGGAGGGAAGAGTTATAAAGATTGAGGTTGAGTGGCTAAGTACTAAAATGCCCTTTTTGTTAACATAGAAGTAGGATTTGAGTCAAGGGTAGTTTGGTCTTTAGGTGGGAATCTAGAAGCTTCTCAAGTGGAGACCCCCTTATAGTAATTACTAATATCTAGCTAGGGCCTCTTACTCACTAACTAACTCTAGAAATTATAAAAGACTCCTTATTAATTCTATAAATAACACAACTAGACTAATCTAACTAATACTTAGGAAAATACATAACTACCCTTACTAAACCCAATAATTAGTATATATGTAAATACCCTTAGGCTAAAATATAATATTCAAATTCAAATTGAGGGTCCACAAGGGGTGGGGCCTCACAGGACCAAACAGGGGATCTAGATTCTCAAAGTGTCCGTATGAAATCATCACAAGTGGTCCATGCTGGTTGTTCTTGGTGCATCAAAACTAGGCCTGTGGAAATCCACGGTGGGGCTCACCTAATAAAAGTCGAAGCTGGTCAAGATAAAATCCTTCAAGTTTAAGGTTTGTACAAAGATAAAGGATAATTTGATGATTCATTATCGCATTTTTTCCTACAAGCAAACTACGTATCTCATGGAGCCCACTTAGAGGCAAGTTAATGAATGCAAGGAGAACAAATGGAAATGTCTCCTCATCGACAAAGGGGGTCAAAACAAATCAGCCCCACCAAATTATCCTAGCTATTCATTTAACCGCTTAAAGTTTAATGGCATCTTAACTGTGGATTTTCTTGCAGTTTTATCCATTGGAAAGTGAATGTTCAATGGATTGTAAAGTTGGGCATAAATCCAGAGCATGGGATGAAGTGAGCATCAAAGAGGCTCCATTGATGAAAAGTGGCCCAGGTCATGGCCCAACGGTACTAGACTGGCAGTTGTAGAAGCTTGTAGGAGAATATTTCTCAACAATATCACAATGAGACCAACCCCTATTGAAGTAAAATTGACCAGGATTCCATAAGAGGGACTTGAAGCGGCAAAGGCGTACGTGGACCATCATATAACCGATACAGTAGGTGGATTAGTCCAAACACTGAATTTGAGTTTTATATATAAGAGGAAAATAAGTTTGGAGGGCCTCAAAATTTGAAGGTTTTAATATGCGTTCTACATCATTCGAAGACCCATTATATGGATTTCACAATAATCAACACCACTGGCTTGTTTGAAGTTCTGACTCGCTTTGAGACCCTATTTCATTCTTGCCTGAGACTGAGTTGCACATCCTGCATGAATATTTGTTTAGAGGCACTTTTGAGGGGATGTCTTTGCTGTTGGGATTTTCTAACAAGCAGTCAATGGGTTTGTTTAGATATTGAAATCGCTTTTTCAGTCCTGCAAGGAAATGAATTTCCGTAGAAAATGGAATTCCAGCTTTACAGAAAAAATCATTAGTGTGGTAATATTCTTACTTGATAGTTTATGGTCATGGTGGGTCCCAATTCCGAAAGTGTAAGGTAGGTTAACAGTCTCTGTAGAGCTTTTGTCACAACTCCGACCTGAATTCTGAGATATTGGCATTCCATGATATTACAAGGCATTACAAGGATTTGCCTCACGATAGACTCGGATGATATAACATAATTCATGTCAAAAAAGTTGGGAAAAGACTTTGATGATCATGATGATGAATTAAAAGTATCAATTCATAATTAGCAATTAACGCACCTACATGAGAGATATTCAAGAACGTTCAATAGTCATCAGGTTAGTGGAGCTAATGCACACGTGAGAACTCCAAGCATGGCCTATGGAAAGTTACTCACTGATCTGACAAGATCCAAATGTTTTAAAATGACCGAACATGGGTCCCTCTTGATTTCTCTCCTGTATGAATTCTTTTATTCTTCTCCCCTCCTTATTTTTATTTATTTATTAGTTATTATTATTAAATTTTTTCTTTTGTGGTTTAAAAATCAACGGACAACTTAAATAACAAGTACTAAGAATCTGGAAAATATACAGGCATGCATAGAAGCATGGAAAAATTGAAAGCACATCACAGCAAAAGGAGATTATTTTGCCATTCTCATAAAAAGTTACAAAAAACAAATATATCTTTTCTTCTCTTGGCAGCGTAAAAGCACTTTTCCTTGTCGAAAACACAATTTCTTTCTAGCCATCTCAATTCTCCATCTTCTAGCCCTTGTGCCGTCCTTGTTCTTGCAGTGTATTTCTTATTATAACTTCCATAAAAGTGTTCAGGCCTAAATTCCGACTCATCCTCATAGAGTACAATGTGGTCGTGTCACTCCCACACTTGTTCATCATATCCAATTTCTTGAACTCCAATGCATACATTATGGCCGGTGGCCATGACGGCCTGGCCGGAGTTGGCCCGAAGGGAATCGCTGTTGCCGGAGACGATGATGTGGATGATCTCCTTCTAGACCTTGGCTTCTTCTTTTGCAATACCAATCATTAGAGAGCGTTCATCAATAAAAAAGGAGAGGGATATGGAGGGGCTAAGGAAGGAGGAGATAAGATCATTGACGGTTTGAGAGGAGTTGGTATTGAGATCATAATCATTGAGTTGAATATTCTCCAGAAGACGACTATCACGCTCAAACAAGTTGATGCGGCTCTTAGAGTTCATGTTTTCTCTAAGTTAGATATTGTATGAGGGATTTTGCAGATCTTGGAAGAAAGTAAAGGAGAAGAAACAACCAGGAGCAAGGTTTTGGTGTCTAGGGAGAGAGATAGAGATGCTACTTGAAGGTAATATGTGCCTTTGTTTTTGAGAGAGAGATTTCATTTGGTGAGTCACAGCCTCAACTGGTCTAGACTTGTATGATTTTTTCCCACTGGGAATCTATGTGGTGAGAAAATTAAGCAATTTGGATCCTCTTCATTAGAAATGATTTCTCGCATGGTCAAGAAATAGCAGTTTTGCCTTTTCTTTCCATGCCAAAAAAAATGAAGAGAGACATTGCCATTACTCCAAAATAGCCAAAAAGTGGCTAGCAAGAAAAGTTAATGGTCCCTATAGAGGAGGTGTCTAGTGTCCCTAGCTGCCAACGACAATGGGAGAACAAAGAAAAGCGATTCTTTTTATAATTGTCTGAGAGAAACTTTAAGAAAAATAAAATGATTGAAGACCAAGTGTGAGTCAATAGTTGAATGAAGTGTTCTCTTCACCTAGGGAACTCTTGTACTCGTGCGGTGATGGATGCTCAAGCCCCCTCATCTAAGTCGGAAGACCTCTCCATGAAACTTATTGATCGAAAACACAATGGAGAACTTTCAATTGAACAAAGTAGCCTATTTATAGCATTTTTATAAGCTACAATATTGTTCTAACTAATTAAAATATGTTAAAATTTTAAGCTATAATAAGGTGGCAGGAAGATCTTCTCAAGAGCAACAAGAAAATTGGCTACATTATATTCAAAACTCAGAAAAACGCGCACTTAATCTAAGGTATTTAGTATGAATTGACTCACAAATATGTGTCTACCTTCATCTAATTGCTTCAAAAGGACACTTTAAAATAATATTAAAAGAACAAAAAGGGAAAATGGAAAGAATTCTTCCTACTTCAACAAAAAAATTAATATCCATATCTGTTGAGATTGTGTTGTTGATGAAACACCCTATTTATAGAAAAATCCAGCTAGTGATGCCTTCCTATATTTCATTGCGAACTTATCACAAATATGCGTGATTGCTTCAAAAAGATACTTTAAAACAATGTTGAAACAATAAAAAAGGAAAATGGTGAGAACTCTTCCTATTTCAAACATAAAACTTAATGTCCAAATCTAGTGACATTGTTTTATTAATGAAATGCCTTTTTTTTATAGAAAAAGCCCAACTAATGATACCTTCCTATGTTCCATTGACAATTTGGATTCATGTGGTGCGTAGATGCCCATAGATTTGTTGTTGAAACACCCTTTTTATAGAAAAACCCAGATAACGATTCATTCCTATGTTCAATTGACAACTTATCACAAATATTTGTCCACCTTCATCTAATAGCTTCCAAAAGACACTTTAAACAATGTCAAAAGAACAAAAATGGAAAATGGAAGGAAATGTTCCTAAGATTTTTTTATTCATGAAACACCCTTTTTACAGAAAATTCCAGCTAATGATGCGTTCATATGTTCCATTGACAACTGTAGATCCTACGCATGTGGTGTGTAGGCACCCATAGATTTATTGGTCTTTCCTTTTTCACTCCGGTTTCCATTTTTCTTATAAGATTCCGTTGACTGTTGCTGGCTAGCCAAATGCAAATAATGTGATTGCAAATTGTGATTCTTGTTTGTTTATCATTCAATTTTATTGCCTTCGATAAAATCTTCCTAAGATTTCTTTATTCACGAAACACCCTTTTTACAAAAAAAGTCCAGCTAATGATACGTTCATACGTTCTATTGACAACTGTGGATCCTACGCATGTGGTGCGAAGGTGCCCATAGATTTATTGGTCTTTCCATTTTCACTCCGGTATCCATTTTCCTTATAAGACTCCGTTGACTGTTGCTAGCTAGCCAAATACTAATAATGTGATTGCAAATTGTGATTCTTGTTTGTTTATCATTCAATTTTATTGCCTTCGATAAAATCTTCTTAAGATTCTTTTATTCATGAAACACCGTTTTTAAAGAAAAGTCCAGCTAATGATACGTTCATACGTACCATTGACAATTGTGGATCCTATGCATGCGGTCCGTAGGCGCCCATAGATTTATTGGTCTTTCCTTCTTCACTCCGGTTTCCATTTTTCTTTTAAGACTCCGTTGACTGTTGCTAGCTAGCCAAATGCAAATAATGTGATTGCAAATTGTGATTCTTGTTTGTTTATCAGTCAATTTTATTGCCTTTGATAAAGAAGGAAACTTGTCTTATGATAATGATAAAGAAGTCCATTATACTAAGCTTTATCTAAACTTGATTTTTTTCCATATATATAAAGTTGGATGGATGTCAAATTTTGCATGATCAAGTGGGAGACACAAAATTCAGACATTTGTGAAATTTGAGTGGGTAGCAACTAGCAAAGCAAAAATACTAATTCAGCTCTTCCAATTTTTTTAAATATATCATCATCGTCAACAAAGTCTTGCCCTAACTATGTTGGGTCGGCCTTTAAAAATAAATGTAAATGCTCATATTACTATGTGGCTTTCATCTCAGCCCCATCTATGGATTCCCTTCATTAGTATTAACAAAATATCAATATTATAAGGTCACGTGCGCGCCATTCTCCAACCACATGCTGACGTAGCATCATCTCTAACCATATGGGGCCCACCGCATTGTCCCAAGAAATCCTCTTGTTGCTCTTGGTGCATCAAGACCACGGCTGTCAAAAGTGCCGAGCCCGTGGTTGATCTTCCCTACCCTCAATATATGCATGGCCAAGCCTGGGGGCCAAATCCCTAAGAAGAGTTGCAATATTTAGGTCCTTACCCTACCCTCAAGACATGGTTCAAAGCCTCAAAATAAGAAAATCATTATTTGGTTTTTTTCACACTATTACCAAGTATAGAGTGTCAATGGATCATTATTTTATCTAACGTCTATTGTGCAGGTACCCCGAATAAAACATTTGGAGAGGAGAAGCTGTCTTTAAAATCTTCCTGTTTTATGTCTTAAAAAACTTTCTTTTATCGAACAAAGTTATATGTACTTTGTTGACTTGGGTTCTAGATATACGATTTGATTTATTTTGTCAAAGAAAAAATATATATGGTTAAGTTGTCTGTTCCAACTCACACCTATTGGCGGAATTCTAAAGTAGCAAATCATTTGAGAATTTTTAGAATATTTACATTCACCTACTTTTTATGACTTGACATTGTTCTCATAACAATGATCTAAATATTAAGCATTGTTGGATTTCAGTCACAATTAGTTTAAACTTTAAAAAAATTGTGAGTTATAATTAACTAATTTAAAGGATATTTGGATCACTTCATATCATTAAAGTTCCCCACACAAACAAACAACATTTCTAAATCGATTGGCTTCTCAAGATACTTCATAGAGGGAAAAGTGTATCATTTAACAAGAGTACACCCCTTTTACACTAATAATAATATAAAAAAACAGTATAAAACGCCTAGACAAGTAGCAATAAACCTATTAAGGGTCAAAAGAAACCATGTGCACCTACCGCTTATGCATTAAATATAATACATGATAACTCAAATAATTAAATAGAGACGAAATAAACCTAGTATGCATGTGCATGAGTTCTTAGGGCATTTTGTAATGGGTCCGGGGGTATAAAACTACCTTCATATCTCTCGGTTTTATTATGCTATGTGACTCTTATATGGGCATTTTACTATATACTTATTATATATTGATACATAATATAAAATAAAGAAAAGTAAGAGTGTCAAGCAAGGCTAGCACTGTCCGAGTCCGACCCTCAAATTTCAGGGTCTATGAAAGAATTGTCTAAGCCCTCTCCTGGGACTTTGACTTAGAAACAGAAGCCCACATTTTAAGGGATTTTTAAGGGCCAGGCTAGGACTCAATGTCAAAGGGCCAAATTTACAGGCCTAATCAAGGCTAAGATTTTTTTATCTTGCTGTTTGACAAGTGATTCCTGCCTGGCCTACCCCTCAAAGATACCATAAAATGAAGGCTTTTATTTTTCTTAAAAAGCCCTAGGGCCGGGCTTGGACATAATTTTGTAAACCGTTTAATTTTGAGGGCCTAGGTTGGACGATGTCGGCTTGGCCTGGCCCATGCATTTTTCTTTTCTTTTTAAAATATATATAGCCTAAAAAAAAAACCCTGCACTAATTGTTGAATAACGATAAGAAATTGGGGACAAGAGTAAATAGTGATGATATAATCAGTAGTGGAGAAAACCCTTACTCATTGGCAGGATGTGAAATGGATACTACGTTACTAGAAAGGTACTGTTGATGTTAAGATTGTGTATGACAGAAATATCAACATTTCCGGAAGCTTGGTTTTGGTATGTTGATTCGAATTTTGCTAATGATTTAGATAGAAGAAGACCTTGACAGATTATGACTTCACTTTTGCCAGCGGTGCCATTAATTGGAAGGCAGTATTGCAATATACAACTCCCTTATCTACCATTGAAGTAGAGTATATGGTAGCTACAGAGGCAGTGAAGGAAGCTATTTGGCTGAGAGGTCTGGTTGATGATTTGGGTTTGCATCAGAAGTTAATTGCAGTGTTCTATGACGGTAGAGTGCGCAATCAATTTGACAAACAATCATAAGTATCATGAAAGAACCAAACACATTGATGTCGGGCATACTTTGTTCGGGATGTCATCGCCGAGGGTGCTATTGCAGTGAATAAGATTGCTACAGCATAGAATCCAGCATATATGATGAGCGAAATTGTTGTAGATAAGGCGTATATAGATTGCAGTACTGCCTTCCAACTAATGGTACCGCTAGCAAAAGTGAAGACATCACCCTACAAGGATCTTCTTCTATCTAAATTCAAATTTTGGGTAGTGGTGTGGTCAATACCTGAGTGCCCTAAGGGCTAAGTAGAGGCGGTGAGATGTATTTTATGCTAGGAGGGGCGGCTCCAATGTTTTTCAAGGTAGATATTGTTGACTAATATGGCTCAATAGAAGCCAGTAGTAATGAGTGCATAGGTTGATAGTCTCTGTTGACCGGGCCCTGCACTACCCTTGGTCTTCTTAGATTATGAGTGGGTTTGTTTTGAACGTACCAGGGTTTTAGGGTTGGGGCTGATATTATAAATATATATTAAAGCCTTTGTGAAGTAACCTTCTGATTGCCTAGTGGAGAACTCTCCCTGTATACTCTTGTGGACGTAGGCCAAAAGCCAAACCACGTAAATCATGTTTCTCTGTGTGCTTGTTCTCTCTTGTGCGTGCTTCTTAGGCCCTAGATAACAACAATTTAGATTTGAAATTGTTTTTGCGATCCTTCAACGAAATAAATTTCCTTAGGGAATGGAATTCCAGCTTTACTAAGAAAAAATTTCAAGTGGCAGTATTTTCACTCCAATAGTTTATAGCAACGGTTGGTCCTAAGCCTGAAAGCCTAAGGTAGGTTAATAGTACATGTAGAACTTTTATCACAATCCCAATATGAATTTTGAGATATTGACATTCCATAATTATAATTGTGATAGGGCGTTACGAGGATTTAGGTCAGGAAAGACTTGAATGATATAATAGAATTCATGCGATCATGGCGACACATTCATCATTTGTGCATTAACATGCGGGCAAATCATGTGAGTACTACAAGCATGGCCCAGTAGAAAGATTCACAGGTCTTGGTTAGATTACATAGCTCACAATTGGTAAAGGATCCAGATGTTTTAAAATTTTCATACTTGGACCCCTGTGAATCCCAATTCTTTTATTATTTTTTTTTGTGCCTATGTGGTTTGAAAACCAATGTACAACTTAAATAGTACATATAAAAAATTAAAAATATATACAGATATGTATAGAAAAGGGCGATGGAAACATCAAAACACATCTCAACAATAACAACAATGGGCCACCCACATATAAGCAAAGTCTAGATCTTATCACGTGACATAAATAAAATCATTCTATCCAAACCACTTGATAATCGATAAATGAAGGGCGCCATCATTAAATATCTAAAGCACTAACTATGATGTTATAGATATACAGACACGAATTTAAAGGCGAAAAACAATTACATCGAAGAAAATAAATTCATAGCAATATCTATTTTGAAGTATCTAGTATCCACCCATCGAAGTCCTACTATCACAAGTTTAAGGGCACATTTGTATAGCCTCATTTTCAGGGAAGAAGACCGAAAAAGAGAAATCATTTTGCCATTCCCATAAAAAGTTACAAAAAGAAAATATATATTGCTTATTCTCTTCGCTGCCCAAAGAGTGGAAAACACTTTTCCAGGTCAAAAATGCGATTTCTTGCTAGCTTTCCATCCCTTCAAGCCCATTTTAAGTCTCTGTTTAAGGATTGGACCATAAGGTGACTACCTTATTCTTGGGGCCCAAGTCTCTCCTTATAACTTCCGCAAAAGTATTCGGGCCTAAACTCTTCCTCATCCTCATCGAGCACGATGTGGCCATGCCACTCCCACACTCGTTCATCTTTCCCACTTTCTTGGACTTCAACGCAAACTTCATGTCCGGCTACCATGACGACCTCGCCAGAGTTGGCCTGAAGTAACTCAGTGTTGCCAGAGACGATGGTGCGGGCGATCTCCTCCTCGACCTTCGCTACTTCTTTCTCAATACTGATCATTCGATATCGTTCATCGATTGAAGAGGAGAGGGATAAGGAGGGACTAAGGATGCAAGAGATTGGGTCATTTATTGGTTCAGAGGAGTTGGTATTGAGGTCAAGATCGTTGAGTTCAATCCTCCCCGAAAGACGACTATCATGTTCAAACAAGTTGTTGTGACTGTTAGAGTTCTTGTTTTCTCTAAGTTGGATATTGTACAAGGGATTTTGCAGATTTTGGAAGAAACTAAAGGACAAGAAACAACGAGGAGCAAGGTTTTTGTACCTGATGGAGATTCTACTTGAGGGCAATATGTGTCTTTGTATTTGACAGAGAGACTCCATTTGGTGAGTCACAACCTCAAGTGGTCTAGATTTACAGATTTTCTGCAGCTGAGAATTTGTGGGCATAGCAAGAAATATGTACCTTCCTTCATCTAATGGCTTCAAAAAGACAGTCTGAAAAATAAAAAAGGAAAAGTGAGAAAACTATTCCTATTCCAAACATAATATTTAATGTACATATCTCCAAAGATTGTTTCATGGATGAAACACCTTTTTTATAGAAAAGTCCAGCAAACTATACCTTCGTATGTTACATTGACAACTTGGATGCAAGGCATGCATGTAGTGCGAGGTGCACGCCCATAGATTTGTTGTTGAAACGGCTTTTTTATAGAAGAATCCAAATAATAATATCTTTCAATGTTCCATTGACAGATAGGTGCCCATAGGTGCACGCCCATAGTGGCTTCAAAAAGACAATTTGAAAAACAAAAAAGGAAAAGTGAGAAAACTATTCCTATTTCAAACATAGTATTTAATGTACATATCTCCTAAGATTGTTTTATTGACAAAACACCTTTTTTTTATAGGAAAGTCCAGCTAAATATACTTTCCTATGTTCCATTGACAACTTGGATGCAAGGCATGCGGTGGGTAGGTGCACACCCTATAGTTTTGTTGTTGAAACACCCTTTTTATAGAAGAATCCAAATAATGATATCTTCCAATGTTCCATGGACAGATAGCTGCCTGAGATTTGTACCTTCCTTCATCTAATGGCTTCAAAAAGACGGTTTGAAAAACAAAAAAGGAAATTAAAGTGAGAAAAACTATCCCTATTTCAAACATAATATTTAATGTGCATATCTCATAAGATTGTTTTATTGACGAAACACCCTTTTTAATGGAAAAGTCCAACTAAGTATGTTCCATTGATAACTTGGATGCAAGGCATGTGGTGCGTAGGTGCATGCCGATAGATTTGTTGTTGAAATGCCCTTTTTTATAGAAGAATTCAGATAATGATATCTTCCAATGTTCCATTGACAACTTATCACAAATACGTGTATGCCTTCATCTAATGGCTTCAACGAGGCACTTTAAAACAATGTTGAAAGAATAAAAAAAGAAAATGGAGAAAACTCTTCCTATTTCAAACATAAGATTTAATGTCCATATCTCCTTTGATTGATTTATTGACGAGACATCATTTTTATAGAAAAGTCTATCTAATGATACCTTCCTATGTTCCAGTGATAACTTTTGATTCAAGGCATGCTCCTATGATTCGAAGCGACCATGATTTAATATTGGGGGACTCGACGAGAGGTCCTTCAAAGTATGACTTTGTTGCAAACCGTCCACAAAAAAAAGTCATGCAGCCAAATGTCCTCTAACACATTCCCATACTTGATATGTCTAATTTTCTATTTCTTTAAATCATATCCCATGATTGGTGGTATATCCCATTAGTAATAATCAACTACCATTTAATGAGCCACAATTAATGAAATCTCATTAATGAGATTTTCAAATAAATTCTAAAAACACACAAATAAATTTAAAAAAAATCAAATAAATTTCAGAAAAAACAATAAATTTCAAAAGAACGCAGATAAATTTAAAAAGACACAAATAAATTTCAAAAGATATAAATAAATTTCAAAAGATGAAAATCAATTTCAAAAGATCCAAAATAAATTTCAAAAAAATATCGATAAATTTCAAAAGACTCAAATAAATTTCAAAATACGTAAATAAAATTAAAAAATGCAATTACATTTGTCAAAACTAAGATAACCCAATTTTCCAAATTAGCGAACAATGTGGCAAAAACTCAAGTCTTTTTTTTTTCAAAAACTCAGTTAAATTTATTTCAAAAAATACAAATAAATTTCAAAAGACACAAATAAAATTCAAAAATACAAATAGATATAAGAAAATACAAATAAATTTGCCAAAAACACAGAAAGATTCGTTAAAAAACTCAATTAAATTTTTTTTAAATGGAGATAAATTTGTTAGAAGCTAACCTATATTTTTGAAAAACTCAAATAAATTTGCAAAAAACTTAGAAAGATTTATTTATATATCAGATAGATTTGTTCCAGAACTCAGATAAATAGCCAAAAACACGGATATATTTGTCCACAACTTAGATAAATTTGTCCAGAACTCAGATAAATTTGTTTCAGAAGTCAGATAAATAGTCAAAAACTCAAATAGATTTGTCTAGAACTTAGATAAATTTGTCCAGAACTCAAATAAATTTATTCCAAAAGTAAAATAAATAGCCAAAAACTCAAATAGATTTGTCCAGAACTCAGATAAATTTATCCAGAACTCAAATAAATTTGTTCCAAAAGTTAGATAAATAGCAAAAAACTCAAATAGATTTGTCCAGAACTCAGATAAATTCGTTCAGAACTGAAATAAATTTATTCCAAAAGTGAGTTAAATAGTCAAAAACTCAGATAGATTTGTTCAAAACTCAATTAAATTTGACAAAAAATACAAAACTCAGATAAATTTGACTTTTACGGGAATGGGGATGGACTTCTTGAATGGGCCAGGTCGAACCTGACCTGGAACCAACCCGCCCAAATTGACCTGAACACAACTCGGAACCAAACCAAATCGGTCTTCTTCCCCAAACAGAATTGGTTCTTCTTCCTTAGATTTCTATAACAAAAAATGATGAAAACGCTGCTCATTCCTTCTCCGACCACGGTGCAACAGCTGCGGCAGTGGATGGCGGAGTCTACGGCGATGATCTTCACTGCAGTTCGCTCCTTCTTCGGCGAAGGGAACTGTGGCATACCTAAGAGCATTCGCATGTGGCTCTTCAAATGCACTGTTTAGCTATAAAGTAGCTAAAGCAACATCAAATCAGTGCACATCAGCCTCTTTATCCATCCGTTGAAAAAGCTTTGATGAACAGTGGCTCTCTACACTTGACTATGCACTGTAGCTCGGGATTCATTAAAAAAATGATTTCCTGTTTTCTCTTTCACCCTTTGTCTGCAAGTCTACTCAAGAAAAACAGAGAACATTGGAAAACGTGAGCATTTAAAAAATATGACTGTTACAAAAAATAATAAAAAAATAATGAAGAAATAATATTTAAATGAAATAAAGATAAAGTAAAGAGGCTGATGTAGGTGCATGTGAATAGTAGGATAGCTTAAATAACAAAAGTGACTTTAGATAGCTTAGATTTAACTAAAGCTAAGCTAGCCACATGAGAATGCTCTAAGAATCTTCTCTGTTCTTCTTCTGGTTTCGGTGATGATGGCAGCGATAATGGCAGCCCTCGGTGCTTCAAATCCGGTCTGCAATCTGGAATCAAGAACCGCTCTCCGGCGATGACGATGGACACCAGATCTACTCCGGTCGTCTGCAGCTTTCAAAACCGATCCCGGACTTGTTTGTCGAGCGTCTGCAACTTCGGATTTCTGCACAAATCCGATCAGTGTGGCCCTCTCGAGATCGAAACCAATCTCTCTCCGTTCCTACAACGAAGATCCACGTGCAGAAGTCCAGATAAAAAAAACCTTGATCCAATCCGTCTATCTCAAACGCAGCACAATCTAATCCTAGAAACCATGGGTTCTCTCCATGTCCAGATTGAAGAAGAAAAAGAGGGAGAATGGAAGATATAAAATTTAAAATTTTAAAATTTTATGCCTAATCAGATAAAAGGGCAAATAAGTCATTAAAATGTATGAGGTGGCATGTCTAGGGACCTTTCTCCATGAGGTGACGTGTCTAGGGACCTCTTATCGAAATATGTCCAAGCTACATGGACTACAGGCATTAGAAGAAAAGTTGATGGACTGGAGGCCTTACAAGTCCTATAAGTTTTTTTTTTCTTTTTGAAGTTCGTTGCCCACTCGAATTTCACACGCATTTGAATTTTGTGTGTTTCCACTTCTTTTTGTTGGATTGTTTGTTTCCACTTGATCATGCAAAAAGAAGATTCTAAATGGTCACAACTTTTTTCTTTCCACACTCACCATTATCATCATCATCAAAGTCTTGTCCCAGTTATGTTTGGATCAGATAGACGAATTATGTTTCTCCATTCTGATATATCTTGAGTCAAATCCTCTAGATAAATTGCAATTCTTCATATCTGTATTTACTACCTCCATCCATGTCCTCTTTGGCCTACTCCTTCCCCTCGGTGGGTCATAAACCTACAAGCCAAACTTTTCCTTACATGCACTATGTTGACCTACGTTGAACATGTTCAAACCATCCCAAACGGACTTCTTTGATCTTATCCCCTATTATTGCTAGCCCTAACTGCTCTTGAAAACGCTCATTTTTAATTTTATCCTTTGTAGTTTTACAACACATCCACTCCAATATTTTCACCTCTACTATTTCCATTTTATGTATATGTTGCTTCTTAATTGGCCAACATTCTACTCTATATGACATAGCTTTTCTAATTGTTTTCTTGTAAAGTTTTTCCTTGAGTCTTTTCGGCATTTATCGCTTACAAAACACTCAAAAAGCAAGTCTCCACTTCAACCATTTTTCTTTTATTCTATGTTCAACATCTTCATCAATCTCCCATCCTTTTTAACTATAGAGCCAATGTAATGGAAATAATCATTTTATGGTATCTCAGGTTCTTTAATTGTCATAGTAGTTTCAGGTCTTTCTATACGCCCATTGAAGTCACAATCCATATATTATTTCTTTTCGAACTCACCATTTTTAAGAAAAAAATATTACTAATATACCCTTGTGGAAAATCCACAAACTACTTGTAAGGTCCCCGACCTTACTGGGTCAATTAAAGTCATTAAAGGGCCCATTAATCCGTTTAATTTGTTGTTATAATAATTAATTTTATTATTAGATATTTAGGTGGGTTTAGACTATGAGCAAGTTTCTTTTATTATTAGAATAGTGCTTGCAAAGTTTCGTGTGATTCCGAGCGCATTTGATTCTAAAAGGGGGGTAGTTCGCAATATAGGAAAAATTAGGTGTTTTCCAAAAAATTCAAATCTCCATGACTTTAGGCTCTTTGAAAGATCTCGTTGTGTAAATCATTTTGTCTCTTGGCTCGTTGCGATATGACGACCAAAAACTCATCAAATAGCCTATTCTTTCCCCAACCCACTTACTAAGGGTATATGTGTCATTTCCTCCCTCCCTTCGCTAATAAACCTAAACCAGCCAACCTCCTTTGTATTTTCATCTTTGCAACAAGAAACCAGCAACAATCTTCCTTTTCCCTCTTCATCTCCAAGTCCAAGATCAGCAAGGGAGCCAAATCTAGGATAAGAACCGATCATCTCCTTCCTCTTGTCTTCTTCCTCCTTTAGACATCATTTAGTAAGTTTTTCGAATCCCCATCTTTCCTAGTCTTTCTCCTTTCTACTTAGATTTAGGCTTGTACATAATTTTCCTCTTTTTCTTTCTTCGCCTTTGTGTTCTAGGCTTCGTTTGGGAGCTTTTGAGGGTAGATTGGTGGTATTCTGCATAGAAAGGCCCTTCTCCTCAAGTTTTCTCTAATTTCTCCTTCATTTTGGTTGAAGCAAGTAGATACGCATTGTATGAATGATTATGCATGTAGATTTTTTGATTGATGATGATATGCTAGATTACCTAATTCCAAGCTAGTTTCTAGTATTGATTTGGGATTAACATGTTAGATTAGGGTTTGGTTTGGTTTGGCCTAATTGCTTGACTGGTAAGCCCTAAATGGTTTAATTGTGAGATTGGATGTGTTGTGAATGAATGGAATTGATAGGAGAGTATGGAGGCTCAAATTATGCATGCATAGCTATCGGATGTGAATTTTGATCCCCCAAGGGAGGGAAATTGCCATTCAACTATATGAGATATTAAAAAATTTACATTGAAAATGAGGATTCTGACGACCCTCAAAATCGACGGATCATGATTGTCAACTACGGATATGGCCGTAACACTATCATTCAACGAAATCCGAAAGAAAGCGGGAGAAAATGGGTTGGGTTCTTCCTCTCATCTAATGTGCTGCCGACAACACACGACAGTTGTCTTGTTACTTAATTTAGGTCTTTCAATTTAGGTTGAATTATGGGTCTCAAAAGCACGATCATAGTGAACTAGGTAGGGGAAATCAACATTCAGTGTCATGCAGACTAATTAAAGTTAAATACAAGTATTCTAAAAATAAATGAAATAAAATAGAAGAAAATCAGGAAAATAAGTGGGGAAGGTGCCAAATATTTAGAAGAGGATCCGCCCCATTCCCGGGTACCCCCTTCAATGTCCTTTGATGACCTAGGGTTTAAAGGCTGATTCTTTGAATCGAAGAAATGATGCAGACGAATTGCGTGCGATACACAAATGATAGAAGTGCATGGCCGATGATGGGCCAAAAGCAGGTAAAAAAATGGCCAATGATGAGCCGGGATTGATTGAGGGTGACCGATGATGGGCCGAAGGTAAATAAACTGATATTGGGGTGTGTGAAATCACTCGTCTCATCTCGTCATTCTCATTAATTTGGATTCTTGGAATTAGCCTATATTCCTTTTAATATTTGAGTTCAAATGGATATTTGGCACCAGAGGCGGAGGAAAAGAGATGAAAATCTTTTTGGGTTCGGTTTGCTTGTTTTATGGTTTTTTATTTTATTTTAATAATTGGGGCTAGAAGGGCCTAATTAGGAGGTTTTCCTCTTGGATTTAATCTAACTAATCCTTTTCCCTAATGGATCTCTACCCTATCCTAGGGTCCTAACCGCCCTCATCCACTCTCCCGGTCGCTTAGCGGGGCCTGCAGAGAGAGTGGGACCTAACTTATTAAAATGAAAGAAACTAAGAGTAGTCCAACCTGGCTAGGGGGAGACCCAGATCTGGGTCTGGGGTTTGACCCAGTCATCCTAAACCACTAATTAGTTTCTAAATTTATTATTTTTAGATTTTTAATATCGTTTACTTTGTTTTTGGTCTTTTGTTTTTTTGTTTTTATTTTTTTCTGGTTTTTATTCTATTTCTTTAGAATCTAAAATTTTCTAAACTAATTTTTCCTAATCCTAGTGAAAGGGGAGAAGGAGGAAATAAATTGCTAATTTCTATTTATTGATTAACCTAACTGATTTAGAATTTCATAGACAAATCCCCTAATCCTAATCAAAAGGGGAGAAAGAGAAGTAAAGTTAATTATCAGACCTAACCTAATTGTTCTAATTAATCTAACTAATGTCTAGGATTCTGTTTTCCTTTGTTCTTAATTAGTTCCTTTTTTTTTTTTTACTTTTTTTTCTTTTTCGTTCTTTGGGAGTTAAACTAACTTTTGTTTTTGAATTATTCAGTTCTAAATTTTATCTAAAAAAAAGGAAATAAAAATGTAACTAATTAAGTTATATGATGCATGGGCATGTTAAATGCATGGACAGGCTTGATACTAACTAGGAATAATTTAAAACAAAATTGAAAATTTACTAGATGCATGGGCATGTTAGATGCATGAAAAATATAATAAAATGGATAAATAAAAGATTAACCTAGGTGCGTGGGCAAATTGAGAATAAGTTGAAACAAACAGGAAAACAAGGATTTTAATTTGAGTGCATGGGCAGATTGAGATGCATGAAATATAAGAAAAAGAAAATAGATAAATATACAAAGTGTTGAATTCAATGCAAGCAAGAAAATGGAGAAATATGTGCGAATGGATTCGATGGGTGAATGGGTCGGGCTGGCAAGGATGGATTCCATAATGAGTTGATTAAGTGGGTTTAGGCAATGGGTCAGTTGGCAAATTCACCAGGTTTGGACTGCAGGGAGTGTGGTGTTGTGCAGGCGGTTGGTGCAAAGCACAGTGGTAGTAGTGCAGGTTCAGGGGAGGAGAGATGGAGTGAGGATGGAAAAGGAGGGGAGGAATAAAAAGAAAAAGAAGAAGAGGAAAAGAAAGAAAGAAGAGGAGAAGGAAGAAGGGGAGGGGGAACGGGTGTGCAGGTGGGTGAAGTGGAGTGGCCGGAGAAGCAGGGCCGGCCCTGGGCTATGGCTGTAAGTGCCCTTGCCCCGGGCCCATTTTTTGAGGGGGCCCAAAATCCCCAAAATCCCTTCTACTTTTTTTTTTTTTTTTTCAATCATTTGGTGAGGGCAGGGCTCATCCAATGGATTCCATCGTCCTGGGCATCAATAGACTCATCATCAAATCATCTGAGAGTGCTTATTGCATCACTTATTTGAGCATCTATCAGAGGGGCCCACCAATGATATTTTATATTTGATGACTGAAATTCTAGGAGAATCTGGTCTAGTATTGGGATGATTTAGGGCTTTTTTTTTTTTTACAAATAGATCATCAAGCCTTCAGCCCTACACCCGTTCTTCTCATTTGTTAGTGGGGCCCACCAATGATTTTTAATTCCCCATATATGATGCTTAAATTCTGGTCTGAGTTTTCTTTCTTCTCTTTTTTTTCAAATAGTTATACTTGGGCATCATCAATCCATTGCCAATTTTTCACATCAGTGGGACCCATCAATGATATTATCATATATGATGGCTGAAGAGGCCTAACTTTCCCTCTTGCCCTAGGCCCTGAAAAATTCAGGACCGGCCCTGCGAAGAAGGGAGGGTGCTGCGGCAGAGGAAGAGAGGGAGAGAGGAGGAAAGATGGGGAAGAAAGGAGAGGAAGGGGTGTGCAGGTGGGGTGCAGGGTTGGAGTGCAGCAGGGAAGAGCAGTGGAGGTGGGTGTGCAGGTTGAGGAAGAAGAAGAGGAGGAGGAAGCAGAGAGAGAAAGAAAAAGAGAAGAGGGGAAGAACAGGAAGAGAAGAAAGAAAGAAAAAGGAAGAGGTGCAGTGGGTGCGTGCAGGGGAAGGGCAGTGCACGGGGGGGGGGGGGGGGGGGGGGGGGGGAGAGAGAGAGAGAGAGAGAGAGAGAGAGAGAGGGAGAGAGAGAAGAGAGGGAATGCAGCGCAGGTGGGCGCGCAGGCCAGGGGACAGAGGAGGAGGAAGGTGAGGGAAGAGGGAGGAGCAGAGGAAGGGAGAAGAGGATGAGGAAGGGCAGGGAGATGGAGAGGGCGGAGAGGAGAAGAAAAGAAAAGAAAGAAAAAAAATAGAAACAGAAAGAGAAAGGAGGAGGAGGAAAAGGTGCTGGTGCGCGTGGGTGCAGGTGACAGAGAGGGGAAGGGGAGTGTACCTGCGCAGGGAAGGCGTCCGGCTGCGCGAGGAGGCGGAAGAAGGTGCTGCGTGTGGGCCGGGGCTGCTGCTGCGTGCGTCAGGCGTGCTGGCGTGCGTCTGGCGGAGGAAGATGGAGCAGAGGGTGGCGAGGAGCAGTGAAGAGAGGAGAGAGGAGAGAAGAGGGAAGGCTTGCCTGCTGCGATGAGGGATGGGGGAAGAGAGATCTGCGCATGATGGAGAGGTAAGATGAAGACGAGCGATAAAGACTCCAGTTTGAGATTGAGAGGGAGAGAGAGATATCAGGGCGAGGGGAGAGTCTAGATCTCGTGGACTCTCCTCTCCCATGCAGCTAATGGGCCAGGTCGGGTCTGGGTCGGTTCAGGTGGATTTGGTTCAGATTAGATGGGTTTGGGCTTGGTTTAATTGGTTGGATCGGGTCAGGTCCAGCCTGGGTTGGAGTTCATTGGGCCAGGCCTGGTGGGTCTGGGTTGAGTTTAAAAGAAACTGGTTCGGCCCAGAAGGTGGGTTCCGGTAGAATTTGATTAGGTTAACTGGGGCTCAGGCTTCGTAGATTTTGATCCGCTCGCTGGATTTCGACATTCTACACATCAGTGGAAAGCTCTCAGCGAGTAGGTCACGATAAACCAATTTTAAGGGAGATTGAACGTCTAGAAATGGTAGGTGATTTTTCATGCAGGCTCCCTAGGCTGTGGGACACCCTGCTACGATTTTTGATCCGCCCGTCGGATTTCGGAGTTCTATATATTGACGAAAAGCTTTCGACGATTAGATCACAATGGGCTAACTTCTGGGGCGATCTAAGGTCCAGAAATGACGGGTGATCTTTGACTCGAGACCTAATCATGACATCATTGAATAGGGTGGACTGAATCACCCCTCATAGGGTGCCAAAATGAGCGGCCTACATTAGCCATTGGAATGGCCAGAGGAAGAAGATCACAGAAACCGAAATAGGGGTTTAATGTTTGTTGCCCAGTCGATCGGACATACTATCAGATCGATCGGACGACCTTAACTGGGAGTTATCCGTCGTCCGATCGATCGTACACTTTATCGGGTTGATCGAACAAAGGACAACTGCAGTTAACTCAGAGGTGTTCGAGATCGGATCGATCAGACATTGGATGGTGCACTGTGGCAGAATTTGACAAATTCGAACACCTGTAACTTTTAATTCATCCGTTGGATTTGTATGTTCTATATATCATTGGAAAGCCCTCGAGCTACAGAATCCAATGGATTAGATTTCATAATGATCAAAGATTGAGAAATAAAGTAGATATTTGGATTAATGATTCTGACCATGTTCTTTTGGAAATGTTACTGTGAACTTATGTTTGGGCCTTAGATGTTGGATCCCTTGAACCTACTTTCACGTGACTATTAATGGGAATGAAATCGAAGTATGTGGCTTGGTGTGCTTCAATGGTTGTCTAAGTATCCGTCTATTACGCATGGTTGTAACCGAATGTGTATGGACTAATTCAAATGATGGCCAACATGATTGTACACCAAGGACTCTCACTCCTCTAGAACATGTACGGTGCATGGATGACAACACTTGTCTAGGTATGGATTGTAACTTTCTCCTTGACTTGTAATCATACCCGTTGATATCGTCTCTTTGTACACACACTTGGCATAAAATATCTAATGAATTATGAAACATAACTTATAGTAGATTTAGGACTTGACTTGGACTTAGAGTGTACCCTAGGACCACGTGTCATGTGCTTGATAAACATGTGCAGCTAGAATGTAAGGGATTATTTGGTGGTTTGGACTTGTCTTGTAACTTTGCTTGAATGGGACGGTCCCTATGATTACGGCCTTGCATATTGAACTAGCCAGATATGCTTGTCTTGATTCTCATGTCAAGCACCACTTCACTACTCTTATCCGACCACAGTAGAGTCCACTGTGGGGAAGATTGCATGTCATGACCAGCTACAGTTTGGGGGTTTATAGATGGGCTGGTTACTTGGACATCGGGATGGACAATCGGCTTAGACGGTGTCCATGGTGTAGAATAACTTGGAGTGGGTTTGGATTGTGCTACTATTCGTAGAACTGAGAGCTTGGATCCTGTTAGGGTTTTTGTGTTTTGCAATTTGATGAATGCATTTTTATTTTAACATTATTCGTATTTTCACATGAGCATTGATTTTGAAATACTTGAAATCTTAACTTTTCACATGCATGGTTTTAAAACTCTTAGAACTTATCATTCAAGCATGTTTTGGATTTTAAACTTGGATGCATCAAGTTCTCAAAAGAAGTTTTTCTAATTATGCAAGCCTTTGGACCTAGATTCTCAATTCATCTTAGGCATTATAGGTTCATGTTTTGATAACACCTTTAGATTGGTTTAAACGTGAGTCTAGGCATGATTCCATGGCCCATGAAGTTCCCACAGAGAAAAACATTGAATTTGAGCATTTTTATGCTTAAACATATGCCCAAAAGTCGGACAATTGAAGGTTATTCCGCCACCATTCGGCCAGTTAATCCGTGACCATATTTTTCACATGGTCCATTTGGCCACTATTCGACCACCAATTGGCTGGCCGAATGTACAAATTTCTACACTGAAAATTCAAATATATGACCGTTGAACTACCCTTTGGAAAAAGTAGGTAGCCGAACTGGTGTTCGGCTAGGTGAATGTTGGCCGAACAAAGAGCCATTGGAGCCTTCTTTTGCTATAAATTGAGCACTTCTTTGGGATTTGTGCTAACCCTTTTGGGGTCCTTAGAGGGCCAAGAAAGGTGGGAGAGCTAGGAAAGGCTAATGGGTCATTTGGAAAGTTAAAGCTTGGATTCATTGAGTTACATCATCTAAGTAAGCTTACTTTTCCTTGTCAACTGTTTTCATGCTTTGCTTAAATTATTAGTAAATTTATTTGGGCATGTTAACTATGATTTGTTTTGTCCTTAACATGTAAATGTGTTGAATTGATTTATTATTTTGGATGCATCACCTTGATTCAAACTAAGTAGGACTCAAATTGGTATATCTAAGTGAATCATGTTTTGGAATCATCTTTGAAATTATATGTAACATGATTCCTATACTTGGTTGAATCTTTGGTTGTTGTTTTTCATCATAAGAAAATCACTTTCAAACCTATCTTATGTTTTGATTTCAACAACCTTACAAATCACATGTATTAGGTTTTAAAGTTTCACGCACACCTTGCTTAGCATTGATAGGTAAATTATTTTCCAGTTGGATTTTAAATTACATGTGATTTGTTCCTTAACTTCAATCAAAACAATTTTTGTGTTTTACACTTTCAAAAGCTTTAAGCTTACATTCATTGAACTATCTTTGTTAAACTTGATTGAAGTTTCTCATGCATACGCATAGAGCATTTATCTTTGCATTCATAGAGTGTATGTGTTGAGTTAGATTTACACTTTCATATCCGCCTAATTAAGAGGCATTGTATTTGAGCTTTAATTGTAATCTCTTCTAGTATTTTGTAGACACTTTCTAGAGAAATCCATTCTTAGGATTATAGGTTATTTCTTAGCCTTAGAAAAGAATAAGTGCTTGATTAGGGGTGAACCATAAAACTCAAGAGATTATTGCTGAGCCTTTGAAAGTATATTGTAAGGTTATTGCTTAGCCTTGAAAAGTATTTTGTAAAGGTTATTGCTTAGCCTTTTTTTTTTTTTTTTTTTGCTTAAGGGCAATTTGAACTAAGGAAAGAGAGGAAGAGGGCAAGAGCCCCCCAAAAAAACAAAAAGAAAACCACAAGGAGAGGTTTATAGAAAAACACCAGCACAGGAAGGAAAAAAACCAAAAGCGAGAACACAGGCAAAAGACAAAAGAAAGGAGAAAGACACAGCACCCATGAAAAACTGCTCAACCACTGAGAGAAACCTCAAGGCAAAGGGAGAGCATAATAGGCCTCAAAGAAATAGGGCGCTACAAGAAACCAAAAGATAGCAAATGATGACCAAGCACAGCAGCTGAACGCACCAAAACAAGGCAGCAGGAGCAGCTAGCACAAAGAATAACACCACACTATCCAGCACAACCTCTACACCACAGACAACAGATCACAGAGAGAAGCCGCCACCAAGCAAAACACCTTTCAGAACAACACCAAACCACCTCAAAACACCACACGGAACTACACAGAGATGCCCCAGCAAAACAACCACAAAGAAGCAACTACACGTCAGCAACCTTGCTGCTCCAGCAGCAACAAAGATCTCTGAAGAGGAACTGCCCACCCACACAGAAGACCACAAAAACCCAAAACTACTGAACAACCCAAGCCCAAAGTGCACAGAAAAGGATAGCCCAAAGAAAAGAGATTTTTTTCCCAATCCTCATAAAATGGGATTTGACAGAAAATTGATAAACATCTGAAGAGACCTACCAAAAAAAGGTCTGTTAATAGAACTGAGAGAGGAAGAAAGGAGCTCTTTCAGGAAAATATTAACCTTCATCTAAGAGGCTCTAGAATTTCTGTAAGTGAGGTCGGGATTCCTACTTTTCCAAATAACAAAAGAAGTGGTGAAAAAAATAGAAGCAACTCCCTTGCGGGCGAGCTTGTCACAGTTAGTAGAGAGACCGATCCAAATGCTAGAAGGGGACCAAGGAGCAGCAAAGGCAACACTAGTAACTTGAAGGATCCAACTCCAGAGGTTAGATGCAAAGGGGCAGAGGAAGAGGAGATGCAGCACCGTTTCAACATTCTTGTTGCAAAGACAGCATTTGGAAGCCAGACTGAAAGCTGCTGCTTGAGCCTTGTCATGCGTTGGAGTCTTGCAGTGCATCATCCGCCATGAGAAGAAGGTAACTCTCGGAGGCATCAGATGGTTCCAAACCAGGGGAGCCCACTCCACAAAGGGGCATCTATATCTAATTAACTGCCAAGCCTCTTTGAAAACTAAGTCTTTGCCTGAATGACTTTTCCAAGAAATGGAGTCCACAATATCTAGGACAATATTGATGGACAGGACAGCAGTCCTCAAAGCCTCTTCCACCTCCATTTGAAGCCCAGACGGAAAAGTCCAAGAAGAGCCATCCCAAAGAGAAAAGCATAGATAGTGGAAATTCGGTGGGGTGTTGGATCACAAGCCGATAGTGGATGTAGGCATTGAGGCTGAACCACTATAAATCATTGTGTTATGGTGAATGCTTTGTGAAATTGTTTTTGTTAGCTTTGACAATTTAGTTCTATATCATCACTTATGACTAATTGTATTAAAGAAGTTTAAAATTGGACATAATTGGTCACTAATTAGAAGCTCACCCTATTCACCCCTCTAAGGTTCGGATCCCGGACTTTCACATCCCTCTGGAGCCGGACTTTGGTATCAGTGATTCGGATAGGATTGTTACTAATACCCTGGGAGGCGGCTTGGACACCCTCGAAGTCTCCCTTCTTGATTGTTGCATTTTCTAATGTGTGGCTGGTGTCTATTGGAAGTTGATGCTAGGATTTCTCGATATTCATTCATGTTATTATTATTCATGCTTTTATGCCTAGCTTCATTTCCTTGCAATCACATGATTATATAATTGTCTTTATTCTGTATTCGAGATATGTTATATTTATTTATATCTTCCGTATCTTTTACTCAACATGTCGTTGACTTTGTTCCTTGGTGTGCAGACACCATGGGTGAGCACTATGAGGAGCCAGCAGGTGAGGAGATCCCCCGGTAGAGAAGCAGCGAAAGTGGCGTGGCGATGACATAAAGTAGCGTCCTCTTACCCGGCACGAGAGACATACATTTATGGGACTTCTACTAGATCTTCTTTATTCCTTTATTATTCATTAATTGGGCCACTCTTATTATTGATTCTTGTGTTTTTACCAAATGGTCTAGGACTTTGGGATGGCCATTTCGTTAATGTTTAATTGTCATTTACTAGCTTAAGTTATTTATTGGTTGAACTTTAATAATTTTCTTTGATATTAAAAATGATTTGATTTATGAAAAGTTTTGCAAGTTATTTATTAAATGAGGCTTCAAATATATCATCCTCACGGCAAACTTAAGATCCTTGGGCTAAAAGGGTGAAAATTTTTAATTAGCCCTAAATTTCACTCCCCATATCTTATTTAATCTCTAATCGGGAGCAGTGGATGTGACACTACCCATGTCTCCTTGTCTCCCTCTCCGTCCCCCTCTCTCCTTGCCCGCCTCCACTCGAATCCTCCCTCTCCATCTCCCCCTTCCTGCCTCCGTCCACCGCCTCCCTCTCTATCTCTATCTCCCTCTCCCTCCTTCCCTCTCTCCCTCTCCGCCTCTACCCACCCGTTGCCGCCTCTCTCCCTCTCGATGCCTCTCTCCCTCTTTCTCTGTCCCTCTTCTCTCTCTCACTCACCCTCTTTTTCTGTCCCTCTTCTCTCTCTCACTCTCCCTCTTACTATGTCCCTCTACCTCCCTCTGTCCCTCTCCCCCTCTTTCTCTGTCCCTCACATCCTCTCCATGTCTCTCTCTCCCGCTCCCTCTCCCTCTCCCCGTCCAACAGTTCTACAGGAGAGGGCGGTGGGGTGGGGTTGGGGTAAGTTTAGGTACTATAAGGGTGTGCAAGGAAAAACCATAGATCCCCATACTACAATGGTGGGTGTAGCGAGAAAGGGAGTGTGGAAAGAAAGAGATGGTGTGCATTTAGAAGCACTCCATGCAATTTCATTTCTAACAAACTTTATATATATATATGGAAAAAAATCAAGTTTAGATAAAACTTAGTATAATGGCCTTCTTAATAAATATACAAGAATTGTAGTTTGCAAGGACATTATCTGCATTTAGCCTACACACCACATGTCTTGGATACAAAGTGGAGAGAAAAAAATGAACAAGAAATCTATTGGCGCCTACACACCACATGTCTTGGATACAAAGTTGTCAATGGAACATAGGAAGGTACCATTAGTTGGACTTTTCTTCAAAAAAACACTATAAGAAATTTGGGGTTTAAGGACGACACAAATTTGTCCCAAAATATACATATTTCGTCACCGAAACTAATTAAGACGAAAATTTTTTGTCACCCGTTTTGTTGCCAAAGCCTTGTCGCTAAAAGGTATTGGAGACGAAAAAAAAACTCGTCATTGAAAAAGATAAATTTGTGACGATTTTTTTTGTCTTCAATACACTCTGTTGGAAACATACTTGTGCGTAAAATTTTTCATCTCTAATACACTTTGTTGGAAACATACTTGTAAGTAATTAGTTACAAAATATTTTGTCATTAAAGGAAGAAATTAGAGACAAAAATATTTTGTCATAAATATAAGAAATAGAGACGAAATAATTTTGTCACGTTTAATATAAAGGATGTCACAACCCCACCCAACTCAAGAACTTCCCAGGAGGTTACCCATCCTAATACTGCACCCGCCCGAGCACGCTTAACTTCGGAGTTCTTACGAATTCCGGGGCCGCAAGGTTTTAGAGGGTCTCATGGTAAATTAATACGGGGTTTGACTTATAAGCCCATGGTAAGGACTTGGATATTTCCGATGTGGGCTAACGGAGACTCATCGTCTGAAGCCCGTGGTTGACACGCTACGCCCCATGGTTAAGGGTACCGCCCGGACCAAGATCTCACATTCTCCCCCACTAGAAATAGAGTCATCCTCGGCTCTGATACCAACTGTCACAGCCCCGCCCAACTCAGCATGAAATTGTCTGCTTTGGCCCACGCGCACGCACGAGGACTTCCCCAGGAGGTCACTCATCCTAGTACTGCTCCCGGCCGAGCACGCTTAACATCGGAGTTCTTACGATTTCCGGGGCCGCACGGTTTTAAAAAGCCTTATGCTAAGTTAATACAGGGTTTGACTTATAAGCCCAAGGTCAGGACTTGAATATTTTCGATGCGGGCTAATGGAGACTCACCGTTTGAAGCCTGTGGTTGACACGCTACGCCCCATGGTTAAGGGTACCGCCCAGACCAAGTTCTCACAGTAGCAGAGACTGAGAGAGGTAGGTGTACCTGGCGGTGGCGGATTCCTGGATGGAGGATGATGGGCACAAATGATGGTGATTGGTGATGGTGGCTATGTCTGGGAGTTCTAGGCGAGAGAGACTGAGAGAAGTTGAGATGAGAGGAATCACTGATTAGGGATGGGTCTGCACTGCGTGTGTTGATGGAGGGTGATGATGATTGATGGGGGCCAATGGGCCATGGGGCTACTGCCTGAGACGATGGGTGAGAGATGTTGGAAAAGGGTTTTGGAAAATGGGGAAAAGGGTTCTTCTCTCCTCTTCTGGAAAAGGGTTTTGGAAAAGGGGGAAAAGGGTTTTAGAAAAGAGAGACCGGGATAGATGGAGGGAAAAATGGGGAAATGGGTTTTGGAAAAGGGGCGTTGGATTGGGGGGGGGGGGGGGGGGGATGGACGTTAGGGCCTGGGGGGCCCATTTTAGTCATTTTAAAGGCTTTTCCAAAGCAATACTTGTATGAGAGGAATAGGTTCAAGTGTGAATGAAATTGGCGCCACCACAAATGAAATTGGCACCTTATTTTGTTTGCCGAAATATTTTCATCTTCCATAACTTATCCTTATTAGTGACGAATTACGTTCGTCGCAAAAATAAATTATATTTTGTGACAAAAATATTCGTCTCCAATGAGCTAAAATAATTCGCGCCAACGCAAATGAAATTGGTGCCTTATTTTGGTGACCAAATATTTTCGTCTTCCATAATTTATCCTTAATAGTGATGAATTATGTTCATCACAAAAACAAATTATATTTTGTGACAAAAATGTTCGTCTCCAATGAGCTAAAATAATTCGCGCCAAAGCAAATGAGATTGGCACCTTTTTTTTTTTTTTGCTAAAATGTAATTTGTATTAAGAGAAAAGAGAAGAGAAACAGAGGCTAAGAGCCCAAAAAAGAAGCTCAGGGAGCAACAGCAAAGAAAGGGAAACTAGCAATCCAGAAGCACAATACAAGCTTAAGAGTTGGAGAACAAAAAATTACAAAAAGTCTTTAGAGGTCTACCAGAGAAAGGCTTGGAAATTCGCTTGAGAGAAACAGAGAGGAGCTCAGTCAGGAAGAGGATGACCTTCACCTGGGAGGCCCTATGGTTGTTAAAAATGGTTTCATTCCTGCAATTCCATAATGCAAAAACTGTGGAGAAGAAGATGGCTGCAACACCTTTACAAGTTAATCTGTCACTGCAATGGGAGAGGGCCTGCCAGATCTTGGAGGGGAGAAGAGGACCGGCAACAGCAATTCCCGCCGAGGAAAGGATCCAATTCCAGATGTCAGAGGAGAAAGAGCAGAGAAAAAGAAGATGGAGAGTAGACTCCTGCGCTTGGGAGCACAGACTACACCTAGAGGCCATACTGATTCCATAATGTTGAAGCCAGAGTTGAGTAGGAGTTTTACCATGCAGGAGTCTCCAGGCAAAGAAAGATACCCTCGGCTGCTGAATGTAGTTCCAAACCAGAGGAGCCCAGTTCGACCAGTAAGCTGAGGGATTCCTTGTTCTGACGATTTGCCAAGCTTCCTGGATAGAGAGGCCTTGATCCTCGTGGGAGCTCCAGAGCAAAGAATCTTTGGAGAGAGGATCCAAGGAAAGGAGCTGGACACCTTCCTGCAGAGAGGCAGCCACATCACTTGGGATATCAGGAGGAGACAACCAATGGTTACCATCCCAGAGGGAGTGGAGCTTCTGATTAAGGAGAAACTGGAAGGAAGGAAATTGAGAAGCCAAGCTGCCAGATTGCATCCAGTTATCATACCAGAGGTCTACCAATCTGCCATCCCCAATTTTCCAAGAACTACCTGATTGAATGTAGTGGGCAGAAGACCTGATTTTTCGCCAAATGCAAGAGCCAACTTTGGAAGAGGAGAATTGGCACCTTATTTTGGTAACGAAATATGTTCATCTTCCATAACTTATCCTTATTGGTGACAAATTACGTTCGTCGCAAAAACAAATTATATTTTGTGACAAAAATGGTCGTCTCCAATGAGCTAAAATAATTTGCGCAAACGCAAATGAAATTGGCGCCTTATTTTGGTGACAAAATATTTTCGTCTTCCATAACATATCCTTATTAGTGACGAATTACGTTCGTCACAAAAACAAATTCTATTTTGTGACAAAAATGTTCACCTCCAATGAGCTAAAATAATTCGCGCCAAAGCAAATGAAATTGGTGCCTTATTTTGGTGACGAAATATGTTCGTCTTCCGTAACTTATCCTTATTGGTGACGAATTACAATCGTCGCAAAAAAAAAAAAAAATTTTGTGACAACAATGTTCGTCTCCAATGAGCTAAAATAATTGGCGCCAACGCAAATGAAGTTGGCGCCTTATTTTTGCAGACGAAACTTTTTTTTCGTCTCCTATACTTTTGAAAAAAATGAAAACAAACGACAAAATTTATATTTCGTCTTCTTAGGGTGTTCTTTTAAGAAAAAAAATTTCGTCAGCAAATTTCGTCACAACATCCTAGATTTCTAGTAGTGAAGGTGTTTCATCAATAAAACAATCATAGGAGATATATACATTAAATCTTATGTTTGAATTAGAAAGAGCTCTCTCCATTTTCCTTTTTTTTTTTTTTCTTTTGACATTGCTTTAGTGTCCTTTCCTTTTGAAGCCATTAGATGAAGGTAGATACACATTTGTGATTAGTTGTCATTGGAACATAGGAAGGTATCATTACCTATATTTTTCTATAAATAGGGTGTTTGAACAACAAATATATGGGCACCTATGCACCACATGCCTTGCATCCAAGTGGTCAATGGAACATAGGAAGGTATCATTAGCTGCACTTTTCTACAAAAGGGCGTTTTATCAGAAAAACAATCTCAGGAGATATGGACATTAGATAGGAAGGTATTACTAGCTAGGTTTTTTTTTCTTTTTTGTTTTTTTATAAAAAGAGTGTTTCATCAATAAAACAATCTTAGGAGATATGGACATTAAGTTTTCTATTTGAAATAGGAGAGCTTTCTCCATTTTCCTTTTTTGTTCATTTAAAATTGTTTCATTGTGTCTTTTTGGAGACAATAGATGAAGGTAGATGCATATTTCTGATAAGTTTTCATTTGAACATAGTAAGGTATCACTAGCGGGTGTTTTCTATAAAAAAAAAAGGGTGTTTCATCAATAAAACAATCCTAGAGACATGGACACTTGATTTTAAGTTTGAAATAGGAAGAGTTCCCTACATTTTCCTTTTTTGTTCTTTTAACACTGTTTCAAAGTTTCTTTTTGAAGCCAAGATGAAGGTAGACACTTAATTGTGAGTCAGTGCACAAGAATCACAAATTGTAAGGACATTATTTACATTTGGCGAGCTAGCAGCAGTCAACAGAGTCTTAAAAGAAAAATGGTAGAAGGACAGAGAAAAAAATGAACGATTAATCCATATATGGTCGCCAACACACCGCATGTCTTGGATACAAAGTTGTCAACGGAACATAGGAAGGTATCATTAGTTGGACTTTTCTCTATAAAGGGCGTTTCATCAATAAAAACAATCCAAGGAGTTATGGACATTCAATCTTATGTTTGAATTAGAAAGAGCTCTCTCCATTTTCCTTTCTTTTTTTTTTTCTTTTGACATTGCTTTAGTGTCCTTTCCTTTTGAAGCCATTAGATGAAGGTAGATACACATTTATGATTAGTTGTTATTGAAACATAGGAAGGTATCATTACCTATATTTTTCTATAAATAGGGTGTTTGAACAACAAATATATGGGCACCTATGCACCACATGCCTTGCATCCGAGTGGTCAATGGAACATAGGAAGGTATCATTAGCTGCACTTTTCTACAAAAGGGTGTTTTATCAGAAAAACAATCTCAGGAGATATGGACATTAGATAGGAAGGTATTACTAGCTGGGTTTTTTTTCTTTTCTTTTTTTTTTTTTTTATAAAAAGAGTGTTTCATCAATAAAACAATCTTAGGAGATATGGACATTAAGTTTTCTATTTGAAATAGGAGAGCTTTCTCCATTTTCCTTTTTCGTTCATTTAAAATCGTTTCATTGTGTCTTTTTGGAGACAATAGATGAAGGTAGATGCATATTTCTGATAAGTTTTCATTTGAACATAGTAAGGTATCACTTGCAGGTGTTTTCTATAAAAAAGGGTGTTTCATCAATAAAACAATCCCAGAGACATGGACACTTGATTTTAAGTTTGAAATAGGAAGAGTTCCCTACATTTTCCTTTTTTGTTCTATTAACACTGTTTCAAAGTTTCTTTTTGAAGCCAAGATGAAGGTAGACACTTAATTGTGTGTCAGTGCACAAGAATCACAAATTGTAAGGACATTATTTGCATTTGGCGAGCTAGCAGCAGTCAACAGAGTCTTAAAAGAAAAATGGTAGAAGGAGAGAGAAAAAAATGAACGATTAATCCATATATGGTCGCCAACACACCGCATGTCTTGGATACAAAGTTGTCAACGGAACATAGGAAGGTATCATTAGTTGGACTTTTCTCTATAAAGGGCGTTTCATCAATAAAAACAATCCAAGGAGATATGGACATTCAATCTTACGTTTGAATTAGAAAGAGCTCTCTCCATTTTCCTTTCTTTTCACATTGCTTTAGTGTCCTTTCCTTTTGAAGCCATTAGATGAAGGTAGATACACATTTGTGATTAGTTGTCATTGGAACATAGGAATGTATCATTTTCTATATTTTTGTATAAATAGGGTGTTTGAACAACAAATATATGGGCACCTACGCACCACATGCCTTGCATCCAAGTGGTCAATGGAACAAAGGAAGGTATCATTAGCTGCACTTGTCTACAAAAGGGTGTTTTATCAGAAAAACAATCTCAGGAGATATGGACATTAGATAGGAAGGTATCTCTAGCTGGGTTATTTATTTATTTATAAAAAGAGTGTTTCATCAATAAAACAATCTTAGGAGATATGGACATTAAGTTTTCTATTTGAAATAGGAGAGCTCCCTCCATTTTCCTTTTTTGTTCATTTAAAATCATTTCAATCTGTCTTTTTGAAGCCAATAAATAAGGGAAAACATATATTTTTTTATAAGTTTTCAACGGAACATAGTAAGGTATCACTAGCTGGTGTTTTCTATAAAAAGGGTGTTTCACCAATAAAACAATCCCGAAGATATGGACATTGGATTTTAAGTTTGAAACAGTAAGAGTAAACTCCATTTTCCTTTTTTGTTATTTTAACACGGTTTCATAGTTTCTTTTTGAAGCCAAGATGAAGCTAGACACTTATTTGTGAGTCAGTGCACGGTAAACACCTTAGATTAAGTGTAAGTTTTCTTAAAATTAGAATATATTGTAGCTGATTTTCTTATTGCTCTAGAAAAGATCTTCCTGCCACCTTGTATGTGCGTCTAGAATTTATATTGTAGCTTGAAATTTTATTTATTTTTACGTATCTAGAACAACGTTGTACGTTCCAAATTTTCAATAAATAGGCTACTTTGTCCAATTGCAAGTTCCGCACTGCATTTCCTATCAATGCATTTCATGGAGAGGTCTTGCAACTTGGTTGACGGGGTTTAAGAATCCATCACCGCACCAGTGAAAGAGTTCAATAGGTGAAGAGAACGTTTCATTCAACTATCGATTCACATTTTGTCATCAATGATTCTATTTTCCTTAAAGTTTTGCTCTTACACAATTATAAAAAGAATCACTCTTCTTTCTGTTAAATTGTACTCCCATTGTCGTCAGAATTGTTCACCCACTCTCATCAGCAACTTAAGGCACTAAATACCCCCCCTATGGGGAACTTCAATTTTTCTCGCTTGCAACTTTTCAACTATTTGATGCAATGGCGATGTCTCTCGGTTTTTTTTTTCTTCCCCTTGCATGAAAACAGAAATAGTTGAAACTATTATCTTGGGCTATGTGAGGAATCATTTCTTATAAAAAGGATCCAAATGACTTTTCTCGCAAGAAGTAAAAAATGAATTTTCCGTGCCCACATATTCTCAGTTGCAGGAAATTATATAAAATCTAGGCCACTTGATGTTGTGACTCACCAAATGAAATCTCTCTCTCAAATAAAAAGGCATATATTACCTTTAATATCATTTCCATCTCTCTCACCAGACAAACCTTGCACTGGTTGTTTCTCTTCCTTTGCTTTGTTCCAAGATCAGTAAAACCCTTCATACGACATCCAACACAGAGAGAATATGAAATCTAACAATTGCTTCAACTTGTCTGAGCGTGATAGTCATCTTTTGAATAGGATTCTCAATGATCCTAATCTCAATACCAACTCTTCTCAACCCATCAATGACCTAATCACCTCCATCCTTAGCCCCTCCTTATCCCTCTCTTCATCAATGGACGAATGTTGTCGATTGATCATTGTTGCTGGAGAAGAGGCAAAGGTCAGGAAGGAGATTGTCAGCATCATCGTCTCGGGCAACACTGAGTCACTTCGGGCTAACTCCGGTCAAGGCATCATGGTCGCCGGCCACAATGTATGTATTGGAGTTCAAGGACATGGGAACAATGAATGGATGTGGGAGTGGCATGGCCACATCGTACTCTACGAGGACGAGTTAGAGTTTAGCCCTGAATATTTTTGTGGAAGTTATAACGAGATTGTAGCACTGCAAGAATAAGGTTGACTCAAGGGCTAGAAGAAGGGAAATGGAGAGGGGAGGAAGGAATGTACTACTACTGTAAGGCTTGACGGGGGTTCCACCAAGGGTTTGATCCTTGAAAGGAAAATCTAAAAATGAGCTTGAAGGGATGAAAGGCTAGCATGAAATTGTGTTTTCAATCGAGAAGAGTGTTTTCAAATTTTCACACCTTGAATAGAATAAAAGATTTTTTCTTTTTTTAACTTTTTATGAGAATGGAAAATTAATTTTTCTTTTTCATTCTCATAAAAAAAATTCTATTATCATAAAAAGTTGCAAAAAGAAAAATTCTTTTATTCTATTCATTGTGTGAAAATCCGAAAATGCATTTCTCGATTGAAAACAGAATTTCATGCTAGCCTTTCATCTCTTCAAGCCCATTTTTAGATTCCTTTCAAGGATCAAACCCTTGGCGGAACCCCCATCACCCGTTAGAGCAGTAATACGATCCCTCCTCCCCTCTCCATTCCCCTTCTTCTAGCCCTTGTGTCGACCTTATTCTTGCGGTGCTAGTATCTCGTTATAACTTCCATAAAAATATTCAGGGCTAAACTCTAACTCCTCCTCATAGAGTACGATGTGGTCATGCCACTCCCACAACCGTTCATTGTTCCCACTTCCTTGGACTCCAATGCATACATTATGGTCGGCGACCATGACGCCTTGGCCGGAGTTGGCCTGAAGTGACTCAGTGTTGCCCGAGACGATGATGGTGACAATCTCCTCCCTGACCTTCGCCTCTTATCCAACAACAATGATCAATTGACTGCATTCGTCAACTGAAGAAGTGAGGGATAAGGAGGGCGTAAGGATGGAGGCGATTAGGTCATTGATGGGTTGTGAAGAGTTGGTATTGAGATTAGGATCATTGAGAATCCTATTCAAAAGACGACTATCACGCTCAGACAAGTTGAAGCGGTGGTTAGGGTTCATATTCTCTTTGTGTTGGATGTCGTATGAAGGGTTTTACTGATCTTGGAACAAAGAAAAGGAAGAGAAACAATCAGGTGCAAGGTTTGTCTAGGGAGTGAGATGGAGATGATATTAAAGGTAATGTATGCCTTTATATTTTAGAGAGAGATATCATTTGGTGAGTCACAGCCTCAAGTGGCCTAGACTTATATAATTTCCTACAAGTGGGAATCTGTGGGCACAACAAATTCATGTTTTACTTCTTGTGAGAAAAGTCATTTGGACCCCTTTTATAAGAAATGATTCCTCACATAGCCCAAGATAATAGTCTCAACTATTTCTCTTATCATGCAAGAAAAAAAAAAGACATTGTCATTGCATCAAATAGTTGAAAAGTGGCAAGCGAGAAAAATTAAAGATCCCCATAGAGGGGGTGTTTAGTGCCTTAAGTTACTGATGAGAGTGGGAGAACAATTCTGACGACAATGGGAGTACAATTTAACCGAAAGAAGAGTGATTCTTTTTGTAATTGTCTAAGAGCAAAACTTTAAGGAAAATAGAATCATGCCATGACCAGTTGCAGCTTGGGGGTTTATAGATGGGCTTGTTACTTGGACATCGGGATAGACAGTCGGGTTGGACGGTCCCCATGGCGTAGAATAAGTTGGAGCAGGCTTGGACCGTGCTACTATTCGTAGAACGGAGAGCTTGGATCCAGTTAGGGTTTTTACGTTTTGCAATTTGATGAATGTATTATCATTTTAACATCATTCATATTTTCACATGAGCATTGATTTTGAAATACTTGAAATCTTAATTTTTCACATGCATGGTTTTAAAACTCTTAGAATGTATCATTCATGTATGTTCTAGATTAATTTTAAACTCGGATGCATTAAGTCTTAAAAAGGAGTTTTTCAAATCATGCAAGTCTTTGGACCTAGCTTCTCAATTCATCTTAGGCATTGCAGGTTCATGTTTCGATAACACCTTCAGATTGGTTTAAACATGAGTGTAAGCATGATTCCATGGCCCATGAAATTCTCACAGAGAAAAACATTGAATTTGAGCATTTTTATGCTTAAACATCTGCCCAGAAGTCGGCCAACCGAAGGTTGTTCAGCCACCATTCGGCCAGTTTATCCGTGACCATGTTTTTATTAGGGTCCATTTGCGGCTAGCCGAATGTACAAATTTCTACACTGAAAATTCAAATATATGACCGTTGACCTAGCCGTTGGAAAAAGTACCGAATGCTAGCCGAACAAAGAGCCGTTGGAGCCTTCTTTCGCTATAAAATGAGCACTTCTTTGGGATTTGTGCTAACCCTTTTGGAGTCCTTGGAGGGCCAGGAAAGGTGGCAGAGCTAGGAAAGGCTAATGGGTCATTTGGAAAGCTAAAGCTTGGATTCATTGAGTTACATCATCTAAGTAAGCTTAGTTTTCATTGTCAAATATTTTCATGCTTTTCTTAAATTATTAGTAAATCTATTTAGGCATGTTAACTATGATTTGTTGTATCCTTAACATATATATGTGTTGAATTAATTTATTATTTTGGATGCGTCACCTGGATTCAAACCAAGTAGGACTCAAATTGGTATATCTAAGTGAATCATGTTTTGGAATCATCTTTGAAACTATATGTAACATGATTCCTATACTTGATTGAATCTTTGGTTATTGTTTTTCATCATAAGAAAATCACTTTCAAACCTATCTTATGTTTTGGATTCAACAACCTCACAAATCACATGTATTTGGTTTTAAAGTTTCACACAACCTGCTTTGCATTGATAGGTAAATCATTTTCAAGTTAGTTTTTAAATTACATGTGATTTGTTCCTTAACTTCAATCAAATCTATTTTTGTGTTTTACACTTTCAAAAGCTTTAAGCTTACATTCATTGAGCTATCTTTGTTAAACTTGTTTGAAGTTTCTCATGCATACACATAAAGCATTTATCTTTTGTGTGTTGAGTTAGATCATTTACACTTTCATATCCGCCTAATTAAGAGGCATTGTATTTGAGCTTTAATTGTAATCTCTTTTAGTGTTTTATAGACACTTTCCAGATAAATCCAATCTTAGGAATATAGGTTATTGCTTAGCCTTAGAAAAGTATAAGTGTTTGGTCAGGGGTGAACCATAAAACCCAAGAGGTTATTGCTGAGCCTTAGAAAGCATAAATCATTGTGTTATGGTGAATGCTTTGTGATGATTATTTTTGTTAGCTTCCACACTTTAGTTCAATATCATCAGTTGTGACTAATTGTATTAAAGATGTTTAAAATTGGACATAATTGGTCACTAATTTGAAGCTCACCCTATTCAACCACCCCCCCCCCCCCCCCCCAAACTCTAGGGGTTTGGATCCTGGACTTTCACATCCCCCTGGAGCCGGACTTTAGTATTAGTGATTCGGAGAGGATTGCTACTGGTACCCTGGGAGGTGGCGAGGACACCCTCGGAGTCTCCCTTCTTGATTGTTGCATTTTTCATTGTGTGGTTGGTGTTTATTACTAGTTGATGCTAGGATTTCTAGTTATTGATTCGTATTATTATTATTCATGCTTTTATGCCTAGCTTCATTTCCTTGCATTCACATGATTGTATAATTGTCTTTATTCTGTATTTGAGATATGTTATATTTATTCATATCTTCCGTATCTTTTACTCAACATGTTGTTGACTTTGTTTCTTGGTGTGCAGACAGCATGGGTGAGTACTATGAGGAGCCAGCAGGTGAGGAGATCCCTCGGCAGAGGAGCAGCGAGAGTGGCGTGCCAATGACGTAAAGTGGCGTCCTCTTACCCGGCACGAGAGACAAACATTTATGGGACTTCTACTAGATCTTCTTTATTCCTTTATTATTCATTGATTGGGCCACTCTTATTATTGATTCTTGTGTTTTCACCAAATGGTCTAGGACTTTGGGATGGCCATTTGGTTAATGTTTAATTGTCATTTACTAGCTTAAATTATTTTTTGGTTGAACTTTAATAATTTTCTTTGATAGTAGATTTTGATTTATGAAAAGTTTTGCAAGTTATTTATTAAATGAGACTTCAAATATATCATCCTCACAGCGAACTTACGATCCTTGGGCTAAAAGGGCGAAAATTTTTAATTAGCTCTAAATTTCACTCCCCATATCCGATTTAATCTCTAATCGGGAGCAGCGGATGTGACACTACCCATGTCTCCTTGTCTCCCTCTCCGTCCCCCTCTCTCCCTGCCCGCCTCCACTCACATCCTCCCTCTCCCTCTCTCCCTTCCCGCCTCCGTCCACCGCCTCCATGGCTCCATCTCCATCTCCCTCCTTCCCTCTCTCCCTCTCCGCCTCCACCCACCCGTTGCCGCCTCTCTCCCTCTCAATGTCTCTCTCCGTCTTTCTCTGTCCCTCTTCTCTCTCTCCCCCCCTTACTCTGTCCCTCTACCTCCCTCTCCCCCTCTTTCTCTTTGCCTCACATCCTCTCCATGTCTCTCTCTCTCCCTCTCTCTCTCGCGCTCTCTCCCCGTCCGGCAGTGCTACAAGAGAGAGCGGTGGGGTGGGGTTGGGGCAGATGCACAAGTGGCCCACTAAAAATATTAACGAATCATGGTTAGATTACACATCTCACACCTGAGAAAGGATCCAAATGTTTTAAGATGAACGAACTGGGACCCCTCTTAACTCCAATTATTTTATTTATTTACTTATTTTTTCTTTCGTGGTTTGAAAATCTACATATAACCTAAATGGCAAGTATAAGAAATTGAGAAATATCTAGGTTTGTATATATAGAAGAAAGAGATGGAAATATGAAAAAACAATTACAACAATGGGCCACCCTCATATAAGCAGAGTATAGATGCATAAATTAAATCATTCAATCCATAGCCCTTGACAATCGGTAAATGAATTAAGGACACCATCATTATATATCTAAACCAATAACTATGATGTTTTAAATATAGAGATAGAATTTTAAATGAGAAAAGTAATTTTACATAACAAAAAAAGATAAACGCGATAAATATTTTGAAATATCTAATTATGCACCCATTAAAGTCCTACAATCACGTGTTTAAGGGCACATTTGTGTTGCCAAATTCTATGGTGGAAGAAGAATGATAAAGAAAAGTTATTTTTCCATTCTCATAAAAAGTTACAAAACGAAAAATTCTTTTATTCTCTTCAAGGTGTGAAAATCCGAAAACACACTTCTCGATTGAAAACACAATTTCATGCTAGCCTTTCATCCCTTCAAGCCCATTTTAAGAATCCTTCCAAGGATCAAACCCTTGGCGGAACCCCCATCATCCTTTATAGTAGTACTACATTCCTTCCTCCCCTCTCCATTTCCCTTTTTCTAGCCCTCGTGTCGACCTTATTCTTGCATGCTAGTATCTCGTTATAACTTCCATAAAAATATTCAAGGCTAAACTCTAACTAGTCCTCATAGAGTACGATGTGGCTATGCCACTCCCACATCCGTTCATTGTTCCCACTTCCTTAGACTACAATGCATACATTGTCGCCGGCGACCATGATGCCTTGGCCGGAGTTAGCCCGAAGTGACTCAGTGTACCCGAGACGATGATGTTGACAATCTCCTCCCTGACCTTCGCCTCTTCTCCAGCAACAATGATCAATCGACAACGTTCTTCAATAGAAGAAGAGAGGGATAAGGAGGGGCTAAGGATGGAGGCGATTAGGTCACTGATGGGTTGAGAAAAGTTGGTATTGAGATGAGGATCATTGAGAATCCAATTCAAAAGATGACTATCACGCTCAGACAAGTTGAAGCGGTTGTTAGAGTTCATATTCTCTTTGTGTTGGATGTTGTATGAAGGGTTTTACTAATCTTGGAACAAAGCAAAGGAAAAGAAACAATCAAGTGCAAGGTTTGTCTAGGGAGAGAGATGGAGATGATATTAAAGGTAATGTATGCCTTTATATTTGAGAGAGAGATTTCATTTGGTGAGTCACAACCTCAAGTGGCCTAGACTTATATAATTTCTTGCAACTGAGAATCTTTGGGCACAACAAATTCATTTTTTTACTTCTTGCCAGAAAAGTCATTTGGACCCTTTTTATAAGAAATGATTCCTTACATAGCCCAAGATAATTGTTTCAACTATTTCTCTTTTGGTGTAAGAAAAATTAAATAACACAAAACAGAGAGATCGTCGTTGCATAAAATAGCTGAAAAGTGGCATACGAGAAAAATTAAAGTTCCCCATAGCAGGGGTGCTTAGTGCCTTAAGTCGCCGACGAGAGTGACAGAACAATTCTGACGACAATGGGAGTACAATTTAACAGAAAGAAGAGCGATTCTTTTTATAATTGTCTAAGAGCAAAACTTTAAGGAGAATAGAATTATCGAAGAAAAAATGTGAATCAATAGTTGAATGAAACGTTCTCTTCACCTATGAAACTCTTTCACCAGTGCGGTGATGGATTCTCAAACCTCGTCATCCAAGTCGCAAGACCTGTCCATGAAATGCATTGATAGAAAATGCAGTGCGGAACTTTCAATTGAACAAAGTAGCCTATTTATTGAAATTTTATAACGTACAATGTTTCTCTAGATAATTAAAAATAAATAAAATCTCAAGCTACAACATAGATTGTAGACGCTCATACAAGGTGGCAGGAAGGTCTTTTCTAGAGCAATAAGAAAATCAGCTGCAATATATTCTAAATTTAAGGAAACTTGCGCTTAATCTAAGATGTTTTCCGTGTGCACTGACTCACAAATAAGTGTCTACCTTCATCTTGGCTTCAAAAAGAAACTATGAAACCGTGTTAAAATAACAAAAAAGGAAAATGGAGGTTACTCTTACTATTTCAAACTAAAAGTCCAATGTCCATATCACAGGGATTGTTATATTGGTGAAACACCCTTTTTTATAGAAAAAACCAGCTAGTGATACCTTCTATGTTCCATTGAAAACCTATCACAAATATGCGTCTGCGACTTCATCTATTGCCTTCAAAAAGACACATTGAAACGATGTTAAATGAACAAAAAAGGAAAATGGAGGGAGCTCTTCCTATTTCAAATGGAAAACTTAATGTCCACATCTCCTAAGATTGTTTTATTGATGAAACACCTTTTTTTTATAAAGAAACTCAACTAGTGATACCTTCCTATCTAATGTCCATATCTCCCGAGATTGTTTTTCTAAAATGCCCTTTTATAGAAAAGTGTTGCTAATGATACCTTCCTACGTTCCATTGACCACTTGGATGCAAGGCATGTGGTGTGTAGGTGCCCATAGATTTGTTGCTCACACACCCTATTTATAGAAAAAATTACAGGTATTGATACCTTCCTATGTTCCATTAACAACTAATCACAAATGTGTTTCTACCTTCATCTAATGGCTTCAAAGGGAAAGGACATTTTCAAGCAATGACAAAAGAACAAAAAAGAAAAATGGAGAGAGCTCTTCGTATTTGAAACATAAGATTTAATGTCCATATCTCCTTGGATTGTTTTATTGATGAAACGCCCTTTACAAGGAAAAGTCCAACTAATGATACCTTCCTATGTTCCATTGACAACTTTGTATCCAAGACATGCGGTGTGTAGGCGACCATCGATTTATTGTTAATTTTTTTCTCTCTCCTTCTTTTACCATTTTTTTATGGTGTGGGAGCAGCTCATATTGGGATAAAATTGGGGCACGCCCATAAATTGAGAGGGGTTTTATCTTGACCTGTTCAAATTCTTATTAGGTGAGTGCCACTATGGATTTCCACTCTTTCTACTTAGGATTTATCCACATCAACCTTAGAGGATCGGGATTGGTCATGATTAGGCCTATCAAGGAGTCGGGTCAGGTTAGTCCCTAGGTTGTCCTTAACCTACACTTAATATATGCATGGCTGAGTCTGGGTGGGCCAATGCCCTTGAAGGGCCTGCTCTACCGAGGCCCTTACCCCACCCTCAAGGGATAGGGCCGGGTCAAGACAGGGCCAAGGGCCATAAAACAAGGAAACCAGTTTTTATTCTTTTCTACACTGTCATCAAACATTGATAGATTGTTCAATTGAAGTTGATAATGACCCAAAGTCCAAAACTTAGAAAGAAAAAAACATAAAATTGTACAAAGATAGGTGCTAGGACTCCAAGAAAATACAAATAGATTAATTAATACATGTATAAAATCTAAAAATAGTTCTACCGGCACATTTAGATATCCAATGGGAAATTAATGTTAGGATTTTTGTAGATTGCAATTTGATGGATGCATAATCATTCAAGCATCATTTGATTTACACACTTGCATTGTTTTAAATAAACTTGAAATCTTGATTAATTCATGCATTGCTTTTAAGATTTGTAAAAGTATCATTTTATGCATGATTTGTTTTTAATCTTGGATGCATTTGTTTTTTAAAAGAGTTTTAGTAAATCAAGCTAGCCTATGAGTTTTAAATCTTTGAAAATGTTTTAGGCTTTTTATGGTTCATGTTTTAAAACCCTTAGAATGATTTAAAACATGTTTTAAAACTTGATTATATGGCCCAAAAAGTTCCCTCAAGAAAACCTTCAAATATGCAAAAGTTGGGAATTTTTGGTCCCAGGCAGTCGACCAGCAGTGTGGCCGGTCGACCGGCCCAGGGGACCCAGTCGACCGGCCACACTGTGCAGGTTGACTGGGGCAAAGAGCCGTTGCTCTTCCAACGGTCACTTTTTTGACCGTTTATAGCCGGTCGACCGGGCACTGTTACCAGGTCGACCGGGGACTAGCCGTTGGGTTATTTTGGCTATAAATATGAATTCTTTCCTTTGCCAAAAATTGGAAATTTGAAGGCCCTCCTTGAGGGGTTTTGAGACAAATCAAAGGGAAATGAACTAAGGGATGAAGGGGATCATTAGGAAAGCTAAAGCTTGGATTAATGAAGTTAAATCACCAAGTAGGCTCTACTTTCCTTAATCATATGTTTTCATGCTTTGTGTTACTTTTGGTAAATCTTTTGTAGCATGATAAACTATGTATGGAGTGTTGTGTCCTTAACATGTTTTATGTTTTGAGTTGATTTATTGTTTTGGATACAACACCATTTGATTCAATCCAAGTAGTACTTTATCTTTGGTAAATCTAAGTAGATCATGTTAATGAAAGAACATTTGAAATTATATGTAACATGATTCCTATACTTGGTTGAATCTATGGTTGTTGTTTTTCAACATAAGAAAATCACTTTCAAAACTATCTTATGTTTTGGATTCAACATCTTTACAAATCATATGTTTTCATGTTTCTATTTTATCTTTGGTAAATCTTTAGTAGCATGTTAAAATATGATTTGTTGTATCCTTAACATATTTATGTTTTTGAATTGATCTATTGTTTTGGATGCATCACCATTTGATTCAATCCAAGTAGTACTTTATTTGGTAAATCTAAGTAGATCATGTTAATAAAAGAATCTTTGAAATCATATGTAACATGATTCATATACTTGGTTGAATCTTTGGTTGTTGTTTTCCATCATAAGAAAATCTCTTTCAAATGTATCTTATGTTTTGGATTCAACAAACTTTACAAATCATATGTATTATTGTTTTAAAGTTTCACAACTTGCCTTACTTTGATAGGCATATCATTTTCAAGTTGTATTTATAATTACATATGATTTGTCCCCTAATTTCAATCAAATCTATTTTTATGTTTTATGAGCTATATTGTTGATTTGATTGACATCCCTATGCATCACATGTTTAGAGCTAATCAATTTCATACAACTTGTAAATCTTTGATCTCATTAACAAGTTGTTACTTTTAACATGTGATTAGCATTTTCTCAATCATAAATGTTTTATGAGCTAAAACTTTCAAAAGCCTTAGGCATACATTTATGAGCTTTCATTTTCAAAATGATTGAGGACATCACACACACACATCATGTACTTTCATCTTTGCATTCATAGTGTGTGTGTGTGTATTAGATTTTCATTTTCATATCCGCCTATTTTAGAGGCAAATGTAATGAGCTTAATTGAATCTCCATCAAGTGTATTATAGACACTAATTAGAGAGATAACCAACCTTGTGGTTGAAGAGGTTATTGCTTAGCCTATAAAAGCATAATGTATAGGTTGATGTTAAGCCTTGAAAAACATCATTGTAAAGGTTATTGCTTAGCCTTGAAAAGCATATTGTAAAGGTTATTGCTTAGCCTATTGAAAAGCATAAATAGTGGAAATCCGGTGGGGTGTTGGATCACAAGCCGGTAGTGGATGTAGGCATTGAGGCCGAACCACTATAAATCCTTGTGTGATGGTGCTTGCTTTGTGGTGATTGTTTTTATTAAGCTTCCACATTTTATTTGAAATCACCACTTGTGACTAGTTTAATTTAAAGAAGTTAAAATTGCTTAAAATTGGTCATAATTGAAGCTCACCCTATTCACCCCCCCTCTAGGGTTCGGATCCCCGGTCTTTACAATTAACATTATCAAAAATATTTTGACGATTGTAGTTGAATATATGTTAAAGATTAAAATAAAGATCAACGCTTATTGACACCATAGATGTTAGATATTTAGAAAATAAAAACCATGGAGCCAACTTGAATCATAATTAGTGGTTATTTCTTCTTCTTCTTCTCCTCCTCCTCTCTTTTTTTCCCTCTCCACTACTAATGTATATCATCATTGTCTTTCTTAATCCCTAGTTTCTTATTGTTATTTGATAGTTAATAAGGGGATCTTAGGCTATATTTATATATAAATATATATTAAAAAGTAAAGAAGATTACAAGGGCCAGGCCAGGTCTGGTAAAATCCAAAGTTACAAAAAGAAAAAATTCTTTTATTCTCTTCATTGCGTGAAAATCCGAAAACACACTTCTCGATTGAAAACACAATTTCATGCTAGCCTTTCATCCCTTCAAGCCCATTTTTTTATTCCTTTCAAGGATCATACCCTTGGTGGAACCCCCATCACCCCTTAGAGCAGTAATACGATCCTTCCTCCCCTCTCCATTCCCCTTCTTTTAGAACTTGTGTCGACCTTATTCTTGCGGTGCTAGTATCTCGTTATAACTTCCATAAAAATATTCAGGGTTAAACTCTAAGTTGTCCTCATAGAGTACGATGTGGCCATGCCACTCCCACAACCGTTCATTGTTCCCACTTACTTGGACTCCAATGCATACATTGTGGCCGGCGACCATGACGCCTTGGCCGGAGTTGGCCCGAAGTGACTCCGTGTTGCCTGAGACGATGATGCTGACAATCTCCTCCCTGACCTTCTCCTCTTCTCCAGCAACAATGATCAATCAACAGCGTTCGTCAATTGAAGAAGAGACGGATAAGGAAGGGCTAAGGATGGAGGTGATTAGGTCATTGATGGGTTGAGAAAAGTTGGTATTGAGATGAGGATCATTGAGAATCCTATTCAAAAGACGGTTATCACACTCAGACAAGTTGAAACGGTTGTTAGAGTTCATATTCTCTTTGTGTTGGATGTCGTATGAAGGGTTTTACTGTTCTTGGAACAAAGCAAAGGAAGAGAAACAATCAGGTGCAAGGTTTGTCTAGGGAGAAAGATGGAGATGATATTAAAGGTAATGTATGCCTTTATATTTGAGAGAGAGATTTCATTTGGTGAGTCATAGCCTCAAGTGGCCTAGACTTATATAATTTTCTGCAACTGAGAATCTGTGGGCACAGCAAATTCATTTTTTACTTCTTGCAAGAAAAGTCATTCGGACCCCTTTTATAAGAAATGATTCCTCACATAGCCCAAGATAATAGTTTCAACTTTTTCTCTTTTCATGCAAGAAAAAAAAAAGACTTCGCCGTTGCATCAAAAGTTGAAAAGTGGCAAGCGAAAAAAATTAAAGTTCCCCATAGAGGGGGTGTTTAGTGCCTTAAGTTGCTGATGAGAGTGGGAGAACAATTGTGACCACAATGGGAGTGCAATTTCACAGAAAGAAGAGCGATTCTTCTATAATTGTCTAAGAGTCTAAGAGCAAAACTTTAAGGAAAATAGAATCATTGAAGACAAAATGTGAATCAATAGTTGAATGAAACGTTCTCTTCACCTATGGAACTCTTTCACCGGTGCGGTGATGGATTCTCAAACCCCGTCATCCAAGTCGCAAGACCTCTCCATGAAATGCATTGATAGAAAATGCAGTGCGAAACTTTCAATTGAACAAAGTAGCCTATTTATTGAAATTTTATAACGTACAATGTTTTTCTAGATAATTAAAAATAAATAAAATCTCAAGCTACAACATAGATTCTAGACGCTCATACAAGGTGGCAGGAAGATCTTTTCTAGAGCAATAAGAAAATCAGCTTCAATATATTCTAATTTTAAGAAAATACCTTCATCTTGGCTTCAAAAAGAAACTATGAAACCGTGTTAAAATAACAAAAAAGGAAAATGGAGGTTACTCTTACTATTTCAAACTTAAAATCCAATGTCCATATCTCCGGGATTTTTGTTTTGGTGAAACACCCTTTTTATAGAAAAGAACAGCTAGTGATACCTTACTATGTTCCATTGAAAACTTATCAAAAATATGCGTCTGCTTTCATTTATTGGCTTAAAAAAGACACATTGAAATGATGTTAAATGAACAAAAAAGGAAAATGGAGGGAGCTGTTCCTATTTCAAACAGAAAACTTAATTTCCATATCTCCTAAGATTGTTTTATTTTCTGAAACACCTTTTTTATTAAAAAAAAAAAAAAACCCCAGCTAGTGATACCTTTCTATCTAATGTCCATATCTCTTGAGATTGTTTTTTTCTGATAACACACCCTTTTATAGAAAAGTGCAGCTAATGATACCTTCCTATCTTCCATTGACCACTTGGATGCAAGGCATGTGGTGCATAGGTGCGCATAGATTTGTTGTTCAATCACCCAATTTATAGAAAAATACAGGTAATGATACCATCCTATGTTCCATTTACAACTAATCACAAATGTGTTTCTACCTTCATCTAATGGCTTCAAAAGGAAAGGACACTTTAAAGCAATGCCAAAAGAACAAAAAAGGAAAATGGAGAGAGCTCTTCCTATTTCAAACATAAGATTTAATGTCCATATCTCCTTGGATTGTTTTTATTGATGAAACTCCCTTTATAGAGAAAAGTCCAACTAACGATACCTTCCTATGTTCCATTGACAACTTTGTATCGAAGACATGCGATGTGTTGGCGACCATATATGGATTTAACGTTCATTTTCTGTCTCTCCTTTTACCATTTTTCTTTTAAGACTCTGTTGACTGCTCCTGGCTCGCCAAATGTAAATAATGTCCTTACAATTTGAGATTTGTGTGCATTGACTCACAAATAAGTGTCTACCTTCATCTTGGTTTCATAAAGAAACTTTGAAACAGTGTTAAAAGAACAAAAAGGGAAACTGTAGGGAACTCTTACTAATTCAAACTTAAAATCAAATGTCCATGTCTCTGGGATTCTTTTATTGATGAAACACCCTTTTTTTTTATAGAAAACACCTGCTAGTGATACCTTACTATGTTCCATTGAAAACTTTTCACAAATATGCGTCTGCCTTCATCTATTGGCTTCAAAAAGACACATTGAAATGATGTTAAATGAACAAAAAAGGAAAATGGAGGGAGCTCTTCCTATTTCAAACAGAAAACTTAATGTCCATATCTCCTAGGATTGTTTTATTGATGAAACACCCTTTTAATAAATAAATAAAAAGCCCAGCTAGTGATACCTTCCTATCTAATGTCCATATCTCCCGAGATTCTTTTTCTGATAAAAAAACCCTTTTATAGACAAGTGCGGCTAATTATACCTTCCTATGTTCCATTGACCAGTTGGATGCAAGGCATGTGGTGCGTAGGTGCCCATAGATTTGTTGTTCAAACATCATATTTATAGAAAAATATAGGTAATGATACCTTTCTATGTTCCAATGACAACTAATCACAAATGTGTATCTACCTTCATCTAATGGCTTCAAAAGGAAAGGACACTCAAGCAATGTCATAAGAAAAAAAAATGGAAAATGGAGAGAGCACTTTCTATTTCAAACATAAGATTTAATGTCCATATCTCCTAGGAATGTTTTATTGATGAAATAACTTTTTGGGAGAAAAGTCCAACTAAAGGTACCTTCCTATGTTCCAATGACAACGTTGTATCCAAGACATGTGGTGTGTAGGCGCCCATAGATTTCTTACTCCTTTTTTTTTTTCCTCTCCTTTTACCATTTTTATTTTAAGACTCCGTTGAGTGTTGCTAGCTGGCTAAATGCCCTTGAAGGGCCTGCTCTACCGAGGCCCTTACCCCACCCTCAAGGGATAGGGCCGGGTCAAGACAGGGCCAAGGGCCATAAAACAAGGAAACGAATTTTTATTCTTTTCTACACTGTCATCGAACATTGATAGATTGTTCAATTGAAGTTGATAATGACCCAAAGTCCAAAACTTAGAAAGAAAAAAACATAAAATTGTACAAAGATAGGTGCTAGGACTCCAAGAAAATACAAATAGATTAATTAATACATGTATATAATCTAAAAATAGTTCTACCGGCACATTTAGATATCCAATGGGAAATTAACATTATCAAAAATATTTTGATGATTGTAGTTGAATATATGTTAAAGATTAAAATAAAGATCAACGCTTTTTGACACCATAGATGTTAGATATTTAGAAAATAAAAACCATGGAGCCAACTTGAATCATAATTAGTGGTTATTTCTTCTTCTTCTCCTCCTCCTCCTCCTCTCTCTCTTTTTTTTTTTTTCCTCTCCACTACTAATGTAGATCATCATTGTCTTTCTTAATCCCTAGTTTCTTATTGTTATTTGATAGTTAATAAGGGGATCTTAGGCTATATTTATATATAAATATATATTAAAAAGTAAAGAAGATTACAAGGGCCAGGCCAGGTCTGGTATAATCCAAGCCCAGCCCTCAAAATTAAAGGGTCTACGAAATTCTATCTGAGTCTGCCCCAGAGCTTTTAAAGGGAAATAAAAACTCTCATTTTAAGGGCTAGGCTTGATAACCTTAGCTAGTCTTGATGCACCAAGAGCAACGAGAGAATTTCACATGGACACTTTGATGCTATCATGTAAGGTGCGGTGGTCCCCATATGTCACGAGCTTGGGGCAAAATGTAAACGAAGAAAGATGAGTGTCGCGTAGGAGCTACATACGCCAGTGTAGCGTTGGATATGAAGCCACGTGAGCATGTTGTTGGAGAGTCGCTCACACCTGACCAAATACTAATGTTGTTTTGTCAATATTGTCAGAGGCAGACCCAAGATTTTCCTTTGGGTGGTGCGGAACTTTTGCTACACATTTTTCTCCTAATTTATCTTTCTTGCGTATATAACCTAATCTATCTTTCTTGCATATATAAATTTAGTAATTTGAACTAATTATCATGAATGCAGATAGATCATGAATGCATATAAATAAATATGTATTTATATTTTACAATTAACATATTCATTTTAAAATATTTTTTAAATTATTTCTGAAAAACATGACTCTCCTGAGTCTCCGCTTTGACTCTACCTTTTTTTTTTCTTTGCATCGAACGAGCTGAGTCCGAGTTACGAGATTTCTAACCTTGGGTAACACTGGATCACATGTCCAACAACTTTATTATACCTAGACCATGAAGGCATCAAGAGGCAAAACTCGAACATAGAATTCACAATAAAAACCTTAGATCCCCACACTTCAATGCTGGGTGTAGCGAGAAACGGAGTGTGGAAAGAAAGAGATGGTGTGCATTTAGAAGCACTCCATGCAATTTGATTTCTATCAAACTTTATATATATATATATATGGAAAAAATAAAGTTTAGATAAAGCTTAGTATAATGTCCTTATTAATACATACACAAGAATCACAATTTGCAAGGACGTTATTTGCATTTAGCAAGCTAGCAACACTCAACATAGTCTTAAAATAAAAATGGTAAATGGAGAGAAAAAATTGAACAAGAAATCTATGGGCGCCTACACACCACATGTATTGGAAAAAAATTTGTCAATGGAACATAGGAAGGTACCATTAGTTGGAATTTTCTCCAAAAAAAGTGTTTCATCAATAAAACAATCATATGAGATATGGACATTCAATCTGATGCTTGAAATAGAAAGAGCTCACTCCATTTTCCTTTTTGTTTTTTTCTTTTGACATTGCTTTAGTGTCCTTTCCTTTTGAAGCCATTAGATGAAGGTAGATACACATTTGTGATTAGTTGTCATTGGAACACTGGAAGGTCTCATTACCTATACTTTTCTATAAATAGGCGTTTGAACAACAAATCTATGGGCACCTACGCACCACATGCCTTGGATCCATGTGGTCAATGGAACATAGGAAGGTATCATTAGCTGCAGTTTTCTATAAAAGGGTGTTTTATCAGAAAAACAATCTCGGGAGATATGGACATTAGATAGGAAGGTATCACTAGCAGGTTTTTTTTTTTTAATACAAAGGGTGTTTCATAAATAAAACAATCTTAGGAGATATGGACATTCAGTTTTCGGTTTGAAATAGGAAGAGCACCCTCCATTTTTCCTTTTTTGTTCATTTAACATCGTTTCAATGTCTTTTTGAAGCCAATAGATGAAGGCAGACGCATTTTTGTGATAAGTTTTCAATGGAACATAGTAAGGCATCACTAGATGGTGTTTTCTATAAAAAAAAAAAGGGTGTTCCATCAATAAAACAATCCGGAAGATATGGACATTTGATTTTAAGTTTGAAATAGGAAGAGTTCCCTACATTTTCCTTTTTTGTTCTTGTAACACAGTTTCAAAGTTTCTTTTTGAAGCAAAGATGAAGTAAGACACTTATTTGCGAGTCAGTGCACAAGAATCACAAATTACAAGGAATTATTTACATTTGGCGAGCTAGCTGCAGTCCACAGAGTCTTAAATGAAAAATGGTATAATGAGAGAGAAAAAAAATTAACAATAAATCTATGGTCACCTACACACCGCATGTCTTGGATACAAAGTTGTCAATGGAACATTAGGAAGGTATCATTAGTTGGACTTTTCTCTATAAAGGGCGTTTCTTGAATAAAACAATCCAAGGAGATATGGACATTAAATCTTATGTTTGAAATAGGAAGAGCTCTCCCCATTTTCCTTTTTTGTTCTTTTGGTATTGCTTAAAATTGTCCTTTCCTTTTCAAGTCATTAGATGAAGGTCGAAACACATTTGTGATTAGTTTTCAATGGAACATAGGAAGGTATCATTACTTGTATTTTTCTATAAATAGGGTGTTTGAATAACAAATCTATGGGCACCTACACACCACATGCTTTGCATCCAAGTGGTCAATGGAACATAGGAAGGTATCATTAGCAGCACTTTTCTATAAAAGGGCGTTTTATCAGAAAAACAATCTCGGGAGATATGGACATTAGATAGCAAGGAATCACTAGCTGGTTTTTTTTTATATAAAAAGGGTGTTTCATAAATGAAACAATCTTAGGAGATATGGACATTAAGTTTTATGTTTGAAATAAGAAGAGCTCCCTCCATTTTCCTTTTTTGTTCATTTAACATTGCTTCAATGTGTCCGTTTGAAACCAATAGATGAAGGCATATGCATATTTGTGATAAGTTTTCAATGGAGCATAGTAACGTATCACTAGCTGGTGTTTTCTATAAAAAAAAAAAAAGGGTTTAAACATTCCCGGAGATACGGACATTGGATTTTAAGATTGAAATAGTAAGAATAACCTCCATTTTCCTTTTTTTGTTATTTTAGCACAATTTCATAGTTTCTTTTTGAAGCCAGGATGAAGGTAGACACTTATTTGTGAGTCAGTGCACGGTAAACACCTTAGATTTAGTGTAAGTTTTCTTAAATTTAGAATATATTGGAGCGGATTTTCTTATTTCTCTAGAAAATATCTTCCTGCCACCTTCAATGAGCTTCTAGAATCTATGCTGTAGGTTGAAATTTTATTTATTTTTACTTATCTAGAACAACATTATAGGAATATAGGCTATAAAATTTCAATAAATAGGCTACTTTTTTCATTTGAGAGTTCCACACTGCATTTCCTATCAATGCATTTCATGGAGAGGTCTTGCGACATGGATGACGGGGTTTGAGAATCCATCACCGCACCGGTGAAAGAGTTCCATAGGTGAAGAGAACGTTTCATTCAACTATTGATTCACATTTTGCCTTCAATGATTCTATTTTCCTTAAAGTTTTTCTCTCAGACAATTATAAAAAGAATCACTCTTCTTTCTGTTAAATTGTACTCCCATTGTCGTCAGAATTGTTCTCCCACTCTCATCAGCGACTTAAGGCTCTAAACACCCCTATGGGGAACTTTAATTTTTCTCGCTTGCCACTTTTCAGCTATTTGATGCAACGGCAATGTCTCTGTTTTTTTATATTTTTTTTTTCTTGCATGAAAAGAGAAATAGTTGAAACTATTATCTTGGGCTATGTGAGAAATCATTTTTAATAAAAAAGGGCCCAAATGACTTTTCTTGCAAGATGTAAAAAAATGAATTTGCTATGCCCACAGATTCTCAGTTGCAGGAAATTATATAAGTCTAGGCCACTTGAGGCTGTGACACACCAAATGAAATCTCTCTCTCAAATATAAAGGCATACATTACCTTTAATATCATCTCCATCTCTCTCCCTCGACAAACCTTGCACCTGATTGTTTCTCTTCCTTTGCTTTGTTCCAAGATCAGTAAAACCCTCCATACGACATCCAACACAGAGAATATGAACTCTAACAACCGCTTCAACTTGTCTGAGCGTGATAATCGTCTTTTGAATAGGATTCTCAATGATCCTGATCTCAATACCAACTTTTCTCAAGCCATCAATGACCTAATCACCTCCATCCTTAGCCCCTCCTTATCCCTCTCTTCTTCAATTGACGAACGCTGTCGATTGATCATTGTTGCTGGAGAAGAGGAAAAGGTCAGGGAGGAGATTGTCAGCATCATCGTCTCGGGCAACACCGAGTCACTTCGGGCTAACTCCAGCCAAGGCGTCATGATCGCCGGCCACAATGTATGCATTGGAGTCCAAGAAAGTGGGAACAATGAACGGATGTGGGAGTGGCATGGCCACATCATACTCTACGAGGACGAGTTAGAGTTTAGCCCTGAATATTTTTATGGAAGTTATAATGAGATAGTAGCAACGCAAGAATAAGGTCGACACAAGGGCTAGAGGAAGGATAATGGAGAGGGGAGGAAGGAATGTAGTACTAATGTAAGGGGTGATGGGGGTTCCGCCAAGGGTCTGATCCTTGAAAGGAATCTAAAAATGGGGTTGAAGGGATGAAAGGCTAGCATGAAATCGTGTTTCCAATCGGGACGTGTATTTTTGGATTTTCACACCTTGAAGAGAATCAAAGCATTTCTCTGTTTGTAACGTTTTCTAAGAATGGAAAAATAATTTTTCTTTTTCATTCTTCTTCCACCAAAGAATGAGGCAACACAAATGGGCCCTTAAATACGTGATTATAGGACTTTAATGGGTGTATAATCAGATATTTCAAAATAGGTATCGCGATTATCTTTTTTGGTTTGGTATAATTATTTTTCTCTTTTAAATTTCTATCTCTATATTTATAACATCATAGTTATTTGTTTAGATATATAATGACGGTGTCCATAAATCATTTACCGATTGTCAAGGGGTATGGATTGAATGATTTCATTTATGCCACGTAATAAGATTTATACTTTGCTGATATGAGGGTGGCCCATTATTGTTATTGTTGTGACGTATTTTCATGTTTCCATCTCTTTCTTCTATACACACCTAGATATTTCTCAATTTCTCATACTTGCTATTTAGGTTGTACGTAGATTTTCAAACCACAAAAGAAAAATAAATAAATAAAAGAACTGTAATTAAGAGGGTCCCATTTTGGCCTCGAGATGGTCGGGCAAAGCAGAGAGGAAGCTCTTTGGCCTCAAGATGCTGTCTTTGCCTTAATCATGAAGAAGATGACCTCCACCTCTTCTTTTCTTGCTCCTTTGCGCAGCAAGTATGGCAGTGGATTTTCAGTCTTGGCGCCATTCCCCCAGGTCAGCCTCTGGTAGCGTCTGCAATTTGGTCCACCTTAGCTCAGGCCTCAGACTCCCATGAGAGGAAGCTTGCAGCGACGATCTTTTTCAACTCCATCTCAGTTATTTGGTCCCTCAGGAATGATTGCAAGCACCGGGATGGCAAGCCTTGTCTGGGTAGAGCTTAGAGAACTCTCCAGGACCAATTGAAAGTGCTTGTTGGAATGCTGCAAGGGTCTGCAATTTCTCATCCTGTCCTGCGTGGCTTGGGTCTGATGTGAGTTCCTGCCCTCAGCTTTCAGTTAGCTCCCAGCTTTCAGTTAGCTCCTGCTCTTTTTGGTGTTGCTGGTGGCTTCATTCCTCTTTTCTGCAGGTTAGGGGTCTTTTTGGTGGTTGGCGGCTGTCTTGGTAGTGGCCTAAGCTCTCTTCCTTGGTTGTTCTGGCTGCTGCAGCTTCTCTGCCGTTCTTGGTGAGCCAGTTTTGAGCTGGTTGTTGAGTCTTTGTGGTTCGGTCTGTCCTTTGGTTGGCTCTTTGGCCTGTGGCCCTTTTTGTATAGTGTTCTGTCTGGGTTGGTTGGCTCTTGGGTGCCTTTTTTGTTAAGCATCCTCCAGCTGGTCTTCCCCTGTTTCTTTGGGGTTTTTGCCCCCTCCTTTTCTTCAATTCAAATTTACCATACAGCAAAAAAAAAAAAAGGGTCCCATTTTGGTCATTTTAAAACAATTGGATCCTTTCTCAGGTGTGAGATGTGTAATCTAACCAAGATCTGTTAATATTTTCATTGGGCCACTTGTGCATCTGCCCCACTTACTTGAACGTTTTGGAATTTCTCTGATGTTGGTGCCGTTGGTGCTAATGATGATTTGGCCGCATGTTAAGCCACAAATGATGGATGTGTCATCTTGTTCAACAAAGTCTTTTCCCAATTATTGGAGTGAATTCTATCATATCATTTCAATCTATTCCGAGCCAAATTATCGGAATTCCCTATCATGATTATGAATTGTCAATATCTCAGAATTCCGATCGGAGTTGCGATAAAACTTCCATATGACTTATTAATCTACCAAGGGTTTGTTTGGTTAAAGGCATTTATCATGATAAGGAATTGGACTTGCTAGGAATTCCAGACATGACGTGATATCTTATCCCCTAGGCATTCCAAACGCTCTATTTGATATAAATATTCAAAATTCCACAGAATCCCGACATTTCGACTTTGAAGGGGTAAGAGCATTTGGAATTCTACTTTAGAGGGCAGAAAGTGGAAGTCTCAGAATTCTCACAGACAAGAATTTATTCTTCCAAAGAAACAATGACCCAAAGATGGTCACAGAAAAAATCATTAACATGGCAAAAAAGGATGTTCCCTCTTGGTTAGATTACAAAGCCCACAGCTGAGAAAGGATCCAAATGTCTTTAAATGGCCAAACTTGGAACCCTCCTAATCCCAATTCTTATCTTTATTTATTTATTTATTTATTTTTCTTTTGTGGTTTGAAAATCTACATCCAAGTATAAGAAGTTGAGAAATATATAGGTGTGTATAGAAGAGAGAGATGGAAAATTGAAAACACATAACAACAAAAACAACAATGGGACACTCTCATATAAGAAAAGTCTAAATCTTATTACGTGGCATAAAAGAAAACATTCAAACAAAAACGCTGACCCCTTGACAATCGATAAATGAAGGACACCATCATTATATATCTAAAACATACTAACTATGATGTTATAGATATAGAGACAGAAATTTAAAAAAGGAAAATAATTATATAAAACAAACACAATACCTATTTTGAAATATCTGATTATTCACCCATTAAAGTCCTACAATCAAGTGTTTAAGGGCCCATTTATGTTGCCTCATTCTGTGGTGGAAGAAGAATGAAAAAGAAAATTTATTTTTCCATTCTCAGAAAACGTTACAAACAGAAAAATGCTTTGATTCTCTTCAAGGTGTGAAAATCCAAAAACACACTTCTAGATTGGAAACACAATTTCATGCTAGCCTTTCATCCCTTCAACCCCATTTTTAGATTCCTTTCAAGGATCAGACCCTTGGCGGAACCCCCATCGCCCCTTACATTAGTACTACATTCCTTCCCTCTCCGTTATCATTCTTCTGGCCCTTGTGTCAACCTTATTCTTGCGGTGCTAATATCTCGTTATAACTTCCATAAAAATATTCAGGGCTAAACTCTAACTCGTCCTCGCAGAGTACAATGTGGTCATGCCACTCCCACATACGTTCATTGTTCCCACTTTCCTGGACTCCAATGCATACATTGTGGCCGGCGATCATGACGCCTTGGCTGGAGTTAGCCCGAAGTGACTCGGTGTTGCCCGAGAAGATGATGCTGACAATCTCCTCCCTGACCTTCTCCTCTTCTCCAGCAACAATGATCAATCGACAGCGTTCGTCAATTGAAGAAGAGTGGGATAAGGAGGGGCTAAGGATGGAGGTGATTAGGTCATTGATGGGTTGAGAAAAGTTGGTATTGAGATGAGGACCATTGAGAATCCTATTCAAAAGACGGTTATCACGCTCAGACAAGTTGAAGCAGTTCTTAGAGTTCATATTCTTTGTGTTGGATGTCGTATGAAGGGTTTTACTGATCTTGGAACAAAGCAAAGGAAGAGAAACAATCAGGTGCAAGGTTTGTCTAGGGAGAGAGATGGAGATGATATTAAAGGTAATATATGCCTTTATATTTGAGAGAGAGATTTCATTTGGTGCGTCATAGCCTCAAGTGGCCTAGACTTATATAATTTCTTGCAACTGGGAATCTATGGGCACAGCAAATTCATTTTTTACATCTTGCAAGAAAAGTCATTTGGACCCTTTTTATTAAAAATGATTCCTCACATAGCCCAAGATAATAGTTTCAACTATTTCTCTTTTCATGCCAGAAAAATTTACATAAAAAAAAAACAGAGACATTGTCATTGCATCAAATAGCTGAAAAGTGGCAAGCGAGAAAAAATAAAGTTCCCCATAGAGGGGGTGTTTAGAGCCTTAAGTCGCTGACGAGAGTGGGAGAACAATTCTGATGACAGTGGGAGTACAATTTAACAGAAAGAAGAGAGATTCTTTTTATAATTGTCTAAGAGAAAAACTTTAAGGAAAATAGAATCATTGAAGACAAAATGTGAATCAATAGTTGAATGAAACGTTCTCTTCTCCTATGGAACTCTTTCATCGTTGCGGTGATGGATTCTCAAACCCCGTCATCCAAGTCGCAAGACCTCTCCATGAAATGCATTGACAAAAAATGCAGTGCGGAACTTTCAATTGAGCAAAGTAGCCTATTTATGGAAATTTTATAACGTACAATGTTTTAGGACTTGAGTTGGACTTAGAATGTACCCTAGGACCACGTGTCATGTGCTTGACAAACATGTGCAGCTAGAATGTAAGGGATTATCTAGTGGTTTGGACTTGTTTTGTAACTTGGCTTGAATGAGACGGTCTCTATGATTACGGTCTTGTATATTGAACCAGCCAGATATGCTTGTTTTGTCTCTCGTGTCAAGCACCACTTCACTACTCTTATCCGACCACAGTAGGCTCCACTGTGTGGAAGATTGCATGTCATGACCATTTGCAGTTTGGTAGTTTATAAATGGGCCGATTACTTGGACATCGAGACGGACAGTCGGCTTCAACGATGTCCATGGCTAGAATAACTTGGAGTGGGCTTGGACCATGCTACTAGTCGTAGAACTGAGAGCTTGGACCCCCATGTCGCTGGACTTTGGTATCAGTGATTCGAATAGGACTGCTACTGGTACCCCGGGAGGTGGCTTGGACAGCGTCGGAGTCTCCCTCCTTGATTGTTGCATTTTTCATTGTGTGGATGGTGTTTCTTACTAGTGTATGCTAGGATTTCACGTTATTGATTCGTGTTATTATTATTCATGCTTTTATGCCTAGCTTCATTTCCTTGCATTCACATGATTATATAATTGTCTTTACTCTGTATTCGAGATACGTTATATTTATTTATATCTTTCTTATCTTTTACTCAAAATGCCGTTGACTATGTTCCTTGGTGTGCAGACACCATGGGTGAGTACTATGAGGAGCCAACAAGTTAGGAGATCCTAGAGGATCTCCAACCGGTAGAGGAGCAGCGAGAGTGGCGTGCCGATGACGTAAAGCAACGTCATCTTACCCGGCATGAGAGAGAGACATTTGTGGGACTTCTACTAGATCTTCTTTATTCCTTTATTATTCATTGATTGGGCCATTCTTATTATTGATTCTTGCATTTTCACGAAATGGTCTAGGACTTTGGGATGGCTATTTCGTTAATGTTTAATTGTCATTTACTAGCTTAAATTATTTATTGGTTGAACTTTAATCATTTTCTTTGATATTAAATATGATTTGATTTATGAGAATTTTTGCAAGTTATTTATTAAATGAGGTTTCAAATATATCATCCTCACAGTGGACTTACGATCCTTGGACCAAAAGGGCGGAAAATTCTAATTAACCCTAAACTTCACTCCCCATATCCAGTTTAATCTCTAATCGAGAGCAGTGGATGTAACACGACCCATGTCTCCTAGTGGCCCTCTCCGTCCCTCGCTCTCCCAGCCCACCTCCACTCGCATCCTCCCTCTCCCTTTCTCCCTTTACCTCTCCGCCTCCACCAGCCCAATGCCGCCTCTCTCCCTCTTTCTCTGTCCCTCTTCTCTCTGTCCCTCTTACTGTGTCCCTCTCTCTCACTCTCTCTCCCTCCCCCTCTTTCTCTCTCCCTCTCATCCCCTTCATCTCTCTCTCTCTCTCCCTCTCCCCGTCCGACTGTGCTACAGGAGAAGGCGGTGGGGTGGGGTTGGGGTTAGTTTAGGTATTGTGGGGGTTTGCAAAGAAAAACCTTCGATCCCCACACTTCAATGGTGGGTGTAGCGAGAAAGGGAGTGTGGAAAGAAAGTTATGGTGTGCATTTAGAAGCACTCCATGCAATTTGATTTCTATCAAACTTTATATCTATATGGGAAAAATCAAGTTTAGATCAAGCTTAGTATAATGACCTTCTTAATAGATACAAGAGAATCGCAATTTGCAAGGACATTATTTACATTTAGCCAGCTAGCAGCACTTAACGGAGCCTTAAAATGAAAATGGTAAACGGAGGGAAAAAAATGAACAAGAACTCTATGGGCGCCTACAAACCACATGTCTTGGATACAAAGTGGTGAATGGAACATAGGAAGGTACCATTAGTTGGACTTTTCTCTATAAAGGGCATTTCATCAATAAAACAATCCAAGGAGATATGGACATTAAATCTTATGTTTGAAATAGCAAGAGCTCTCTCCATTTTCCTTTTTCGTTCTTTTGGCATTGCTTTAAAGTGTCCTTTCCTTTTGAAGCCATTAGATGAAGGTAGAAGCACATTTGTGATAAGTTGTCAATGGAACATAGGAAGGTATCAATTCCTGTATTTTACTATAAATAGGGTGTTTGAACAACAAATCTCTGGGCACCTACGCACCACATGCCTTGCATACAAAGTGGTCATTGGAACATAGGAAGGTATCATTAGCTGCACTTTTATATAAAGGGGTGTTTTATCAGAAAAACAATCTCAGTATATATGGACATTAGATAGGAAGGTACCACTAGCTTGGTTTTTTTATAAAAAGGGTGTTTCATCATTAAAACAATCTTAGGAGATATGGACATTAAGTTTTATGTTTGAAATAGGAAGAGCTCCCTCCATTTTCCTTATTTGTTCATTTAACATCGTTTCAAAGTGTCTTTTTGAGGCCAATAGATGGAGGCAGATGCATATTTGTGATAATTTTTCAATGGAACATAGTAAGGTATCACTAACTGGTGTTTTCTATAAAAAAGGGTGTTTCACCAGTAAAACAATCCCGGAGATTTGGACATTGGATTTTATGTTTTAAACAGTAAGAGTAATCTCCATTTTCCTTTTTTGTTATTTTAACACGGTTTCATACTTTCCTTTTAAAGCCAAGATGAAGGTAGACACTTATTTGTTAGCCAGCGCACGATAATACCTTAGATTAAGTGTAAGTTTTCTTAAATTTAGAATATATTGTAGCAGATTTTCTTATTTCTCTAGAAAAGATCTTCCGGCCACCTTGAATGAGCTTCTAGAATCGATGTTGTCGCTTGAAATTTTATTTATTTTTACTTATCTAGAACGACTTTATACGCTATAAAATTTCAATAAATAGGCTACTTTGTTCAATTGAAAGTTCCGCACTGCATTTCCTATCAATGCATTTCATGGAGAGGTCTTGCGACTTGGATGACGGGGTTTGAGAATCCATCACCGCACTGGTGAAAGAGTTCCATAGGTGAAGAGCACGTTTCATTCAACTATTGATTCACATTTTGTCTTCAATGATTCTATTTTCCTTAAAGTTTTTCTCTTAGACAATTATAAAAAGAATCGCTCTTCTTTCTATTAAATTGTACTCCCATTGTCGTCAGAATTGTTCTCCCACTCTCGTCGGCAACTTAAGGCACTAAACTCCCCCTCTACGGGGAACTTTATTTTTTCTCGCTCGCCACTTTTCAACTCTTTGATGCAACGACGATCTCTCTGTTTTTTGTTTTTTTTATTTTTCTCGCATCAAAAGAGAAATATTTGAAACTATTATCTTGGGCTATGTGAGGAATCATTTTTAATAAAAAGGGTCCAAATGACTTTTCTCGCACGAAGTAAAAAATGAATTTGCCGTGCCCACAGATTCTCAGTTGCAGGAAATTATATAAGTCTAGGCCACTTGAGGCTGTGACTCACCAAATGAAATCTCTTTCTCAAATATAAAGGTTGTGAGTTACCTTTAATGTCATCTCCATCTCTCTCCCTAGTCAAACCTTGCACCTGATTGTTTCTCTTCCTTTGTTTTGTTCCAAGATCAGTAAAACCCTTCATACAACATCCAACACAAAGAGAATATGAACTCTAACAATCCCTTCAACTTGTCTGAGCGTGATAGTCATCTTTTTAATAGGATTCTCAATGATCCTAATCTCAATACCATCTCCTCTCAACCCATCAATGACCTAATCGACTCCATCCTTAGCCCCTCTTTATCCTTCTCTTCTTCAATTGACGAACGCTGTCGATTAATCATTGTTGCTGGAGAAGAGGCGAAGATCAGGAAGGAGATTGTCAGCATCATCGTCTCGGGCAACACTGAGTCACTTCGGGCTAACTCCGGCCAAGGCGTCATGGTCGCCGGCCACAATGTATGCATTGGAGTCCAAGAAAGTGGGAACAATGAACGAATGTAGGAGTGGCATGGCCACATCGTACTCTACGAGGAAGAGTTAGAGTATAGCCCTGAATATTTTTATGGAAGTTATAACGAGATAGTAGCACTGCAAGAATAAGGTCGACACAAGGGCTAGAAGAAGGGAAATGGAGAGGGGAGGAAGGAATGTAGTACTAATGTAAGGGGTGATGGGGGTTCTGCCAAGGGTCTGATCCTTGAAAGGAATCTAAAAATGGGGTTGAAGGGATGAAAGGCTAGCATCAAATCGTGTTTTCAATCGAGAAGTGTGTTTTCAGATGTTCACACAATAAAGAGAATAAAAGAATTTTTCTTTTTGTAACTTTTTATGAGAATGGAAAAATAATTTTTATTTTTCATTCTTCGCAGAAATGAGGCTACACAAATGTGCCCTTAAACACGTGATTGTATGACTTTAATGGGGATAATTAGATATTTCAAAATAGGTATTGTGTTTGTTTGATATAATTATTTTCCTCTTTTAAATTTCTGTCTCTATATCTATAACATCATAGTTTGTATGTTTTAGATATATAATGATGGTGTACTTCATTTATCGATTGTCAAGGGGTTAGCGTTTTTTATTGAATGATTTCATTTAGGCCACGTAATAAGATTTAGACTTTGCTTATATGAGGGTGGCCCATTGTTGTTTTTGTTGTTATGTGATTTTATTTTTCCATCTCTCTCTTCTATACACACCTATATATTTCTCAATTTCTTATACTTGGATGCAGATTTTCAAACCACAAAAGAAAATTAAATTAATTAATTAATATAAGAATTGTGATTAGGAAGGTTCCAAGTTTGGTCATTTAATGACATTTGGATCCTTTCTCAGCTGTGAGCTTCGTAATCTAACCAAGAGGGAACATCTTTTTTTGCCATGTTAATGATTTTTTCTGTGACCATCTTGGGGTCACTGTTTCTTTGGAAGAATTGTGAAAATTCTTGTCCGTGAGAATTCTGAGACTTCCACTTTCTGCCCTCCAAAGTAGAATTCCAAATGCTCTTACCCCTTCGAATTCGGAACGTCGGGATTATGTGGAATTCTGAATATTTACATCAAATAGAGCATTTGGAATGCCTAGGGATAAGATATCACGTCAGGTTAGAAATTCCCAACAAGTCCAATTCCTTATCATAAATGCCTTTAACCAAACAAAACCTTTGGTAGATTAATAAGTCATGTGGAAGTTTTTTCACAACTCCGGTCGGAATTCTGAGATATTGACAATTCATAATCATGATAGGAAATTCCGATAATTTGGCTCAGAATAGATTGAAATGATATGATAGAATTCACTCCAATAATTGGGAAAAGACTTTGCTGAACAAGATGACACATCCATCATTTGTGGCTTAACATGCGGCCAAATCATCATTAGCACCAACGGCACCAACATCAGAGAAATTCTAGAACGTTCAGGTAAGTGGGGCAAATGCACAAGTGGCCCACTGAAAATATTAACAGAGCTTGGTTAGATTACACATCTCTCACCTTAGAAAGGATCCGAATGTTTTAAAATGACCAAACTGGGACCCTCTTAATTCCAATTCTTTTATTTATTTATTTTTCTTTTGTGGTTTAAAAATCTACGTTTAACCTAAATAGCAAGTATGAGAAATTGAGAAATATCTAGGTGTGTATAGAAGAAAGAGATGGAAACATGAAAATACGTCACAACAATAACAATAATGGGCCACCCTCATATCAGCAAAGTATAAATCTTATTACATGGCATAAATGAAATCATTCAATCCATAGCCCTTGACAATCGGTAAATGATTTAAGGACGCCATCATTATATATATAAACCAATAACTATGATCACTACAACAAATTGCACATTTCCCGACACTATTTGCCGATGCAGGGAAAATTTGCGTTGGCAAAAGTCTTATTTCCAATGCATATTTGGACTGCGTTGGCAATTAGTGTCGGGAAATGATAGTTTTACCGACGCAAGTAAGACCGCGTTGGCAAAAGCTATTGAAACCACATTGGCGGTAACAAAAAAAACACCGAAAGAGAGGGAAAGTTTTGCCAACGCGTTTTTATCTAATGGCGATGCAATAATGCGTTGGCAATTATCTTGTTTATTGGCGACGCACAAGTGTGCGTTGGGAAAGGTTTGAGCTTTTATTCGTAAAATTGCCAACGTATGAGTTGCGTCCCCAAAGCCCCATTTATGACAAACTTACCTTTTCCGACATTAGTGTCCGACACAGTGAAAAGTTGCGTTGGCAAAAGTCAAAGAAAATTGCTTCTTTTACCGACTCAAGTAAGACTGCGTTGGCAAAAGTTGTGGAAAAACTTTCCCGACACTATTTGCCGACGCAGTGAAAATTGCCATTGGCAAAAGTCTTATTTCCGATGTATATTTGAATTGCGTTGGCAAAAGTCACATAGAATTGTTACTTCTACCAACACAAGTAAGACCACGTTGGCATTTCCAACCTCACAATGCAATTAAAAAAGAGATGAAGAAATACCTTCTCAAATGCAATAATCAAGTTGTCTCTTGCTGTAGAGAAAGGACTATCCACTGCCAAACTCTGAAAGTAACGGTAAACTGTGACCAGCTCATCTCCTGAGTAGGATGCCAATATCGCAAGCTATGGAAGGCACAACTTATCCATGCTCAAAATAAGTAAAAAAAAAATTGGCAGATTCATGGTTCAAACAGGAAATGATGCTAAGCCAAAATGCTAGTGCTAGGACAAAAAGAAGGTGATCAATGACGTTTGAGAGAGACAGACAAAGTAGTATATATGGATAGACATGTGCATGTAGAGAGAGAAAGAGGGAGATACCTGATGATGAGGATTCCCATTTGATGGCCAAAGAGAAGCTGCCTGTATGTAGTAACTCGATGCAGCAGCATAATCACAAGTAGAATAGTCCCCCTCACCATATAGACCTTTGTAACGAGCAAGATCACCGAAGTATATTAGACAACGATGACAAGATACCAAGCCTTTCGTCATCTCAGCAGATTTCTTCACATCTTTAGACAGAATAATTTGATTCTCTGAACCCTCAGAAAAATATCCAAGTGGCAGCCCATATTTTGCCCTTATTTTCAAAATCAGGTCGTGATAAAATCCAGTTGCTTCTGAAAGGAAGCCTTTGAAAACAGAGCGTATCTTTTTTATTCGATCAGGTCGAACCGGCCACACCTTTCCCTCCTTTAGATGCAATTGATCCCAGAGATGCCAAAGCAGAATTGATGTGTGCTCTGAACTCTTTTATTTGTCTATAGTGCAACTGCCACAAAGCATACTCTATTTCATGTGATTCAGAAAATTCATGGTCCTCGAGTATTATGGCTTCATAATGTTCTCGCATTTGAAGCCATGCGTTAGGATCTGAAGGAACCTTTGCCTTGGCTGCCATTCTCGCATTTGAAGCCATCTACACACACACACACACACACACAGAGTGAATAATGGATGCAATATATATATATATATGTGTGTGTGTGTGTGTGTGTGTGTAGAGAAGAAGACTAGAATTCAACCCAATGCACTTGTTCCATCAAATTTTATGATCAAGTTAAATCTCAAGTTTCAAATTGAAAACTTGAACATGAATTAATCTAACTGCAAACTAAGTAGATATGTCCTCTACAACGCAAGAATGCACATTGTAGGTGTGAAAAGGAGCACAAGAAGATCCCTGTTTCATTTTTAAGAGCAGGAAAACTTACTTAATTCAGAAGCTGCGACACGAATATAAAGATCTGTTGCTCCCCAATCGCTTTTTACTTCCACATACTCTGCATCCACCAATCTCCCATACCACACAAGACATGTAGGAGCACCCCCATTACTTATCTTAGCATAAGCATAAGCCCTGCAGCTGCAGCTGCTAGCACACTGAGATCTGCACTCCTCTGCACTCGAAGCGACTGCTGTCGACTCGCCATCTGGAACTTTAATCTTCCCCAGCGGCACAAACCTGTCGTCATCCCCGCACTGCAATTGCACCTTCCTTACACACCCATCTGACCAATTTTCCGAATTCCAATTCTCTGGGGATGCCACAGGCTTGAAGTCTGGCATGCACTTGCAAATGGGACTGTTGTGCTTGTCGCAAGTAGCAAATGCGCCACAAGCAGCATAGAGGCTGCATATCTATCGTTTGGCTGGAACCAGGTCAAGCCCCATGACTGGGACTCATAGTTCCATATTTGGCATCTAATTTCTCCTGATGTGTCCATAACTAGCCTTGTGTGATCATACAAGGCTGAGTATTCGAAGTAGAGCTCATCGTCGATGTGCCTGGTGATGAAATGAAATAAGAAATAATTGTTCGCGTCAGGGATCTTGTTAAATGTTCGCTCATTCCAGTAATTGCTTCGCCAGTAAGGGACTGATCTTTTCCATACGAAGAACTGGTGTGAATCATGATGATCAATCCCAAACGAGAAGATTCCAGGAGCAGGGTCATTGTTGTTCTTCCATGATCTAAGCATTCGGCTTTCGCCCGTCTTTAAATTCAATCTAATCTTCATACCTGGTGTTAGATATGTTAAGCTATATTCAGGAGGTTCTTATTAGAACTCAAAATAGATGTGATTAGAATTTGAATAGGTTTGAATTGGAGTTTGGATTATATCAGAGTATCAAAAAAAAAAAAAAGCAGTTCTTAAGAGTTTCACCTGGTAGGAGAGTATTGGATGGATGATCGAAGCTCTGCCACAAGACTAGTCCTGAATTTCCATCTCTCAATACAAGATTCCCATTATCCAACACTGCAGCACTTGTGGTGGTGTTTGACGATATTGAGACGTTTGTCGACCATTTGTTGCTTTCTTCTCCATCAAAGACGACCAAATTTCCATCACTTTCGATCGAAAAACAACCAGAAGAATTTGCAACTGGGTTATCTGAGTTGGCCACCCAGACGACAGTTTGAACTGCGATATTGTGGTACCATATTCCAACATAGCGATTCGACGAATTGTTGGGGCTGAAGAAGCCCAGTTCAAAGATCTTCCCTGGTGATGTAATGGTCTCTCCATCTCTGATTGGTTTGGTAGGTGTTAATATATCTGCTGCAGTGAAAGATAGTGCTAGCAGCAAGAGAAAGGAGGAGTTGGGAAAATTACAACTTATAGGCATAGTTAAGAAATGCAATCTTTCCGTTGCTGAAGAAGATGGTTTGATAATACATACACAGAGAGAGATAAGACAAAGATGATGGCCATTTTATAAGCTCTTTGTTTGTTTTCTTCTTCATTTCATTGAAGTGGAGAGAGGTTTTTCTAATGTTGTTTCTTGGATTTTTTCTGTTGCAGGCCATGGAAGCTCCATTTACTTTTTTCTTTTCCTTCTCAAAATCAAAACTTTGTCTTCTTCCTTTCAAGTGATGTTTAAGCATGTAGAGAGGTTGGCTAGCAAAATGTCTGAGCAAGGGACTGATGGGGAAATTCCTTTAGTTGATCACATTATGTAATTTTAGTTCTGTGCATATGTTATAATACTATATCGACCTTTTCTTTTTGTTGATCTTGTGTTTTGGCATGTGAGTACTTCACTGATATTAAAAAAGAAAAAGAAAAAGAAGAGCTAATGGGATCTTCAAGAAAATCACAAGTAAAAGGATTCATAATTTGTTTTTTGAATGGTTAGTGAATCCATAAGTTTTGATTTAAAAAAAAAAAAACAATGCAGTAATTTCATCAGGGTAATATAGAGAATGGAAGAAAGAACCATCATTAGAAAACTCAGAACTCAATAAATATTTCTCAATTTATGAGTCCCCATTGAAGTATGGACTCCTGTCACTGAGAAAATTCATTCAAGTGCAACTGTCCGAAACTTTCTTAGAGATGTTTTAGAAGCATGAAGTGGTAGAGAAAGTACCATGTGCTGTTGAAGATGAGAGAGAGAGAGAGAGAGAGAGATCACGTGGGCTTCCTAGTGCAATTTGAGTAGAAAAATGACTTGTTGGATTTTCATTTTCTGCAGATTTAATCTTCACAAAACAGAGGGAAAGTCCATTTTCTGGTTACACAAACATGCCCTTAGTGCCAATCTGCTTTCACATGGTACCATGTATACCACATGGATCCAAACACAAGTCAAACAATTGTCAAGGTGAATTAAGTCCTATCCTCGAAATGCTTTATCTTTCATTTTCTATTTTAAAATATAGGTTCAGGCCAGCAATAAAAACAGGGACTATTGATCTGTTCTCTACATAAGTTTTACAATTTCAAGGAGAGTTCTGTGCTCACTTTTGTTGCATTCAGCACTTCTTATATTTACTTTCAATCTGTAAGCAATCAATAATTTATTGTTTGTGTTAGGCTAACAAGTAACCATTATCTTGTCAATTGAAATGTCATGTGCCCCAAGTTTGCTTCTTCTAATTTTGCTCCTTATGTTCGTCAAATATGTATTCCGATGCTCGTATGTGCGTCGGCAAATGTATAACCGACGTTGTTATGCGTCAGCAGTTAGGTAAATCTATTGCCCGACGCATTCCCTACGTCGCTAAAAGTAATTTACATGCGTCGTTGAAGACATTTCCCGACGCTTCAACACGTCGGGATATGTATTACCGGCGTTGTGTATGCGTCGTCAAAGACATATTCCGACGCTACTATTAGCGTCGGCAAATGTTTAACCGACGTTGTTTAGCGTCGGCAGTGAAGTGAGGTTGACCACTAAGTTAGATGTTTTGCCGACGCTGTTGGAATTGCCGACGGTTGGGACGACGCACCATTGCGTCGGTAAATGACCATTTTTTCCCGACGCTAAACATTATTACGTCGGGAATGGTTTTCTTGGCATTTGGTTGCCGACGTGGTGCCGACGCATTGTACTACGTCGGTAAAGCCTGTCCCGACGCAATTCTGATTTTTCCAGACGTGGTGACCGCGTTGGAAAAACTGTATTTTGTTGTAGTGGATGTTATAAATATAGAGATAGAAATTTAAAAGAGAAAAATAATTATACAAAGATAAACGCGATACCTATTTTGAAATATCTGATTATTCACCAATTAAAGTCCTACAATCACGTGTTTAAGGGCACATTTGTGTTGCCTCATTCTGTGGTGGAAGAAGAATGAAAAAGAAAAATTATTTTTCCATTCTCATAAAAATTTACAAAAAGAAAATTTCTTTTATTCTCTTCAAGGTGTGAAAATCCAAAAACACACTTCCCGATTGAAAACACAATTTCATGCTAGCCTTTCATCCCTTCAACCCCATTTTTAGATTCCTTTCAAGGATCAGACCCTTGGCGGAACCCCCATCACCCCTTACATTAGTACTACATTCCTTCCTCCCCTCTCCATTTCCCTTCTTCTAGCCCTTGTGTCAACCTTATTCTTGCGGTGCTACTATCTCGTTATAACTTCCATAAAAATATTCAGGGCTAAACTATAACTCGTCCTCGTAGAGTACGATGTGGCCATGCCACTCCCACATCCGTTCATTGTTCCCACTTTCCCGGACTCCAATGCATACATTGTGACCAGCGACCACGATGCCTTGGCCGGAGTTAGCCCGAAGTGACTCGATGTTGCCCGAGACGATGATGCTGACAATCTCCTTCCTGACCTTCGCCTCTTCTCCAGCAACAATGATCAATCGACAGCGTTCGTCAATTGAAGAAGAAAAGGATGAGGAGAGGCTAAGGATGGAGGCGATTAGGTCATTGATGAGTTGAGAGGAGATGGTATTGAGATCAGGATCATTGAGAATCCTATTCAAAAGACGACTATCACGCTCAGACAAGTTGAAGTGGTTGTTAGAGTTCATATTCTCTTTGTGTTGTATGTTGTATGAAGGGTTTTACTGATCTTGGAACAAAGCAAAGGAAGAGAAACAATCAGGTGCAAGGTTTGTCTAGGGAGAGAGATGGAGATGATATTAAAAGTAATGTATGCCTTTATATTTGAGAGAGAGATTTCATTTGGTGCGTCACAGCCTCAAGTGGCCTAGACTTATATAATTTCCTGCAACTGAGAATCTGTGGGCACACCAAATTCATTTTTTACATCTTGCAAGAAACGTCTTTTGGACCCTATTTATAAGAAATGATTCCTCTCATGGCCCAAGATAATTGTTTCAACTATTTCTCTTTAGGTGCAAGGAAAAAAAAAACAAATACCTCATCATTGCATCAAATAGCTGAAAAGTTGCAAGCGAGAAAAATTAAAGCTCCCCATAGAGGGGGTCTTTAGTGCCTTAAGTTGCTAACGAGAGTGGGAGAACAATTCTGACGACAATGGGAGTATAATTTAACGGAAAGAAGAGCGATTCTTTTTATAATTGTACGAGCAAAACTTTAAGGAAGATAGAATCATTGAAGATAAAATGTGAATCAATAGTTGAATGAAACATTCTGTTCACCTATGGAACTCTTTCGCAGGTGTGGTGATGGATTCTCGAACCCCGTCATCCAAGTCGCAAGACCTCTCCATGAAATGCAATGACAAAAAATGCAGTGCAGAACTTTCAATTTTGCAAAGTAGCCTATTTATTGAAATTTTATAACGTACAATGTTGTTCTTGGTACGTAAAAATAAATAAAATTTCTAGCTACAACATAGATTCTAGATGCTCATACAAGGTGGAAATTAGATCTTTTCTAGAGCAATTAGAAGATCAGCTAAAATTTATTCTAAATTTATGAAACATCTAATGAATTATGAAACATAACTTCTAGTAGATTTAGAACTTAAGTTGGACTTAGAGTGTACCCTAGGACCACGTGTCATGTGCTTGATAAACATGTGCAGCTAGAATGTAAGGGATTATCTAGTGTTTTGGACTTGTTTTGTAACTTGGCTTGAATGAAACGGTCCCTATGATTACGGTCTTGTATATTGAACTAGCCAGATATGGTTGTTTCGATTCTCATGTCAAGGACCACTTCACTACTATTATCCGACTACATAGGTTCCACTGTGCGGAAGATTGCATGTCATGACCATCTACAGTTTGGTGGTTTATAGATGGGCCGATTACTTGGACATCGTTTATAGATGACGCCTTGGCCGGAGTTAGCCCCAAGTGACTTGGTGTTGCCCAAGACGATGATGCTGACAATCTCCTTCCTGACCTTCGCCTCTTCTCCAGCAACAATGATCAATCGACAGCGTTCATCAATTGAAGAAGAGAGGGATGAGGAGGGGCTAGGGACGGAGGCGATCAAGTCATTGATGGGTCGAGAGGAGATGGTATTGAGATCAGGATCATTGAGAATCCTATTCAAAAGATGACTATCACACTCAGAGAAGTTGAAGCGGTTGTTAGAGTTCATATTCTCTGTGCTGGATGTTGTATGAAGGGTTTTACTGATCTTGGAACAAAGCAAAGGAGTAGAAACAATCAGGTGAAAGGTTTGTCTAGGGAGAGAGATTGAGATGATATTAAAGGTAATGTATGCCTTTATATTTGAGAGAGAGATTTCATTTGGTGAGTCACTGCCTCAAGTGGCCTAGACTTATATAATTTCTTGCAACTGAGAATCTGTGGGCACAGCAAATTCATTTTTTACTTCTTGCCAGAAAAGTCATTTGGACCCTTTTTATAAGAAATGATTCCTCACATGGCCCAAGATAATTGTTTCAACTATTTCCCTTTTGGTGCAAGAAAAAAAAAAACCAAATACCTCGTCGTTGCATCAAATAGCTGAAAAGTTGCAAGCGAGAAAAATTAAAGCTCCCCATAGAGGGGGTGTTTAGTGCCTTAAGTCGCTGACGAGAGTGGGAGAACAATTCTGACGACAATGGGAGTACAATTTAACGGAAAGAAGAGCGATTCTTTTTATAATTGTAAGAGCAAAACTTTAAGGAAAATAGAATCATTTAAGATACAATGTGAATCATTAGTTGAATGAAACATTCTGTTCACCTATGGAACTCTTTCACCGGTGCGGTGATGGATTCTCAAACCCCGTCATCCAAGTCGCAAGACCTCTCCTTGAAATGCATTGATAGGAAATGCAGTGCGGAACTTTCAATTGAACAAAGTAGCCTATTTATTGAAATTTTATAGCGTATAATGTCGTTCTAGATAAGTAAAAATAAATAAAATTTCAAGCTACATCATCGATTCTAGAAGCTCATTCAAGGTGGCCGGAAGATCTTTTCTAGAGCAATAAGAAAATCAGCTACAATATATTCTAAATTTAAGAATACTCATACTTAATCTAAGGTGTTTATCGTGCGCTGACTCACAAATAAGTGTTTACCTTCATCTTGGCTTCAATAAGAAACTCTGAAACCGTGTTAAAATAAGAAAAAAGGAAAATGGATGTTACTCTTACGATTTCAAACTTAAAACCCAATGTCCATATCTCTGGGATTGTTTTACTGGTGAAACACCCTTTTTTTTTATATAGAAAACTCTAGCTAGTGATGCCTTACAATATTCCATTGAAAACTTATCACAAATATGCGTCTGCCTTCATCTATTGGCTTCCAAAAGACATATTGAAACGATGTTAAATGAACAAAAAAGGAAAATGGAGGGAGCTTTCCTATTTCAAACAAAAAAACTTAATGTTCGTATCTCCTATGATTGTTTTGTTGATGAAATACCCTTTTTATAAAATAAATTAATAAATAAATAAAAACAGCTAGTGATACCTTCCCATCTAATGTCCATATCTCCTAAGATTGTTTTTCTGATAAAACACCCTATTATAGAAAAGTGCAGCTAATGATACCTTCCTATGTTCCATTGACCACTTGGATGCAAGGCATGTGGTGCATAGGTGCCCATAGATTTGTTGTTCGAAGACCCTATTTATAGAAAAATACAGGTAATGATACCTTCCTATGTTCCATTGACAACTAATCACAAATGTTTTTCTATGTTCATCTAATGGGCTCAAAAGGAAAGGACACTTTAAAGCAATGCCAAAAGAACAAAAAGGGAAAATGGAGAGAGCTCTTCTATTCAAACACAAGATTTAATGTCCAAATCTCCTTGGATTGTTTTATTGATGAAACGCCCTTTATAGAGAAAAGTCCAACTTATGATACCTTCATATGTTCCATTGACAACTTTGTATCCAAGACATGTGGGTGTTGGCGACCATGGATTTACCGTTAATTTTTTTTCGCTCTCCTTTTACCATTTTTCTTTTAAGACTATGTTGACTGCTGCTAGCTCACCAAATTGAAATAATGTCCTTACAATTTGTGGTTCTTGTGCACTGACTCACAAATAAGTGTCTACCTTCATCTTGGCTTCAAAAAGAAACTTTGATACCGTGTTAAAAGAACAAAAAAGGAAAATGTAGGGAACTCTTCCTATTTCAAACTTAAAATCCAATGTCCATGTCTCTGGGATTGTTTTATTGATGAAACACCTTTTCTATAGAAAGCACCAGCTAGTGATACCTTACTATGTTTCATTGAAAACTTATCACAAAATATGCGTCTGCCTTCATCTATTGGCTTCAAAAAGACACATTGAAACAATGTTAAATGAACAAAAAAGGAAAATGGAGGGAGCTCTTCCTATTTCAAACAGAAAACTTAATGTCCATATCTCCTAAGATTGTTTTATTAATGAAACACCCTTTTTATAGAAAAACCAGCTAGTGATACCTTCCTATCTAATGTCCATATCTCCAGAGATTTTTTTTTATTACAAAGCACACTTTTATAGAAAAGTGCAGCTAATGATATCTTCTTATGTTCCATTTACCACTTGGATGCAAGGCATGTGGTGCGTAGGTGCCAATAGATTTGTTGTTCAAATACCCTATTTATAGAAAAGATGCAGGTAATGATACCTTCCTATGTTCCATTGACAACTAAGCATAGATGTGTTTCTACCTTCATCTAATGGCTTCAAAGGAAAGAACACTTTAATTTAAAGCAATGCCAAAAGAAACAAAAAGGAAAATGGAGAGAGCTCTTTGTTGGGAAGTCTCACATCCCACATCGCCTAAGTAATAGGCTTGTCATGTCTTAATATACCTGTATGGGCCTTCCACCTATCAACTTAAGCTTTTGGGCTGGTATATGGTTTCTTACACTCTTCCTATTTCAAACATAAGATTTAATGTCCATATCTCCTAGGATTGTTTTATTGATGAAACGCCCTTTATAGAGAAAAGTTCAACTAATGATACCTTCCTAAGTTCCATTAACAACTTTGTATCCAAGACATGCGGTGTGTAGGCGACCATGGATTTATTGTTCATTTTTTTTCTCTCCTTCTTTTACCATTTTTCTTTTAAGACTTTGTTGACTACTGCTAGCTCGCCAAATGCAAATAATGTCCTTGCAATTTGTGATTCTTGTGTATTTATCATTCAATTTTATTGCCTTCAATAAATAAGGCAACTTGTCTTTTGATAATGATAAAGAAGGCCATTATACTAAGATTGATATAAATTAACTTGATTTTTTTCCATATATATAAAGTTTGATAGAAGTCAGATTGTGCATGGAGAGTTTCTCAATGCGCTCCATTTTTTCTTTCCACACTCCCTTTCTCTTTACACCTACCATTCAAGTGTGGGGATCTCAAATTTTTCTTTGCACACCCCACATAAGTACCTAAATTAACCCCACACCCACCCCTTCCACAACCACCACCGCCCCCACCTGTAGCACTGTCGGACGGGGGGCGGGAGGGAGGGAGGGACATAAAGGAGGGAGGGGGAGGGGGAGGGGGAGAGGGAGAAGGACAAAGAAAGAGGGAGAGAGAGGGAGGTGGCGGGCGAAGGCGGGTAGGGAGACGGAGGTGGCGGATGGAAGTAAGCTGGAAGAGGGGGAGGGACAGAGAGGGAGACAGGGGTAATTTGGAGATTTTCCATAGGAGTATATTAGTGATAATTCTTTAAAATGGTAGTGTGAAAAGACGGAATATATGGATTGTAACTTCAGTTGGCATATAGAAAGAGCTGAAATTACTGTGAGAATTGGGGACCTTGAGATACCACAAAGTGATTCTTTTCGTTACCTTGGCTTTATAATTAGTAAGGATTAGATGATTGATGAAAATGTCAAACGTAAGATAAAAGCGAGATGGTTGAAGTGGAGACTTGCTTCTGGAGTGCTTTATGAGAGACAAATACCAAAAAGATTGAAGGAAAGTTTTACAAGACAACGATTACACCAACTATGTCCTATGGAGCAAAAAATTAGCCAATCAAGAAGCAACATATGGACAAAATGGGTGTAGTTGGGATGAAAATGTTTAGGTGGATGTGTTGTAAAATTAGGAAGGATAAATTTACAAATTAACACTTTCAAGAGCATTTAGGAGTGGCAATAATATTGACTAAAATTAGAGAAGCCTATTTGAGATGGTTTGCGCATGTTCAACGTAGGCCGACAGTGGTATCAATTAGAAAAAGCTCGATTATGAAGTTTGATGGCCCTCCAAGGGGAAGGGGTAGGCCAAAGAGGAAGTGGATGGAGGTAGTAAATATTAATATATAGAAGTGTAACTTATCTGAGGATTTGACTCAAGATATATCGAAATGAAGGAACTAAATTTACCTATCCAACTCTGTATAGTTGGGACAAGACTTTGATGATGATGATCGTGAGTGTGGAAAAAAAAGGTTTTGTGTATTTAGAAGCTCTCTTTTGCATGATCGAGTGGGAAACAAGCAAAATTCAAACTTGAGTGAAATTCGAGCGGTGGCATACTTTGACAAGAAAAAATACCAGGTGGCATCATTTCAGCCCCATCTGTGGATTTCCTTCAGCGGTATTAACAAAAAAAAAAAAAAAGAAGTTTTATAATAAGGTCACGTGCGAACCACTCTCCAACCTATGCCCACATGGCATCATCTTCGACACTAAATTGGCATATGTAGCACCCATCATTCTTCGTTTACTTTTTGAACCAAGCTCGTCTTATGGGGCCCACCGCAACTTACATGATCGCATCAAAAGTGTCAATGCAAAATTCTCTTGTTTAGGGATGTAAATGGGCCGCGATTATTCAATTGCCCGGAGATTTCGACCCATTAAAAATTAGCTCCGGGTCCTTATTTAGGTCCCAATGAGTAAATGGGTCCGGATCCGGGTCTTCTTTTGGACCCATGACCTAAACAGGTTCAGGTCCGGTTCCACCTTGTCTCAGATCCGGGACCCGACATCTCAATTTTTGAGATTCTTTCTTAAAAACTAGGTTATTCCCCATATCATTCCAAATATATGGGCACCTATGCACCACATGCCTTGCATCCAAGTGGTCAATGGAACATAGGAAGGTATCATTAGCTGCACTTTTCTACAAAAGGGTGTTTTATCAAAAAAACAATCTCGGGAGATATGGACATTAGATAGGAAGGTATTACTAGCTGGGTTTTTTTTTCTTTCTTTTTTTTTATAAAAAGAGTGTTTCACCAATAAAACAATCTTAGGAGATATGGACATTAAGTTTTCTATTTGAAATAGGAGACCTTTCTCCATTTTCCTTTTTTGTTCATTTAAAATCGTTTCATTGTGTCTTTTTGGAGACAATAGATGAAGGTAGATGCATATTTCTGATAAGTTTTCATTTGAACATAGTAAGGTATCACTAGCAGGTGTTTTCTATAAAAAAAGGGTGTTTCATCAATAAAACAATCCCGGAGACATGGACACTTGATTTTAAGTTTGAAATAGGAAGAGTTCCCTACATTTTCCTTTTTTGTTCTTTTAACACTGTTTCAAAGTTTCTTTTTGATGCCAAGATGAAGGTAGACACTTAATTGTGAGTCAGTGCACAAGAATCACAAATTGTAAGGACATTATTTGCATTTGGCGAGCTAGCAGCAGTCAACAGAGTCTTAAAAGAAAAATGGTAGAAGGACAGAGAAAAAAATGAACGATTAATCCATATATGGTCGCCAACACACCGCATGTCTTGGATACAAAGTTGTCAATGGAACATAGGAAGGTATCATTAGTTGGACTTTTCTCTATAAAGGGTGTTTCATCAATAAAAACAATCCAAGGAGATATGGACATTCAATCTTATGTTTGAATTAGAAAGAGCTCTCTCCATTTTCCTTCTTTTGTTTTTCTTTTCACATTGCTTTAGTGTCCTTTCCTTTTGAAGCCATTAGATGAAGGTAGATACACATTTGTGATTAGTTGTCATTGGAACATAGGAAGGTATCATTTTCTATATTTTTCTATAAATAGGGTGTTTGAACAACAAATATATGGGCACCTACGCACCACATGCCTTGCATCCAAGTGGTCAATGGAACAAAGGAAGGTATCATTAGCTGCACTTGTCTACAAAAGGGTGTTTTATCAAAAAAACAATCTTAGGAGATATGGACATTAGATAGGAAGGTATCTCTAGCTGGGTTTTTTTTTTTTTTTTATCAAAAGAGTGTTTCATCAATAAAACAATCTTAGGAGATATGGACATTAAGTTTTCTATTTGAAATAGGAGAGCTCCCTCCATTTTCCTTTTTTGTTCATTTAAAATCATTTCAATCTGTCTTTTTGAAGCCAATAAATAAGGGAAAACGCATATTTTTTATAAGTTTTCAATGGAACATAGTAAGGTATCACTAGCTGGTGTTTTCTATAAAAAGGGTGTTTCACCAATAAAACAATCCCGGAGATATGGACATTGGATTTTAAGTTTGAAATAGTAAGAGTAACCTCCATTTTCCTTTTTTGTTATTTTAACACGGTTTCATAGTTTCTTTTTGAAGCCAGGATGAAGCTAGACACTTATTTGTGAGTCAGTGCACGGTAAACACCTTAGATTAAGTGTAAGTTTTCTCAAAATTAGAATATTTGTAGCTGATTTTCTTATTGCTCTAGAAAAGATCTTCCTGCCACCTTGTATGAGCGTCTAGAATTTATATTGTAGCTTGAAATTTTATTTATTTTTACGTATCTAGAACAACATTGTACGTTATAAAATTTCAATAAATAGGCTACTTTGTCCAATTGCAAGTTCCGCACTGCATTTCCTATCAATGCATTTCATGGAGTGGGTGGTCTTGCGACTTGGATGACGGGGTTTGAGAATCCATCACCGCACCGGTGAAAGAATTCAATAGGTGAAGAGAACGTTTCATTCAACTATTGATTCACATTTTGTCATCAATGATTCTATTTTCCTTAAAGTTTTGCTCTTACACAATTATAAAAAGAATCGCTCTTCTTTCTGTTAAATTGTACTCCCATTGTCGTCAGAATTGTTCACCCACTCTCATCAGCAACTTAAGGCACTAAATACCCCCCCTATGGGGAACTTTAATTTTTCTTGCTTGCAACTTTTCAACTATTTGATGCAACGGCGATGTCTCTGGGTTTTTTTTTTTTTTTTTCTTCCCCTTGCATGAAAAGAGAAATAGTTGAAACTATTATCTTGGGCTATGTGAGGAATCATTTCTTATAAAAAGGATCCAAATGACTTTTCTCGCAAGAAGTAAAAAATGAATTTTTCGTGCCCACATATTCTCAGTTGCAGGAAATTATATAAATCTAGGCCACTTGATGTTGTGACTCACCAAATGAAATCTCTCTCTCAAATAAAAAGGCATATATTACCTTTAATATCATTTCCATCTCTCTCCCCAGACAAACCTTGCACTGGTTGTTGCTCTTCCTTTGCTTTGTTCCAAGATCAATAAAACCTTTCATACGACATCCAACACAAAGAGAATATGAAATCTAACAACCGCTTCAACTTGTCTGAGCGTGATAGTCGTCTTTTGAATAGGATTCTCAATGATCCTAATCTCAATACCAACTCTTCTCAACCCATCAATGACCTAATCACCTCCATCCTTAGCCACTCCTTATCCCTCTCTTCATCAATGGACGAACGTTGTCGATTGATCATTGTTGCTGGAGAAGAGGCAAAGGTCAGGAAGGAGATTGTCAGCATCATCATCTCGGGCAACACTGAGTCACTTCGAGCTAACTCCGGTCAAGGCATCATGGTCGCTGGCCACAATGTATGTATTGGAGTCCAAGGACATGGGAACAATGAATGGATGTGGGAGTCGCATGGCCACATCGTACTCTACGAGGACGAGTTAGAGCTTAGCCCTGAATATTTTTGTGGAAGTTATAACGAGATTGTAGCACTGCAAGAATAAGGTTGACTCAAGGGCTAGAAGAAGGGAAATGGAGAGGGGAGGAAGGAATGTACTACTACTATAAGGCTTGACGGGGGTTCCACCAAGGGTTTGATCCTTGAAAGGAATCTAAAAATGGGCTTGAAGGGATGAAAGGCTAGCATGAAATTGTGTTTTCAATCGAGAAGTGTGTTTTCAAATTTTCACATCTTGAATAGAATAAAAGATTTTTTCTTTTTTTAACCTTTTATGAGAATGGAAAATTAATTTTTCTTTTTCATTCTCATAAAAAAAATTCCATTCTTATAAAAAGTTACAAAAAGAAAAATTATTTTTTTCTATTCATTGTTTGAAAATCCGAAAACGCATTTCTCGATTGAAAACAGAATTTCATGCTAGCCTTTCATCTCTTCAAGCCCATTTTTAGATTCCTTTCAAGGATCAAACCCTTGGCGGAACCCCCATCACCCCTTAGAGCAGTAATACGATCCCTCCTCCCCTCTCCATTCCCCTTCTTCTAGCCCTCGTGTCAACCTTATTCTTGCGGTGCTAGTATCTCGTTATAACTTCCATAAAAATATTCAGGGCTGAACTCTAACTCGTCCTCATAGAGTACGATGTGGCCATGCCACTCCCACAACCGTTCATTGTTCCCACTTCCTTGGACTCCAATGCATACATTATGGTCGGCGACCATGACGCCTTGGTCGGAGTTGGCCTGAAGTGACTCAGTGTTGCCCGAGACGATGATGGTGACAATCTCCTCCCTGACCTTCGCCTCTTATCCAGCAACAATGATCAATTGACTGCATTCGTCAATTGAAGAAGTGAGGGATAAGGAGGGCCTAAGGATGGAGGCGATTAGGTCATTGATGGGTTGAGAAGAGTTGGTATTGAGATTAGGATCATTGAGAATCCTATTCAAAAGACGACTATCACGCTCAAACAAGTTGAAGCGGTGGTTAGAGTTCATATTCTCTTTGTGTTGGATGTCGTGTGAAGGGTTTTACTGATCTTGGAACAAAGCAAAGGAAGAGAAACAATCAGGTGCAAGGTTTGTCCAGGGAGTGAGATGGAGATGATATTAAAGGTAACGTATGCCTTTATATTTGAGACAGAGATATCATTTGGTGAGTCACAGCCTCAAGTGGCCTAGACTTATATAATTTCCTACAACTGAGAATCTGTGGGCACAACAAATTCATGTTTTACTTCTTGCGAGAAAAGTCATTTGGACCCCTTTTATAAGAAATGATTCGTCACATAGCCCAAGATAATAGTCTCAACTATTTCTCTTATCATGCAAGAAAAAAAAAGACATTGTCATTGCATCAAATAGTTGAAACGTGGCAAGCGAGAAAAATTAAAGATCCCCATAGAGGGGGTGTTTAGTGCCTTAAGTTACTGATGATAGTGGGAGAACAATTCTGACGACAATGGGAGTACAATTTAACCGAAAGAAGAGCGATTCTTTTTGTAATTGTCTAAGAGCAAAACTTTAAGGAAAATAGAATCATGTCATGACCAGCTGCAGCTTGGGGGTTTATAGATGCGCTGGTTACTTGGACCGGGATAGACAGTCGGGTTGGACGGTCCCCATGGCGTAGAATAAGTTGGAGCAGGCTTGGACCGTGCTACTATTCGTAGAACTGAGAGCTTGGATCCAGTTAGGGTTTTTCTGTTTTGCAATTTGATGAATGTATTATCATTTTAACGTCATTCATATTTTTATATGAGCATTGATTTTGAAATACTTGAAATCTTAATTTTTCACATGCATGGTTTTAAAACTCTTAGAACGTATCATTCATGTATGTTCTAGATTAATTTTAAACTTCGATGCATTAAGTCTTGAAAAGGAGTTTTTCAAATCATGCAAGTCTTTGGACCTAGCTTCTCAATTCATCTTAGGCATTGTAGGTTCATGTTTTGATAACACCTTCAGATTGGTTTAAACATGAGTCTAAGCATGATTCCATGGCCCATGAAATTCTCACAGAGAAAAAACATTGAATTTGAGCATTTTTATGCTTAAACATCTGCCCAGAAGTCGGCCAGCCGAAGGTTGTTCAGCCACCATTCGGCTAGTTTATCCGTGACCATGTTTTTATTAGGGTCCATTTGCGGCTGGCTGAATGTACAAATTTCTACACTGAAAATTCAAATATATGACCGTTGAACTAGCCGTTGGAAAAAGTACCGAATGCTGGCCGAACAAAGAGCCATTAGAGCCTTCTTTCGCTATAAAATGAGCACTTCTTTGGGATTTGTGCTAACCCTTTTGGAGTCCTTGGAGGGCCAGGAAAGGTGGCAGAGCTAGGAAAGGCTAATGGGTCATTTGGAAAGCTAAAGCTTGGATTCATTGAGTTACATCATCTAAGTAAGCTTAGTTTTCATTGTCAAATATTTTCATGCTTTTCTTAAATTATTAGTAAATCTATTTAGGCATGTTAACTATGATTTGTTGTATCCTTAACATATATATTTGTTGAATTGATTTATTATTTTGGATGTGTCACCTGGATTCAAACCAAGTAGGACTCAAATTGGTATATCTAAGTGAATCATGTTTTGGAATCATCTTTGAAACTATATGTAACATGATTCCTATACTTGATTGAATCTTTGGTTATTGTTTTTCATCATAAGAAAATCACTTTCAAACCTATCTTATGTTTTGGATTCAACAACCTCACAAATCACATGTATTTGGTTTTAAAGTTTCACACAACCTGCTTTGCATTGATAGGTAAATCATTTTCAAGTTAGTTTTTAAATTACATGTGATTTGTTCCTTAACTTCAATCAAATCTATTTTTGTGTTTTACACTTTCAAAAGCTTTAAGCTTACATTCATTGAGCTATCTTTGTTAAACTTGTTTGAAGTTTCTCATGCATACACATAAAGCATTTATCTTTTGTGTGTTGAGTTAAATCATTTACACTTTCATATCCGCCTAATTAAGAGGCATTGTATTTGAGCTTTAATTGTAATCTCTTTTAGTGTTTTATAGATACTTTCCAGAGAAATCCAATCTTAGGAATATAGGTTATTGCTTAGCCTTAGAAAAGTATAAGTGTTTGGTTAGGGGTGAACAATAAAACCCAAGAGGTTATTGCTGAGCCTTAGAAAGCATAAATCATTGTGTTATGGTGAATGCTTTGTGATGATTATTTTTGTTAGCTTCCACACTTTAGTTCAATATCATCACTTGTGACTAATTGTATTAAAGATGTTTAAAATTGGACATAATTTGTCACTAATTAGAAGCTCACCCTATTCAACACCCCCCCCCCCCCCCCCCCCCCCCCCCCCCCCAAACTCTAGGGGTTTGGATCCTGGACTTTCACATCCCCCTGGAGCCGGACTTTAGTATTAGTGATTCGGAGAGGATTGCTACTGGTACCCTGGGAGGTGGCGAGGACACCCTCGGAGTCTCCCTTCTTGATTGTTGCATTTTTCATTGTGTGGTTGGTGTTTATTACTAGTTGATGCTAGGATTTCTAGTTATTGATTCGTATTATTATTATTCATGCTTTTATGCCTAGCTTCATTTCCTTGCATTCACATGATTGTATAATTGTCATTATTCTGTATTTGAGATATGTTATATTTATTTATATCTTCCTTATCTTTTACTCAACATGTTGTTGACTTTGTTTATTGGTATGCAGACAGCATGGGTGAGTACTATGAGGAGCCAGCAGGTGAGGAGATCCCTCGGCAGAGGAGCAACGAGAGTGGCGTGCCAATGACGTAAAGTAGCGTCCTCTTACCCGGCATGAGAGACAAACATTTATGGGACTTCTACTAGATCTTCCTTATTCCTTTATTATTCATTGATTGGGCCACTCTTATTATTGATTCTTGTGTTTTCACCAAATGGTCTAGGACTTTGGGATGGCCATTTGGTTAATGTTTAATTGTCATTTACTAGCTTAAATTATTTTTTGGTTGAACTTTAACAATTTTCTTTGATATTAAATTTTGATTTATGAAATGTTTTACAAGTTATTTATTAAATGAGGCTTCAAATATATCATCCTCACAGCGAACTTACGATCCTTGGGCTAAAAGGGTGAAAATTTTTAATTAGCTCTAAATTTCACTCCCCATATCCGATTTAATCTCTAATCGGGAGCAGCGGATGTGACACTACCCATGTCTCCTTGTCTCCCTCTCCGTCCCCCTCTCTCCCTGCCCGCCTCCACTTGCATCCTCCCTCTCCCTCTCTCCCTTCCTGCCTCCGTCCACCGCCTCCATCTCCGTCTCCCTCCTTCCCTCTCTCCCTCTCCGCCTCCACCCACCCGTTGCCGCCTCTCTCCCTCTCGATGTCTCTCTCCGCCTTTCTCTGTCCCTCTTCTCTCTCCCCCCCCCCCCCCCCCCTTACTCTGTCCCTCTACCTCCCTCTCCCCCTCTTTCTCTCTGCCTCACATCCTCTCCATGTCTCTCTCTCTCTCTCCCTCTCTCTCTCGCGCTCTCTCCCCGTCCGACAGTGCTACAAGAGAGAGCGGTGGGGTGGGGTTGGGGTAAGTTTAGGTACTATAAGGGTGTGCAAAGAAAAACCTTAGATCCCCATACTTCAATGGTGGGTGTAGCGAGAAAGACATTGTGGAAAGAAAGAGATGGTGTGCATTTAGAAGCACTCCATGCAATTTCATTTCTATCAAACTATATATATATGGAAAAAAAAAGTTTAGATAAAACTTAGTATAATATCCTTCTTAATAAATACACAAGAATCACAATTTGCAAGGACATTATTTGCATTTAGCCAGCTACCAACACTCAACGGAGTCTTAAAATAAAAATGGTAAAAGGAGAGAAAAAAAAAAAAGAACAAGAAATCTATGGGCGCCTACACACCACATGTCTTGGATACAACGTTGTCACTAGAACATAGGAAGGTACCATTAGTTGGACTTTTCTCCAAAAAAGTTAGTTCATCAATAAAACATTCCTAGGAGATATGGACATTAAATCTTATGTTTGAAATAGAAAGTGCTCTCTCCATTTTCCATTTTTTTTTCCTTATGACATTGCTTTAGTGCCCTTTCCTTTTGAAGCCATTAGATGAAGGTAGATACACATTTGCGATTAGTTGTCATTGGAACATAGAAAGGTATCATTACCTATATTTTTCTATATATAAATACGATGTTTGAACAACAAATCTATGGGCACCAACGCACCACATGCCTTGCATCCAAGTGGTCAATGGAACATAGGAAGGTATCATTAGCCGCACTTGTCTATAAAAGGGTGTTTTATCAGAAAAACTATCTCAGGAGATATGGACATTAGATAGGAAGGTATCACTAGCTGGGTTTTTTTTATAAAAAGGGTGTTTCATCAATAAAACAATCTTAGGAGATATGGACATTAAGTTTTCTGTTTGAAAAAGGAAGAGTTCGCTCCCTCCATTTTCCTTTTTTGTTCATTTAACATCATTTCAATGTGTCTTTTTGAAGCCAATAGATGAAGGCAGACGCATATTTGTGAAAAGTTTTCAATGGAACATAGTAAGGTATCACTAGCAGGTGTTTTCTATAAAATAAAAAAAAAGGGTGTTTCATCAATAAAACAATCCCAGAGACTTGGACATTTGATTTTAAGTTTGAATTAGTAAGAGTTCCCTACATTTTTCGATTTTTTTCTCTTAACACTGTTTCAAAGTTTCTTTTTGAAAGCAAGATGAAGGTAGACACTTATTTGTGAGTCAATGCACATGAATCACAAATTGTAAGGACATTATTTACATTTGGCAAGCTAGGAGCAGTCAACAAAGTCTTAAAAGAAAAATGGTAAATGGAGAGACAAATAATGAACGTTAAATCCATATATGGTCGCCAATACATCACATGTCTTCGATACAAAGTTGTCAATGGAACATAGGAAGGTATCATTAGTTGGACTTTTCTCTATAAAGGGAGTTTCATCAATAAAAACAATAATCCAAGGAGATATGGACATTAAATCTTATGTTTGAAATATGAAGAGCTCTCTCCATTTTCCTTTTTTGATCTTTTGGCATTGCTTTAAAGTGTCCTTTCCTTTTGAAGCCATTAGATGAAGGTAGAAACACATTTGTGATTAGTTGTAAATGGAACATAGGATGGTATCATTACCTGTATTTTTCTATAAATAGGGTGCTTGAACAGCAAATCTATGGGCACCTACGCACCACATGCCTTGCATCCAAGTGGTCAATGGAAGATAGGAAGGTATCATTAGCTGCACTTTTCTATAAAAGGGTGTTTTATCAGAAAAACAATCTCAAGAGATGTGGACATTAGATAGGAAGGTATCACTAGCTGGGTTTTTTAGAAAACGGGTGTTTCATCAATAAAACAATCTTAAGAGATATAGAAATTAAGTTTTCTGTTTGAAATAGGAACAGCTCCCTCCATTTTCCTTTTTTGTTCATTTAACATCATTTCAATTTGTCTTTTTGAAGCCAATAAATGAAGGCAGACGCATGTTTTTGATAAGTTTTCAATGGAACATAGTAAGGTATCACTAGCTGTTCTTTTCTATAAAAAGGGTGTTTCACCAAAACAAAAATCCCGGAGATATGGACATTGGATTTTAAGTTTGAAATAGTAAGAGTAACCTCCATTTCCCTTTTCTGTTATTTTAACACATTTTCATAGTTTCTTTTTGAAGCCAAGATGAAGGTATTTTCTTAAAATTAGAATATATTGAAGCTGATTTTCTTATTGCTCTAGAAAAGATCTTCCTACCACCTTGTATGAGCGTCAAGAATTTATATTTTAGCTTGAAATTTTATTTATTTTTACTTATCTAGAACAACATTGTATGTTATAAAATCTCAATAAATAGGCTACTTTGTTCAATTGCAAGTTCCGCACTGCATTTCCTATCAATGCATTTCATGGAGAGGTCTTGCGACTTGGATGACGGGGTTTGAGAATCCATCACCGCACCGGTGAAAGAGTTCCATAGGTGAAGAGATTGTTTCATTCAATTATTGATTCACATTTTGTCATCAATGATTCTATTTTCCTTAAAGTTTTGCTCTTACACAATAAAAAGAATCGCTCTTCTTTCTGTTAAATTGTACTCCCATTGTGGTCACAATTGTTCTCCCACTCTCATCAGCAACTTAAGGCACTAAACACCCCCTCTAAGGGGAACTTTAATTTTTCTCGCTTGCCACTTTTCAACTTTTGATGCAACGGCGATGTCTCTTTTTTTTTTTTTTTCCTTGCATGAAAAGAGAAAAAGTTGAAACTATTATCTTGGGCTATGTGAGGAATCATTTCTTATAAAAGGGGTCCAAATGACTTTTCTCGCAAGAAGTAAAAACTGAATTTGCTGTGCCCACAGATTCTCAGTTGCAGGAAATTATATAAGTCTAGGCCACTTGAGGCTATGACTCACCAAATGAAATCTCTCTCTCAAATATAAAGGCATATATTACCTTTAATATCATCTCCATCTCTCTCCCTAGACAAACCTTGCACTTGATTGTTTCTCTTCCTTTGCTTTGTTCCAAGATCAGTAAAACCCTTCATACAACATACAACACAGAGAATATGAACTCTAACAACCGCTTCAACTTGTCTGAGCGTGATAACCATCTTTTGAATAGGATTCTCAATGATCCTCATCTCAATACCAACTTTTCTCAACCCATCACTGACCTAATCACCTCCATCCTTAGCCCTTCCTTATCCGTCTCTTCTTCAATTGACGAACGATGTCGATTGATCATTGTTGCTGGAGAAGAGGAGAAGGTCAGGGCGGAGATTGTCAGCATCATCGTCTCGGGCAACACGGAGTCACTTCGGGCCAACTCCGGCCAAGGCGTCATGGTCGCCGGCCACAATGTATGCATTGGAGCCCAAGTAGGTGGGAACAATGAACGGTTGTGGGAGTGGCATGGCCACATCGTACTCTATGAGGACGACTTAGAGTTTAGCCCTGAATATTTTTATGGAAGTTATAACGAGATACTAGCACCACAAGAATAAGGTCGACACAAGTGCTAGAAGAAGGGGAATGGAGAGGGCAGGAAGGATCGTATTACTGCTCTAAGGGGCGATGGGGGTTCCACCAAGGGTCTGATCCTTGAAAGGAATCTAAAAATGGGCTTGAAGGGATGAAAGGCTAGCATGAAATTTTGTTTTCAATCGAGAACTGTGTTTTCGGATTTTCACGCAATGAAGAGAATAAAAGAATTTTTTCTTTTTGTAACTTTTTATGAGAATGGCAAAATAATTTTTCTTTTTCTTTCTTCTTCCACCACAGAATGAGGCAATACAAATGTGCCCTTAAAAACGTGATTGTAGGAGTTTAATGGGTGAATAATTAGATATTTCAAAATAGGTACTTTGTTTGTTGATATAATTATTTTCTTCTTTCTGCCTCTATATCTATAATATCATAGTTAGTATGTTTTTGATATATAATGGTGGTGTCCTTCTTTTATCGATTGTCAAGGGGTTAACGTTTTTTATTGAATGATTTCATTTATGCCACGTAATAAGATTTAGACTTTGCTTATATGAGGGTGGCCCAATTGTTGTTATTGTTGTGATGTGTTTTCAGGTTTCCATCTCTCTCTCTCCTTAACACACCTATATATTTCCCAATTTCTTATACTTGAATGTAGATTTTCAAACCACAAAAGGGAAATAAATATATTAATAAATAAATAAAAGGATTGGGATTAAGAGGGGTCCAAGTTTGCTCATTTTAAAACATTTGGATCCTTTCTCAGCTGTGAGCTTTGTATTCTAACCAAGAGGGAACATTTTTTCTGCCATTTAATGATTTTGTTTGTGACCATCTTGGGGTTACTATTTCTTTTGGAAGAATTGTGAAAATCCATGTCTGTGAGAATTTTTAGACTTCCACATTCTGCCCTCTAAAGTAGAATTCCAAATGCTCATACTCCCTTCAAATTTGGAATGTTGGGATTCTGTTGAATTATGAATATTTACATCAATTAGAGCATTTGGAATGCCTAGGGATAAGATATGATAGAATTCACTCCAATAATTGGGAGAAGACTTTGCTGAACATGATGACACATCCATCGTTTGTGGCTTAACATGCGGCCAAATCAAAGAAATTCCAGAACATTCAGGTAAGTGGGGCAGATGCACAAGTGGCCCACTAAAAATATTAACGGATCATGGTTAGATTACACATCTCACACCTGAGAAGGGATCCAAATGTTTTATGATGAACGAACTGGGACCCCTCTTAACTCCAATTATTTTATTTATTTACTTATTTTTTCTTTCGTGGTTTGAAAATCTACATACAACCTAAATGGCAAGTATAAGAAATTGAGAAATATCTAGGTTTGTATATATAGAAGAAAGAGATGGAAATATGAAAAAACAATTACAACAATGGGCCACCCTCATATAAGCAAAGTATAGATGCATAAATTAAATCATTCAATCCATAGCCCTTGACAATCGATAAATGAATTAAGGACACCATCATTATATATCTAAACCAATAACTATGATGTTATAAATATAGAGATAGAATTTTAAATGAGAAAAGTAATTATACATAACAAAAAAAGATAAACGCGATACCTATTTTGAAATATCTAATTATGCACCCATTAAAGTCCTACAATCACGTGTTTAAGGGCACATTTGTGTTGCCTAATTCTGTGGTGGAGGAAGAATGAAAAAGAAAAATTATTTTTCCATTCTCATAAAAAGTTACAAAACGAAAAATTCTTTTATTCTCTTCAAGGTGTGAAAATCCGAAAACACACTTCTCGATTGAAAACACAATTTCACGCTAGCATTTCATCCCTTCAAGCCCATTTTAAGAATCCTTCCAAGGATCAGACCCTTGGCGGAACCCCCATCATCCTTTATAGTAGTACTACATTCCTTCCTCCCCTCTCCATTTCCCTTCTTCTAGCCCTCGTGTCGACCTTATTCTTGCAGTGCTAGTATCTCGTTATAACTTCCATAAAAATATTCAAGGCTAAACTCTAACTCGTCCTCATAGAGTACGATGTGGCTATGCCACTCCCACATCCGTTCATTGTTCCCACTTCCTTAGACTACAATGCATACATTGTGGCCGGCGACCATGATGCCTTGGCCGGAGTTAGCCCGAAGTGACTCAGTGTTACCCGGGACGATGATGTTGACAATCTCCTCCCTGACCTTCGCCTCTTCTCCAGCAACAATGATCAATCGACAGCGTTCTTCATTAGAAGAAGAGAGGGATAAGGAGGGGCTAAGGATGGAGGCGATTAGGTCACTGATGGGTTGAGAAAAGTTGGTATTGAGATGAGGATCATTGAGAATCCAATTCAAAAGACGACTATCACGCTCAGACAAGTTGAAGCGGTTGTTAGAGTTCATATTCTCTTTGTGTTGGATGTTGTATGAAGGGTTTTACTGATCTTGGAACAAAGCAAAGGAAAAGAAACAATCAAGTGCAAGGTTTGTCTAGGGAGAGAGATGGAGATGATATTAAAGGTAATGTATGCCTTTATATTTGAGAGAGAGATTTCATTTGGTGAGTCACAACCTCAAGTGGCCTAGACTTATATAATTTCTTGCAACTGAGAGTCTTTGGGCACAGCAAATTCATTTTTTACTTCTTGCCAGAAAAGTCATTTGGACCCTTTTTCTAAGAAATGATTCCTTACATAGCCCAAGATAATTGTTTCAACTATTTCTCTTTTGGTGTAAGAAAAATTAAATAACACAAAACAGAGAGATCGTCGTTGCATAAAATAGCTGAAAAGTGGCATACGAGAAAAATTAAAGTTCCCCATAGCAGGGGTGTTTAGTGCCTTAAGTCGCTGACGAGAGTGACAGAACAATTCTAACGACAATGGGACTACAATTTAACAGAAAGAAGAGCGATTCTTTTTGTAATTGTCTAAGAGCAAAACTTTAAGGAGAATAGAATTATCGAAGAAAAAATGTGAATCAATAGTTGAATGAAACGTTCTCTTCACCTATGAAACTCTTTCACCAGTGAGCTGATGGATTCTCAAACCCCGTCATCCAAGTCGCAAGACCTCTCGATGAAATGCATTGATAGAAAATGCAGTGCGGAACTTTCAATTGAACAAAGTCGCCTATTTATTGAAATTTTATAACGTACAATGTTTTTCTAGATAATTAAAAATAATAAAATCTCAAGCTACAACATAGATTCTAGACGCTCATACAAGGTGGCAGGAAGGTCTTTTCTAGAGCAATAAGAAAATCAGCTGCAATATATTCTAAATTTAAGGAAACTTGCACTTAATCTAAGATGTTTTCCGTGTGCACTGACTCACAAATAAGTGTCTACCTTCATCTTGGCTTCAAAAAGAAACTATGAAACCGTGTTAAAATAACAAAAAAGGAAAATGGAGGTTACTCTTACTATTTCAAACTAAAAGTCCAATTTCCATATCACAGGGATTGTTATATTGGTGAAACACCCTTTTTTATAGAAAACACCAGCTAGTGATACCTTCTATGTTCCATTGAAAACCTATCACAAATATGCGTTTGCGACTTCATCTATTGGCTTCAAAAAGACACATTGAAACGATGTTAAATGAACAAAAAAGGAAAATGGAGGGAGCTCTTCCTATTTCAAATGGAAAACTTAATGTCCACATCTCCTAAGATTGTTTTATTGATGAAACACCCTTTTTATAAAGAAACTCAACTAGTGATACCTTCCAATCTAATGTCCATATCTCCCGAGATTGTTTTTCTAATAAAATGCCCTTTTATAGAAAAGTGTTGCTAATGATACCTTCCTATGTTCCATAGACCACTTGGATGCAAGGCATGTGGTGTGTAGGTGCCCATAGATTTGTTGCTCACACACCTTATTTATAGAAAAAATACAGGTATTGATACCTTCCTATGTTCCATTAACAACTAATCACAAATGTGTTTCTACCTTCATCTAATGGCTTCAAAGGGAAAGGACATTTTCAAGCAATGACAAAAGAACAAAAAAGAAAAATGGAGAGAGCTCTTCGTATTTGAAACATAAGATTTAATGTCCATATCTCCTTGGATTGTTTTATTGATGAAACGCCCTTTATAAGGAAAAGTCCAACTAATGATACCTTCCTATGTTCCATTGACAACTTTGTATCCAAGACATGCGGTGTGTAGGCGACCATCGATTTATTGTTCATTTTTTTCTCTCTCCTTCTTTTACCATTTTTTTATGGTGTGGGAGCAGCTCATATTGGGATAAAATTGGGGCACGCCCATAAATTGAGAGGGGTTTTATCTTGACCTATTCAAATTCTTATTAGGTGAGTGCCACTATGGATTTCCACTCTTTCTACTTAGGATTTATCCAGTACATCAACCTTAGAGGATCGGGATTGGTCATGATTAGGCCTATCAAGGAGTCGGGTCAGGTTAGTCCCTAGGTTGTCCTTAACCTACACTTAATATATGCATGGCTGAGTCTGGGTGGGCCAATGCCCTTGAAGGGCCTGCTCTACCGAGGCCCTTACCCCACCCTCAAGCGATAGGGCCGGGTCAATACAGGGCCAAGGGCCATAAAACAAGGAAACCAGTTTTTATTCTTTTCTACACTATCATCGAACATTGATAGATTGTTCAATTGAAGCTGATAATGACCCAAAGTTCAAAACTTAGAAAGAAAAAAACATAAAATTGTACAAAGATAGGTGCTAGGACTCCAAGAAAATACAAATAGATTAATTAATACATGTATAAAATCTAAAAATAGTTCTACCGGCACATTTAGATATCCAATAGGAAATTAACATTATCAAAAATATTTTGACGATTGTAGTTGAATATATGTTAAAGATTAAAATAAAGATCAACACTTATTGACACCATAGATGTTAGATATTTAGAAAATAAAAACCATGGAGCCAACTTGAATCATAATTAGTGGTTATTTCTTCTTCTTCTTCTCCTCCTCCTCTTTTTTTTTTTTTCCCTCTCCACTACTAATGTATATCATCATTGTCTTTCTTAATCCCTAGTTTCTTATTGTTATTTGATAGTTAATAAGGGGATCTTAGGCTATATTTATATATAAATATATATTAAAAAGTAAAGAAGATTACAAGGGCCAGGCCAGGTCTGGTATAATCCAAAGTTACAAAAAGAAAAAATTCTTTTATTCTCTTCATTGCGTGAAAATCCGAAAACACACTTCTCGATTGAAAACACAATTTCATGCTAGCCTTTCATCCCTTCAAGCCCATTTTTTGATTCCTTTCAAGGATCAGACCCTTGGTGGAACCCCCATCACCCCTTAGAGTGGTAATACGATCCTTCCTCCCCTCTCCATTCCCCTTCTTCTAGAACTTGTGTCAACCTTATTCTTGCGGTGCTAGTATCTCGTTATAACTTCCATAAAAATATTCAGGGCTAAACTCTCACTCGTCGTCATAGAGTACGATGTGGCCATGCCACTCCCACAACCGTTCATTGTTCCCACTTACTTGGACTCCAATGCATACATCGTGGCCGGCGACCATGACGCCTTGGCCGGAGTTGGCCCGAAGTGACTCCGTGTTGCCCGAGACGATGATGCTAACAATCTCCTCCCTGACCTTCTCCTCTTCTCCAGCAACAATGATCAATCGACAGCGTTCGTTAATTGAAGAAAAGACGGATAAGGAAGGGCTAAGGATGGAGGTGATTAGGTCATTGATGGGTTGAGAAAAGTTGGTATTGAGATGAGGATCATTGAGAATCCTATTCAAAAGACGGTTATCACACTCAGACAAATTGAAGCGGTTGTTAGAGTTCATATTCTCTTTGTGTTGGATGTCGTATGAAGGGTTTTACTGATCTTGGAACAAAGCAAAGGAAGAGAAACAAGCAGGTGCAAGGTTTGTCTAGGGAGAGAGAGATGGAGATGATATTAAAGGTAATGTATGCCTTTATATTTGAGAGAGAGATTTCATTTGGTGAGTCATAGCCTCAAGTGGCCTAGACTTATATAATTTCCTGCAACTGAGAATCTGTGGGCACAGCAAATTCATTTTTTACTTCTTGCGAGAAAACTTATTTGGACCCCTTTTATAAGAAATGATTCCTCACATAGCCCAAGATAATAGTTTCAACTTTTTCTCTTTTCATGCAAGAAAAAAAAAAGACTTTGCCGTTGCATCAAAAGTTGAAAAGTGGCATGCAAGAAAAATTAAAGTTCCCCATAGACGGGGTGTTTACTGCCTTAAGTTGCTAATGAGAGTGGGAGGACAATTGTGACCACAATGGGAGTACAATTTCACAGAAAGAAGAGCGATTCTTTTATAATTGTCTAAGAGTCTAAGAGCAAAACTTTAAGGAAAATAGAATCATTGAAGACAAAATGTGAATCAATAGTTGAATGAAACGTTCTCTTCACCTATGGAACTCTTTCACCGGTTCGGTGATGGATTCTCAAACCCCGTCATCCAAGTCGCGAGACCTCTCCATGAAATGCATTGATAGAAAATGCAATGCGGAACTTTCAATTGAACAAAGTAGCCTATTTATTGAAATTTTATAACGTACAATGTTTTTCTAGATAATTAAAAATAAATAAAATCTCAAGCTACAACATAGATTCTAGACGCTCATACCAGGTGGCAGGAAGATCTTTTCTGGAGCAATAAGAAAATCAGCTTCAATATATTCTAATTTTAAGAAAATACCTTCATCTTGGCTTCAAAAAGAAACTATGAAACCGTGTTAAAATAACAAAAAAGGAAATGGAGGTTACTCTTACTATTTCAAACTTAAAATCCAATGTCCATATCTCCGGGATTTTTGTTTTGGTGAAACACCCTTTTTATAGAAAAGAACAGCTAGTGATACCTTACTATGTTCCATTGAAAACTTATCAAAAACATGCGTCTGCCTTCATTTATTGGCTTCAAAAAGACACATTGAAATGATGTTAAATGAAAAAAAAGGGAAAATGGAGGGAGTTGTTCCTATTTCAAATAGAAAACTTAATTTCCATATCTCCTAAGATTGTTTTATTTTCTGAAACACCCTTTTTATAAATAAAAAAATTAAAAAAAAAAAAAAAAAACCCACCTAGTGATACCTTCCTATCTAATGTCCATATCTCTTGAGATTGTTTTTTCTGATAACACACCCTTTTATAGAAAAGTGCAGCTAATGATACCTTCCTATCTTCCATTGACCACTTGGATGCAAGGCATGTGGTGCGTAGGTGCGCATAGATTTGTTGTTCAAGCACCCAATTTATAGAAAAATACAGGTAATGATACCATCCTATGTTCCATTTACAACTAATCACAAATGTGTACTTCTACCTTCATCTAATGGCTTCAAAAGGAAAGGACACTTTAAAGCAATGCCAAAAGAACAAAAAGGGAAAATGGAGAGAGTTCTTCCTATTTCAAACATAAGATTTAATGTCCATATCTCCTTGGATTGTTTTTATTGATGAAACTCCCTTTATAGAGAAAAGTCCAACTAACGATACCTTCCTATGTTCCATTGACAACTTTGTATGGAAGACATGCGATGTGTTGGCGACCATATATGGATTTAACGTTCATTTTTTGTCTCTCCTTTTACCATTTTTCTTTTAAGACTCTGTTGACTGCTCCTGGCTCACCAAATGTAAATAATGTCCTTACAATTTGTGATTTGTGTGCATTGACTCACAAATAAGTGTCTACCTTCATCTTGGTTTCATAAAGAAACTTTGAAATAGTGTTAAAAGAAAAAAAAGGGAAAATGTAGGGAACTCTTACTAATTCAAACTTAAAATCAAATGTTCATGTCTCTGGGATTGTTTTATTGATGAAACACCCTTTTTTTTTTATAGAAAACACCTACTAGTGATACCTTACTATGTTCCATTGAACACTTTTCACAAATATGCGTCTGCCTTCATCTATTGGCTTCAAAAAGACACATTGAAATGATGTTAAATGAACAAAAAAGGAAAATGGAGGGAGCTCTTCCTATTTCAAACAGAAAACTTAATGTCATATCTCCTAGGATTGTTTTATTGATGAAACACCCTTTTTATAAAAATAAAAAAAAACCCAGCTAGTGATACCTTCCTATCTAATGTCCATATCTCCTGAGATTGTTTTTCTGATAAAAAAAAACCCTTTTATAGACAAGTGCGGCTAATTATACCTTCCTATGTTCCATTGACCAGTTGGATGCAAGGCATGTGGTGCGTAGGTGCCCATAGATTTGTTGTTCAAACATCGTATTTATAAAAAAAATATAGGTAATGATACCTTTCAATGTTCCAATGACAACTAATCACAGATGTGTATCTACCTTCATCTAATGGCTTCAAAAGGAAAGGACACTCAAGCAATGTCATAAGAAAAAAAATGGAAAATGGAGAGAGCACTTTCTATTTCAAACATAAGATTTAATGTCCATATCTCCTAGGAATGTTTTATTGATGAAATAATTTTTTTGGAGAAAAGTCCAACTAATGGTACCTTCCTATGTTCCAATGACAACGTTGTATCCAAGACATGTGGTGTGTAGGCACCCATAGATTTCTTATTCTTTTTTTTTCCTCTCCTTTTACCATTTTTATTTTAAGACTCCGTTGAGTGTTGCTAGCTGGCTAAATGCCCTTGAAGGGGCTACTCTACCTGTAACGCCCCAATTCCAGATACCGATAAAATCGTTCGAATACCCGAAGTTGGCGCTCTACTTCCCGGAATCCGAGAACTTCCAAGATCGTAGGCCCGCAGTGAAGTCCAATTTAAAACTTTTGACCAATATAAACTCAATGGTTAAATGTGCGGAAGCATAATAAATAAAGCGGAAGCATTTGGTATCAATATATATATATGTAAAGTGTGAGCAGAACTACAGTCTAGTTAAAAGGTTCAGTTGTTAATCAAAAGTTAATATATATTTCCATAACTACCCGGCTCACCTACAAAATTCTCTCAAAATCCAAAATAAGAAAAGACTCTCAAAACCCAGGTAAACCATCTCCGCCCTCCGGCTCGACATCCGGGTCGGCCGGGCCCCATCCGTAGTCTCCGATGACAGGCACCTCTACTAATGCTAGCGCATCCTCTGGGATCTCTGGGTCAAGGCCTAAGCACCAAAGATGGGTCAGATCTAAAAGATCTGGCAAGTCACAACATACTACTAACATAGGACAGATATATCAAATGAATAGAGACAGGTAAATAAATTAAAGAATAACAAGGTAATGAACTAGGCAGTCGAGCAGTATAATCATAAGGAATCAGGATAATATACAACAACTAATCTACTACAAAATGGCACATTCACACGAGCTGGAATACCGCGGGATATTATGCCGCTGCCCTCCCATACTGAACACAGTTGCGGCGGGGAAATCTCACCAATGCTGGGAATTACTAATCCGGCAAATCACTCATCATCTCATCACACTCATCACTTAAGACCAGACACGGTATTGCACCGTCCGTCTTAACCACACAGCTCATCATGATAGCTCCTCAACACTCATAATAGCTCCTACCGGGGATGATCAGTCCACAGGCTGAGCTTAAATCAACCGAGTGAATGCCTATGCCAACTCAAGAATAACTCTAAGGGTCTGTGTCTGTCTAGGCTTTGCCTTGCATGAACAAGGTCCTAACCAAGTCTCTAAGAGGTCTGTACAACAATTAGTCTATGGATTATATTCCAAGTCCAAGCCCACTCGTTGGATTCATACCAAGGTCCATCAGCACGTGGCCTGGTCTAAGACAGTCCAAACGAGGCAATATATCCATTTATACTGATAAACAGTTCCTTCTAATCCATCATGACTTAAAAATCCCAATATGAACTACCTCTTCCAACTAAAGGTACACATCTCCACACTTAGGCCCAATAAGGGCCCGCCTAGCCACAGACACGGGTCAGTGTTCTCCAAAACATACTAACGGGTCACCTCTAAGATATCCTAGGTTCAGGTCCTCCATTTATATTTAATTAACAGTTAACAGCTACACTAAGGATCTAAGAATGACAGTAATAATAGAAGTGAAATATGAACTTCAATAAGAGAATCAACAGGGAATAACAACAGTCCAATCCTAGGTAATGGACCATGTTCAGGTTCAGGTCCATCTCCGGTAATTTGATCTCTAAACGAAGTCACTGATGCCATATGATACTGTGTTTGGTGCTTATGAGGTTACGGGCATCATTGACAACTCTTAGGGGTCAAATCATCTTAGATTAACAACCAAAACCCTAATCGGTGGTCCCCGCGAGTCAAGGTTGAGCCACACCATTGACTCGGGTTTAAAACATTGGTAAACGTCCATTTGGATGGTCAATGGGCCCCACAACTAATCACAACTCCTAAATGTTGAAAACCGGAAAATCAGGGTTTCCAGTGCGCTGGGTCGACATGGCACACTAGGGGTTGACCCCCAGGCGGACCTGATGTGTAGTGGGCTCGGTTGACCTCCTGGCCTGGTGGGTCAACCGAGTGCACTGGATAATCTAGGTTAGGCCTCCTGGAAGACTTATTTTGTTTCTAAAGGTTCCCAGCGTGTCCGGTCAACCTCCTGGCCTGGGTGGTTGACCGCATACACCAAAAACCTTAGAAAGATTGATGTCCCAGCTTTCAGACATTTTCTACTGCTAATCCTAAGTACTAGGTCGATCTGAACATAGGGTGCCTGAGTTCCAGGTGAAAAACCAACTTCCAGTTAATTTCCTGCAAAACAGTGGGTACCGGGTCGACCTGGGCAAGGCCAACCCGATCTGGTATGCTGAAAATCAATTCTGCAGAGTTTTGCTAACTGGGAGTTTTTTTTTTCCCAAATTTCAGTGTGCCCGGTCGACCTTGCCCTGCAGGCCAGTCGACCCGGCTAATTGAGACAGATCTCTGCAGAAAACTAACTGGGAGCTGTCTTTTCCCAAATGCAGTGTGGCCGGTCGACCGAGCTCTGCAGGCCGGTCGACCGGGTACACTGCAGGTGGACTCCCAGGTCGACCTCGTGCACGAAAACTGGGAAAAACACAGTTTCAGGTACTTTTCCATTTTTGCTCGTTTTTCCCCCAAACCACTTCCAATCCTTCCCAAACTTCACCAAATCATCACAAAACATAGAATCACTCCAATGCCCATTAATCAACATCATTTTGGCCCATTGGTCCATCAATCAATGAAACCCCCATCCATCAATGTCCAACCATCCAAACAAAACACTAAGCTCCAGGTAAATTTCTAGGACTTGATTAATAACATACATGAACTAAAATCACAAACTCAAAGGAATAAAACATACATTCTAAGTTAGGAGTAAGGTGCACTTGCCTTTCTTGGATTAGAAGGTAGTAGGGAGAGAAGAGAGGAAAACCAAGTCTATCCAAATGAAGAAGAAGATGAAGTAGAAGTAGCTACAGCTCCTAGTATTCTCCCAGCACAACAGTAGCTTAAGAAAGGAAATGAGAGAGAGGAAGAAGAAGGTGAAGTGGCTGCAGCTCCTAGAGAAAATCCTCCAGCACAACAGTAGTTTGGATGGAGAAATGAGAGAGGAAGAAGAGAGAAATGAAGAAGAGAGGAGTGAATGGTTGCTGGGATTTGGGGAAATGTGCTAATTTATAGATTTGGGGGAGTGGTTAATGATTGAAATAGCCTTTAGGGTTACATAGGGTTAGGGTTAGGGGCTCTTTGGTCTTTAGGTTAGAAGGTTCTAGAGGATGCCTTTTGCAATAACCCCCCTTTAGTTTACTAAAAACCCTAGTAAGGGCCTCCCTACACTAGTTAACCCTAGAATTACTCAAAACACCCTACTAACCAAATTACTAACTCAACTAAGCTAGTCTAACTACAACTTAGGAAAATCTATCTAATAATCCTGATTAACCCCTAATTAGCATAATTAGCTAGTAATTAGCAATAATTAGTAATAATTTATATTAATTAGCATTTAAAATATAAATTAGAGGGCCCACAAAGGGTGGGGCCTCACACTACCGAGGCCCTTACCCCACCCTCAAGGGATAGGGCCGGGTCAAGACAGGACCAAGGGCCATAAAACAAGGAAACGAATTTTTATTCTTTTCTACACTGTCATCGAACATTGATAGATTGTTCAATTGAAGTTGATAATGACCCAAAGTCCAAAACTTAGAAAGAAAAAAACATAAAATTGTACAAAGATAGGTGCTAGGACTCCAAGAAAATACAAATAGATTAATTAATACATGTATAAAATCTAAAAATAGTTCTACCGGCACATTTAGATATCCAATGAGAAATTAACATTATCAAAAATATTTTGATGATTGTAGTTGAATATATGTTAAAGATTAAAATAAAGATCAACGCTTTTTGACACCATAGATGTTAGATATTTAGAAAGTAAAAACCATGGAGCCAACTTGAATCATAATTAGTGGTTATTTCTTCTTCATCTTCTTCTCCTCCTCCTCTTCTCTCTTTTTTTTTTTTTCTCTCCACTACTAATATATATCATCATTGTCTTTCTTAATCCCTAGTTTCTTATTGTTATTTGATAGTTAATAAGGGGATCTTAGGCTATATTTATATATAAATATATATTAAAAAATAAAGAAGATTACAAAGGCCAGGCCAGGTCTGGTATAATCCAAGCCCAGCCCTCAAAATTAAAGGGTCTACAAAATTCTATCCGAGTCTGCCCCAGAGCTTTTACAGGGAAAAAAAACTCTCATTTTAAGGGCTAGGCTTGATAACCTTAGCTAGTCTTGATGCACCAAGAGCAACGAGAGAATTTCACATGGACACTTTGATGCTATCATGTAAGGTGTGGTGGTCCCCATATGTCACGAGCTTGGGGCAAAATGTAAACGAAGAAAGATGAGTGTCGCGTAGGAGCTACATACGCCAATGTAGCGTTGGATATGAAGCCACGTGAGCATGTTGTTGGAGAGTCGCTCACACGTGACCAAATAATAATGTTGTTTTGTCAATATTGTCAGAGGCAGACCCATGATTTTCCTTTGGGTGGTGCGGAACTTTTACTACACATTTTTCTCCTAATTTATCTTTCTTGCGTATATAACCTAATCTATCTTTCTTGCATATATAAATTTAGTAATTTGAACTAATTATCATGAATGCAGATAGATCATGAATGCAGATAAATAAATATGTATTTATATTTTACAATTAATAGATTCATTTTAAAATATTTTTTAAATTATTTCTGAAAAGCATGACTCTCCTGAGTCTCCGCTTTGACTCTACCTTTTTTTTTTTCTTTGCATCTAACGAGCTGAGTCCGAGTTACGAGATTTCTAACCTTGGGTAACACTGGACCACATGTCCAGCAACTTTATTATACCTGGACCATGAAGGAATCAAGAGGCAAAACTCGAACATAGAATTCACAATAAAAAAAACTTAGATCCCCACACTTCAATGGTGGGTGTAGCGAGAAACGGAGTGTGGAAAGAAAGAGATGGTGTGCACTTAGAAGCACTCCATGCAATTTGATTTCTATCAAACTTTATATATATATATATATATATATATATGGAAAAAATAAAGTTTAGATAAAGCTTAGTATAATGTCCTTATTAATAAATACACAAGAATCACAATTTGCAAGGACATTATTTGCATTTAGCAAGCTAGCAACACTCAACATAGTCTTAAAATAAAACTGGTAAATGGAGAGAAAAAATTGAACTAGAAATCTATGGGCGCCTACACACCACATGTATTGGAAACAAAGTTGTCAATGGAACATAGGAAGGTACCATTAGTTGGAATTTTCTCCAAAAAAGTGTTTCATCAATAAAACAATCCTATGAGATATGGACATTAAATCTTATGCTTGAAATAGAAAGAGCTCACTCCATTTTCCTTTTTGTTTTTTTCTTTTGACATTGCTTTAGTGTCCTTTCCTTTTGAAGCCATTAGATGAAGGTAGATACACATTTGTGATTAGTTGTCATTGGAACACAGGAAGGTCTCATTACCTATACTTTTCTATAAATAGGGTGTTTGAACAACAAATCTATGGGCACCTACGCACCACATGCCTTGGATCCAAGTGGTCAATGGAACATAGGAAGGTATCATTAGCTGTAGTTTTCTATAAAAGGGTGTTTTATCAAAAAAACAATCTCGGGAGATATGGACATTAGATAGGATGGTATCACTAGCAGGGTTTTTTTTTTTAATACAAAGGGTGTTTCATAAATAAAACAATCTTAGGAGATATGGACATTCAGTTTTCAGTTTGAAATAGGAAGAGCACCCTCCATTTTTCCTTTTTGTTCATTTAACATCGTTTCAATGTCTTTTTGAAGCCAATAGATGAAGGCAGACGCATTTTTGTGATAAGTTTTCAATGGAACATAGTAAGGCATCACTAGATGGTGTTTTCTATAAAAAAAAAAAAAAAAAAAAAAGGGTGTTCCATCAATAAAACAATCCGGAAGATATGGACAATTGATTTTAAGTTTGAAATAGGAAGAGTTCCCTACATTTTCCTTTTTTGTTCTTTTAACACAGTTTCAAAGTTTCTTTTTGAAGCAAAGATGAAGTAAGACACTTATTTGTGAGTCGGTGCACAAGAATCACAAATTACAAGGACATTATTTACATTTGGCGAGCTAGCAGCAGTCCACAGAGTCTTAAATGAAAAATGGTATAATGAGAGAGAAAAAAAAATTAACAATAAATCTATGGTCACCTACACACCGCATGTCTTGGATACAAAGTTGTCAATGGAACATAGGAAGGTATCATTAGTTGGACTTTTCTCTATAAAGGGCGTTTCTTGAATAAAACAATCCAAGGAGATATGGACATTAAATCTTATGTTTGAAATAGGAAGAGCTCTCCCCATTTTCCTTTTTTGTTCTTTTGGTATTGCTTAAAATTGTCCTTTCCTTTTTAAGTCATTAGATGAAGGTAAAAACACATTTGTGATTAGTTGTCAATGGAACATAGGAAGGTATCATTACTTGTATTTTTCTATAAATAGGGTGTTTGAATAACAAATCTATGGGCACCTACACACCACATGCTTTGCATCCAAGTGGTCAATGGAACATAGGAAGGTATCATTTGCAGCACTTTTCTATAAAAGGGCGTTTTATCAGAAAAACAATCTCGGGAGATATGGACATTAGATAGGAAGGTATCACTAGCTGGTTTTTTTTTATATAAAAAGGGTGTTTCATAAATAAAACAATCTTAGGAGATACGGACATTAAGTTTTATGTTTGCAATAAGAAGAGCTCCCTCCATTTTCCTTTTTTGTTCATTTAACATTGTTTCAATGTGTCCGTTTGAAGCCAATAGATGAAGGCATATGCATATTTGTGATAAGTTTTCAATGGAGCATAGTAACGTATCACTAGCTGGTGTTTTCTATATAAAAAAAAAGGGTTTAAACAATCCCGGAGATACGGACATTGGATTTTAAGATTGAAATAGTAAGAGTAACCTCCATTTTCCTTTTTTGTTATTTTAGCACAATTTCATAGTTTCTTTTTTAGGCAGGATGAAGGTAGACACTTATTTGTGAGTCAGTGCACGGTAAACACCTTAGATTTAGTGTAAGTTTTCTTAAATTTAGAATATATTGGAGCGGATTTTCTTATTGCTCTAGAAAAGATCTTCCTGCCACCTTCAATGAGCTTCTAGAATCTATGCTGTAGGTTGAAATTTTATTTATTTTTACTTATCTAGAACAACATTATAGGCTATAAAATTTCAATAAATAGGCTACTTTTTTAATTTGAAAGTTCCACACTGCATTTCCTATCAATGCATTTCATGGAGAGGTCTTGCGACATGGATGACGGGGTTTGAGAATCCATCACCGCACCGGTGAAAGAGTTCCATAGGTGAAGAGAACGTTTCATTCAACTATTGATTCACATTTTGTCTTCAATGATTCTATTTTCCTTAAAGTTTTTCTCTCAGACAATTATAAAAAGAATCACTATTCTTTCTGTTAAATTGTACTCCCATTGTCGTCAGAATTGTTCTCCCACTCTCGTCAACGACTTAAGGCTCTAAACACCCCCTCTATGGGGAACTTTAATTTTTCTCGCTTGCCACTTTTCAGCTATTTGATGCAACGGCAATGTCTCTGTTTTTTTTTATATATTTTTTTTTTCTTGCGTGAAAAGAGAAATAGTTGAAACTATTATCTTGGGCTATGTGAGAAATCATTTTTAATAAAAAAAAAAAGGGTCCAAATGACTTTTCTTGCAAGATGTAAAAAAATGAATTTGCTATGCCCACAGATTCTCAGTTGCAGGAAATTATATAAGTCTAGGCCACTTGAGGCTGTGACACACCAAATGAAATCTCTCTCTCAAATATAAAGGCATACATTACTTTTAATATCATCTCCATCTTTCTCCCTAGACAAACCTTGCACCTGATTGTTTCCCTTCCTTTGCTTTGTTCCAAGATCAGTAAAACCCAACATACAACATACAACACAGAGAATATGAACTCTAACAACCGCTTCAACTTGTCTGAGCGTGATAATCGTCTTTTGAAAAGGATTCTCAATGATCCTGATCTCAATACCAACTTTTCTCAAGCCATCAATGACCTAATCACCTCCATCCTTAGCCCCCTCCTTATCCCTCTCTTCTTCAATTGACGAACGCTGTCGATTGATCATTGTTGCTGGAGAAGAGGAGAAGGTCAGGGAGGAGATTGTCAGCATCATCGTCTCGGGCAACACCGAGTCACTTCGGGCTAACTCCAGCCAAGGCATCATGATCGCCGGCCACAATGTATGCATTGGAGCCCAAGAAAGTGGGAACAATGAACGGATGTGGGAGTGGCATGGCCACATCGTACTCTACGAGGACGAGTTAGAGTTTAGCCCTGAATATTTTTATGGAAGTTATAACGAGATAGTAGCACCGCAAGAATAAGGTCGACACAAGGGCTAGAGGAAGGATAATGGAGAGGGGAGGAAGGAATGTAGTACTAATGTAAGGGGTGATGGGGGTTCCGCCAATGGTCTGATCCTTGAAAGGAATCTAAAAATGGGGTTGAAGGGATGAAAGGCTAGCATGAAATCGTGTTTCCAATCGGGAAGTGTGTTTTTGGATTTTCACACCTTGAAGAGAATCAAAGCATTTCTCTGTTTGTAACGTTTTCTGAGAATGGAAAAATAATTTTTCTTTTTCATTCTTCTTCCACCACAGAATGAGGCAACACAAATGGGCCCTTAAATACGTGATTGTAGGACTTTAATGGGTGAATAATCAGATATTTCAAAATAGGTATCGTGTTTATCTTTTTTTGTTTGGTATAATTATTTTCCTCTTTTAAATTTCTATCTCTATATTTATAACATCATAGTTATTTGTTTAGATATATAATGACGGTGTCCATAAATCATTTACCGATTATCAAGGGGTATGGATTGAATGATTTCATTTATGCCACGTAATAAGATTTATACTTTGCTGATATGAGGGTAACCCATTATTGTTATTGTTGTGACGTATTTTCATGTTTCCATCTCTTTCTTCTATACACACCTAGATATTTCTCAATTTCTCATACTTGCTATTTAGGTTAAACGTAGATTTTTAAACCACAAAAGAAAAATAAATAAATAAAAGAATTGGAATTAAGAGGGTCCCAGTTTGGTCATTTTAAAACATTTGGATCCTTTCTAAGGTGTGAGATGTGTAATCTAACCAAGCTCTGTTAATATTTTCAGTGGGCCACTTGTGCATTTGCCCCACTTACCTGAACGTTCTAGAATTTCTCTGATGTTGGTGCCGTTGGTACTAATGATGCTTTGGCCGCATGTTAAGTCACAAATGATGGATGTGTCATCTTGTTCAACAAAGTCTTTTCCCAATTATTGGAGTGAATTCTATCATATCATTTCAATCTATTCTGAGCCAAATTATCGGAATTCCCTATCATGATTATGAATTGTCAATATCTCAGAATTCCGATCGGAGTTGTGATAAAACTTCCACATGACTTATTAATCTACCAAGGGTTTGTTTGGTTAAAGGCATTTATCATGATAAGGAATTGGACTTGTTAGGAAATCCAGACATGACGTGATATCTTATCCCTTAGGCATTCCAAATGCTCTATTTGATATAAATATTAAGAATTCCACAGAATCCCGGCATTCCGAATTTGAAGGGGTAAGAGCATTTGGAATTCTACTTTAGAGGGCAGAAAGTGGAAGTCTCAGAATTCTCACAGACAAGAATTTTCACAATTCTTCCAAAGAAACAATGACCCAAAGATGGTCACAGAAAAAATCATTGACATGGCAAAAAAAGATGTTCCCTCTTGGTTAGATTACAAAGCCCACAGCTGAGAAAGGATCCAAAAGTCTTTAAATGACCAAACTTGGAACCCTCCTAATCCCAATTCTTATCTTTATTTATTTATTTATTTATTTTTCTTTTGTGGTTTGAAAATCTACATCCAAGTATAAGAAGTTGAGAAATATATAGGTGTGTATAGAAGAGAGAGATGGAAAATTGAAAACACATAACAACAAAAACAACAATGGGCCACTCTCATATAAGAAAAGTCTAAATCTTATTACGTGGCATAAAAGAAATCATTCAATCAAAACGCTAACCCCTTGACAATCGATAAATGAAGGACACCATCATTATATATCTAAAACATACTAACTATGATGTTATAGATATAGAGATAGAAATTTAAAAGAGGAAAATAATTATATAAAACAAACACAATACCTATTTTGAAATATCTGATTATCCCCCCATTAAAGTCCTACAATCTCGTGTTTAAGGGCCCATTTATGTTGCCTCATTCTGTGGTGGAAGAAGAATGAAAAAGAAAAATTATTTTTCCATTCTCAGAAAACGTTACAAACAGAAAAATGCTTTGATTCTCGTCAAGGTGTGAAAATCCAAAAACACACTTCTAGATTGGAAACACGATATCATGCTTGCCTTTCATCCCTTCAACCCCATTTTTAGATTCCTTTCAAGGATCAGACCCTTGGCGGAACCCCTATCACCCCTTACAGTAGTACTACATTCCTTCCCTCTCCGTTATCCTTCTTCTAGCCCTTGTGTCAACCTTATTCTTCCGGTGCTACTATCTCGTTATAACTTCCATAAAGATATTCAGGGCTAAACTCTAACTCGTCCTCGTAGAGTACAATGTGGCCATGCCACTCCCACATACGTTCATTGTTCCCACTTTCTTGGACTCCAATGCATATATTATGGCCGGCGACCCTGACGCCTTGGCTTGAGTTAGCCCAAAGTGACTCTGTGTTGCCCGAGACGATGATGCTAACAATCTCCTCCCTGACCTTCTCCTCTTCTCCAGCAACAATGATCAATCGACGGCGTTCGTCAATTGAAGAAGAGAGGGATAAGGAGGGGCTAAGGCTGGAGGTGATTAGGTCATTGATGGGTTGAGAAAAGTTGGTATTGAGATGAGGATCATTGAGAATCCTATTCAAAAGACGGTTATCACGCTCAGACAAGTTGAAGCGGTTGTTAGAGTTCATATTCTCTTTGTGTTGGATGTTGTATGAAGGGTTTTACTGATCTTGGAACAAAGCAAAGGAAGAGAAACAAGCAGGTGCAAGGTTTGTCTAGGGAGAGAGATGGAGATGATATTAAAGGTAATATATGCCTTTATATTTGAGAGAGAGATTTCATTTGGTGCGTCATAGCCTCAAGTGGCCTAGACTTATATAATTTCTTGCCACTGAGAATCTGTGGGCACAGCAAATTCATTTTTTAAATCTTGCAAGAAAATCCATTTGGACCCTTTTTATTAAAAATGATTCCTCACATAGCCCAAGATAATAGTTTCAACTATTTCTCTTTTCATGCCAGAAAAATATACATAAAAAAAAAAACAGAGACATTGTCATTGCATCAAATAGCTGAAAAGTGGCAAGCGAGAAAAAATAAAGTTCCCCATAGAGGGGGTGTTTAGAGCCTTAAGTCGCTGACGAGAGTGGGAGAACAATTCTGATGACAATGGAAGTACAACAGAAAGAAGAGAGATTCTTTTTATAATTGTCTAAGAGAAAAACTTTAAGGAAAATAGAATCATTGAAGACAAAATGTGAATCAATAGTTGAATGAAACGTTCTCTTCTCCTATGGAACTCTTTCACCGTTGCGGTGATGGATTCTCTAACCCCGTCATCCAAGTTGCAAGACCTCTCCATGAAATGCATTGACAGAAAATGCAGTGCAGAACTTTCAATTGAGCAAAGTAGCCTATTTATGGAAATTTTATAACGTACAATGTTTTAGGACTTGAGTTGGACTTAGAATGTACCCTAGGACCACGTGTCATGTGCTTGACAAACATGGGCAGCTAGAATGTAAGGGATTATCTAGTGGTTTGGACTTGTTTTGTAACTTGGCTTGAATGAGACGGTCTCTATGATTACGGTCTTGTATATTGAACCAGCCAGATATGCTTGTTTTGTCTCTCGTGTCAAGCACCACTTCACTACTCTTATCTGACCACAGTAGGTTCCACTGTGCGGAAGATTGCATGTCATGACCATCTGCAGTTTGGTGGTTTATAGATGGGCCGATTACTTGGACATCATTTATAGATGACGCCTTGGCTGGAGTTAGCCCCAAGTGACTTGGTGTTGCCCAAGACGATGATGTTGACAATCTCCTTCCTGACCTTCGCCTCTTCTCCAGCAACAATGATCAATCGACAGCGTTCATCAATTGAAGAAGAGAAGGATGAGGAGGGGCTAGGGTTGGAGGCGATTAGGTCATTGATGGGTTAAGAGGAGATGGTATTGAGATCAGGATCATTGAGAATCCTATTCAAAAGATGACTATCACACTCAGAGAAGTTGAAGCGGTTGTTAGAGTTCATATTCTCTGTGTTGGATGTTGTATGAAGGGTTTTACTGATCTTGGAACAAAGCAAAGGAAGAGAAACAATCAGGTGCAAGGTTTGTCTAGGGAGAGAGATTGAGATGATATTAAAGGTAATGTATGCCTTTATATTTGAGAGAGAGATTTCATTTGGTGAGTCACTGCCTCAAGTGGCCTAGACTTATATAATTTCTTGCAACTGAGAATCTGTGGGCACAGCAAATTCATTTTTTTACTTCTTGCCAGAAAAGTCATTCGGACCCTTTTTATAAGAAATGATTCCTCACATGGCCCAAGATAATTGTTTCAACTATTTCTCTTTTGGTGCAAGAAAAATAAAACAAAAAAAAAAAAAACCAAATACCTCGTCGTTGCATCAAATAGCTGAAAAGTTACAAGCGAGAAAAATTAAAGCTCCCCATAGAGGGGGTGTTTAGTGCCTTAAGTCGCTGACGAGAGTGGGAGAACAATTCTGACGACAATGGGAGTACAATTTAACGGAAAGAAGAGCGATTCTTTTTATAATTGTAAGAGCAAAACTTTAAGGAAAATAGAATCATTTAAGATAAAATGTGAATCATTAGTTGAATGAAACATTCTGTTCACCTATGGAACTCTTTCACCGGTGCGGTGATGGATTCTCAAACCCCGTCATCCAAGTCGCAAGACCTCTCCTTGAAATGCATTGATAGGAAATGCAGTGCGGAACTTTCAATTGAACAAAGTAGCCTATTTATTGAAATTTTATAGCGTATAATGTCGTTCTAGATAAGTAAAAATAAATAAAATTTCAAGCTACAACATCGATTCTAGAAGCTCATTCAAGGTGGCCGGAAGATCTTTTCTAGAGCAATAAGAAAATCAGCTACAATATATTCTAAATTTAAGAAAACTCATACTTAATCTAAGGTGTTTATCGTGCGCTGACTCACAAATAAGTGTTTACCTTCATCTTGGCTTCAAAAAGAAACTATGAAACCGTGTTAAAATAAGAAAAAAGGAAAATGGATGTTACTCTTACGATTTCAAACTTAAAATCCAATGTCCATATCTCTGGGATTGTTTTACTGTTGAAACCCCTTTTTTTTTTTTTATAGAAAACTCTAGCTAGTGATACCTTACAATATTCCATTGAAAACTTATCACAAATATGCGTCTGCCTTCATCTATTGGCTTCCAAAAGACATATTGAAACGATGTTAAATGAACAAAAAAGGAAAATGGAGGGAGCTTTCCTATTTCAAACAAAAAAACTTAATGTCCGTATCTCCTATTATTGTTTTATTGATGAAATACCCTTTTTATAAAATAAATAAATAAATAAATAAAAATAGCTAGTGATACCTTCCTATCTGATGTCCATATCTCCTAAGATTGTTTTTCTGATAAAAACACCCTATTATAGAAAAGTGCAGCTAATGATACCTTCCTATGTTCCATTGACCACTTGGATGCAAGGCATGTGGGGCATAGGTGCCCATAGATTTGTTGTTCAAAGACCCTATTTATAGAAAAATACAGGTAATGATACCTTCCTATGTTCCATTGACAACTAATTACAAATGTTTTTCTATGTTCATCTAATGGGCTCAAAAGGAAAGGACACTTTAAAGCAATGCCAAAAGAACAAAAAGGGAAAATGGAGAGAGCTCTTCTATTTCAAACACAAGATTTAATGTCCAAATCTCCTTGGATTGTTTTATTGATGAAACGCCCTTTATAGAGAAAAGTCCAACTTATGATACCTTCATATGTTCCATTGACAACTTTGTATCCAAGACATGTGGTGTGTTGGCGACCATGGATTTATCGTTAATTTTTTTTCGCTCTCCTTTTACCATTTTTCTTTTAAGACTATGTTGACTGCTGCTAGCTCACCAAATTGAAATAATGTCCTTACAATTTGTGATTCTTGTGCATTGACTCACAAATAAGTGTCTACCTTCATCTTGGCTTCAAAAAGAAACTTTGATACCGTGTTAAAAGAACAAAAAAGGAAAATGTAGGGAACTCTTCCTATTTCAAACTTAAAATCCAATGTCCATGTCTCCGGGATTGTTTTATTGATGAAACACCTTTTCTATAGAAAGCACCAGCTAGTGATACCTTACTATTTTTCATTGAAAACTTATCACAAATATGCGTCTGCCTTCATCTATTGGCTTCAAAAAGACACATTGAAACAATGTTAAATGAACAAAAAAGGAAAATGGAGGGAGCTCTTCCTATTTCAAACAGAAAATTTAATGTCCATATCTCCTAAGATTGTTTTATTAATGAAACACCCTTTTTATAGAAAAACCAGCTAGTGATACCTTCCTATCTAATGTCCATATCTCCTGAGATTTATTTTTTTTTATTACAAAACACCCTTTTATAGAAAAGTGCAGCTAATGATACCTTCCTATGTTCCATTTACCACTTGGATGCAAGGCATGTGGTGCGTAGGTGCCGATAGATTTGTTGTTCAAACACCCTATTTATAGAAAAGATACAGGTAATGATACCTTCCTATGTTCCATTGACAACTAAGCATAGATGTGTTTCTACCTTCATCTAATGGCTTCAAAGGAAAGAACACTTTAATTTAAAGCAATGCCAAAAGAAACAAAAAGGAAAATGAAGAGAGCTCTTTGTTGGGAAGTCTCACATCCCACATCGCCTAAGTAATAGGCTTGTCATGTCTTAATATACCTGTATGGGCCTTCCACCTATCAACTTAAGCTTTTGGGCTGGTATATGATTTCTTACACTCTTCCTATTTCAAACATAAGATTTAATGTCCATATCTCCTAGGATTGTTTTATTGATGAAACGCCCTTTATAGAGAAAAGTTCAACTAATGATACCTTCCTAAGTTTCATTAACAACTTTGTATCCAAGACATGCGGTGTGTAGGCGACCATGGATTTATTGTTCATTTTTTTTTCTCTCCTTCTTTTACCATTTTTCTTTTAAGACTTTGTTGACTTCTGCTAGCTCGCTAAATGCAAATAATGTCCTTGCAATTTGTGATTCTTGTGTATTTATCATTCAATTTTATTGCCTTCAATAAATAAGGCAACTTGTCTTTTGATAATGATAAAGAAGGCCATTATACTAAGATTGATATAAATTAACTTGATTTTTTTCCATATATATAAAGTTTGATAGAAGTCAGATTGTGCATGGAGAGTTTCTCAATGCACTCCATTTTTTCTTTCCACACTCCCTTTCTCTTTACACCTACCATTCAAGTGTGGGGATCTCAAATTTTTCTTTGCACACCCCACATAAGTACCTAAATTAACCCCACACCCACCCCTTCCACAACCACCACCGCCCCCACCTGTAGCACTGTCGGACGGGGGGCGGGAGGGAGGGAGGGACATAAAAAAGGAGGAAGGGGGAGGGGGAGGGGAGGGGGAGGGGGAGGGGGAGAGGGAGAAGGACAAAGAAAGAGGGAGAGAGAGAGGGAGGTGGCAGGCGAAGGCGGGTAGGGAGACGGAGGTGGTGGATGGAAGCAAGCTGGAAGAGGGGGAGGGACAGAGAGGGAGACAGGGGTAATTTGGAGATTTTCCATAGGAGTATATTATTGATAATTCTTTAAAATGGTAGTGTGAAAAGACGGAATATATGGATTGTAACTTCAGTTGGCATATAGAAAGAGCTGAAATTACTGTGAGAATTGGGGACCTTGAGATACCACAAAGTGATTCTTTTTGTGACCTTGGCTTTATAATTAGAAAGGATTGGATGATCGATGAAGATGTCAAACTTAAGATAAAAGCGAGATGGTTGAAGTGGAGACTTGCTTCTGGAGTGCTTTATGACAGACAAATACCAAAAAGATTGAAGGAAAGTTTTACAAGACAGCGATTACACCAGCTATGTCCTATGGAGCAAGAAATTAGCCAATCAAGAAGCAACATATGGACAAAATGGGTGTAGTTGGGATGAAAATGTTTGGGTGGATGTGTTGTAAAATTAGGAAGGATAAATTTACAAATTAACACTTTCAAGAGCATTTAGGAGTGGCAATAATATTGATTAAAATTAGAGAAGCCTGTTTGAGATGGTTTGCGCATGTTCAACGTAGGCCGGTAGTGGTATCGATCAATTAGAAAAAGCTCGATTATGAAGTTTGATGGCCCTCCAAGGGGAAGGAGTAGGCCAAAGAGGAAGTGGATGGAGGTAGTAAATATTAATATGTAGAAGTGTAACTTATCTGAGGATTTGACTCAAGATATATCGAAATGAAGGAACAGAATTTACCTATTTGACTCTGTATAGTTGGGACAAGACTTTGATGATGATGATCTTGAGTGTGGAAAAAAAAGATTTTGTGTATTTAGAAGCTCTCTTTTGCATGATCAAGTGGGAAACATGCAAAATTCAAACTTGAGGGAAATTCGAGCGTTGGCATACTTTGAAAAGAAAAAATACCAGGTGGCATCATTTCAGCCCCATCTGTGGATTTCCTTCAACGGTATTAACAAAAAAAAAAAAAAAAAAAGTTTTATAATAAGGTCACGTGCGAACCACTCTCCAACCTATGCCCACATGGCATCATCTCCGACACTAAATTGGCATATGTAGCACCCATCATTCTTTGTTTACTTTTTGAACCAAGCTCGTCTTATGGGGCCCACAACAACTTACATGTTCGCATCAAAAGTGTCAATGCAAAATTCTCTTGTTTAGGGATGTAAATGGGTCGCGATTATTCAATTGCCCAGAGATTTCGACCCATTAAAAATTAGCTCCGGGTCCTTATTTAGGTCCCAATAAGTAAATGGGTTCGGATCCGGGTCTTCTTTTGGACCCATGACCTAAACAGGTTCAGATCCGGTTCCACCTTGGTTTAGATCCAGGACCCGACATCTCAATTTTCGAGATTCTTTCTTAAAAACTAGGTTATTCCCCATATCATTTCTTTACCTAGACCCGACCCGTCCAATATACGGCTCCAGTTCCATCTTCTCATAAATGGCTCTGGTTCCACATTTTCATTAACGATTCTGGGTCCGGGTCCACCATGGACCCACACCAAAACCAACCCGTTTACATCCTTACCCTTGTTGATCTTTGTGCATCAAGACTAGGGTTCTCAAGCCTAGTCCTTAAAATGAGGGTTTTATTTTTCTTTAAAAGCTCCGGGGCAGGCTTGGATAGAATTTTGTAGAATCTTTAATTGGAGGACTAGGCTTGGAAAATACCAGGCGTGGCATGGCCCTTGTAGTTTTCCTTACTTTTTAATATATATTTATATATAAATATAGCCCAAGATCTCCTTACTAACTATCGAATAACAATAAAAAAAAACCGGAGATAAAGGTGTAAACAATGATGATATACATTAGTAGTGGAGAGAAAAAGAAATAACCAATAATTGTGATTCATGTTTGTTTGCATTGTTTTCAAATATCTAACATCTATGGTGTCAATAAACGTTGATCTTTATTTTATTCTTTAACAAATATTCAACTACAGTTGTCAGAAAATTTTGATATTTTTAATTTTCCTTTGGATATCTAAATGTGCTAGGAGAACTATTTTTAAATTTTATATATGTAAGTGCCTAAATCTTACAGACTTGATTAGGTGAGTATGAAACTCATAATAATGTTGTTAAGCTTCTTTGGGAAGGATGGATTTCCTTAAGACCTGAAAGGGAAGGAGAAACAAAGGTCAAAGACCGTGGCTGCAGTCAGCCGAACGCCCTCTGATGCCTGAGTTAGTGCTATCACTGAACAAATGATCAATGGAGAAAAGCCAGTATGCTTGTATTGTGTGGCATGGCTTACCTTTTTGCGATCTTTACCCTTGTATATATATATAGGAGGAAATTTCATTTGGTGCTCCCTTAGTGGGGGTAGGTGGAGATACTGTCCAGTCGGATCATGAGCTGACTTCTCGTATTAATGTGGATGTGATCGGTCGATAAGGACAAGCCCTTATCAATATTCGGTGCCCGTCTTATATGTCAGTACGTTCTGTAATGTAGTCGTAGCTTTATGGGAGTACAATCATGGTCTAGTATTCATCTTTGTTGGCTGTACCGAGCTGAAGATGATGCCGAGTGTAACACACTGACCCACCTTAATTCCGATTTAGAGTTAATTAACTTAGATTAGTAGCTTGATGGATGTTTTGAATGTAATTGGGCTTGATTAGGTAGAATTAGTTGGGTTTGACCATGGACTAAGTAGACTATGACTTTTGGAGTGTTTTGGGCTTTTGTGTGTGTATTTAGAATTTTATGGATTTTTAGCGCATTGCATAAAGCATAGCATGGGCTTTGATTTTCATGTTTTGACCCAATGGATTCGGATCCATCTTGGCCCATTTCCAACCCATTTTTCTAGCCCAAGCCCCATTTTGAAAATTCTACAACTTAGTGGCACTTGCATGCAGCTGCAGGGAAAATTTTCATATGAAACACCCATCCAGCCATTCTTCTCCTCTTCCTTCATTTCCAGCAACTGAAATTCCATCTCCTCTTCACTTCTTCTCCAAATGTTCTCAAGATAAGACTCTAGGGACCTTGCATGTGAGATTGGGAGTTCTACTTGCATCTTCCTTCTTGTCTACAACAACGGTTTCAACTCTCAAGTCAAGAACAACTCTACTGTTTTCATTTCTCAACACTTTTGGTAAGATCCTTGATTCAAAATTCATGTCTCCTTGTTCAAATCCGAATTTGGAAGGCTATGTTGGTGTTGCATGTGGATTTCAAACCCATTCTTTTCATTTACCATTGTAGGACTTCATCTTCTTCATTTCATTTGGGGGTTTTTCTTTTGGAGAGCTTGCTTGGGATATAGAGCTTGGATTTGTGATTTTTAGCTTCAAACACCTTAAGGCAAGTTAAATTTATATAAATGTATGCATGTATCCCTATTTGATTCTTTGAATATCATCAATCATGTTAGATACCCATTCCTTTGCTCAAAAATGGATTTTTGTTGATGTTTTGGATATAAGAAATTGATTGTTTTTCTTGTTGATTCAATGTTGAATGTAAATTGGACAGTTCTTGAGTTTTGTGAGCATTTTGGTGGATCATTTTCGTCCAAATTATGTCTTGAAAAGATGGTTTTTGGTTTAGAAGATAGAACACAGAAAACAGGGCATTTTCTGAGTTCAAAAGTGTTTACAGTGATCATGTCGCTCGAGCCAAGCCTTTGGTCGCTCGAACGGACAAGTTTCTGCCCAGAAAATGCGTCACAGAACCTTGGTCGCTCGAGCGGATCATTGGTTTGCTCGAGCGGACGGGCCCATTGGGCCCAACAGTGCTAACTTCGAATGGCCATAACTTTTTAACAGTACGTCCATTTTTGAAGTTCCACATACCGTTGGAAAGCTCTTGAGGTGTAGAATCCAATGGTCCATATATATAATTGATTTGAAATTTCTGAGAATAAGTGGATATTGGATTTTAGTAAAAACTATGGCTTTCGGATGGTACCGCGAGCCAAGCGTTGAACCGTAGTATGTTTAGATCAATTGGCCTGATAGTTGGACCTTAAGGATGTATACCTTGAACATTTTATCATGACCAATGGACTTGTATATTATGTGGATGCGGTTTGAGCAACCGTGCACCCACAAGGAACCTCGTGTTCTTAGAAATTGAGATCCGAACCAAATGTGTTATACTAAGGGATTCGGTGCCCAAATTATGTAACGCCAAGGGTTCTTTTGTACGCCACTAACACCGAAATCCTTAGTACTATACTGAGTTGGACGGTGAAGACCCCGAGAGTTCCCAAGACCGTAGGATTGGCTTGTTTCATATCTTGATTCTGTCTATGATTTATGTTCATTCATTGCATTCCGTTTCCAGTACTCTCGTATGACTTGATCATACTTCTATCTAGTTATGTATATCTTTCTTATGTACTTGTTTTATATTATATATGTTTCCACTTTTGATCCGTTACATCTTGATAAGTTCTGAATTATGATATGATATGTTCTATATATGTTCTGTTAATATGTGCTTTTATTCCGCGAGTCGGCACCACTTGGCTTCGACCCTATCTAAGTCGGACCCGGCTAAGTGTGGGTTTAGTATATATTTCTGGCCCTCTGCAGATGGGATTATATTCCGAGGGTTGACCGGCACCCTAGGTCCACGATGGAGAATTTTGGGCCCTCTGTCTCCTAGTGGCACCACCCTGTTCTGTTCTGTTCTGTATTCTGCTCTCACTTTACATACATGTTTACATGGTTAATTTGAGAGAATATAGATAATGTGGATGTGCCATTTAGTTCTGTTATTGTGTATACCTATAAATCTTGATTCATACGCCTCATGCTTATTCTTGCTCAGATTTGCCTAGTGATCATGCTTTGACCTCATATGATTTATACCTGTTAATTATTCAATTGTCTCATGTTATATGATTTATATTTGTTTATCTTGCTTAGCTTAGTCTAATGGTGCTACACTTGGCGTTACAGGTGACTACCTCGATGCCACCGATCCGGAGATCCACGAGGAGGAGGAATCTCCCCGTCACGTAGCTGAATGGACTTCTGAAGATGTCTTCTAGACATCTACTCGTTGAGATTGGACGCAAAAATGACCCATAGACCGTGGCTTGGATTGCCACATCTTTTGTTATAGTTTATAAACTTGTTTAGACTATGACTTGTAAACCTTAACTTAACGTACTTCTTTCTCTTTCTATCTTTTGAACTTAAACTCGAACCTTTAATCTATGCTCACGAACATTATGCTCTATATCTTGAGGTATTTGATGTTGTTGGTTTACAATTTGATATCTATTTGATAGAAATTACACAGGTGGAAATACAGGTGAATAGAAAGTTTGAAACCTCACACGTGAAATCCTGTGGGTGAATTCCGTTCGTGGGGACAAGGGTCAATTTGTTTGACTCGAATCCCCATGTGGGCGTTTGTCGCGCCTCGAGATGGGTGCACTCTTGGGCTCGGGGCGTGACACCGAGACCAGATATGGACGCATCATGGCACTGTTGCTAAGTTGCCTTATGCAGAGACCGAGGTGAGCCTAACTGATACTCTTACCGAAGCTAACTCAAGCTCAGTGCTAGCTGGCACTGTTGCGGAGCTAGATGTGTCTTGGCACTACTACCGAGCTTGGACACCAAGATCGAAATAAGCCAAGTCGGTACTGTTACCGAGACTAGCTCAATCTTACCATTAGGAAAACGTCCCACACAATTGCCCTCTAGCCCGTGACCACTTAGAGTTCTCCAATACTTTGAGGTCGGGAGCTAAGATTATGTCAGGAGAGTCTTGGGTATCAATTTGAACTTTGTCTCGGTGTTGGCTGGTGACGTTTGATCTCTATCATGATGTCTATTCATCTGCCCGAGACAATAAATAGCACGTCGGTGTCGCTTCATCTACCCGAGGCGATAAATAGCACGTTGTTGTTGCTTCGCCTACCCGAGGTAATTAATAGAGCATCTGAATCATTGCTGGAGGTGAACTGGCGGTGCCACGTGTCTCCATCTGGTTGGTCATCCAGCGACGCAAACAGTGTTCGAGGTGATGCCTCACACGCGTGCTTTTTTTTGGAATCCGGAAGGGTGCCATTCTTTCTATAAATAGGGTTTTTCCTTCTTCATTTTTCTACTTTGGCATTCATCAGAGAGAGTTCCTGCTGCAAGGGAGAAGAAGCCCTACCGGAGTTTTGTTCTTAGCGAGTCTAAGTTCGAAGTCGTCCTTCTTTTCCTTTTGTGAGTCTTCTTCCTCATCTCCTTCCTTCGTTCATCTTCTATTTAGGGTTTCTGCCTTAGGGTTTCTACCTTCTGCTCTTTCCAGTTTCTCTATTCTTAGGAAAATGGGAACTTATAGGCATTGGCTGGACACCCCTGAGGCCATGGCAGGGTTCAGGGAGATGTATGGGATCCCAAACAACGTCCAAACCAAACTAGATAACCCAAAGAACCCTTTTAAGGGTTACTCGTTCCATGATGGCTAGATGTCATTTCCTCTGGTCTCAATAATCGAAGGAGGGGTTAGGTTTCCTACTCACCCTCTTCTTAGAGCTTGCTTGGTGACATAGCACCTTAGCCCCTATCAGCTGATGCCCAATAGCTACAAAGTAATAATGGGTGCCGACTAGCCCAATGAGATCTTGGGCATTAACCTCGGTGTCCATGACATTGAAGATGTGTACAATGTCTGCAAGTCCGCGAGAGACAGTCACTACTACTACCTCTGGGGGAAACCAAAACTGGAGCATTTTGTCTATGATTTGGAGGACTTGAATAGACATGCCGGAGACGATCATCTGCTCGTCTCCCGTAATTGGGAGTTTGGCGAGGCCGAGACCGAGGTGGAGAGGTTATATAGGATCCCTTGTCACTTCGGGGTTCTCCCAAGTAAATACCGATCTCCTGTGAGTGCTCTTATTTTCTTTTCTTGTTTTGCAAAGCTGAAGCTTTTCTCTTGTCGTGCAGAGGTTAGACAAAGGTGCCAGGGGGCTAAGCGTGCCGGCTGGAAGAGAAATGACAGCTGGATGAAGACCGTGGCGACTACCAGGGCCATCACGGGCGAGCTGCCTGGTCCTTGCTTGGGTACGAGCCGAGGTACCATACGTACATAAAGAGGAAGGAGCCTGTGCTCGCCCTGATCGACGTCGAGCGCCAAAGAGCTTCAGGTACTGAGGCATCCAAATCGCCCACCGGCTCAGAGGTCGCCGACCTGTCCCAACTCGTCAAAGCCAATTCGTCCCCCTCCAGCCAAGAAGAAGAAAGGGTAGATGATATGGAGCGACGACGCCCTATTTTAAAGACAAAAGATCTCGGGACTAAACTCTTTGGTAGCCGAGCTCCTGCCACACTTTTTTTTGTTGACCCCACTCCCGTCTCCGCGGCCTCGAGTAGCACCAGAGTTCCTTCTTCTGTTGCTTCGAGAGCAATTCGGCAGCGCTCCGCCAACACCGCAAGGGAAGGAGGTCGGGCGGAGAAAAGGCCCCAGTCCGAGGGCCAAGGCAGAAGAGCTCGGCAGCGCTCTGCCAAAGAGGCGAGGGAGAGGGCTCCGAAAGAGAAAAGACCCAAGGCCGAGGGCTCGGCAGAGAAGGGCCCTGGTCAAGTCTCAGCTCCTCAGCCTGTAGGGCTGGCACCGTGGAGGCCAGGCCTCCTACTCGGGCCTAGGAGGCCAATGATGGTGGAGGACCGTCTATCCAGCAGCCCTCTCGTTGTCGCTACTCTCACCAACGCCTACGCTCTTCCACCCGACATGCAGAGGCATAAGGGAGCAGATGATGCGTCGCTGCTTATTTCCTCTCTGAAGTCAGCCTTCTCGATAAGTCTTTATCATAGATCCTATGTAGTGTTTGATCTTGTTTGCTTTTCTCTAACACTTGATTCTTTTCTCAGATTGTGTAAAGGGTTCAGGTGGTCCTGGAAAGGACCCGTGAAAATGGGTCTAAGGTCGAAAAGCTGGAAACAGAGAAGAAAAAACTTGCGATGGCCTTGGAGGGGAGTAACCAGATGCTGAAAGAGGTGAAGGAGAAGAACAGCAGCCAAGGGGTCGAGCTCGAGTTTGCACTTAACGAAATATTGAAGTTGAAGGTCGAAACCCATGAGCTGAAGGGGGCGGCCGAGGTCAAGGCAAAGAGGGCACTCAAGCTTGAGGCCGAGCTGGTGAAACGAAATGCCAAGCTCAAACTAGCGCACAAGGAAAAGGCCGATCTCTAAGCCTCAGTCCAAGCTGAAGTTGGCGCAGCATTCCAGGACGGGGTGGATGCGACAACCAAGGAATATGAGGCCCAAGTCAAGAAGATAAGCTCGGCTCTGTTCGAGCTTGGGTGTCGAGCTGCATTGAAGAAGGCAGGGATCCTCAAGGATCACCCTATTTATCAGAACCTGTCCAAGTTTTCAAGTCCCGAGCCGGAACTGAGTCCTACCCCCACTCCTAAGGTCGCTCTAGAGGCTGTTTCGACTCATCTGCCCGAGGTTACTCCCCAAGCTGTTGCGACTGGCCCTCCAGATGCCAATGCAGAGGCCTCTACGCCTTGAAGCTTTTTTTATGTATTTTTTTTTCTTTTTTGTAATGGTGGAAAAATGTAAAGAATTTTGTAATCTCTTCTTCAATCAATGAATATAACTTCTTTCCCATACTTGCCTCCGATCTTTCTTTTGAAAATAACATCCATGCGTTTGACCTATGTTCCATAACTGGGCCCTTAGCATAAATGCCTGATTCTTTGACCAAGTAGTTGAGTTCTGTTCAGTAACCAAAATTAAGTAACCATTGGGCAAATGACTTCGATTCCACAACCAGAAGTGACTTAGTCTAATCGAATTAGGTTCAACAACCGGAATTCCATTTGTTCTTAAGTTCTGTAGCTAAAGAAGTACATGTATCCTTGGAGAGAGAACTTTAGTTGGTTCAATAACCGAACTTGATTCTCAGAGGAAACCATCGAGTTCTTTTAACCGGATGCTTTGCATAGTTGGTTCTGCAACTGAACTAGGATAGCCGCCGAGTTCCATAACCTGGCGTTTTGTAGTTTTGGTCCTGTGACGGAGCTGAGGACACCGAGTTCTATAAGAAGGTGTGCCTTAAACTGTATTAAGGTCTTTCTTTACTTCTCTAATGCTCTGTAGAGTTAGGTAGTTAGGTAATTGATGAGCTCCACAACTTGGCGAGAATTGGAGCTCCCGTGACTGATGTTGTCCAAGCCGTGGCTGGTGCTATCACCGAGGCCATTGCTTGAGCTGTCACGATTAAAGTTATCCAAGCTACGGCTGGTGCTGTCACCGAGGCCACCGCTGGAGCTTTGTAAACCGAGGCTGGTGCTACCACCAAGGCCAATGCTAAAGTTGTGCAGTCGAGGCGGGTGTTACCACCGAGGCCACTTCTGAATCTGTCATGATTGAAGAAGCCGAGTTGAGGCTGGTGATGTCACCGAGGCTACAGTTGGAGCTTCTACCGAGCTGATGCTTCTACCAGCTGCTGCTATCACCGAGCTAAGATTTCAGCCTAGTTCTGTAACTTGACTCTTTGTATAGCTGGTTCTATAACCGAGCTGAAGCCACCGCCGAGTTGGTGCCGTCACCGAGCTGGTACTGTCATCGAGCTGAGACTCGTGGATGAAGACTTTGCATAGCAAGTCAAGGAACCATTCCCAAGATTTATGTCTCTATCTTGGTGATTTCGTCTTCAACCCGTTTTGCCCCCTCACCCGGTATTGGGCCGACTTTGTATAGTAACAAGGGCCTTTGAATGGATGTTTTGTAACAACCACCATGCTTCCTTGATGAGCTCAAACATATGTCCTTGGGGGGGCTAGTTAGTAGTGCCTTCCGGGTCATCACTATCCTAACCATTGTCAGTTCGGCGCCAATGAGTTCGGTCTCTTTTGATGTAGTCCTCCAAGTGCCCGTCCTTGACGAGTTCTTCGAGGTGAGACTTGAAGGCTTTGCAATTCTCGGTTCTATGTCCATTATGCTTGTGATAAGCACAGAACTTGCTTTGATCTTGGGTAGAAGGGTCACCCCTCATCGGCTGTGGTCACTTGAAGAACGGTTGTTAGTTGATCCTGCGAAGGAGCTTGTAGATTGGCTCCTGGAAGATCGTGTCGACGGTCTTGTAAGCAGCAGCTGACTTGGACTTATTGCCGCTTCCTGAGGTCGTTGTCGAGCTCAGTGGGGCTTCGTTTTGGTCCGCAACCTGTTTCCGAGATCCTTTTCTTTTTTGGAGGATCTGTCCTGCCAGAGGCCGAAGCTCTCTCGAGCTCGAGCCTCGTCTTTTTCTTGTTCGATAAACTGGTTCACCCCTGCCATCAGTGCCTTCACCATGACCACGGGGAACTGAACTAGGTCCTTTCGAAGCTCGTTGCCTGGCAGCAGAGCTTGTTTAAAGGATGTGAGGGCTAATTTGTCAGTGGTGTTCTCCATTTGGTTGTAAATGGTGTAGAACCTCATGGCGAACTGAGTAATGTTTTTAGTTCGCCTCATTCTGATCACCATGTGGTCGTCATTTGTTTTTTGGATGACTGTGCGCTTGGAACTTTTCCACGAAGGAGTTTCGGAGCTGCCGCCAGCTCGAAATCAATCCCTCTAGGAGTGCGCAAAACCACCTTAGGGGGAGGTCACCCAAACTAGAATAGAAGATTCTGCAGTTTAGGTGTCCGACATCGTCCCATACCGACGTCCGCTGGGTGAAATGCCGGAGATGTGCCGCTGGGTCCGAGTTTCCGTCATAGAGGTTGAACCTCGAGACGCTGGATTTATCAGAGAGGGAGAAGTCTTTTATCTCCTGAGAGAAGGGAGACGCGCCTTTTGAGTTGGCAAACCAGCTCATCTTGTTCCTGGATGACAAGGCTTTGGGCCCTGATATCCACAAGGAACAGATCTTCGTCATTATCGTCGTCGCAGTCCACCTAGTGGGGGGAATGACTAGACATGGTTGCTGCTGGAGCTTTGCTTCGTGGGGAAGGCTCCCAACAAGGTAGCACTCTGCTAGGGGGTGCTCCAATAGAGGAGCATTTTGCTGGGGAGGTCTTATCACCCCCTTTGATGATGAACCTGACTGAGTTACAAGTCCTTCTACGCTTGCCGCACCAGACTTTCCCTGGATCTCCTCCGACCGGGGGACCGTTGGTGATAGTGATGGGGCTTTTGACCGTCCTTCGCCATTTCTAGTTTTTAGAGGCATGGTTTTTGTGAACGTGGCTTGATATTCCTTTCCCACAGACGGCGCCAATTGTAAGTGCCTAAATCTTACAGACTTGATTAGGTGAGCTCATAATAATGCTGTTAAGCTTCTTTGGGAATGATGAATTTCCTTAAGACCTGAAAGGGAAGGAGAAACAAAGATCAAAGACCCTGACTGCAGTCAGCCGAATGCCCTCTGATGCCTGAGTTAGTGCTATCACTGAACAAATGATCAAGGAGAAAAGCCAGTATGCTTGTATTGTGTGGCATGGCGTACCTTTTTGCGATCTTTACCCTTGTATATATATATATATATGATGAAATTTCATCTGGTGCTCCCTTAGTGGGGGTAGGTGGAGATACTGCCCAGTCGGATCCAGTCGGATCATGAGCTGACTTCTCGTATTAATGTGGATGTGATCGTCCGATAAGGACAAGCCCTTATCAATATTCGGTGCCTGTCTTATCTGTCAGTACGTTTTGCAATGTGGTCGTAGCTTTATGGGAGTGCAATCATGGTTTAGTATTCATCTTTGTTGGTCGTACTGAGCTAAAGATGATGTCGAGACCAGATATGGACGCATCATGGCATTGTTGCAGAGGTGCCTTATGCCGAGACCGAGGTGAGCCTAACCGGTACTCTTACTGAAGCTAGCTCAAGCTCGGTGCTAGTTAGCATTGTTGTCAAGCTGGATGTGTCTTGGCACTACTGCCGAGCTTGGACACCGAGATCGAGATAAGCCAAGTCAATACTGTTACCGATACTAGCTCAATCTTACTACTAGGAAAACGTCCCACACAATATATGTATTAATCTATTTATGCTTCTTTCTTTTTTTTTTAAGTCTTAGCACCTCTCTTTATCGGTAGGTGTACAATTTTATGTTCTTTGATTTCTAAGTTTTGGGCATTATCAACTACAATTATGTGAACAATCTATTGATGCTCCGTGATAATGTAGGAAGAAAAATGAAAATTGGTTTCCTTGTTTCTAGGCACTTGGCCCTGTCTTGACCTGGCCCTGGCACTTTGCCATGTAATATATATATATATATGCATTCTACGTCATTAGAAGTCCCACTAAATGAATATCGATAATAACCATACGTACCCACTGATTTATTTAAACTTTTTATTGGTTTTCATACCCCTATTTCATTCTTGCCTGTGATAGAGATGCATCATATCATGTAGCCCGTAGTTGATAACTTTTAGTGCCTATATATTTAGAGGTATTTCAAGAGAGGAGATTTTGTTGTTGGAAATTTTTAACAACAAAATTAGTGGTTGTCCATAGGATTTTATATTGGTAATCCAGCCAAGGGGGTTGGGACCCAAGTAAGAGCCTGGACACACACGGGAAGGCGGCTCACTCAAGTGGGAAAGGAGCGCCCACAAGCGGAAAGAAAGCCCACACAAGTCGAAAGGAAAGCCCGCATACGCGGCAAGACATGGCATACCCAGGGTTCTAACCCTGAGCAGCCAGGTGAGAACCATCACTCTTTACCACTCGGGTAAAGAGCCGTTCTCATCCCACAGGATTTGGTTTTCAAAAAATTCAAGCTTTCAAATAATAGGGCTTTTCATGACCAGCTCGGGTCAGGTAGAGGCATATCCATGTCCGGCCCTGACTTCAGAAACACAGGCCCATATCTGACATAAAACCAACAAAGGCCATAAGTGTTAGGACCAAGCTAGGCTTTCAAGCAATAGTTTAGACAAATAATCACTTAGGTTACACGCACTCCTTATTCGGGCCAGGCCTAAATATTAAGTAGACCCCAATTTATATATCCAAGCCCTACCCAAAGAGAGCTGGGAGCGCTGGGCCACAATCAGACAAGGGTTGGCCCAGCCCATGAGCACCGTTACTTTCAGATTTACTTTTTTCACTTGCAGAATTCTCTCTCTCTCTCTCTCTCTCTCTCTCTCTCTCTCTCTCTCTCTCTCTCTCTATATATATATATATATATATATGGGTCATCTCTCCTAAACTGAGGCTTAGCTTATCTTAAGCTGTAATAGTGCCGGTCCCACAAATCAAAGTCGATTTTATATCATTATTTTTTGCATGATGATTGTCTTCAAAATCAAGATAAATTCAATCAGAGCTGGATTTTCCAATTCCATCATGCAAAAAAATAAATATAATCAACTTTGATTTGTGGGACCAGCAATATTCCAGTTTAAGATAAGTTAAGCTGCAGCTTAGGAAAGCTCTGCTTATATATATATATATAATTATTATATATATATATATATCCAGCTATTAAAATACTAAAGTTTATTTGTGCTCTTATATTTCCCAAATGAGAATGCTCCGAATCCGAGCAACAAAATAGGCCCTCAAGTCAAGTTAATTTGTGCTGACACACATGTTATTTTATTTTAACTCTCGTTGCTCTCGTTAATCACTAAAACCTAGACAACCTAATTTAATTTTTAGACTAATAATAAATGAAAATGCTCTTTTGTAAGGTAGGATCATTGGGTCCCAGCTGTGTTCTATATAACTCATCTCATAATAACCATAAAGAAGGTCATTATACCAGGCGATCTACTGTTTTTTTTTTCTTTTCTTTTCTTTTCTTTTCTTTTTTCCCCATGTTTTAAAAGTTGGAGGGATGTAAAATTTTATACGATCAGTTTGGGACACACAAAATTCAGCCAGTGTGAAATTTGAGTAGTTAGCAAAAATACTAACACAGCTTTTCCAACAGAGGCTAGAATTTAAAAAAAAAAAAAATACTTTGATGCCAACATAGTTGGGAAAAGACTTTGATGATCATGATGATGAATTAAATGTACGCACATCCATCATTTGTAGATTAACATTCTGTCATTAGCACTAAACGCACCTAAATAAGAGAAATTCTAGAAACGGTCATTAGCTAGTGGGCCTTATGCCCACCTGAGAACTACAATCATGGCCCACTGGAAAGACTCACGGATCTTGATTAGGTTGCATAGTACAACTGGGCAGTATCCAAGTTTTAAAAAAATGATCAAAATTGGATCCCTCTTAATCAAGTACAGGCACAAAACCGGCGTGTGACAACAGCAAGTGACACGTCCTATGATTATTAAATGGTCGATCCTCAAAAACATTTGGTTTATATGCCCTAATTGTCTGTTTTGTTGTCTCTATTGGCAGTTTAATTAAGTGGGAACATACACCCTTGTCCCAAGAATCTAACCATGGCCTTGTCTTAAGCTGCTAGATTATGTGCCCCTTACGATTGTGGGGTCCACCAGGATGCATGCGCGTGAAAAAAAAAAATTTTTTTTTTTAATATGACTTGGATCAACCCATAACTAATTATCTATTGAAGTACTAGTCAGCACCTTCCACCATGACCCAGGCTTCGACCATCTTTTCACTACCTCATATATAGAAATATCATAGACTAAGATTTTGCCAGAAAGTCTCTGTGGTGGTTTCAGTGAGAACAGGATATGACTATTTAAAAGAATATAATCAAAGACACTGACTCAAACTATAAATTAGCTGAGAACAAAGTTATAGCCTGAGTGCCCGGAGCGCGAAGTGAGAATGAGAGCGGGAGCACGAGCACGAGCACTGAAACGCTAAATTTTACAATAATTATATGTTCGGAGTGCCCCCAGAGCACCTATACAACATAGTGCTTATGGGTTTATAAACAATTTATTAATGGGTACAAATATATCTTATCCATATCTTCAAGTATAAAAAATGGAGAAAAAATTAACTTTGCAATTTGATCACATAAAATAGACAATAATTAATAAGTCAGCAAAAGTTTCTTCATTTAAAAGATAAGTGTCAAGCTTATAGAAAATGAAAATGCACATAAATATTTAAATATTCTGCACGGTTCGCTTTATATTCGGTTCATACCCGCTCCAAGCATCTTCGAACTGCACTCCGAAGATGGTCAAACTGCGCTCCGAGGAAGGATCCGCTCTGAAAACGCCGATCTGCATTTTCAAAGCGGGATCAGAGAGGGAGAGGGGAGGTTCCGGTTACTAAGGTTATAGCCCAATGATTAGGTATCTCATTCTCACCCAAGTGCCCAAAGTTTGATCCCCGAGTCCTCCCCGTGTGTGTGCTGGGGTTCACTCTCAAGTCTATTGGGCCTCTCATGGGTCCAGCCCCTTTGCCATAAAAATTTTAATCAAACGTCAACCTAATAAAATCCAAATCTAGCTAGTTTAATGGTAGCCTAAGGTGAACTCGTCTTTTTCATGTCAACATTATTTAGAATATACTTTGCTAGGGTAGATTGCATATGGAGAGTTCCACATATACCATCTGCAGATTAATAATTCCCTCCCATTAATGAAAGATGACTCTAGATTAATCTTCCATGGCACCAATGCACCCGTGACCCTGAAAAAGACCGCCATGAACTCAAATTCCAGCAATCTCATTAAAGAGAGAAAATAAAGAAATGAAAGGAAGAAAGAGAAAGAAACATGTGAACCAACATTTGAAACTGTTGGAAGTTGATGATTTTGGAAAAAACCATTGAAGTGAGAGTGGAAAATCATTGGTCATACACAGCTCAAAGTGGCGGGGACCTCACAATAAACAATCCGCCCACAATTCTTCTTTTTAACCCGTGACAATCACACGTGCTACTCAGTAAGACGACATGCACACATGACACTTTGCATGCACGCAACAGTTCTCTTTATATACATATATATCTCTCTCATTGTAATCTATATAAATGGTTGTTAAGAGCTCACGTTCTCTGTGAGTTGTATGAGAGCAGCTTGTATGGTTGTTAAGGTGTAGCTTTTGGCAGGGCCTTGGCACCCATCAGAAAGAGATCAAGGTATCTTGGTTTTGTTTTCTTTGGTTGCATGTACTTGTTTGCTTGCTTGCTTGCATGCATTGGTTAATTTATCATGGCATAGTTTATAAGCTAATAATGAATTCTCTGGTACTGTTGCTTGCATAAGCTGAAGGGCATGTTTGGTTATTTAAGAATGTTGTGAAACATGATTCCGTTAATTTTTCTCTTTGGAATAGTATTGCAAAGATATTGCCAAACAAGTTCCGTAAAGTATATTCTCAGCCAGGGGCGGAACCACATTGAGGCCCGGGGGGGCAGGCCTTTGGAAAATCCTGTTAAAACACCAAAAGCCCCCCCCCCCCCCCTTCAGGGCATATATAGCTGTGAAGAAGGAGGGAGAGAAAAAAAAATAGAGGAAAGAAGGGATCTCAGGGAGGAGGAAAAAAGGGATCTTAGTACACCCATTTTGGGTGCAAAGTAATTGATGAAATAAAATTTTATTCAAGTTTTGGCCCCCTCCAAGATGAAACGCAAAATGGAACTTAAGCGCCTGTGAATGAATTCACTTGAAATGGGTGAAGGTCCAACATTTGGGTTCATTTTCAATTAAAATAAATTTATGGTTTGGGCCTAGATGGGGTTCATGAATTCATATCCATCAACCCAACTATCAGAATCTGACTGCCTTTGTCGAACACATATGTGAGTACATTATACAAGTATTTATGTCTTAAGAATTTGTATTCAAGGGTTAGTTCGTCTCAAGTCTCATAATTTCTGGGTTAGTAATTTACGTCTGAGCTTAAAAAAAACTCCCTGGACCCGGCCCGAATCCGACCCATTCCTTCCCAATCAATGGTCCACAGTTTCACTTTTGGATGGTGGGTCCCACTTGTTTGCAGCTAGTGGTGTACTGCATGAATAGTGTATATATACACACTCATTCTAGGACCCTACCTCTTTGCTATTGTTTTCCTGATCACTAAAAAAAGGTGGCTTTCTATGGTCCCTTTTCTTCTTTGCCACAGGTACACGAGATCTCAGAATAAAAGGAAGGACCCGTGACTGATTTAATTCTCTTGTCTCTACCCCTCTCTCTTTTTCTATGGACACAAGAGACTAAAATACAAGCAGTAGTCACGAGACCTCTTAGCATTTCGTCATCAAATCAACAAGCTACATGACCCCAGATTCTCTGTTTCCCTCTTTCATTAGATAATAGAACCAATCAAACCATGGTCCTAAAAGGGAAAAAAAAGTACCATTAGATGAAAATGACAAAAGATGTGATAGTTTAAAGTATATATATGACAGTGGAACTTGATATTTAGAGATGTAAATGTAATATTGATTTTGGGTCGAGTCTATGGTGTAATTGGAGTTAAACTCCACTCGAAATGCGTCAATGGTCGACCACATTAATTTACTTGATATAAATATATACATTATGCATGTAGGTATTTGTGATTCAAGTATATATCTGACATGAAAAAAAATGATGGTTACATTAATTTGATCCTGTTTAAGTTAGGCATTTGTTATTTAACTTGAATGATTCATGTTTCAAGACATTTGCTTAAAGTATAGATTAATCTCAAAAGTAATCAAAGTTTCAAGAAATGCTACATTCATGATATTGATGTAAAAAGAAGGGCCCGTAGAATATGGCTACAATGGAAGAACCTCATGTATATTTTGCTTTGCAAAGATTTTTCAAGCATTATGTACCAAGATCCCTTTGGGTTTTACTCGCAGAGTTTGGCAAAGTAAAAGATGTTGTGGTCAATTCATATGGCAAAGTAAAAGATGTTAAGATCATTTAATTAAAGATTCTGGAAGCACCTGCTATTGTTTGGTCTCAATTTCTTAAACCGTTGAAGTGCAGTAAATATACCCTGACATCAACAGTAACCCTCCGTTTGGGAACAGAGGAGGGGAGGGGAGGGGAAGGAAAATTTGAGGGGGAGGGAAATTGAAGGAGAGGAGAGGGAAAATTAATTTTTCCTCCTCTTGTTTGAAAAGTAAAAAAGTAGGGGGAAGAAAAGTGAAAAAGTATAATTTTGTTTATTTATGAGGTACAGAGACAAAGACCATTTTATTTCAATTAGAATAAAGAGGCAATTTAGTCATTTCCATCACTTTCCCCCCTATTTTTATTTTTTTTTTGGGGGGGGGGGGGGATTTTTGAAGGAAAACAACCCATTTTTCCCTCCATTTCCCCCTCCCCCATTTTCCTTCCCCCCTTCCCAAGTCCCATAAATCACACACAAAAGAGAAAAAAAAAAAAAAAACCAAAATAGGGAAAAAGAAGTCACGTCAAATTGTCAGAGAAAAGAGAGAAAAAAATAGGTTAATACATAATAGGATGTCTTGAGCTTGTCCAGACAAATCTATTTGTTAAACATATGTTTTAAACGTGATTAATTTGATGGGGAACCCTATTCTGATTGAATTGAGATTTGGCCCAGTACTAGAACAAGGTGAGTAGTATATTTTGAGCAGTCTGGATTTAAGAATGTGGGCCCCTCTGGGTGAGCTTCTTGACTGCCCCAGAAGATTCTACAATTGTGACATTTTATTCACATCTATTAACTTAGAGATTCTTCTTTCCATCCATTGGCTTAAAAGCACAACCTGCTGGAACGAAGAGGCTCCCAACCGTTTTTCTCCCAAGACAATGATATTTCACTCAACCTGAGCTTGACAATTGTCATCACTTCAATGGGTGTGTTTCAAAAGGAGTGAGAGTATAAATGAGAGCCTTGGCTTTGCTCCTGGTCCTTGTAGTGGTCAGCTTACTATAGGAACTCAAAACAATATCATATTTCTCTAATCTTTCTCCTCTTTCTGAATTTTTACATTGCCCAAGTAGTTTTCCTTTCATTTTCCAGCCACCCTCATAACCAAACTATGGTTTTCCTGCCAAATTTATAGACAGAAGCTCCATTTTGGCTGCCAAAATTTGTGGAAATTTTGATTAAGCCTCTAAGATCATAATGTCGATCAAGCTCCCTCGCGGGTTGTTGTTAATTTGGATCGCCTTCTCCATTTTCACACTCAATGCACATAATTCTGAAGGTAGAACTCATTTTCATAAGAAGCGCAACAGGCATGGTCCCTACATAGGGAGTCCTGTTCCTCAGCCCCCTGCTTATCCCACTCCAAGTCCCCCTGACTCCGGCGATTTAGGTGATCCCAGCTCAGATGGCTGCATTTTCAATGTGAGATCTTACGGTGCAACTGGAGACGGATCCACTGATGACACCAAAGCATTCATGTCTGCCTGGAAAGCTGCATGTGCAGTCGAATCAGCTGTTCTATTGGTTCCCTCAGATTACATTTTCATGATCACATCGACGATCTTCTCTGGTCCATGTAAGCCGGGACTTGTGTTTAAGGTAGGACTACTTTCGTATCCTTAATGTCACAAACATAATTTCATGACTTTGGCTTGTTTTCTGGATGGATCATTGGTAATTCTGTATGTATCTTCTTGGTAAAGGTTGATGGAGTTTTGATACCCCCTGATGGGCCCAATTCCTGGCCTGATTCTGATAGCAAGAAGCAATGGCTTGTGTTTTATCGGCTCAATGGGATGACTCTTGGAGGAACTGGAGTTGTTGAAGGGAATGGAGAGAAATGGTGGGATCTCCCCTGCAAATCTCACAGGGTAATTCATCAGTAATCCAATTCAAATTGTGCTAATTTCGTACTCTTGAAGCTAAAATGATCGCTAACGCTATTGAAATGCTATTATAGGGCCCTCATGGATCAACATTGCATGGACCATGTGACAGTCCTGCTGTGAGTTCTCTAATTTCTATTGCTCCCCTGTTCAAAATTTTCGTCTCTAAAGACTAATTTGATATCCCGAGCTTTTGGTTGTGCACTATTTCAGTTAATTCGGTTTTTCATGAGCTCAAACCTGGTGGTTAGAGACCTACGAGTTCAGAACAGTCCCCAAATTCATGTGAAGTTTGACGGCTGTAGCCACATATTTATAGAAAACGTGTCGATAAACTCTCCAGCCCTAAGCCCCAACACAAATGGGATTCACATCGAAAACACGAAGTCTGTTTTCATATCCAACTGTGTCATTAGCAATGGTAATGAACCTTCACTTCCTCATGCAGCCATGCTTCTTATCAATGTCTTTAAACTTCTTATCAATGTTCGCAATCACACATTGCTCAATATGATTTATTATTGGAGGATGATCTAACAGGTGATGATTGTATATCGATCGGACCGGGTTGTTCAGCAGTTGATATAGAGAATGTTACTTGTGGACCTAGTCATGGTATCAGGTAACTGTTTTTTACGCTGTTTTAAATCCTTTTCAGTAACATTCATATTATTAACTTATGACCAAGTTCCTCCCTATATGAATGTGTTTTATGCAGCATTGGAAGCCTTGGTGTGCACAACTCGCAGGCCTGCATATCGAATGTAACAGTTAGGAATGCGGTTATAAGGAATTCAGACAACGGAGTCAGGATCAAGACATGGCAAGGCGGGATGGGGTCTGTAATGGGCATTACATTCGACAATGTACTAATGGAAAACGTTCGCAATTGCATCATAATAGACCAATACTACTGTTTATCAAAGGCATGCTTAAATCAAACATCTGCTGTTTTTGTGTCTGATGTATCCTATATGAACATCAAAGGCACATACGACGTTAGAAGCCCACCAATACACTTTGCTTGCAGTGATACTGTCCCCTGCGCCAACATAACAATGTCAGAGGTGGAGCTTCTTCCAGCCCAAGGGGAGATGGTGGATGACCTCTTCTGTTGGAATGCCTATGGAGCTTTGCAGACACTTACAATCCCACCCATTACATGTTTGCAAGATGGGGCGCCCCAATCTCTCTCAGAGAGATCTGCATATGACTGTCGATCTTCTCTTTAGCTAAAACTAAATGATCCAAAAAAAAAAAAAATAGCATATAAAGCCCAAGGTCCATATGGTGTACACACTTTTTTTCAGTTGAACTGTTGTGGGCCTTATTTTTCCTAGTCAGGTTCTCTTTTGGGGCTTGTTCAGTTGTTCTATGTTAGTGGTGTGATGGGGTTTTGTAGTCTGGCGGTAGGGCTAGTGTCCCACATGTAAAAAAGAATGGGACTCATATCATAGTACCAGAGATTGATTCCAATAAGAAGTTGTGAGCTTTATGGTTTTGGGTGATCAATTTGATGTGATATTGACAAGCTCATGTGAAATGAAGTGAAGATGAATTGAATGCTGGACTCAACATGTCTTCTTGACTTCTTTCTTGTCACTTAAACCACCAATGCAATGCTTCTCTGTAAAGATTAAGGCTGCAATTGATTTCCCATAATTCCATGGAAATCTTCTGCCCTAACACATGAATAATATGCTAGGAGGGCAATAGGAGGGTGAAAAGTAGTTTCATTTCATCACCCATTTACTTTGTTATTGAAAATGTACTCAGTCGTTCATATCAGCATCAGTCTATGTCCCCATCCTAACAGTTGTAACAATGGTTTTACTAGGCAAATGAGAGACAACACTTGTGCTCCACCAAGCCTTACTAGCCAAGTTGTAGGTAGTCAAGGCAAGTGGGTCGTGGTCAGTTTAGTTATATAACTGTAGAAAATAATCGCGTGCAAGCACACAATGTATTGTGCATATGCAGTCCACCTCTTGAGGCTCACTTAGATGCATTATTATCATCTAGAAAGGTCTCTCTAGTCTCTACAGAGAAGGATCGTGTGAGAAAATCAGCCCCATTAGATTATATTAACCATTATTTAACAACCTTGAAGATTAATAGTATGCAGGGAAAAGGTTCTCCAACAAGTGGAATTCAAGCGGAGTCCAGCTCTATGGGGCCCAATTGAACCCATCTTTGATCATTGCAGCCCCTTTGATAATCTTGTCATCCCATGATCAAAAGGCCTTGTTTTTACACTCATTGAACCTTAACTCACTAAGAACTACGGTGAAGAAGTCATTAAATGTTAAAGGCCGTTAAAAGAGACCTTTCCATCTGCCCCCACTCCAATTGATAGATGTACATCTAACTAGGCCCCATGAGCTATACTACATATCTCATCGTAGAACTTTCTCCCTATTAACCATAGATTTTTATTCTATCTATTTATTTATTTTTATTTTTAAGATTCCATCCAACAATGATATAATAAGTAGGATTTTTTTAAAAACATAATAAGTAGGAGCTGAATACCATATAATCCACACCACACCATGCGTAGTTAAAAATAAAAATCTAATGTGAATTTTAAAATGAGCATCAAATAACCTTTCTTCCTACAAAAATAGAATAAAAAGAAAAAGAGAAATGAACTTAGGGTAATAGCTATTAGTCCAAAGGAAAAGTTATTTATGCAAAATGCACCTTTAATCTTTATTTTTAATTAGAAGTGGTATGAATTATATGCATTCAATTTCTATTTATTTATTTTTTATGAAGAGGGTGTCCAGCCTCTTCAAGAACCAACTATTCTCCAAACACGTGAAGTCCCTACCTCCCCCACGCACTAAGTAAGTCAAGTTTTTGCGTGGATAAGTTTCCCTAGGGAGAGAGAGAGAGAGCGAGTTCCAATTCCTATGTATTTTAATTAAAAAAAAAAAAAAACATACCCTTAATGATGAGGGGATAAAAGAATGTGAAGGAATCAAATGTGGGCCCAAGTGGCCTCCATAGTCCATAGAGGAGAAAATTTCCCATACAACAACTATATACAACTAGAATATATAGAGTGGTTAGATTTTGGAAGCTGAATCTAAAGAAGAAAGAAGAAGAAGAAAAGGAAGGGATGCCTCTGGGGAAGTACTACTGCGACTACTGCGACAAGCAGTTTCAGGACACTCCCTCTGCGAGAAGGCGCCATTTGCAGGGCATCCAACACCAGCGAGCAAAAGCCCTCTGGTACGACTCCTTCAAGCTCAACGGTAATTTTCCCACTTCTCTTCTCTTCTCTTCTCTCTTTTGCATTTCCACAAACACTTGGTGCTCATATCTCCCCGCAAGAAATATACTGTTTTTAAAATGGTGTTTTTGATTGTTTGCTTCTTCAGATCAGCAAAGGTTCCAAGCCCATGCCCTTGGAAAGGGAGTCTGCAACCATTTCATCAGAACGGTATGTAAGTATGTTAGGCATGTCCATCTTCCGAAAACTGATAGATGGGCACCCCCATTTGTTTCATCATGTAGGAATTGTAGGAGAAGTGGTTAAAATTGAAGAAACAAATGTGAATGTCCTAAAAATGGCCATCAAATAGTCGCCCTTTCAATGGAAAATGAATAAGGGGTGATAGGACATGAATACACAGCCATTACCCTAGTAATTCAAATCCTAGAAAAGTCTTATAACATTCCCTCCTCACCTCTTTAGTAATCCATTTGGTGGAGCCCATTTGACCATGAATTCCTATGTATTCAATTCCATGCAAAAAAAAAAAAAAATGGAACTTGCGGATGGGGGTGATCCTTGCTTGTCTAGTTGTGGATGTTTGTCCACCATTTGAACAGATAGGGTCCTCTAGTCATATTTTTATTGAATTCAATCTCTCTCTTTCCCGGAAGTGTACTATTCTCTACTACTGTAAAGATTCAGTACATTGTAGTGGATTTTGTTTCTACTAGTGAGTGAAAGAGGTGCTCTGGTGGGTTATTATTCTTAATGGAGTCTTTTTCTTAGTCTTAAGTAACTCCTAACAATTTTTTATTATAATATATAATGCAATTTGATGCAGTAGTTATTTATTTTTTCTGTTCATGTCATGTAGGGATTTTGCCAGTATGGAGATTCATGCAAATATTTTCATCCTAAACCAAATACACAAATCCAAACTCAAGCCATATCCGGTAAGTCGTTTCTTGAATTGTAATTATCATTTAGAATTAGAGCTTTGCAGTTTTTTCCTGTTTTTCGGAATTGAATTAGTAAATTTCTTCTGCCTACATTCACTAAGTATATATCATGGAATAAGGATAAGATGAAGACAAGAGCCTGTAGCACAATTCAATGTGCTCACTGTTGTAACCACAAAGGTTGTGGCTTCAAGTCGTGTTAAAAAAAATATGTACATAGTAATGCTGATGCATTCGAGTGTTTGTAACTTGTAAGTATTTGTTGAAGTTTACATAAGTTATGATTGTGTGATACCTATGGCTCAACAGTCCTGATTATGATGCCAGATAGGGCATGGATAAGGCAGGGGCATGTGTTTTACATACAGAATCTGAAGTATCAAATGGGGTATGATATGGTATGTTGCCTGTGATAAGTATCCAGGTATCATAGGTTTCTTTGTTGTATGTGCAGTGATGTTGGTAGCTGATGCACAAATGGTAATAATAACACATGCAATCAGTAAAGACAGACAGCATCAAAAGTTAAGAAGATCGGAATCTAATTCCATGCAAGCGTGACTACTTTATGCGATATATTTAAACACAGTGGAATCTAATTGTGTGTACAATGATATAGTTAAGGCTTTATATGTTTTGAGGATGTTGGGTAGGTGATCGGAATGTCGTGGTCTTTATGTGAGCGGGATCAGCTGCCAAGAGGGACTGTGCTTGGATGGAAATGTTGCAAACTCGATGGGTTCTAAAGGTAACTTCAAATGTACTGAGCAATTTGAAGATTCAACTATACAACACCATTGCAGGCGCCCATTTGAGCAGTGGAATATCTCTGGATGAGATCCCAAAATGGGTAAGCGCGAGATAGGCATGGAATTTAATATGTCTGTTAAGCAGCTGAACAGTATACAGTTTGGTTACCTAGTCTTGGGCTGTCGTTGCTAGTAGTTTGGTATTTGATCAAGCTCCACTACAGCACATTGGTAAGTGGACAGAGGTAATTGGTCCATATCTATCTTCCTTTTGGGTAAGACTGGAGGGAGGCAATCTTTAAGACATTGGTAGGGGGACTTTGGGATTATGGAAGTGACAGATCCTCTTGCTCTGAAAAGTGGTATTGGATTTTGTTCACTTGTGACTATTGTGTGTTTCACCTGCTAAGATTCCTAGGTTTCTCTTTGAAGTGGTTGGGGTCTAGTTTGATGTCCAAGTAAAAGTTAAGGTTGCTAATGTTGGTTATTTGCATCAAAAAGAGGCAGAGAGGATAGGTTTCCTCATTCAGGAGGAGCCCAAAATTGTTAGAAAATATGGATTGTCTAGTTGGGTTGGTAATGGTACCAGGGACTTCATCATCATCATCAGCAGCAGCAGCAGAGCCTTATCCCATTAATCTGGGCCAGCTGTATCTGAATAGAGAAGATGAATTTGGTAAAAATTGAAGATAACTTAGAGCCACAATGTGATAGATTTTGCTATCTAGGAATAGATATAGAACAAATCAGAAGACTTGAGTTGTATGTCACAAATAAGATTAGCTTGGGGTGTGTAAAGTTGAGACATGCTAGTGTTGTTATTATGTAATTGTCGAGCACCACAGCCCCACCACTTCAATTAAATGCGCATTTTAATAAGAAAGTTGTTAGGTAAAGTGAGACATACTATCGGTGTGCTATCTGATTGTCAACTATTGCTTTGGTTAAGTGGGAATTTTGAGCAATGTTTGTCATCAACAACATCGTAAAGTGAAGAATCTAAAATGTATGTGGCATAACAAGCTAAGATGCATGTGTGGAGTTACAAGAAATTATAGAATAAGGATTGAGAACCTGAGAAGGAACTTACAGGTAGCAATGATAACATGAGAGGGACCTTAAAGGTAGCTCTAGTAAAAGGACAAATTAAGGAATTCCTTTTTGATGGTTTGCTGGAAGCAGCTCTTGTATGATGTATTGAAAGGTTACAACTTACAAGTTCAAGGAACTAGGAGAACAGGACATTGAGGACTTGAATAAAGCTATGAAGAGGGACATGGTAGACTGCAGAGTTAAAGAGAACATAGCTTTAAGTAGGGTTGAGTAGAAAAATTGACTTCACAAACCCAACCCCTAATAGATGGGATAAGGCTATGATGACGGTGGCAGCAGCAGCAGTGGTGGTGCTATTTCTTATAATAACAGATTGTGATCTTATAGTTTGTTAGATATATAATTAGTTACATTGTTAATAAAGAAGAAATTGAGGTTGTGTAATGTCTCTCTAAACAATGGGCAGATGAATTATAGGTTTTCTTTTGTATTTAGATGAATGGAAATGATGATAGAGAATCATTGTATATAGAGTAAGCAGACCCATTGGTTATAGTCATGTAATGGTTTCAACAGATTTCTATACATTGTAGCCCATGTAATATATTTGTTTATTATCAATGTAGCCCTTGTAATATATTTGTTTATTATCAATAACTCCAACTTGTTACTGATCGGAAGAAGAGAAAAATTAGTTACAATGTGTATGCTATATTGAGTGAAAGTGCAAAGGATGTTTATGGTATTAACTATTTCAGAATGCCACATGCTTACTGCTGAGTGATGGGTTTTAATTGGATTTCTGTTGTAGGAATGACTTCTACAGAGAACATCCAATCACCAATTATTATGGGCAACGAGCTTATAGGAGGAGCCTCTGTGTCAGGCAAGTGCCATAATTTTGGAAACCTCTCTTAAAAACTGCAAATGTGATAAAAGAAATTTGCTGATAAAGATTTACTAATTAAAAATAAAAAGGAATTGGAGGATAATGAAAAGGAAAGTGAAATGTCGGTGTTTAAATATGCTTCTCATGTGATACTTGCCCTAGCTTCAGTTACTTACTTTTTCGGTGTTATTTGCAGGGAATGTTGCTAGAGATTCTGTGGGAATTTCATTGGGGAACTTACCTCCATCCCTGAGGCCACCTCCAGAAGGGGGATATCTGCCCCTTCCTTTTGTTGACTGGGGATAGATCCTGTTCTTTGGCCAGAATGCCATTCCTTTCGCATTCTAGTAAGCGCAGTACCTTTTGCTTCTATTGTAAAGTAAATACTTCTATCAAGTTTTGTCATGAGCATACTACTTTCTATTGTACTGCTTTACTTGATCATATCGCTGGTAAGTAATGCATTATATCTTTACAGAAATCCATACCTTAGCATTTTACTATAATGCTATAACTCTAGGCCACTAGCATTTTAGTATAATGCCATAAGTCTAGGCCATTTGTTCCTTCTTTGCTTTTCTTCTCGATGTACATCCACAACCACAAAATTTGTTGGTTTCCAATGTAACTTTTAAACCTTGTGTTGAAGTTTCCGAAGTATATGACCAGAGTCGTGCTTCCAACTTGGCTTTGGTGATGAGTGATAGGGGGTTGAGACATCAATGGTGACAGTCAATAGGCCAAGGCGTATTTTAATATTTGAGTGGACCCACATCCACAAATTTGTCTGTTCCTTTTTTTTTTTCTTTTTTATCGATGACGGTCAGCTACTATTAAAAAAATGTCTCTTTCAAATTTCAATATGAAGGTCATATGCCACTTTTAGTGGGAACATGATTTTCACAGCCAGATTTGATTAATCAATGTGAACCCAACAAGAAACTTACACTGCATCTGTTTGTATTCGAGTCACGGGTTGATGTAGTTCTTATGGTTGAGGAGCTTATAGCCTTATGACCAGGGCAAATGATGCAAATGCATTTGCACAGGCTATGCATCCTGCTGCTGTAGTTCCCTAACCTGAGCCGTGCAATGGCACCCTCTCTATATTACTTTTTGGGGCTACATAAACAACTCATCATCATCATTTCTAGCGCCCAAATCATCAAATTACTACTTAACATGGCTTTGTTAATGTGGTTCTCTCAATGCTTCATGTTCTTTATTGACTGCATTTAGACTATGCACCTTCTTTGTTCTTTGTAGGTTGCATAGCGCCATAGAAAGTGGCCATAACTGCCCTATGATACCGTGCGGGAAAGAAGAGTGTGAATTGCACAGATAGTCCTTTCCAAGACGGTGATGTAAAACAACTCCTGTTAGCGTAGTGCAGGAAAAAATGGCAAGATCATGAACATGCACTCCACCCAGTTTTTATTGTGATTGGTGAGATTCCTCAATATATACTTGTATAAAAAAGAGTGTTGTCTGTCACTAGTTGATATGGGCAAGCATAAGACCCCTTCATTCTTCAAAACCACATTATTCACATCGGGCCATCGGCCGACAGAAATGGTGAAAAACTACTTTTTTCTACCTAAACTCATATGGGGCAATGTGATAAAAGATAGTATGGAAACAGTACACGGGACCTTGAGATTTGCTGCAAAAGCATATGCTTCAGACTGGAGTGCATACTTTGTTCTAAACATATATTTGAATAATAAACTCACAAGATTATTTGTATTTGTCTATAGTGTTCCTTGTACTCGGGTTACACACACAGTTTGTAAATTGTTGTAGGTTGGGGGGCGGGGGCGGGGGCGGGGGCGAACTAGAGGGCCTAAAGACGACAGTTCACATTCATAGAGATGACTAGTGGTAATGGTGAAGAGACATCAGAAAAATATTATTCCAATGTTTGCCTATAGATGGACCTCATGGATTGTGTACTAGAGCAGCGCTAGCATGGGCCCATGATGAATCCACCAAGGTAGAAAGATTTTAAGGTGAGCGTTAATCTCCTATCAATATCACACAGAGAGTGCAAGTTAACATTACCTGATAGGGTTTGTTTGAAGAACATTAGAAAATCTAAGGGGGAAAAGAATAAGAAGAAGAAAATTAGAAAATCTGACAAGACAGATTCCTCAATAAGGAAGAAGTGACAAGATTAGTGTGACCTCCGTAATTATTTGTTTTGTAGGTAGATTTTTTAGTGGCTGTTTGTTTGCATTAAAATACATAGAAATTGAATACATAAAATTCATACAATTACTAGTTAAAAATGAAATTTTTGAAAAAATGAGCATCAAATAATCATTCTTTTTAGGGTAAAATTCACATTTAATCTTCAGTTTTAACTGCTTATGAATGCAAATAAACAAGCACTTAAAAGTTTTATCAAATTAAGTAGACATTACATAGTTACCATACCATTTTGACCTTAATTTCTGCTTAGACCTGATTTGCTCCCTAGAAATGGATTCCTAGGAATTTTAAGAAATATATTCCTTAAAGTGGCTAAAATTGAAGAAAAAAAAGGTCAATATGCGTAGCTATCAAACAATCATCACTTGGATATAAAATGAAGTTAAGTGGAGATGGGAAATAAATACTCAGCCATCACCCTAGGAAATTAAGTCCAAGTAAAGTAAAAGGTCCAACCAACATGTCCACGATGTATCCTGTACTTCTTACCTTTTTATTAATCCTATATTGCAACATTTTCTTAGAATGGCCAATGAGGCCGATTATTACAAAATATCAGCTCCTGAATGTTGGGTAAATACTGTATTCATAAAAGTGGGATTTAGCATTACAGGAGGCCTGCATCTGACCTGCTCCGTTTAGTTGGCATCTCAGGAATTTGCAGGCCCACTTGTCCTAGGCCAATAATGAGTCCGGATGAGGGAGGCTTTCGCGCCCTCTAACTTTATAGGGTATTCCCAAATATTACTTCAATAGAAATAGGTCCAGACCTTAGGATTGACCGTTTGGTAGAAAGCATGATTAATAAATAACGTCGGTTGAGGTAAAATTTGGGAACACCCCATGCACTAGGAGGGCATTTATCTTGGGGGGCTCAAATTTTGAATAAGCAGGCTCCAACATATAGTTTCCCTCTTGAACTTGGAGGAAAGCCTAAGAGGATCCGAACTCAAAAGGGGAGCTGCTATATATTAAGCTGCCATTGGGGAAGTCTGTTGTTTCATAGCTCTATTTCACTTTTAAAATGGTTTCAAATAGAGGTTTTTGTGATTTTTAGACTGTTTGGCAATTTTATGATGAACGGCTATTTGAATCGGATTTAAGATGGTTTTTTTGCTTATTCCAGAAAGTTAAAAAATAAAAGAAAAGAAAATCAGACTGCAATGTCTAAGCCCATGTTTGGCATCTCTATTTCCAACCTCTCTGTCTAAATATCTAGAACGGGTAGAGTTTTGGAAAAATAAAAGCATTTGCACGAGATTCTACTCTCCACCCACCCGCTCTAGAGAAGTAGAGGCAAATCCCCTTAATATGAAAAGCCCCATTTTTGGGCTTGCGAAAATAAGAGCTTTTAGCCTCTCTTTTTTATGGCTCTATTTTGAATGGCTTTGTGGGGATAAGAGCAGACATATCAAATAAGGCCCCACTCTTATCCATGCTGTGTATGATATTTTGTAGTGTGCTGCACTTGAGCACGTATAAATAAGAGTAGCACCTGTGAATTGATGGTTTAAGGTAGGGTTGTAAACGGGTCGGACCATTAAGGAAAAGGTGGAACCGGATTCGGAACTGGAACCGGAACCGGAACCATATATGGGACGGGTCAGGATCCGGGTCCGGATTTAGATAGACAATGATCTTAAAAAAACATGATTTTTAGGAGAGATTTTTGAAAATTGAGGTAATATGTCGGGTCTCGGGTCCACGGGTCCGAACCAAGGTGGAACCGGAACCAGACTCATTTACTTATCGAGGCCGAAATAAGAACCCAAATCCAGTTTTTAATGGGTCAGAACCTCAGGGTAATCGGAGAATCAGGTACCCATTACATCCTTAGTTTAAGGCAATGATGATGATGATGGTATTAATAATGATAACACATCATTATTCATTTATCAGCAGTGATGCAATGCCAAGTTCATGAAAACTAACAACTTTAAAAAAAGTTCAGTTAAAATTAACATTACACATTATATGAGTTTACGCTCTCCTTCTTCACAAAGCATACTCATCATTATCATTATCATTATCATTATCATCCAAACCTTGTACCAACTATGTTAGGTGGGCTACATGAATTATGTTTCTCCATTCCAATCTATCATACGCTAAATCCTCAGATAGGTTGTGTACTTGTTCATATCCATCTAACGACTTTCATCCACATCGTCTTCGGCCTGCCTCTTTTTCCTTGGTAGGTCATCAACTTACATAGTGAAACTTGTTGGCCGGCATTGGACATGTAAAAACCATTTCAAATGAGTCTCTTGATTTATCACCTACTGATGCTACCACTATCTAATGATTCCAAAAGCTTTCATTTCTAATTATATATATTTTTCTTAACTTTTACCATTATTCATCTCTACATTCTCATCTCTATATACTAATTTTGTGCAGGCATTTAAAAAAAAAAAAGACTTTATTTGATTAAGAAAGTATTTTTAAAGATACTCACACACCCAACCCATATACACTCTCACCCAAGTTTCTCACCATCAGCACTACAGCGAGGGATTGATGCTTAGTTGTTTTGTGGAAGAGAGGTGCATCACTGTTGTAGAGCATGCACTCTCAGAACCAGATTTGGGACCAGAGAAAGTAAAAGGGATGGGAAGAACATGGGATTTATCTGCTACCCATCTGAATTGCTTATTTCATTCACCTTTTTCCCTTCAGCCGTCATGCTTACTCCACATCCTCCAAAAGAAAAGCCCAAATGGAAGAATGGTCGGCTGTTTCCACTAAAAAAAAAAAAAAAAGATGCAGAAGAACCACAGGCAGTTGCCACTGAGAACTTAAACACTATAAAATGACTTCAGCTCTGCCAATTTTTTCACATCTGCTCTCCTGAGCTAATTTGAGTATGCTATTTGCATCAACTGCTTCTTCTGCTTACATATAGGCTGGGCGTAGATTCTAGTTCTAAGAACATTGGTTGGTGGTTTCTTGATTTGATCAATACAGTTGTTAGTGACAAAAACCCACCAAGTTCATTGATTCTGATATTGTGTTCTTGACTGCTAAGTAAGAAATCCATCCTCTTTGGAAGTGAGAGTTGCGCTAAAATTACCTACACCCACAACTGTTTTACATTCATTACTAATTCGAACTCGGTTATAACATGGAATCCACCCAAAAGTTCTTTCTAGTCTCCTGCATTTGCTTTTGTGTTTTGACTCCATGCACCTGGGGAAGAATGGTTAGTCATATAAAACATCCGCATCTATATGTACAATCATCCCACACAGCAATGCCACCTTCTCTTTCAGCAGACCTGGTGAAACCAAGTATTAGTCTTCTGCCGGAGCCTGCAATCACTAGTAATAATGGGAGTTTATCAAACTCCACCCGTATTTTCAATGTGTAATCATTTGGTGCAGTTGGTGATACAGTAACTGATGATACACAGTCATTCAAGAGTGCATGGGAGATGGCTTGCCAAGTCAAATCTGCCATCCTACTCATCCTCCACGGTTACTCTTTCATGATTCAGCCTATGATATTTGCAGGCCCTTGTCGAAATGGTCGCACATTTCAGGTACATCTACTTCTAAGTCAAAGTAGAGTCCGATTTAACATTAACTGAAAACTGAATAAGACTTTTGGACTTTGGGTTCCTCTCTGAATTCTGTGAAGGTCAATGCTGTTCTTATGCCACCTGATGGGCCTGATTCCTGGCCAAAGAATAACAGTAGGCGCCAATGGCTAGTTTTTAATACAATGGAAGGGATGTCACTACAAGGGGGTGGAACTATCGATGGAAAAGGAGAAAAGTGGTGGAATCTCCCCTACAAACCTCACAAGGTAATGTTCGGTTTTAAAGAATAGAAATTAATATTCTCCTCAAATCCCCTTTGATTACCTTTTGCATAGTGATTATCAATCATTCATAGTTTGCGGGACAGGGAACCAATGGAATGACATTACCTGGATCTTGTGACAACCCTGTTGTAAGCTGAAAATGAACTCATAACGAGCCTCAATTTATGCTTCATGCAAGCGAAATCTGAATGTAAATACTTTCATGTTGTTATGCAGGCCATAAGGTTCTTCATGAGCTCCAATCTGACTGTCAAAGGATTGAAAATTCGGACCAGTCCACAGTTTCGTTTCTGATTTGACGAATGCAAAAATGTCCTGATAAATACCATAGTGATAAACTCACCCCCTCATAGTCCCAACACTGATGGGATTCTTGTAGAGAACTGGGATTCAGTTGGAATATATAATTCAGTCATCTCAAATGGTAATCCTCTAAAGCTTTTGAATATTTTCATTCTCAATCCGACATCATGATCTCACCATCTCTGACAATGGTCATCTTACAGGCAAAGACTGCATATCAATAGGGTCGGGTTCGTTGAATGTAGACATAAGATATATAACATGTGGACCAGGCCATGGAATCAGGTATGCTGTTCTATCAGATTTGAGTACTGAATGTTTAAATCTTAGCAAATAAGCTCGACCAACAATTTTTCTCAGCAATGGAAGCTTGGGAAATCACAATTCTCATGCATATGCCAAGAACATAACAGACAGTAGGTCAAAAATAAGGCACTCAGATAACGGAGTTCAAATAAAGACATGGCAAGGTGGGTCGAGCTCTGTATCTTCTATTACATTTGAAGACATCCACATGGACACTGTAAGGAATCCCATAATCATTGACCAGTACTATTGCTTCACAAAGGGGATGAATCAACCAAACATCTGCAGTTTTCATATCTGATGTGCTGTACGAAAACATCAGGGGCACATACGATGTCCGAAGCCCGCCCATACACCTCGCTTGCAGCGACTCAATTCCATGTACCGACTTTAACTCTAGCAGAGGTGGAGCTTCTACTGTCGAAAGGTGACATTGTCTTAGATCCCCTTTGTTGGAATGCATACGGACGTTCAGAAACACTCACAATTCCTCCAGTCTCATGCTTATTAAAGGGTCTGCCACAATCGATTACAGCTAATAGAGGCTGGCTGACTCTTTTTTTTTGGCTGACTTACTATACTAAGACAGTGTTACGTATAAATAAAGTTGTAAATGTATCAAATCACATTCTCATATGTGGTGAGGCTACCAAAAGAGGCAGCAATTTGGAAATGTTAAATTCCATTGCATTGTTTCTTACTAAAGGCAGCAGAGAAATAAATCTGTGTTTTGATGATGAGATGAGTAGAATCATGTGCTTTTAGCTATCCTTCAAAAAAGGAATTGCAACAAAAGCTAATTTTTCACATGCCAAAGGAGTTTGTGAGCAATTAATGAAACAGGTGAAAGTTTGACATGCACAGAAATAACAATGCGTGAAAAGGCACTGAAGAGGATCAAATTAGAAATCTAGAGCTATTCAACTAAATGGCTAGTGAGAAAATAACTTCCCCACCCATAACTTCCCTTGTAAAATTAAGGAAAAAGTGACAGCTGACAAACAACCAAATTCTCATAATTAAAGTGTAAAATAGTGCAGAAATTTTCAAATATCATCTTGAGTTGCTGTTCCATGTAAAGAAATGGCACAGGAGCAACCCATCTTCAAGATGATATAGTACATCTCACAAATATCCCATGATCATCAGGATTGTGACATCCTCATCTCAAGACCCAAAAGTAGAAACCAATTTTCAAAATGAGACATGATTTCAACTTTATGACTTCATGAAACCTTCCTATGCTGTTACACTGACCCACATGGGGCCCACTTCAGATTGACTTAAACCATTCATATCAAATATACACCCAATCAAAAATAAGTACTGGACCAAAACTCACTTTTGTTGGAGTACCATTAGGTTGACCGATTGCATTGGAAATAAGAAAATTTAATCTCTCTTTTCATTCATTGAAAAGAAAAGCAGCAGTAACTAACTAGGGAAAAGAAGGAAAGTTTAAAATGATCGCATAGATAATACCAACATCAAATGTATTCCAAATCTGAAACATTCAATCCAACCCAATCATGACCTGGGTTTCTACACCAATAATAGAGTTAGTTAGTCATCACAGATCCAAACAGACAAAATGCATACTCATTTACAAAGGAAAAAAAAGAAATCTTTCTTCAAACAGAAGAAATATAAGTACAATCAAACCTAATAAGACATACACTGACACACATAATACATGCATCAAATCCCTTCATAAATACATACATGAATGTAAGCATTCATCCATCCAACATCCATGCATACCAACATTCTTGGTGTGCATTTGTATTTTCAGAGCAGATGAAGTTGTAAATGGATTATAACTTGAAGAAATGCTTACAATTTAGATTTCAGATGAGATGTCAATAGCAATGATACATGGAAACACTTGAGTTCCTTAATGGATAGGTTTTTCTTCAAGGAAGCTTATAAAGAAGCAAGTACCTCCAACAGTGATGCAGCAAATTGCATTTGGGTCTCCTCATCTATGGTCAAGAAGAGAGGAACATGTACGAAGAGAGACTTGGTGCCATGCTGCTCTGCAAATCGGAGAGAGTGATAGTAGACGTAATTGCACACAAACCGACCGGCATCTTCAGAAGGCATCACATTGTAACCCATTTTTGCCAAAGCCTTAGTAATCTCATAGACAGGAAGAAAAGTCTGTTGACAAGTAATCCAGAAATAATAAGGAAATACAACACGTTTTTTTATATTATCATAAAAAATACTAAAAATTAGGCACGTGTGTCTCTGAGAGAGAGAGATTATAGAATGGAATCCAATATCAGAACTTCAAAATATAGTAGTTGGTGTTTTCTAGCTACAACCAACATCATACAGCCAGTTTTCTTCTGAGCTACAGAAAAATTAATCCCTGAGCACTTTTATCGATCTAACATTGACAACAAGATTAAAGCATTGAATGTGAACCACCGGTCAACCATTTTTATAGCTGTCCATCTCTATTACCCAAATCCAGAGGTTAGGATAACCCAAACGGCCCCGTCCTACTCTATTAATAACTAGGCTGTCGTCTGCATATTCCGCATTGTGTGAGAAAAACTGGCAAACTCTAGACAAGAAATGTAACAGAACAGGTCCATAAGCACCCTTGATCAGGGGCGGACCTACATGCACATGACCTGGGGCGAGATTTTGAAAATGTTAGAGAACTGAATGGGCTTGGACCTGTCCCACTTATAATTGATAAATAGTCGCCCCATGTCTAAACAGTGTGATCGCCCACTCGTTACAAAACCTTGGTAAAAACATTCCTGTCTTTTGACATTTTCTTCCCGCCGAGAGTACCGGATCCTCTTCTCGTCGTTCTCTTCCAACATTTTCCTTCTATTGAGAGTGTGAGACCCTCTTCACAGCGATTAGACTTTTCGTCGCCGGCCCTCTAGTGGTTAGTCTCTCTCACACCAAATAACCCTTAATAAAGCAATCTCCCTCCCTCCCTCCCTCCCTCCTTAGATGTAGCATAATTCTAATCACTCTATACCTAAATTTGAACCCATAATCTCCAAATCCTATTTTCAAATCCTAATCCAAACCTAAGCCCTAAATCACCAAATCTGAGCAAATCTACAAGACGACCAAATCACCATTGGGCATACTTTAATCTTCAATTCATACAAAAATTGGTTCTTAGAGTTCATGTGTGAACAATTTGAGTTACATTTAAGTGGCGGTTTTTCTTTTTTGCCATGAGCCCATGACCAACTATAGGGAATTATTTTTACAGCTAAGGTAAGTACATGCAAGCAAATTCTTTAAATCCAAATAAACCCATTTGGGAACCCAAATTGGGTAATTGAGTGCTCATCCAAATCACCGTTGCAGGACATTCAAACGCCTAGGATTAAAGAAAATGCTATCTTAGGCTTATTTGATGATAATGAATCGATGATAACCTGAATTTGGTTGAGGTAGTGGGAAGACCCTTCAATTGGGTAAGAGATCTGAGCATGAAAAAAAGTTTTATTTCTATTTAAATGCAATAAATTTGCTCTTTTGGTATTATTCATGTGACAAAAGTTAATAAACCAAGCAAAGGTTTAGCCCCACCCAAACAAAAATCCTGGGCCCGCCACTGCCCTTGATGCACATATGGTGCATGCATGTATGCAAGCGCACATGCACCCACCCACACTGCCATGTAGTAGCAACAGCAGTACTAATAGAAGATTCCATTGATGATTACAATGACATTGATGACATTGGAAGAGCTAATGCCTTCTCTAAGCCATGTATGCAAAGAACTATGTGTTCATTAACAATGTTAATAGTCATCATCAAAGCTGTTCCAACTATGTTGGGGCCAACCACATGAATTTTGTTTCTCCATTCCAATTTATCCTGAGTCAAATCCTCAAATAAGTTACACTTCTTCATATCTATCCTTACTACTTCCCTCCATGTCCTCTTTGGCCTACCCCTTTTCCTTGGTGGGCCATCAACCTGCATAGAACGGTGTCATTGTTAGCTTGTGTTGGACATGCCCAAACCATCTCATATGAGTCTCTCTTTATTTATCCCCTATTGATGCTATCCCTAAATGCTCCCGAAAGCATTCATTTCTTATTCTACCTTTCCTAATTTTACCACACATCCATGTCAATATTCTCATCCCTAGTATATTTATTTTATGTATGTGTTGCTTCTTGATTGACCAACATTTTGCTCTATAGATCATAGCTGGTCTAACTATTGCACTGTAAAATTCTCCCTTTAATAGTGGGGGCATACGCCGATCACAATGCACCCAAAGAGCAAGTCTCCATTTCAATCATCCCGCACTTATCCTATGTTCCACATCTTCCTTAATCTCTCCATCCTTACCAATTATTAAACTAAGGAACCTGAATGAATCTCTTTGTGATATCTCTTGAGCTTGAATTCTCATATGAGATTCACCTCTTTATACATCTCCACTAAAGTTGCAATTTATATATTTTGTCTTTGTATGACTTATTTTAAAGCTTTTACATTCTAAAGACTCCCACCATCTCTGAAGTTTCACATTCACTCCATCTCTCGATTAATAAACCAACACTATATTATGTGTAAACAATATACACCAAGGTACCTCCTCTTAAATATAAGTAATTAACTTGTCCATAATCAATGTAAAAAGATAAGGGCTTAAAGTTGACCCCTGATGCAAACCTATTATCATTACAAACTCGCTAGTATCTTCACGGTAGCTCTCACACTCGTTACTACTCCCTCATACAGGTCTTTAATGATGTCAATATAACCTCTTGGGACACTCCTTGGAGCACTCCTTTTAATCTAAAACCCACCAAATCATATCTCTAATTGCACTGTCATACGCTTTCTCTAAATTGATGAAGACCATATAAAGATTTTTCCTTCTTTCTTGGTATTTTTCCACTAATTGTCTGAGTGAAAACATAGCTTGACCTCCCTCGAATGAATCCAAATTGATTTTTAGAAATCTTGGTCCCTTGTCCAAGTCTTCGCTCCATTACGCTCTCTCCTATAGTTTAATAGTGTTATTCATAAGTTTAATCCCATGATAATTGGTGCAACTTTGTATATCTCCTTTGTTCTTATATATAGACACTATAACACTTCTTCTCCATTCATTTGGCATTTTCTTTGTCGTTAATACCTTATTGAAGAGCCTAGTTAACCAAACCCATCTAAATTCTTCTAAGAATTTGTAAGCCTCTGCCGGAATGCCATTTGGGCTCGTAGCCCTTCCTATCTTCATTCTTGCCAATACTTTCTTCACTTATGCACCTTAATTTAGAGACAAAAGGAATGACCTTCTATCAAAGTATCCTCTCCAGATCCTAGGGCTCCTATAGAATCTTCATTTAAAAGTTTGATAAAATATTATCTCCACCTTTCATTAATATAATCGTCCTTAAATGAAACCTTTGGGTCGTCGCGCTTTATACATCTAACATGATCTAAATCCCTACTTTTCCTTTCCCTCATTTTTTGCAAGCTTGAAAATATTTCTCCTCATGGTCCCAACTTATTATATAGGTCATCATATGCTTTGCACTTTGCATCACTTACTACTTTCTCAACTTCTTTCTTTGCCTTCTTATACATTTCATAATTTTTCATATTCTTGGTGGTCCTTTGTTAAACTTTGTAGTTGCGTCTTTTCTCTCGAACAACTTCTTGGACCCCTACACTCCACCAGCTGGTTTCTTCGTCAAATTGTCTTTTTCCTTTCAACTCTCAAAGCGCCTCTTTTGCAAACTCTCTCATATAGACAGCAATTTGGTTCCACATCACTGTATTCTCCCTCCAGATTCCATTATCCCCATCAATCACTTTAGGCTTAAAAGTTGCCAGATCTAATATTATTAAAAAAAATCAAAAGGAAACAAAAGTTACATATATAAACAAATGACACAAAAAAATATACCACTAACCAACAAGTTTCCTATAATCACCACTTTAAACCCAACCATTCGTGTTGACATCTACTCAAAAGATATCCCAATCATGAAAAGACTATTAACAACTTAACAATCATGAAAAGAACTTTATGTTATGAAGAAACCCTGTATGACTTAACAGAAAATGGTGGATTATAGGTCCAAATGTCCAATGACTACTCAAAAACTAAGATTCAAAAAAAAAAAAAAAAAAAAAGGAACCAAAATACAACAACTTACCTCTCGTGTTCGTGAAATGCCACCATCTGAAGGAATAATGGGGACTTTCTGCAAATAAATCACAGATGACAAACCCAATTGGTAAGCAACATGGGTAGTTTAGGTACTGATCCGGGGAAAAACACATGGGTGTTTATTTGAGGTTGATAGAAAATGAAAAGAAATACCAGAAGAGCACGACTCTATCTAACCTGAGGCTTCCATCCCAGCTCATCAGAACAACGGAAAGTAGCTTCGTTGACTGCCTGATGCTCGATTGCAAAACTTCTAGCGCCACTATTAACACCAAAGTGAAGCTGAAAAGCAACTTGTTAAATGGACGCAGCATGACATATAGATATCTACTAAAAAGTTATCAAGGATAGGTCCAAAGTTGGATATCTAGAAAGAAGGTGAACTTACTGTCTTAAGATATCAGCTGTATGAAGAATGAATATTTGACAATTATTAATTTGACTCATCATTAAGGGACAGATAATATAATATATAAAATCAGTAAAGCAAATCAACCAGTAAACAAAAGTGCATATTATTTGTCTGAAGTACAATAAAAAACCCTGAAAAACAATCCACTTGCTTCCCACCAGGATCAGTCGATTAAAGGACTCTGTGATGTTTCACAGACCAAGAAATGTTTTAAATAACATTTTTCCAATATTCTATAGAGTAATATGTATATATAAGAATAATTCAAACTCAAATAATAATGTAGCAAACTTGATGGGGAAAACATTGTGCATAATTAAGCAATACTAAATTAAAATGATCCAGAGTATACAATGTTTCACTTGTAAAGTTGGGTTGAAATTGAGTCTGCAAACTGATTTGACTGAACAAGGTTTAAATTTAAATCAACTTGATGAGATTTTGAATATCAGTCTAAATTCTACGGTAAATAAAACAAAAGATTTGTTCAAAAAATAACAAAAACTGTGGTGTAGACCACAAAGTAAAAACTTCATAGATTGGTGTCAGATTATCAGTCTTCAAAAGTGAGCCCAATTAACCTTAGTATGTTCATGAAATGTACATTGATTAGAACTTCACAGAAAGTGGGACTTCAGCCGTTTAATTTTCTCTCACACTATGAATTTGAGTCGACACACTGAATAAACCAACATGGCATCTGAACTCAAAATATTACTAGTTTCTTCAAAACAAAACAAGAAACTACATGCAAGAAGCAGTAGCCTATACAACAAGTGCAACATTCAGATGCTCAACTAGGTTTAAAAGGTTAAATATACATTTACAGCACAGGGCAAACATATGAATTTTCCAAAAGTCTCATGACATACATTCTCAAAGGCTCAGTGTGCAAATCTGTAACACTAATTGAAATCTTTAAATCAAACTATCCCAAAATACCCGGAAGAAACATAACAATCGACCTACCCAAATAACCTTGCCCGAGTTTGAAGTATTCGACTCTGACCCATCAACTGCTGACTCCAAGATCTGATAAAGTGAAGTAACAGCCCCTTGACCGGCTGTCTCAAGAATGTGGCAACTTCCAAGGACCAAGCCTTTTGGCAGTCCCTTTTTCTGCATAAGTCCTTTCAGATTGCTAACAATTGTCTCAGTTGGATTCTCTGGCACCCCATGGAACTTCTTAAATCCAGTCACATGAACCGTTATGACGGAAGGCCCTTCGGACCCCATTTCCGGAAACTCAGAGGTATAAAAAACCAATGACCTCAAAAAATATTGTAACTAATATCTCATTACCTGTCTCAATAAAGTGAAATTGTTTATTCCAATATGAGTAAGATATAACGAAACAGATAAAAATTCGGATATCTTATAAACCCTCTTTGTTCATTATTCTTTGTAGTTTAGAAGTCCGCACTCTTTCCGCATAAAACGATTAAAACCAAGACAATCCAATCTGGAGAAATCATCTAAAAACCAGATGAAATACGCTGAAACTAATGAGTATAACAAGATATCAGGACCCAATTTCCACAGTGAAAGAAAAAGGATCCTTTTTTATAAGTACAATACAAAACACGGATGATGAAGACCCAAACACCTTCTGTCTGTAAAAATTAATAGAAGAGGAAACATCAAACAAGCATAAAAACATTTTTAAAACCATGATACACTGATACTTCAAAATAAGCAATATATTGCTTGCAGTCTCTTTTTTGTGTGTAAAACCCATGTTTGTCATACTCATCCTGTATCTGGGCATTATAGTTCTGAAAATAAAAAAAGAACCCATTTTGGTATCGAAGAGAATTAAAAAAGATAAAAGAAAAATCCAGTAGGTGATCACAAAGCAAAAACCAAAAACCACTTTCGAAATAAAAAAATATGTAAATGGGGACCATTAAACTACAACAAAAGAATGCCCGCCAAATCAATGTAAATTAGAATGAAATCAGTGAACATCTCAAACCACAAAGATTAAAAAAACCAAATTAAATCCGAAGGAAGGAAGAAACTAAAAGTAGATGTTAGAATTAACAATCTATATCCTTAAAGATTACAACATAAAAATCCATAATAGAGAAATCATATCAAGCCAAAAGAGAAGATCAAATCTGCTAAAATTAATTAAAATATCACATATCCAATCCAACTTCAACAGTCATTAAAATTAAAAATAAAAATAAAAGAATCTATAAAAACTGGTAGAAAGGAAAGGACAAAAAGAACAGTTTCAAAAACAAGGAGTGAAACCTACCTATTTCAAATTAAAGAAAATAAATAAAATAAAACTATAAAATCCAACAAATAATCATAATTCAAAAGACAATATGCAGTTCCTAAACACAAAGAAATTGTAAATGAGGAGAATTGAGCTACAGCAAAAGAATACCCACAACTATTCAAAGGTTACTTAGCAGGAAAACCAATTAAAATCTCAAACAAAATAATTAAGAACCCAAATTAAATCCAAAAGATGAAGGTAATTAAAAAGAGAGACTAGGATTAACCATTAATATCAAATAAGGAGAAATCAGATCAAATCTTCCGAAATTGCCTGTCCAATCAGATACCAAGACCAACTTCCACAGTCAAAAAGAAAAAAAGGAAAAAAAAAAAAAACTTTTTCAATCCAAACACCCAGATGGTAAAAAACCCCTCTCTCTGTAAAACCTGATAGAATAGAAAAACAATGGAAAAACCAGCTTTAAAAAGCAAAACCAAGTAAAACCCATTTGAAACCAAACAAAATTCAACGAAGGCAAAATAAGAAATCCATTAAATAATCACAACCCAAAATCCAAAACCCACAAAATGAACAATGCAAATGAGTAGAATCAAACAACAGCAAGGGAATAACCACCAATAATAGAACCCAACTAAGTGATCAAAACTAATAAAGATCTCCACCCACAATTTTTTGGAAAAAAAAAAAAAAAAGGCCCAATTAAATCAAAAGGAACAGAGTATCTATCTATAGAAAAGATTGGAACTTTCTGCTTCTTACCTCAGGAAATTATCCAACATGATCATAGAAATGAGAGAGACGTCTCTTACTGGTATTACAGACAGGGGAAGAGAGGCAGAGGAGGAGAGAGAGTCCTCATAAGGAACTGAGTTCTCGAGGCATATCTATAACGTCATCAGTGGGGCCCGCTTCTTAAAACTGAGATTGCTCAAAATTACTGTCCTATTGTTGATAATTGAGATAATTGAAGGTGGTGCATTTTTGTCATTGGTTTTCCATGGAAAAAGTGAGGACATTGGAAATAGTTTTTCATTGCTATAATAAAATTTAGAGGTTCTTATGAAATAATTAAATTTAAATTTTTATAAAATTGCTTCATGAAAAAAAAATAATGAAATGACAATAAAACTATTCATATATTCTTTTTTGATAAAAATACTTCAATTAATGATATCATCTTCCATTAACAATATTGTCAACTTAATTGATGATATTGCCATTCACCTTCTAAAAAGTAAAAAAAAAAAAAAGGAAAACAACCATAAAAGTGGCTGAATTTTTTGTAATTCCAATGGAAGGTGAGAAAAAGAATTCCTACGTAAGAGGAAATTTTCCACAAAATCATTTTCCATAATATGTACCTATGGAACATGAGAAACTTTCTCCTCTCCCATACACTCTTGTTGGTTTTTATTTAGGATGGAGTAAAATAAAATAAAATTGAATGTCAAATCAAAAATAAAAAGGTTAAGGAAGTTGAGAGTAAAAGCACCCTTATTGTCATTTTATACTTTTTTAAAAGTGTTTTTTGTCATTTTGTGCCAATGTAGAACATCTTTTTATCATTTTGTGTAATTAAAAGTATTTTTTTTTATTTTTCACAACCAACTCTCTCTATTATCTTTTTGTAATTTACGTAATTCTCTAATTCATTTCATTTTACTCTATCGAATGGCACAAACATGGAATGCCCTCCTTAATTAATTAAAAAAAAAAACCCCATGAAACCCTCATGACACAAGTGCACCTGAGAAAATTGTCCAATCAACATTTCTAAAACTGAGCCAGCAGGAAGGACTAGATTGGATTTAACTTGTATGTGGGTTGTGGCCCAACTTGAATCTTGACCTGTTCATTAAATGTGACAGTGACACATATATCAACCTGCATCTAATTCCAATTAGATCAATCCACCTTATAAGAAAAGTAACCCATTCGCATTAATATATCTTTACCTTTTGGGTTTTGTTACATTTGGGCTCTTCCTAATGACTAAATTATTAGGGGCCTATCTAAGGAGGAACAATAGACAATATTATATATGCCACATGCAAGTGGCACATTTTTAAAAAACGTTTTGCTAAAAATGTGTGAACCAGCCTTTGGTATGGAAGTATTTCATGAAATATGAATTAGAAAAAAGGCAAATCATCCTACATGTTTTTTTCACAAATGTGTCGTCTTAAGGCTTAAACATCATCATCATCATTATTATGAAAGGCCTGTCTCAAATCATCTAGGTCAGCTACATAAATTATGCCCACTATGCTTTATCCTTATCAATGAATTCTACATTAAACTGCACTTCTTCCTACATAATCTTGCTATTTTTCTTCATTTTCGGCCTACTTGTCTGCCATAAATACAAAAACTTGTCCTTATTCATAAGCTATTGCTAGGCTGCGTTGACTGGTCCAAACCATCTTTAAAAAGCCTATTCTAATTTATCACCCAATGATGCTATTTCTAAGAACTCCCAAACGCACTCCATCTTGATAAATGAGTTTGAATTTTTGTTCATATAATATGTACAGTAGTCTTATTTGGACAAACTTTTTTGTCATAATTTTGAACAACCCCTATGATATCCTTTGAATATCATAGGAATATTCAAGGGATATTATAGGGGTTGTCCAAAATTCTGGCCAAAAAATTTGTCCGAGTAGACTTTTTGTAATATGTATATGGGCTTATAATAAAATGCCATTTTTTTTAGCCTAGTTCAACAAAGGATCAGTATTTATTGAAAGTAGAGAAACTCTCAAATTTGGGCCAAGATGGATTTAGAGAAGCCCTGTAATGATGGCACAATATAAAATAAACAAACAGTAACGAATTTGATCATTCAGGAGAATCCAAGACCAAGATAGAGACATTCATTGGGGCAGACCCATTTAGAAGAGCCTTCCTGTGGGATTTCCTTGTCCTTTGTATCTGACTTTCTCCTTTTCATGACTCCTTCCTTGGCAATTATTTGACGCAATACTCATCCACCAGCTCAATTTCCACTATAAAAACGAAAAGTTGGCTTTCCTTACTTTTACTTACCACATGCCCCCAAATAAATTATTTTCAAGCAGGACAAAAGGTCATGTTTTGATGTGATCAGTATCTAATAAATACTCAACTCAGGCAACCACATCAATATGTGATAATTACTCAACTCATGCGCTCACATGCAATTAAGATTGTAAACGGGTCGGTTCTAAACTTCAAGGAGAAGGTGGAACTAGATTCGGACCCGAAACCATTTCAAAACCGATTTCTTGGCTCCGGAACCAAGTCAGAACCATATATAGGACGAGTCTAGATCTGAGTCCGGATCTAAGTAGAGAATGATATTTTAAAAAACATGATTTTTATCAAAGATTTTCGAAAATTGAGGTGATATGTAGGGGTCTCGGGTCCAAACCAAGGTAGAATCAAACCCAGACCCATTTACTTATCGGAGCCTAAATAAAAACCCATATCCAGTTTTTAATGGGTTGAAACCTCTAAATAATCGGAGAATTGGAGATCCATTTACATCCCTACACACACTACCAAGTTCCTAACCAATAGCAAAAGGCTTAGGGCAGTTCATGATGGTCATGTAGAAAACGAGATAGATTTAGGTAATGCGAATATAAAGAGAGTTAAAGAGATGGCAAATTTGAATTAAGGAAAGGTGAGCCCACATTTGTTATTATCTACCCTTGGGAGTTTAGACTTATGGAAGCATCAGATCACAGTTCTTGTATATATATATTAAAATACTAGATATGTATATGGTAGGGCTGATTTGGCAGCTATGCAATGAAATGTGTAGTTGTAAGTGAATTTAATCTGCCAAACAATGATTGAAGTGGAAAGCAGATATTGAAAGGGATGGACTCACATGGGAAAAAGAAAAAAATCTCCTACACTGATAAATGCACCTGCAGAATAATTTGACAGCTGTAACAAAGAAATAAGTCTCATCTTAGCCAATCTTGACTTTATATGTGATAAGATTAGTATCATAGCTTTTTTATATTAGTTGGCCTGTCTTATGATATTTTTAAAGCTAGGGAGTGTGTGATACATATGAAACGAGCATCAAACATGTCTTTTTAAGTGTTTATTATTACAGGACTTCTCTCTTACCAGCAAAAAAATAAGTGTAAACACTTTCTTTATTTTGGTGGAGGCAGACATGTTGGGACCATGTGGATAATTTTAGTAGGGTGAGACTTGGCCTGGTCAAGCCATGGCCTGCATGTTCGTCCTTCTAATAAAACTTAAATTGGGCTGACTTATTTGGGCTCAGGCCCGGATTCAGACATAGATTTGGAGCCCAAATGGCGCTGGCTGCCTGTGTAAGTTGCATGAGTACAGATACAGGTTCATGTTTGAATTTGATACCGGTATGAGGTATCCACAGGAAGATAGTCCCCGCACAAGCGGGAAGAACGCCCACACAAGTGGGAAGAAGTGACGGACTTAAAATTTGAACCTTGTGAAGTTAGGTGAGAACTGCTGCCACTTACGAGTGATGTAAGTGATTGTTCTCTAACTTTTGAAATGTTTTAGTTATATAATTTCTAAATTTTGAAAAATACATGTAGTGTTTTATCAAACGACTAAAAATAAAAACTAATAGAAGACCCTGTTAAAATCTAAGAAGGTGTTCTGCCTATGACTTGTCCAGGTGGGTATGTAGCTCATTTCAAAGAAACCATGCAACATAGTTGTGAGTCAATTTTAGGAGACACCTAACCTTGCTCACTTGATGCTACAAACAGGTTTGATCATAGTGTGTTACCTCTAGCAAATGCCCTGTTTTTGAGAGTGGCTCTCAAAGTAGCACCCAATTTTGGCTTGGCGAGGTTGGTTGGTTGGTTGGTTTTTTTTCTTCTTCTTTTTCTTCTTCTTCTTTTGGTAGAAGCAAGGTTATTTTTTTGTAAGCTGTTAATCCGACATAACTCTCCTCCTTTATCCAAGCTCGGGTTTGGCATATGATGGTGATGTAATGACACATGGAGGAGTTGTTTATACGCTACGAGCTAGTTATCATAGAATAAATCAAATTATGTATTCCATTAACTTAACAAGCCATTGGCCCTGCACCAAAAGGCCCTAAAGTTTCTAAGGCCTACACTTTGTTTCCCTAGTAGAAAAAGGCCATTTGAAATCTGCTATAGAAATATTTACAAAATGTTGAATACACTCTTGGTTTGTTAACTTGCATAGTTTCATTGGTATTGGACAATTTCTTTTTCTTTTTTTTTTTAAGAAGACATTTCATCAAAACAAAACGCCCTATGCAATGATTTTGTTCAGCATCGATGGCTTGGGCAATCACAATTCTCATGCATTTGTCAAGAACGCAACAGTAATTAAAAAATAAGGCACTTAGATGATGGAGTTAGAATCAAGCCATGGTGCTCGGTCAACCAGTTTGGGGTGGCAATTCTTGAATTGACTTTCCAACCCAACCCAATCCAAGCAGGGGTTTACTGTTTCGGCTACTCCCTTCTCCGGTTCTCTTCTACGGCTCCGACGACGAGGCTGTTACAAGGATGGCAACAGACAGCCCAACAATCCTTCTTAACCAGCGAAAATAACTACTGCAACCCATCCCAATCAATCCAACCCTCTTTTTTTTTTTTGGTAAAAACCCTCCTCTGTTTGTCTCGAAACTGTCTCCAATCCTTTTCTTTGATGAAACCCCACAACCTCTATGATAAAATCCCATCAAGTTGAGCATGAAGAAGGGGGCAAGGGAGAGGGGTCCGGTGGCGTACAGGGCGGAGCGCTCGCCACCGCTGCCATCGCTGAACCTGAAATGGGTGCGGACAACCTCTGCATATTGAGGTGAAGAAGATCAATTGGCAGGAGCTTCTCTGTCACATCTCGGTCCCGAAATCACCCTGGCCTAGGGTAATCCCCGAGGTGTGTCACACGTCCTCCCGTATATTGTACATGTCTCGAGTCAAATACAACATACGAAGGAGAAAAAATCGACTATTCCACATGTGAGAATACATAACATTTCATATAGCGGAAGTCATAAGTCATTGATATAAGGTATCAAATTCCATCAAGTGCTATTAAACATTTAAGTTTGATACAAAAGAAAGAAACAATGTATACATTAAGTTACAAAAGATGTATCAATGAAAGAACCCTATACAATCACTACCAAAAGTATATCCAAAAGAATTTCGTATGACTATATGAAAAGGATAATCACACGAACTATGGTAATTACAAGTATGGACCGCACTCCGAGGAGATAGTTTCTAAACGGGCCCTGGTTCTGGCCACTCTTCTAGTCCTGACAGTACCTCATGGGTACTCTCCTCTCTCTCCTGGACCTCTTCAGGACCGGGAGCTGCATCTGTGTCTGTGACATCAAATGTAGTATCTCAATACGACTATTAAGCAAGTATAAGCAAAATAAGAATTTCACATCATATTTCAAATTGAATTTGAGACAAGTAAATTCATAGAGATCAAAGATAAGTATTAACTACGCAATTGTGCAACTTCGAAATAATCATGCTGGCGAATCAATTAATGAGACAACATGCTAATTTGGCTACTACTTTAGCTCATCCTCTCAAAGAGAGCAATTCTAGTTGGGATGTCACCAGCTGCCCGGCCAAAGGCTAACTGGCTACCCGGTTCTGGAGTTCCGGTGCTCCAGGTGACCTACTGCAGTAGTCTCTAATAAATAAACCAAGTGCTGGCCCCGTCGGGCGTCACAAGGTTGAAGCTAGGTAGTGCCGACTCAATCGAATCAAACAAATCAAATAAAGTGGATTTAAGTGAGTTGTAGTTCGAACTGTCTCAACTTAAATCATATCAACTCATATATCACTATATACTCACTAATCCACATTATAATTAAAGATTGGATCAATATACCATATTGGAAGGGAAAATAGAGGATTTAGAGGAATTAAACCTTAAAGGATTTTTAATGGAGAAAGAACTTAATTGTTTATGATGAGTGATCTATCAATAAAGATGTAATCCAATATGAATGCAAAAATTTAAGGAATCAAGACATTTTACTAACCAATTCTAAACTAATTAATTTAGTCTTTTACCGTCCAATATAAGGTAAGTTTAGAAAAATCAACGTATTACTACTTTTGTTGATGTCACTATGTATGAGAGGTACATTGAGTTTCTAAACTAACCCTCATGGCATAGGGTTAGACTAATAAATATCCATTAGACCAATTCATAAGGTTAAGGGTTCCATTTTTAAGGTCATAATGCCTCAAAATTTCCTAAATTCCTATGGAATAGGGTAGGCACCTTAAGTATCCATTTGGAACATTTAAGGTGGGTTAAGATAGGTTAAGGGTGATAATCCACCCAAGATTGGGGTAAAAAAGGGCCCAGCTACAACATTAGGTTCGCTCGAGCGGACAATGTTCGCTCAAGCGGACCCTTTCCAGAGAGTTGAAGGTTCGAGCGCACTTATTCGTTCGCTCGAACGGTTGGTTAGCTCGAGCGATGTGTCCAGTTCGCTCGAGCGAACTGTCCAGAACCCAGACTTCCGAATTCCTTCCTTTCAATTCCCCACTCCTTTACATACTTCCTCCCACTACTAAACCTGCAAAAGAATGGAGCCTTCATGCTCCCATTCACCATGTAAACACTAATAATTCTTCCTATCAATTCCATTAATTGAAATTATACAAAATCATTCATTTATTATAAGAAATAAGAGCATTGAATAGAAGTAACATTGAATCAATGAAAGTAACAAACATGTAAATCCATATTATGCATATACTTGCCTCAATTTATGCTTTTCAAACCTCTTCTAACTCTTGATAGTCAGAATCCTAAAATCCCTCACTTGATTCAACCCTAGACACAAGTATCCATCAAAACACTAATGAATGCCTATTCATGCTTATGAGAGGTTCCTTTGACCTTAATACAACTCAAAAATCCCAACAATGAGAGGTTGAAGCCTACCTCTTGTCTAATTCCGAATTTGAATGAGTGGAAGATGAGGGAAGTGTTGCTCTTGCCAACAAGAAGAGAGGAAGATGAAGAAGAAGATGATTTCCACTATGGTCTTCACTTTCAAGGCTAAAGAACTTGGAGAAAGGAAAGGAATTTGAAAGAAGGAAAAAGGAGAAAGGTCTTCTCCACTCTCTCCACTGCTACTGCAATGAATGAAGTGGGCTGAAATTGGGTTGGGGTTGTTACAAGTGATAAAGATGGAAAAATTACAACAAAGCCCATTATGTTTATATATTTTCCAATTGAAGTCAAACTAGGGCCCACTTCTTCAATGAGCGATCAAATGGAGTGAGGCTAATTACGAAAATCGACGTGCTCAACAAGATACACGCGATGACACCAAAATGACGTAAAAACGATGTAAAACGAGAAAAATCTAAAATTATGGAAAAGTCCTTGACTCAATCCAAATGAGTCAATTCAACTTCACTCAATTATTTAAAACTCAAGACTCAATTTAACTCGGTCTAAGAGACTAAGTTGAAGATTTACGACTAAACAAAATTAATTAAACTAAACCCCATTAATTAACACTAATGACAATTAATTGGGGATGGGGTGTAACATTCTCCACTCGTCAAAGTGCAAGCTGGAGATTTTCTGTATTGGCTGGAGAGAGGGGGAGTTGCAGATCGATGAGGATTAGAAATTTGGAAAGGGGAATGAGGAAGAAAAAAAAAAGCGGGATTAGAGATTTTTTCTCTCCACGGCAAATAAGTCTGCTTGAGCGAGTAATTTGCCACCAGAATGCACAAGATACTATTTATACGACATACGCCTTACTATTAATAGAATCCATGAGTTTTGTAATATGAAATATGACCAAAGTACAGGTAGGTATTCTGCTATTATCCCTAATTTACATATGGTTCAAGTTAGCCCTTTTTTTTAATCTTCGATCAGGTTTAAATGGTCAGTTATTGCTCAATTAATAAATGGTCTGCGTTTGGATTTAATACTTCATACTAATAAACTTGGCAGCCCTACCCATCACAACTAGTTGCACTATCACCTCCAATCCAATCTTAACCAGACCTATTAAGGGTTCGGGCCACTGACCTTTTAACTACCGCGGTCTACAAACCGATTCAACTAGTAAGCGATGTAGGCTCGACTTTTCTCAAGCTCGCCTCACGTGCAAATCAAGCTAATCTCAAATTGGCTCTAAGTTCACAAGCCTAGCTCAAGTTAGATCCTATTTGGTTTGACTGGAGCTTGAGCACAAGTCATTTGATTTATATAAAATATATTTCCATATAATAACTTTATACAAGGCCGTGCTCTAGTGCAAATGTCTCTCATGGACGTTCCATGTGGATTCCCTTATAGACGCCCACCAGATGATGCGCTAATCATGGATAAGGTGGCCGGGTTGAAAGATCATGATGGGACCTACATGTGTGCAATATTTAAACTCCATTAGATTACCTCAACCCATTAATCAATGGCCCTCAAATTTAACAATTTTAGAAGGCGTCACTTTTATAGATTCTCAATCCAACAATGAGTAACAATTTAATGAGCAAGATTTTTGGGCTTTTGCTAACTCAATTATAGAAAGAGGGGGAATGGCAGGCCGGGGATGGTGATTACTGGGGGTTTGGATTGCTTTATGGATCCCACGTGCTTAAAAAGGGGGTCTGAATGATTTCGCACATGAGATACTTCTACAGATGGAACATTTTTTCCAAGTGGAGCCCATGTGATAAAATACATCTAAATATATATATATATATAAGTTTTATGTATAATATACGCACACTACTAACAATAATATTTGGGAAAAAATCAAGCTTAGCTCAAGTTTGGTTTCTCAACCTATAGCTTGAGCTTGAGATGAGCTCCTCTAACTTAGGATACCTAGGTACTAGCTTGAGTTTGAGCGAGGTAAAGCTTGGCTCACATCATTTACTTCTATTTTTTAAGTTCAATTAGGCCAACATTTCCAATTCTATTAATAAAATAGGCAAGGTTGTAGTTGAGCTTATTCATGTTAGCGGAGGGTTGGAAGACTGAATACTAAGAATGGACTCAACATCAATTCCAATCCACTTTCTAATGCTCTTTCTATATACTCCTGAAAAAAAATTTGCCAATGGCCTCATTGATGTCAATCCAGACCCTGAATTCCATGATCAAATTTGAGTCAAGCTGGCACATTAGGCTAGGAATTGGCACCTCCTAATTAGCCTACCAAACCATTTTATAATGCAACAATTAGAAATTAGGTTTTTAAGAGAAAATGAATATAAAAAAACCGTCAAAAGATTGAACTTTTATCAACATAGAAGGTATTTGTATCATTTGCTAAAAGAAATTTGAGCAAAAGGACTCCACTTTTATAAGTTAAAGAAGTTAAGGACTTAAAAATAATTCTCAAAACTATGGTGATTTATAGGAATTAAGTCAAAAGGCGGAGGGCATAGAACAAATTTCTGTATAAATATATACAAATTTAGGTTGTAAATCCGTTGGACTTGAACCACTTGTTAACTAGGCTTAAACAATGGACTAAGACCCATTTATAAATCTAACCCAAAATACATGCCCAGTAACCAAGGTCCATTAACAACCCTGGTTGCAAGTCATTTTCTAGGACTATGAATGAGCTTTGGGCCCATCCCTTCGTGGGGAAGGCTTGGACCTCCCATAATATACGTGATTTGCAACTTTTCCTTAGCTAAGAACTAAAGAAAAGTTGCATTTGCTGCTTTATAGGCATAAAGTTGCATGCACAAGTTTTCCTCCTCTAAGAGAGGAGGAAAAGCTGCATGTGCAACATTTCCTCCTCTAAGAGTGGAGGAAAAGCTGCATTTGCAACTTTGCCTCCTCTAAGAGCTTCAGCTCCTCTATCATGTGCTACTTTGTAAAGTTAGAGTTAAAGTGATGAAGGATGAAACTCCTGTAGACCGAATGTTGAAACTTGTGACCAGAAATAATCATATCTTGTATCTACTGCATTTGCAACTAACCATATCATATATAGGGTCCCATGTACTAAATAAAGGAGAGTGCTCCCAGTCCCTCATATAAGATTTCCCATTAATAATATAGTAGTAACAAAAGCTATGTTCTGCCTGAATTATAATGGAGTTCAGAATAGAATTTGCCAAAACTTATATTGGTGTACTAGGTTTTACAAGTGCTCCAGGTTGACTGAACCAAGTCTAGTAGGGTCTGACACTCTGACCAAGTTTTCAAAATATGATCAGATATAAACCTTGTAATGCAGATTATCCTGAATCATATCAAAGTTTGTTGGATACACAGAATATTTTTTCTTTCAAAAATGATAAAAATGAAAAAAAAAAAAAACTAATTTCATGGGTTTTATGAGAATACAGTCTAATTTCTCTACTTTCCCGAAAAAAAATGCTTGTCAAACAACTTAAAGGAGTCTTAATCTAATGAGTTTTCATGTATTTCATGAAGTTGTTGCTAATCAAACCCATAGAAGTCAAAATGTGTTTGGGTGTTTGGGCGCATAGTTATGGTCCCCTTAAACACATTGCCGACGTAATATGCATGAACTTGTTGATGAGTGGGCTCCACCCGAGGAGGAGTATTGAAAAGTATTTATGTTGCGTTTACTAATACCTCAAAGTTTTGGTGGGAATTGTTAGCTAAAGAAATTTAAAATTGTATTAAAATCATCTTAAACAGTTAATTTGTCACAGTTTTAACGCTTGGGCAATATTTTAGGTGTATTGGTTAGTAACTTGAAATAGTATCAGAACTAATTGAAAAACAAAAAAAATGTGCTACCAAAAGTGCGCCGATCGGTTCCACCTGAGGGGGAGTATTGAAGATTATGCTCCACCTCTCAACTCCTCCCCTTGGGTTATCGTAAATATTATCAATAATTTATCCTAACAATCACTTACATAAATCTTACCTCTCTGCTCTACTTTACCTTAGCTAAATTCTTAAATAGTTGCACTTCTTTTTATCTAACCTTATTAGTTTCCTCTGTATTCTCTTCTGCTTACCACTTTAGTAGAAGGAAGAGTAAAGTTGAAATAAAAGTAGCAAATGATATGATGCATTTTTACTTCAACTTTGATAAAAAGCAAAGTGGAAATGTAGAGACATACCGTGACATAAGCTTGTTTGGATGTAAGAAGTGGAATAGAGAAGTAAACTTTTGATATGACACCATTTTCCTTTTTGCTCCTCCCTTGCCCTTTTTTTCTTTTTTTTATAATACAACCAAGCCTAACAAACAACATTGAAATAAAATATTAGAAAAGGAATCTTTTACTTTTTAACCGCCTATATTTTTTTTAATGATTTAACCTTGACAATATCTTCTCCACACATAAGCAAAGAGACTCATCAACCTACAAATAGAAATCTCTCCTTACCTTCTCATCCCATGATTTGGCATCATGCCCATTTTTCCTAGTGATTGAACCTTCGTTCATCCTCGGATTGAATCTTAAGAAAATCTTATATTTTCTTGAGTGAAGACACAATTAAATTTTAATATTGTTAAATAAAGGGCTAATATAAATACGGTGGGACTAATTAATTTTAGACACCCACTTTTTCACGATGATACTCTTCATTTATTGTCCTTCTATCCTTAAACTTGCATCCAAATGTGCCCCATGATGACGATGGCATATAAGAGCATTTATTATAATAATAGCTTTTGAATTTGAAAAGAAGATAACTAACACGTCACTCTCTGAACGCTCGCTTCACTTCACTACACTTTTATCATCTCCACACAAAAACATAACACCTCACAAGTCGTTACTCAGAACCCTAAATCGTGGGGAGAGGGAAGAGGAAAAGACGAATCCCGAAATGGCGTTTCCATGTTCTTCTCTCATCAATCCGAATCCGTGGCGGGAATCATCGATCCAACGGCCATCCGTTCTCCAATTGAATGTACGATCAATCTCTACTCCAATTCCAATTGAGATCTCTCAATTCCCGGTAATTTCTTATTCTCCATATCATCAGTGAATGATCGGATGATCTGATCTTGTAACGACGTATTTCTCCATCAACAGTAGCTTTTGAATCTGTGAATTTCTACAGTTTTCATCATCTCTTTGTTGCTGAATTGGCATAAGAATTCAAATGCAGGTCGATGGAGAGGAAGAGAGAATCTCACTTTCCCATTAATTGTAGCTTTGAATCTGTGAATTTCTGTGGTTTCAAGCACTTATTGTGTAAATCCCAATCATCTTGAGATGAGAATTGGCACAAGAGTTCAAATACATGAGAGAGATATATATGCTTATAGGCTGTTTGTTTTGTTTCCTGTAATTGAATACGTAGGAATTGTAAAACTTTTATTTCTAAAATTGGTTAAAATTGAAGAAACAAATGCGAGTTTTCGTCCCAAGCTGTAGCTCAGCGGGTTGGGACATGGGTGTGTGAGTGGGAGTGAGTATGTTCAAATCTCCATGTAGCAGAAAAAATGTGAATTTTCAAGAATGGCCATCGAATTGTCTCTGGTCTAATGGGAAATGAATACCCAATCATCACGTTAGTAATTCAAATCCTAGGAAAGTAAAGGTTTCATCTATATAACATCGCTAGCTTATATTCTTCTCTTCTCTCCTATTTAATAATCCTTGGGCACTTTTGGTTTGCTAAGTTGCATAGTTTCATGGGTATTGCATCAAACTTGAGCATTTGTTAATAGTTAGTGATATTTGTGTTTTGATTCACACATTTATGCTCATGCTATTTTAGGTTGCAGCTAGTTCCTTCCAATCATCATCGAGTAGCTGTTTCGTGCTACTTGGTAGGGTTACCAGTTTCCGCAGTAGATTCTGTGGCTTAAAATCTTGGATACTTCAGAAGCTCAAATTTCAAAAGTCCATTACAAAGCATAAATGGAGAAACGCATCTGAGAGGCTTGAAATTCAAGGGAAAGATCAATTTTCAGGTCATTTGGAAACGCCATTATCATCTGAAAGGAAATTTTCTAAAGATGTATCTCCACCAAATGGTTAGTAACATAAGCAAGTGAAAATTTACCCTATACACACGAACACACAAGCAAGTGAAATACCTGTGTATGATAATGGTTTAAATCATCTAAAAGCATGAGCTCTGTATGGTTGGTGGTTTGGTTATAGCTTTTCATAATAGCTTTCTTCTTTTTTTTACTAAACAATTGTATGGAGCATTAAGTAGTATTCTTTGTAAATATCTTCTTTTTCATAGCTACTTCAGATGGTTTTTTCCCAAAAATATCATTTGTTAATTAAAGATTTGTAAAATCTGAACAGAATTACAGAAAGTGCCACTCAAGAGTGGTGCATTTTTATTTTTTTTTCAGAATATTGGAGTGATGCTCTTTGACAGTGCAAACTTCCAAAACATTATTCACTTTGATGACACACTTGTCCATGGTGCTTCTTTTAATTTAACCTTATTAATAAAATATGCAGACTCAGTTGAAGAAACATCTGTGTTGATTTTGCGAATTGAAGAAGCTTCTGTCCGTAATTATGATCCAATTGTTTCTAATGATGCAGCTGCTACTCTCATGGGATCTCCATCATCTTTGCTACAGACAAATTCCATCAACTATGATGGCCAAAGTAGCAGAGAACCCTCACTTTGCATTGCAGTAGTTGGAGCAACTGGTGAGCTTGCGAGGAACAAGGTTTTTCCGGCATTATTTGCTTTGTATTACAGCGGCTTTCTCCCAGAGGTAGAACTATTATCATCTGTCTCTGTTTTCTTTTCTGGTCAAATGGGTAACTTGAACGATTCACGTTTGCTTATTTCTGCATTGTACATATGAATATATTATTGCTGTTATCTGATATTGAGTATAGTTAATGCATGTTCTTATCATGTTCAAGTTTTCAACATGGATAAAAAATGAAAAAGAAAAAGAAGAGGCATGAAACCATTTAATCGTGGGGAAATGGAGTTGTATCCTGTAATTTTATTTTATTTTTTTGAAACCAAACTTTTAGTAAAGAGGAAATGCAAGCTCAAACAAAAATCAGCCCAAAGACAGATCAACAGTTACAGGTATAAAAGCATTATACCGGGCTAAACAAGAAAGGATTATATAGAAAAACATAAAAAGGAGAACGGTCCATCTCTTGTTTGGCTGCCAAAAGATTAGCCATCCCATTTGCCAACCGCAGCACATGCTTGAAGCAAAACTGAATCAAAGATGGCAGCTCCTTGATTTCATTAAAAAAATTTTTTTTGAAACTTCCATGGACCTTCACCAAAAGATGAAACCCATGCTATAGCATTGGCCGAGTCCCTCCCATCTTTTTTTTTTCTTTTTTGAAAAGATCCCTCTCAACGATTTACTTATGATGAAAGAACAACACAAACATTTTAAGACCCTCTGGAATCTCCAACACTTCCTCTTCATTAGATTCTTTCTTGGAGAACACTATCACCTCCCTCTGATTACAAAGCACTCCTCCAATACCCTGAGGATTTGGTTTTTCCTCTTACAGCTCCATCAACATTGAATTTTAAATCCCCTTCTAGGGATGGGACCTAAGAAATTGACCTCTTTGCTCTAAGAATGTCGCAACAAAACATAGCACCCCAATTATGCACGTAATCATCTAGTTTCGAATTATCGAACTTTCTTCTCAACGAACCCATATGGCAATACCCAAAAGCACTCTTAAAACAAGATCATCAACTGTAGGGACTCTTCTAGGACTCCATTCCCACTCATTCTCACCATATTCTGAAACATTCACCCTCCTCCATAAGGCTCTCTCTCCTCCGCAAATCACCACCTCCCTTCTGCAAGTAAAACAGGTCATTACCCAATTTGGGTCTTGCCAAAGCAGTGTCCTGGGAGGGTCCAAACTGGAGAAAGACGTAACCTTTGGCAATTTTGCATAAAGTGGCTGCTTACTTGTCTTGAACCAGCGTTATCACGCATAGCACCCAAAGCAATGATCTTTCACCACCCTTTTCACCACTCTTTGCAAGTAATTGTCCAAATTTTAACTTATAAACTATACAAACCCAAGCCGCCAACTGCTCTAGATTTAATCACTTCACACCATCGCATTAAATGAAATTTCCTTTTGTCACTACATCCTTTCCATAGGAAATTCCTTTTGTCAAACCATCCTGTAAACGGTTTTGGTCTAAATGAAGTATGAAAATGGGCAGAATAAAAATGTGTACTTTGCTATTTAACATTGTAGATGCATCTGTTTATTCTTTGTTCTTAATTCCATTGAAAAATATAATAAAAAAAAGGTTTCATTACTTAAGATAGTTTGGGTCAGGACAATATTTTATTTGTCAACAAATTTAAAAAGTAAAAAAACAGATATTTTTACCATTCTGTTGTTGTGTTTTTTTACTTTTTTTGTTCTTTTTTAATTAATGGCTGTGGAATTAAAAAAAGGGGGGCGGGGGGGGCATAAAGAAACCATTAAAAAAAAAGAAAAGAAAATTGACATCAAGAATAATTAAATGATTGATAAAATAATGAAAAAAAAAAAACATGAAATGGACCATCATTTTGGTCTTCTGAAAAGCCAATTTCTCATTTTTCAGCTTGACTTTTGTTAAATTTCCTTTCTTTGCTCATGTACACGTGATTTTCCAATGGTTGCAGAATGTTGGTATATTTGGGTACTCGAGAAAGGACATCACAGATGAAGATCTGAGATCCATAATTGAATCAACTTTGACCTGTCGGGTTGATCACCAGTATGTCGCTGACACCTCTCTCAAATTGTGACTTTCTCTTTATACGCTGCTTCATTATATACTCTATTGTAGATTATGCAATCTGGTCTCTGATTTTACTCGAAAGTCATTGTCAACTTGTGATAAAATGAAATGTATGATCTGGCATTTTCATACAATTTTGAGGTGCCTATTGTCAGCAGAATTCCAAAACTTATTTTCGCACTTTGTTGATTATAGTACTGTAGTAGATGGATTTGCATCTCAGAGTGTTTCCTGTTTCAAATCATGTAATAAGATCAAGAAGCAGAGCAGGAACGTGTTCACCAAGAATAGAAAATATTAATGTACAGAGAAAACTGCGGGGACAAGTTGGATGCTTTCCTCAGAAGCACATACTATCTCAATGGAGGTTATAACAACAAAGAGGGCATGGCAATGCTCAATGCTCGAATGGAACAGTTTGAGGTAAGGCTGGGGAGTTTCGGTGATTGGTACTTTGACACCATGATTATTCTTGAATTCATCTAATGCCATCAGATAAATTATTTGATTCCATCATAAATTGCCAGGAACTTTAACCGGTTAAAAAAAAGACAGAAACTATATAAAACATTTGGATATGCAGTCTTCTTGGTCCTCATGCATCTTCAAGTGGCCTTGTGCCTGCTGATCTACACTGTTGATTTGACCATCCTACCATGATTAGACCTTGCCTAAAAAATCTCTCTGATAGGATAATCTCAACATCTTGATTGCCAGCCTGCAAATAGATTATAATATAGAAATGCAGCAAAAATCCCTATGAGGTGGGAAAAAAGCTGAATATTCAGTGTCTGGGATATTCAATCTGATGAGTCTAATAAAGGTCTAAAGGTATATCCATTAGTTGGGCAACAGTCTGGATCACCAAAAGCCATATGTAGAAACTCAAGGCCAAATAAAACTATGCATGTAATTTAGGATCATATAATTCCTACTCTCAAATGTCTCCAAATTTCTTTCATTTTCTGCTTTGCCTGAGCTTTGTGGTTTATAGAATTTCTAAGAATGATCTTACCATACAGGCTGTTTCTGGAGCGAACAGGATATTTTACCTTTCAGTTCCACAGGAAGCTCTTTTAGATGTTGCAACTTCTCTTGCTGATAATGCCCAAACACAGAGGGGATGGAATCGAATAATAATTGAGAAGCCCTTTGGCTTTGATGCACTGTCTTCTTATCAATTAACCCAGTCTCTTCTGGCCAAATTTGAAGAGAAGCAAATTTATAGGTATATATATTATCTGGTTACCATCTTTCTTGATTTTTCTTATTTGTAGCCTTCTTCACTGTCATTTATGCTGAGTTCTTTATTTTTTACCCTTATTACTGTGGTAGAGTAATTTATTGTGTTCACTAATGCTTGGTTTCCCTGAGTTCTTTTTTCAGAATAGATCATCTGTTGGGTAAGGATCTTATTGAAAATCTCACTGTTTTGAGGTTCTCTAATCTGGTTTTTGAGCCATTATGGAGTCGAACTTACATACGTAATGTGCAAGTACAGTTCTTCCCATTCTGATCTATTGCACGCAACAATGGCTTTTGGTCCTGGGTTACCTCGAAACTAACTATCAACTTATCGTGCACCTTTTACAGGTCATTTTATCTGAAGAATGGGGCACCGAAACACGAGGAAGGTAATCATAGTGTGCCTTTTTCTTATTGTTAAATACTAAACTTTAGAGACTACATTTTCGTAAACCTTGATGTATTCTTTTATTTGAGGGCAAGTCTGGTGGCAGCAACTGCGATAATTCAAGCTCCAAAAGCGTATATTTAGGTTGTTGCAGTTACAACAATAATGGTTGAACCTTGGGATGACCCAACCGGTCAGCCTCTGTGTGCACTATCGTCTCTACCAGCATCTCGGGCTGGACTTAACTTGCTGAGCCGCAACTGAAGACATCAGTGTGTTAAAAACAAGCCTAAGTTTTTGATAATTGATACCACAAACTTAGGGACTCAATTTTCATAAAATCTCAATGTTTCATTCCTTTGGAAGAATGCAATATATAGACCAAAATGACATTGAAGGATATAATTATGGAAACTAAATTGTGTAGTCGTATCAAGGATCTTTCCTAATCTTTGTCAGTAATCACTATGCATCTAATCCTATTGAGGATAATTCCCAATCATATCAAATAATCAATATCTTACACATATCTAATAACTTCAACCTTCCTATCAACCTCCTGCTTTTGCATAGTCGTTTTAAGAAAAGGATTGTGTATGCAATTAATTACATTGAATATAACCCCTTGATCTTTCAAAATGAAGGGTTCATGTCTCATTGATAATGCATCCATCATGATGTATTGGTAATCACAGTCTGTCTGCGAAGTCCAGCAGTGTAGCCTAGTTCATTTTGAGTCTATTGGAGCTGGTGACCCCTAGATCAGATCTATAGATCTTTCATGATTTCTACTAGAAGCATATTAGGTAGAGTAGTGTAGCTTGAAGAAAACTCTTGTTGGATAGGATTCAACAGGAGAAAGGTGGAGATCATTTGTATTGATGAGGGAGGTTTTTTAGGGTAAGAAATTAGGTTTTCTGTTTAGATAAAAAAAAATTATGCACATGTGCATGCTGTGAGAACGAGCCCTCGCCCACCCACCCACACACAGTGATGTGATGGTTAATTGCAGGAGCCAAGATCATGGTCGGCTTGATTATAGTCTATAGAAGTGGAGGCAGCGGTGGCTCTGATATCATATAAAAAAAACTTGAGAGATTACATTTTCATAGAACTTCATTGTATTATTCCATTGGAAGAATGCACTATATATACTATATAGAGTACTAATGACATCAAATGAAGGAAATAATATGGAAACTAAGTGTGGAAATCCTATAAGTGATCTTTCCCAATCTTATTGGATAATTAATGAAATCCTATCAAGGATCTTTTCCAACCACAATTCTTTTCCCAATCTTCTTGGTGTGTTCATTCATCACATGCAAAATGCCTTTTAGACTTTATTTGATGTAAAACATCTAGCTGCTAATTGTATATCTATGTTTTAGGTTACTCTTTCTATCTTGAACCATTAATTTGTTCGTTTAGTTCTCTTACGATAAAGGAAAAGAGTTGGTGCGCAAATTTTGGTCTATATTTGATTTTTCTAGTATAGTATAAGCTTAGGCAGTAGGTCCAATAATATGTACGGAAATGGGTTTTTTTTTTAATTGTTTTTCCAAAAACGAATAATAATAAAACAAAGAAATAGACCAGAAACATGAGCAGGTATGATACAGTTCCCTTTTTATTTCAGAGAGAGATACCTTGGAAAACCTATACAAAATAATAATAATAATAATAATGAAAGTGTGCAATCGTAAGGCTATGGCCCTAGAGATCTCTTAAATGTAAAGGATCTTTAACAGAAAAAGTAAATCACTTATCAAGAAAGGATTATACTTTCTTTGTCCCTACTTTGCAAAATTTTCAGGCTCAAACTTGGCACACGAGCGTAGGATGCCACCATTGAAGACAACACTTTCTTTATCATGTCGACTTTGAAAGTTCACAAGGATCCTTATATTTTTATCTTCCACCAAGTCCTTATATTTTTATCTTCCACCAAGCTATGGCATTCGTTGAATCCCCTCACTATTTCCCAAGTTGTTATTACAAGAGAAGCATTTATGATTTTGTTGACGTTAGATGCTCCATGCATTAACTTTGCAGTATAAAGGTCATCATCCAGTGCGGTCCCGCCGAAGCAGGGTTCTATGAGGGTCCAAACTAGAGACAGACCTAACCTTTTGCAATTTTGCACAAAGTGGTTGCTCGCAGGTCTCAAACCTGCATTATCACGCATGGCACCCGAGACTTTTACCATTGCTCCAAGGCAATGACCCTGTATGAGAAGAAATTCTATTAGCATGAGCACTGTATGACTATGTATCATCAAAGATTAAAGCTACTTGCATTGTGTCACGACCCGGGCCCGAATTACGATAACCCCGAGCCATGAGACCATACTTACTCCCGTAAAATCCGAATTAACCGAAGTTAAAACGGAATCCACAAGGGATAACATTCTCAATAAACCCGTAAAATACACAATTTTTGTGGAAACATATATATTTTACAATATCAATTTACGATTTACATGTATACAAAAAGAATAAAGTCCTTATACATGTATCATTACCATCATTTACTTGTCAATTGGTGCATATCCAAAACACCATTCAATTACAATTAATTACATTACAAAATGATTATACAAAATGACTTTTCAAAATGTTATAGTTCCTTTTCGCACTTGGATATCCATATCAAATGGTATACCGACCATTCCACTCATTTAGACCTCCTTGAGGAACCGGAGCAGTCTCCTCCGCTGCCGCCGGGGGCGCTGCCGTACCGGCAAGGGCAATCGGGCCTGTAATGCCATCAGTAACACTAGTGAACACTACGGTTCAACGATGAATAAACAGATCTTATAATAGCATATGTTAATACATTTACTAAATTCATCAAATCTATTTAGCAACAATTTCCATTCGAGACAAGTCTAGATAATTCCTACAATGACAATAGGTAAGCTTAAGAATTAATCAACAGACATGTACAAGGTGGTCATTACCATAGCTTTCATTCATTCATTTAATTTAATTTACCATCTTCCCTCAAAGGATGGATTCATCTTCCAAATGGAAGGCATCAATCAATACCCATAGATATGATCGGAATATGTGGGACTTACTAGTGTCCGGGTCAGGGACAACTAGCATCACCACGGAGCTCCGGAACGTCCCAAATCCATCTACTGCAGTAGGAATAGTCATTTGTTTCATTTATTAATTCATTGAATTCATTTAAAGTTCTAATACCATAGCTAGGTAGTGCCAGACTCAAGAGCTAATACTTTCCAATAAGCAATCCATTTACGGATTCAATTCAATTCAATAACTCTTTTCATAACGAGGGGAGAGAATAGCGGTAACACCAATCTCACTAGATTGGGACCCAACGATGTGGAATACGATACAATGAGAGTACTTACTAATTACTTGTGGTTCTACTTAATTCTGTCTCAAATCTAAACAACCATTTGGGTGTAACTGTTGGTTTCCAAACGCATGTGTTATTCTCGATGGACATCTCATTTATATTTAATGTGTGCATTGCATAGTCCCCGTAATTATCACCCATGGAAGTTTAGTCTCAAAACTAATTTAAGGAGTACTTATACTTACGAGAAGTGCTCCAAGTTTTATGTAAAAATCCAAAATCCGCGGTCCAATCGATTGGCTAAAATTTCACTTACAATTATGTTTGGACCTGTATTAGGTTCGCTCGAGCGAGTCCAAGTTCGCTCAAGCGGACACCTCACAGAACGTTGGTCGCTCGAGCCAAGGATGAAAATAGTGGCTACGCCCGCCGCCAAAATGCTACGAAGCGGGCGATACGTAGCGTAGCGGGGATACGTAACGACGTAGCAGTGTGATTTGAAAAAATCGCCAAAAAAATTTGAAAAAATTCCAGAAAATCCAGAAATTTGTAAAATGAAAGAAAATGTATATTTCTTTTTGCAAAAGTAACTAAGGTAAGGGGGCGTAGCGGTCCTCTTACTGTATGAGGTCTTGTATCGCTGTATAAATAGAAAATAATAGTAATGATCATTTTTTTCACATGTGTTCATGTTGCTTTGTTATACTAACTTAGAAACTAATGAAAGGCTTATAAAAGAAAAAACTATGTCATGAAGTCAAGACTTAAGAGTACCTAGAGAAAAAAATACATCTACCAAAGGGGGTGTCTAATAGGATGTACTTAGAGAAGAATCATTGAGAAGAACTCTCTATAGCGACTGTAATTCGGCGAGATCATATGCTTGTTGGTGTTCTTTTAAACCTAAAAGGGTAGAAGAGTTGTCTAGAAATGTTATTTGGAGAGAAAAAGAAAAGAAATTAGTCTTATTATGCATTTAAAAAAAAAAATTCGAAAGTAGGAATTTTTCTCACCCCATAGAGGCCCCGTAGCTGTCGTAGCGGTCATGGCCGCTACGGGTGCGATGGCCGATAAATCAGCTGTAGCGTAGCGGTGTTGCTCGAGCGAACTCCATGTTTGCTTGAGCGAATTGTCTAGAATTCAGAATTTCTGAACGTTCACTCTGTCACAGAACCTTGGTTGCTCAAGTGAACTCCCTGCTCGCTCGAGCGAACTGTCCAGAGTTTCAACTCCAAAAATCTGATTATTTCTCTCTTCTTTTACCCTCCTTTCTCCATTACTCATCCACATTCTACAATAGCATTGGAACCTCCTGTTCCCTCCTCATACATCATCCATTCACAAACCACACTTCTAATCATTCATTAACAATCTCATACAAACCATAAACAACTCCAAAAAAATCAATGGAAAATGCACAAATCCATGAAAAACTCTATGCATTTCTACAATAATTAATACTAATCACAAGAATGCTTATACTTGCCTTGATAAAGGTTAATCAACTCAAGGCCCTTTTGTCTTAGCTTGCTTTTGAGATGAAACCCCCAAATGAAACCCTAATCCCATGAAAACATGAAAATACACAAATCTATAAGCTATTGGTGCTAGAAATCATGCCTAAGCACTCATTATGACTTGAAAACTCATCAAAAGTTCCAAGTACTTACTTGTAGCTCAATGAGAGAAACCTTGAGATCTTTCTCAAGCTCTACACTTTAACAATGGGGGAAATGGCTTGAGGAAGAAGATGAAGATGAGACTACAATCCTCAAAACCACTAGAACCTCTCCTAATCTCACTCTTGATGAAGAAAATGGAAGAGAAAGGGAGAAGATGAGCCTAGGGTTGGTTTGAGGTGAAAATGAACTCACTCCCTCATCTTATTCTAATATAAGGGGCTCTCACACTAAAACCTCTTCCTATTAAGTCTTATTACATTTTGAGTCAAATGTAGCATCACTTCGTCCGTTTGAGGTCAAACAGAATCACGTCTATTATGAAAGTTAACTACTATTCGAGATACACACGTTAGTATCAAGAATTTCTGTATTCGACAAAATACGCGAAAACTCGTATTTACGAAAAAGTCCTTAGCTTACCTTGTTTGAGTCTAAACTCATTTTAACCAACTCAATTTCATTTCATTATGCTTAATGCATCATTTGAGACTAATTTGTCTCTCTTTGGTCATTAATCTTCATTAACCCAATTACTCATGCTTAACTAACACTAATATCAATTAATTAGCCTTAATCATGATTAGTTTGGGTTGGGGTGTAACACCTTGTGAGGTGGCTGCATTGACCATTGGTGGTGCTGAACTATTTGCACAAATTAAGTTCTCATGCCAAGATGCCAGAGTCGTATATTCCACCATAATCCGAAGTTAGGAAAATGATCATTCAACTAGTCAAAGCACTAGATATCTGGTGCAGGCCCGGATCCACGAACGAAGTTGACCAACTCTACAACAGGGTTGGCCTAATCCTCAATGGATTCCACAAGATAGACCAAGCTCCAAATAGGTCTTGGCCAAATCCCCAAGAGATTCCACACTCAAACACTCTCAATTGAAGAGAAGAAACACTCACAACCATAAGAAATTGAACAAACTCTTTATTGAATAATCAAAGGTGATACTCCCAATGGAGGAATTACAAATATATAGAGTAGAGATTAGATACCCCCCTCTTTCTTTCCTAATGCAATGCAACTCATCTAGATCTTCTCCAACTAGGTATCCTAATTTTAAGAAAATCAAATCACCTAAATTTTGTAGAATATATCCAACTCAAACTAAAACTCTTTCCTAACTTGATACATCCAACTGGTCATCCAGCCTATAGTTACTTGATTCACGATTCAACTAATTTGAATTCGAAATCGAAGTTCAAAGTTCGACACTGACTCGAATTTGAAAATTCAATGGGGTAGGTTTACTTAATTTGTTTTTCGATTCACTTGATTCGCAATTCGAGTTTGATTAGGTCTATATTCTAATTCGTAAGTCCAATTCAATATACTTGTAACTATTTTACTAAATTTAATAAATATATAAAAAATTAATATTTCACAAAGAATAGATATAAAGGAATATGTAAAGACCATCATTATCGTCATTGTCATCAAAGCCTTGTCCCAACTATGTTGGGTCGGCTATTTGATTTGTAATGAAATATATGCTTCCCACTAATAAGCATGATGAAAATTTATAAATTGATAAAAGAAAGTCCCATCATCACGTTGGCCAACATAAAAATGAAATTTTTTTTATTATTACAATCATGTGTTCTGTATGTAATTAATCTTACAATGGGCCCTAGTTTGTTCAACGTAAAAATTTGTTGAATCCTATAAAAGATCAAAAAACAACCCTTTTCATCGATTTGGTTTCTATTAGGTGGGTGCACTATGGTCCCCATGAACTCATACATCAACTTTCTAATATCCACCTTTTTCTCGTACAAAGAAGAGAGAGAGAGAGAGAGAGAGAGAGAGAGAGTTGTAGGATTGGAAAGACCATTGGAAAGGACTAACAGTTAAGAGAGAAGTTCATTTTCCTCTCTTACAAAGGACCGATGGATATATGAGAGAAGTTGTACCACATTGCATTATATGCCCACCTTTTTCTCTCTTGCACGGAGTCCATTGGAAAAGATTTCAAGGTTTCCCCTGCTTCAGCCCTTACAATTCTAACATCCTCTTCTCCACCAGGACAAACTGCTACGAACTCTACAATGTCAAAATACTAAATTCGACGGAATCGAATAGCGAATTGTTCAATTTGAATGGGATGGGATTCGAAGGCTTCCTGACCAAATGGTCCAGCCCATGGGCTGAGTGGGCTGGTCATCCTGATTCGATTGGGCCTACAAGCTTGTCCCAATCGTCTTGGTCAACCCATAGGTCATGGGTCTGGCCTACATCAATGTCTGGACACGTAATTCAGCAGTTGCTTTTGTCAGGACCCTTTGATATACATTGTTCCGTCATTCATTAACAGCTCAAGCTTTTGGTGTTTCTGATCGTTAACAGCTTTATTGTATATGATGCTTGCCTTTAGATAACAAGTATTAATATCAACTTTTTGGTTTTGATTCTTCAATTGTATAAATACCCCATGATTAATTTATGACATTGATTAATTGTAGTCTGTATTTTCATTTTTTTTTTCTTTTTCTTTTTTGCTATTACATGGGAGGTATAATTGTAAACTATTCTAATCCTAAAACTAGCATACTCCATCAGCCTAGGGTTCACCCTGGTGTGCTCCATTCCTTTGCCGGTGTTCTGCCTGTGCTAGTTCCAGTACAGTGCTCTGCCCGAGTGCTCTTTCATCCATGCTCCGCCACAGAAAGCTTCCCTGTTGTGCTCTGCCAGTGCCAAGGGTTGATCCCTAGCACTGCAGTGTGAGTGGGATGCCCCTTACTACTGGGCTATCCCATGCTTCTCAACTGTAGTCTGTACATCGTGCTGATAAATAATGCAGAGTTCCTTTGTTGTTTGAATATTTAGTAATGCAAAATGATTTAATCTTTATTCCGGTGAAAAATAATTTACCCTATTTGCATATTTCCTTCCTGTTCAATAGATATTTTGAAGGTTATGGGATTATCAGAGACATAGTCCATAGCCATATCCTCCAGACAATTGCATTGTTTGCTATGGAGCCACCTGTGAGTCTTGATGGGGAAGACATTAGGAATGAAAAGGTAAATTGGCTCTATGTTTTCAGGGACTCCTTCATATATATGTTTTCTTTTATCTTGGGAATCCGGAGTGTTTTTCTTTTTTTTTTTACTTTTCTTCAAAGTGACTATATTTATAAAAACAAGAAGAGAAATTCCCATATTGATGTAAAATTTAATACAGGTGAAGGTTCTTCGATCTATCCGTAAATTGGAGCTTGATGACATTGTTCTTGGCCAGTATAAAGCTAGTTCTGATAGCATGGACGATGTTTATCTGAATTCTCTGACACCAACATTTTTTGCTGGTGCACTGTACATTGACAATGCACGTTGGGATGGGGTACCCTTTCTAATAAAAGCTGGCATGGGGCTCATAAGACACAGGTAGTATAACTGCCTTTTTCTAATTGCAGTAGCATTTTTTGTTTCTTTTCCCATGAATTTGATGGTGCGTACCTTGGTTTGTAATCTTGACTCAGTGAAATGTTTAAGATGTTAGAAGTACTAAAAGTTGCTTGATAAAAAATTAGGTCCATAGCCAATAATGGCCATGGTTTTAAAACTCAGTTTTGGCCATAATAACAGAGGGCCGATATGCTGCATTACAATTGAGATTAGAATCAAAACAGCCCAACTTTTCTTGAATTATCAGAAGTATCGTTGGTACACTGCCAGAGCATAATAGTTGTGTTATGCTTATGAATTTTGGTGGTCAGTCCAAGGCATCATCTTATCTGGTGGTTGTCCAAGCTGTCTACATACACCACATGCTCATGAGTAAAATGAATGTTCAGAATTTTTCTGATCCATTTCTAACCTGGCTCATAGCCAAATCAAATTATGTGAGCTCCTCCCTCCTAGTATCTGATCTGAACACCAATTGAGTGGTAAATTAAACAGGGTAAAAATAGACTGACAAAGTTAACACCTGACTTCCACAAGTTATACAAGATCTGCAGGTTTTCATTTGACTAAATCAAACTATTTTCATTTGACTAAATCAAACTAAGGAAAGAAATTTGAAGACTGATGCTATTTAAGTTTTGCATTGCTAAAATCAAATACTATTAGGATATAAGGGGTACCGCAGTCATATGTTGTCTTATTCAATGTGTCATGTTATATCTACTTCCTTGGGGCTTTTATCAATCCTCTGTTGTATTAACTATTCTCATTTTTATGAAAGATCCTACTGATACATTCTTTGTGAAACCTGCTCTATTAAGAGTTGAGATACGCATCCAGTTTCACCATGTTCCAGGAAATCTCTACCGTGAATGTATTGGTCATAATATTGATCTTGCCACTAATGAGCTGACTCTAAGTGGCGCACCTGATGAAGCTATTTTAATGAAAGTCAACAACAAGGTTCCAGGACTGACATTGCAGTTGGATGCATCAGAACTGAATCTTCTTTACAAGGACAAGTAGGCCTGATTATCTTGTAAATTTCCCTTCCCTTCACAAGGGCAATTTGACCTTACAGCAATCTACCTATTTGTTTGATTGTTTCTTGGGTTTATAGGTACAATGTCGAGATACCAGATTCATATGAACATCTTCTTTTGGATGTTATTGATGGCGACAGTCATCTCTTTATGCGCAGTGATGAACTGGCTGCTGCGTGGAATATATTAAGCCCAGTTCTCCAGGAGATGGATAAGAAAGCAATAGCTCCAGAGCTCTATGAGTTTGGAGGCAGAGGTCCTATTGGTGCATACTATCTCGGTGCAAAACATGGCGTGCGCTGGGCTGATGACTAAACTAAACCCATCATCCTATTTGGATAATAACTTCTGCAAGAGCAGATCCACTGAAGTCACATTCTGTAACCGGGCATGGTGTTCAAGTATGGCACAAGCCCTCTGTAGTGTATTTTTGTTGTACTATAATCTTGCCACTGGTATTTGTTGTACAAATTAAAAAAATTCAAACTGCAATGTCAATTGTGTTCCTCAAAATTCTTGAAAGCCCTGTACGGAGGATCTGGTATGGGATTTATATTCTCAGGTGAGGATGAGAAAAAACGGAAGCAAATTCTGTGCAAGAGGTGGAGTTTTGAATGTCAGAGGCTCCTGCTCTCCATCAGTGGAGGATGGAAGATGCCAGCACGAAATATTTTCTCCAGTAATGGATGGCATAAATTGCTTTGGAATTTGGATATATGCCAATAACTGCTTGCATTAGCCCAACCTCCCTGAACATGAAGCCTGCATCTTTGTCTTTGGATTTTATCAGCTGCATCCTGTCTCTCACATTGCATGTTGATTTTGCATTATGATACCTGTTTTATTAGTTGAAGGTGATTTGGACAATGCCATGGCTTGGGTGAAAGCCTTCTCTATATGTCATCAAAATGAATGCCTTCTCTGAAGCAACAAATGCCATTCCAGTTGTACCTGCCGGCACGGCCCACTCAAGGCCAGGCCATGTCTTGCCCGGGCCGGGCAGCCCATGATTGGTATGCGGGCCAGGCCGAACCCTTTGGGGGTTCATTCCAGCACGGCCCTGGTCGTGCCGTGCTGGGCCAGGCCCCAGTCGGGCCTGGGCCGTCGCTGCACGGCCCACAGATCCCCCCCCTTTTTTTATTTTTATTTTTTTTTTATTTTTTTAAATTCGACAGGCACAAAGTCACAAACTTGGACTTAGACTCTTGGACCAATTTCATTAAAATAAAGAAATTAAGAGAAATGAATAAGTAGAATAACACTAATGATGTTTTGAAAAAAATACATCAAATAAATTTTATTTACTTGCAATTTAAGTTACAAAAGTTCAAAAAAATTACAATTTTGAACTTGGATATATATATATATAATGAAATTCAAACCTTCTGATAAATGAAAAAAAAAATTAAAACTTTAAAAACCTATGATACATTCTAAAAAATAAATTACAAGTTGAAAGCCTATTATACATTCTAAAATATATATATATATATAGAGACACACACACACACTATGATATATGTAACGCCAATAGCTCATCTTTTATCTCGAAATCATCATCGATGTGTTGTTCCCTATCCTCTGCTTGATACCAATCCCGTAAGCACATGCAGGTCTCAACAGTTTCTTCTGTAAGCATAGTCCTCCTGGGGTCGATAAGGCGCTCACTTGTATTAAATGCCTGCTCTGATGCAACTGTAGACGCTGGTATTGTTAGTATATCACGGGCCATGGCGGAAAGCACCGGAAACCTAGTTTTAAATAATTTCCACCATGCCAAAAGATCAAAAGTATCTTCTTCAGCATCCAAGATTGGAACATGATCGCTCCCCAGGTACATTGTTAATTCATTAAGGTTGTAAGAGGATCCTTCGGAAGAATAGGAGTTACTTCCGTGAGATTTCCTCATAATACTCCAAATGACCTTATTTTTCCCTTTATGCACCTGGGGAGGGCCTATTGGGACAGTGAATGCTATGGATCTACCTAATCGGGTAGCAAAATCCAAATAAAGTGCTTCTAATTGTGTCTTAACTGTAGACATGTCATTTATATTTGTTGTATTCGTGTTAGAGTTTATTTCATCAAGAAGGGTTTCTATACCTTTTAATTTCAATCTAAGGTCTAATGTAGCAGCTATACAAAATGTTAAAGGAGCTATTCTCCGATATTGTGAAAACTTTGCCTCCATTTGTACACACATAAGTTGAAAAACTTGAAAATCTCTATACTTTTTAAAAGTAAGACTTATTTCATAAAAATGAGTTAAAGCTTGATTTGATGCGGAATAATATACCTCTGAAAAAAAAAAAAAAAACAATGTTGCATCATGAAAAACTTCTAAAAAATCTCTTATTATCTTAAGAAGGGTCCATCTATCATCACTTTTAAAAATATTTTTATGTGTTAAATAAAGTTGACAATATTGATTTAGTGACATTTTATAGGCACATGCTTGTTTTAACATTTTATAGGTAAATTTCCATCTATGCTTTATATCTTGTGATATTTTCTTTGGTCTTGGACTCAAATTTACAAATATTTCCCTCCACCATTGTTTTTGCGAGGGAGAACAAAAAATGAAACCTATAATCCATTTAATGATCTCTAAATCATCTCTAATAGATTTTACCCCTACTTGTACGATAATATTTATGATGTGGCATGTACTTCTATTGTGAAATAGAGATCCATTTAAATCAAGTTGAATCGAAGGTTTTAGTAAATCTGTTGTGACATTGTTAGTGCTTGCATTATCTAAAGTTATAGAAATTATTTTATTTTTAATTTTATATTCTCTACGTTTTTCAAGGATGGTGGACCCTATCCTAGCACCAGTGTGTGGGAACTCTAATAAAGAAAATGAAATCATTCTTCTCTCCATCACCTAATCACTATCAATATAATGTGATGTGATTGCAATTTGCCTCACGTTTTATTTAGAGGGCCATAAATCTAAAGTTAAAGCCACTTTTCCATGTATGTTTTGAAAAACCTATTTTAAACTCTCTTTTTCTTTCAAAAAAAAATTTATTGCATCATTTCTAGTAGTAACTCTAGATATTTTCTGCCATGAAGGAACAAAGGCTTCCCTAAAAAATCTTTCAAATGATCGGTTTTCGGCAAGTATAAATGGTAATTGGTGAATTATTATAAACTTAATAAGTTGATATCTAGCATTATTAGGGTCATAGTGAAAAACTCCTAAACCACCAGATGAAGTTGTTTGAGAAAGTTGTGTTTGGATGGTCCCACCTCCTAACGTAAGCGGTATTCGTGTTTTTGGGCACACACATCTCATGTGTCTAAGAAGGTGGCCAGTGCCACTTGTTGATTTGGCACCGAGGAGATTTTTACAATATTTACATTATGCCTTTTCATCTGTTCCTCCTTTTGGGATTTGGGACCTTTACTTTAACAAAATAAGCTCCATATATATAGGAGAAGTCAATCTTGTCTTTCTCTTCTTTTTAGTTGTAGAACCCAAACATGCAGGTTCTTCACCACCAGTGGGTTTGGGTTCCCGAGGGTTATGACTATCTATTTCTATGCCCTGACTTTGACCTAAATGAATAAATCTAGGATCTTCCTCATTTAGAGAGAAGTCAAGGTTGAAAGGTTGTGATGGTCTGGCCATTTTTCTAAATAAAATATTAAAAAAAAAACTTAAATAAATAATGGGAGATGCTCCTATGAAAGCATCTCTTACCTTACTATGAGAGATAGGGTGAGGGCCCTCACATCCATATCGATCCAATGCCAACAACTTAAATGTGAGGGCCCCCACCTATATCTCTCATAATAAGGTGAGAGATGCTCTCATAGGAGCATCTCCCATAAATAATTATGTATAATGTGTTTTTTCTGATAATTTATATAAGAAAGGGCAGAAGATGAGACTTAATATATAATATTACTATGTATATTATTACTAAATAAAACTCAAAATTAAAAATAATGAATACCTTTATGAGAAAGGGAGAGCTAATGGAAAAGTCCTTCTTAGAGATATCCTCCTCTTTAGAGAAGTCACTCTCACTCTTCACTTCTTAGAGAATTTTGTAGAGAGCTTTGATTTTAGAATGAGACTTAAGAGAGCTTAGAGCCTTAGAACCTTAGAGGTAGTGTGAGAAATGAGAGAGTAGATGAGTGTAGAGAAATGATGGCTATTTATAGAATTCCTAAGTGATAAAATGACATAAAATACCCCCTCATATGACCGTTTTATAGCAGTTGGGTATAATGGTAAAAAATGATCAAAAGACACTAATACCCCGCGTTTGACTATTTATCGTGGGGGGGGGGGGGGGGGGGGGGGGTGTTGGTGGTTTAAAATTGTAAAAAAATAGATTTTTGACTTTTTTTTTTAAATGGGGGGTTTCAAAAAATATGACCGTTGGGCCCTCCTCGGGACGTGCCTTGTGCCATGCTAGGCTATGCCTTGGGCCTGGCAGCCCTGGCCCAGCACGGCCCAGGTGTTGCTCTCGGGCAGGGCCGTGCCGGCCCGTTGATTAAGTTAACGGCCCAGGCACCTTTTTTTGGGCCGAGCCCGGGCGGCCCGCCCTGATTTACATGCCTAGTTGTACCTAGTGCAAAATTTGTTTGGCAACATTATGAGAGTTTTGTCTTTAGGAACAAAATCAATAGAATCACATTTGGCAACTCTATTGAACTTAAATATATTATTGTTGTACATTGATATGCCTTTTTTTTTTTTGCTATCAGAGAGGGCTGAACTAATCCCTCCAGGCCCAGAGGAAAGCCGGGTACATTGATATTGTTGGAAATAGGTGGATAGGTTTCAAAAACTTTTAACTCACTTGATGCAGGGATCAATTATCCATAAAACTTCAAACCCAATCCAGGATCCAATCCTCAAACTCATCAATCAATAACAGTAGATAAAATAGCATCACTATGCAACCATAATAAATCTACAATATACAAGGCGTAGGTTTTTACATTGGGAGCTCGGTAGTGCTCTAACATTGGGACCCAATCGTCTTCCACGCTATGTCCCAAATCAGATTTCTTTTCTTAAGAAGATGGGTGGGATCTCTAAGAGAAAATAACTAGAAGCTCTTAAGAAATCCAAAAGGGAACTAGAAGAGGGAGAAGAGGATGAAGGGCGTGCAACACTTGCACAATACTAGGGCTGGGTGTGCACTCCAATGTGATAATTCTAGTAGTGGATGTGCAGCCCCTTGCTATTCTATTTATTGCTTCAAAGCAATTCCTCTTACTAATTAAAATAGAAGTCATACTTCCATTACTTAGTAACTTTCTTGTTTCTAATAATTATAGAAGTCTCACTTCCACAACAATTAATAACTTACTATAAAAAACTATTAGAAGTCTCACTTCAAATAGAAATAGTAACTTTCTATTTTCTTTCCTTTTAGAGTCCATGTAGGATTAGTAACTTTCTAATAACTTGGGCTAGTGTGGGGATCACTAAGGATTCCATAGAAAGCTGGTTCCAACTGGGACACTGCAACCCCACATCTCATGTGCAATCCGGGCCCACGATTAATTGCAAATAACTCCACTATATAAATGCAATTGCACTCCAGTCTTAGGAACAAATTACAAAGAAGACCCTAAACTTCTCTATAACCACAAGTATGCTCCTCCATTTGTATCCATAGATCAATTGGACATGTCACCAAATTGGATCCATATCTTATTATCCTTGAGACCCAATTAATTATAGTAATCATAAGTACCTATCCAATTAACTCTTAATTGGAACGGGTGTGCACTTACAAATGATAATTCCATTAATTGGTACAAGGGGATAATTAGGATAGATTCCATCTTGACCATTGAATGTTCCCACAATCCTACTATCACGTACCCAAGACACCGAGGTGTTGACCTACAATTGGCCTCACTCATTGGTGACTCAAAGCAAATGAATAGACAGAAACTTGAGTCATTAATGTCTCAGGATTATGAGCCTATTGCTAGGGAATTATGAGAGCAGACCTTAAAGTAAAGACAGTGTACATAAGGTGCTTCTCATGGTCCTTCAATACATCCAATGTACCAGTATCATAATCCAAAATCTTACATTCTGATGATCGAAACAAGTCACACTATTTCATAGTGATCAAAGTGCTGCAACCTTATCAGATGAGATGCTCAATCTCATCATTAGTTGTGGAGATATTTAAGTATAAGATTTGCGACACATGTCTCGTGTATGTGGATCTCATCTATAAACATGTATTACATCTAGTATACCTGTAGACTCCGGCTCATCTCATGAATCATCGTGTCAATCGTATTAGTTATGTGCAAGTAAGTAATAAAACACCATTCATCTCATGAAAGGAAAGCATGATAATATTTGTAAATAAAGCAATAAATCAATTTATTACACATCTAATGGATTGAGACCATATAAACTAACAGATATACTTATAAAATTACAAAGTGGTATCCACCTTTATAAATTAGAAAGGCCCACCTTTATAACATTTATAATGTGGGACCTCCTTTATAAAATTATAATGTGGGTCCAGCGTTTGTTTCCAAAAAAAATGAAGTCAAGTGGTTTTTAATTTCTTGAGAGGCCAAGTTTTTAGGGATTGTTCATGTGAAATCGAATTTTAAAATGATACTTAACAAATACGTTTTCGATTGCCTTATCTCACCGAAAATGGTAATTGTACCGAACACATTTTGGGTGGTCTTATCCCACGGGAACATCCGCTTGCCATGATACCAAACAACCGAGTTTGGATCCCCTGTTTCTTGAGATACTGTTTCATCCAATCCATAATCACCAACTGTCTAAAATCTCTTCCTTTATTTTCTGATTCCAAAAGGGCTACTGAGAGGGTGCATTAGCTAGCATAAGACTTTACACAGTTGGAGATTATGGATTGGAAGAAACTATAGAAACAGGGGATCCATACTCCAAACAGCGCTAGGCCTCTGGGTGAGGTACAATTCTTAAATTTACATACAATTTTGATAAGATGTGTTACTGTCTTTAATGGGGTCAACCATATCTCTTGTTATAATCTTGTGGAAATTCAGGAGGAAACAACTAAAATTGTGGATATGTGCGACTATGAAGATAATGAAAACCCTCTTGATTTCTCAAATTCAACGTATATAATCAACTGATTCGACGTTGGCCTTCCGGAGTTAGAATTCACATTGGACAATATGAAACAGGCAATGGGCTATTTTACATCATATCAAATGGTTGTATTCCGTTTTTTATTACAAAAAAAAAATTAGTTGAAAGCTACTTACCAAACAACTAGAATACTACATGCAAAAGATTTATTTGATAAAGAGCTTTTTGTATAGACCCCCTTAAGGTTTGTAGAATTTGTAAATAGGCCCATGAGGTTTTAGTATTTGTAAATAGGCCCCTACTTTTTCTTTTAATACCTTTCATGTCCCCAAAATCAATATTCCTAACAAGAATGATCATCCACCATGAGATTTGTGTTTGATTTTTATATAAATGACAGCTTTGCCCATTCATCCATTAAACAAAAGTGAGTATACTTTTATTTGCAAAAACACCATTATTTTATCTCAAGTCTCAATGATTTCTCTCAATAATAACCCTCTCATGCACATGACCAGTGGTGGACCCAGGTACAAGGGCCTGGGGACTTATGCCCTACCCATATTTGAGAAAAGTTTAAGATTCCCCGTCCCCCTGCGCATTCTAAAACTTAATATTTTTTTTAACATTTGTCCCTCCCCCCATATTTCTTTTACATAGAGCCAAACACCACCCCCTCACGAATTATAAAATTGAATATATATATATATATATAGTTTACATTTTCCCATTCCCCGACAATATTTTTTTGCACCTCCTACACATGAAGCTTAATCATATATTTTGAAACTGTCATCAATCCAAAGGTGGGTCATGTATGGATTGAAAAATCATAACTAGTTATAACTACAAGTATTATTGTTGTCATGATCAATGTGGATTTAATGAAATGAGCCCCGCAATTATAAAAGAAATAATTATATATGGTAATTCTCTCCCACTAAGTAAATTGTTAATGTTATATGCTTTATGAAAAAAGTTGAGTCCAAGCTTTTGAAATTATGAATATAAGGATAAAAGATATAGGCAAAAATATCATTTCACTCTAAAAACCTATAGTGGTTAGAAGACTATTGATTTTAAGGACACGAAAGATATTAAAATGAAAATGCAGTGGCCTATTTACAAATACTAAAACCTTAGGGATCTATTTACAAATCCTACTAACCTTATGGGTCGGGGTATATGCAAAAAGCTTTTTGATAAAACAACAAATTAGAAAGTGGTAGTAACTGTGAGTGGATAGATCACAGTCCACCACCTCACAGTGGGGCAGCCTATTCTACAGTAACGTGGCAAACCGTGATAGGTCCACTCACGATCACCATGGGGTAAACCCTCAATAGGTCCACTCACAGTCACCCTGGGGTAAACCCTCATAGGATTCCCACAAAAAGTTAATAAGCTAAACAACCATACAACCCAACCCAGTATGGGTTTTAGTTGATATTTGACTCTGGTTGACTACATAGAAGCTACTCAACCCTCACATTTACACTTTGAACTGCCAAGATGACCCGAGCTCTAAAGTTGACATTTCCAACCCCGATTGTAAGTAATTAGGGAGGTGTCTTTACCTTAAAAGGTGAACTTGACCTGACCGCGACCTTGTGCCCATTGCCCCTACCCCCAGCCTATATCCATAGCCAAATTAGAAGTGAGAAAACAAGCATCGGCATTTTTTCCTACGCGGTTTCTTTTCCTTGACAGATTACTGTCTCTATGGCATTTTTTCTAAGCCTTCCCATACAACTATACGGGTCTTTTGATCTTAGTCTTGGTTTTTGTTTCTTGTAGATACAGGGAAACTCCTTGACTCAATAATAGTGTTAGGATGCATATTGGGAATCTCATACTTGTGAATTAGAAACCGATACGCACTGCTATTATGAGCATATCCAATGAATACACAGTCAACTGTCTTTGGTCTTATTTTAACCTTTTTAGGTGTAGGAGCCACCACTTTAAGCAAACACCCCCACACTTTCAAGTATTTGTAAGTAGGCATCTGCCTTTCCGCAATTCGTAGGGATCTTATTGGTTTTCTTTTAAAGTATTCGATTGAGAATATAATTTGCGGAGAGGATAGCATCCCCCCACGAATTCTGAGATAATCCAGAACTTATTAAATTCATCATTTCTTTTAAAGTTCTATTTTTCCTTTCAGCAATACCATTTTGCTGAGGTGAATAAAGAGCAGTATTTTGGTCTATAATACCATGCTGTGAATAGAATTCACCAAAAGGTGATTCATATTCACCACCTCTATCGCTTCTTATCACCTTAATTTTCTTATCAAGTTGATTCTCAACCTCATTCTTGTAATGTTTGAACATTTTTAAGGCCTCATCTTTACTTCTCAGTAAGTAAACATAACAGTATCTTATGCAGTCATCAATGAATGTAAGAAAATATTTCTTACCATCTTTAGTTTGAACAAACTTTAGGTCACAGATATCAGAATGAAATAACTGAAGAGGTTTAGAAGTTCGTTCAATAGAATGAAAAGAAGTTCTAGTAAGTTTAGCTTCTACACAAGTTTCACATTTGATATTTGAATCAAAACTGTATTTAGGCAAACATTCCATATTAACTAATCTATGCAAAGCATCCTAGTTAATATGACCTAATATACCATTCCATACATTAGAATACTTAAGCATATAAGCAGAAGACTTATTTTTATTAGAAACCATAGTCATTACATTCATCTTAAAGAGTCCATCGCTCATATACCCTTTTTTTACGTACATCCCAGATTTAGTAAGTACAAACTTATCCGACTCAAATGCTAGTTTGAAATCCTTCTTACTCAGTAGTGAGCCTGGTACTAGATACTTATGAATATAAAGTACATGCAGCACATTGTTGAGGGTGAGTTCCTTTCCAGAAATCATCTTTAATACCACCTGTCCTTGGCCTTCAACCTTAGAAGTGACAAAGTTGCCCATGAAGAGTTGTTCTCCGGTTGATGCATGATAAGTGGAGAACATCTCTTTAATAGAGCAGACATGTCGAGTGGCCCCAGTATCCACTCATCATTCTTTGGTGTTGCCAACCAGATTGACTTCTGAGACCACTGGAGAAAGATTGATGTCTGAAACATCAGTGGAGAAAGTATGACATTCTGTCATGTTGGCCAGCGCTAGTTTCTTACTTGTATTGCCTTGGTCCTTACGCTTACGACAATCCTTAGTATGGTGGCCTGGTTTGTCGCGCACACATAGCATTTCCCTTTGAACCTCTTGTTGTCATTGAGACCCTGTTTTAGACCATTGGGATTGTTCAACCTCTTTTTGGGATTCTGCCCATGTTCCACCACATTTGCCTTAGCTGCAGCAAAGGTTTTTCATGCGTTCTTTTCAGATGCACGATTGTCTTCCTCTATCCTCAATCTGATAATCAGGTCTTCAAGTTTCATCTCCTTTCGCTTATGTTTAAGGTAATTCTTAAAATCCTTCTAAAGTGGTGGCAATTTTTCAATGATTGCTGCCACTTAGAAAGACTCACTAAGAGACATTCCTTTTGCAGGAATTTCATGGAGAATTACCCGAAGTTCCTAAACTTGATTTATTACTGCTTTGGAATCGATCATCTTGTAGTCAAGGAATTTGCTAACAACGAATTTCTTCCTTCCGGCATCTTCAATCTTGTACTTTTTGTCAAGTGAATCTCATAATTCCTTAGCAGTCTTCAATGAACAATACACATTATATAATGTGTTGTCTAGTCCATTGAGAATATAATTTCGACAGAAGAAGTCAGCATGCTTCCAGGCTTCTACAACAGCAGCAACTTGCTTGTCTGTCTCACATTCTATTAAAGTATGAGTTTCTTCGTGGAGGAACCTAGCCAAGTTCAAGGTAATAAGATAGAACAACATTTTTTATTGCCATCTCTTGAACTCAGTACCATTGAACTTCTCAGGTTTCTCCCCATGGTTCACCATAACAAGGGTAGGGGTACCAACTAGAGTATTCTTCTCAATACCCATTATTGTTAATAGAACAAAAATAAAATAAACACAAAGTATACTGCAAACTTATAAACTAACAGTATTGTAAATAGAAACTCAAACTATATGGTAACCAGATATATGTTACTGTATACTGAGGCAACCAGAAAGCAATTTACAGAACACACTGAAGTTCTGTAACTAGTTACATAAAAGAGAGAAACTCAGTTTTACAATACTAGTTCCAGAACCAGAAGAACTAAAAACCAACAATGAAACTGACATAAACTGAAACCAGAAAATACTGAAGTAAAACTTATAACAGAGTGTACTCAGAAAAAGAAAGAAAATTTATCTTAAGATTGTTCTTCCGAGTACATACAGTAATAGTTCAGTATTTAGGAAACATGTTTGAACTCAGTGAAACAAAACAACAGTAAAACAGAGTTACAAAATGTAATCTAGGAATGGAAATCCACTTACTATTTGAAGGCAGAAAACAGAGTACTGTTGTTGAAGTTATGAAGTCCAGAAACTTACAGAAAAAGTTTGATCAAGGCTAGTGTTTAACAATATGTCCTTAAGAAAAAATTTCGCCCCCGCAATGGTGCTTACGAGCTTCAACAGCATTTGTCTCCCAGGATACTGTAATATCTTGATCCTACCCTAATCATGTTTAGCGTATAATTAATCTTAATTAGATGCCTAATGTATGTTTTGAATGTATTTGGGCTTGATTAGGTAGATTAGAATGGGGTTTGACCATTGACTAGGTAGCATTATGACTATTGGGTATTTGGCGTTTATTGGGTCCCGCATGTGTGTTTTCTATTTTTCCAAGGATTTTGGGTGCATTTCATAGTTCATGAGTTATTTTTCAATTTCTATATTTTGACCCAACTCATTTGAGCTCATTTAGACCCATTTAGAAGCCAAAAGCCCTATATTATAAATCTTCATTATATTTTTGGACGTTCCTTCAAATACTAGAACTTCATGGTATAAAAGGCTAGCTAAAACCCTAAACCCCATCTCTTTCATTTCATTCCATCTCAATTAGCAAAAGGCACTTAGGGTTCCATTTCCTACTCATTCTTTATCATTTTCCTTGCTACCAAACACCAAATAGAGAGTTTTGAGAGTGTTTTCCTTCATCTTCCCCAAGCAAGAACCCATTTTCTACAAGTTTCATCTTCTTAAAGCTCTCATTTGTTCTTATTCGTCCATTCCACTCTATAGGTAAGCAAAACTTTTCCCAAATCACTCCTTATTGTTCAAAGCAATGATTAAAGGTTTTTAGTAGTGAATACTTATTGATTTTGTAATTCTTTCTTCAATTTTCACCATTGTAGGAGCTTGGTTGAGGTTCCATTTTGGGCGTTTTTGCTTAGAGCCTGGTATTGAGTGGGTATAGCTTGGATTTCAATAAATTTGTGTTGCAAGCACCTAAGGCAAGTAAACATTTATAAAATGTACATGTTTTTCTCTATTTATGATTCTTGTAATGGATCTCATGTTAGATTACCCAATTCAGCTCATGTTGTCTATTGTTCTAATTTGATTTAAATTTGTAAATGAGTGTAGTAATAACTTGATACTTCTTTTGGGTTTTATGTTGATTGGGAATGTGTTTGATGGTTTGGAGTGGGTATTGGAGACTCCTTTTGTGCTTATAAAATGGGTTTAAAAGGTTGTAAGAAGTTGGGGAAGGAGCCCACTCCAAAGATGGAGTTTCAAGCATAAAATTCATGGTTTATGCCAAATTTCAAGTCATAAATTCAGTCAAGAATTTGGCCGACCGAATTTGGGCAGATTCTTCACCTAATTTACAGATTTTCGAAAGGCCATAACTTTTGATCCGTATGTCCAATTTTGGAGTTCTACATATCGCAGGAAAGCTCTTGGAATGTAAAATTCAATGGTCCAAACAATTTTATGATCAGAGGTTAGGAAAGTTAGGGGATATTTAAACCAATGAATTTAGCCCCATAACTCATACTACCCACATTGTACTTAGGTGAACCAAGTGTGGTTATGTTGGAATCAACTTAATATGATTTTTAGGTGGTTATGGACCTAGTTTTGGATCTTAGTATTGGATCCTTGAACTTTAATTTAAGCCCAATGGATCTCTAATGTTAGAGGGTGTTGTTTGAGCACACATACACTCTCATGGAAACTCGTTCTTGGTCTTCTTTTACCCCGAACCAAAGGTATTATCTTAAGGTATGTGGCATCCCAAATTATACAATGCCAAGGGTTCTTTTGTAGCCTAATGATGTCGGAAATATTAAGCATACACATTGTTGGACGGTGAAGCCCACGAGTATTCCAAAACCTTAGGGTTGGCTTGCATCCTTGATTCCGTATATAATCCTTATGCATGCATTTCATTTTTGTTTTCTGGTTCTCTTGCATGATATGTAAATGCTATCTCGTGTCTATTTGCTTAGCTCATGTGCCCTTGTTGTTTTACGTTATATGTTTCCTTATGCATTATGTATCTATGTTTGTTCATATGATATGTCATGTTATGCACTTATGATTATTGTCATGTACTTGTCCTTGTTTACATTTGTATATATTTATGCTCACGTTATGTCACACCATGATATTCGATGTACACTATATCCCTTGAGTACCACCGGCTGAGTGCGGCTTTAGTTAATTTTATGGACCTCTACAGATGGTATTTCTATGGGGGGTTGACCGACGTATCATGCTATTTCCTTACTTGACCTCATAGCGTAGTCTAATGGTGCTAACATCTATGCGTTGAGTGTTCATGCATCACCATGACTTACACTTGATTTAGAGTCTTTAGACTTTTAGTTGAGATTATAAACCTAATTAATACTTGCTTCTGCTATACTTTAGTATTTCTTTCTTACTTACTAACTTATAGCACTACAAACGGGGGGGGCGGGGGGGGGGCAAGCCAGGCCCAACTCCCTTCTCCAGCCCAAGCCCAAGCCCAAGCCCGGTTCGGCGCGGGGCGCGTGCTTGCGGTGGTGACCCCACCTTGGTCTAGGTCCTCCCTCTTCCACAAAAGTGGAATGACCCTTGGGGCTTATCATATACTACCAAGGTAAGCATATTTATACCCAATGAATGTTTTGCTCTCAAGCAATGTGGGAAGTAAGTTCATCACTTCCTCTTTGTTTCCATGTTTAACATGTTCGAGTAGTGGTGTTTAAGAGTCAATTTCTCATTCACTCTTTAATGGATTAGAACAACCCAATACATGTTCTTAATTTACTCATGGAGTAGATTACATTCTCATGTCTTCCCACCTAAAAGGATAAGTAGGTCCCACTTAGATTTTGGCTCAAAGTTGACAAAAAATAGTGGTGCTCTTAGCCATTTTTCGTTGGGTTGATTTCGTGTCAGGTTGCCTGGTAGACTACAAAGTTTGGAACAAATCCAAATCTTAAAAGGATTTGCACCAAACCCAGCCCAAATATAGGAGGTCAACCTGGTTGTGTTAGTGATTTGGGTTGGGAATTCAACCCCTACAACGTTAACCTTCTTTCTCTATTTAAAGGCTGGCGTTAGGATACTCGATGTATGTTGCTATCATAGTCTTAAGAGAAGAGACGGAATAGAATTACACTCAAAACAATCAATGGGTGGTGGAGGATCTGCCAGAGAGAATTGCCAACAGGCCTTAGCCTCAGAAAATGTTTCTGTCGATATTGAGTCTTTAGATCAACAATGGGTGACTTCAATCAAACAAAGACGTATTCACTCAATGGAAATAATAAGATATTCGTCATTGACAAGTGACTCATGCTCCATCCATAGAGTGCCCCCACGCTTTCGTCAACATAATGAGAAGGCCTACATGCCTCAAATCATCTCAATTGGCCCATTTCACTACTCGAGACGAACAGATGATCTACAGGCAATGGAGGCATGCAAATGGTGGTATTTTGAAGCCATTCTGGCTCGAAACAGAGAGGACTGCTTGGAGCGGTTCTTGACAGAAGTCAAGAAACTTGAGGAAAGAGCGCGACAAAGTTACTCAGAGAAAATCAACCTAGACAGCAATCTTTTCGTTGAAATGATGGTGCTTGATGCTTGCTTCATCATTGAGCTCTTGCGCAAAGCAAACAGCGATGAAGAACACAAAGACGATCCCATCTTTCAGTTGGGCTGGAGAAGGGACAATTTAATGCGCGATTTAGTCATGCTGGAAAACCAGATACCTTTTTTCATTCTCAAATCTCTATTCGATATGATGTGCATTCCAGGAGATTGTCTTGAAGAGATGGCTCTCAAATTCTTCACTTTTTCCCTTCCAAAGAATAGATATGACAAGAATTCATATCCTGAAGTCCAGCATCTTCTTCATTTAATGCATTCTAGTCTTGTTCCCATTCCTAAGAAGAATACAAAACAAGTTTTGAATCGAAAGACAATAGAAATGATCCACTCCGCGTCGGACCTTCTGGAGGCAGGTATCAAGTTTAGGAAAAAGAAAAACCCTTGCGAAGTCGAATCCATTCTGCCTCGCTCTAGTTTCTTGGACATAAATTTTCACAAAGGAGTGATTGAAATCCCCACTTTGAAGGTTGAAGATAACACAAATCCTCTATTCTTGAATCTTATTGCATTTGAACAGTGCTATTGTCATTGCGACTCTTACTTCTCGGATTACACCTACTTCATGGATTGCCTCATCAATTCCCCGAAGGATGTTCAGATTCTATGTCAAAATGGGATCATTGATCGATGGTTGGGGTGCAACAAAGATGTGGCTACACTTTTCAATAAAATGGGGAGAGAGATAGTCTTACGTCCCAATGATTTCTATCTCAGCGGCGTTTTCGATCAAGTCAACAGCTATTGTAATACTATTTGGCACGTTTGGGGAGCAAGCTTGATACATAATTACTTCTACAATCCATGGGCAATCATATCCGTTCTGGCTGCCATTCTCCTCCTGTTCCTTACCTTTACACAGACGCTCTTCACTGTATTTCCACAATTTTCATTTAAACCTAAACCTCCTTGCTCCTGAGCACTAGATTTCTCAACCTTATCTTCTTATTATTCTATTGTATAATGTGTTACAATATTTTTGTAGACCAACTGATAGAAGTTAGTGGATCACATCTAGCCAAATATTATGTGGTGATTTTATTAATAATAGCTAATCGTTACTTGTAAGGTACAATTAAAGATATTTACTCAAACTAGAAAACCTAATTTGAAATTAATTCGAAAACCTAATCACACCAATAATAGAAAATCTATAATAATAAAAAATCTAATCACATAATGACACTAGCCTAATTATAACCCAAACCTAATCTAAGATGAAATCATCCATTCCGCATCAAGACTTTTTTTTTTTTTTTTTTTTTTTTTTTTTTTATATCAGAGGGTTCCCAACCCTTTTGGGTTGGACTAATCCCTCCGGGCCCAGAGGGAAGCCGGGTAAACTCCCCTGTAGCCCCAGTGTGGTAGTGTAGTTTCGAACCTACAACCTCCGGGTGCAAACCGTAGTCCTAGGCCAACTGAGCTACCCCTTGGGGTTAAAAAACACGTTCCATTGCCGGGACGTTCTCTCTTAAAAAACACGTTCTCTCTTATACTTCACTTCAATCACATGCTTAGATGCACGGATACTTTAAAATGGGCAACGTATCATATCCGATACTTAACTTTTTATATGTAAAATCCGTGTTCCTACCGTGTTTATGGCGTGTCCTTGCTTTATCGATGCCGCATCTGTGCATTATAGATCACATGGTTCTTTTAAAAGATCATGTGTTCCATTACACCAAATAAAACCGTTCGGTCTTGGTTTTTACTTTTCTAAAATGTTGGTCGTGCTTTACCCGTGACCTTAGTTGATGTTTTGCTGAAATGTCCATAGCGCTTTCCACGCAACATATGAAAATAATTTCTTCTCTTCCATTCATTTCAAGAAGTGTGCTGCCTTTCATTTTAAGTTTCGAGTTTGGCTCTTTTTTGTGCTTTCAGGACTCGATTTCTTTCATGTCCTCTTTTATAACATTAGATCCCTTTTGTCTCTCTCAACATGCTTAAAGAGATGAGCTAAGCACATTTCAAGAAATGAAAAAGGAAAAGGTGAAACACATCCCTAATTTCTCATATGGAGAACAGAGCCTAGGTGTTAAAAAAAAGGAACAAGAAGATGATAAAAATCATTTCAACTGTATAAGAGATCTCGAGCGTCAAGGGTATTTCAGAACCAAAAAAATGGCATTGTTGAGAGGCCCATGTGAGAGGAAAAGTAAATTGAAGGATTCAAAGTATATAAGGATTTTTATTTTTTTTTGTGTAAAGAAAGAACCCTTTATTTTAAGCTTTCTTATGCTCTCTGCTAAGTTATTTTGTGAGGAAGATATCAGATCCAGTACTCTTAGCTGGCAACGGATACAAAACACTTGAACATAAGTTAATCTACAGAACATATGGTTGTCTTCCATTTTCTGGTTCTAGTACAAAGACACAAGTTTATTCTAAATAAAAGCCAGCAAAGCAGAGAAAACGACCCATCCATGTCAGAATTCTCAAAGTTCAGACTCTCCATAAAAGCCATCATCCTCACCTTCATCATCATCCACCACTGACGACAACGCTGACCTGGGTGAGTTGAGTGCAGAGCAATTTGCACGAATCTCACCCTTGGTCCCCGTTAAAACACTCAACTGACCCATCTTCACCATAGACAATGCGAACTGCTCGAAAAATGCTGTCTCATTGATGGCGAATTCTGTGACAATTGGTCGAGTCGTCTTGTTGGTATATAGGTCCTGGTCGGAGGTGAAGAGGCCCTGCCGGTTCATGAGGTCTACGTAGTACTTGTTATCAAACTTGGTAGGGGATCGGATGTCCAATGGTGTGGTGTTTGAGTAGTTCAACTTGGGGCATGTGACCTTGAGGTCCTTTGCAAAGGTCTTGTCCATGGTGGTGTCTTGTGTTGGGTAGAGGCGCTCCTCGAAGGAGGTACAATGGCCGATTCCAATGGTATGTCCGCCTGAGAGTGCCACAAGATCGGTGACATCAAGATTAATTCGGCTTAGTACAGCAATGAGGGCTGGGGTTTGCGAGGTTGGAGATGGCAAGCTACTGAGAGTTGCATTTCTTGTGGCAAAGGTCAGGCCATCTCGCCGGCCCAGTGGAACTCGGTAGTGGGGACCACCTGACTGCAATCACAAATACAGTAATTTCTTGTGAGGATCTTCATGGGCAACATGATACATGTGTAGGGTGTAGGCATAGTTTCTGTTTTCTCACAAACAGTGGCAGATCCAGGATTCAAAATCACTGGGGGCACGATTAAGTTGCCCCCGGAATTTATTTTTTTTTGTTATTTATATGATTGCAAATGATTTTTTCTTCTTTTTTTCTTCATGCTTGACAAAAAACAATACACAAAAAAAGTAGTGGACCTTTTACATACACTATCAGTAACTAATACACAAAAATGTGCATTTAAAGACAGATAGTTTGTAGATTTCTACTGCATTGCAAATCATGCCTAACAAGGACAAATAGTGTGCAGATTTACCCCAAACTTTTTATATGGAACAAATATAATATAATAATTTCAAGCAATAAAACAAGACATATTTATTTATCATAATTGTTCTCTACGAGTTTTCATTGGGGGGCTTGGTTCAATGTCACTGGGGGCCTAATTGATTTGGGCCTAACTTAGTGTACATAATTTTTTTTTCCCAAAAAGTCTGCCTGCAATAGCAGTTGGACATATTTAAACACACAAGGAGTATCCGAACATATATTAAATAAAGTTAATATTGGTCTATAAAAATCCATTGGGGGCCCAAAAAATTCATTGGGGGCCTAATGGAAAAAATTAGTGGGGCCCACCAGTATTAGAAATAAAATTTAGAAATCCACTGGGGGCCTACACTCCATCCGCCACTGCTCACAAACACATACATTTCTCACATTTGCTACATTCTTCATACTATATAGATACTTCTTCAAAATGATGAAGCATGATTGAACCGAGTGCCCTAGTTTGCATGGAATTGAATTTCTAAGAATTCTAAGAATATATATATATATATATATATTGATATCAAAATGGTTAAAAAGAGAAGGAATAAATCTAAAGATCTGAGAATAGCCATCGACTGTTGTGTTTTTTTGGTGCTATCCGAGCAAGCATCACCCTAGTAAATTAAATCTTAGCAAATGCAAGATGCCATCTACATCACTACTATATATCTTTCACCCCCGCATCTTTCAATATTCCTTCATTGGAACCCATTTTGACAAGAATGATTAGGAATTTATATCAATCCAAACAGACGGCATATTGAATTTAAGAAAGCAAAAATTCTCACCCAATGGGAATGGGATTGTAGCTTGATTCCCTTCTTTGGTTGAAGTTTGGCCCTACCTGAATTGGCCTCTCCCGTTTTTTCTGTTAAAAATCACTACAGTACTGATGTCCTCTTAGGTGCATGGGTAGAGTAAGCCATGATGAGGGTTTATAAATGGGCCAGGTTTTGGTTCTATTCCAAATCCCAAACTACTTAGCTTAACTCATTCCTAATTGGAGATATAAAGCAAAATATCACAATTTGATGAAACAAGTTTAGTATATCTATTCATTTTTGGAGAGTCCGGATCACCTATCGTAAATATTACACCTTCACTGTGAGTGGAGATCATCTAAATTTTTGGATGACGCGACGGACTATTATTGGTCCACTCACGGTGAAGGTGTAACGAATACATTAGGTGATGCGGACTCATTTTTGGGACCATACCTTAGGCTCAACTCAACAGAGTGATGGTGTGGAGTCAACTTGGCATAAAGTCAAGTTAGTCTTTCCATATAAATTTGATGGTGGTGTGATGGGTGCGATGAACTCACCTAGGTTCACCTCTGGCCATTACAATAATAGTGGAGGTAGGAGATGTTCATGGAAAGGTCTCAAAGGGGCTTATGGGTATGGAAAATATGAAGATCATTTGATCATCCACACCCCTTCATGTACGACCCTCAATTCTACCAAAAAAAAAAAATTCTACGCCCCTCAAATTTAACAGATTTTGAAGGCATCATTTTTTTTTTTTTTTTTAAATCAATCCAACCGTGAGTAACACTAAGATGAGTATCAAATTTAGGCTTATGCCAATTTATGGGAATAGTGTGTGAAGAGGGTAACTTGGTCAGAGGTGGGCATAGGTTTTTTTTATCGCACCTTGATCACATCGTGAGCCCCTCACCAGAAAGATCGTTAAAAAGAACATAAGTTGTACTTAAATAGAACAACCATTAAAGAGCTTTAGAAATAATAGACGCAAGCCACCTGACATGAGACTGAAAAGGAGTAGAAATATGATGGGTTAGGCCATTCCTACATTCAACCAACCCTTCAGCCAAAAATCAACTCTTGACAAACCCATAAGATTAAAATACAACCAATATTTTAAATTCGACCAGTAGGTTGCATTGATTGATTAGACGGTTAAGTCCAATTCAGTTTGACCGTCGGTCAGACCAGATCCCAACTTGATTTTGTAAATAAAAACGTATATTGTAAATAAAATAAATAAATAATAAACCTGATTAAAACTGCCAATTCACACTTGTTCATAAGGTTTTTACTAGTGTTTTTTTTATCATTAGAAGGGTTTAGGTTGGACCAAACTATCTCAAGGCATCCATTCAAAAGTTGAACTGGGTCCGAGTACGGCTAGATCCTAAGTTCAAGACACCGATGCAACTTGTAGCTAGTCAAAGGAGGACCCAGATTAGGCTGCCCAAACCCATAAATAGACCAACTTGTCAAGATACAAAACCAGTAAATGATAGTGCTAGAATGGGCCCAATCGATTGGGCCACGTTCACCACAAAGTGCAACACATGTGGGCCTTCTATTCAATGTGTTAAAATGTTAACCTAAGTCCTGAATTGGCGGCAATATGGGGTTGATTGGTCTGTTTTTATCTTTCGGTTGCTTGGCGGGGTTGTTTCGTTTATAAGGTGCTAGTAATTCAATTCCTATTTGCCAAAAAAATAGAAGTCCTAAATCATCAGGTTAGGTTGGCAGGCAGAAGTATAGTTAGGTAAACTAGAACCTAACCCCTTTATTAATAGGGTTGAAAAATGTTCACCAAATCACTCGGTCTAGTCGATGAGTCTAGATCCTCTATCCCAACTATTACAAGAAGCCATGTTACAGTTTTATGGAACTCCATCAAGGGGGCTACAAAAAGATGTTCCAGACTATTTAAGACGGAGTTTAACCCCACCAATGATATATCCTCAAGTTTCTACTCAAAATAACTGGGTCCCACCGTTAGAATAAGCAGCATAGCAAAATGAGGCTGGGTGCTTATGTGGCATCGATGCATATAAGGTGTTAACCATGTTTCCATTATGGTGGCCAATCGTATAGTGGGGCCATTCCTTTTTCGCTGAAACTTGAGAACCTATGATTTGAGGGGATAAAACTCAACTTAAATAGTTCGGATTATATCTATGTGGGACAAATTTTATCCCCACCAATGATATATCCTCAAGCTTTTACTCGAAATAAGTGGTCACAATCTCCGAATAAGCACCAAGACAAAACGTGGCTAGGTGCTTATGTGGCATCAGTGTGTATAAGGTGCTTATCACGTTTCCGTTTTGGTATGGTAGCCAATCACATGGTACGGCCTATTCCTTTTTTAGCTGAACTTGAGCATAAATGATAGATGGCATAAAACTCATCTTAGACATTCTGGATTATCTTTATGTGGGCTCCAAGAAAGAGTTTTAGAAAAAGTGGTAAATGGTTTCGCGTAACGTCTCCGACAGAGGATCTGGACCCCTCATTGATGGGTTACTCCGGGTTAACCGCCTCATCCATGGATGTCAATAAATCTCCAATTTCCTAGTTACCCTAGCTAGATCAACCAACGATACCTAAATACCCATACAATATATTAATTAATATGAAAATATAGTATTATAAATTTTAATATAATAATACTATGACTCGATTGGGGCTTATGTTTTGGTATACCAATTTGCATCCAACCTAAATCCGACCCATTTACGTCTTACTTCCATTGTTGTGAAAAATAACATGGTGTTAAATGCAAGTAATCAATTTCAGCAGCAAATAAAATGCAAGTATAGAGAGAGAGACACAAACCAGGGCGATGGAGTCACGAGCGGCAAGAGCGACGATGTCCGAGCAAGAGACGACCTGACCGCACTTCTTATGAACGAGTTCACGGAGCTCGTTGATGATAACAAAGGCCTCAGGCCTCAGTGTGAGATTGGGAGGTGCATCTTGCTCACTTGGACCGCTGGCTGACCCGTCGAGCAACACCGATCCATCACAACCCTAAATCCAAACACATAACAACAACAGCATTCATCAATCATACATCACCATTGTTAATCTATCTATTAAAGTAAAATGCCAATTAGTTTTCACATTCATATATACTAACTGCTAGGATCAACTAGCACCCTTAATTTATGGACATCAAAGTTGAAGAGTCTTCTGATGGAGGAGCCTTTGTTTAATTACATGAAATTTCTAAATATTCTTAGATCATGTATAGTACTTATGGTTATCAAGACATTTGTGTTGTTCCTTTGTACTTTGGAGTAATTCTTCTCTCTTGGATACAAGCTTTTGGGGCTGCTGAAGTAACCAACTGAGAAACTTTTCTTCAATGCATTCTTCCTAACTAATTCGTGCAAAGAAAAAGATAATGACACCCAAAAAAAAAAAAAAATAACCTATAGGGTGCAGCCGCAGAAAAGAAAAAAAAAAAAAACAGACATGATAGATTAAAGTATTTTTCAAAGTCGATCTGTCACCACCCCTATTTGTTTGCTTTTGTTTTATTAACCTGTTTTTGGAACTCGAGATTTTATGATTGTCTTTCAAGTACTATTATAAGTCCTAACCTGAATTTTGCAAAAAAATGTTTCACTTCCTAGTACAGTAATATAAAGTCTGTGTAACATCAAGGGGTAGCTCAGTTGGCCTAAGACTACGGTTTGCACCTGGAGGTTGTGGGTTCGAAACTGCACTACCACATTGGGGCTAGGCCTGTCAATGGGACGGATTGAAACGGGTAGAAAGCCCAGCCCGGCCCGGCCCAAGCCCGAAAATATAGGGCTTTATAAAAAAATTTGAGCCTAGTGGGTTGGGCTTGGCCAATAATTTTAAAGTCCGGCCAAAATGGGACTGGGACTGGGCAGAGGATGCCCAGCCCGTTCAGGCCCGGCCCGGCCCGCTCGAAGTTAATTTTGATAAAAAATTTATATTACCTAAACTGTCCGTCACTTACAGTAAAAAAACGGTTAGTTAGGAGGGGCATTCTTGTAACTGTGCCCTCCATCAGTCCATCTCTTTTATAAGACATTGCAAGCCCTAAAAACATCCCACACTCAATCGCTCTTCTGCCCAAGATTGGTTTATTCATGACCTAACTAGTGATGGTGATTTAGATAATGATGGGAATGCACTAATTGATGTTTTAGACATATTAAAAGAAAATTAATTTCTATTGATTTCTTTTTTATATTACTTGACCCATATAGGATACTCATTCTCATTCATTTTATTGATTTTATGATTTTCTACTTTAAAAAAAAAGTTTTTAACTGATGCTACATTACTTTAACTTGACTCATATAGGATATTTATTCTCATTCATTTCTATCGATTTTCTGATTTTCTACTTTTACCGGAAAAAAAAAAGGTTTTAATCATTCCTACATTACTTGACCCATATAGCCTATAGTATACTAATTCATTTCTATTGATTTTCTGATTTCCTACTGTCACTAGCAAAAAAAAAAAAAAAAGTTTTTAACTCCGCCATGTTGCTTGTTGCATTGCATTGCCGGTCCCAAGCTTGGAAAAAAGAGGAGGGTTTAAAGTCGGGTTCACACCGGTGTCTGGTGACAATAGGAATAATTAGAGAATATTTTGCTTATCTCCAGGATCGGGTTAAGCCCAGGCCCAGCCCTGTCCCAGCCCGGGCCCGTACGGGACGAGATTAGATGTAAGCCCGTTCAATTTAGGGCCGGGATTGGACAACACCTGACAGACCAGTCCTATTTTCGGGACGGGATTGGACAACCCAAGCCCAGGCCCGGCCCGTCCCATTGACAGGCCTAATTGGGGCTACAGGGGAGTTTACCTAGCTTCCCTCTTTGGGCCAATAAAGTCTGTGCAGATGTGGGTGTGTAATGCTTTTTCTGAGATGGGCTTTTGATATATGGGGTTGGTTTATGAAGAAAGTGAGTGTGAATGAGGTCAGGTTAATTGTGAATTGAGATTTGCGGTTTTGATTTGAGATTTGCGGTTTTGATTTGTAGCAATCGCTAAGGATTTTTGTGGTTTTTTCTGAAATGGGGTTTGGAGATGTTTGAGGTCGTGAGGTTTTGTCTACTCTATTGGGGTTTGTTGTGATTTGTAACAGTTATAAAGAAGGGTCTCTGGTGTTTTTTGAGGTATGTCATTCTTTTCCCTATTTTTTTTTCTTAATTCTAGGGGCTTTTGGAGGTGGTGAGGGAGTGAAGTTGGGTTTGTTGTGGGTTTTACTCCAATTTTTTAAAATTCTAGGCCCAGCTAATCATGAAGCAATTATTTATATACATTTTTCTCCATCCCCTCACACTTAATTGATTCTTTTTATCTTTATTTAAATTTTAAACAACCTACAAATAGATTTAAGTCAAATAAACATATTTGAGAGTCACTAAAAGTAGATTGAGTCAGCAAGCCGGATTATGTGACTTATTTAAAAATTGGATTGGATACTGGTTTCAATTGAAATCAATCTCTAATTGATTTTGACTCCATACAATAGATTTTGACCATCTACTAATTACTCCATTTATTGTCCTTATAATTGTAGACCCAGCTAATCATGAAGCAATTATCAATATACATTTTTCTCCATCCCCTCACACTTGATTAATTTTTTTTATTTGTCTTTATTTAAATTTTAAACAACCTACAATTAGATTTAATTCAAATAAACATATTAGAGAGTCACTAAGAGTAGATTGAGTCAACAAGCCGGTTTATGTGACTTATTTTAAAAATGGATTGGATACATGTTATATAATCTTAGTTTAGTTATTTCAATGAGTTTTAAAGATAATTTTAAATTTCATAAATATAGTTTTTTTAGTTTTAAATATATTTTCGTTTATATTTTATCTAAGTTGGCTATACTTTTTCTCCTTTTGAATACATTTTGATATACATGATCTTAAAAATGTTTAAAACTCATCAGGATACCATCAATTGGTAGGTATACGGGGTCTAGATATATCAAAGTTGGACACCATTAAAAGTTCTCTCGTTTAAATTCATTTTTTATTTTAGTTTATGTAAGTTAACTATACTTTGTTTTCTTTTAGATAAATTATATATATAATTTTAAAAAATGAGTAAAATTTAAGATACCAAGTTTTATGGGATTCACATGACAATTTTTTTTTTTTAATTTTCTAGGTTTAAATATGACATTACCGAGATTCATATTCTTCAATTTAGATCTATTTTTATTCATCTTACATTTAAATAGAGCTATCTTTTTTTAATACACAAATCAGAATTTATAAAATCTTAATGAAAATAAAAAGTTATATATATATTGATAATTGGTTTTATGATTTAACATTTTAGTAACTTATTATGAGATGAGATGATTACTGATTTAACTTAAAATATTCTTTTACTGTTTCTTCCTTAAAATTTATTCAGATATAATTGTGACTTATTATATAATTTTACAGTACTTCTTTTTTGAATAAGACCTCGGGCATAAAATTGCTTGAATGTTAAATACAATATAATATATTTATATATATATATGTGTGTGTGTGTGTGGGAGATATTTCTATGAGAGACATTTCTCACCTTAAATGAGAGATTTAATTCAAATAAACATATTAGAGAGTCACTAAGAGTAGATTACCCTACCCTTGAGGGTCAGAGCAGGGCTCAGGACTTCAAAATAAGAAAATTATTTCTTTAACATTGTTACCAAAATCCGAGTGTGATCGACCGTTATGAGTGTGATCGAGCGTTATCTTGTATAACCTCAATTGCAAAGAAAACATTAAGAAAACGTCCGTTATCTTGTCTACTCTCAATTGCAAATGAACCATTAAGAAAGCATTGGGAGAATATAAGTCATATGTAAAAAGTTTTTTTTTACCAGATAAGTCATACGTGGTTTGGTGACTTGGGTTGGGTTCTAAACATATGATTTTTTTTTGTTTTGACAAAGAAGGAAAATGGTTAAAGAGTATGATCTATTTCACACCTTTAATATGACTTTCATATGAATTTCCACATATGAAATCATTCTAGCAGTGTCTTATTTTTTAGAGTTTTAAACCATTTACACTCACATACTTTTTACCAATTGACATTATTTTTAATTAACATTGATCTGACTATTACGCATTCTTGGATTTCAGTCACACATATAAATACATTTAAAAAATACTATTAGTTTAAAATTTTAAGAATTGAGAGTTATAATTATCTAATTAAAAAGATGTTTGGATTATCCCATATCCTTAAAGTTTCATACACATTCAAAATAACTTTATAAATTAGTTGATATCCTAAGCAATTCTATAGAGGAAAAAGTGTATCATTATTAATAGAAATGTGTACGCCCCCTTTTGCACTAACAATATTTTATAAAAATAATATAAAATACTTAAATAAGAAGCAATAAAACTAAAAGAAAGTGATAAGAAGCAATTGTACAACACTTATTGATTATATATTAAGTACAATACATAACTTATATAATTAAATATAGATGAAATGAATGCAGTATGTATAAATGTATGTATGGGTTTTTAGGATATTTTTTAATAGGTAAGTAGGTATGAAATTGCCTTCATATTCCCCATAGTATTGCAATATATTATATATAAAATAAATAAAAATAAGATGGCGAGGGCAAGGGCCACTATTGTCCAAGCCCGGCCCTAAAATCTCAGGGCATGCAAAAAATTATCCTAGCACAGCTCGGCCTTAAGGCCTTTCGTTTGAAATAAAAGCCTTCATTTTAAGGGGCTTTTATATCTCGGGACAAATTCACAGGCCTAAACGGAAGCCTCTAGTCTTTACTTTCTGTCGAAGAAATTAAGCTTTTCTTGCTTTTTCCTACAACTAACAAAGTGGAAAAGAGGGAGACAGAAAAAAAGATCTACTCAAGTCAAGCACACCTCACCTAACTTTCGGATCGACTTTGAAAAATCGTCAGTCCAAGATGTGGAACTCCACATGGAGGCTAAGATATTGAAATTCGAGTTGGTCAAATTAAATTTGCTTGAGGCATACTCACATCGCGAAATTTTATCCAAATCGCCAAATCGGTGAAGGTACTACCGTAGGTTGACCGCATATGATGTATAGATACGGCGTGAATATGATAAGCACACGCCATACTTACAATAAAAACATGGATTTTACAAATAAAGTACCGGAAATGATTAGACACGTTGTACATCGTAAAGCACCCGTACATCATAGTTGACCGTTTCTTAAAAATGAAAAACCGAGAAAGTAACACACACAATCTCATACACTTTTTTATTATCACAATTTTAATAAATGATGATCATCCAAGTTGGGACCAACTCTCATTAGGACCCACATCTTGGAAGAGACTAAACTTTCCCAGCCTCGCTAGAATCGCCCAAAAATGATTACGTGGCAGCACCAGGACCACAACTCCTCACATGCCGACAGAATCACCTCGTAGAAAAAGAATAAAAGAAAATAGTGAAAAGTAAGGACTTTCGGCACCAAGGAGACTCGGTCGAGTGCGATCGAACCCGACTACTCGGCCGAGTTTTAATACCCAAGAGGTTGACTCATATCGTGGCTTGAGTGCAGAGCAAGAAAGCTCGAATCGAAACTGAGTAAACAGCATTTATACCACGTCCACATTGTGGGGTCTTGTGTCGGGTAGAAAAAACGATTCGAAGGATTGTGAAGCCCACCCACCAAACGCATATTGCCCATTTAGAAAATCTAAACTCAAATTCAGATGGTCAGTGGTTGGGAAACTTTACTCTTTTCATTAATTTTGAAGGATTAAAATCAAACTACTCTTACCATCAGACAGCTAACCCCATCCTCTAACTGTCCCAGACATGGTTCCCCTAAGTCAAGGATGTGAATATTATAAAAAGAAAGTCCAAAATTTTACAGTTTTTTTTTTTTTTTTATTTGTTCTAATAAAACTTCACTCATGCTGTTGGTGGTAATCCAAGGATGAAAGTTTTAAAATCTTTGCTTCATATCTTACTCTAATCGGATAGCCGGATGAGAACAATTATTCGAACGAAATTTAAGATAAGTTGCGCCAAAACCAACTCCTATTAGAAAAATTGGAAGAACACCCCCATCCCATCCCAAAGGGAGGCAGTTGTGCAAAAGGACCCAACATGTAACACACGACGCCCCAACTGCGGCACTAAGCCAAAAGGAGAGAAAAGGAAAGGTTTGAGTTACGTGAGTTCATAGTTACCTGAACGAAGCAGTCGTGGAAGTGGACGCGAAGCAGGCCAGCAGCCTGACCAATGTCCTCCCTGAAAACCTTACGAAGATGGTCCGTCACGATCTTTTCCACGTTGGGGCAGCTCGATTTGTAGAATGTAAATGACATCCCCTTCGCAACATGAGGCTTACGGGCGTCCAGAACAAAGCAGCTGGAAGACACAAGCAGAAACACTAGGGCAAAAGACAAGGAAGCCATGGTTGGTTTACCAGTACCACACGCAGATGGGAATCTTTTTGGTTTTATGGGACGAGTAAAGCAGAATTGCTAACAGCTTGTCTTATAGGCTTAGTTTCATTGACTTGACCCCGTTCGAGAAGATGATGAAGGACAGATGGAATATGAGACTTTGCTTTCATAAAAGAAAAGGGAAATCTTCAACTAAGTCCTTAAATTCTTACCTTATTTCGAGAAAAGGACATAGATTTTAAAACATTTCAAATCAGGCCAGCCAAAGTTTTCCAATAAAATTTTTGTTTGGATATTTATCCATTTAAAGTTATTTTTCAGCTATTTTTTGCTTCAAGTTTTCCAACCTTCATGATATGCTTTTGTCAACCTCTACATACCACCAATCACTGTGGGGGCACTGGTTTCCAACAACACTAGGGCGTGAAATTCCAAAACCTCCTTTATTTTAATAAAATTTTATTTTCTCATTTTGCACATTGACACTTCAAAGAATCTTTTTTTTATTTTTGAAGTGCCCTTCATGGCACGTTTTCTGATTCTGCCCCTAGTTACCATCGACCACCATTAAGATGCCAATGAAGAAAAAAAGAAAACGATGGAGAAAGATATGAAGGTTCTTATTTCAATGAAATTTAATTTGGGTATTTTAAAATAAGTCGAGAAAAAAGGTAAAAAAAAATACCTATAAATGGTTCAATGTCAATAATAAAAAAATTATTGGAAAACTTAATAATTAATTTTAAAAATTTTAAAACTTATGTTCTTCTTCAAAATTAGAAAAAAGTGTAAGATCTTATTTGAAACTTTTTCCAAAAAGAAGGCTTCATTTCAAAGTCGCCTCGTCATTGGTTTCATTTGGATCGTTCTCTATCGGCGGTTTTGTTGATAGGAGAGATGAGGCGTTTGAAAATGAACTTGTAAAAGAGAAAATGAATACTATTTTGAAAATCAGAAGATAGGATAAATCCGTGGGTGGCTCATGGTTGTCTACCGAGTCTAAGTTGTACGAAAGGGATACGTGGAACAGACGACTCTGCCCAAGCAGGTTATACTGACATGTTTTTAATGCATCTCAACCACGTACACGTAATAGGATTATAGATCAAAAATAATTAATGATGGTAGAGAAGGGAGGTTTTTGTCCCTTTTGATTTACACAGTGAAATAATGTCATATCGCATTGTTAAGGTAAATAATAGGAATTTTTTTACAGTACAACTAGTTTTAAGAAGAAGATAATTAAGTTGGGTTATTTCTACATAATTCCTCAATGAGAAATGTGCGGCTGTCCTTAGTGGAGTCACATATGAGAAATTAGTATTTTCTCTTTTAAAGAGCCCACTTTAAAATAATAATAAAAATTTACATCAATTATATATTGGGGGTGGCTCCAATTTATATGAGCCCTCATCAGATACCTCTTCAATAGTATTTGGGCCCGCTTGAGATTATAAAAATATCAAGTTTTTTTCTTCATCATCAATCTAACGTTGTTTAGTTTTAATGTGTTTTTAGAGGATTTAACTGGAAAAAACACATAATCCGCACGTGTTACGCAATCAAACACTTTAGCAAATTAGGCACCAATTAAAGCAATTGGGTCCGATTTTCATTTTTTTTTTTTACCATTTTTTCACATGGTCGGCAACGATCTTATTTATACTGAATAAGGTCGGCGATGACTCTGTCCGCGCACAGTTTTAGGGCTAAAATCCCTGTTTTTTTTCATTTTTTTCTATTCTCTTCCAGCCTACCGTCGAGACTGAAATTGGGCGAGTGACGAAGAGCGGTTGCTTCCATTTCCACAACCAATGCCTTCAAACCGAATTCCTCAACTGATTCTCGTCAGGCCCATCATTTCTTCCATCGTCCTTCATTTCGATCAACACTCCAGAGGTAAGAATCTCCTTCCTTTTTGAATTATTTTCAATGTTTTTATTTTTTCCATCCATTTTGTTTTCCCGCCATCTCGCATATGATTTCGAAATGCATGGTTTGTTGTCTTCAATGTCATATTCAATTTGTACATTGTTTGTTTGCTTTGATTAGGGTTTGTAGATTTCAATTTTAGGGTATTTTCAGTTGAGAAGGACGATGGAGGATTGGGGTTTGTTTTAAGTGAGTTTGAGTGAGTTATTTTAGTTTGCCAAACTTAAGGAAGTTGTATGTGGTGAAAGAGTTACATGCACCAAATAATTTTAACCGTTATCACTCTAGAGTCCAGAGTACATCAATCTAAGAGTCTCAGTGCTATCGTTTTCCATGCACGAGTGACAAATTCCTGAATACAGAAATTACACTTATATGAACACATGTTGAGGCCTAAATTTTATAAGGCTTGGGAGTGACAGGACATATGGAAAACGCAACAAACAAGTTTGAGCCCTCATCAAATATCTCTTCAATAGTAGTTGGGCCCACATGAGATTATAAAGATATTCATTTTTTTTTCATCATCATCAATCTAACGTTGTTTAGTTTTAATATATTTTATTTTCATTAATGGGCCCCATTTATCTTCAATAAAAGTATCAATGGGTTCATTAATGGACCAACTCATATTTGAATCGAATTTCTTGATGACCCAAAAAAATGGAGGCATCAGCAATGATGGCTTTCAAATCACCCATATGTAAGTTACATGTTTGATTTGCATGTTCTCCTCAAATTTGTTATAAAAAAAAAGGAATAGTAACAAGTTTATCTATATTTAGAGAAAAAAACATGCCTTTTAAGAAAGAGGAAAAATAGGGAAGGAGATCAAAAATCTCTTAAATAGGGAGAAAAAGTAGGAAACAAAAATCATTATGATAACTGTCTCCACCTTAGCAACGTCTTTGTTTTCTATTTCGTTGGATTGAGGGGCGTTTTGGTTTTAAAAACATCGAGGGAATTTTGTAGCCCTCCTCTCACACACACAATACATATATAGGGGCATTTGGTAGGAGGTCCCTCAAAGCATGACTTTGTTGCAAACGGTCAAAAAAAAAGTCATGCAGCCAAATGTTCTCTTACAATTCTCATACCTGATATGTCTAATTTACCCTTTCTTTAAATCATATCTCATGATTGGTGGGATATCCAATTAATAATAGTCAATTACTATTTAATTTGCCACGATCAATGGAATCTCATTAATGAGATTTTTCAAATAAATTCAACAAACACATAAATAAATTTCAAAGTAATGCAAATAAATTTTAAAAAAAAGCAATAATTTCAAAAAACGCAATAAATTTAAAAAAAGCAATAAATTTCAAAAGAATGCAGATAAGTTTAAAAAGAAGCAAATAAATTTCAAAAAATGTAAATAAATTTCAAAAAATGAAAATCAATTTAAAAAGACACAAATAAATTCAAAAGACCCAAATAAATTTAAAAAAAATAAATAATTTTCAAAAGATGAAAATCAATTTCAAAATATTCAAATAAATTTTAAAAAATGTAAATAAATTTCAAAAGACGTAAATAAAATTAAAAAAAGAAAATAAATTTAAAAAATGGAAATACAATTCCCAAAACTAAGATAAACCAATTTTTCAAATTTCAAAAAAATTTGCCAAAAACTTATTTAGATTTGTCCAGAACTCAGATAAATTAGTTCCAAAACTCAGATAAATTAGTCAAAAACTAAGATGATTTGTCCAGAACTCAGAGAAATTTGTCCAAAACTCAGATAAATTTGATAAAAAATAAAAAACTCAGATAGATTTATATAGAACTTAGAGAAATTTGTTTAAGAACTTAGATAAATTTGCGAAAAACTCAAATACATTTGACAAAAAATTAAAAACTCAGATAAATCTGATAGAGATACCAATTTGTTGTGATCGTGTGTGCGGAAGCATGCAATCAACAAGCAAACAAATAAAAAACACACAAAAAGAACACGGATTTAATTCGTACAATATTGATTTCACACCTACATCCACAGACAAAGCTCGTCTTCTTCTTCTCCACTTCGATCAGCGCAGAGTTCGGATCTTCACCTCGCTATCTTGTTGTTCTCCTGTTCCACTTCAAACCTCTCTCTAGTTCAGAGAAATTAGAGAATTAATCCAACGGACAGGTCCAATCCTCTTGCGACTGCAAGATCCAAACTGATCCCAGAGGCTGCGCACTATCCTCTCTGGAACAGACTACGATGAAAAACTCATATGCTCTGTTCTCTGCAACTTTTTCGATCAATGGTCAAACTTGGGTCCGGAATCATCTGGTCTGAATATTGATGCAGCAAGGCTCATATTCTGCGATTACGATTGCTTCGGAATCCTCTGTAAATTCCGGGCAGAACCCAATCTCTTCACTGCTCATCTTCTCCAACTAGGTTCTGTAACAGAACCTGATGCGCCTCCACATAAGATTTTCCTTGAGGAGGAGAATTTCTTTTGATTGATTTTTTATTATTAATTCATAGAATTGTCTAGCTACCTCACCAACGGATCTACCTGAATAGGGATGAGCGCCTCTTGGACAAATGGCCAACTCCCCCTTGTGGGTAAAAACAATTCATCACTTAGGATGACAAGTGTCGCTGGGGAAAGACCAAAGGGCTAGAACGATTTCAGCAATGTAAAAGTAGCCAAGAGGCACCAATGGATAGTGTGGGACTAGCAGCGATGTCTGTGTCTCGTTCTTCGGCCTAACAGCGAGGGCAGCGCAAAACCGGATTGAAGAAGAAGAAGAGGGTGGATGTAAAATTTTAAATTTTAAAATTTTATGCCTAATCAGTTGAAATGGCAAATCAGTCATGAAAATGTATGAGGTGGCGTATGTAGGGATCTCTTGCCATGAGATGTAGTATCTAGGGACCTCTCGCCGAAATATGTCCAGCTGCATGGACTAGAGGCCTTAGAGGAAAAGTTGATGGACTTGAGGCCTTACAAGACCTCTATGAGGGACCTTTTGCTAATTTTCTCATATATATATGGGCAATCCTAAACTCAAGCTAAGGATAATACTCTATAAGCTCATGCTTATGGGGCCCACCCATGGTCCATCCAAAATGGATAAAACACACAATCCTCCTGAATCGCATATGTCCACCAACTTTTGGTCAAATCCAAATTTACGGGACCGTTGGATCGACCGTACACTGATCCAAATGGACCATTGACTATTAAACTTTTGGGGCCCAGACGGAGATGATAGAAATCACAGTTTGGGCTAATCCCCCCCCCCCCCCTCCCTATGTGGGTCCCTAGGTGGGCCCCGCCACACACTTAAGCTTACCTTATCATAAGCTTGAGTTTAGGAGAGTTGCCCCCTTATATATATAAATAGAGACACACACACACATATACATAGAGAGGCTCTCATAAGCTGCAACTTATGTTATCCTAAGCTGGAATCATCTGCAAACTCATCTCCATCATAAACTACCTCAAATCATCGTCTCCATAATCAAGATAAATCCAATTAGAACTAGATTCTCCAATTCCATCATGCCAAATACAGAGATATTCGACTTTGATTTGTAGGACCAGCACTATTTCTACTTAGGATAACATAAGCTGCAACTTAGGAGAGCACTGCTATATATATATATATATATGGGAGATGCTCCTATAAGAGATGTCTCTCACCTTATATGAGAGATAGGAATGGGGGCCCTCACATTTAAGTTGTTGCCATTGGATATAGATGTGAGGGCCCCCACCTTATCTCTCATAGTAAGGTAAGAGCATCTCTCATAGGAGCATCTCCCTATATATATATATATATATATAAGTAAGGCTTTCCTAAGCTCAAGCTTAGGATAAGGAAAGCTCAAGTATGTGGTGGGGCCCACCTGGGGACCCACATAAGGATGGGGATGAGGGGGATTTCAAGGACTCCCTATGATAAGTCTACAAATTTGTAGCTTTCATTCATCATATTATATGCATTTGTGGACTTAATTAGGTTAATTCCATGTTTAGTGTTTTGCAACACCAATATCAATCTTATAAAACTGCATCCGATATTATAACGAACTTAAATGAGATGTTTGCAGACCAGGGGAGGTCTGCTAGATAGGCTACCATGAGGGTACTCATGAGCACTATGGCTAAGGAAACTCAGTACAGGATCACATGCTGAAAATGATGGACTCATTAAATGAGTTAGATGTACTAGGTGTTGCGATTGATGCAGAATCGCAGATCGACATGATCCCCGAGTCGCTGCCAGATTCATTCAATCATTTCAAGATTAATTATAATATGAATAAAATGAATCTGACCCTAGCTAAGCTGTCCAGCCAGCTGGTATCAACTGAGGGCATCATAAAGAAGAAGCCAACCGCCATCATGACAGAAAAATCAGTTGACATGTCTAAGCTGAAAGGCAAAGGCCGAAAAGGCAAAAAGAAATCAATCCCCAAGGGTCCTAAGGTGGAGAATGGTGCTACTGGTGGTGTGGCAAAGGCTAAGGGTACGGGAGCAAAGGAAAAGTGTTTCCATTGTGGTACGACAGGACATTGGAAGATGAATTGTCCTGATTTTTTGTCTAAGAAAAAGACTTCAGGTATGATTGAGTCACTTGTTTCTGAAATTAGTTTTACAACTAGTACTTCAGAATCCTAGTGTGTTGACTCCGGTATAACTAATTACATCTGTAATTCGTTGTAGGGGTTCGGGAAACCAGGAGGCTTAATGGCAGAGAAATTATTGTTAACTTGGGATTGGATGCTAAGGTAGAGGCGGTTTTAGTGGGAGTTGTTACTTTATTATTTTTAGATATTAAATTGGTTTTGTCAGATACTCTATATGTACCATCTTTAAGGCGGAATTTAATTTTAATTTTTAGTTTGGTGAATAAAAATTATTCCATTACTTTTGTTACTAAAGTTGTCATAAAGATGAATGGTACTTTTATATATTCTGGCAAGGTAATCAATAGACTTTATTTGATAATTCCCACAATGTTTGAGATACATGACACCAAAATACTCAATAGGCCATCATTATAGAGGAAGTCACCTTTAATTAATCCAACAAAACTTTGGCACCTGAGGCTAGGCCATCTAAACCTAAATGTGTATGACTGGCTAGTGAAAGATGGTATCTTACATTCATTGGTCGTAGAACTAATGCCTGTCTGCGAGTCTTGTCTAGAAGGCAAAATGACCAAAAGACTATTTTCATCCAAGGGCAATATGGCCAAAGATTTATTGAAATTAATGCATACTGATGTACCCATAAATGTCAGTGCCAGAGGAGGATATAAGTACTTCATCACTTTCACAGATCACTACTCAAGATATGGATACATATACCTTATATCCCGCAAGTCCGAGGCTTTTGAAAAGTTCAAAGAGTTTCGAGCGGAAACGGAAAAGCAATTAGGTAAAAGTATCAATACTCTTCGATTAGATCGAGGAGAGAAATATCTCTTTGCTGATTTTATGGGATACTTATCATAGAATGGGATTCTATCCCAGTTGTCTGCTCCTGGTATGCCTCAACAGAATGGAGTAATAGAAAGAACGAACCGCTCTTTTAGATATGATCAGGTCTGTGTTGAGTTTCTCAATGTTACCTATATCCTTTTGGAGATATACCTTGGATACTGCAATGAACATACTAAACCTCGTATCATCTAAATCTGTACCTAAGATTCACCGGGAGTTATGGTCCTGGAGAAAGCCTAATCTACAACATTTACATATTTGGGGTTGTCCAGCACACGTGCTGAAGGTTAAGACAAATAAGTTGGAATCGAAGTCGGAAGTATGTACTTTTGTAGGATATCCTAAAGGAACTAAAGGTTGGTTATTCTATAATCCTAGAGAGCGGAAAGTCCTTGTCAGCACCACTGCGGTTTTTCTGGAGGAAGATTACATGATCGACCGGAAATCTTTAAAGAAAGTTATCCTGAAAAAAATTCAAGAGCGATCAATTCAAATCCAAGTATGACCGAACTTGAAGAGAATCCGCACATACCTAACCCAATAGTTACACCAGTGCCTCGTCGTAGTGGGAGAATTGTCAGACCCCCTGACAGGTTCTCGTTCTTGGGAGAGTCTTACGAGGCAATCCTATAAGAACCGGAACAAGATCCTTGTAACTATGATGAAGCAATCAATGACATAGATTCGAGACGTTGGAAAGAAGCTATGAAAGCTGAGATGGAGTCATGTACTCCAATCAAGTCTGGACACTTGTGGACTTGCCTGCCAATATTAAACATATTTGGTGCAAGTGGGTCTACAAGAGAAAAAGATGACCAGATGGAAGAGTGAAGACCTTTAAGGCCAAGCTTTTTGCGAAATGGCATATTCAGAAAGAGGGTATCGATTATAAGGAAACCTTCTCGCCAGTAGCCATGCTCAAGTCCATCCGGCTACTCTTATCCATTACAACTCATCTCGATTACGAGATTTGGCAAATGGATGTCAAGACGGCGTTTCTCAACGGCCATCTTGAGGAAGATATTTGTATGATGCAACCAGACGGTTTTGTAGCAAAAAACCAAGAGAAAAGAGTTTGCAAGCTGCAGAAGTCCATTTATGGACTGAAGCAGGCATCCCGAAACTGGAACATCTGTTTTGACCACGCAATCAAGTCATTTGATTTTTGTCAAAATTCGGATGAGTCATGTGTGTATATGAAAAGTGGAGATACGATAGTTTTTTTGGTTTTATATGTCGATGACATCCTTCTCCTTGGGAGGACATAGGACTACTGTCAACAATGAAAGTTTGATTAGCCAAAACTTTTGATATGAAGGATTTGGGAGAAGCTAGCTACATCTTAGGGATCAAACTCCATCGAGACCGAAAAAATAGGATGATTGGCTTATCTCAAGCTGAGTATATAGATAAGGTGCTGGTACGATTTGCTATACAGGATTCCAAGAAGGGTATCACACCTTTGAGGCATGGAATGCACCTTTCCAATGATCAATGTCCCAAGACACCTGAGGAAAAGGAGTAGATGAGAGCGGTACCATACGCTTCGGCTGTTGGAAGCCTCATGTATGCTATGCTTTGTACTAGACCGGATATCTGTCACTCAGTGGGCCTAGTCAGCAAATATCAGTCTAACACAGGTCCTGACTATTGGACTGCTGTAAAATGTATTCTCAAATACTTGAGAATGACTAGAGATTACATGTTGATTTACGGCAATGATGAGCTGATTCCAGTCGGATACAAGGACTACTATGACTTCATATCAAATAAGGATTTTAGGAACTCAACCTCTGGATATGTATTTATGTTTGGCAGCGAAGCTATCAGCTGGAGGAGTATTAAACAAGAATGTACCGTAGATTCAACCTCGGAGGTTGAATATGTAGCCGATTGTGAAACAGCTAAGGAAACAGTATGGCTCAAAAGACTCCTTATGAAACTTGGAGAGGTACCTTTGGCGCGATAGCCGCTCACAGTTTACTGTAACAGCTGCGGGACAGTCACCCAGTCCAAGGAACCCAGGGGCCATAAGATCCAAAAGCATGTACAGAGGAAATACCATCTGGTTAGAAAGATTGTGCAGAGAGGTGACATTACTATCACCAAGATAGCATCTGCGGACAATCTCACATATCCATTTACTAAGCTTTTGACTACTAAAGTTTTTGAGCAGCATATAGATGGGATAAGCATGAGATGCAATCCAAACTGACGTTGAGCCCAAGTGGGAGATTGTTAGTTTTTGTGGTCTCAATCTAGTGGATGATGTAATAAATTGATTTATTTCATTATTTATCAATATAATCATGCTTTCCTTTCATGAGATGAATGTTGTTTTATTACTTCTTGCACATAACCAATATGAATGACATGATGGTTCATGAGATGAACCGGAGCCCACAAGTGTATTAGATGTGACACATGTGTGTGGATGAGATCCACATACGAGAGACATATATCACAAATCCTATACTTAAATTGATTCACAACCGGTGATGAGATTGTGCATCTCATCTGACAAGGTTGCAGCATTTTGATCACTATGAGATAGTGTGATTTATCTCGATCATTAGAATGTATGATTATGAATCATTGTGCTGGTACATTGTATGTATTGAAGAACCATGAGAAGCACCTTATGAATCACTATCTATACTTTAAGGTCTGCTCTCATAATACCCTAGCAATAGGCTCTTACTCCTAGGACACTAATGAACTCAAGTTTTTATTTATTCATTCTGTTTAAGTCACGAATGAATGAGGCCAACTATAAGTCAATGCATCGGTGTTTTGGATACGTAGTAGTTAGACTTTTGGAACATTCAATGGTTCAGATGGAATCTATTTTCATTATTCTCTTGTTCTAATTAATGGATTTGTCATTAGTAAGTGTACACCCATCTCAATTAAAAGTTAATTGAATGGTACTAATGATTACTATAATTAATTGGGTCTCAAGGATAACATTGGAAGGGACAGATTTTATCCAATTGATCCATGGATAAGGATAGAGGGCCTACTTGTGGTGATAGGGAAATTTAGAGTCTTCTTGTAATTTATTCCTAAGACTGGAGTGCAATTGCATTTATATAATGGAGTTATTTGCAATTAGCTGTGGGCTTGGATTGCACATACGATTTGGGGTCATGGTGTCCCGGTTGGAGCTAACTTTTTATAGAATCCTTAGTGGTCCCCACACTAACCCAAGATTAAATCATTACCAATTCTATTGGAACTCAAAAGGAAATGAAATAGAAAGTTACTATTTCTATTAGAAGTAAGACTTCTAATAGTGGTAATAGTAAGAAGAGAATGTTACTAATTCTTTTGAAAGCGAGACTTCTAAATAATATTAGAGGAGGTTGCATAAACTATAAATAAAGGAGAGGAGGTTGGACTTCCTACACTATTCTCCCTTGAGATTCACGCCCAACTCCCCTTATTGCAATAGTTGCACACGCCCTCTTCTCCTCTCTCTCTCTCTCTCTCTCTCTCTTCTAGTTTCTCTTCCCTGTTTTTCTTGAGGTTCTAGTTGGTTTTCTCTTGAAGATCCCACCATTCTTTTTGAGAAAAGAGATCTGAAGCAGGATATAGCGTGGAAGACAACAAGGTCTTGGAGATCCTAATTTGCTACAAGAAGAGTTCTTGTTCAAGCAAATTGCCTTCTTCTCCATTAAAATACTACCGAACTCCAAAGGTATAATTTACTTCCTTGTATGAATGTATGTTGTGGATTTGTTATGGTTGCATGGTGATGCTTTTACCTATCTTGGAGATAGTGATTTACTGATTTTGATCATGAATTTGAGGTTCTTGGATCCTGGATGTGGTTTCTGGCCTTATGGATACTTGATCTTTGAGTCAAATTGGTCAAAAGTTTTGAAAACTTATCCATGAGACCCACCTACTTCCAACACTTCTCCTTCAAAATAAGTCATTGGACATGGCCCAAGGCTACCAAAATAAAAAATAAAAACTAATGAAGAAAAGAAGTGGGGAAGAGAGGAGGGAAAAAGAGAGAGGAGAGAGAATGTGTGGGATGGGGCTTCTTTGTGGTTGTCTTCAGTCATGCCTCCCCATGCTCCTTTTATGCCTATTGCAAAGCCTTATTTAGTAAGGAAGTGCGTCCCCTTTTTGGGCTATTATTTTCTTATTTGTAAAGATTCTTTCTTAATCTCCAAACTAACTTCTCCTTTAGAAAGACTTTGGGCTTTAAGATGATTCTCTTTTTTTGGTACGCACACCTTTCATGCATGTATAATTCCAAAAATATCTCCTCAAGATTGCTGGGTGATGTGAATGAGTAAACATTCCAAAAAATTTCAAAAGCTATGCACAAACCCACAAAAAAATTTTGAACTTGCACTAGAGGTGGGACCCTTCTTGTGATGGAGTGGATGAGAGTGGACGTCCAAAACTAACCATAAAAGTGTTGCACGTCCCTAGCCATATCTTGAATTTTAATTGCAAACTAAAAGTATGTGTGGACCATGTAGATGATGAAGCACACGATTACTTTGGCCACATATTGATTCTTTGATTTTCCTTGCATTCTTTATTGTTGTATACTTTCCAAGCTAGATATTTCTCCCATGATACCAATGATAACTTGCCAAAAAATTCCAGATTTCACAAAATCTTTGAAGCTTCCCTATGTAAGGCCATGTAGAACCCATTCTTTTTTGTAAAACAACACTTCAACGTGCAACACTTTCACTTGTGCTACCACCATGGAGCCACAGGGGTGTTTACCTGACTTCTCTGAGTCCAGAGGGATTAGTCCAGCCTAAAGGGTTGTGAACCCTCCGATAAAAAAAAAAAGGGTGCAACACTATAGCTTATTTTCTTCCTTTTTTTTTTCTTTTTCCCAACATATGTGGGTCCCCCCAAGGCCTCACCATGGTTAGGAACACACTCTCATATGGTGCGAGTCCCAATTCCCTACAACAATACAAAGAATACTTCAGTAATAATTAATTGTGTGAAATATTAGTTCCACGCATGGGACCCAAAATCAATTTGAAAACACGCTTATTAGTGTATCAATAGGGGTGTAACGGTTCGGTTAACCGGTTAATTTGAGAAAACCGTTAACCGAACCGTAACCGCGGTTTTCTATCTTTAAAAACCGTAACCGTAACCGTATCCACAAAAACCATGAAAAACCGTAACCCGGTAAAATGTATTAAACGGTTCGGTTACAATTAATAACCGTGAAATGCCTTCCTCACATAAGGGGATAAATGTGAATGATTGAAGATAAAATGACACATAATGAGCAATTAAATAAGGTAAGAAATATTTCATTCAACTCTCTTATTTTTTCTTTTATTTGTAAACGATACGGTTAACCGTATGCGGTTAACCGAACCGTATGATACGGTTCGGTTCGGTTAATAACCGTGAATTATTATGGAAAACCGTAACCGAACCGAACCTTGCGGTTTTTTGATTTCATTAACCGTAACCGTAACCGAATCGTGAAATACGGTTATTAACCGCTGTTTGGTTCGGTTCGGTTAGATGGTTTTCCGGTTTTTTTTTACACCCCTATGTATCAATATGCATAATTTTTCATGAGCTATGCATGTTAAAAATAAAATACTAATTAGTGTGTCCTTAAGATGATGCAAACTATTGATTTTCATAAAATTCATGCAAGATTAATGATTTTGACTAAACTTCCAACTTTGATGCTAAAGCGCATGGAATTATGAAATTCTATGAAACTGAATGCAAATTACCCTAATTAAGTCCACAAAGTCACATAAAATGATTAATGGAAGCTATAATTTTATGGACTTATCACTCCTTCCCAATCGCCCTCTCTCTCGCCCTCTCTATTTCTATATTTTTTCTATCTCTCACTGCTCAAGGCCCGTCACTGCTCACTAGTAAGTTCTCTTTATTATTATTATTTTTTTTATTTTTTTTGTATTGTAAATTCTTTGATGGTTGTTTTGTATTAAAATATTTGTCTAGGCAAGTGAAAGCCTCTCTCTCTAACTCTATATTTGTGTTTTGAATGTGTTAATTTGATGTGCATAATGTTGTAATTCTCAAAAATTTGTTTAGGATATGATATTGTTTGATTGGCGCTTGGTGGGACTCATCCACCTGTAAAAATGGAAACTTTGCACGATTTGGGCTTTGTTTTATTTATTTATTTAAGTATGAAAAATTGCAGTTTGATGGTTTTTTCTTGTGTGGGGGAAGTTAGAAGGGATTTTTTTTCCTCGTGATGGTGCTTTTAACCACTTTCCTTGTGTTTTCATTTCCTGTTCTTGTGATTTTCAATGGGTTTTGTGCAAACAAGGTACTCAGATGTTTGGGACTATGAAGGGGTGTGGATCATAGGAGTTGTTGGTGAAAGGGGTTTTATTCAAGGGGTGTTAAGGTGAAGAGTGATGGGCCAAAGGTGGAGTCTAGAGGAATCTAGGACCTGCACCTTTATGAGGTTTAATTTCTCTGGGTGATGTGTGGGAAATCACTGTGGCCAAAGGTTGTTTTCTTGATGGTTCCATGTAGTGGTGCTTTAATCCATAGGACCTTAATTAATATATGTGTCGTCAAGCACTTTGAATGAATTTCCCCCCTAATGTTTTGCTAATGATCTCTCTGTTAATAGGCATTTAAAAAGGTCATAAAGGGGTAAATATATGGGTTGGATCAAACATCTTGGTCTGAACCCTTCAGAGCCGTTATTGAACCTTCCTTACCCAAAAGGGGCAGATTGAAGCAGGTGGCCCATTTGATCCAACTTATTAATTAGTGAATGAGTGTTTAAACTGCCTCCAATTTTAAAACCTGAGACTGAGCATTAAAATATGAAGTTGTAGATCCACAAAACAACTCAATTTGAATATTGCCCATATGAATAGAGATGCATGGCTAGAAAATGTTGATCAGGTTCACATATAATGGGAAAGGTAAATACGCAAGATGGGGTAAATGTTAGTTTCTTAGGAAGAAAGCTTTTTAACTTCGTCATGTTGCTTGTTGCATTGTCTTAAGTCCAGCAAAAAGCAAAAAGGAGCAGGGTTTAAAGTTCGGTTACTACAAGAAACTTGACATTTAGCTCCGAAATTTTTTACGGCTAAAGGTCTTAAAGTCCCGGCTAAAAGTTTTAGCGGCAATATTTTGATCGTCATTGAGTCGTTGCTAAAAGTGTTGTCACTAATTATTTTAGCCGCGATTTTAAAATATCGCGGCTAAAAGTTGGACTTTTACCCACAACTCCAAAATTGTAGCTAAAAGTCTAATAATTAGCCGCAAGACTTATCGCCGCTAATTTAAAAAATTGTTGTCCTAAAAGTGTAAAATCGCCTCTAAAAATTTATTATAAACATATGAAAGTAGGGTTTTAGGGGCGATCTTAAGTCATAACTAAAAGTTTAATTTTAGCGGCAACTATAAGTCGCCACTAAAAATAGTGTGTATAGTAATTTTAGTGGCAACTTGTTATCGCGGCTAAATGTTTAAATTTTAGCTACAACACAAATCGCCACTACTAGTACTAAGTATAGCAACTTTAGTGATAGTTTTAGCAACGACTTCCAATCGCAGCTAAACGTTTTACTTTCAGCTACGACAACAAGTCATCACTAAAAATATTAAGTATAATAGTTCTACTGACAGCTTGTTCCCGCGACTAAAAGGTTAAAATTAATTAAAAGGAAGAATAAAATTAATTTATTGATCTCTTTACAAATTTTCATGAACGTACTTATATAATATGAGAAAATGAAAACTTCATCACTATCAAGTAATATAAAATAACCTCAAATTTAAAAACATTAAGTTCAAGGTACTTGAGGAGCAAGAGTAAAGTTTACATCAGCATAGAAAAAATATTAAAAAAATAAAAAAAAATCATTATCATCCGGCTTTTGAGTTGTTATGCATCACATTGGAATTTGGCCTAACTCCTTGAACTACTAGAGGAGAATGTTAAGCTGGGACTGTAACGCAGCTTGCACTTGAGCATGCACCTGTGCCTGTTGCGATTCTGCCTAGGACTGGAGTGCTGCCTGCACCTGAGCTTGCACTTGTGTCTGCTACAAGGCTAGTTAGGACTCTAAGGACTCCATTTGCGAAGCCATCTCACTATTATCCTTTTCCAACAACTCCAAGTGCCTTATATCCACTTCAGCTCACCTCCTAAACTCCTCATTCTCTCTCTAATTGCACATGGATTCGCTACCCAACTATAGAGGTCTTGCGCTTTGGTCCAGCCCCACGACCACGTATATATCCTAATCGCTCTGGTCCGAGTACTGCCTCGAATCTCTGGTCCTCAATTATGGGAGGAGTGCCCTCCTATGGTGGCTGAGACTCTAATCTCTTAATCTCCTCCTACATTAAAAAACCTATAGTTATTATTTACCAATTTAGTATTATATATAATATAAGAAAATTGATAAGAAAATAGAGAAGGGAACAATAAGTTACATAGACTTTTTGCGAAGTCAAATCCATCCAAACTTTTTTCTTCTTGCTATACTAGGTAGTGAACCACAAGCTAGTCCAAGAAGGCTCGTCCCCCAGCTCAAGATTACGCTGTCATTATACAAGTTAACACAAATAATATATATTTAATAATAAATTTACAAAAACATTATGAGAAAAGTTTACACTATTATAGCTGATTCGAGCAAAAGCCTTCGTCCCAGCAACATGGCCGATTTTTTGCTTTTCCCAGTTCTTATTTCTATTATTCATTTTCTGCATTCGAACTTTCAGTCATCCTTTTTTTAAGCTTTGCAATTTAACTTCCAACCAAAGGCCGGACTTTCATACAAGCCATGCGGGATTTTTTTTATGAGTGCCTTTAAGTCAGGAGGCCCCACTTTTGTGGACGTCTGGGATTTGAAAACCCACATCATCTACTTGTGGGACATCCCGTAGTTGAATATTTTCCTGATAAGAAGTTTATGAAATACTCAAACATCATCTACAACCTTGTGCAGCTCCTTGAGTTTGAAATAATCTGACAGGTATAAGGATAGCAAGTTTCTATGTCAAATTGGGCAGTTGTCAATCAATTATATTGAGAGACACTAATAGTTACTAGTCACACTTGAGTTCAAAGTGTTGTTCAAAAAAACATTAAAGAAAAAGGAAAAAAAATAAAAGAAATAAGTGTTCCCCCACATTTCCCGGTCCATCGTGCCAATCCATAGGGACAGGTGTATGATGCATTAAATTTTCTTTGATGATCCCTTAAACCATTACACCAAGATATTAAATAAACCAGAGGTCAAGGCAAACACATGATATACAATTATTGTCTCCAAAATAAAACCTGAGAAAGACCCTTGATTATAGAACCAATATTTGAAATGGCAAACCAATAAATGTTTGAATCAATAAGCTGGCGAGTCTGCAATTATGCAGAATGCGTTCAGTGCAAGTCAGGATAACCCAAGAACATAAAATATGATTGAAATCAAATTGCAGTATTTTAATGTTTTCAAAATCAAATTGCAGTATCTCGGTGAGACATTTTCATGCTTGCATGTTTGCTAGGAGAGATGGTGAAATGGGATGTGTATAAATATAACACAATGCTCTTAAAGTCTTTAACCTGAACACGACTTTGTATCGACTAAAAATAGAGTAGCTCTACTTGAACTCTACTATCACTAATATGAAGAAAAAACATGTCTTGCATGACTATCAAAGTTTAATCTTTCTGAATCACAACAACTAGAAGGAGTCCATAATGTTTTTGATTTGGGTAAAATGTAATTCTATATAATTTAATCGAGTTTGTGTTGTGCCCAACCATGCATAGATTGGATATAGTATCAAGAAATGATGAATCAATTTTGCTCTATAATTTGGGTAAGCAGTTCAATTAAGAGCCCAGAATTTAGAAATAAAAGATTTGACACTCTATAACTCCCAAACGCTCAAAAAGTATATTGAAAAAATGGGTATATATTGGTACCAATGGACTCTGCCACATGAAACTTGAATTGGGACCATATAAATATAGACCATAGCACAGTCCAGTGAAAGTTAAACGAAGACCAGTACAGTAGTGTTTGAACCCTGTCAGACAAAAATCAAATTGTTCATCTACCTTATATTTCCCTCTAACAATTTGATTAAATGAAATGCTTAAAAGAAAATTAGTGTTAATTGTTCATCTCTCTCCATCTGTTCCTTGCGTTCCCTTCATGGTAGTGGTTTCCCAGGCTATTCTTTTTTAAGGATAAGGGAAATTATCTGTCAAGATCTCAGCCAAATATACTTACATTGTTTTCTATTTACTTGTAAGGGTATACTTACAAGTATGGAGTGTAAGAGATGAATAATATACTCACATTGTTTTCTATTTACTTGTAAGGGTATTTATGCCCTTTGTCTTGTGCCCTAATAACATACTGTAGACACATTATAAATAAATAAATATAGTGTAGATACCTCTCTTGGATTATAGAATAACTGAATATATAGTTCTTCTTTCTCTCTAATACATTCTCTACTTTAAAGTTTACATCATATATAGAACTAAACCATGAAACTTTTTTATGCCCCCAGATATCAGAATACCCAACAATTGAACAATATTGTGAACTTTGTATTCAGTAAAACATAACTAATTTCGTTATTAAGCACAGTATAAAAGAGATAATTAAGAAACAACTATAAACCTCATCATGACATCAATGAGGTGAACAGAAAAGGATAGACCAAATTGCATAGTTAGTAGAAAATGAGAATATTAGCAATAACTTGTCTGACTGCTATTTATGTATTGTGGAATTAACAAAAAATAAGGATGAATAACAATACAAAGATATCTTACAAGTAGACCAACATTGATTAAGAGTGATATATGGTCATCTTTCACTTTGCCTCCAACTGATAGAAGTGAACACCACAATGCGACAAAGAGTACTAAAACGGTAAAAAAAACAAAAAACAGAGAACATTAAGGGACTTATTAAGTCATAGAGAATGCCACATGTAAAATTAACTTTCAAACCTTAAGTATAAAGTTTAAAATCCTAATGTTAATGCAATAACAAAGGTACAATTCAGTAACTTGGTCAATTAGATCAAGATTGTGTTGACAAAAAATAATAATAACAATAATTACACAATTCATGAGATGAATTGAGATCAAGATGCAATACCTTATCAACTAACATCAATTCATTTTGTCCAGTACTGCCAGGAGAACCTAAATTTGGTGCCCGATAATCATGGGAGTTTCTTGGTCAAGAATTTTTATGAGAGGGTGAGCGGTTGAGGGGAAAAATCAGATTACAAACCCTCCTCCAGACCAAGCATTTTGTTGCATTGTTTATTTGGAAAAGATTCTTACAGTTGATCACTTGAGAAGCCGACAACTTGGATGGGCGAATGTCTGCATTTTATGCGTACAGGATGGTTAAAACATCCACACTCATTCACTCATTGCCCTTTTGCAAGATGTGTATAGCGGATACTTTTACCCTCTTTGAAGCAGTTTTAGTAATGCAATTAACATTGTGGATCTAAGGAAGCTTGAAGGTTTCCTGTGGAGACCCATCAAGGAAGTTTGAAAATTGAGATATACATATAATTATTCAAGTTTAAAATTGAGACATACATATAAAAGACAAAGTCAATGTGGGTGCCATTTACAGACTTAATGGTCACAAGCAGAGGAGCTACATGTAATAATACAAATATATATCTTAACTTCACCTTGTCGATGATATTAGATAGCATAAACAACTTCCTCGGAGCCTCATTCCATCTATCTTGGTCAGGGGCGGACCTACCCTTTCACCGCCCCATGTCAAATCTGAAATTGCATGATATTTAAATGGGCCTGAACCTCTCCCATGTATGTCTAATAAATAGTTGCCCCACGTTTAAATATTGTGTTTGCCCCACGTCACAAAACCTTGGTGAAAACACTCATCTTCTCTTTGGACATCTTCTTCCCACCGAGAGTACCATATCCACTTTGCACATATCTCTTTCTATGAAGAGTCTAAGATCCTCGCTCCGATTGAGTTCTCGTTGTCGGCTTTCTTGTAGTTAGTCTCTCTCTCTCTCTCACCAAATAACCCTAAATAAAGCAATCTTCATCTCTCTTCAAATGCAATATAATCCTAATTATTCTATACCTAAATTTGAACCATGAATTTTCAAATCCTAATTTCAAACTCTAAATCTCTAAATCCTAATTCAAACTTTAAGCCCTAAATCACCATATCTAATCATATCTATAAGTCCCAAGATGACCAAATCACCATTGGGCACACTTTAAACTTCAATTCATACATAAATCAGGCCTTATGATTCATATGTTTGGATAACTTTAGATACATTTATGTGACTATTTTTCTTCTTTGCCACGAGTCCATGATCATAGGGAATGATTTTTATAGCTAGGTAAGTGCAAGTAACCAAATTCCTTAAATCCAAATAAAACCCCTTCGGAAACCCAAATTGGGTACATTGGTGCTCACCCAAATCATCGTTGCAAGGTATCCAAACACGTAAGATTAAAGGAAATGTTATCTTCGGTTGTTTTGATGATGATGAATTGATGATCACTTGAATTTGAATTTGAAAGAGGGAGTGAGAAGGCACTTCAATTGGGCAGGGGATCTAAGCATGAAAAACGTTTTGTGTCTATTTAAATGCAATACATTTTTTGTTGGTTAATGTGAAAAAAAAGTTAGCAAAGTCAAGTAAAAGTTTAGCCCCACCCAAGTAAAAATCTTGGGTCCGCCACTGAATTCTTAGTTGCCTACAATCATAAAATGGATTCACCTACAATGTACATGTCACTTAATTTTTCACTTGGAAATGGTTACCTATATTATAATTAATAGACAAAAGAATCTACAGTCGGTATAAATTATCTTCTAAGTGAGACATAATGCATTTATTTTCATAAATATTAAAGGTTTGCTGGCTAGAGAGAGATTATATCTTCAGATATCTCTGCATATGAATTACAAACTTCCTAATAAGCAGTTATGTAACCTTTGCTGTGACACATCTGTTCAACACTACCAGGTCCAATCAAAACAAGTGCCAACCAGCAGCATCCATTATATCCTGTAAAGAGTTGAGCATAAGACTGCCACTCATAAGAAGAACAAAGAAGAAAAAGATAAAGAAACAACACACATTCACTGTCTAATAGAGACAAAATAAAATTAGAGAACACCGTTGCATTTATCTGGTCATAGTGCTTGCTCTTTGGGCTGGGTGTATATATAGAACACTAGCGTAGCCCTGCACGTATGTTCAAACATGTAGCTCTTCGACAATATGTAAGCAAATATATGACTAAGCTAACTTTTATTAAACCTGAATAGCTAGTGTTATTCACTTCTGTCACAAGTGAAAAGCCTACGTAATGCAATGATAACTAAAGAAAACAAAAGGATACAATATCACTAAAATGAGATTTCATTCTTTAGGGCCTGTTTGGATGCACAAGAAAGTACAAGAAAATAATATTTTTTAGAATATAATCTTTCACTTTTTAAAGAAGAAAATCTTGTGCGTTTGGTAACTCAAGAAAAATTTGAAGAAAAGATTCTTTTATTTCAAAAAGCTCAATATTCTCTCCTACAGCTCCCCCCTGTAGAAAACTTTCTACAAGATAAAAATCTTTCAAAATGACGATTACAAAGTGGTAGAGTAAAGTAAAGACCTTGGTTCAACAAATCCATCATAATGTGTATGTCTACATATATGAAAAAGTAAAGTAAAAGTAAATCTCACAGGACGATAAAGGTGGGGTAAAGTAAAGGTGGGATAAAGTACATGGTGAAGTAAAGTGGGAATGAATGGTAAAGTAGTTTTTTTTTTTTTTTTACTTTACTTAAACATTTTATCGTAGTTTTATATGGTAAATAAAAAGTGACTTGTTTACAGGTGTGGTAAAGTAAAATAAAGATTGATGTCATATCATGGTAAAAGATGAGGTAAAATAAGGTCAAATGAAGTATGTGGTAAAGCAAAGTGAGAGAGAGAGTTAATAAAGTAGTTATTTTTTCATTTACTTTACTTTACTATACTTTACCATGGTTTTATGTGATAAAAGAAAAGTAACTTATGGTAAAAACATGAAAGTTAAACTTTACTTTACCACATTACTTTTTTTATCCTGATGTGGTAAATTACATATAAACTAAAATATTTAATAAAAAAAATTCTTATAATGTAATTTACTTTAATCATAGCACCCTCCAAACATCTCAATTTAAAATCTATAGTATTCTTCAAAAATTGCCAAACAGTAAAAAAATTATACTATTATAATATTGCATTATTGCATTCTATACTATTTTATTCTTACAATATTTAAATATGTTTATATTTTATTCTGTAGACATCCAAACGGGCCCTTAGTCTTAATACTAAATAAACAACCACAACAATAAGAATGACCAAATACAGATTATTGGGATAAGGTTTTAATGATGATGATCATGATGGATAATACAGGCAGGAGTAATGCTACTTGGACAAACTTTTTGGCCAGAATTTTGGCCAACCCATATGGTTTGCATTGAATATCACTATGATATTCAATGGAAACCATATGGGTTGGCCAAAATTCTGGCCAAAAAGTTTGTCCAAGTAGACTTTTTGAACAGGAAAATATATATTGAGCATCACAATTGTTCGGTCTCTCTTTCTATGATTCACTTGTAAGCAGAAGAATGCAGGAAAGAGGTTCAAGGGGCAAATGAAGCAGGACAAATTGGTCAAAGAGGAGGTAAGGTTATAAAGATTGCGTTTGGTTTAGACATATGGTTTTAATTTTGGACTCTCTCATCCTTTGTATGTTATATTTGTATACTATGGACTGCTTCATATGCTTGACGGCCCCTAAATTTGTCTATGCAACTTTTTTTTTTTCCATTCAAACTTTACGTTTATTTAATTTGTCTTTGCAAGTAAGTATTGGTTGTTTGGAGTCCAAGGTTTAACCATTTTGCTTGCAATTTATAGATATATTTTTCACCCATTACCAGTCAGGTAGGCAGGCGTGAAAGCATAATTGTGAAATTCATTTCATCTCGGACGAAATTTCCGAGAAATTCCGTTTCAATGTACATACCGAAACAAAATAGCTCTATACAACTTCTTAGTTAAGATTTCGGTCAATTTTGGAAATTTCAGTGGATAGCGGAAATTTCGGCCAAAATGATTAAGAAAAAGGGACTTGCTGCAAAATAAAAAAAACCCTTAAAAGCCACAACACCTACCCTATGCCCTCTTTTGAACAGGAATAAAGGAATAAAATTAATAATAATTCCACTTAAAATAAAATTTCTAATCAAAGTCAACTTAAAATAAATCCCTAAAAAATGTAACCTCCTTATTATGTACTGTACACTGCTGCTAAAAAGGAAAAAAAAAATAAAAAAACAGCCCATTCAGTTCTGACAAAAAGCTATGATTGCAAGTAAATGCAACCGTATGGCCCTCAAATTCCACTTCTCAATTCAATCACAAACGAAGCAACAGTCTTACAACACTGAAAACACTTTCGAGTCTGTCCCGTAGCCCTCTACCCTGGACTGTCATCCTGAAAGAAATGAAAGTTTTGCAATTCAAAGCCAATGGATGCAATATCACTGTTAAAAGAGTCCACCTCCAACAACCATTGAAACAAGCTAGGGGAGGTTCAAACACATTGCATCTACACACTACAGTTGCAAACACACAATTCTCATCAAGAGGTTCAAACACACTACTAGTCCAGTAGTCATTTGCTTAATTTAGTTCACCTGTTGTTCTCATCCCAGGTCCATATTGCCCCCACCCACCAAGCAAAAAATGACATCTACACTCACCTGATGTGACGCTCATCTGATGCATACACCTTGGTGCACAAGTGAGCGTTTTCTACAGGTGCAACTTTTTTTTTTGTGATTCATCTCAGGCCAGGGTGGTATCTACTGGACTAGTAATCAGTCTACATCACCTCATTTGGTAAACAAAGGAAAACAAGCATCCCTCTCATTTAATGGCGCACACATCCATTATAGTAGATGTAGAAATCACAACCAGACCTGCTGATTTGGTTGACGCATTTGCAATTGTTCAGTATTATATACAACAAACAAGATTATGGAAGATCTCATATTCATCTTAAAGCCTTGGTCATTCTGGAAAAGGTAATTCACATGCCTCATCATCATTCGCTCACAGAGCAATAGGTGGGCCAGGATGTAAAGAACAAAGGAGAAAATTTATGACATCAGATGAACATTATGAAATGTACCAGAAAAACTCTATTTGTATTTGAAACTGAGAGCAAGAGAGCTTACAACCTGTGAACTTATCCAACTTTAGAACCAACATAAAGAATCCCCAAACCCACTCCTATAGACCAGATCAAGTGAGAGTCCGAACTTAGGCAAGCATGTATGACCCCACCAATAGGTGGTTACATCTGGAAATAAATAGAAAAGACCAATGAAGAATAACCCAAGAGGCATTCCAACCAATCAAGCACTATAAACTGATGATGAAGTATTCTACAGCGGTGTCACAGATTCCTACCGGCTCTACTGAACAGAGTATGGTCCATAAAAACTCCACCAATCACACATGCCTAGGATACTGATGCAATACCTACAAATTAACAGGAAGGATTGCTGCCGTTGGTGAAGTTGTCTGGCTTTTTAACCTTTAGAGCTTTCGGGTCGATAGAAATTGTTCCGACAGTTAGAATTGGAGAGGACGAGTTAACAAACCCGTTTACTTTTACAGGCATTGAACCTACAGTGACAACATCAATAGGTGCAGTGCCTCCAGTCACAGACCCCGATTTTTCAGCATTACCTTCTGATTTGTCAGCATTGCCTTCTTTTAAATCCCTTGACCCAATAGAAAGAGAACTTATCTTCATGATGGAAGTTGCAGCATTCACATCTTCAACCCCCTCATGCTTAGTGTCCTTTCTCCTGCTAGATGAAGTTCTGATATCAAGTTTTGTCACAACCTGTTCCTCACTCCCAACTGTCTTCCCTGATCTGTTCATGTCATTATGTTTTGTGCGTTTATCATCTGCCTTTGGGGGCTGTTCCAGCGTAGTAGCATTCTGTTTGCTGGATGGAACAGAGTGTTTTACATCCGCCTTTGGGGACTGTTCAATTGTAGCTTCTGGTTTGCTGGAAGGAACAAAGGGTTTTGCATCTGCCTTTGGGGGCTGTTCTATTGTAGCATTCAGTTTGCCAGAAGGAACAAACAGTTTCTCATCCCACTTTGAAGGCTGTTCAAAGGAAGCATTTGGTTTGCTGGAAGGAACAAAGGGTTTTTCATCTGCCTTAGGGGGTTGTTCCGCTGTAGTGCTCAGTTTGCTGGAAGAAACAAAGGTGGGAAGAAAGTAGGACGTATCGTAGTTGCTGTTATTAACTAGCCTGGATTTTTCATCCAGCATTATCCTCTGCCGTTCTTCATAGTACATAAAATCATCAAGTATAGATGCCTTTGACGTATAACCCTTAAAAATGTTCAGGATCTCAATGCCACGCATGTATCCTATCTGCAGGTAAACAAGGTACATTGAGCATACAAGATTTCAGAACCAAATATCCCCCCACCATCCCCCCCAACAAGATTGTTCTAGCAGCCTGCTAAAGAAGAATTCAGTTGCAAAATAAAAGGTCAAATACATCCCAACTTGGCTATTCTCAGAATGTCCCAGTTGGGCCTCATCCTCCTTAAAATTTCAGCCACTTCTAAAGGAATGAAAAATAGGAAGAATAATTAGAACCTAAACTAAGGGCTTGTTTGGCATCTCTACTCTTTTATTTATAGATCCATCTAAAATAGAGCCATTAAAAAAAAGCCATAAAAAAAAGAGGCTAGGATAAAAAAAAACGCATTTGGTAACGCATGAATCTATTTTAAATACCTTGCCTCTATATTTTAAGACCCAAAAGCTCTATTTCTCATCTACCCACTTTTGGAGCATTTGGATTTTAGAGGATTTGCCTCTAAATGTCTAAAGCGGACAGAGCCTAAAATCTTGTGCCAAACGCTCTAATTGTTCAAACCTCTGCCCGATTTAGATATTTAGAGAAATAGAGGCATGAAATAGAGATGCCAAACATGGGCTAAAGAATTTAGGCAGCGGTACAAGCAAAGAAAGCTAAACTAGAAAAGATTTAAAATAAAGTTTGAAGAAGCCCGAAAAAGAGATTTTAAACTGGTCCTCAAAAGTCTTCGTAAGTGAAAAAGATAAAACTAAAGAAAAAATTACCCCCAGTTGAAAGATAAAACTTAACAGTCTTAACAAAAATGCATACAGCACTTAACAGTCTCAACAAAAATGCATGCTCAATCAGAATCCCAGTCCCATTCGTCAAGTAAAAGCTCACATTTAGGACATTGGCGACTAGCATACTATTACAAGCCCCACCACGCCAATGTATTTAGCAGTCCTCTTTAAATCCTAAGGATGTTAATTGTAGAGGTAAGGCCATCCTATTCAAAGAACTTGCAGAGGCATCTATACAAGGATAAGGGAGCTTGTTGGCTGCTAAATTCTCAATGCTGATATAGCGAGCTTGTGGATGGTTTTCTTGCATTTCTCACAAATTTTCAGACGCACTTGAGTGTCTGTTTCTGGCATTTATTCTTATGTTGAGTTTTCGATCTTCAATTCCGACATTTTGGTAACACCCATCACAGGGCCCTTTTTCTTTCCATTCTTGCGGTCATATATCAAAATATCAGCAGTACCAGTTGTGACCATGCCGCAGTTTGCAATTTTTTTTTTTTTTAAAGCACAATTTATCATCATTCATTGGCACATTGCAGCGTATTTGCAACTTGAGCAAGTCTTTTAAGTCCTTTTAATTTGTTTAGAGTAGGAATGATCTCAAAATCAATAATAATACATGTTTGGAGCACAGTTGAGTAGATTTTTTTTAGATCTTTTGTTTCTTTAGGGTATAAATAATTCAAAAACATTTATAATGCATGTTCCAGCATAGGTTTTCACATACAGACCTTCTTTGGGACATTTGCAAGCCTTTTATTTTTTGGTGTTATGCTCATAAATATCCTTGAATTTTTAGATTTTTTAAAGAATAAAATTGCTCATAAAGATCATTTCAGTAGTGTTACAGTGTATTCAAATCATAGAATTGATTCCCACAGATCAACCCTTGGATGAAAGTATAGTTAAGCACCAAGTACTAAGTAGTTGGTAGTGATTATTAAATAAGTAATGACTAAGCACTAATATGGTACATACATGATTGATGCTGTCATACTCCGTCATAGTACTAAATACTCAATACATATTAACTATTAAAGTGTCATTTGGCAAGTCTACTTGTTCAGTCTATTTGCCTAAAACTGATTCACACAAATGTTAGAGTGCTTTAGACTGTTTAGCAAATAAGGTGTCCAATTGAATCAACTTTAAAACCGCAAGCCTTTTTTCTCACACAATAATAAAAAGGTAATTTATTCAAACTGAGATGTATGTCTAAATCAATCAAACCTTTATTGTCTTTTTATTGACAAGTTCGCCCATGTAACTTTTCCTAGACAAGTTCGCCCATATAACTTTTCCTATATGGTCGGTTTGCTCACACACACACACACACACACACACACACACACTAACTTTAAAACCGCAAGCCTTTTTTCACACAATAATAAAAAGGTAATTTATTCAAACTGAGATGTATGTCTAAATCAATCAAACCTTTATTGTCTTTTTATTGACAAGTTCGCCCATATAACTTTTCCTAGACATATAACTTTTCCTATATGGTCGGTTTGCGCGCGCGCGCACACACTAAGGGGAGACTAATCAAAATGGTTTAGGCTAATAGTGAGTGCGCGCGCGCACACACACACACACTAAGGGGAGACTAATCAAAATGGTTTGGGCTAATAGTGGAAAAACAAACACACACACACACACACACACACACACTACGGGGAGACTAATCAAAATGGTTTGGGCTAATAGTGGAAACACAGAAACACACACACACACACACACACACACTAAGGGGAGACTAATCAAAATGGCTTGGGCGCGCGCGCGCGCACACACACACAAATCAAAATGGTTTGGGCTAATAGTGGGGACACACACACACACACAAATCAAAATGGTTTGGGCTAATAGTTTAAAATGGTTTGGGCGCGCGCGCACACACACATCAAAATGGTTTGGGCTAATAGTTTAAAATGGTTTGGGCTAATAGTGGACACAGACACAGACACAAAAACAGAGACAGAGAGACACACGCACGCGCATGCGCACACTAAGGGGAGACTAATCAAAATGGTTTGGGCTAATAGTGTGTACACACACACACACGGAGACTAATCAAAATGGTTTGGGCTAATAGTGGAAACACACACACACACACACACACACACACACACACACACACACTAAGGGGAGACTAATCAAAATGGTTTGGGCTAATAGTGGCACACACGCACGCACACACACGCACGCGCACACGCGCGCGCACACACACACCTCTAAAGGGAGACTAATCAAAATGGTTTGGGCTAATAGTGGAAACACAAACACACACACACACACACACAAATCAAAATGGTTTGGGCTAATAGTTTAAAATGGTTTGGGCTAATAGTGGAGACAGACACAGACACAGAGACACACAGACAGAGACAGACACAGACACAGACACAGACACAGACACACAGACACACACACAAATCAAAATGGTTTGGGCTAATAGTGGGGACACACACACACAAATCAAAATGGTTTGGGCTAATAGTGGGGGCACACACACACACACACAAATCAAAATGGTTTGGGCTAATAGTGGGGACACACACACAAATCAAAATGGTTTGGGCTAAGTGCGCGCGCGCGCGCGCACACACACACGGGACACACACACACAAATCAAAATGGTTTGGGCTAATAGTGCGCGCACGCACGCACGCACGCACACGCTAATACACACGCTAATAGTGGAAGGCGCAAGGACAAGACACACACATCCACACACACACACACACTAAGGGGAGACTAAACAAAATGGTTTGGGCTAATAGTGGAAGGCACAAGGACAAGAGGGAGACCAGTGACGACATTAGGGGAAGCGATAAGACATGGCATTACGTGGAGTTACTGAGAGCAATCTGTTGAATAATGAGACAACAAAGACATGGCAATACGTGGAGTTACTGAGAGCAATCTGTTGAATAATGAGACAACAAAGAACATAACTAACAATTGTAACCCTAAGAAGATGAGTTTTGCATCTCTGATGTGTGGAAATATCCATTTTAGGAATTTCTTTTTTTTTAGCACGAACACAGACACAGGCACAAAGAGAGCAGAATTTAATTGATTTTCAAATCTATGTTTTATGGGGTGAGAGACTTTGATACTAACCTTGTCTCATGGGTCATTAGTTGTATCTGTTTTCTATCGCTTCATACTTGCTTTGTACTTCTTAAATAGATGCTCTGCTTTTTCTTTTTCGTTTTTTCTTTTTCTTTTTCTTTTTTTCTTGTGTGTGTGTTAGGGGGAGTCAGACCAGAATCAGTACAGCAGCAAAGCCCTCACGAACTGTAGCTGTCCCCCAGTAAGAGCAACCTCACTGCTTCATGGTTAGTAGGTTGTTTTAAAATTCTTTAAAAAAAAAGAGTTTGGGTGACGGTTCTAAGAATTGTCTTTAAAGGGGAACAAAGAGAGAGCCTTTAAACCTTCCTGTTTCACCCCATCAAGGGGCTGCTTTGGCAGAACAACCAAAAAGGATTACTTTTGCAACCCAAGAATCAGAAAACCCTACTTCTGATACAAATGAAAAAACTTGGATTTTCTAATGGATAAGATAATGCACTCAAGTATGCGGTAGGAAGCAGAAATAGAGCAACTATGTTCGCTACAGAACAAGATATTTTATGATAAAACAACCACTTACATACCTCTTGGGTGTCTCTACTGTTAGTCACAGGCTTGTTTTCATTGTTTTCTAGTATAATGTGCCGAAAATTAGTGTTCGGTACATCTTTTATTATGTGCCACCTAACAGGGAAGCTTCCGCTCCATTTATCTTGCTGCCAAAAATCCATGTCCTTCTCAAAATCAACGGGGCCAATCATCTCAGCAACACCACAGAACTGTCCGCTTGCATTAACCTACATGAGAGTGAAATTCAGATCAGGTAAGGAAAAAAAAAATTAAAGAAAGAAAGGAAAGGAAGAACTGTAGGATCTTGATATCATAGGACATGTCATTAATTAAAGAAAGAAAGGAAAAGGAAGAACTGTAGGATATCGATATCATAGGACATGTCAGTATTTTGATGACCCCAATCTACACAAGTAGCAGTCCATGAATTGGGAATGTCCAACTGATGCAATAATGCATAGTGGACGGGGACATCAAATAGATCATATCGTCATCACCACCACCAGAGCATCATGCAACCAATCTAGGAAGAACACCACCCACATCATGGCTTCAAATCATTAGGACCTGTTGGGTCAGTCCCCCAGGAAGATATCATCTTCATCTCCTTCAAAAATCAATAAGATGTTGGATCAGACCATTCTACTAAGGCATCCCATAGACCCCATGCACAGTTACATCGATTGAATCAAACAGTACAAAGTTTACCAGAATATGGAGTCCAATCTCATTTAGTGGGTGCATCAAGACCCCACGCGCATCTTGATTCATCAAAACGTTATGACTAGGGGAAAAACTGGAGTAGAAAGCACAGCAAAATTAGGAAAAAGGCAACTCACAGAAAAGAAGAGAAAGATCGGGCAATGTCCTGGCTTCCCCCCTGATATTCTCTGTGCATCTTCATATGCATTGCCCAACCTCTTGTTTCCATTGGGTGTACTTGACCACACATTATATTTGATACTCTTATGCACATCATCCTCACTATATGATTTGATCACAAAGAACTTGGCGTTTGCATAGTTAACAGGGAAATCCTCCCTATTAAACTGATCGGTATAAATAAGAATGTTCCCTTGTGCATTACTGCTCCCTGCCTTTGTTGTGTACGCTTTAACAGAAATGGGTGATGACCATGAACTTTTTAATCTGTTAGTTCTCGGGCCACGGTTCTGCTCACCAAACACATCTGGGCTTCCATTTCCATTGTTCAAAGCACCACCAAATTGCGACCTTGGCCTAAACTTATCTATTGTTGCCCATCCACGGGCACTGGGTACAAAATCAGCTAAGTTGTTAGCTGGCAGAGCAACTTTCAGCTGGTTATGAAGAGAGGGAACTCTTCCAAATGAAAAGGGATCTGCCACTTGAACTGAGCCGGTGCCATTTCTACCCTGCAAGTAAATAAATTGAATGACTACAATTAAATATCCATATCAAAGAAGCATTAATCAAAATCATAGCCAATAGATTAATTAGAAGATATTACTTGAGAAAATCACTATATGTAAATGAATTAAAAAAATGTTTGAGATATTAAAATCAGCATGACATCCACTGACCACAGCTCCTCAAATCATATGCTCCTCAGAAAATGAACTCTTAATAAAACACGGTGTCCCATGGTAGGCACTGGTGCCCATGATTCAGTGTGATGCAAAAACCTCATGGAGGTCTGCCCAATAATTCCCCAGATTCGAAGACACTTTGTTCTATGTTCAATGGCCCATTTCGGAACCACTACTACATCCTTATTCATGATTATCTATTAGTATTTAATAGGTCACCAGTCAAAATGTTAGGATCTCAAAACCTTGGATAATCAGGGCTCCACAAGGGTCCCATCTTCATTGGTACTCAAGATCACCAAAGAACCAAAGAATAGAGCCCACATGTACAGAATCCTGCATTCAGGGAACTTTGAGGCGTGGAATCTTCCAATTATCTCTACTGAAAGAGCCAAAGTAGCATCTCAACTAAAACGCACTGAGGTCATTTACAGGGACATTTTACTGCTACATAAACTTCCAAACTTAAGAGTGGTTTCAATTACTTTTGTCTACAAAATAACATCTTTGTATGTTTCGTAAATCAGAAACAAAGAATCCTTACCTGGGTAACATGCAATGAAGTTGAGTGGGGAACACTGCTGGAAGTAAGAGTCCCATGCAACACAGGCTGCTTACTTGGTGCCACATTGACCTGTGAGCCTTCAGATATTTTAGCAGAAGAATGTATCTGATTGGAAGCAGGATGGGAAGGATCAGCTCTACCATCTGGTGGGGCAGACCTAGGATGGGGCATGGTCATAAAAGCTGATGTCGGCAGAGGAGTATGTTTTGGGCCTGGACTGTCAGGCCTAGTGGCACTTGATGGTCCAGAATTTAAAGTGCCAAAAGAAGTATTTGGAAGAATGTCTGGTCTGGGCTGAACAATAACTGGCAAATATGCAGGAGAAGAAGGGTGCTGATAAGCAGGACCAGAGTAATACTGTTGTGCTCCTACAAACGAGCCATCAGCTCCTATAGCACCAGGTATGTAAGGATTGTAGGGGTTGTAAGGAGATTGTGCATACCCATAGCTAGGGTTGTAATATACATAAGGCAAACTTTCAGTTTGCAAACCCTGCAAATAATTGCAGAGAGATAATCAGTATTTCTGAAACAATCTTCTCAAAAAAGAAAAACAAATACTAAAAACTTACCGTGTAATGGGGATCAGGACCATCTAATGCAAAAAACCTATTGTGGTCATCCCATTCGCTGGGTGATTCAAATCCTGATGATACATAACAAACAAATTTTAAGGTTAAGCTATCACCACAAAGCATGTTAAACACATAATGATCTGAAAATGGATCTTCTCCTTGCTGAAAACTATAAGAAATATAATGCATTAATTAGACAATTTGCAAGGTTGGGCTATTTGTACATGTAAGCCATCTTCCAACAATCTGAATCCCCCATCATTCATATGATGGACCCTACCAGCACTGTAATATCTTCGCTGTCCGATGGACCTCCCATTACCCGGTTCCCGGTTCCAAAGGGAGCAGACTAAAAAATCGGGATATGGGCTCTCTTCTATGACCTGATTGGTAATCAGATCCGGAACCAGGTCCCTGTCTGAATAACCGTGTATCAGAGTGGAATATATATATATACATATATATATATATAATATTTCGTATACATATAGTAATAGTATTAATATATATTACTATCTATGACAATGGACTTGAGAAGAGTTTGGGCATGTGGTAGATGCAAGGTTTTAGAGCCTGATGGTTATGGATTTGAGCCACAAAAACAACTCAAAATAAAATTTCTTATTTCACTTTGAATGTATGGATCCATCAATCAGGTCCAAGTCTATCATACTAATACAATCAGGTTCCACGATGGACCGACCTGAACCCAAACTGAACATCCCTAAATCTTAACCTTGTTAAATGAGAACCATTGGCTAGAGTAATCCTCTGCAATTCATTGGTCCGATGGTTACAAAAATTCAATTGGGAAAAATATAAGGGTATAACCTATTCCACGATAGGGCCACAAACTAAATGGATAGACTGCTATAGTAGGGACAGAAGTGTTGTTGCTAGCAGAACAATAGAACAGCGATTCTCTTGATCATGCATCAATTACTAAATATGTAGATGAAAAGGATAACATTTGAAGTCCAAAAAAATACTTCCAAAAAAAGATAATATTTGAAGTCTTTACCTGTACAGTAATACCCATAATAGTTGGTAGCAGCAGGATAGTATGGACCTTGGTCGACAATGAATTCAGGTGCCATTTCATTATCCATAAAATCAAATTCTTCAAGAGGTGGAGTCGCTGTCAAATGCGGGTTTGAGTTGGCACCTTGTATCTAAAAACCAGAATATGAATACAAATCATTAATAAAATTCTACAAGAAAATAGAAACATAGGTAAAATTCTAAACTTAATAATTTATTATTAGCATTTGATTTGAACCCTTCAGAAAATGAAGCCCCTTCTCAACATTAATATAATAACAATCCTGCAAAGGCCATAGATCCAACCATAAATGGCATGCCATAGGGTTTCATATTGATTATGATTGAAATTCAGTTGTATCTTGTAAATTGAGGGTTTGAAAATTGTGATTGCAATTTGCAAGTGACCTACTATGAGCTCATTTGGCAAGAAAAGAACTTTTGGCATTGTGATTCTACAGATAAAATATGGCAGGCTCCACTGTGTCATGTCTCAGTCTTGAGTGTTGTTTTGCACAGAAAGGCCACAAATAAAAATAAAGCTGAATAAATGGAAGTTTTATTTTTATTAGATTCCAGGTTTGCAAGTTGCATTTTTTTTTCTTATTTATCATATGAAAAAGGGAAAAGTTTTAAAACGGTGTCCTGCCAAATCAGGTATATTAGAAAAATGTCGGCTTAGAGTGCAATGTCAAATCAGGTCGTCATTGTCAAAGCCTTGTCCCAACTATGTTGGGGTCAGCTCCATGAACTCTGTTTCACCATTCCAGTCTATCCAGGGCAAAATCCTCCTCATGCTAAATCAGCTATATCAGTAAAAATTTCAAAGCTACAGTGCAAATTTCCTGAGCAAGAAGCTGATAGCATTCATTGGTTTCACAAGCAAGAGCCCAATGGAGTCCACCGGGGGTAGTAGGTAGGGGAAGGAAAGGGCTATGGTTGGAGAGAGTGCCTAACAAATCTCAGAAGTCAGGTCCAAATGATCCATATGGCCCTCCCAAAATTCAACGGCTAAAAATAACAAATGGGTGAGATCCATGGTCCACCAATGAGAATAGTCCTTATGAGTGTTAAATTGGGTTTGGTGAAGATTCAGGGGATGAGGGCATTTAATGTGAGGGGGAACAAATCACAGGTGGGCCCCACAAGGCTCTCGCCTATGCTAGTCACCCAAATGTTTTCAGGAAAAAAAATTTCTCCATCAAACCTAAAGGTTCCATGCACACATCGGCTAAAACTGTGCATTGCAGGGGCGTCATTAACCAAAAACTTTCTTATAATATGCCAGAGTTGAAAAACTTGCTTGAGACATATCCAGAAGATATTATTATATATTATAAATCTCGATTGTGCTAGTTTGCATTTTCTTGGCCTGTTTGACTCTTCACGCCTTGAGGACCTGCCTTGTTCAAATTTAATGATTGGGGAGTTGACTAGGTTCCTACTCCCAGGCCAGTTTGGCAACTCTACTAATAGAGTCAAGTGAAGTAAAGTTGATTTTGAAGAAAGAATAAAATATAAGTGGCTTATAATGGTATTTTGTTTTCAGTTGTTTGTTATGGAATTTTTTTTACTTTTTGTATGGGAAAGTGGAGTTTTTTTGTATTTTAGTGGATAAAGGTGGTTGCTTTTTTACTTTTTTTAAAAAAGATGGAGGGAGTTTTGAATTAAAGTGCTTTTGATGTGACATCTTGTCTGAAAAATGGAGGCTTTACTTGACTTTTACCATGTTAGTAAAATGCCAAACTAGCCCTTAAGGGCATGTTTGCACAACCACTGTTCCGCAAAAACAGAAAGGAAAAGTGGGACGTTTTTTCGGTGGGAAACTTTTTACTATCATTTGGTGAGAGCGCCTTTTTTCGCAAAAAAGTGTTTCCAATTGCAGAAGCTACACAATTGTGCCTTAAATCAGATAGCAATTACCAATAACAACCGCTTGTTTACAGTTCAGTTGGCTCCAACCCTCTTTAGGAGTTAAAAGGAAAAATCCAACTCAAACTCTCATTATTCAAAAAAATTTGATAGAAAATATTTGAGACGACGAAATAAAGAAAAAAATAGAAATAACTAATTACCACGTATGTTTCTGTAGTTCTGTTTTCAGAACCATGGTATCTTTCCATACTTGCACTGCCACCCCTATATAGAAAGGGTTAAAATGTAAGAAAAAAAATACATGCATATATGGAGTAACAAGGGAAAAAATGGACATAAAAAACGGAAACTCAACAAATAAACTAGTGTTTGAATCTTCTTAAAACGAATAAATATATGCAGGGCGACCAAAAACAAGCACAATCAGTAACATTTCAAAACTAATAAAGAAAAAGGGGAAAAAAGGAAAAGCAATGAACAGAGCATGCTCTCCAAGACAAGGTTGGCATTGCTAAGAAGAATAAGACAAAGAAAACCTTGACTATCTGACTCCTTTTCTTTCATTATAGACTACGAGCTATTTGCTTCCAATTTCTAAGGGGCTCAGTTCTTCGACCCAATCAAGTTCTTTTCTAATAGGAGCCTAACAGATAATTTAGTTTAAAACAATTCTATCGATTAATTGAGAAGCTGGTTTCTTTTGAATCGTTTCACAATTTCAATTATTCCACTTTATTTCGAGGCAACCCACATAACAAATCATATTTCAAAAAAAAAAAATTCTAGTAAATTCTTTTGAAATGGCACAGTTCATAAATTGACTGCCTGACTGCACAACATCATGAAAAAGTAAGGTGTTCCCATACAATTCAAGGAAAGCTCAGGGAATTTTGACGCTTAAAAAATGTTTCTAGGACATTTTTTTATCAGACATTAGACCGCTGCAATTGAATAAGTTGGCATTCAATTCAGATACAGGAAGATTGTAAAAAGTAAATATATTCCCATAAAGTCTACCCCACCAAAATCTGAACAAAGTGAATAATATAAAACAAATAAATGAGAACATTTCCACAATGTGCAATTGCAAATAATGAGTATGAAAGAATGCAATCCAATGAGAGAGAGAGACCCATTTAAACAGATAAGCTCAAAACATTTCAAAAAAAAAACCTAACTGAAAGAACAATTAAAACATGAATTTCAAACACCTTGAATTTCTCTTGTATAAAGTGGGCCGTCAACAGAAGAGAATTGGTTTTCTGATAAAAGAACTTCAAAAATGTGAATTTCACAGGGCATAGCAGAAAAAAGGGGAAAATTAAGGGAGATCTGTCCCAAAATAACTCCAACTGAAAATATCCACAACAGGAGCCATTATATCCATTAAAAGATACTCATGTAATATCAATACCAGAAAGAAAGCTTCTTTTTTCTCAAACAACTATTCAGCATGACTCCTCACAGCAGCATCACCCTAAAAACTCAGAAATCCTCAAACAGAAAAAGAAAACCCAAAACCGCAATGGAGAGAACAAAGTGTATGGAAACAACCATCCTCATCATAAGATAAAATCACAAATTCAAATGGTAATCAAAATGGTAAACAAATTTCAACTGAGAGAGGCATTGAAATATAATCATGAATTCAACCATCAGTTCCAAAGTTCCAGAGAAATTAGAATTAGTTTTGTGTCCAGAAATTTTGAAAACTCTGAAAAAAACAACTATAAAGTTACCAAAAGCACCCAAGTTTCGCCACAGGGCAGAAAACTAGGAAAAGAGAAAACATGATACACTGAGAAGAAAATTAAATGCAATAAAAATACAACCTTTAATTAAAAAAGTATCACAAGCTAATGAGCATGAAACATAAAGCAGAACTCAACAAATTAGACCAATTAGACATCTCGTCCAAGAAGACGATTAAATTCTCACATGAAACAGAATACCCAGAGAGGAAATCCTCAACAAAGTAAATGTAAAAAAAAAAAAAAAACATCCACAATCAAATACTGTCTTTCACAATAAAATTAAATTATAAAAGCTTCAAAACTCAAAATTTAATAAGAAATAAGAAACCCATAGCAGAACACCATAGAGGATGACTAAAAATACCTTTACTATGAACAAAACAACCAGAGGTTAAGAGATAGATTAAAAAGGGGGGAAACTCATAAACCCCAAATTTCCCACGCAATGAATATAAGATAAAATGAACTTAATACACCAAGAAATCCAATCTTTATCTAACAGAATAACAAAAGCATAAAAAAGAAGTCTTTAATCCTTGCATGGCAGAAAACCCACAACGGAATTCAACAACAAAAATATTAAAAAACAAATCATTATCAATAAAAACAGCATCTTTGACTGAAAAACCACAAGAAAACCCCCAGAGGCAATGAATTCTTACAAGAAAAAGGAACCCCAGAACAGAATTTGACACAAAACATAAGAGCAAACAATATCTATCCAGAAAGAACGCAGCTTTTTGAGGAAAACATAAAATGAAAAGAGAGTATAAAAGAAGTAAGAGAAAGAGGGGTTGAGAAGAGTACCAAAAAGGCCCTAATTCACGCCATAAAGGAATCAGAGGCTTTGAGGAGAGAAATTGGGGGATTTCTTCGAAGAAGAGGCGGATTTCTGCAGCATCTTTTCAAGCAGAAAGACCTCAAAAACCCTAACCCTAACCCTAACAGGGAAGGAAAAAAAAGGGTAGAGTACCCAAAAAGGAAGGAGGGAAGGACAGAGAGAGAGAGAGAGAGATTGATTCCTATTTCCAAAGAAGGTCGGCTCGGCCATATATAAAGCAGAGGGAGTTCTTCTTCTTCATTTTTTTACATTTTTTGAGGATACCAATCATGCCCACGGTTTGATTTGGAAATACCTAGAAAGTCCCTGGACTTCTGTTTTTTAGAGCCTGGCAGTCTGCAATTGGAATGGCAAAAGGGGTTTGGTGCCTGAATCTGATCCATTTTGGGATGAAAAAAAGGTTCATGATGCCAATGGGAAAAGAATAAGGAAAAGAAGAATGCATGCATGGCTTGAGGTACAACTAGAGAAGCCCACCTAGATTGAGTCCATAAATATCTCAGCTTTGGTGGGTCATGTGCCAAAATAAAAATAATAAAATAAGTCCCCCTGTAAATTTTAACCCTTGATTTAACAATCTTAATTTAAACTTTGATTATCTTTTGATTATTATTATTTTTTTAAATCTAATGGAAGAGTCAGTGAATATAACAAGGGTGTTTGAACTTTGACATGGTGTCAGGTCATGGGCAACCGGACAAAGTAGTTAAGTGTAAATGGGTTGAGTCCAAGTCCTGCCAAGCTTTGACTTGGAGTAATTTTGAGTCAAAGGACTGGAAATCAACATAGAAGCAGGTAATTAAAAATTCTAGCCCATAAAAAAAGCACCCTTTTAGGGATGGATCATCTTCAAGTTTTACTCCAAAAGCAGCTGGTCTAATCATAAGATTGATCATTTGATTAAAATTGTAATTAACACAATTTTGTTCATATTCTTCGATAACCCTTTTTTTTTTTTTTTTTTTTGTCAAACGATCAACCAATCCTATGAGGGACTAATTCCTGTTGAGGTAAAATTTGGAGTTTTGTATATAAAAGGAGAGGGCATTTATTTTGACCATCTCAAATTTTCAATGTATAGGACCCACTATAGAGTGCCACTATTTCAACTCATGATTTTTCTTAGTCAAAACCTAGGAGGATCTGGACTCAAGGGGTCTACATGGACTGGACTGCAGTCCAAACATATTGGTTTTTATATACAAGTCCAAACCATGGGTCCCTTTTAGTTTAGTTTAAGTCTGGGTTCAATCCTTTGTTATAAAATTGGGCAGTGGGTATAGATCCCATGACTCAAACTCAAGTTAAGTATAGGTCAGGTATAGGTTTATGTACAAGTTTCCTACTTATAATTTGGTTTCAGATCTAAATACATGATGGTCTGTCTCTCTTTCCCACCACCCAACTCTTCAACTCTCACTCACTCCCTGCAGCCCATACTGCAAAGCCTCCACCCCCAACCCTCTTTTCCAACTGCTATTGGAGTAATAGGCCTGTTTTCTTGTTTGTGAGATGGGTATTGTGGGTTTTAGCTTATGGTCATTGATTATGCAATGAGTTTTATCTTTTATATTTTAAGAGGGTTCATATAAATTCCACTCTCTAATTATTTTCTTTGATTTTGGAAAATTGTAGAGTTTTTGCGGATGCCCATATCCTAGATCAAATGATGCATAACTTTTATTTAATGGGAGATTAGATAGTGCTTAATTTTTATTTAGTAGGAGAACTAATAAAGGTTATGCTTTGAATAATATCTGAAGAAAATGCATTCAAAGATTGATTTATGTAAACTTAATTAATAAGAATAAGTATGTTCTTCTACAAATCTTTTGCATGACATGAATGTGTCAATATTCTTACTTAATCAAGTTTTATATTTTTTTTAATATTTAAGATCAATTCAAAAATATTTATAGTGAATTTTTATTCAGCAATGTCACCACTAATTCTATTCCTTATATTCTTTAACATAATATTACCAAACAAGTTCTGCAAAATACATCTCAGCACAAACCGATATGAGCACAACCTAGTCTGGAACAGACTTGGAAGCAATGCACTAATGTTAAATTGCAACTTGTCATAAGTGTATGTGATTTTGAGAAGTTGGAGGTATGTATTTATAAATTTCTAATTGAAGAGTGTTTTTAGCCACACAAACATTAGAGGGGTGTATATGTAGATTTAGACATATAAAAAGTTAAATTATAGAAAATAGAGGGGTGTATTAGTAAATTGCCCATTGAAAGGATTTTTTTAAACCACAAAAAAGAGAGGAGTGTATTGGTAAATTTTTATGTGAAAGGAGTTTTATGTGATTATAGTAAAAAGGGGCACATCTATAAATATCTCATATAAAGGAATTTTTTGTACTTTACATCAGGTGTATTTGTTGTAAATCTTACATCAGGTGTAATTTTTTTAATAGCAATGCTTTTATAAATTCTTATCTAATTAAAAGGTGTCATTGATGTGGGGACTGACAGACGTAATATGAAATGTAAATGAAGGTCTCAATTTTTTTGGTGATTTCTCTGACAAGTTTCAAACAATAAATAGAATGCTAAAAAACTAAAATTTATGTTGACATCACAAAGAACTGAAAATTGCACTGATCCTAAGGCTAGGTGGTATTAAAAAATTTATCATCAAATATTGTTTTGCATTTACAGAAAAAAGCAGGGTGTGCATCTAATTTCCTCTAATAAAGGAGTTTATATTATGTGATTACATAAAAATAGAGGGGTATTTGCAAACTGCCCAATGAAAGGAGTTTTTCTTAACATAAAAATAGAAGGGCGCATCCATAAATTGCTCTTTAAAAAGGAGCTCCTTGCAAGCAATTACAGAAAACCAAAGGGAGTATATATTCCAAAACATGCAATAGGCGAAGAAAGCTGCTATTGCAACATCCCTCATTGCTCATCACACATCAAATTTTTCGAAGTTAAGTATACCCATCTGTGAATTTATAAAAATGGACATGAGGAATACTTTTAGGGCTCATCCAATTTCTTTGTACACATATTTCCTCCCATCTCTCTTTTCTTCTCATTTTTGCAACAAGAGCTTCTTCCTTAACTCACCTTCACATCTCCATTTCCTTTCATTATGGCCCCTAATCACTCCTTCCATGGTCAATCGCTCGGTGGCGAAGTTTTTTTCTTATTCATGTTTATTCGGACTTTTAGGTCTAAATAGCCGATTGGTGATATCCCTTTCCCCTTTAGACATTTTGGGGCTAACATTTCTCTCTATTATGCATCGAAAGCCAAAATGAAAGGAGATATAAATGTAGAAAGGGAAAGAAAACGTATATTGCTTGTGAGAAGAGAGGAGGAAAAAATTGAAGAGAAATAAGACGATTGATGGAACTTCTTGTTTGAAGGCTCCTCTTATTACACCGTCAACCAAGAACAGAAGTAGGTATGAAGGGAAGAGATGGAACGTAAGAGTTTCAAGCCTTTGGTTGTGTAAGGAAAAAGGAGATGTATGGTACTGTTTCGGCAATTTGGAAAAAGATGGACGTACAAATGAGCATTTTCTATGTAATTCTAGATGGGCACGTTTGTGGAATTCTAGATGCACATGTAATTTTCGTGGAAAGTAGAAATTGTCATATTAGCAAAATCCATGGGTTTCAAATACTTCAGAAAAGTTTTTCTGAATTGACGCTGATATTATTTGGTGCCGCTGCAGATTCCTTTTAGGGTTTGTAAAGTAAATTAACTAATAATGTATTGTAAAGTAAAAGAGGATCCAACGGTTATGAATTACGCTTCTCCTTGTTTGGAGTCATAGTAACTCGCCGAATTTACTTTTTCCAACTATCGACACTCCATCAGCAGTCACGCAACCTAGGGCTTCCTTCTCTCCTCTTCGATCCACCTTCTCCAGTTGCCTCCCCAACTATCCTCCTCCCGTAGCTTTAATGCATTTGTCATGAAGTTGTCTTTTGTTACCCCAACCAGAAAATCTTATATGGGAGAGGAGTTGATCTCTGGGGATCATAGAATAGTCGCCAAAAATCCTGATGAGAAGATCGTCTTGTGAAGGATCAAGCCTAAATGCTCCTGCTATTCTTCCACTCCAGTTTATTGTGACCATCAACTTCTCCATCCACCCACGGTAAACCCCGCCCCATTAGACATACTACGCAGTCTGCCTTAGTGCAGTATCCTTCCCAGTTCTAGCAAATCGATTGGAATGACGGAGGGAACGGTGAAGTGAGAAGACCTTCACCAACCGCATTCACTGCATTAACTACCTTGAGAGGAAAATAAGACGACGACATTGAAGGGTTGGAGGGAAACTCCCACTTCTTAGTTCTATATATACACCCATTGGCCATAACCTTTTCCAACCACAAATTGGAGAAGCAATCATCGAGCTCTAGGAGCCCGTTCTAATGAGTCCGAGAGACAGATTGCCCGATTGGTATGTTCTACAAACATCTTGTGCTCTTATTGAGTGGGAATATGCTGTTTCATTCCAGGAAATGGGCGGATTGGAATGAAAAGGACTGTGGATATATGTGGGAATCTGAGCATGCTCCCCCAATGATTGAGTTTATGTGTTTTCCAAAAATCAGGCCTCTATAGCCAATCAAGGGCTTGTTTTCCAAATGGGGCAAATCATGTTCGGACATGCACCACATGGAAACAGACTCTTAACATTGTGTGTTTCAGCTTTTGCACTACAATGGAATAGTTTACGGGGGTTGATTCCATATAGTCTGCATAAGCAGTAATCCTTGTCATATGATCTCTACTTGTTTCCTTCCTTATTCTTGTACCGCAGGGGCTTGGTTTATCAAGCAATGGCTGAGGACGATGGAGAGTTTATAGATGATAACGGCGAATTCCAAATGGATGAGAACGGAGAGAACATAGTGCCTGAGTTTGGCGAAAATGTTACTACCTGAGGTGTGTTTCGTCTGTTTTGCCCATTAATTTAGCTAGATTGTATTATTGAATGACTTTCATATTTGTCTCTAACATACTGCACACATCATTTGTCCACTGTTCAGTTAATGGGGGTGATTAGTTCCAATGTCAAAATAGACCAACATTCACTGTTACGGATTTTGTCACCCACCTTAAATAATTTTGTTATGACTCACAAACCACGGTTTAATGCCATCATCCAATGTTACCTGCTGGTCGTAGTCCACATCCAGAAAATATTTAATTATATGCCCCTTATTTTCAATACCCTTTGTGCATGAAATCAACGCTAAATACAAACCATGCACCACCACCTGGTGACTCTAGTATTCAGAGTGTGATGAGCACTAATGTTTAAACAACTTATGGCATCTACCAAACACCAAATAGGTGAGTGATGCATAATGTAGGCACATCTCGTTTGCATCTGTTAGTTTTGAATGTAGAACGTACACGTGTTCAAATAACACTTAAAAGGAGAAGAGAAGCCCATGAACATAAAAAGAAACGCGTTCTAGCAGTACTATGGGCTGCATATTATCACTGGCAGATGAACGTTCTTGCAGCAGCAACCCTATTTTCTCTTGTGATTGCAAGGCACCAAAGCGAAAGAGAAATGATCAAAGAGCATATTACCTATCCACTATTACCCGTGGACGGGATGAGGAGTGATTCAGCGAGTTAAGGCCAAGCAAGCCAAGCTTTAATCTCCTATGTTCAATGTTAAAACACAGAGGGCTGCTTATGGACACACGGGAAGTGACTGTAGAAGAGGAAGTAGCTCCTTTGTTACACATGTTGGCACATGGTGTTCGCATTAGAACAATGGCAACACGGTTCTTCAGGTCCGGAGACACAATAAGCCGGCATTTTCATATTGTGTTAAACGCAATTCTATCAATCTCACCAAATTTCATCAAACGAGCGGGGAGCGATACACCAGTAGGACCTTACCTCTTTGAGGTATTCCATTATATTAGTCTTGGTCTTGTAGCTATTTACCCTTTACATTTTTATCCATAGTTTCTTAATAATAACCTTGGACTCAAACACATTGAGCTGTAGGAGCGCTAGACAGAACTCATGTCCTAGCTCATTTGCTCGTCTCTATACGGTCATCATTTAGAAATCATTAAAGGGAACATTGACGCAGACTGTCCTAGCTGCGTGTGGGTTTGATGTAAAGTTCCAATATGTGTTGCCAGGCCGGGAGGGATCAGCCACTGATGCAATGATATTGCAGCACGCCCTGAGCAAGCCCGATGGTCTGCTCATACCCACAGGTACTAAGAGTTTGAGTATCATATTTAAATATAATATTGATATGTTGCTGGATGTATGGTAACCGTGCATGCGTATCTCCATGGTGATAGGCCGCTACTACTTGGTGAACACTGGATTCCTAATGCTCCGGGCTTTCTAGCCCCTTATCGATCTGTTAGGTACCATCTCAGGGACCATCGTGGACGGGCACCACATAATCCAAAGGAATTATTCAACAAGGAACATTCTCAGGCCCGAAACATCTTTGAAAGGGCATTTGGATTACTTAAAAATAGATTTGCTATGCTCAAAACTGCACTACCCTATGATTACGAGGTTCAAGTGTCGATTATGATCGTCTGCTACATTCTACACAACTTCATACAAGAGCATAGCAGCCAGTCAGATGAGGAGGAGACTGTGGTCAATGAAATAAGCCACCCGGATGAGATCAACGTACTCCAATCCAATCTGGATACCGATGTCTCTGAGGAAATAGAAGGATCCCGCGCACTTCCAGCTCAAGTACTGCGGGCCTATACCCAGAGAGAGAGGGAAGAGTGGAACGCATTCAGAGACAACCTTGCAATTCAAATGTGGGAGAATTACACAAATATGGAAGCTAATTGATTATGATAGTAGTGCTATCTTGGGAATATGAATGGAAGGGGGGAATGTTTTGATGAAGGGTCCATGAGCCTATGTAATATATTATGTAATTACATTACTGCGTATCAGACCATTATAATAATGGACCGCTACTGCTATATTGTTGCAGTTGTTAATTTTCTTAAACATCTTGTATCTCTTCAAGCTATGAATTGTTTGTGACGTTGTTTGGAGTACATTTCATCATTTCCGCTATACAGGCTAACACTCTCTTTTTGTAGCAACTTCTCCCTTGAGGAAGAATACTGTTTTTGACAGTGTGATGGATGAAGAGGTGCTGGCCCTAATGCTGGAACAAATAGAAATGGGATGACGCAGAGATCGGGGATTTAAAAGTGAAGCCTATGTTGCAGTAGCGAAAAGCATGACTGAAAACAGCGGGGGGAAATATAAATTCATTGAAGCCACCATCTGGAACAGATGCAATAAATTAAAAGCTGAATATGCCTCAGTGATAGAGATGCTAAATGCCTCTGGGTTTGGCTTTAACAACAACACTCATCGCGTCATGGCTGAAGATGAGATTTGAGTTGAATGGCTGAAAGTAATTTCAATTTTTTAATCCAATTCCTGTCACCAAATTAAGTTAACTGTTATGTTTAAAACTGAGTTTTTTCTATTTTCTGTTGTTCTTTCTCTTCCATGGACATCCCAAGGCTAACACCTAGAAATCAAGGACCATTGACTATGACAAATTGTCTATGGTGTTTGGAAGAGATTTGCTGTAAATGTGACAAGCCCTTCACAAAATAAAGCACTGAAACAGAGTGCTCTGCAGAACCTGTTGTATAGCCAACAAGAAACAAGGAAGCACAAATAACTATACTCTACAACTGTTAGATTGAGAGTAAACAAACTGTGATGGAGATCAAGATAGGAAAATCTGAACTCAACTGATATATCTCATTAAGATTCTGCAGCAGTTTAAATACACAGAGATAACTACCCACTTCCTAACTGTAAGTGCCTAAAAATTACGGGCTTAGCTAATGGAGGATCAAGCTCCTGATTTGAGGATTTGGGGAAGACGAAGGGAAAGGATCGGGCCTCCAATTACCTGAAAGGGAGAAGATGATCGTCAGAGACCCTGGCTATGGGCAGCCGAAGGCCCTCCGACGCTCAAGTCAGTGTGAGAACTGAAAGAGAATGGAGAAAGAGAGTTCTGGGAGGGGAGGATCATGCGTACCTTACATGGTTTGCGTTCATGCAATATATAGTCGTGAAAGTCATCATGGCACTGTCCACATGAAGGGATGAGAGTCCCATCAGCATGTATTCGTACCTCCTGAGTGGGGGTAGGTAAAAAGGGAATGTCCCCATCGGACCAGCACCCCCCGTCTATGGACATGACTTTAGATAAGGCGTGCTTCTTATCTAGGTCCGGCGCCCACTATGTTGTCAGTTTGCCGATCCCGTCATGGCAGCGCATTTATGGCCACATTAATGGCTGAGTGACAGGAACCGAGGTCGGGCAGAGGCGAAGACCGAGATCGGGACTCGTGACGCAGCCACCGAGACTCGCTCCATGACTTCTTCCGAGATGGCGTCGCGGCCGAACTTGGATGGCCCCGAGACCGATGGTAAACCGAGACTGGATGACCAACCAAATCCTTGAGCACGGAACGTCCCCACACACTAACAAATAGCAACAACTCACCCACTAAGAGTTTGACCCAGTAAAGGATAACCCATTACACTAACCACTTTCTCAACACTAGAGAAGTGTAAGACACGTACATAACAAACTAAACTTACAACTAGGAACTCAATAACAGAACTGACTGAACCCAGTAGACAAATCTACCCAACAGATATGACCCATTATTTGGAACCCATTTCTGCATTATTTCAACACTCCCCCATTATGCAGAAATCTACAACTCCCAACATATTTCTAAACTGCTCAAATTTAACTGAAGGTAATGGTTTTGTAAAAATGTCAGCTAGCTGTTCATTAGTGTTGCAATATACAATCTTGATGCTTCCATTCGCCACCAACTCGCGGATGAAATGATATCGCAACTCAATGTGCCTTGTACGATTGTGATTCACTGGATTCTTGGTCATTGCAATTGCAGACATGTTGTCACAGTAGATTACAGTGCCTTCCTTCTGATCTTGCTTCATGTCTGCCAAAATTCTTCTCAGCCAGATTGCTTGACAAGCAGCTGAAGTGACTGCTATGTACTCAGCTTCAGATGATGAAAGAGCTACAGTAGATTACTTCTTTGAGCTCCATGAAATTGCACCAGAACCTAGGTTGAAGACGTACCCTGTAGTGCTCTTTCGGTCGTCAAGTGAACCTGCCCAATCACTATCAGAAAAACCACATAAATTAAGATTGTCAGTCTTATAAAAAATGCCATAGGAGTCTGTCCCCTTCAAGTATCTCAACACCCTTTTGGCTGCAGCAAAATGAATCCTGCTTGGGCTTTGCATGAACCTTGACAATAGACTAGTAGCTTGGATAATATCAGGTCGGGTGTTTGTGAGATATAGCAAGCTTCCAACTAAACTTCGATACACCTGAGCATCAATCTTATCTGCCCCATCATCTACACGAAATCTTTCATTAGTGTTCATGGGTGTCCTCATTGGGTTGCAATCCTTCATCTTAAACTTCTCAAGAAGATCATGCACATATTTTTCTTGTGAAAGAAATATGCCATGATCACATTGTTTCACTTCCAAACCAAGAAAAAAATTCATCTTTCCAAGATCAGTCATCTCAAATTCATCAATCATAATTTTTCTGAATTCCTCCATCAATGCAACACAACTACCAGTGTAAATCAAGTCATCAACATAGAGGCATACAATAAGTACCTCATTTTCTCCTCTTGACTTGACATACAGAGTTGGCTCACTTTCACTTCTTTGAAACCCATGGTTAGTGAAATGACTATCAATCCTCTCATACCAGGCCCTTGGCGCCTGCTTTAGGGCATAGAGAGCTTTTTTAAGTCGGTAGACTTTGTGTTCTTCACCAGCAACTTCATATCCCAGTGGTTGCTGCACATACACTTCCTCATCCAAAACACCATTTAAAAAAGCTGATTTTACATCAAACTGATAAACAATCCATTTATGATGGGCAGCAAAGGCCAAAACAGTTCTAATAGTATCAAATCTAGACACAGGAGCATAGGTTTCAATGAAATCGATACCTTCTTGCTGCATGTAGCCCTTTGCTACTAACCGTGCCTTGAACTTTTGAACCGAGCCATCTGGCTTGAACTTTGTTTTGTAGATCCATTTCAGTCCCACAACCTCTTTGCCATCAGGTAGATCAATGAGCTCCCATGTATCATTTTTCTCCAATGCCATGATTTCTTCATCCATAGCAACACACCACTCCTCATGTTGTACAGCTTCAACAAACTGACTTGGGTCCTCAGCTTGAGTGAAATGGCAGGTTTCATATATTTCTTGTAGAGACCTCAACTTCCAAGGTGGAGATGGAGATGGAGATGAAGAGGAAGATGAAGAGGAAGATGAAGATGAAGTTGAAGATAATACAGGGGAGGATGCAACATTAGTTTCACCTTCATCCGTTGGAATTTCCTCTTCAAGAATTTGAACTTGACCGGGCTGCTCTGTTTTCCATTGCCAACTACCATGTTCATCAAACTTTACATCACGACTGACAATGAGAGTTTTTGTGAGAGGATCATAAAATCGGTAACCTTTTGTTTCAATACTATAGCCCACAAATATGCATTTAACAGCATTATCATCTAGCTTTTGCCTCTTTTGTGAAGGAACATGCACATAAGCAACACACCCAAAAACTTTAAAATGTGTTACCTTAGGCTTTTGACCATACCAACTTTCAAAAGGAGTCTTGTAGGGCAATGCAGTGGTGGGACTTCGATTGAGAATGTAAGCAGCCGTATGTATTGCTTCAGCCCAAAGTGAATTTGGAAGATGCTTAGCCTTGAGCATGCATTTGGCCATCTCAACAAGACTTCTATTTTTCCGCTCCGCTACACCGTTTTGTTGTGGCGTGTACCTAGCTGTCAACTGTCTACGCAAACCAAATTCTTCACAAAAGAGATCAAACTCCTTAGAAACAAATTCTCCACCACGATCTGTCCTTAAAATTTTTAAGAAAAAACCACTCTGTTTTTCAGCATAATTTTTGAATTTTTTAAAGAGAGGCAATGCATCAGATTTTTCTTTGGCAAAATACACCCATGTCATTTTGCTGTAGTCATCCACAAAGACCACAAAATACTTACTGTTGTTTAGTGATGGTGTCTGCATAGGCCCACACACATCAGCGTGTACCAACTCAAGTGGGCTTGAGGCTCTCCAAGCCTTTCCTTTTGGAAAAACACCCCGGTGTTGTTTTCCAAATGCACAACTTTCACAAATTTCACTAGCATTCTGAATTGGAGGCAAACCATGCACCATGTCCCTTTGAAACAAAAATTCCAGGCTTCTAAAATTCAAATGGCCATAACGATTATGCCAAAGCCAATTATCATCTATCAATGATGCATTTAATGCATGCTTGTCACTGCCAAGACTAAGAGGAAAATTTTTGCTTTTTGTCATAGGAATTTCAGCCAACAGAACTTTCTTAGTCTTATCTTGGAACACACAACATTTCAAATCTTGAAAAACAAGAGAATAGCCATCTAACAAAAATTGTCCCACGCTCAACAGATTTGAATCCAAGTCTGGCACATACAATACATTTTTAATGGAATCAAAGCCACATGAGTTTACCTTCACAGTGCCTCTGCCTTGTGCTTCACGAATGTTTCCATCTCCCATCTTCACCTTGCTAGTCACAGACTTATCTAAACTGACGAAGGCCTCCAAGTTACCTGTCATGTGATTACTACACCCACTGTCCACAAACCAATCAGTTGGACCACATTCTTTAGCAGAAAAACATGCCAAAAACAAGTTTTCATTTTTAGCTTTCTCCTTTTCTGTATCTTGTTCTTCAGCAAACTTAGCATGTTTTTCTTTAAGTCTACAAAATCTTTCTATATGGCCAAACTTCTTACAGTAATAACATTGAATCCTTCGGTTTTGATTTTCACCTTCATTGTGCTGTTGATGGCTGCCTCCTGAGCGTCCTCCACCTCTTTTTCCTTTATAGTAGCGTCCACCACGTCCTCTACTTGCTGAATTTCTGTCGCTAGAATCACCTGTACTGCCATCCTTTTCTTTTGACAAATTCAGCTTAGTATGGAAAGCACTTTCAACAGAGTTTTCATGGTGCCTTTTTAATCGCTCCTCATGAGATTGGAGAGATCCAGACAATTCATCCACAGTGAGTGTGGTTAAGTCTTTAGATTCTTCTATTGCAGCCACAACATGATATAATTTCACAGGCAAACTACGCAAGATTTTCTCAACAACTCTTTGTTCAGGCAAATCATCCCCATATTTTCTAATTTGATTGACTATATCTTGCACATTAGATGTGTAATCATGCACAGATTCACTATCTTTCATAAACAAACTCTCAAATTTTCTACGTAGAGTTTGGAGTTTGATAGTCAATACCTTATCACTGCCTTTGTAAACTTTCTCCAATGTATCCCAAGCTGCTTTGGATTTTGTGGCTGCTCCAATTCGACGAAAGTTTGACTCATCGACTGCTTGCTGGATGAAGTACAGTGCCTTAGCATCCTTCTTCTTCACATCTGAAGATGCTCCATCTTCATAGCCTTTCTCCACCAAGTCCCACAGATCTTGTGATACAAACAGGGTCTTCATCTTTGTGCTCCAAATGTCATACCCACTCCCTTGAAAGAATGGGATCATTGGTTGCTGCGATGGCCCAATGCCCATACTGTTGTTTGCCATTAGCTAGCACCCAGCTAAACCGATCTCTGATACCACTTTGTAAATGTGACAAGCCCTTCACAAAATAAAGCACTAAAACAGAGTGCTCTGCAGAACCTGTTGTATAGCCAACAAGAAACAAGGAAGCACAAATAACTATACTCTACAACTGTTAGATTGAGAGTAAACAAACTGTAATGGAGATCAAGATAGGAAAATCTGAACTCAACTGATATATCTCATTAAGATTCTGCAGCAGTTTAAATACATAGAGATAACTACCCACTTCCTAACAAATAGCAACAACTCACCCACTAAGAGTTTGACCCAGTAAAGGATAACCCATTACACTAACCACTTTCTCAACACTAGAGAAGTGTAAGACACGTACATAACAAACTAAACTTACAACTAGGAACTCAATAACAGAACTGACTGAACCCATTAGACAAATCTACCCAACAGATATGACCCATTATTTGGAACCCATTTCTGCATTATTTCAACATTTGCCACTGGTCAGTTTGCGCGGTCTTCCGTCAACGTCACTACAGGAAACACAGAGGCAACTGCCCAGGGGAATGCAAATATGTCTGGTGACATGGACATTGCCATTGAACACATGATGCATGATGTCAGAATGAGTTCATCTGGGTGTGAAGCAAGCTGCAGCACATCGCCAAATGGGAAACATGCCGGGGGAATGTCAGAGTTCATGGTCGGGTTCAATGCATCCTCTCATGAAATCCGAGAAGCAATCGATGGTGTCACTGAGAAGATGGTCGACCCTACCGAGCGCCTGTCGACCATAGTGTATAAGGAGCTGAAAATGATCGAGTATCTGTCGGAAGAGGACATTGAGATTGTGCACGAATGGCTAAATGCACACCTCGACAAGGCTGTAGCCTTCATAGATATTGACGACAAGAGAGCCTAGATCATGCGTCGCATGCAGCGCATTCGGGCAGTTGCCACTGCCTGAATAATTAGAAAATAGTCTTCTGCTGAACAGTGACTGTGGGTGCGCCAACACTGTCAGCAATTTCCAAATGGTAGGTCCAGCTCATGTGTCTCCTAGTCAAGTCCCAGTCTTTTTGTTGTAATGTGTTGGCCTTGTGACGTCCGATTCTTAGTAAAATGTAGTATGTCATTGTGGGGATTGCTGCTCGGTGTGTATCATGGCTCCTACTATTTTCTCTATATCACGGATATGCATGCACTGCTCCCATGTGAAGAAAAATTATGCGCTTGAGTTGTGATTGGCTCCAAGTGACAGTAGTAGTTCTTACACCCATTTGTTGATCACAGTGCTTGATTTAAATGCTACTCTAAGAATATGGGGCAACATAACTTGGTATCTTGACAATACAATGTTATGGACATTCTCTTGAAGGACAACCCCACTTAATAATAGTTTGTATTCGCCCGTGCATTGGGAATTATAACACAGGGCTTTATAGTAGGGTATAGAACTTACAAACTAGCAAGCAATTGTTTTGGAACCGTGATCATTGATGGAGCTGTTATGGTATATTAATTTGTGTTTTTATATGGTATATGGGGTATGCCTCACTGGGGAACCCATTGTTTGTTCAGCAGTTTTGACGCTCCATTGGATGCCCAATGAGGGTTTTGTACCTCGAGTTTCCTATTGTTTTTCAATGGCTGAATTTTCCCCAAAATAACATAAAAAACGGTTACTGATTGTCAGCCCATAAATGCAAGAAGTGGATGCTGGAAAGTACCATCGCGCCTTCTTTCCCTCCATAGTCATTGCAGGGGACCACGATTGGGATAAGTGCCTCACCGATACTCATTACTGTGATTACGAAAATGGGCCAAAAAAGAGGGGATAGAGACCCCGTCTGCTACAGGGAAAGTACGTGGAAATAGGGAGCCGACGATGTCGTGCAGAAGCCTATCGAAAGAAAAAAAGCATATTATTGGAAAGTACTTCCTTTTTGGGAGAAGCGTAATTTATGACCGTTGGAACCTCCTTTACTTTACATTACATTACATTTCTAGTTGATTTGCCATATAGACCCTTACAAAAAAACTAGGATTTCTTGTTTGTTGTGGTACTTTTCTACAGAGAAATAACAAAACTATAATAGTATTATCATTTGTAAACTACTTTCTATTTACTCATTTGTCCAGACTTCTATGTATAAAACTAATAAGAAATTTAGAACTAAATGTATGGGCATGTGGAACCATGAAAGTATGTGAATTAATCAGCATGTACACACGAGATATACAGATGTTGGCTGCACCGTCCTCCATTTAACTCGAGACAATTTCATGTTAGATAAATATGATACTTGCACTAACTCTCGTTTCAAAAATTATTTATCCAATCAAGTTAGGCTATATTGAGCAGAAGGCCAAAAATGCTAGCTTTGATATTGCATAAGCAGTTTTTGTGGAAATAAAGTCAAATCATGTGACGTTTCGAACTTGGATTTTGGATGACCATCAACATGGAATTATTAGAACACCGTTGAAACACTGAACACTAAGCTTGACCAAGGTCTTTGTGCACACCGAGCACTATGCTTGACCAAGGTCTTTGTGCACACTGAATACTATACTTGCTTAGGGCATGTTTGGTAACAGTCCACGGATAGGAATCCTATCTCATTTTCCTTGCCACTGAGGAAAACCCACGTTTGGCAAATCAACCATTATAGCGTTGTAAGGCGAGGGCGCGTCAACCACCAGGAAGTCTATCACCACGGATGCTCCGCCGACTTGGACTCTGAGGCACACCCTTCCTTTACGATACACCGGCTTGGCACTGAAGACTTTCAGGGGAGTTTGGGCTTCCTGCAGGTCCTTCTCCGTCAGGCCCATCCTTTTGAAGCAATCGAAGTAGAGGACCTCGGATAAACTGCCGGGGTCGATGAGGATCCTTTGCACAGTGCAGTTCTTCAGTTTCAGAGTTACGACGAGCGGGTCATTGTGGGGGAGCTGGACCCCTTCCAAGTCTGCATCCGAGAACCAGATCTTGGGCCGCTCTCTCCGTGCCTTCTTGGGAGCTGAGCCGAGTTCGACCACCATCACCTGCTCACTGTGGAAAGCTCGCCTGGACTCGGCGCGAGCTCGGTTACTCCCCTTGGGAGGGGGAGCTAGATGGATGACATTTATGAGTTTCTCAGACTCATCGCTGTCTTGGCCTCTCTCGTCTCGGCGCGGTGCCTGGTTGTCGTCTCTGGCGCCCGTCTTGACGTACTCTTGCAGGTGTTCGTCTTGGATGAGCTTCTCCAAGTGTGACATCAGTATTCTGCATTCTTCGGTCTTGTGCCCGCCCTGCTTGTGATATGCACAAAACCTGCTTTGATATCAGGAAGACGGATCTCCTCTCATGGGCTGCGGCCAGCTGAAGAACGGTTTCGACTTGATCTTGTGAATGGGCTCCTTGAAGATTGTATTTACTGCTCTGTAGGGATCTACGGACAGCCTAGGCTTCTTGCTTCCTCCCGAAGTGGATGCTGGAGCCTTCGCCGAACTGGCTGGTGTCCAGTGTCTGTCTGACTCCTCCCTTTGGAGCGATCCCTTGTCCTTCTTCGAGGGCTAGCCATCTCGGTCTCTCTGCGCGACCCCGAAGCTTTCCCGAGCTCGGATCTGGTCGTCCTCTTGAGCAATGTAGCGATTGACTGTGGCCATTAGCGCTGCTATGGAGGACAAAGGGTTCCTGGCCAGATCTTTGTGAAGATCACCGTCTGGCAGCAGGGCGTTTTGGAAGGCGAAGATCGCTACTTCGTCTTTGGAGTTCTCGATCTGGCTGTAGACTGTCTAGAATCGCTTGGCGAACCAGGTGATGTTTTCCTCTCGTTTCATCTTCAAGGCCATAATGTCTGCATCTGTCTTCGGCATGACTCTGTAGGCTTGGAACTTCTTCATGAAGGACTGCTGGAGCTGTTGCCAATTTGATATGGACCCCTCTGGGAGCGCACAAGACCATTTCAAGGGGAGATCACCCAAACTGGAGGAGAATACTCGACAGTTCAGGTGGCCTTCGTCCCCCCAAACAGACATCATCTGGGAGAAGTGTCGAAGGTGCGCGGCTGGATCCGAAGTCCCGTCATAAGTGACGAACCTAGGAACGGTGAACTTTCTCGGAACGGGATAATTCTTGATGTCGCGAGGGAAGGGGGATGCGCCGAGATCGATGGATTCGCAGGCATCCCGTTGGTCTCGGGTGAGACCGGCCACCTCCAGGTTGCGTTGGACTATCCGCCTGATGCGCTCGTCGAGCCACTCCTGGTCGTCATATTTATCCCCTGGAATGGTTTGCGACACTCTCTTTGAATAGCTGCGACTGGTGCTCGAGCCTTTATCGCGAGCTCGATCACGCCTCTTCTCGTCCAGGTGAAGTCTCAGGTCTCTCTCGGGTGGAGCGGTGTGTCCGCTACAAGAAGCTCTCCCCTCGTCATGTCGCTGCGACTGTTGCTGCCTGGTCGAGCCTGTCACTCTTTCCAGCTGCTGCTGGAGCTGGCAGATCAAAGCATCCTTTTATCTGATAGTGGCGTTTTGTGCTCGAATCTCCCCAAGGGTGGAGTCAAAGTCATCATCAGGATTATAATCTTCATCATCATCGTCCTCAGGATGATCAGAGAGAACTGGCATGTCTACCACTGGAGATTTGCTCCGTTGAACTCGACCCAGCGGGAGATCTTCTCTAAGCTGCTGTCGAGAGTCTCCCCGCCGGAGAGACGCCGTTATTCTCCTTGAAAGTGACTCCGAGCGAAGATTATGCTCTTGGACGTTGATTTGGATGAAATCACGTTCATCGTAGTCGACTGCAACAGTTTTCTTCCTAGACCTCTTCTTGGCAGGAAGGAGGTCAGAGGACGGTCCTACACGTTGTGTCTTGGATGTTCCTCCGCCCTTCGTAGCTCTCTTAGTCATGATGTCAGGGAAGACTCTGCAAATCCCCTTCCCACAGACGGCGCCAATTGTAAGTGCTGAAAATATAACTCACAGGATTAGGAGGAGCCTTTGAGGACTTATCCAATCGACTGTGGAGAGCTGGTCGCCTAAGGGACCTAAAAGGGAAGAAGCAGTAGTTAAAGGGCCCTTGTTGTGGGTAGCACAGGCTCTCCGATGCCTAAGTTAGTGCAGGGACGAAGGTCGGAGAAGAAAAGAGGCAGAACCACGACTAGGCAATTGGATGCATGTATGTGTGCGTACCTGGTTTTGGGTGGTGGATCACCTTACATGAGAAAAATCTTGGATATATGTTAGTGGGCCTCATGATTTGACTGCCAGGGTCACATTAGCCCATAGAGCAATCGATGAGGGTTCGTCATAACCCGCATTGCATTAAATGAGGGTCCGATCAGCCCATGCTGCATTAAATGCTAGTCACATGGGGCCTGATCTCACTTTGACTTGTTGACGGCTGGGGTCCCATCGGATCCTTTCTTGGGCCCTGTCCTGATATGACTTCAGCCATTGGATGTGGCTCTGTCAGAGATTTGGTGAGGGTGGACAGCTTGGGTGGTATATCTGTCCCATCAGCACGTGCCTGTACCCTTTTAGATGACCAAATGTCAGGTGTGGTTGTTTGTGCCCGTCTAGGGTAATTGCTCATCACCTCGGCTATAGCCAAGACACACATCTCTTTTGACGAAGCATATGGCCGAGACGGTGGCCACCAGCGCTGGTCCCGGCAAGCGCTCCAGTGTTCGTGCCGAGGCGCATGTAGCCGAAACGGAACACAAGCTGACATTATTGCTAGCCTTTGCATAACTTGTGCATTAATAGTTGCCCCACACAGTAGGCACGTCTCATTTGCATCTGTTAGTTTTGAATGTAGAACGTACACGTGTTCAAATAACACTTAAAAGGAGAAGAGAAGCCCATGAACATAAAAAGAAAGGCGTTCTAGCAGTACTATGGGCTGCATATTATCATTGGCAGATGAACGTTCTTGCAGCAGCAACCCTATTTTCTCTTGTGATTGCAAGGCACCAAAGCGTAAGAGAAATGATCAAAGAGCATATTACCTATCCACTATTACCCGTGGACGGGATGAGGAGTGATTCAGCGAGTTAAGGCTAAGCAAGCCAAGCTTTAATCTCCTACGTTCAATGCTAAAACACAGAGGGCTGCTTATGGACACACGGGAAGTGACTGTAGAAGAGGAAGTAGCTACTTTGTTACACATGTTGGCACATGGTGTTCCCATTAGAACAATGGCAACACCGTTCTTCAGGTCCGGAGACACAATAAGCCGGCATTTTCATATTGTGTTAAACGCAATTCTATCAATTTCACCAAATTTCATCAAACGAGCGGGGAGCGATACTCCAGTAGGACCTTACCCCTTTGAGGTATTCCATTATATTAGTCTTGGTCGTGTAGCTATTTACCCTTTACATTTTTATCCATAGTTTCTTAATAATAACCTTGGACTCAAATACATGGAGCTGTAGGAGCGCTAGACGGAACTCATGTCCTCGCTCATTTGCTCGTCTCTATACGGTCATCATTTAGAAATCATTAAAGGGAACATTGACGCAGACTGTCCTAGCTGCGTGTGGGTTTGATGTAAAGTTCCAATATGTGTTGCCAGGCCGGGAGGGATCAGCCACTGATGCAAGGATATTGCAGCATGCCCTGAGCAGGCCCAATGGTCTGCTCATTCCCACAGGTACTAAGAGTTTGAGTATCATATTTAAATATAATATTGATATGTTGCTGGATGTATGGTAACCGTGCATGCGTATCTCCATGGTGATAGGCCGCTACTACTTGGTGAACACTGGATTCCTAATGCTCCGGGCTTTCTAGCCCCTTATCGATCTGTTAGGTACCATCTCAGGGACCATCGTGGACGGGCACCACATAATCCAAAGGAATTATTCAACAAGGAACATTCTCAGGCCCGAAACATCATTGAAAGGGCATTTGGATTGCTTAAAAATAGATTTGCTATGCTCAAAACTGCACTACCCTATGATTACGAGGTTCAAGTGTCGATTATGATCGTCTGCTACATTCTACACAACTTCATACAAGAGCATAGCGGCCAGTCAGATGAGGAGGAGACTGTGGTCAATGAAATAAGCCACCCGGATGAGATCAACGGACTCCAATCCAATCTGGATACCGATGTCTCTGAGGAAATAGAAGGATCCCGGGCCTATACCCAGAGAGAGAGGGAAGAGTGGAATGCATTCAGAGACAACCTTGCAATTCAAATGTGGGAGAATTACACAAATATGGAAGCTAATTGATTATGATAGTAGTGCCATCTTGGGAATATGAATGGAAGGGGGGAATGTTTTGATGAAGGGTCCATGAGCCTATGTAATATATTATGTAATTACATTACTGCATATCAGACCATTATAATAATGGACCGCTACTGCTATATTGTTGCAGTTGTTAATTTTCTTAAACATCTTGTATCTCTTCAAGCTATGAATTGTTTGTGATGTTGTTTGGAGTACATTTCATCATTTCCGCTATACAGGCTAACACTCCCTTTTTGTAGCAACTCCTCCCTTGAGGAAGAATACTGTTTTTGACAGTGATGGATGAAGAGCTGCTGGCCCTAATGCTGGAACAAATAGAAATGGGACGATGTAGAGATCGGGGATTTAAAAGTGAAGCCTATGTTGCAGTAGCGAAAAACATGACTGAAAAACAGCGGGGGGTAATATAAATTCACTTATGCCACCATCTGGAACAGATGCAAGAAATTAAAAGCTGAATATGCCTCAGTGACAGAGATGCTAAACGCCTCTGGGTTTGGCTTTAACAACAACACTCATCGCGTCGTGGCTGAATATGAGATTTGGGTTGAATGGCTGAAAGTAATTTCAATTTTTTAATCCAATTCCTGTCACCAAATTAAGTTAACTGTTATGTTTAAAACTGAGTTTTTTCTATTTTCTGTTCTTCTTTCTCTTCCATGGACATCCCAAGGCTAACACCTAGAAATCAAGGACCATTGACTATGACAAATTGTCTTTGGTGTTTGGAAGAGATATTGCCACTGGTCAGTTTGCGCGGTCTTCCGTCAACGCCACTACAGGAAACACAGAGCCAACTACCCCGGGGAATGCAAATATGTCTGGTGACATGGACATTGCCATTGAACACATGATGCATGATGTCAGAATGAGTTTATCTGGGTGTGGAGCAAGCTGCAGCGCATCGCCAAATGGGAAACATGCCGGGGGAATGTCAGAGTTCATCGTCGGGTTCAATGCATCCTCTCATGAAATCCGAGAAGCAATCGATGGTGTCGCTGAGAAGATGGTCGACCCTACCGAGCGCCTGTCGACCATAGTGTATAAGGAGCTGAAAATGATCGAGTATCTGTCGGAAGAGGACATTGAGATTGTGCACGAATGGCTAAATGCACACCTCGACAAGGCTGCAACCTTCATAGATATTGACGACAAGAGAGCCTGGATCATGCGTCGCATGTAGCACATTCGGGCAGTGGCATAATTAGAAAATAGTTTTCTGCTGAACAGTGAATGTGGGTGCGTCAACACTGTCAGCAATTTCCAATTGGCAGGTCCAGCTCATGTGTCTCCTAATCAAGTCCCGGTCTTTTTGTTGTAAACTTGTAATGTGTTGGCCTTGTGACGTCCGATTCTTAGTAAAATGTAATATGTCATTGTGGGGATTGCTGCTCGGTGTATATCATGGCTCCTACTATTTTCTCTATATCACGTATATGCATGCACTGCTCCCATGTAAAGAAAAATTATGCGCTTGAGTTGTGATTGGCTCCAAGTGACAGTAGTAGTTCTTACACCCATTTGTTGATCACAGTGCTTGATGTAAATGCTACTCTAAGAATATGGGGCAACATAACTTGGTATCTTGACAATACAATGTTATGGACATCCTCTTGAAGGACAGCCTCACTTAATAATAGTTTGTATTTGCCCGTGCATTGGGAATTATAACACACGGCTTGATAGCAGGGTATAGAACTTACAAACTGGCAAGCAATTGTTGTGGAACCGTGATCATTGATGGAGCTGTTATGGTATATTAATTTGTGTTTTTATATGGTATATGGGGTTATGCCTCACTGGGGAACCCATTGTTTGTTCAGCAGTTTTGACGCTCCATTGGATGCCCAATAAGGGTTTCGTACCTCGAGTTTCCTTTTGTTCTTCAATGGCTGAATTTTCCCCAAAATAACATAAAAAACGGTTACTGATTGTCAGCCCACAGATGCAAGAAGCGGATGCTGGAAAGTACCATTGCGCCTTCTTTCCCTCCTTAGTCATTGCAAGGGACCACGATTGGGATAAGTGCCTCACCGATATTCGTTCCAGAAAGTCTATGGAACCTGACTCTAGATCCCGAATGGGGAGCCCGATCCGAGCTGGAGGTCCAGCTGGACCTCACGGTTAAAGACATTCAACTGAGAGCCCGCCCAGCGTTTTAATAGACCGCCTGAAATTTTTGGAGAAAGGGGAAAACGCAGAAATTTTTGGAGAAAGGGGAAAACGAAGATCCAGCTCTTCCTCTCTGTAAATTTGAGAAATTTTGAGACTCCGCAAGGATCATGGGTCTCACCCATTATAACTCTGCAGCTCCTCCTCAACGATTATCTCCCACCATTCAAACGCTTGACTCCTGAGCAGGAGAAGGATTGACAAGCTGATAACCAGGTTGGTCTCAAGGGAAGAAGCCCACATTGCTCTGATGGAGCTCATGAAGTGGCGATCGGAAGGGCTTGAACCGCTCTATGCGCAGGCAGTCCAGGTGAAGCAGCGCGACCCCATGACTGGGAAAATGAAGGTTGCTATCAAGTCGCTGGGGAAAGTAGCAGCGAGGTTGATATTCCTCCACGCTACATCTTGCGGGTTCAAGTGCAATTGGTCATTGTTGAGGTGGGTCAGTGCTCATGGCCACTCGAGGTCTGGGATGGATAGGATTCAGAAGGTGATATTCATTGCTGCACATTCGAAGCTTGAGCGGCGGGACTTCTTTAGTGAGGAAGAGAAGGATTCCAAGCTGTTTGCAAATGGCGAAGACCATGTGCTCAGCGAGGTTTTCACAGATGGGTCCTCTCTGTAACATTTTTACTTGTAGAATTTACTATGTAGGATCATTGAATTCTTTCTAGTGATTGTGTCCTTGTTGTTTATTACTCTCTTATGATAGAGGTTTTAAGGGTAAAGAAAGGGGGACATTAGAATGATAGAATTATTAATATCTGGCATTAGAATTCGACTGAATCAGCATCCCCTGCACTTCCATGATTTTGAGGCTTTTGAGTCTGTCCAAACAAAAGGAAAAAAAGAAAAGAAAAAGAAAACTCCTTTTGTTTATAAGATAGAATGTTGAAGGAACAATGACAGAGAAATGTAGCATTTTGTTATCTGGAGTAATTGCAATTAATTAATAATATTATGAAGGTATTTCTGGGTTTGAATCACAGAACACCGCTCTACTTTGATGGGATTTCTTTCTTTCTTTCTCAGATTTTTTTTTTTCTGCTTTGAAATCTTGAGCCTTTTGCCCTTGATAGACCCAACAGTCTATGACATTAAGGTGTTTGAGACTCTGCAAGGATTAAAACTGCTCTGAAGACCAGGGCCACGTCACCATGGGCACTCCCACACTCACAACCTCCAGCAATGAGTTCCATCCGCAGTGGGTCACGAACCCACCAACTGGCAGGATGGTTCAGAATCATCACCTGTGGGGCCCACCCCCTTATGATCAGACCCTTCCCTTTCATCCTCTCAAACCCATCCGGCATCCACTCTTCCTCTGATCCCAACTGGTCCGTGTTCCTCACCACCCAAATAAATGGATGGCCAGATGCTTCCAATGCCAATGCAATCTCCATCAGCTAGGCCCCAATCAGATCACAAATGCTCCCAAAGCAGAAGTAGAGTACTGAGCCGGGTTGTCTCGAACTGAGCCAATCCAAGCACTGGTTTGTGTCGATGAATGCCTTGTTCCCTCTCGGCCATGTCTATCTGGTCCCTGTTGCAGAGAGAAACAGGGCCTATGTGCCAAGCTCTGTTGCTACCAATCACCTCGCTCTGTAGTGCTTCGCGTAGTCAGGCTCCGGCTCGTAGAAACTGTTCACGACCACGCCGTAGCTCCTTCTATCAACCTCATTCACTTTCTGCATTGTCTCTGTAAATGGGGTTCGAGTTTTCACGAAATCCGCCATTTGGGACTTGGTTATCTCGATCGGGTGAGGCAGTTTCGTCAACAGGAAGAGCTCTGTTTCTGTGGACATGCTCTCATGGGGGGAGTATCTTTGCATGCTGTTAGAGACGCAGAGGGAGAAGTAGCTGGTCCCGTGGAAGACCAGCCTGGGTATGTTGAATTTTTCCGTGGCTGGAGGCTGTGAGTGTGGGAGTGCCCATGGTGACGTGGCCCTGGTCTTCAGAGCAGGTTTAATCCTTGCAGAGTCTCAAAATTTCTCAAATTTGCAGAGAGGAAGAGCTGGATCTTCGTTTTCCCCTTTCTCCGAAAATTTCTGCGTTTTCCCCTCTCTTCAAAAATTTTGGGCGGTCTATTAAAACGCTGGGCGGGCACTCAGTTGAATGTCTTTAAACGTGAGGTCCAGCTGGGGTCCAGCTGGACCTCCAGCTCGGATCGGGCTCCCCATTCGGGATTTAGAGTCAGGTTCCATAGACTTTCTGTATTGAAAATGTCTACTCGGCCCGAAAATGGGGACCGGGTGCTGGCCCGGTCCCCACTGGGACCGTTGGATCCCAGGCTGTCCTGGGATCCAACGGTCCCAGTGGGGACCGGGCCAGCACCCGGTCCCCATTTTCGGGCGAGTAATGCTACTTGGACAAACTTTTTGGCCAGAATTTTGGCCAACCCATATGGTTTCCATTGAATATCACTATGATATTCAATGGAAACCATATGGGTTGGCCAAAATTCTGGCCAAAAAGTTTGTCCAAGTAGACTTTTTGTTATTGGAAAGTACTTCCTTTTTGGGAGAAGCGTAATTTATGACTGCTGGAACCTCCTTTACTTTACATTACATTACTAGTTGATTTGCCATACAGACCCTTACGAAAAACTAGAATTTCTTGTTCGGTGTGATACTTTTTTACCGAAAAATAACAAAACTACAATGATATTATCATTTGTAAACTACTTTTTATTTACTCATTTATCCAGACTTCTATGTATAAAACCATGGATAATAAGAAATTTAGAACTAAATGTATGGGCATGTGGAACCATGAAAGTATGTGAATTAATTGGCATGTACACACGGGATATACAGATGTTGGCTGCACCGTCCTCCATTTAACTTGAGACAATTTTATGTCAGATAAATATGATACTTGCACTAACTCTCGTTTCAAAAATTATTTATCCAATCAAGTTAGGCTATATTGAGCAGAAGGCCAAAAATGCTAGCTTTGATATTGCATAATCAGTTTTTGTGGAAATAAAGTCAAATCATGTGACGTTTCGAACTTGGATTTTGGATGACCATCAACGTGGAATTATTAGAACACCGTTGAAACACTGAACACTAAGCTTGTCCAAGGTCTTTGTGCACACCGAGCACTATGCTTGACCAAGGTCTTTGTGCACACTGAACACTATACTTGCTTAGGTTTCCTAGCTACAAGTCCACAACACCTGTGATCATGCATGGATCTCCATCTTTTCCTGTTTTGCTTCTTGTCAACTTCCACCCCAGGTGGCAGCTTATATCATTAAATGATCAAGGACAAAATGCTACATAAACAGCATTAAATTTGGATTAGGGGTGTTTCCTTTTTTTGCCAACTTTCCAATCCGGGGCTTGGGTCTCAATGAGTGACTTTGTCATCACCATCAACACTGTAGTCAAAGCTTTATTCCATATCTCAAGATAAAAAAAAAAAAAATTACTATTATTGGTGGAAGGGGTCGTATGAACAGCATGGCATCTTAGATTTCAAACTTGGCCCCTACTTGCCATAGATAGTATGATATTGCATCACTTTAAATCTGATTCAAGTTTTGTGGGGGCCTACGTACCTTCGTCACATCCAACTCATTAATGTTTTCGACCTCCATGTTTAGACAATGTCCAAAATTTCACTTCAAACGAAGTCATGATATATATACATCATTGAATTGCTCGTGTATGAAATATATATCCGCCCTTTCTGGAATAATTAATTTAATGGTGTATGTCATTATGATTAAACATGATCTCTCATGTTTATAATTATTAGGGTAGGGCTGTACTGCATTGGATTATTAGCATCCCCCTTCTTCAATGCATTGTGGGGCCCACCTTTTTGAGATCCGAGCCATTCATTAGCATTAGCAACCATCATTATTATATATTCAGATTAAGTCATCCTCGATGACTTCAGGAATCACATGAGGGCCATTTACTCTGCTAACATTATTATAAATATCTTCCAGAGATGGTTAGGACTTCTTTATCCCTCTACTGTGATCAAGACATCATCTCTTCAACTCATCAAATCACCAAAACGTGGAGCCACTAATCAAAAACCAAGGATTTGGTTTTCCAACCACCCAAACAATCTTGTGGGAATGAGACTGAAATAAATCTTAAATGATAGAAAGGTAGATTTAAAATCTATAGATAGCCCAAAACTCAATTAAAAGATGGGTCCCTTGGCCTTAATATTTCCTAACAAATGATTTAGATCTTTGATTCATGTGCCAATCTTTGTTGCTTTCCCATCTGGTGTGGGCCTTAACCGACAAATGCTAGAGGTTATTTATTGATGAGCTCCACTTGGATGAAATGAATTCGATTAGAAATGGGCCCCCACAGACATCGAACGTGTGTGAGAATAAGGTTGAAAAGGAGATACGTGATATTAACTTAGACACGGGAAATGTTTGTATGGGCTGCAGCTATACCAGTGCTATTAGGGGAGGTAAAGTCGCATTTTCCACTTTTCCTCCTCTCTGAGCCGAGGAAAAGTGGCGTGCAGCTTTCCTGTTGCTATTACGGGTTGTAAAGCGCCCCCCCATTTGCCACTTCTCCTCCTCTCTGAGAGGAGGAAATCTTGACTGAAGCGGTCATGTTGTTAAAACCGACTTTTTTGTTTTTTACATCTTGATCTTGTCACGGGTAGGGGTATAGGTCCAAACAAATTATAATGGATGGCCATGTATAATTAACATTTAAATAGAATAATATTAAATCACAACAAATACACGACATATTTCTTGTTTGGTAAGTGTACTTTACTTGTGAAGTGAAGTTTATGGTTAATATAAGAGAGAAAAAAAGTAAAGGTTCGGTAAAACCAAAAGGTGGGAGATCAGTTTTTTGAGATTCCCTTTTAGAAGGAAGTACTTTTTATTTATAAGGTTGCTCGTGGATTAGGCGGGGCCCCTTTTGGTTGTGAATGGGGTTTAGGCTATAATAGATGGGTCGTGCTCAATTTTCTTTTATCTGAACTAAGTGGTTGAGAGCTCGAATACCGGCCCGACCCAAATATACATATAATTATAAGGGTGGGAGTAGTGAGGGGGGGCCTCAAACCCGTGACCTCTCACAGATGGTCATATGATCAGACCGGTTGAGATGGCTTTTGAGCTGGTACGAAACTCATTTCTATGTTTCTATAAATCTAACATCGATCGGGCTCGGGCTTCATCATTTCCATGCGGGCTAGGCTCTGGCTAGCAAGTTCGGGCCCGACTGAAGCTTCGACAAAGCTTAGGTTTCTTCTTTAAAAGTCGGGCCGTTTTGGGCATTCCTCGGCCTAGCCCAGCATGGTCCATGAAAACCCCTAGTTTTTTTTTCTTCATTCAGAAGGTTGAGAATATATCTTTTTATATATATATTTTTTTGTTTAATAGACGAGGTGGTTTTTGAAATTTACGATCTTTTGATTTGACCCGCTCTCCTTTTTTTTCTCTTGAATTAAGCCTTCACTTTTACTTCATTGGTAAAGGAAGTTCACCAAATATGAAGTAGATAGCGAGTGAGAAGTGAACAAATAGGGTGGTGTCTGCTCGTGATTAAATCCGACAGTAAATAATCAATATCATCTGGGCTTTTATAATATATGAGTGAGACCGGTTTCCAATTCAATCTTGAAGCTGATTTTTTATTCAATTTTGACCATCTTCCTTATTTTGATTGTCTTAATGACAGATAAAGAGTTTCTTACCCAAAATGGGTGGTGATACATGGAGCCCTCTTTCCTATTTTAACTCTTTTAGTGATAAGAGAACATTAACTGAAGTAGGCAAAGGAGAAAATCCATAAATGTCCCTCGTAGTTGGGTAACTCCTCCACATCTAGGGTTGCAAACGGGTATCCGACTCTCCGATTACTCGAAAGTTCGGAACTGCCAAAAAGGGGGTCTAGAACCTATTTTAGGTTCCGATTCAAGAACGGGTCCGGGTTTGGAACCCAATTTCGGTTCCGATTGATAAATGGGTTCGGTTCCGGGTCCATTTAGGTTCCGACATGTGGACATGAGACTCACATGAGCCTTCAATATTGCAAATAGTTCCTCAAAATCAGCTTTTTTAGGGACATTATTAGGTATAATACTTGATGTAGTAGTCGTGATGCACCATTAAAAGTTGAGTAATTTACTTATTTTAATAAAAAATGAAGAATAAAGGGAATTTAGAATCGATTTTGGAAATAAATTACAGTCCTCCAGGTGGACCCAGTTCCGAAATCGAATATGGGTTTTGCTATCGGAATCGGAACTAGATCCAACAAAACAGGTTCCGAATCAAAACCGGAGATGTTATTTAGAAACGGGGTCGGGTCCACTACGGATCCGATCTGGAGACGTCCCGTTTGCAACCTTATCCACATCTCTTTCTTTGAGACGGTGGTGGACCAAGGAATTTCATTTGGGCGGTGCTAAAATTTTCTAGAGTTTACAAGACCTTTTTCCAGAACAACAAATGGTCAAAGAGAAGATTTGTTGCACTTCAGAAAAAAGAAATAAGTAGTTAAAAATCAATTTTTATAATTTCATACGTGAAAGGCCTTTTGATATGATGAATGAAATTGAATAGCTAATACCGTTTAATGGGGTTGTGTGTAAGGCATCCTAAACACCCTCTCCATTCTTATATGGTTTTTCTTTTTCTCTTTTATTTTTTAATCTCAGGGTATCCCTACATTTGGTGGGATTGACAATGTCCTAACCGAGCCAACACCCGGTTGGGGTATTCTTATATATTTTAACTTGTCTTAGTTTCAGCAACATTGAGCTTTCCAAAGACCCTTGGGCATATATTGAGAAAGAAGAGTAGAATATTAAAGTGGAACCAAATATTTTATCTGTCATTAATAATATTTACTATATATTCAGATTAAGTCATCCTCGATGACTCCAGGAATCACATGAAGGTCATTAACTCTGCTAACATTATTATAAATATCTTCCAGAGATGGTTACGACTTCTTTATCCCTCTAATGTGATGAAGACATCATCTCTTCAACTAATCAAATCACTAGAACATGGACCCACTAATCAAAAACCAAGGATTCGGTTTTCCAACCAACTAAACAATCTTGTGGGAATGAGAACGAAATAAATCTTAAATGGTAGAAAGGTAGATTTAAAATCTATAGATAGCACAAAACTCAATTAAAAGATGAGTCCCTTGGCCTTAATATTTCCTAACAAATGATTTAGACCTTTGATTCATGCGCCAATCTTTGTTGCTTTCCCATCTGGTGTGGGCCTTAACCGACAAATGCTAGAGGTTATTTATTGATGAGCTCCACTTGGATGAAATGAATTCGATTAGAAATGGGCCCCATAGACATCGAACGTGTGTGAGGATAAGGTTGAAAAGGAGATACGTGATGTTAACTTAGACACGGGAAAGGTTTGTATGGGCTGCAGCTATACCGGTGCTATTAGGGGAGGTAAAGTCACATTTTCTACTTTTCCTCCTCTCTGAAAGGAGGAAAAGTGGCTGTGCAGCTTTACTGCTGCTACAAGTAGCGGGAAAGTCTCATATGCCACTTTCCCTCCTCTCTCTGAGAGGAGGAAATCTTGATTGAAGCGGTCATGTTGTTAAAACCGATTTTTTACCCTTTTTTTTTTACATCTTGATCTTGTCACGGGTAGGGGCATAGGTCCAAACAATATATAATGGATGGCCATATATAATTAACTTTTAAATAGAATAATATTAAATCACAACGAATACACGATATATTTCTTGTTTGGTAAGTGTACTTTACTTGTGTAGTAAAGTTAATGGTTAATATAAGAGAGAAAAAAAGTAAAGGTTCGGTAAAACCAAAAGGAGGGAGATCAGGTTTTTGAGACTCCCTTTTAGAAGGAAGTGTTTTTTTATTTATAAGGTTGCTCGTGGATCGGGCCGGGCACCTTTTGGTTGTGAATGGGGTTTATGCTATAATAGATGGGTCGTGCTCAATTTTCTTTTATTTGAACTAAGTGGTTGAGAGCTCAAATACCAGCCCGACTCAAATATACATATAATTATAAGGGTGGGAGTAGTTAGGGGGGACTAGATCCAACGAAACAGGTTCCGAGTCAAAACCAGAGACGTTATTTAGAAACGGGGCCGGGTCCACTACGGATCCGATCCGGAGACGTCCCGTTTGCAACCCTATCGACATCTCTTCTCTTTCTTTGAGACGGTGGCGGACCAAGGAATTTCTTTTGGGCGGGCATAAAATTTTCATGAGTTTGCTAGACCTTTTTCCATATCAACAAATGGTGAAAGGGAAGATTTGTTGAACTTTAGGAAAAAGAAATAAGTAGTTAAAAATCAATTTCTAGAATTTCATATATACGTGAAAGGCCTTTTGATATGATGAATGAAATTGAATAGCTAATACCGTTTAATGGGGTTGCGTGTATGGCATCCTAAACACCCTCTCCATTCTTATATGATTTTTCTTTATTTTTTATTTTTAAATCTCAGGGTATCCCTACATTTGGTGGGATTGACAGTGTCCTAACCGAGCCAACACCCGGTTGGGGTATTCTTATATATTTTAACTTGTCTTAGTTTGAGCAACATTGAAGTTTCCAAAGACCCTTGGGCATATACTGAGAAAGAAGAGTAGAATATTAAAGTGGAACCTAATATATTATCTGTCATTAATAATATTTTTTATATATTTAGATTAAGTCATCCACGATGACTCCAGGAATCACATGTGGGCCATTAACTCTGCTAACATTATTATAAATATCTTCCAGAAATGGTTAGGACTTCTTTATCCCTCTATTGTGATCAAGACTTCAGCTCTTCAACTAAACAAATCACGAGAACGTGGACCCACTAATCAAAAACCAAGGATTCGGTTTTCTAACCCCCCAAACAATCTTGTGGGAATGAGAATGAAATAAAACTTAAATGGTAGAAAGGTAGATTTAAAATCTATAGATAGCACAAAACTCAATTAAAAGATGAGTCCCTTGGCCTTAATATTTCCTAACAAATGATTTAGACCTTTGATTCATGCGCCAATCTTTGTTGCTTTCCCATCTGGTGTGGGCCTTAACCGACAAATGCTAGAGGTTATTTATTGATGAGCTCCACTTGGATGAAATGAATTCGATTAGAAATGGGCCCCATAGACATCGAACGTGTGTGAGAATAAGGTTGAAAAGGAGATACGTGATGTTAACTTAGACACGGGAAAGGTTTGTATGGGCTGCAGCTATACCGGTGCTATTAGGGGAGGTAAAGTCACATTTTCTACTTTTCCTCCTCTCTGAGAGGAGGAAAAGTGGCTGTGCAGCTTTACTGCTGCTACAAGTAGCGGGAAAGTCTCATATGCCACTTTCCCTCCTCTCTGAGAGGAGGAAATCTTGACTGAAGCGGTCATGTTGTTAAAACCGATTTTTTACCCTTTTTTTTTTTACATCTTGATCTTGTCACGGGTAGGGGCATAGGTCCAAACAATATATAATGGATGGCCATATATAATTAACTTTTAAATAGAATAATATTAAATCACAACAAATACACGATATATTTCTTGTTTGGTAAGTGTACTTTACTTGTGTAGTAAAGTTAATGGTTAATATAAGAGAGAAAAAAAGTAAAGGTTCGGTAAAACCAAAAGGAGGGAGATCAGGTTTTCGAGATTCCCTTTTAGAAGGAAGTGTTTTTTTATTTATAAGGTTGCTCGTGGATCGGGCCGGGCACCTTTTGGTTGTGAATGGGGTTTATGCTATAATAGATGGGTCGTGCTCAATTTTCTTTTATTTTAACTAAGTGGTTGAGTGCTCGAATACCAGCCCGGCCCAAATATACAAATTGATAATTATAAGGGTGGGAGTAGTGAGGGGGCCCTCAAACCCGTGACCTCTCACATACGGTGATATGATCAAACCGTTTGAGCTGGCCTTTTAGCTGGTAAGAAACTCATTTCTATGTTTCTATAAGTCTAACATCGGTCTGGCTCGGGCTTCATCATTTCCTTGCGGGCTAGGCTCTGGCTAGCAAGTTCGTGCTCGACCGAAGCTTCGGCAAAGCTTAGGTTTCTACTTTAAAAGTCGGGCCGTTTTGGGCATTCCTCGGCCTAGCAAAGTGTGGTCCATGAAAACCCTTAGTTTTTTTTTCTTTATTTAGTAGCTTGAGAATATATCTTTTTATATATATATATTTTTTGTTAAATGGATGAGGTGGTTTTTGAAATTTACGATCTTTTGATTTGACCGCTCTCCTTTTTTTTTCTCTTGTATTGGGCCTCCACTTTTACTTCACTGGTAAAGTAAGTTCACCAAATATGAAGTAGATAGCGAGTGAGAAGTGAACAAATAGGGTGGTGTCCGCTCGTGATTAAATCCGACAGTAAATAATCAATTTCATCAGGGCTTTTATAATATATGAGTGAGACTGGTTTCCAATTCAATCTTGAAGTTGATTTTTTACTAAATTTTGACCATCTTCCTTATTTCGACTGTCTTAATGACAAATAAAGAGTTTCTTAGCCAAAATGGGTGGTGATACATGGATCCCTCTTTCCTATTTTAACTCTCTTAGTGATAAGAGAACATTAACTGAAGTTAGCAAAGGAAAAAAATTCATAAACGTCCCTTGTAGTTGTGTGACTCCTCCACATCTAGGGTTGCAAACGGGTATCCGACTCTTCGATTACTCGGAAGTTCGGAACTGCAAAAAAGGGGGTCTGGAACCTATTTTAAGTTCCGATTCAAGAACGAGCCCGGGTTCGGAACCCAATATCGGTTCCAATTGATAAATGTGTTCGGTTCCAGGTCCATTTAGGTTCCGACACGTGGACACGGGACCTAGATGAGCCCTTAATATTGCAAATAGTAACTAAAAATCAGCTTTTTTGGGGATATTATTAGGTATTATACTTGATCTAGTAGTCGTGATGTACCGTTAAAAGTTGAGTAATTTGCTTATTTTAATAAAAAATGTAGAATAAAGGGAAATTAGAATCGATTTTGGAAAAAAATTCTAGTCCTTTTGGTGGACCCAATTCCGAAATCGAATATGGGTTTTCCTATCGGAACCGGGACTAGATCCAACAAAATAGGTTCCGAGTCAAAACCAGAGACGTTATTTAGAAACGGGGCCGGGTCCACTATGGATCCGATCCGGAGACGTCTCGTTTGCGACCCAATCCACATCTCTTTCTTTGAGACGGTGGCGGACCAAGGAATTTCTTTTGGGCGGGCATAAAATTTTCATGAGTTTGCTAGACCTTTTTCCATATCAACAAATGGTGAAAGGGAAGATTTGTTGAACTTTAGGAAAAAGAAATAAGTAGTTAAAAATCAATTTCTAGAATTTCATATATACGTGAAAGGCCTTTTGATATGATGAATGAAATTGAATAGCTAATACCGTTTAATGGGGTTGCGTGTATGGCATCCTAAACACCCTCTCCATTCTTATATGATTTTTCTTTATTTTTTATTTTTAAATCTCAGGGTATCCCTACATTTGGTGGGATTGACAGTGTCCTAACCGAGCCAACACCCGGTTGGGGTATTCTTATATATTTTAACTTGTCTTAGTTTGAGCAACATTGAAGTTTCCAAAGACCCTTGGGCATATACTGAGAAAGAAGAGTAGAATATTAAAGTGGAACCTAATATATTATCTGTCATTATTAATATTTTTTATATATTTAGACTAAGTCATCCACGATGACTCCAGGAACCACTTGTGGACCATTAACTCTGCTAACATTATTATAAATATCTTCCAGAAATGGTTAGGACTTCTTTATCCCTTTACTATGATCAAGACATCATCTCTTCAACTAATCAAATCACCAAAACGTGGACCCACTGATCAAAAACCAAGGATTCGGTTTTCTAACCACCCGAACAATCTTCTGGGAATGAGAATGAAATAAATCTTAAATGATAGAAAGGTAGATTTAAAATCTATAGATAGCCTAGAACTCAATTCAAAGATGGGTCCCTTGGCCTTAATATTTCCTAACAAATGATTTAGATCTTTGATTTATGTGCCAATATTTGTTGCTTTTCCATCTGGTGTGGGCCTTTACCGACAAATGCTAGAGGTTATTTATTGATGAGCTCCACTTGGATGAAATGAATTCGATTAGAAATGGGCCCCATAGACATCGAACGTGTGTGAGAATAAGGTTGAAAAGGAGATATGTGATATTAACTTAGACACGGGAAAGGTTTGTATGGGCTGCAGCTATACCGGTGCTATTAGGGGAGGTAAAGTCGCATTTTCCACTTTTCCTCCTCTCTGAGAGGAGGAAAGGTGGCAGTGCAGCAAGTAGGGGTAAAGTTTCATATGTCACTTTTCCTCCTCTCTAAGAGGAGGAAATCTTGACTGAAGCGGTCATGTTGTTAAAACCGATGTTTTACCTTTTTTTTTTTTTTACATCTTGATCTTATCACGGGTAGGGGTATAGGTCCAAACAATATATAATGGATGGCCATATATAATTAACTTTTAAATAGAATAATATTAAATCACAATAAATACATGATATATTTCTTGTTTGGTAAGTGTACTTTCCCTGTGAAGTGAAGTTAATGGTTAATATAAGAGAGAAAAAAAGTAAAGGTTCGGTAAAACCAAAAGGTGGGAGTTCAATTTTTTGAGATTCCCTTTTTAGAAGGAAGTGCTTTTTTATTTATAAGGTTGCTCGTGGATTGGGCCGGGCCCCTTTTGGTTGCGAATGGGGTTTAGGCTACGCTCAATTTTCTTTTATTCGAACTAAGTGTTTGAGGGCTCGAATACCAGCCCGGCCCAAATATACATATAATTATAAGGGTGGGAGTAGTGAGGGAGGGGGGGGGGGGGGGGGGGGCTCAAACCCGTGACCTCTCACAAATGTTGATATGATCAGACCGGTTGAGCTGGCCTTTGAGCTGGTAAGAAACTCATTTCTATGATTCTATAAGTCTGACATCGGTTGGGCTCGGGCTTCATCATTTCCATGCGGGCTAGGCTCTGGCTAGCAAGTTTGGGCCCGACCGAAGCTTCGGCAAAGCTTAGGTTTCTACTTTAAAAGTCAGGCCGTTTTGGGCATTCCTCGGCCTAGCCCAGCGTGGTCCATGAAAACCCCTAGTTTTTTTTTTCTTCTTTCAGAAGCTTGAGAATATATCTTTTTATATATTTATTTTTGTTAAATAGACGAGGTGGTTTTTGAAATTTACGATCCTTTGATTTGACCCGCTCCCCTTTTTTTTTCTCTTGAATTAAGCCTTCACTTTTACTTCACTGGTAAAGGAAGTTCACCAAATATGAAGTAGATAGTGAGTGAGAAGTGAACATATAGGGTGGTGTCCGCTCGTGATTAAATCCGATAGTAAATAATCAATATCATCTGGGTTTTTATAATATATGAGAGAGACTGGTTTCCAATTCAATCTTGAAGCTGATTTTTTATTCAATTTTGACCATCTTTCTTATTTTGACTGTCTTAATGACAGATAAAGAGTTTCTTAGCCAAAATGGGTGGTGATACATGGAGCCCTCTTTCCTATTTTAACTCTCTTAGTGATAAGAGAACATTAACTAAAGTCAGCAAAGGAGAAAATCCATAAATGTCCCTCGTAGTTGGGTAACTCCTCCACATCTAGGGTTGCAAACGGGTATCCGACTCTCCGATTACTCGGAAGTTCGGAACTGCAAAAAAGGGGGTCTGGAACCTAATTCAGGTTGCGATTCAAGAACGGGTCCGGGTTCGGAACCCAATTTCGGTTCCGATTGATAAATGGGTTCGGTTCCGGGTCCATTTAGGTTCCGACTCGTGGACACGGGACCCAGATGAGCCTTTAATATTGCAAATAGTACCTAAAAATCAACTTTTTTTTTTTTGTCATTATTAGGTATAATACTTGATGTAGGAGTCGTTATGCACCGTTAAAAGTTGAGTAATTTGTTTATTTTAATAAAAAAGAAGAATAAAGGAAAATTAGAATTGATTTTGGAAATAAATTCTAATCCTTTAGGTGGACCCGATTCCAAAATCGAATATGGGTTTTCCTATCAGAACTGGGACTAGATCCACCAAAACAAGTTCCGAGTCAAAACCAGAGACGTTATTTAGAAACAGGGCCGGGTCCACTATGGATCCGATCCGGAGACGTCCCGTTTGCAACCCTATCCACATCTCTTTCTTTGAGAAGGTGGCGGACCCAGGAATTTCATGTGGGCGGGGCTAAAATTTTCTAGAGTTTGCTAGACCTTTTTCCATATCAACAAATGGTGAGATAGAAGATTTGTTACACCTCAGAAAAAAGAAATAAGTAGTTAAAAATCAATTTCTATGATTTCATACCTGAAAGGCCTTTTGATATGAGGAATGAAATTGAATAGCTAATACCGTTTAATGGGGTTGCGTGTATGGCATCCTAAACACCCACTCCATTCCTCTATGGTTTTTTTTTTTTTTAATCTCAGGGTATCCCTACATTTGGTGGGATTGACAGTGTCCTAACCGAGCCCACACCCGGTTAGGGTATTCTTATATATTTTAACTTGTCTTAGTTTGAGCAACAATGAGCTTTCCAAAGACCCTTGGGCATATACTGAGAAAGAAGAGTAGAATATTAAAGTGGAACCAAATATATTATCTGTCAATAATAATATTTATTATATATTCAGATTAAGTCATCCTCGATGACTCTAGGAATCACATGTGGGCCATTAACTCTGCTAACATTATTATAAATATCTTCCAGAGATGGTTAGGACTTCTTTATCCCTCTACTGTGATCAGTGGCGGATCCAGGATTTAAAATCACTGGGGGCACGATTAAGTAGTAGGGGGTCCGGGGGCAACGCCCCCGGAAATTTTTTTTTGGGTTATTTATATGATTGCAAATGATTTTTTCTTCTTTTTTTCTTCATGCTTGAGAAAAAACAATACACAAAAAAGTAGTGGACCTTTTGCATACCCTATCAGTAACTAATACACAGAAAGGTGCATTTAAAGACAGATAGTTTGTAGATTTCCACTGCATTGCAAATCATGCCTAGCAAGGACAAATAGTGTACAGATTTATATGGAACAAATATAACATAATAATTTCAAGCAATAAAACAAGACATATTTATTTATCACAATTGTTCTCTACAAGTTTTCATATTCTGAAAAAGTTCTATTACAATATCATTAGTAATTGTTCCAAGCAACTCTTTTTCTATAAAACATACAATACAATCATTCATAAATTGGTCATTGGGGGGCCTGGTTCAATGTCACTGGGGGCCCAAAAAATTCATTGGGGGCCTTATGGAAAAAAATTAGTGGGCCTCACCAAAATTACAAGTAAAACTTAGAAATATTGATGTGTATAAAGAATGGGCTGATAAGTGATAACTTTTCACTGGGGGCCTGCTTCAATGTCACTGGGGGCCCAAAAAATTCATTAGGGGTGGGCCTCACCAAAACTTAGAAATCCACTGGGGGCCCAGGCCCCCAGTGGATACATACTGGATCCGTCACTGACTGTGATCAAGACATCATTTCTTCAACTAATCAAATCACCAGAACGTCGACCTACTAATCAAAAACCAAGGATTCTGTTTTCCAACCACCCAAACAATCTTGTGGGAATGAGAATGAAATAAATCTTAGATGATAGAAAGATAGATTTAAAATCAATAGATAGCCCAAAACTCAATTAAAAGATGGGTCCATTGGCCTTAATATTTCCTAACAAATGATTTAGATCTTTCATTCATGTGCCAATCTTTGTTACTTTCCCATCTGGTGTGGGCCTTAACCGACATATGCTAGAGGTTATTTATTGATGAGCTCCACTTGGATGAAATGAATTCGATTAGAAATGGGCCCCATAAACATTGAACGTGTGTGATGAAAGCCCTGGGATCCTAACCCTAGGGGGGGGAGGGGGGGGGGGGGTGAATAGGGTGAGCTACAAATATGACCAATTTAGACCAATTTTAAATTCTATAAAGTAAACTAGTTACAAGTGATGATAAACAAACAAAATTTAGAAGCTAAAAAGAATCACCACAACGCATTCACCACCACACAAAGATTTATAGTGATTCGGCCTCAATGCCTACATCAACTACCGGCTTGTGATCTAATCACCCCACCGGATTTCCACTATCTATGCTTTTCATTAGGCTAAGCAATAACCTTTACAATGTTGTTTTTCTAGGCTAAACTACAACCCCTCAATGTGCTTTTCTAGGCTAAGCAATAACCTTTACAAGATGCTTTTCTAGGCTAAGCAATAACCTTTACACAATGCTTTTCTTAGGCTAAGCAATAACCTTTACAAATGTAAGATTTCTCAAAGAAGGTGTCTATGCAAGAACACTCTATGAGATACAATTAAAGCTCAATATAATGCCTCTTAATTAGGCGGATAAGAAAGTGAAAAACCAACTCACACAAACACTAAATCAATGCAAAGATGTATGCTCATGATGTATGTGTGTGTAATAACTTCAATCAAGTTAAAAACAAAACTCAATTAATATATGCTTAAAGCATTTCAAAGTTTAAGGCACATAAAAGATTTGATTGAAGTGTAATGCATATCACATGTATGAATACAAACTTGTTAATGATATGAAAATCAAAGGTTCACAAGTTGTATGAAATTAATTAACTTAAGACATGTGATGCATGTGAAATGTTGTTTTCAAAACCAAATAAATTTAACTAAGGTTTGAATGAATGAAAACAACAAATAAAGATTCAACCAAGAAAATGAATCATGCTTTAAAAGAAATCAAAGATTTTAGCTAAGCATGATTAAAGAAGATTTTAAAACAACTTGGTTTGAAATCAAGGGTGAAGAATCCAATCCAACATAAATCAAAGATTAGAAAAAGAATGGATTCAACACATCATAGTTATAATGCTAAAATTAATTTACCAATAATTTAAACAAAGCATATAACATATGATTAATAAAAAGTAAAGCTTACTTAGAGATTTAACTTCATTGATCCAAGCTTTAGCTTCACTAATGACCCCTTGATCTCTCTTAGTTCATCCCCTTTTCTCTGTCTCAAAACACCTCAAAAGAGTCTTGAAAATCTCCAACCTTTTCAAAGGAATGAACTTGGTTTTATACCCAAAAAGTGGGTTTCTGCGAGTGCCTGGTCGACCTACCCCTGTGCCCGGTCGACCTGGCCTTCACAACGGTTAAAAAATTGACCGTTTGAAAAAGGGCCAACGACACTTTACTCGGTCGACCTGCATGGGCTCGGTTGACCGGGTCCCCTGTTGGGCCGGTTGACCGAGCCCATGCAGGTCGACCTGGGCCTGGGGACCAAAATCCCTAAAATGCATATTTTTCAAAGTATTTTTAAGAGGGGACTTTTGGCCATTAAATCAAGCTTGAAAAGATGTTTTAAATCATTCTAAGGGTTTTAAAACATGAAACATAAAAAGCCAAAAAAGATTCAAAACTATAAAACCAATGGCTTGCTTGATTTAAAAAAAAATTCTTTTCAAATTTAAATTGCATCCAAGTTTAAAAACAAAACATGCATAACTCAGAAAATTTTCAAGTCTAAAAACCAATGCACGTATAAAACAAGATTTTAAGATTTTCTAAATCAATGCAAATGTGTAAATTCAAATGATACTAATATGATAATGCATCCATCAAATTGCAATATACAAAATTTCTAACAATCTCCCCCTTTGCAATTTGATGGCAACTTACTCAACATTGAGTTAACACACTAAGTCTTCAGCTCCCCCTAAGCTGGACACATCTTGAAATCTCTTGGATGCTGCTTCTCTTTGCTTGGGCTCTGGACTTTTTCTCCAATCTTCTTGATGCTTGGAGCTTGATCATTCTTCAAGCTTTCTTTTCATCTTCCTTTCTATGGCCAAGCATCTTCTTTAGCTCCCAAGCTTTCTTTCTTCTGCCTCTCCCCCTTTGACCATGCCTCTCTCTCCCTTTGGCAAGATATGCTTTCTCTCCCCCTGTAGAAGATCATACAAAATCTCCCCTTAGGAAGCTTGAACATTCTCTTCCCATTTAGAGAACTTGAATGCTCTCTCCCCCTTTGACATTAAATTGCAAAGGTACCTACACACATGAAACAAGGAAAATACCTTTTAGTAGCACCTGTTAACAAAAGAAATCGAAAATGAAATTCATAACAGGTTATCATGTATGGAAGTAATCTCTAAGGGTTCAAATTTAATCCAAGGGTGAATTTGATCAAAACTAATACTTCCTATGAAGGTTTACACTCCCCCTCAATCCATTCTCTCCTTTTGTCAACAAGTTGACTAAGATATAACTATTTAGTTCAAGAAGAAGATGGTTTAACCAATTGAGGGTCAACTTCAAGGAAAGGATTAGACATGTTTAACTAAAAAGCTCAATATGATCAAATTACCAAAAGAAAGAAAGGCCAATGAGAAAAACAATCATGGATACAAATTGGAAAAACAAAGAATACCAATTGAGATTCAAGGATAATTCTATTAAAACAATCACTCTAAAATGGAGTTATAAAGAATATAACTATTAAGATAAATCCAAAATAGAGCTATCCATGATGAAATGGGGTTTATTAATCATAGCATCAATCAATTTAACTATGAAGAACATATGCTATGAAAGTTTTGAAATCATTTCATTCAATCAATAAATATGACTGTTAAAGTGCAAGATGAGTGAAATGAAATTCAAGCATGAAGCCAACCTCAACTAATAACCAACCAAGATTATGAATATATATATATAAACATGGTGGTCATGAGATTTACCTATATGTGCAAGAGAGGTGGCAAACATGAAAATTATGATGCTAATGAAATGTGACATGGAACAATAATATATGACTATGAAGTTCAATCCAGTGTACACAAGGTCTATCACATACACAAGATAAGACATCAATTGGATATGAAATCAATGGAAGATTATACCAAATGAAACCAATTGAATATGACAACATGATTAATAGCAAGGATGTGACAAACACAAAATTCCATCAAGCATCATAAAAGGGTATTCATCACTTTGAATGATATAACTAATGAGCATAGTGATGAACAAGGTAAATTGCAATGCAAAAGAATATTACTTGGTAATGCATGCAATTTCCAAAGTGTCAAAATCATATGAATTCAACAACTAAGATATCCATCAAACATATAGAAATGTGAGGAATGGATTTCAAAGAGTTTCATATGATCAAGAACACTACTATGAAGTTGAAACATGTATAAGGATGACATCATTTAGAGAATATACATGAATCAACATCATAACCATCCAAAAAGAAATGACTAGAAGGCATAGAGGATGGATTTTAATTCTAGTATGGTTTCTACAACTATAACTACTATCACAACCATACATGGAACCTAATGACATTTGCATATAAAAAGAATATAACTAAATAAGCAAAGATGCAAATGGCTTGAAACAACAATTGATCATGATTAAACTAGCTATGAAAGCTTTTAAAATCACAATCAATTAATCATGTATAGAAATGCAATGCGTCATATAAAAACCAATGCATGTATAAAACAAGATTTCAAGATTTTCTAAATCAATGCAAATGTGTAAATTCAAATGATGCTAATATGTTAATGCCACTACTAGAAAAAAGGATTTTTATATCGGCTAAAAACCGATATAAAAGACCTATTATATCGGTTTTTCAGTAAACTTCAAACCGATATAAGTACCCCCGATATAATAGATAACTATAACCGATATAATATGTGTATTATTTCATATCGGTTTTTGGACAACTGATGTCTTTTAAACCTGAAATTATAACACATATTACTGTAAAGCCGATATAAAAAAAGTGAAACCGATATAAAAAATATTTATAATATCGGTTTTTTGGGATTATATTATATCGTTTGTTCTGTAACCGATTTAATATTATATATGTATTTTTTTTTTTTTATAAATAGTCATTCTAGAAAGGGTCAGGTGACCTTACGGTCACCTGGCGGCTAGCCGCCCTTTGCAAGGGGGCTAGCCGCCAGACCCACGGTCAGCTTTCCAGTAAGCATTTTTTTTTCAGGATGATTTTCTGTGCTTCCTGCGGCTAACCGCCAGTGCACCTGCGGCTAGCCCCCAACTTTTCCTACGGCTAGCCGTGAGCCATCCTGATTTGAATGGCAGAATTTGTCTCCAGTAGAAAATTCATAACTTCCTCTTCTGAACTCGAAACAACATGATTCTTGATCCAAACGAAAGATTTATCAGAGGGCTACAACTTTCATGTTTTGAGATTTAACCCAGATTGAATGGAAAGTAGTGTAAACTCACCTTGAAGCGGACTGGTCACAGAAAAACAGCAACCCGAGTGAAGCAGAGTTGTCTCCAGTAGAAAATTCATAACTTCCTCTTCTAAACTCCAAACAACATGATTCTTGATCCAAATGAAAGATTTATCAGAGAGATACAACTTTCATGTTTTGAGATTTAACCCAGATTGAATGCAAAGTAGTGTAAAATCACCATGAAGCTGACTGGTCACAGAAAAACAGCAACCTGAGTGAAGCAGAGTTGTCTCCAGTAGAAAATTCATAACTTCCTCTTCTGAAATCCAAACAACATGATTCTTGATCCAAATGAAAGATTTATCAGAGGGCTACAACTTTCATGTTTTGAGATTTAACCCAGATTGAATGGAAAGTAGTGTAAACTCACCTTGAAGCGGACTGGTCACAGAAAAACAGCAACCCGAGTGAAGCAGAGTTGTCTCCAGTAGAAAATTCATAACTTCCTCTTCTGAACTCCAAACAACATGATTCTTGATCCAAATGAAAGATTTTTCAGAGGGCTACAACTTTCATGTTTTGAGATTTAACCCAGATTGAATGGAAAGTAGTGTAAAATCACCTTCAACTTCTGGCGGCTAGCCTCCAACTTGGAGGTGGCTAGCCGAACCAAGTTGGAGGCTAGCCTCCAACTTCTGGAGGCTAGCCGTCAACTTGGAGGCGGCTAGCCGAAACAGCAGGGAAAAAAAAATTGTGAAGAAACGCAGCAGGGAAAAAAAACAGCAGAAACACAGCAGGGAAAAAAAATACATAACAGCAGCAAGAAAAACAACAGCAGAGATCGTGAGAAAACAGAACAAAAAAAAAACAGAGAGAGAGAGAGAACAGAAAACAGTAGCAGCAGAAGAAAAGGGAAAGAAAGAAACGAAACAAAAAGAAAGGAAAGAACGTGATGTACCTGGCACCTGCACAGCGCCGGAAGAGCAGCTTCTTCCTCTTCGTCGTCGTCGTCTTCTTCTTCTCCGGAGAACGAGAGTGAGCGAGAGAGACAGGGAGAGCAGAGAGAGAGTAGAGAAAGCGAGAGTGAGAGAAGAGCAGAGAGAGCGAGAGTGAGAGGAAAGGGGTTTTTGGAGGGAGAGAAGCGCTGGGAAGAGAGGCGAGAGTGAGGAGAGAAGAGAGCGAGAGTGAGAGGAAAGAAGGAATGATGGAGAAAGAAAGAGAAGGGAGGGAAGGAAATAAAAAGAGGGAAAGGAAAAAAAAAGAGGGAAAGAAGGACTGAGCCCGCGCGGGGGATCAAGGGATTTGAGGTATATAATATCGGTTTCATAATAACCGATATAAATATTATTTATAACTGGCGGTTAGCCGCATGTGCACTTGCGGTTAGCCGCATGTGCACAGGCGGTTAGCCGCAGGACGTCTTGAAAAGGGAGGGAAGAAGGAAAAATAAAAAGGAGGGAAATAACCGATATAAAATATGTATATATAATATCGGTTCCATAATAACCGATATAAAATATGTGTATACAACCGATATAAAATATATGTATACAACCGATATAAAATATTTGTCTATAATATCGGTTTTATTGAAATTAATATCACATATTTTCCTAACCGATATTATATATAGAGATTATTATGTCGGTTCCAGTGTAACCGATATAAAAAAAAATTGACCGATATAAAAAAATATTAACCGATATAAAATACCTTGACTGAAGATATTATATCGGTTATATGAAAAACCGATATAGGGCAGTTTTTGCAACCGATATAAAAGCCCTTTTTTCTAGTAGTGTGCATCCATCAAATTGCAATATACAAAATTCCTAACATGTGAGAATAAGGTTGAAAAGGAGATACGTGATATTAACTTAGACACTAGAAAGGTTTGTATGGGCTGCAACTATACCGGTGCTACTATGGGAGGTAAAGTTACATTTTCTACTTTTCCTCCTCTCTGAGCGGAGGAAAAGTGGGGTGCAGCTTTCCCGTTGCTATTAGAAGCGGTAAAGTCCCAGTTGCCACTTTTATTCCTCTCTGAGCGGACGAAAAGTGGCGGTGCAGCTTTACCGCTGCTACAAGTGGCGGTAAAGTCTCATTTGCCACTTTTCCTTCACTTTGAGAGGTGGAAATCTTCACTAAAGCGGTCATGTTGTTCAAACCGATTTTTTACCCTTTTTTTTTTTTACATCTTGATCTTGTCATGGCTAGGGGCATAGGTCCAAACAATATATAATGGATGGCCATATATAATTAACTTTTAAATTGAATAAAATTAAATCACAACAAATACACGATATATTTCTTGTTTGGTAAGTGTACTTTACATGTGAAATGAATTTAATGGTTAATATAAGAGAGAAAAAAAGTAGAGGTTCAGTAAAACCAAAAGGTGGGAGTTCGGTTTTTTGAGATTCCCTTTTTAGAAGGAAGTGCTTTTTTATTTATAAGGTTGCTCGTGGATTGGGCCGGGCCCCTTTTGGTTGCGAATGGGGTTTAGGCTATAATAAATGGGTCGTGCTCAATTTTATTTTATTCAAACTAAGTGTTTGAGAGCTCAAATACCAGCCCGGCCCAAATATACATATAATGATAAGGGTGGGAGTAGTGAGGGGGGGGGGGGGGGGGGGGGGGGGGCTCAAACCCGTAACCTCTCACAGATGGTGATATGATCAGACCGGTTGAGATGGTCTTTGAGCTGGTAAGAAACTCATTTCTATGTTTCTATAAGTCTGACATCGGTCGGGCTCGGGCTTCATCATTTCCATGCGGGCTAGGCTCTGGCTAGCAAGTTCGGGCCCGACCGAAGCTTCGGCAAAGCTTCGGTTTTTAGTTTAAAAGTCGGGCCGTTTTGGGTATTCCTCGGCCTAGCCCAGCGTGGTCCATGAAAAGCCCTAGTTTTTTTTTTTTTCATTCAGAAGCTTGAGAATATATCTTTTTATATATATTTTTTGTTAAATGGACGAGGTGGTTTTAGAAATTTACAATCTTTCGATTTGACCCGCTCTCCTTTTTTTTCTCTTGAATTAAGCCTTCACTTTTACTTCACTGGTAAAGTAAGTTCACCAAATATGAAGTAGATAGCGAGTGAGAAGTGAACAAATAGGGTGGTGTCCGCTCGTGATTAAATCCGATAGTAAATAATCAATATCATTTGGGTTTTTATAATATATGAGAGAGACTGGTTTCCAATTCAATCTTGAAGCTGATTTTTTATTTAATTTTGACCATCTTCCTTATTTTGACTGTCTTAAAGACATATAAAGAGTTTCTTAGCCAAAATGGGTGGTGATACATGGAGCCCTCTTTCTTATTTTAACTCTCTTAACTAGTGATAAGAGAACAATTACTGAAGTAGGCAAAGGTGAAAATCCATAAATGTCCCTCATAGTTGGGTAACTCCTCCACATCTAGGATTGCAAACGGGTATCCGACTCTCCGATTACTCGGAAGTTCGGAACTGCAAAAAAGGGGGTTTGGAACCTATTTTAGGTTCCGATTCAAGAACGGGTCCGGGTTCGGAACCCAATTTCGGTTTCGATTGATAAATGGGTTCGGTTCCGGGTCCATTTAGGTTTCGACACGTGGACACGGGACCCATATTAGCCTTTAATATTGCAAATAGTACATCGAAATAAGCTTTTTTGGGGACATTATTAGGTATATTACTTGATGTAGTAGTCGTGATGCATCGTTAAAAGTTGAGTAATTTGTTTATTTTAATAAAAAAGAAGAATAAAGGAAAATTAGAATTGATTTTGGAAATAAATTCTAATCCTTTAGGTGGACTCGATTCCAAAATCGAATATGGGTTTTCCTATCAGAACTGGGACTAGATCCACCAAAACAAGTTCCGAGTCAAAACCAGAGACGTTATTTAGAAACAGGGCCGGGTCCACTATGGATCCGATCCGGAGACGTCCCGTTTGCAACCCTATCCACATCTCTTTCTTTGAGAAGGTGGCGGACCCAGGAATTTCATGTGGGCGGGGCTAAAATTTTCTAGAGTTTGCTAGACCTTTTTCCATATCAACAAATGGTGAGATAGAAGATTTGTTACACCTCAGAAAAAAGAAATAAGTAGTTAAAAATCAATTTCTATGATTTCATACCTGAAAGGCCTTTTGATATGAGGAATGAAATTGAATAGCTAATACCGTTTAATGGGGTTGCGTGTATGGCATCCTAAACACCCACTCCATTCCTCTATGGTTTTTTTTTTTTTTAATCTCAGGGTATCCCTACATTTGGTGGGATTGACAGTGTCCTAACCGAGCCCACACCCGGTTAGGGTATTCTTATATATTTTAACTTGTCTTAGTTTGAGCAACAATGAGCTTTCCAAAGACCCTTGGGCATATACTGAGAAAGAAGAGTAGAATATTAAAGTGGAACCAAATATATTATCTGTCAATAATAATATTTATTATATATTCAGATTAAGTCATCCTCGATGACTCTAGGAATCACATGTGGGCCATTAACTCTGCTAACATTATTATAAATATCTTCCAGAGTTGGTTAGCACTTCTTTATCCCTCTACTGTCATCTAGACATCATCTCTTCAACTAATCAAATCACCAGAACGTGGACCCACTAATCAAAAACCAAGGATTCGGTTTTCTAACCCCCCAAACAATCTTGTGGGAATAAGAATGAAATAAATCTTAAATGGTAGAAAGGTAGATTTAAAATCTATAGATAGCACAAAACTCAATTAAAAGATGAGTCCCTTGGCCTTAATATTTCCTAACAAATGATTTAGACCTTTGATTCATGAGCCAAGCTTTGTTGCTTTCCCATCTGGTTGGGCCTTAACCGACAAATGCTAGAGGTTATTTATTGATGAGCTCCACTTGGATGAAATGAATTCGATTAGAAATGGGCCCCATAGACATCGAACGTGTGTGAGAATAAGGTTGAAAAGGAGATACGTGATGTTAAGTTAGAAACGGGAAAGGTTTGTATGGGCTACAGCTATACCGGTGCTATTAGGGGAGGTAAAGTCGCATTTTCCACTTTTCCTCCTCTCTGCGTAGAGGAAAAGCCAGCTCTCCCTCTGGTTTTAGGGATGGTAAAGTCCCATTTGCCACTTTTCCTCCTCTCTGAGCGGAGGAAAAGTGGCAGTGCAGCTTTACTGCTACTACAAGTGGCGGTAAAGTCTCATTTGCCACTTTTCCTCCTCTGAAATCTTGACTAAAGCGGTCATGTTGTTAGAACCGATTTTTCACCTTTTTTTTTTTTTTACATCTTGATCTTGTCACGGGTAGGGGTATAGGTCCAAACAATATATAATGGATGGCCTTATATAATTAACTTTTAAATAGAATAATATTAAATCACAACAAGTACACGATATATTTCTTGTTTGGTAAGTGTACTTTACTTGTGAAGTGAAGTTAATGGTTAATATAAGAGAGAAAAAAAGTAAAGGTTCGGTAAAACCAAATGGTGGGAGATCAGATTTTTGAGATTCCCTTTTAGAAGGAAGTGCTTTTTTATTTATAAGGTTGCTCGTGGATCGGGACGGGCCCCTTTTGGTTGTGAATGCGGCTTAGGCTATAATAGATGGATCGGGCTCAATTTTCATTTATTTGAACTAAGTGGTTGGAGCTCGAATACCAGCCCGGCCCAAATATACATTGTGGGATATGTATTTGTAACTTAATGTGCTAGAATTTCTATGGTCAATATATATGTAACCCTAAATCTTGTAAGAGGAAAAAAGAAGTGAAGAGGGTTTCTGTTTTATGTGGACGTGGGCAACTTTGCTGAACCACATAAAATTACTGTATTATCATGTGTGATTACTTGTTGGTTTGATTATTTGTGCATCGTGGTAGATCGTCAATAACATTTAATTTCTGCTTCGCCACCCAACATATTTGATAAATAAACAAATATAAAACGTTGAATCACTCCTTGTTACAGTACCATCCCATTCATTTTTACTTTTGGACTATAATAATACATAAAAATGTAAATTCCATCACACTTCCTTTCTTTAGACCATAGCTTGAGCAATCTGGTAAAATGTAAGTTCCATCACACTGCCTATACACCAACCTCATCCTTTTGGGCCTTCCTTGAAACCATACTTTCTTGCATGGCAGTGCCATATATTGGTAATTCAGTACCACCTCCTCTCTCATGCTCCTCTTCTAAAATCCTTCCATCAGCACTGGTAATCTTGTTAATATCATTTCCCTTTCCCCATAGAACTGTGTAGAGTCCAACAATTATCACAACAGACCCTGCGACACTGCAAAAACAACAACAACAATCAACTGACCAACCTCATACCACTCTCACAAAAATACTGTTTTCGGGTCATTTCTTTTCTCATGAAAATGTCCAGAAATTTTCAAATTTTGCGTTTTTCGTGGAAAATGACCATGAAATGTTCTGAAGAACTTAATAATTTTCTTCGTGAAACTTTTAATTTTTTGAGATATTTTGAAAATACTGTAGTGTTAATAGGTAATTCGTGTTTCATGATTTGAATTAACACTGCAATGTTTTGAAAAAAGTTTTCAATATTTGTAAAATAGCAACACATGAGCTAATAATTTTAACACTGCAATGTACAAGCCATGAGAAGAATTGACATACCTTCCAACATGTAATCTTTCTTCTAAGATGGCCAAACCAACAATAGCGACAATGATGAGCATCAAAGGGTTGAACAAGGAGACAAATAGAGGACCTTTCTTTTGAATGCTCCAATTCATTAATGAAAGTCCAATTGCAGAGCAAAAAAATCCCTAAATTCAATTAGGAAAATGATGCTAGTTAGAATTCTTGGGTTCAAAGAAGCTACTTAAAAAAAAATCTACCCTTCTATCCTTTCCCTTTTAAGCAGCATGATGAATCCTACTCTTGTTCTTCTCTGATTTATAGGTAAGATTGAGGATGGTCTCATTTGGATGACAATGGACAAGGAGTTTTTTCCTTTCTGTGTATAAAAAAATTAATAAAGACATTTCTGTGTGCTCACTCCATGTAATGTGCGTGTGTGCAGAAGCATGAATTACCGCGATCAAATGATCAATCAACCATACAAGCAAAGAGAAAATCGCACAGAGATATACGTGATTCGGCAAATTCGTCTACGTTTATGAGAAAGAAACTTGACTTTCCTTACTTTGCCTCACGTGGTTCGAAAGACTCCGATACTCACGGGAGAGAGAGCTCTCACACCTTTCACAGAGTCAAGGGTTATATATAATCTCCACTTTCTTACCTGTCAAAGAAAGCTCCAGTGCAATGACCAAAATACTCATGATCGTGAACCTGGTCATCGGCCAACCGAATGAACCAATCCAATTTCCAACCGGATGAACCAATCCGGTCAAACCGGAATACCAGACATAAACCCAACACTCTATGCGTGCCAATCTCAACGGTTAGATTGGAATGTTTTGACATTGATTAGAGTTGGGCGCCAAATGCCAGTATGATTTGAGGATTGTAGCCATATATTTAATGGCAACAAAGTTAGCAGGTTATACTTTCACTTCTAGTGATATCAGGCCTACCTCTAATTCATACTTAGAACTTTGATGACCTTCCAATTCCTCTTTGATCCTGTGATTGGAATTCAATGAAATGGGGTTCACTGCAAGGTTCACAACTCTCCTTTTTTCGAGAGCATCGAAGCTGCTGAATTTTCATACTGCATTTCTGCAAATACAAAAGGCTTCCAAGCTCCTTCAGCCTCAAATCAGCTGTTTTGTTTGGCACTTATTCCATGAGAAAACCCCAACCAGTATCTGGGCTAAATCTATAGGTATTCAGCTAGCTTCATGCTACCAACTCTATTTCTCTCACCAAGAAAAACATCAAGCAAACCTCCCTCATCCTACAATTTTTTCTCCAGCACCTCTATGGGGGGATTTTTTTTCTGAAACTTCTACTAAAGCCAGAAAGGTTGGGGCTGAGTGCAGTTTTTTTCTATTACAAGAAAAAAAAAAAAAAAGCATCCTTAGTTAACTCAAGCTGGAATCCTAATCCTCTCAGTCTTCTAAACTAAAAAAATCCTTAGCTAAACGAGCGAAACTCCATAGTGGGACCCACCTATTAAAATTTAAACCACTTAAAATAAACGCCTTCCAGGTATATAAGGCATCCTCAAAATTCTACTACAATCCAAGTTTGTTTCATTGTTGGATTGATTACTGTTTGATGGGAAACGTGATAAACTCACATAAAATTTAAGGATACCCCATTATTTCTGGAGACCGTTTATTTTCTACCGTTCGGATTCCTATAGCTGGTCTCCACTTTGGAGTTCCATTTCTTTAACTCAGGATTTCTCTAGGTCAAAGCCTAGGGAGATCTGAACTCTTCGAGTTGATAATCAACTTGTCAAGAGGGTTTCAACTCAATTCATTTATCCAATATATGACCAGGTGTAGTCAACTCGCCACTCAACATATGATGTGAGAACTAGGGGGGACAATTCTATTACTATTGCTACTGTAACAAGACTTACAGAGTATGTCACTGCAATAAGTCTGATGTTCCAACCAAGTGCCCATTGGGAGATGTCCCTCTCCACACATGCTGCCACAATCAGACACTCAATGCATGCCATGAAATACATAATTGCTGAGCTTGTGTAAGGAGAATTAAAACTCTTGCCCATTTTGGCCTGAAAAAAAATGAGGCTATGTTAGGTACTAAGAAGAGTCAAAGGCATGGTATACAATACATGTAAGGAATACAGTAAAACATGAAGGTTCTAATATTATAAAAATGAGGAATTTCAGCGAGCGCCTTTAATTTAGGAGTGTCCAATGTTGTACACGGTGAGGATTGAAAATCTCACACTAACATTTGTGTGGATTCTTGCAGGAGAAAATTTTACAAAAAAGGGCATGCAACCTGTTCTCGGATCTATGAGGATATGAGGATAGGATTTGAGTCATTATGTGTTCCAATATATTGATCTAGATCCCTTAATCAATTTTAGTTGTATGATAAAAATGATTTGTTTGAGGAGTCTAAAAATGATTTTAGTTTAATTTTGGCTCAAAAATAGACATGGCCTGACTCTACATGCCAAAATGTCAAGCCTAAAAACCCTTGCAAAAAAATTGTCAAGCTTGAGTACAGGCCGTGAGCCAAATAAATTTAATTATTAGATAGTATATTATTTCATTTAAAGTTGAAAATTAAATTTGTCTAGCTATGTAGGCCTACCACCATCTCCTTTTGTTTCAACCATGAAATATGAGATTTGTATTCCAAGAGCTAATTTCTTTTAGTAGGTTTCAACAATCATATTATGCGTTATAACCACATAATGAATAACACTAAGAGTTGTTTGATTTGGAAAACTAAATGCAACTCTACGTAATTTATCAACAAATAAATAAATAATATTAAATGTTATTATAATAACAGTGTATTAATTTATTATAGATATTGAATATACATACATACACACTCATTATAGTAGGTTATAAACGGGTCAGAGCCAGGGCCAGGCTGAGTTATATCACATGGGCTTACATTTTAGTCCCGGCCTTGACCCACGGACTTTTAAGCATTGGTCCAAGTCCAGAACAAGGAGGGTCAAGGGCCCATTTCTAGCCCTGCATAGGAGCTAAGTCGGATCCAATTCAAAACTGAGTCCATCTTCTGAAAAAACATACCGAAGAAAAGACGTACCAGATAGGGTTGCAAACGAGTATCTGATTCTCCGATTACCCGAAAGTTCCGACCCGTAAAAAAACGGGTCTGAAACCTATTTTAGATTCCAATTCATAAATGTGTCCGGGTCCGGAACCCAATTTAGGTTCCAATTGATAAATGGATTCGGTTCCGGGTCCATATAGGTTCCGACCCATGGACCCAAGACCCGGCATATGAGCCTTTGATATTGCAAATTGTACTTCAAAATTAACTCTTTTTTTTTTTTTTTTTTTACATTTATATATGTATATATATATTTATAATATTGGAGGTAGTAGACTTGACCTACTGTTATAAGCTGAATGATATGCTTATTTTAAGAAAAATGAAGAATAAAGAGAAATTAGAATCAATTTTGGAACTAGATTCCAATCCTTTAGGTGGATCCGGTTCCGCGTTTTCCTATTAAAATCGAGTCTGGAATCAATAAAACAGGTTCCGAATCAAAACCGGATCCGGAACCGGAACTGTTATTTATAAACGAGTCTGGATTAGGGTCCACTATAGTTCCAATCCGAAACCGTTCCGTTTGCAATCCTAGTACTAGGGTTTGACCCATGACTGCCCAGCTCGTTTACATTCCTTTAAGAATGGTGTGGTTTCTAGTATACTTGGGACCCATTAGGCGTCGGTGGGGCCATCCCCATGAACATTATTAATTTTTCTTCAACAATTAGTATCAGAGCAATTTGGTTGATCGCTATCGTGTTTAATTTATGATAAAAAGAAAAATCAGGTTTAGTAAAATGTAATACATAGGAGATGTTGACTGATATCTTGACCTGAACTATAAACCAGATTGACCATCCGAGGGAACCCCCAATTACAAGAGCAGAGCCCAGAATTATGTTGGTTTTACCATCTGAACTTTTGTGAGCCAGGTTTTCTACATATCTCCAGTGAATACTGGATTCAGGCATCTTAATGAGATTCCCTTTGTAAAATGTCATAAACATGGCACCACCCACACATAGTAGTGTTCCTACAATCTTAGCCTGATCAGCCAATCTCTTGATACCAACTTTCTCCAATCTGCAAATTCATAGGGACCAAACAAGTCATTACCAGTGATTGTTACAAATTATGCAAATTCTGGACACATTTGAGGTGAGATTGATGGCAGTTGGTGCCCAAGTGTTTTTTTTAATACCCAAAAGACCCGAATTGAGAAAATCAGGTAGGGGTCAAAACTCAAGATTTGGACTGCAATTTTAAATTTGGGGCCGGATTCAGGTCCATGGGTTTCATAGCTGAGGTTCCAAATACCTGATGCCAGCACCACATGTCTAATTACTTTATAATAGCAATCTGACTATTATCCCCTGCATGGGCGGACCCAGGAAATTCAACTTGGGGGGCTCCATGTAAAAGAAACATTGGGAGAGGGGGCAAATGTAAAAAAAAAAGCCCATTAATTTTTCAAATATGTAGAGGTTTTAAAAAGAATTAACTTTTTTCAGGAATGGGTGGGGGCTTCAGACCCATGCACCTGACTCCACCCTTGACACCACATATGGGTTCCCATTTTAGCAATTTGGGTCCAAGCTCTGGATCAACCCAACCCAATTTTCAACCCAAAGACTTACCTGAAAAGAACTGCCATGATGAATGTAATAGCTGGGAGAAGATTGCCCAGTGCAACTGCAATAGTTGGGGTGGTTAATTTAAGCCCTAAAAAATAAAAACATTGGTTCATGGTGACCCTGCACACCACCATACAACAAAAACTCATCAAGATTTTCAAGACACCATTAATAAATAAATAAATGAATCTATCATTAAAAAAAAAACAAAAAAACGAAGCTATTAAAAGAAATAGATAAATAAATGAAGCAGAGATGGCCACTCACCCAAACAAGGAAGAGAGGAAAAGTTGGAAGAGAACAGTCTTTGTGAACTTAGGCCTTGTCTTCCTAAAACCATCAAATGAAAAAGAAATGAGTGAGAGAGAGAGAGAGAGAGAGAGAGAGAGAGAGAGAGAGATCTTCAACTTGGCTGGACAATATTAATCAATAGACCCTTGTACCAGAGAGATCTTCAACTTGGCTGGACAATATTAATCAATAGACCCTTGTACTAGACCTGTTTTATCTTACATATTAGGCCATGTTAGTTTTTCAAGTGGTATAGTAAGATTATAGTAAAGTAATCCTAGCCGCCAAAAAATTTACTTTCCATGTTTGGTTAGTGTAGGAAAGTAAAGTTTCAGCCAAAAAAAATTGCACTTTTTCCCAAAATAACTTTACCTCATAAAACACACGTAAAGTGGTTGCTTTACCACTTTACTGACCTCTCATTACTCTGTCTCATGAAAACTAATGTAATTTTATTTTTCTAAAAAGTATATTTTTTTTCTTTGGAGGAACCTGGGGTTGATATCCAGACCTCTATGGTCCTGACCACTCGGCCAACCCCTTGGGGTTTAAAAAAAGTATACTCATATATAATAATTACTTATTTCAATAATTTGACATTTACTATAAATTACTTAATTGAAAAATAAAATAAGCATGCCCTAGAGGTTTTATTCATTTGAACTTTTCAGTCAAAATCTAAAAAAGATGCTAACACCAAGAAAGTGGTTAAAAAGTAAAATGAATAGTCAAATAAATAAAAATTATATAAATTTTAACAAAAAAACTATAAGAAGAGAAAATATTTATATAAAAAACAAAATGACATGTAGGTGGGACCAATTAACCCACATGAATCATGAATCCTTAGAGACCATTTTGTAGGGTTGATGGGTCAGAACCATATAGCTGACCCGGACTCAGACCTATTTCTAAATAATTGTTCTGATTTCAAACGTGGTTCCAAATCAAAACATATTTCGTGGGTTCCAGTTTCAAACCTGATTCATATAGGACCCAAATTCGCTTCCAAAACCAGGTCCAACTAGATGACTAGAATCCAGTTCCAAAATCGGTTTTAACTTTTAATATCTTTTCATTTTTTTTTATTTTTTTCTTAAAATAGGGATATCATTCAACTTATAACAGGTGTATCAAGTTTACTACCTCTAAAGTTAAACATAAAAATGTCCCACCAAAGTTGATCTTCTTTAGCTATTGTTTACAACATTAATGACTCGTGTGCCGGCTTGCCGAGTCTCAGTCCACGACTCAAAACTTGTATGGATCCAGAACCGAACCCGTTTATCAATTATAACCTAAATTGGGTTCCGGACCTGAACCTGTGTATGAGCCGGAACCTAAAACAAGTTTAGTTTTTTATGGGTCGGAACCTCCAGATAATAATGATGAATTAGATGCCAGGCCACATCCCTACCTGTTTGTGCCTATTCCCATCAAATATAAGAAATTTGTATTTATTTGGATCATCAAATATGGAAAATCTGTGTAGCTGTAAATATGAGAGATATGAGAGATTGCTCTGCCTAAAGTCTATCAGTAGGGCCTACACCTGAAATCTAAACGGCTTAGAATCTCCACATATTGTCTTAGATCTCACGACCCAAATTTGAAGATTGAGCACACATAAAATGTATTATTAGAATAGAAAACAAAAGCTATTTCAAGGATGTTTGGGTGCAGTTTTACACATGTACTCAAAGATGGGAATAGAGTGGCTCATTCTCTTACAAAACACGCAAAAGTTTGAGTGTTTCTAGCATATTTGGTTAGAGGGGTCACCATTTCTAGAAAATCTAGTACTATTTGATGTTCTTTCTCTCAAAAAACCCGAAAACAAAAGGAATCAAATCTTGTGTTTCACACTATATATGATCCATCTGACTGTGGGACAACTCCCATAGATAAAGAAACGTGGAATTGTGATTTTGAGAAAAATCAGCCCCACTGATGGAACTCTATGGATGGACTTCTAGTTTGCACGTTTTGGGGGTAGCTCAGTTGGCCTAGGACTACGGTTTGCACCCGGAGGTTGTGGGTTCAAAACTGATCTACCACACTGGGGCCACAGGGGAATTTTACCCGGCTTTCTCTCCTGGGCCCGTAGGGATTATTCTGGTCCAAAGGGCTGGGAACCCTACGTTATTCCAAAAAAAAAAAAAAAAAAAAAAAGATGGACTTCATTAACTCATCATAACACATTCATGGAACTCATTTAAGCATAAACCAAACACTAAACAGACTACATCTGTATGTTCACAACAAAATCTCTATTTCTACATCCCTGTAATTGCATCATTATAGCACACATATCAAATCCTGACCGTGGAAATCGGTTTCCTCTCTTTGTTTTGCCATGAACCAAATTTCCAATCCAATCTAAAGAGCTGTTCCACCATCAGATTGATCGATCATAAAATGTCTCTTGAAAGATCAATCCAACAGTTGGATTGGTTAGAAGCTGAAACTAGGAGGAACAATAATTTTTAGTGGCATGGATTCCTCTTAAAGGCCTTCCTGATGGAATAGATATAGGGATAGCCTAATGCACCCAGATGACTAGATATGTAGTAATTATATGTGAATGTGTCTTTCAAAAAAAAAAAAAAAAAAAAAAAAGCCCTCTAATCCACAACATGTGAATGTATGATCTGTCGTACTTAGGGATCTCCGTCTGAAATAAGTCTAGAGTAAAGAACTAGAAGCCTTAACGGAAAATTATATGGACTAGAGGCCTTAAATGTCAATATTAAGGGACCTCTCGCTAATTTTCTCTAAAAAAAAATAGTGATATACTACAATACAAATTTACCTCTCCCAGAAATAAGCAAATGGGCCAGTGAAAACAACGGCCACGATCTGTCGATAAGCAGTCATCACAAAAGGATTCAGGCCAGAATTCATGGCCAGCTTTGACGCCACATTCATTCCTGCAAAAATGAGTTGAACTATCACCATTGCCAATATGGGCATGAATGTATCTGTCATCTTCTCTCTCCTATTTCTTCCTTGTCTGATCTCTCTACAAGCAAAAGAAGAGAAGAAACCAAACCAACAGTTTATACACATGCAAGGTTGCACACCACACACAGCATCAAAACCCACATGCAGGCCTTCTTATATACAAGAAGAAGGACCCCAAAAGAAATTAGAGATAGGTACTTTGTGGGGCCCAGGATATCTTTCCTTTTGTATGGATTTGATTGAGGCAGTGCAAAAGAGAAGACTTAGGTTTCCTAGACTACAAGTCCACAACACCTGTGATCATGCATGGATCTCCATCTTTTCCTGTTTTGCTTCTTGTCGACTTCCACCCCAGGTGGCAGCTTATATCATTAAATGACCTGGATTTTTAAGGTTAGAGTAAAGGCTCAACCTGGATTTTGAATCCCACTTGGAATTCACCATTTTCAAATGTTTTTTTTTTTTTGAAAGGTAATTTTTTATTTAATGGTAAAAAAAAAATTTCGAAATATTTTTTCCTTTTAAATATTGGCCAATACATACTGCAACAAATATGAATCAATCTTTCAAGAAATCAAAACAAGGTGTCATTGTAATACTTAGTTAACATTTGCGTCAGCACCAATCTAGGAACCAATAATGATACTTTAACCCATAGCCATAGTTACCCAGTTCACAGTTGGATTAATTTGCATTTGAGTTTTCAATTTGTAATTTGAGATTTGGCTTGATTAGGAAATTAGACTGATCGAGTAGGTTCATTTGATCTGCTTCTTAATTTATCTGTTTCAGAGTTGGAGTTTGACAAGTTTAATACACTAGCTCATTTGTGCCGATGATAGAAGTCCATTACTAGAGCCTACATCTAAAAATTGAAAATGGGCTTAGTATGTTTTTTTAATTTTTTTTTCATATTGTTTGAAATTAGTAATGATCTAAGACAAGAAACCTACACCTTGGTGTTTATCGTCTTTATCAGAATGCTGATGGGTTCAGATCACAAATTGGGGCCCACAAGAGAGCAAATAAATCAGAATAATGGGATTAGGAGAAGCTTTGATTGTACTGATAACATGATCATAAAAAGTAATGACATAAATTGTATCCAGGATTGAGATGATCACATACCTGATGCTTGGAAGTAGGAAGATTGAACTAGATAAAGACTTGAGATTCTACAGCTAATGGGTGGTGATTTCCTGATCTTGTGTTGTGCGTTATTCAAGGACACCAGATTGCTCATATAGCTAGAGGTCAATGCAAGTCTTGGGTCAATGCAAGTCTTGGACGGTTGAGATTGACTGGCTTAAAGTTCACAGTAGGCCTTGAAATCTGGAAGGGCTGAGATGGATGCCATCTCCTTGTTTGTGGACGAAATGCTACATAAACAGCATTAAATTTGGAGTAGGGGTGTTTCCTTTTTTTGCCAACTTTCCAATCCGGGGCTTGGGTCTGAATGAGTGACTTTGTCATCACCATAAACGCTGTAGTCAAAGCTTTATTCCATATCTCAAGATAAAAAAAAAATTACTATTATTGGTGGAAGGGGTCGTATGAACAGCATGGCATCTTAGATTTCAAACTTGGCCCCTACTTGCCATAGATAGTATGATATTGCATCACTTTAAATCTGATTCAAGTTTTGTGGGGGCCTACGTACCTACGTCACATCCAACTCATTAATGTTTTCGACCTCCGAGTTTAGACAATGTCCGAAATTTCACTTCAAACGAAGTCATGACATATATACATCATTGAATTGCTCGTGTATGAAATATATATCCGCCCTTTCTGGAATAATCAATTTAATGGTGTATGTCATTATGATTAAACATGATTTCTCATGTTTATAATTATTAGGGTAGAGCTGTACTGCATTGGATTATTAGCTTCCCCCTTCTTCAATGCATTGTGGGGCCCACCTTTTTAAAATCCGAGCCATTCATTAGCATTAGCAACCATCATTATTATATATTTAGATTAAGTCATCCTCGATGACTCCAAGAATCAGATGAGGGCCATTAACTCTGCTAACATTATTATAAATATCTTCCAAAGATGGTTAGGACTTCTTTATCCCTCTACTGTGATCAAGACATCATCTCTTCAACTAATCGAATCACCAGAACATGGACCCACTAATAAAAAACCAAGGATTCGGTTTTCCAACCACCCAAACAATCTTGTGGGAATGAGACTGAAATAAATCTTAAATGATAGAAAGGTAGATTTAAAATCTATAGATAGCCCAAAACTCAATTAAAAGATGGGTCCCTTGGCCTTAATAATTCCTAACAAATGATTTCGATCTATGATTTATGTGCCAATCTTTGTTGCTTTCCCATCTGGTGTGGGCCTTAACCGACAAATGCTAAAGGTTATTTATTGATGAGCTCCACTTGGATGAAATGAATTCGATTAGAAATGAGCCCCACAGACATCGAACGTGTGTGAGAATAAGGTTGAAAAGAGATACGTGATATTAACTTAGACAGGGGAAATGTTTGTATGGGCTGCAGCTATACCGACGCTATTAGGGGAGGTAAAGTCGCATTTTCCATTTTTCCTCCTCTCTGAGCAGAGGAAAAGTGGCGTGCAGCTTTCCCCCTACTTTTAGGGGCGGTAAAGTCCCATTTGCCACTTTTCCTCCTCTCTGAGCGGAGGAAAAGTGGCGGTGCAGCTTTACCGCTGCTACTAGTGGCGGTAAAGTCTCATTTGCCACTTCTCCTCCTCTCTAAGAGGAGGAAATCTTGACTAAAGCGGTCATGTTGTTCAAACCGATTTTTTACCCTTTTTTTTTTTTTACATCTTGATCTTGTTACGGGTAGGGGCATAGGTCCAAACAATATATAATGGGTGGCCATATATAATTAACATTTAAATAGAATAATATTAAATCACAACAAATACATGATATATTTCTTGTTTGGTAAGTGTACTTTACTTGTGAAGTGAAGTTAATGGTTAATATAAGAGAGAAAAAAAAAGTAAAGGTTCAGAAAAACCAAAAGGTGGGAGATCAATTTTTTGAGATTCCCTTTTAGAACGAAGTGCTTTTTTATTTATAAGGTTGCTCGTGGATCGGGCCGGGCCCCTTTTGGTTGTGAATGGGGTTTAGGCTATAATAGATGGGTCGTGCTCAACTTTCCTTTATTTGAACTAAGTGGTTGAGAGCTCAAATACCAGCCCGGCCCAAATATACATATAATTATAAGGGTGGGAGTATTGAGGGGTGGCCTCAAACCCGTGACCTCTCACAGATGGTGATATGATCAGACCGGTTGAGCTGGCCTTTGAGCTGGTAAGAAACTCATTTCTATGTTTCTATAAGTCTAACATTGGTCGAGCTCGGGCTTCATCATTTCCATGTAGGCTAGGCTCCGGTTAGCAACTTCGAGCCCGACCGAAGCTTCGGCAAAGCTTAGGTTTCTACTTTCAAAGTCGGGCCGTTTTGGGCATTCCTCGGCCTAGCCCAGTGTGGTCCATGAAAACCCCTAGTTTTTTTTTCTTCATTCAGAAGCTTGAGAATATATCTTTTTATATATTTTCTTTGTTAAATGGACGAGGTGGTTTTAGAAATTTACAATCTTTTGATTTGACCCGCTCTCCTTTTTTTTTCTCTTGAATTAAGCCTTCACTTTTACTTCACTGGTAAAGGAAGTTCACCAAATATGAAGTAGATAGCGCGTGAGAAGTGAACAAATAGGGTGGTGTCTGCTATTGATTAAATCCGACAGTAAATAATCAATATCATCTGGGTTTTTATAATATATGAGAGAGACTGGTTTCCAATTCAATCTTGAATCTGATTTTTTATTCAATTTTGACCATCTTCCTTATTTTGACTGTCTTAATGACAGATAAAGAGTTTCTTAGCCAAAATGGGTGGTGATACATGGAGCCCTCTTTCCTATTTTAACTCTCTTAGTGATAAGAGAACATTAACTCTAGTAGGCAAAGGAGAAAATCCATAAATGTCCCTCGTAGTTGGGTAACTCCTCCACATCTAGGGTTGCAAACGGGTATCCGACTCTCCGATTACTCGGAAGTTCGAAACTGCAAAAAAGGGAGTCTGGAACCTATTTTAGGTTTCGATTCAAGAACGGGTCCAGGTTCGGAACCCGATTTCGGTTCCGATTGATAAATGGGTTCAGTTCCGGGTCCGTTTAGGTTCAGACACGTGGACACGGGACCCAGATGAGCCTTTAATATTGCAAATAGTACCTCAAAATCAGCTTTTTTGGGGACATTATTAGGTATTATACTTGATGTAGTAGTCGTGATGCACCATTAAAAGTTGAGTAATTTTCTTATTTTACTAAAAAATGTAGAATAAAGGGAAATTAGAATCGATTTTGGAAATAAATTCCAGTCCTCTAAGTGGATCCGATTCTGAAATCGAATATGGTTTACCTATCAGAACCGGGACTAGATCCAACAAAACAGGTTCCAAGTAAAAACCAGAGACGTTACTTAGAAACGGGGCCGGGTCCTCTACGGATCCCATCCGGAGACGTCCCATTTGCAACCCTATCCACATCTCTTTTTTTGAGATGGTGGCGGACCCAGGAATTTCATTTGGGCGGGTCTAAAATTTTCTAGAGTTTGCTAGACCTTTTTCCACATCAACAATTGGTGAAAGAGAAGATTTGTTGCACTTCAGAAAAAAGAAATAAGTAGTTAAAAATCAATTTCTATAATTTCATACGTGAAAGGCCTTTTGATATGATGAATGAAATTGAATAGCTAATACCGTTTAATGGGATTGCGTGTATGGCATCCTAAACACCCTCTCCATTCTTATATGATTTTTCTTTTTTCTTTTTTTTTTAATCTAAGGGTATCCTTACTTTTGGTGGGATTGACAGTGTCCTAACCGAGCCAACACCCAGTTGGGGTATTCTTCAATATTTTAACTTGCTTAGTTTGAGCAACATTTGAGGTTTCCAAAGACCCTTGGGCATATACTGAGAAAGAAGAGTAGAATATTAAAGTGGAACCAAATATATCATCTGTCATTAATAATATTTATTATATATTCAGATTAAGTCATCCTCGATGACTCTAGGAATCACATGTGGGCCATTAACTCTGCTAACATTATTATAAATATATTCCAGAGATGGTTAGGACTTCTTTATCCCTCTACTGTGATCAAGACATCATCTCTTCAACTAATCAAATCACCAGAACGTGGACCCACGAATCAAAAACCAAGGATTCGGTTTTCCAACCACCCGAACAGTCTTGTGGGAATGAGAATGAAATAAATCTTAAATGATGGAAAGGTAGATTTAAAATCTACAGATAGCCCAAAACTCAATTAAAAGATGGGTCCCTTGGCCTTAATATTTCCTAACAAATGATTTAGATCTTTGATTCATGTGCCAATCTTTGTTGCTTTCCCATCTGGTGTAGGCCTTAACCGACAAATGCTAGAGGTTATTTATTGATGAGCTCCACTAGGATGAAATGAATTTGATTAGAAATGGGCCCCATAAACATTGAACGTGTGTTAGAATAAGGTTGAAAAGGAGGTACGTGATATTAACTTAGACACGGGAAATGTTTGTACGGGCAGCAGCTATACCGCTGCTATTAGGGGCGGTAAATTCCCATTAGCCACTTTTCCACCTCTCTGAGCGGAGGAAAAGTGGCAGTGCAGCTTTACTGCTGCTACAAGTGGCGGTAAAGTCTCATTTGCCACTTTTCCTCCTCTCTGAGAGGAGGAAATCTGGACTAAAGCGGTCATGTTGTTAAAACCGATTTTTTACCTTTTTTCTTTTACATCTTGATCTTGTCACGGGTAGGGGCATTGGTCCAAACAATATATAATGGATGGCCATATATAATTAACTTTTAAATAGAATAATATTAAATAACAACAAATACATGATATATTTCTTGTTTGGTAAGTGTACTTTACTTGTGAAGTGAAGTTAATGGTTAATATAAGAGAGAAAATAAGTAATGGTTCGGTAAAACCAAAAGGTTGGAGATCAGTTTTTTGAGATTCACTTTGAGAAGGAAGTACTTTTTTATTTATAACGTTGCTCGTGGATCGGGCGGGGCACCTTTTGGTTGCGAATGGGGTTTAGGCTATAATAGATGGGTCGTGCTCAATTTTCTTTTATTTGAACTAAGTGGTTGAGAGCTCGAATATCAGCCCGGCCCAAATATACATATAATTATAAGGGTGGGAGTAGTGAGGAGGGGCCTCAAACCCGTGACCTCTCACAGATGGTGATATGATCAGACCGGTTGAGCTGACCTTTGAGCTGGTAAGAAAATCATTTCTATGTTTCTATAAGTCTAACATCGGTCGGGCTCGAGCTTCATCATTTCCATGCGGGCTAGGCTCTGGCTAGCAAGTTCGGGCCCGACCGATGCTTCGGCAAATCTTAGGATTCTACTTTCAAAGTCGGGCCGTTTTGGGCATTCCTCGGCCTAGCCCAGCGTGGTCCATGAAAACCCCTAGTTTTTTTTTCTTCATTCAGAAGCTTGAGAATATATCTTTTTATATATTTTTTTTCGTTAAATAGACGAGGTGGTTTTTGAAATTTACGATCTTTTGATTTGACCCGCTCTCCTTTTTTTTCTCTTGATTTAAGCCTTCACTTTTACTTCACTGGTAAAGGAAGTTCACCAAATATGAAGTAGATAGCGAGTGAGAAGTGAACAAATAGGGTGGTGTCCGCTCGTGATTAAATCCGACAGTAAATAAACAATATCATCGGGGTTTTTATAATATATGAGAGAGACCGGTTTCCAATTCATTCTTGGAGCTGATTTTTTATTCAATTTTGACCATCTTCCTTATTTTGACTGTCTTAATGACAGATAAAGAGTTTCTTAGCCAAAATGGGTGGTGATACATGGAGCCCTCTTTCCTATTTTAACTCTCTTAGTGATAAGAGAACATTAACTGAAGTAGGCAAAGGAGAAAATCCATAAATGTCCCTCGTAGTTGAGTAACTCCTCCACGTCTAGGGTTGCAAACGGGTATCCGACTCTCCGATTACTCGGAAGTTCGGAATTGCAAAAAAGGGGTCTGGAACCTATTTTAGGTTCCGATTCAAGAACGGGTCCGGGTTCGAAACCCAATTTCGGTTCCGATTGATAAATGGGTTCGGTTCCGGGTCCATTTAGGTTCCGACACGTGGACACGGGACCCAGATGAGCCTTTAATATTGCAAATAGTACCTCAAAATCAGCTTTTTTGAGGCAATATTAGGTATTATACTTGATGTAGTAGTCGTGATGCGCCGTTAAAAGTTGAGTAATTTGCTTATTTTAATAAAAAAAATGTAGAATAAAGGGAAATTAGAATCGATTTTGTAAATAAATTTCAGTCCTCTAGGTGGACCCGGTTCCGAAATCGAATAGGGGTTTCCCTATCGGAACCGGGACTAGATCCAACAACACAGGTTTTGAGTCAAAACCAGAGACGTTATTTAGAAACGGGGCCGGGTCCTCTACGGATCCCATCCGGAGACGTCCCATTTGCAACCCTATCCACATCTCTTTCTTTGAGATGGTGGCAGAACCAGGAATTTCATTTGGGCGGGGCTAAAATTTTGTAGAGTTTGCTAGACCTTTTTCCACATCAACAAATGGTGAAAGAGAAGATTTGTTGAACTTCAGAAAAAAGAAATAAGTAGTTAAAAATCAATTTCTATAATTTCATACGTGAAAGGCCTTTTGATATGATGAATGAAATTGAATAGCTAATACCGTTTAATGCGGTTGCGTGTATGGCATCCTAAACACCCTCTCCATTCTTATATGATTTTTCATTTTTTTTTTAATCTCAGGGTATCCCTACATTTGGTGGGATTGACAGTGTACTAACCGAGCCAACACCCAGTTGGGGTATTCTTCAATATTTTAACTTGCTTAGTTTGAGCAACATTTGAGGTTTCCAAAGACCCTTGGGCATATACTGAGAAAGAAGAGTAGAATATTAAAGTGGAACCAAATATATTATCTGTCATTAATAATATTTATTATATATTTAGAATAAGTCATCCACGATGACTCCAGGAATCACATGTGGGCCATTAACTCTGCTAACATTATTATAAATATCTTCCAGAGATGGTTGGGACTTCTTTATCCCTCTACTGTGATCAAGACATCATCTCTTCAACTAATCAAATCACCGTAACGTGGACCCACTAATAAAAAACCAAGGATTCGGTTTTCCAACCACCCAAACAATCTTGTGGGAAAGAGAATGAAATAAATCTTAAATGATAGAAAGGTAGATTTAAAATCTATAGATAGCCCAAAACTCAATTAAAAGAGGGGACCCTTGGCCTTAATATTTCCTAACAAATGATTTAGTTCTTTGATTCATGTGCCAATCTTTGTTGCTTTCCCATCTGGTGTGGTCCTTAATCAACAAATGCTAGAGGTTATTTATTGATGAGCTCCACTTGGATGAAATGAATTCGATTAGAAATGGGCCCCATAAACATCGAACGTGTGTGAGAATAAGGTTGAAAAGGAGATACGTGATATTAACTTAGACACGGGAAAGGTTTGTATGGGCTACAGCTATACCGATGCTATTAGGGGAGGTAAAGTCGCATTTTCCACTTTTCCTCCTCTCTGAGCGGAGGAAAAGTGGCGGTGCAGCTTTACCGCTGCTACAAGTGGCGGTAAAGTCTCATTTGTCACTTTTCCTCCTCTCTGAGATGAGGAAATCTTGACTGAAGCGATCATGTTGTTAAAACCGATTTTTTACCTTTTTTCTTTTACATCTTGATCTTGTCACGGGTAGGGGCATAGGTCCAAACAATATATAATGGATGGCCATATATAATTAACTTTTAAATAGAATAATATTAAATCACAACAAATACACGATATATTTCTTGTTTGGTAAGTGTACTTTCCTGGTGAAGTGAAGTTAATGGTTAATATAAGAGAGAAAATAAGTAATGGTTCGGTAAAACCAAAAGGTTGGAGATCAGTTTTTTGAGATTCACTTTGAGAAGGAAGTACTTTTTTATTTATAACGTTGCTCGTGGATCGGGCGGGGCACCTTTTGGTTGCGAATGGGGTTTAGGCTATAATAGATGGGTCGTGCTCAATTTTCTTTTATTTGAACTAAGTGGTTTAGAGCTCGAATACCAGCCCAGCCCAAATATACAAATAATTATAAGGGTGGGAATAGTGACGGGGGGCCTCAAACCTGTGACCTCTCACAGATGGTGATATGATCAGACCGGTTGAGCTAGCCTTTGAGCAGGTATGAAACTCATTTCTATGTTTCTATAAGCCTAACATCGGTCGGGCTCGGGCTTCATCATTTCCATGTGGGCTAGGCTCTGGCTAGCAAGTTCTGGCCCGACCGAAGCTTCGGCAAAGCTTAGGTTTCTACTTTAAAACTCGGGCCGTTTTGGCCATTCCTCGGCCTAGCCCAGCGTGGTCCATGAAAACCCCTAGTTTTTTTTTCTTCATTCAGAAGCTTGAGAATATATCTTTTTATATATTTTTTTTCGTTAAATAGACGAGGTGGTTTTTGAAATTTACGATCTTTTGATTTAACTCGCTCTCCTTTTTTTTCTCTTGAATTATGCCTACACTTTTACTTCACTGGTAAAGTAAGTTCACCAAATATGAAGTAGTTAGCGAGTGAGAAGTGAACAAATAGGGTGGTGTCCGCTCGTGATAAATCCGACTGTAAATAATCAATATCATCTGGGTTTTTATAATATAAGAGAGAGACCGGTTTCCAATTCAATCTTGAAGCTGATTTTTTATTCAAATTTGACCATCTTCCTTATTTTGACTGTCTTAATGACAGATAAAGAGTTTCTTAGCCAAAATGGGTGGTGATACCTGGAACCCTCTTTCCTATTTTAGCACTCTTAGTGTTAAGAGAACATTAACTAAAGTAGGCAAAGGAGAAAATCCATAAATGTCCCTCGTAGTTGGGTAACTCTTCCACATCTAGGGTTGCAAACGGGTATCCGACTCTCCGATTACTCGGAAGTTCTGAACTGCAAAAAAGGGGGTCTGGAACCTATTTTAGGTTCCGATTCAAGAACGGGTCCGGGTTCGAAACCCAATTTCGGTTTCGATTGATAAATGGGTTCGGTTCCGTGTCCATTTAGGTTCCTGCACGTGGACACAGGACCCAGATGAGCCTTTAATATTGCAAATAGTACCTCAAAATCAGCATTTTTGGGGACATTATTAGGTATATAACTTGATGTAGTAGTCGTGATGCTCCGTTAAAAGTTGTGTAATTTGCTTATATTAATAAAAAAAGAAGAATAAAGGGAAATTGAAATCGATTTTGGAAATAAATTTCAGTCCTCTAGGTGGACCCGGTTCCAAAATCGAATAGGGGTTTTCCTATCGGAACCAGGACTAGATCCAATTAACAAAACAGATTCCGAGTCAAAACCAGAGACGTTATTTAGAAACGGGGCCGGGTCCACTACGGATCCGATCCGGAGACGTCCCGTTTGCAACCCTATCCACATCTATTTCTTTGAGATGGTGGCGGACCTAGGAATTTCATTTGGGCGGGGCTAAAATTTTCTAGAGTTTGCTAGACCATTTTCCACTTCAACAAATGGTGAAAGAGAAGATTTGTTGCACTTCTGAAAAAAGAAACTAGTTGTTTAAAATCAATTTCAATAATGTCATACGTGAAAGGCCTTTTGATATGATCAATGGAATTGAATAGCTAATACCGTTTAATAGGGTTGTGTGTATGGCATCCTAAACACCCTCTCCATTCTTATATGATTTTTCTTTTTTCTTTTTTTTTTAATCTAAGGGTATCCCTACATTTGGTGGGATTGACAGTGTCCTAACCGAGCCAACACCCAGTTGGGGTATTCTTCAATATTTTAACTTGCTTAGTTTGAGCAACATTTGAGGTTTCCAAAGACCCTTGGGCATATACTGAGAAAGAAGAGTAGAATATTAAAGTGGAACCAAATATATCATCTGTCATTAATAATATTTATTATATATTTAGAATAAGTCATCCACGATGACTCCAGGAATCACATGTGGGCCATTAACTCTGCTAACATTATTATAAATATCTTCCAGAGATGGGTAGGACTTCTTTATCCCTCTACTGTGATCAAGACATCATCTCTTCAACTAATCGAATCACCAGAACGTGGACCCACTAATCGAAAACCAAGGATTCGGTTTTCCAACCACCCAAACAATCTCGCGGGAATGAGAATGAAATAAATCTTAAATGATAGAAAGGTAGATTTAAAATATGTTGGTAGCCCAAAATTCAATTAAAAGATGGGTCCCTTGGCTTTAATATTTCCTAACAAATGATTTAGATCTTTGATTCATGTGCCAATCTTTGTTGCTTTCCCATCTGGTGTGGGCCTTAACCGACAAATGCTAGAGGTTATTTATTGATGAGCTCCACTTGGATAAAATGAATTCGATTAGAAATGGGCCCCACAGACATTGAACATGTGTGAGAATAAGGTTGAAAAGGAGATACGTGATATTAACTTAGACACGGGAAATGTTTGTATGGGCTGCAGTTATACCGGTGCTATTAGGGGAGGTAAAGTGGCATTTTCCACTTTTCCGGAAAACTGGCTGTGCAGCTTTACCGCTGCTACAAGTAGCGCTAAAGTCGCATATGCCACTTTTCCTCCTCTCTGAGAGGAGGAAATCTGGACTAAAGCGGTCATGTTGTTAAAACCGATTTTTTACCTTTTTTCTTTTACATCTTGATCTTGTCACGGGTAGGGGCATTGGTCCAAACAATATATAATGGATGGCCATATATAATTAACTTTTAAATAGAATAATATTAAATAACAACAAATACATGATATATTTCTTGTTTGGTAAGTGTACTTTACTTGTGAAGTGAAGTTAATGGTTAATATAAGAGAGAAAATAAGTAATGGTTCGGTAAAACCAAAAGGTTGGAGATCAGTTTTTTGAGATTCACTTTGAGAAGGAAGTACTTTTTGATTTATAACGTTGCTCGTGGATCGGGCGGGGCACCTTTTGGTTGCGAATGGGGTTTAGGCTGTAATAGATGGGTCGTGCTCAATTTTCTTTTATTTGAACTAAGTGGTTGAGAGCTCGAATACCAGCCCGATCCAAATATACAAATAATTATAAGGGTGGGAGTAGTGAGGGGGGGCCTCAAACCCGTGACCTCTCACAGATGGTGATATGATCAGACTGTTTGAGCTGGCCTTTGAGCTGGTAAGAAATTGATTTCTATGTTTCTAAAAGTCTAACATCGGTCGGGCTCGGGCTTCATCATTTCCATGTGGGCTAGGCTCTGGCTAGCAAGTTCTGGCCCGACCGAAGCTTCGGCAAAGCTTAGGTTTCTACTTTAAAACTCGGGCCGTTTTGGCCATTCCTCGGCCTAGCCCAGCGTGGTCCATGAAAACCCCTAGTTTTTTTTTCTTCATTCAGAAGCTTGAGAATATATCTTTTTATATATTTTTTTTCGTTAAATAGACGAGGTGGTTTTTGAAATTTACGATCTTTTGATTTGACCCGCTCTCCTTTTTTTTCTCTTGATTTAAGCCTTCACTTTTACTTCACTGGTAAAGGAAGTTCACCAAATATGAAGTAGATAGCGAGTGAGAAGTGAACAAATAGGGTGGTGTCCGCTCGTGATTAAATCCGACAGTAAATAATCAATATCATCTGGGTTTTTATAATAGATGAGAGAGACCGGTTTCCAATTCAATCTTGAAGCTGATTTTTTATTCAATTTTGACCATCTTCCTTATTTTGACTGTCTTAATGACAGATAAAGAGTTTCTTAGCGAAAATGGGTGGTGATACATGGAGCCCTCTTTCCTATTTTAACTCTCTTAGTGATAAGTGAACATTAACTGAAGTAGGCAAAGGAAAAAATCCATAAATGTCCCTCGTAGTTGGGTAACTCCTCCACGTCTAGGGTTGCAAACGGGTATCCGACTCTCCGATTACTCGGAAGTTCGGAATTGCAAAAAAGGGGTCTGGAACCTATTTTAGGTTCCGATTCAAGAACGGGTCTGGGTTCGGAACCCGATTTCGGTTCCGATTGATAAATGGGTTCAGTTCCGGGTCCGTTTAGGTTCAGACACGTGGACACGGGACCCAAACGAGCTTTTAATATTGCAAATAGTACCTCAAAATCAGCTTTTTTGGGGACATTATTAGGTATTATACTTGATGTAGTAGTCGTGATGCACCATTAAAAGTTGAGTAATTTTCTTATTTTACTAAAAAATGTAGAATAAAGGGAAATTAGAATCGATTTTGGAAATAAATTCCAGTCCTCTAGGTGGACCCGGTTCCGAAATCGAATATGGGTTTTCTTATCGGAACCAGGACTAGATCCAACAAAACAGGTTCCAAGTAAAAACCAGAGACGTTACTTAGAAACGGGGCCGGGTCCTCTACGGATCCCATCCGGAGACGTCCCATTTGCAACCCTATCCACATCTCTTTTTTTGAGACGGTGGCGGACCCAGGAATTTCACTTGGGCGGGGCTAAAATTCTCTAGAGTTTGCTAGACCTTTTTCCACATCAACAAATGGTGAAAGAGAAGATTTGTTGAACTTCAGGCAAAAGAAATAAGTAGTTAAAAATCAATTTCTATAATTTCATACGTGAAAGGCCTTTTGATATGATGAATGAAATTGAATAGCTAATACCGTATAATGGGGTTGCGTGTATGGCATCCCAAACACCCTCTCCATTCTTATATGATTTTTCTTTTTTCTTTTTTTTTTAATCTAAGGGTATCCCTACATTTGGTGGGATTGACAGTGTACTAACCGAGCCAACACCCAGTTGGGGTATTCTTCAATATTTTAACTTGCTTAGTTTGAGCAACATTTGAGGTTTCCAAAGACCCTTGGGCATATACTGAGAAAGAAGAGTAGAACATTAAAGTGGAACCAAATATATCATCTGTCATTAATAATATTTATTATATATTTAGAATAAGTCATCCACGATGACTCCAGGAATCACATGTGGGCCATTAACTCTGCTAACATTATTATAAATATCTTCAAGAAATGGTTACGACTTCTTTATCACTCTACTGTGATAAAGACATCATCTCTTCAACAAATCAAATCACCAGAACGTGGACCCACTGATCAAAAACCAAGGATTCGGTTTTCCAACCACCCGAACAATCTTGTGCGATTGAGAATGAAATAAATCTTAAATGATAAAAAGGTAGAATTAAAATCAATAAATAGCCCAAAACTCAATTAAAAGATGGGTCCCTTGGCCTTAATATTTCCTAACAAATGATTTAGTTCTTTGATTTATGTGACAATCTTTGTTGCTTTCCCATCTGGTTTGGGCCTTAACCGACAAATGCTAGAGGTTATTTATTGATGAGCTCCACTTGGATGAAATGAATTCGATTAGAAATGGGCCCCATAGACATCGAACGTGTGTGAGAATAAGGTTGAAAAGGAGATACGTGATATTAACTTAGACACGGGAAATGTTTGTATGGGCTGCAGTTATACCGGTGCTATTAGGGGAGGTAAAGTGGCATTTTCCACTTTTCCGGAAAACTGGCTGTGCAGCTTTACCGCTGCTACAAGTGGCGGTAAAGTCTCGTTTGCCAATTTTCCTCCTCTCTGAGAGGAGGAAATCTTTACAGAAGCGATCATGTTGTTAAAACCGATTTTTTACCCTTTTTTTTTTTACATCTTCATCTTGTCACGGGTAAGGGCATAGGACCAAACAATATATAATAGATGGCAATATATAATTAACTTTTAAATAGAATAATATTAAATAACAACAAATACATGATATATTTCTTGTTTGGTAAGTGTACTTTACTTGTGAAGTGAAGTTAATGGTTAATATAAGAGAGAAAAAAAAGTAAAGGTTCGGTAAAACCAAAAGGTGGGAGATCAGTTTTTTGAGATACCGTTTTGGAATGAAGTGCTTTTTTATTTATAAGGTTGCTCGTGGATCGGACCGGGCCCCTTTTGGTTGCGAATGGGGTTTAGGCTATAATAGATGGGTCGTGCTCAATTTTCTTTTATTTGAACTAAGTGGTTGAGAGCTCCAATACCAGCCCGCCCACATATACATATAATTATAAGGGTGAGAGTAGTGAGGGGGGCCTCAAACCCGTGACCTCTCACAGATGGTGGTATGATCAAACCGGTTGAGCTGGCCATTGAGCTGGTATGAAACTCATTTGTATGTTTCTATAAGTCTAACATCGGTCGGGCTCGGGCTTCATCATTTCCATGTGGGCTAGGCTCTGGCTAGCAAGTTCTGGCCCGACCGAAGCTTCGGCAAAGCTTAGGTTTCTACTTTAAAACTCGGGCCGTTTTGGCCATTCCTCGGCCTAGCCCAGCGTGGTCCATGAAAACCCCTAGTTTTTTTTTCTTCATTCAGAAGCTTGAGAATATATCTTTTTATATATTTTTTTTCGTTAAATAGACGAGGTGGTTTTTGAAATTTACGATCTTTTGATTTGACCCGCTCTCCTTTTTTTTCTCTTGAATTAAGCCTTCACTTTTACTTCACTGGTAAAGTAAGTTCACCAAATATGAAGTAGATAGCGAGTGAGAAGTGAACAAATAGGGTGGTGTCCGCTCGAGATTAAATCCGACTGTAAATAATCAATATCATTTGGGTTTTTATAATATATGAGAGACCGGTTTCCAATTCAATCTTGAAGCTGATTTTTTATTCAATTTTGAGCATCTTCCTTATTTTGACTGTCTGAATGACAAATAAAGAGTTTCTTAGCCAAGATGGGTGGTGATACATGGAGCCCTCTTTCCTATTTTAACTCTCTTAGTGATAAGTGAACATTAACTGAAGTAGGCAAAGGAAAAAATCCATAAATGTCCCTCGTAGTTGGGTAACTCCTCCACGTCTAGGGTTGCAAACGGGTATCCGACTCTCCGATTACTCGGAAGTTCTGAACTGCAAAAAAGGGGGTCTGGAACCTATTTGAGGTTACGATTCAAGAATGGGTTTGGGTTTGGAACCCAATTTCGGTTCCGATTGATAAATGGGTTCGGTTCCGAGTCAATTTAGGTTCCGACACGAGGCCCAGATAAGCCTTTAATAGTGCAAATAGTACCTCAAAATCAGCTTTTTTGGGGACATTATTAGGTATTATACTTGATGTAGTAGTCGTGATGCACCATTAAAAGTTGAGTAATTTTCTTATTTTACTAAAAAATGTAGAATAAAGGGAAATTAGAATCGATTTTGGAAATAAATTCCAGTCCTCTAGGTGGACCCGATTCCAAAATCGAATATGGGTTTTCCTATCGGAACCGGGACTAGATCCAACAAAACAGGTTCCAAGTAAAAACCAGAGACGTTACTTAGAAACGGGGCCGGGTCCTCTACGGATCCCATCCGGAGACGTCCCATTTGCAACCCTATCCACATCTCTTTTTTTGAGACGGTGGCGGACCCAGGAATTTCACTTGGGCGGGGCTAAAATTCTCTAGAGTTTGCTAGACCTTTTTCCACATCAACAAATGGTGAAAGAGAAGATTTGTTGCACTTCAGAAAAAAGAAATAAGTAGTTAAAAATCAATTTCTATAATTTCATACGTGAAAGGCCTTTTGATATGATGAATAAAATTGAATAGCTAATACTGTTTAATGGGGTTGCGTGTATGGCATCCTAAACACCATCTCCATTCATATATGGTTTTTCATTTTTCTTTTTTTAAATCTCAGGGTATCCCAACATTTGGTGGGATTGACAGTGTCCAAACCGAGCCAACTCCCGGTTGGGGTATTCTTATATATTTTAACTTGTCTTAGTTTGAGCAACATTGAGCTTTCCATAGACCCTTGGGCATATACTGAGAAAGAAGAGTAGAATATTAAAGTGGAACCAAATATATCATCTGTCATTAATAATATTTATTATATATTTAGAATAAGTCATCCACGATGACTCCAGGAATCACATGTGGGCCATTAACTCTGCTAACATTATTATAAATATCTTCCAGAGATGGTTAGGACTTCTTTATCCCTCTACTGTGATCAAGACATCATCTCTTCAACTAATGAAATCACCAGAACGTGGACCCACTAATAAAAAACCAAGGATTCATTTTTCCAACCACCCAAACAATCTTGTGGGAATGAGAATGAAATAAATCTTAAATGATAAAAAGGTAGAATTAAAATCTATAAATAGCCCAAAACTCAATTAAAAGATGGGTCCCTTGGCCTTAATATTTCCTAACAAATGATTTAGATCTTTTATTCTTGTGCCATTCTTTGTTGCTTTCCCATTTGGTGTGGATCTTAACCGACAAATGCTAGAGGTTATTTATTGATGAGCTCCACTAGCATGAAATGAATTTGATTAGAAATGGGCCCCATAGACATCGAACGTCTGTGAAAATAAGGTTGAAAAGGAGATAGACGATATTAACTTAGACACGGGAAAGGTTTGTATGGGCTGCAGTTATACCGGTGCTATTAGGGGAGGTAAAGTGGCATTTTCCACTTTTCCTCCTCTTTGAGAGGAGGAAAACTGGCTGTGCAGCTTTACCGCTGCTACAAGTAGCGCTAAAGTCGCATATGCCACTTTTCCTCCTCTCTGAGAGGAGGAAATCTGGACTAAAGCGGTCATGTTGTTAAAACCGATTTTTTACCTTTTTTTTTTTACATCTTGATCTCGTCACGGGTAAGGGCATAGGTCCAAACAATATATAATGGATGGCCATATATAATTAACTTTTAAATAGAATAATATTAAATAACAACAAATACATGATATATTTCTTGTTTGGTAAGTGTACTTTACTTGTGAAGTGAAGTTAATGGTTAATATAAGAGAGAAAATAAGTAATGGTTCGGTAAAACCAAAAGGTTGGAGATCAGTTTTTTGAGATTCACTTTGAGAAGGAAGTACTTTTTTATTTATAACGTTGCTCGTGGATCGGGCGGGGCACCTTTTGGTTGCGAATGGGGTTTAGGCTGTAATAGATGGGTCGTGCTCAATTTTCTTTTATTTGAACTAAGTGGTTGAGAGCTCGAATACCAGCCCAGCCCAAATATACATATAATTATAAAGGTGGGAGTAGTGAGGGTCCTCAAACCCGTGACCTCTCACAGGTGATATGATCAGACCGGTTGAGCTGGCCTTTCAGCTGGTAAGAAACTCATTTGTATGCTTCTAAAAGTCTAACATCGGACGGGCTCGGGCTTCATCATTTCCAAGCGAGCTAGGCTCTGGCTAGCAAGTTCGGGCCCGACCGAAGCTTCGGCAAAGCGTAGGTTTCTAGTTTAAAAGTCGGGTCGTTTTAGGCATTCCTCGGCCTACCCCAGCATGGTCCATGAAAACCCCTAGTTTTTTTTTTTTTTTTCATTCAGAAGCTTGAGAATATATCTTTTTATATATTTTTTTTCGTTAAATAGACGAGGTGGTTTTTGAAATTTACGATCTTTTGATTTGACCCGCTCTCCTTTTTTTTCTCTTGAATTAAGCCTTCACTTTTACTTCACTGGTAAAGTAAGTTCACCAAATATGAAGTAGATAGCGAGTGAGAAGTGAACAAATAGGGTGGTGTCTGCTCGTGATTAAATCCGACAATAAATAATCAATATCATCTGCGTTTTTAACAATATATGAGAGAGACCGGTTTCCAATTCATTCTTGAAGCTGATTTTTTTATTCAATTTTGACCATCTTCCTTATTTTGATTGTCTTAATGACAGATAAAGAGTTTCTTAGCCAAAATGGGTGGTGATACATGGAGCCCTCTTTCCTATTTTAACTCTCTTAGTGAGAAGAGAACATAAACAGAAGTAGGCAAAGGAGAAAATTCATAAATCTCCCTCGTAGTTGGGTAACTCCTCCACATATATGGTTGCAAACGGGTATCCGACTCTCCGATTACTCGGAAGTTCGGAACAACAAAAAAGGGGGCCTGAAACCTATTTTAGGTTCCGATTCAAGAACGGGTCCGGGTTCGGAACCCAATTTCGATTCCGATTCACAAATGGGTTCAGTTCCGGGTACATTTAGGTTCCGACCGTGGACACGGGGCCTAGATGAGCATTTAATATTGCAAATAGTACCTCAATATCATCTTTTTTTGGGACATTATTAGGTATAATACTTGATGTAGTAGTCGTAATGCACCGTTAAAAGTCGAGTAAATTGCTTATTTTAATAAAAAAGAAGAATAAAGGGAAATTAGAATCGATTTTGGAAATAAATTCCGGTTCTCTTGGTGGACCCGATTCCAAAATCGAATATTTGTTTTCCTATCGGAACCGGGACTAGATCTAACAAAACAGGTTCCGAGTCGAAACCAAAGACGTTATTTAGAAACGGGGCTGGGTCCACTCCGGATCCGATCCAGAGACGTCCCGTTTGCAACCCTATCCACATCTCTTTCTTTGAGATGGTGGCGGACCCGGGAATTTCATTTGGGCAGGGGTAAAATTTTCTAGAGTTTGCTAGACCTTTTTCCACATCAACAAATGGTGAAAGAGAAGATTTGTTGCACTTCAGAAAAAAGAAATAAGTAGTTAAAAATCAATTTCTATAATTTCATACGTGAAAGGCCTTTTGATATGATGAATAAAATTGAATAGCTAATACTGTTTAATGGGGTTTCGTGTATGGCATCCTAAACATCATCTCCATTCTTAAACGGTTTTTCTTTTTTTATTTTTTTTAATCTCAGGGTATCCCTACATTTGGCGGGATTGACAGTATCCTAACCGAGCCAACACCCGGTTGGGGTATTCTTATATATTTTAACTTGTCTTAGTTTGAGCAACATAGAGCTTGCTAAAGACCCTTGGGCATATACCGAGAAAGAAGGGTAGAATATTAAAGTGGAACCAAATATATTATCTGTCATTAATAATATTTATTATATATTTAGAATAAGTCATCCACGATGACTCCAGGAATCACATGTGGGCCATTAACTCTCCTAACAATATCAGAAATATCTTCCAGAGATGGTTAGAACTTCTTCATCCCTCTACTGTGATCAAGACATCATCTCTTCAACTAATCAAATCACAAGAACGTGGAACCACTAATCAAAAACCAAGGATTCGGTTTTCCAACCACCCAAACAATCTTGTGGGAAAGATAATGAAATAAATCTTAAATGATAGAAAGGTAGATTTAAAATCTATAGATAGCCCAAAACTCAATTAAAAGATGGGACCCTTGGCCTTAATATTTCCTAACAAATGATTTTGATCTTTGATTCATGTGCCAATCTTTATTGCTTTCCCATCTGGTGTGAGCCTTAACCAACAAATGCTAGAAGTTATTTATTGATGAGCTCCACTTGGATGAAATGAATTCAATTAGAACTGGGCCCCATAAACATCGAACGTGTGTGAGAATAAGGTTGAAAAGGAGATACGTGATATTAACTTAGACACGGGAAAGGTTTGTATGGGCTGCAGCTATACCGGTGCTATTAGGGGAGGTAAAGTCGCATTTGCCACTTTTCCTCCTCTCTGAGCGGAGGAAATCTTGACTGAAGCGGTCATGTTGTTAAAACCGATTTGTAAAGTTTTTTTTTTTTTTTACATCTTGTTCTTGTCACGGGTAAGGGCATAGGTCCAAACAATATATAATGGACGGCCATATATAATTAACTTTTAATTAGAATAATATTAAATCACAACAAATACATGATATATTTCTTGTTTGGTAAGTGTACTTTACTTGTGAAGTGAAGTTAATGGTTAATATAAGAGAGAAAAAAACTAAAGGTTCGGTAAAACCAAAAGGTGGGTGATCAGTTTTTTGAGATACCCTTTTGAAAGGAAGTGCTTTTTAATTTATAAGGTTGCTCGTGGATCGGGCCGGGCCCCTTGTGGATGCGAATGGGGTTTAGGCGATATTAAATGGGCCGTGCTCAATTTTCTTTTATTTGAACTAAGTGGTTGAGAGCACAAATACCAGCTCGGCCCAAATATTGATAAAATAATATGGCGGGAGTAGTGAGGGGGGGCCTCAAACCCGTGACCTCTCACAGATGGTGATATGATCAGACCGGTTGAGTTGGCCTTTGAGCTGGTAAGAAACTCATTAGTATGTTTCTACAAGTCTAACATCGGTCAGGCTCGTGCTTCATCATTTCCATGCGGGCTAGGCTCTGGCTAGCAAGTACGGGCCCGACCGAAGCTTCGGCAAAGCGTAGGTTTCTTGTTTAAAAGTCGGGTCATTTTGGGCATTCCTCGGCCTTCCCCAGTGTGGTCCATGAAAACCCCCATTTTTTTTTCAATCAGAAGCTTAAGAATATATCTTTTTATATATTTTTTTCTGTTAAATGGACGAGGTGGTTTTTGAAATTTACAATCTTTTGATTTGACCCGCTCTCATTTTTTTCTCTTGAATTAAGCCTTCACTTTTACTTCACTTGTAAAGTAAGTTCACCAAATATGAAGTAGATAGCGAGTGAGAAGTGAACAAATAGGGTGGTGTCCGCTCGTGATTAAATCCGACAGTAAATAATCATTATCATCTGGGTTTTTCACAATATATGAGAGAGACCGGCTTCCAATTCAATCTTGAAGCTGATTTTTTATTCAATTTTGACCATCTTCCTTATTTTGACTGTCTTAATGACAGATAAAGAGTTTCCTAACCAAAATGGGTGGTGATACATGGAGCTTTCTTTCCTATTTTAACTCTCTTAGTGATAAGAGAACATTAACTGAAGTAGGCAAAGGAGAAAATCCATAAATCTTCCTCGTAGTTGGGTAACTCCTCCACATCTAGGGTTGCAAACGGGTATCCGACTCTCCGATTACTCGGAAGTTCGAAACTGCAAAAAAGTGGGTATAGAACCTATTTTAGTTTCCGATTCAAGAACGGGTCCGGGTTCGGAACCCAATTTCGGTTCTGATTGATAAATGGGTTTGCTTTCGAGTCCATTTAGGTTCCGACACGTGGACACGGGACCCAGATGAGCCTTTAATATTGCAAATAGTACATCAAAATCATCTTTTTTTGGGACATGAAAAGGTATAATACTTGATGTGAAAGTCCTGAGGATCCTAACCCTAGAGGGGGGCGGGGGGGGGGGGGGGGTGAATAGGGTGAGCTACAATTGTGACCAATTTAGACAAATTTAACTTCTTAACAAAAACTAGTCACATGTGATGATTAATCAAACAATATGCGGAAGCTAATATAAACAATCACCACAAAAGCAAGCACCACAACACCAAGGTTTATAGTGGTTCGGCCTCAATGCCTACGTCCACTACCGGCTTGTGATCCAATCACCCCACCGGATTTCCACTAAGTATACTTTTTACTAGGCTAAGCAATAACCCTTACAATGTTGTTTTTCTAGGCTAAACAACAACCTCTCAATGTGCTTTTCTAGGCTAAGCAATAACCTTTACAAGATGCTTTTCTTAGGCTAAGCAATAACCTTTGCAAGATGCTTTTCTTAGGCTAAGCAATAACCTTTACAAATAAAGATTTCTCTAAGATGGTGTCTTCACAAAAGATCACTCTAAGAGATACAATTTAAGCACAATGGAGTTGCCTCTTAAATAGGCTAATGTGAAAGTGAAATTCCAATTACAATCATACACTAAAACAAGTTAAAGTGAGTGCACAAGTGTATGAATGTTCTACTTGAATCAATTTCTACAATGATGCTCCTAAATGAATGCTTGATGCATTTTAAAATCAAAGCTTATAAAATGATGATTGAAGAGAAAACTAATCACATAAAGATTCAAACAACTTTGAAGAAATGAACTAAACAAGTTGTATGAATGTTAAAGTCTAAGAACACATGTGATTAGGATAAGAGAGTTTGCAAACCAATCTAATTTACCAAAGATGATATTGAGTTTGCTAAACAACTCAAGAAATCATGCATAAGTGAAAATACAAAGATTTAAGCATGCATGGATTTCATTTTAATGGAAATCAAAATACAAGTAAAGATCTACCTTTTTAAAACTCAAGCATTTGATTTCCAAATGGCCCTCTAGCCTTTCCAACTTCTTCCCCTTTCTTTGGCTCCAAAATGGTCTCAAAAGTTCATGTATCAAGCCTTGAAAAAGGTTGGAAATGAATGGACTTTATAATGAAAAACAGTCCAACAGCTAGTCCTCGGTCGACCTGCAAACAGGTCTCGGTCGACCGGGACCACACAACGGTAAAAAAAATGATCGTTGGGCTCCAGGGGCCCAGTTGGCCTGCAGTGTTCCCGGTCGACCGGGACCTCTGGGCCGGTCGACCGGCGACACTGCTGGACCACCCCCTGGATCAAAAAATCCCAACTTTTGCATATTTGAAGGTTTTCCTTTGTGGGGATTTTTGGGGCCACTAAACCAAGCTTGGTAACATGTTTTAAATCAACTTAAGATGTTTAAAAAACATGAAACACACAAAGCCTAAAATAATTTGGAAGATTTAAAACATAGGCTAGCTTGATTTCTAAAAACTCTTTTCACATAAAAATGCATACAAAAATGATTCTGAAAGAGATGAATGCATGCAAGGCACAAACCTAAATTCTCAATATGATTTCACAAAAGTAATGCACAAAGAATTAGGTTTTCAAAAGAGTTTGGATTCTAAAACCAATGCATCCAAGTATAAAAACAAAACATGCATAAAACAATACTTTTACAAATCTTAAAAGCAATGCATGTATAAAACCAGATTTCAAGGTTTTCTAAAACAATGCAAGTGTGAAAATTCAAATGATGCTAAAGTGAAAATGCATCCATCAAATTGCAAATACAAAATTCCTAACATGATGTAGTAGTAGTGATGCACCGTTAAAAGTTGAGTAATTTGCTTATTTAAATAAAAAAGAAGAATAAAGGGAAATTAGAATCGATTTTGGAAATAAATTCCAGTTCTCTAGGTGGACCCGGTTCCGAAATTGAATTTGGGTTTTCCTATCAGAACCGGGACTAGATCCAACAAAATAGGTTCCGAGTCGAAACAAGAGACGTCCCGTTTGCAACCTTATCCACATCTCTTTCTTTGAGAAGGTGGTGGACCCAGGAATTTCATTTGGGCGGGGGTAAAATTTTCTAGAGTTTGCTAGACCTTTTTCCACATCAACAAATGGTGAAAGAGAAGATTTGTTGCACTTCAGAGAAAAGAAATAAGTAGTTAAAAATCAATTTCTATAATTTCATTCATGAAGGGCCTTTATATATGATGAATAAAATTGAATAGCTAATACTGTTTAATGGGGTTGCGTGTATGGCATCCTGAACACCATATCCATGCTTTTTTCTTTTTTTTTAATCTCACGGTATCCCTACATTTGGTGGTATTGACAGTGTCCAAACCGAGCCAACACCCGGTTGGGGTATTCTTATATATTTTAACTTCTCTTAGTTTGAGCAACATTGAGCTTTCCATTGACCCTTGGGCATATACTGAGAAAGAAGAGTAGAATATTAAAGTGGAGCCAAATTTATTATCTATCATTAATAATATTTATTATATATTTAGATTAAGTCATCCTCGATGACTCCAGGAATCACATGTGGGCCACTAACTCTGCTAACATTATTATAAATATCTTCCAGAGATGGTTAGGACTTCTTTATCCCTCTACTGTGATCAAGACATCAACTCTTCAACTAATCAAATCAGTAGAACGTGGACCCACTAATCAAAAACCAAGGATTCGGTTTTCCACCCACCCAAACAATCTTGTGGGAATGAGAATGAAATAAATGTTAAATGATGGAAAGGTAGATTTAAAATCTATGGATAGCCCAAAACTCAAATAAAAAATGGAACCCTTTGCCTTAATATTTCCTAACAAATGATTTAGATCTTTGATTCATGTGCCAATCTTTGTTGCTTTCCCATCTGGTGTGGATCTTAACCAACAAATGCTAGAGGTTATTTATTGATGAGCTCCACTTGGATGAAATGAATTCGATTAGAAATGGGCCCCATAGACATCGAACGTGTGTGAGAATAAGGTTGAAAAGGAGATACATGATATTAACTTAGACACGAGAAAGGTTAGTATGGGCTGCAGCTATACCAATGCTATTAAGGGAGGTAAAGTCGCATTTTCCACTTTTCCTCCTCTCTGAGCGGAGGAAAAGCGGCATGCAGCTCTCGCTCTGCTTTTAGGGATGGGAAGGTCCCACTTGCCACTTTTCCTCCTCTCTAAGCAGAGGAAAATTGGCGGTGCAGCTTTACCGCTGCTACAGGTGGCAGTAAAGTCTCATTTGCCACTTTTCCTCCTCTCTAAGAGGTAGAAATCTTGACTAAAGCGGTCATGTTGTTAAAATGATTCTTTACCTTTTTTTTTTATATCTTGATCTTGTCATGGGTAAGGGCATAGGTCCAAACAATATATGATGGACGGCCATTTTTAATTAACTTTTAAATAGAATAATATTAACTCACAACAAATCCCGATATATTTCTTGTTTGGTAAGTGTACTTTACTTGTGATGTGAAGTTAATGGTTAATATAAGAGAGAAAAAAAGTAAAGGTTCGGTAAAACCAAAAGGTGGGAGATCAGTTTTTTGAGATACCCTTTTGCAAGGAAGTGCCTTTTTATTTAGAAGGTTGCTTGTGGATCGGGCCGGGCCCCTTTTGGTTGCGAATGGGGTTTAGGCTATAATAGATGGGTCGTGCTCAATTTTCTTTTATTTGAACTAAGTGGTTGAGAGCACAAATACCAGCCCGGCCCAAATATACATATAATTATAAGGGTGGGAGTGGTGAGGGGGGGCCTCAAACCCGTGACCTCTCACAGGTGATATCATCAGACCAGTTGAGCTAGCCTTTGAGCTGGTAAGAAAATCATTTCTATGTTTCTATAAGTCTAACATCGGTCCGGCTCGGGCTTCATCGTTTCCAAGCGGGCTAGGCACTCGCTAGCAAGTTCGGGCCCGACCGAAGCTTCTGCAAAGCTTAGGATTCTACTTTCAAAGTCGGGCCGTTTTGGGCATTCCTCGGCCTACCCCAACATGGTCCATGTAAACCCCTAGTTTTTTTTTTTTTTTTTTTTCATTCAGAATTTTGAGAATATATCTTTTTAGATTTTTTTTTGTTAAATGGACGAGGCGGTTTTTGAAATTTACAATATTTTGATTTGACCCGCTCTCCTTTTTTTTCTCTTGAATTAAGCCTTCACTTTTACTTCTCTGGTAAAGTAAGTTCACCAAATATGAAGTAGATAGCGAGTGAGAAGTGAACAAATAGGGTGGTGTCCGCTCGTGATTAAATCCGACAGTAAATAATCAATATCATCTGGGTTTTTAATAATATATGAGAGAGATCGGTTTCCAATTCAATCTTGAAGCTGATTTTTTATTCAATTTTGACCATCTTCCTTATTTTGACTGTCTTAATGACAGATAAAGAGTTTCTTAGTCAAAATGGGTGGTGATACATGGAAACCTCTTTCCTATTTTAACTCTATTAGGGAGAAGAGAACATAAACTTAAGTAGGCAAAGGAGAAAATCCATAAATCACCCTCGTAGTAGGGTAACAATCCACATATATGGTTGCAAACTGGTATCCGACTCTCTGATTACTCGAAAGTTCGGAACTGCAAAAAAGGGGGTCTGGAACCTGTTTTAGGTTCCGATTCAAGAGCGGGTCCGGGTTCGGAACCCAATTTTGGTTCCGAATGATAAATGGGTTCGGTTCCGGGTCCATTTAGGTTCTGACACGTCGACACGAGGCCCAAATGAGCATTTAATATTGCAAATAGTACCTCAAAATCATCTTTTTTGGGGACATTATTAGGTATAATACTTGATGTAGTAGTCGTGATGCACCGTTAAAAGTCGACTAATTTGTTTATTTTAATAAAAAAGAAGAATAAAGGGAAATTAGAATGTATTTTGGAAATAAGTTCCAGTTCTCTAGGTGGACCCGGTTTCGAAATCGAATATGGGTTTTCCTATCGGAACCGGGACTAGATCCAACAAAACAGGTTCCGAGTCGAAACTAGAGGCGTTATTTAGAAACGGGGCTGGGTCCACTCCGGATCCGATCCAGAGACGTCCCGTTTGCAACCCTATCCACATCTCTTTCTTTGAGACGGTGGCGGACCCAGGCATTTCATGTGGGCGGGGCTAAAATTTTCTAGAGTTTGCTAGACCTTTTTCCATATCAACAAATGGTGAGATAGAAGATTGGTTACACCTCAGAAAAAAGAAATAAGTAGTTAAAAATCAATTTCTATGATTTCATACCTGAAAGGCCTTTTGATATGAGGAATGAAATTGAATAGCTAATACCGTTTAATGGGGTTGCGTGTATGGCATCCTAAACACCCTCTCCATTCTTATACGGTTTTTCTTTTCTTTTTTTTTAATCTCAGGGTATACCTACATTTGGTGGGATTGACAGTATCCTAACCGAGCATACACCCGGTTGGGGTATTCTTATATATTTTAACTTGTCTTAGTTTGAACAACATTGAGCTTGCCAAAGACCCTTTGGCATATATTAAGAAAGAAGAGTAGAATATTACAGTGGAACCAAATATATTATCTGTCACTAAAAATATTTATTATATATTCAGATTAAGTCATCCTCGATGACTCCAGGAATCACATGTGGGCCATTAACTCTGCTAACATTATTATAAATATCTTCTAGAGATGGTTAGGACTTCTTTATCCCTCTACTGTGATCAAGACATCATCTCTTCAACTAATCAAATCACCAGAACGTGGACCCACTAATCAAAAACCAAGGATTCGGTTTCCCAGCCACCCAAACAATCTTTTGGGAATGAGAATGAAATAACTCTTAAATGATAGAAAGGGAGATTTAAAATCTATAGAAAGCCCAACACTCAATCAAAAGATAGGTCCCTTGGCCATAATAATTCCTAACAAATGATTTAGATCTTTGATTCATGTGTTAATCTTTGTTGCTTTCCCATCTGGTGTGGGCCTTATCTGACAAATGCTAGAGGTTATTTATTGATGAGCTCAACTTGGATGAAATGAATTTGATTAGAAATGGGCCCCATAAACATCGAACGTGTGTGAGAATTAGGTTGAAAAGGAGATATGTGATATTAACTTAGACATGGGAAAAGTTTGTATGGGCTGCAGCTATACCAGTGCTATTAGGGGAGGTAAAGTCGCATTTTCCACTTTTCCTCCTCGCTGAGTGGAGGAAAAGTGGCGTGTAGCTCTGCCTCTGCTTTTCGGAATGGTAAAGTCCTATTTGCCTCTTTTCCTCCTCTCTGAGCAGAGGAAAATTGGTTGTACAGCTTTACCTCTACTACTAGTGGCGTAAAGTCCTATTTGCCACTTTTCCTCCTCTTTGAGAGGAGGAAATCTTGACCAAAGCGCTCATGTTCTTCAAACCGATTTTTTACCTTTTTTTGGTTTTTTAGATCTTGACCTTGTCACGGGTAAGGGCATAGGTCCAAACAATATATAATGGATGGCCATATATAATTAACTTTTAAATAGAATAAAATTAAATCTCAACAAATACACGATATATTTCTTGTTTGGTAAGTGTACTTTACTTGTGAAGTGAAGTTATTGGTTAATATAAGAGAGAAAAAAAGTAAAGGTTCGGTAAAACCAAAAGGTGGGAGATCACTTTTTTTAGATTCCCTTTTAGTAGGAAGTGCTTTTTTTATTTATAAGGTTGCTCGTGGATCGGGCCTGGCCCCTTTTGGTTGGGAATGGGGTCGTGCTCAATTTTCTTTTATTTGAACTAAGTGGATGAGAGCTCGAATACCAGCTCGGCACAAATATACATATAATTAGAAGGGTGGGAGTAATGAGGGGAGGCCTCAAACCCGTGAGCTCTCACAGATGGTGAAATGATCAGACCGGTTGAACTCTCATTTGTGCTAGTAAGAAACTCATTTCTATGTTTCTATAAGTCTAACATCGGTCAGGCTCGGGCTTCATCATTTCCATGCGAGCTAGGCTTTGGCTAGCAAGTTTGGGCCCGACCGAAGCTTCGGCAAAGCTTCGGTTTCTATTTTAAAAGTCGGGCCGTTTTGGGCATTCCACGGCCTAGCCCAGTGTGGTCCATGAAAACCCCTAGTTTTTTTTTTTTTCCATTCAGAAGCTTGAGAATAAATATTTTTATATATTTTTTTTTGTTAAATGGACGAGGTGGTTTTTGAAATTTACAATCTTTTGATTTGACCCGCTCTCCTTTTTTTTTCTTTTGAATTAAGCCTTCACTTTTACTTCACTGGTAAAGTAAGTTCACCAAATATGAAGTAGATAGCGAGTGAGAAGTGAACAAATAGGGTGGTGTCTGCTCGCGATTAAATCCGATAATAAATCATCAATATCATCTGGGTTTTTATAATATATGAGAGAGACTGGTTTCCAATTCAATCTTGAAGCTGGTTTTTTATTCAATTTTGACCATCTTCCTCATTTTGACTGTCTTAATGACATAAAGAGTTTCTTAGCCAAAATGGGTGGTGATACATGGAGCTTTCTTTCCTATTTCAACTCTCTTAGTGATAAGAGAACATTAATTGAAGTAGGCAAAGGAGAAAATCCATAAATGTCCCTCGCAGTTGGGTAACTCCTCCACATCTAAGGTTGCAAACGGGTATCCGACTCTCCGATTACTAGGAAGTTCGGAACTGCAAAAAAGTGGGTCTGGAACCTATTTTAGGTTCCGATTCATGAACGTGTCCGGGTTCGGAACCCAATTTCGGTTCCGATAGATAAATGGGTTCAATTCCGAGTCCATTTAGGTTCCGACATGTGGACACGGGACCCAGATGAGCCTTTATATTGCAAATAGTACCCCAAAATCATCTTTTTTTGGGACATTATTAGGTATAATACTTGATGTAGTAGTCGTGATGCACCCTTAAAAGTTGAGTAATTTGCTTATTTTAATAAAAAAAGAAGAATAACGGGAAATTAGAATCGATTTTGGAAATAAATTCTAGCTGTCTAGGTAGACCCAATTCCAAAATCGAATATGGGTTTTCCTATCGGAACCGGGACTAGATCCAACAAAACAGGTTCCGAGTCAAAACCAGACACGTTATTTAGAAATGGAGCCGAGTCCACTACGAATCCGATCCGGAGACGTCCCGTTTGCAACCCTATCCACATCTCTTTCTTTGAGACGGTGGCGGACCCAAGAATTTCATTTGGCCGGGGCTAAAATTTTCTAGAGTTTGTTAGACCTTTTTCCACATCAACAATTTGTGAAAGAGAAGATTTGTTGCACTTCAGAAAAAAGAAACAAGTAGTTAAAAATCAATTTCTATAATTTCATACGTGAAAGGCCTTTTGATATGATGAATAAAATTGAATAGCTATTACCGTTTAATGGGGTTGCGTGTATGGCATCCTAAACACCATCTCCATTCTTATATGATTTTTCTTTTTCTTTTTTTTTTTAATCTCAAGGCATCCCTACATTTGGCGGGATTGACAGTGTCCTAACCGAGCCAACACCCGGTTGGGGTATTCTTATATATTTTAACTTGTCTTAGTTTGAGCAACATTGAGCTTTCCAAAGACCCTTGGGCATATACTGAGAAAGAAGAGTAGAATATTAAAGTGGAACCAAATATATTATCTGTCATTAATAATATTTATTATATATTATGATTAAGTCATCCTCGATGACTCCAGGAATCACATGTGGGCCATTAACTCAGCTAACAATATTAGAAATATCTTCCAGAGATGGTTAGGACTTCTTTATCCCTCTACTGTGATAAAGACGTCATCTCTTCAACTAATCAAATCACTAGAACGTGGAACCACTAATCAAAAACCAAGGATTCGGTTTTCCAACCACCCAAACAATCTTGTGGGAAAGAGAATGAAATAAATCTTAAATGATAGAAAGGTAGATTTAAAATCTATAGATAGCCCAAAACTCAATTAAAAGATGGGACCCTTGGCCTTAATATTTCCTAACAAATGATTTAGATCTTTGATTCATGTGCCAATCTTTGTTGCTTTCCCATCTGGTGTGGTCCTTAATCAACAAATGCTAGAGGTTATTTATTGATGAGCTCCACTTGGATGAAATGAATTCGATTAGAAATGGGCCCCATAAACATCGAACGTGTGTGAGAATAAGGTTGAAAAGGAGATACGTGATATTAACTTAGACACAGGAAAGGTTTGTATGGGCTACAGCTATACCGATGCTATTAGGGGAGGTAAAGTCGCATTTTCCACTTTTCCTCCTCTCTTAGCAGAGGAAAAGTGGCGGTGCAGCTTTACCACTACTACAAGTGGCGGTAAAGTCTCATTTGTCACTTTTCCTCCTCTCTGAGATGAGGAAATCTTGACTGAAGCGATCATGTTGTTAAAACCGATTTTTTACCTTTTTTATTTAACATCTTGATCTTGTCACGGGTAAGGGCATAGGTCCAAACAATATATAATGGACGACCATATATAATTAACTTTTAATTAGAATAATATTAAATCACAACAAATACACGATATATTTCTTGTTTGGTAAGTGTACTTTACTTGTGAAGTGAAGTTAATGGTTAGTATAAGAGAGAAAAAAAAGTAAAGGTTCGGTAAAACCAAAAGGTGGGAGATCAGTTTTTTGAGATACCCTTTTGGAAGGAAGTGCTTTTTAATTTGTAAGGTTGCTTGTGGATGCGAGTGGGGTTTAGGCTATATTGTTAGGAATTTTGTGTATTGCAATTTGATGGATGCATTATCATTCAAGCATCATTTGATTTACACACATATGTATTGTTTTAGAAAATCTTGAAATCTTGATTTATACATGCATTGGTTTTTAGGATTTGTAAAAATATTGATTTATGCATGTTTTGTTTTTTAAACTTGGATGTATTTTTTTTTGAAAAGAAGTTTTAGAAATCAAGCAAGCCTATTTTTTAAATCTTTCAAATCTTTTTAGGCTTTTTATGTTTCATGTTTTTAAACTACTTAGTTTGACTTAAAACATGTTTCCAAGCTTGATTTAATGGCCCAAGAGTTCCCACATGAATATACTTTTGAATATGCAAAATATGCAATTTTTGGGAATTTTGGTCCCAGGCCCAGGTCGACCCGCAGTGGGCTTGGTTGACCGGCCCAACAGGGGACCCGGTCGACCGAGCCCACTGCAGGTCGACCGGGTAAAGAGCCGTTAGCCCTTTTTCAAAGGGTCAGTTTTATGACCGTTGTGAATGCCAGGTTGACCCGGTGATCATGGGGTCGACCGGGGAAGAGCCGTTGGGCACTTTTTTGCTATAAATACTAGTTCATTCCTTTGCCAAAAGTTAGAGATTTTAAGGCCCTCCTTGAGAGGTTTTGAGGCAAATCAAAGGGGAATGAGCTAAGGGATGAAAGGAGTCATTAGGAAAGCTAAAACTTGGATTAATGAAGTTAAATCTCTAAGTAAGCTTTACTTTTCTTAATCATATGTTTTCATGCTTTGCTTTATTTATTGGTAAATCTTTTCTAGCATGATAAACTATGATTTGTTGTGTCCTTAACATGTTTATGTTTTGAATTGATCTATTGTTTTGGATGCATCACCTTGATTCAACCCAAGTAGTACTTTAATTGGTAAATCTAAGTAGATCATGTTAATGAAAGAATCTTTGAAATTATATGTAACATGATTCCTATACTTGGTTGAATCTATGATTGTTGTTTTTCATCATAAGAAAATCACTTTCAAATATATCTTATGTTTTGGATTCAACATCTTTACAAATCATATGTATTTTTGTTTTAAAGTTTCACAACTTGCTTTGCATTGATAGGAATATCATATTCAAGTTGATTTTGTAACACTACAAAAAAAGGACTTTTAGTCTCGCTTTTGAAATGAGCTTTTGTGTCGCTTTTACAATAAAGTGACACAGTATGGTCTGATGTGTCACTTTAGAGGAGGAGTAAATGAGGAGGAGGTTTGTTGGGTCACTTTTCTATAACGCGACATACAAAACTAATCTATGGTTTTCCCCCACTAAACAAAAGTGACACAAGAAGTTTGATTGTAAATTTCTTTCATGAAATAGGAAAGAAAAGCGACACATGAATTTTCTCAGGTGATAATTTGGGTTCCCTCCATCGTATATCCCATGCCTTCTCTCCCTCCATACCCTCATTCCCTTGGCGCCCAACGATCAGAGCGATACCCTCATTCCCTTGTCTGAGACGATCGACAGACATCATCTCTGCAAACCCACCCCCCCCCCCCCACCCCACCCCATCCCTCCAATCCTCACGAACCTCAGCAGCCCATCCCTCCAATCCTCCCCTGCATCGTCTCCATTCACACAACCCAGGCGATCGATCACCTTTAGCCCTGCGCATCATCAGCCAGCCTCCCATCTCCATCTCCATCGCAGCCAACCAACCTCCTTCTCTCTTCTCTCCTCACCAAACCCGCCACCCTCTGCTCCATTATCTTCCTCCGCCAGACACAAGCAGCAGCAGCCCCGGCCCACACGCATCACCTTCTTCCGCCTCCTTGAGCCGCCCCTGCACCAGGTACACCCCTCCCTCTTTCTGCACTCCGCACACACTGCGCATGCACCATTCCCCCTCTTCTCTCTCCTTCTTCTCTATTCTCTCTCTCTCTCTCCCTTGCTCCCCATCTCTTTGCTCCCTCTCTGCTTTCTCTCTCTTTCCCCATCTCTCTGTTCTGTCCCTCTCTGCTCTTCTCTCTACTTCTTCTTCTTTCAGCTATATATGTTTCTACTGTCTGGGTATGGAGATTTAGGGTTTCTGCTGGATTGTGGGAGTGGGTTCCATGGTGCTGGGAGATTTTGGGGGTGGATTGTGGGAGTGGGTTCCATGATGCCCATGTCGTTAGGAATACACAGGTTTACTGGAAAATTATATTGAAAAACAAATTTTTTTTTTAAATACTAAGAGGCCTAATGGGCAAGCTCCAATATCAAAACCAGAAGAAGGGGGAAAAGATCTTCATATGTTTGTATGGAGTCCTAGTGCTTCTCCTGTGTCAGATGTGTTTGGAACTCAACAAGAGTGCAGAGCTGCAGTAGAGCCTTCTGTGAAAGAAGTCCAAATTGCCACTTCTCCAGGAAAAGGTTCCTCATTTATTTTTTTTAATTTGTTTTTGTTTTGATGTTTTTAACAGTTTGATTTGGTTTTTGTGTGTTTTGATTGAAATGGGTGTTTGATTCTTAGGTGAGGTTCGTGGAGATCAGCAAGAAGAGTACTTGGGGGAAGAGGATTTCAGCTTTGGCAAGAGAGATATAGAAGAAGGAGATGTGCATATGCACAAGAGCAGTGGAGAGAAGGGGAAAGCTATGCCTCCTACGAGTGTAATGACTAGGCTAATACTGATTATGGTGTGGAGGAAGCTTATCCTGAACCCAAACACCTATTCGAGTTTGATTGGTCTCACATGGTCTCTAGTTTCGTTCAAGTAAGCAGAACCGAGCATTTCTCTGAAACAAAACATTATCTTCTTCTATGCAGAAACATTCCTAACACTTTTGTTGTTTTATTATTTCTTTGCTTGTGTTTGTTGGGTTCTGTTACATATGGCATGTTCAGATGCCTGCTATTATAGCCAAGTCCATTTCGATATTGTCGGATGCAGGTCTAGGCATGGCCATGTTCAGCTTGGGTGAGTTCTTTTGTCTGCAACATACCCCTCTGTTTTCAAAGATCATTTAATAACTCCAGTCTCCAGTAGAGTAGATTAATCCCATTTGTATGCACCCTGTCACTTTTTCACTTGGACTGTATGTTTCCCCACTTTAGAAATGTCCAAAAAAAAGTCCCATCCAAACAAAGATTACTTTAAAAAACAGAACAAAGAAAGAAAATCATATTAGTAATTAGACCATATTTCACTGCAACTGATTTGATGTATGCATCATCACATTGATCAATTGTTCACCTATCCATAAAACTTTCTTTGAAATGAAATCTTGGCCAGTTCTCATACAAAGACATCACTGTGATATTTGATGTGACACCAAGTCCCACAAAGCACATTTCTGTTCAAAAAGAAAGTTGCATGGGGTCTCAATCAGTAGAGATGTATCATTATATGAACTGGGTTTTTGAATCTACATCTATTCTTAGAGCCCTGCTCCTTTATCAGGAGGACTGGGACCATCACTTGATAAAGTAAGAGTCACATGGAGTAGTATAAAACCAAAAAAGTGTCCTTGAGTAAATTGCTTAGTTCCAAAAGAAAAGAAAAGAGTTGTATATAAAATTAGTTGGGAGTAGTCCCCCATGTAGGTGGAGCCATGTGGACAAGATAGTCATACTCATAGCATTCCATCTGCATTCAAAATAGTATGTTTGATGTTCTGTTTCTACAGTAGTTAATATTTATATATTTAAATTGGTCTGATGATCTGATGAAATGTCTTCTCTTGTGAGTTGTTGGATTGGATGTGAGTTGTGATGTGGGGTTCAATCTCAAAAACCCATCTGCATACCATTATGACATTTTGTTACTTGGAGTCATGGTATTTTTTATTACCAGTTTTCTCATCAATGTATATAATTTTTTTTACCATGCTCATTTTCTAATTGAGGTGCAACTGAATAATTCCAGGTTTTACTTTGTGGATTGCTTGGGATTCCTCCTTCAAATGGTGTCATACCACAATCACCTATGAATACCAAGAGCCTCGCCGTTCTCAAGCGGCAGGTTTGTAGAACCTCAAAACTGCTTTTCTAACATTATGTGATTCCTTTCCAATTTCAGGGCCTCCTTGGATGCGCCTCTAATTTTCATTCTCACTGACACCCAAATTACTATGTTCACATTCTGGAGGAATGGCCTGTTTGTGGCTTTTGCTAAAATGGGGAACTGGTGGGCATCCCTGTTTTGTGGCTGATGCAAACAATCTCACCTTTGTTACTTACATGCATTTGATTCGTAAGAAGATGGTTCAGACTGCTAAGGAAAGCATAAAGCAGCAGGACAGCAACTCAGAAATTTATGGAAAAATGCAAGCAGTGTTCATAGAAATGGACAAATGCCCTGTTGTAAGTATCTTGCTCAGACGAACTTCTACAATATTTTTTCCTTTTCCATGAAATAAACCATAATTTCCTCACTTTCCAAATAATTAAATAAAACAACTAAACTCGAGAAACCAAGTTTTAAAGACAAATCACCTTTGCTTTTTTTGTTAAAGGAAAAAAAAACTCATTTTTATCCCAATACCTATGTCTAACACCAACTCTAAAGGGTTAGTGATATAGCATTATTTGCACTTCGGTAGGAAGACATTATGGGTGTACTCCAAATAACAAGTAAACTTGATATTTTGGTGTAACTAATTGTATTATCTTGTTTTGAGTTTTGGATGTGGGGTGTAATTAACCTTGTTGCCCATTTCATAGGTTGTGTCTCCCCTAAAGACAGAGAAGCATAAGATTTTAAGAAACGAAACCAAAAGAGTGATGGTTTGCTTCTAAAAGCATGATGATGATAGTCCCGGGTTTTCATTTGCTACATAGGAGTTCAAGGAATTTTTCCTTTATTTTTCTGGAGATTAGTCTTGGCTAATGAGATGACCCTCGGGCCATTTCTAGAGGTTGCTGCTACTACTAATTCTTTGCTGCGTTTGAAGAACGCCCCAATCAATATTGATATTCAGTTGGTGTTGGTGCTGTGGAGATTCATTGCAACGACGTGTTTATCGAGATAATGAAACAAGATAATAGAGAGGATAGATTTTAGGAAAGACTTAGAATTAGTTTGAATTTTAAGTTTAGAATCAGTTTCAAGTGATAATGTAAGATTATGATTAAATTGTTACAACTTAAAAGCATTATCACAACATACAGAGCATTACCAAGACAGCAGTAATGAACATAAGAAGTTAAACAAGAAACTAAAAAACTATGATGGATTCTCACACAAACTATGATAGAATAGTTCAAAATATTGCTACACTGCGGGCTTTGACCCAATGGATCTCCATGATCCAAAAGCCCATTTCAGAGTAGTGCCTCATGGCTGCGGGCTGCATCGGATCTAAGTCAGGTAGTCCAATACCTTAGCTAAAATTCTGTAAGGCTTCATTAGAAAATAATCAAGCAATAGACTATTAATGAGTTCCTTCTTGACTTCTCTGGAATAGTGCAATATGTAGTAACAAGGTAGTAACTATTAGTGTCTATCTTAATATAATTGATTGGCAACTGCCTAGTTTGACATAAAATCATTCTGATCAGGTATCATAAGCATGTGTTCTATCCAACATTAAATCACAGGCATTAATATATACCTATGTCTAAGTCTGAATCGTTGGATCCGAGTACTTCTTTTTCTCCTCGTTGTGTGTATACGAAAACTTTGAAACTAACAAAGGCAAAGACATCATCTCGAGATGTCACTGAGCCAGCCTCATCAGGTGCATGCAAAACATCTGCATCAGAAACTGGGACAAAAGAAAATCTGGATCATGCTTCTAGCTCAAATACTAGTTCTAAATGGAGCAACTCAATTGGGAGTCCGCGTAAAATCAAGCCAATCCATAGGAAGAAGACCTCCAGTAAGGTGAAAGCAAAGCAGGGTGTAAAATCTGTTACCAGAAGTTTGAATACATGTGCCCAAGTTGACAGTATCTCAGATGGCCATGGTACAAGTAAATCTGGCCGCCACATTGATGACTGTACCCAGAAGAATGCAAAGAAAGAATCTGTTTCTCTAGCATCTGGCAGTAGAAATCTTAATCTTAAGGTAAGTTCAAGTAGGCATTATGTCAGTTCAAATAGTTGTAAAGGAAAGGGGGAGTGTTCCCAAAGCTCAAAAAGTAGTAGTATTGGTGAGTACAACAGCAGCAACACTAGCATTAGTGAGGAGAGCAATCTGACTAGCTCCAGTTGTAGTGGCAATAGACCTCACATGTCAAAAGATTCAAAATGGGAAGCCATTCGACATGTTGAGACACAACATGGTAGCTTGGGACTGAGCCACTTCAAGCTGCCCAAGAGGCTTGGTTGTGGAGATATTGGTACTGTCTATCTTGCTGAGCTAATTGGTACAAAATGCCTTTTTGCGTTAAAGGTCATGGATAATGATTTATTAGCAAGCAGAAAAAAGATGGTGAGGGCTCCGACAGAAAGAGAGATATTACAAATGCTGGATCATCCTTTCCTTCCAACACTATACTCCCATTATGTTGGTCTGTCATTCCTCCATTATTTTACATGAAGGTGTCAGTTTCATGGTTTGTGGAACTTTTATTTGTCGTTCCTAAATTTGTTATGTCTTCTCATATCATTGATTGATTAGATTCATTTAGAAATGGTTGTGATAGTTTTGGTTTTTTATCAAGTACTTGTAAACTTGTGATTTGTTATAATTTTCTCCCTGAAACTATAGAATCTAATAGTGTTTGCGTGTGAACTTGAGAGCAAGAGGTAGCTTGACTTGAGCTTTGCTTGAACATTAAACAAGCTATTATTGCATTTTTATTGAAAGTGTATCCATACTGCAGCATATTATTAGTAATGTATATATTGCATTTTTTTTTTAAAAAAATGGATGGTATCTCGCTTCTATGGAAACTATTACAACTGATGACTACTTGTGTCACTTTTGGTCCGAAAACAACATATTGATCATCTTTCTTGTGACGCTTTTAAGTTATTTCAGTGTCACTTTTGGGTTAAAGTGACACAAGTAACCATTTTTTGTGTCACTTTGATAATAGAAACTGACACAACAAATGTATTTCTTGAGACGCTTTTACGAACTTTTAGTGACGCTGGCAGATAAGACGCTTGCATAGTAATCAGAAAAGCGACACAAACCACTTTTTAAGACACTTTAAAAGTGACTCATTAAGACATTTTTTTGTAGTGTAAGTACATATGATTTGTCCCCTAATTTCAATCAAATCTATTTTTATGTTTTGAGCTACATTGTTGATTTGATTGACATCCATATGCATCACATGTCTTGTTATTAGATTTTCACAACTTGCTTTGAATACATATGTATATCTTTTACAAGTTACTTTTGACATGTGATTAGCATTCTTTCCTCAATCGTAAATGTTTTTATGAGCTAAAACTTTCAAAAGCCTTAGGCATACATTTAAGAGCTTTCATTTTAAAAATGATTGAGGACATCATACATACACATTGAGCATTCATCTTTGCATTCATAGTGTGTGTGTGTGTGTGTGTGTGTGTGTGAATTAGTTTTTCACTTTCATATCCGCCTAATTAAGAGGCATTGTAATGAGCTAAATTGTATCTCCATCAAGTATATTTTAGACACTACTTAGAGAGATAACCAACCTTTGGTTGAAGAGGTTATTGCTTAGCCTAAGAAAAGCATAATGTATAGGTTGATGTTAAGCCTTGAAAAACATCATTATAAAGGTTATTATTGCTTAGCCTATTGATAAGCATAAATAGTGGAAATCCGGTAGGGTGTTGGATCACAAGCCGGTAGTGGATGTAAGCATTGAGGCCGAACCACTATAAATCCTTGTGTGATGGTGCTTGCTATGTGGTGATTGTTTCCGCATTTTGTTTGATAATCATCACTTGTGACTAGTTTAATTTAAATAAGTTAAAATTGATTAAAATTTGTCATAACTGAAGCTCACCCTATTCACCCCCCCCCCCCCTTTAGGGTTCGGATCCCCGGACTTTCATATATTAGATGGGTCGTGCTCAATTTTCTTTTATTTGAACTAAGTGGTTGAGAGCTCAAATACCAGCCCGGCCCAAATATACAAAAATTATAAGGGTGGGAGTAGTGAGGGGGGTCCTCAAACCCGGGACCTCTCACAGATGGTGATATGATTAGACCGGTTGAGTTGGCCTTTGAGCTGGTAAGAAACTCATTAGTATGTTTCTATAAGTCTAACATCGGACAGGCTCGGGCTTCATCATTTCCATGCGGGCTAGGCTCTGGCTAGCAAGTACGGGCCCGACCGAAGCTTCGGCAAAGCGTAGGTTTCTTGTTTAAAAGTTGGGTCGTTTTGGGCATTCCTCGGCCTACCCCAGCGTGGTCTATGAAAAACCCCATTTTTTTTTTTCAATTAGAAGCTTGAGAATATATCTTTTTATATATATTTTTTTGTTAAATGGACGAGGTGGTTTTTGAAATTTACAATCTTTTGATTTGACCCGCTCTCCTTTTTTTTCTCTTGAATTAAGCCTTCACATTTACTTCACTGGTAAAGTAAGTTCACCAAATATGAAGTAGATAGCGAGTGAGAAGTGAACAAATAGGGTGGTGTCCGCTCGTGATTAAATCCGACAGTGAATAATCAATATCATATGGGTTTTTAATAATATATGAGAGAGACAGGTTTCCAATTCAATCTTGAAGCTGATTTTTTATTCAATTTTCACCATCTTCCTTATTTTGACTGTCTTATTGACAGATAAAGAGTTTCTTAGCCAAAATGGGTGGTGATACATGGAGCTTTCGTTCCTATTTTAACTCTCTTAGTGATAAGAGAACACTAACTGAAGTAGGCAAAGGAGAAAATCCATAATTGTCCCTCGTAGCTGGGTAACTCCTCCACATCCAGGGTTGCAAACGGGTATACGACTCTCCGATTACTCGGAAGTTCGGAACTGCAAAAAAGTGGGCATGGAACCTATTTTAGGTTCTGATTCGAGAACGGGTTCGGGTTTGGAACCCAATTTCGGTTCCGATTGATAAATGGGTTTGGTTCCGAGTCCATTTAGGTTCTGACACGTGGACACGGGACCTAGATGAGCCTTTAATATTGCAAATAGTACCTCAAAATCATCTTTTTTTGGGACATTTTTAGGCATAATACTTGATGTAGTAGTCCTGATGCACCATTAAAAGTTGAGTAATTTGCTTATTTTAATAAATAAAAAAAGAATAAAGGGAAATTAGAATCGATTTTGGAAATAAATTCCAGTTCTCTAGGTGTACCCGGTTCCAAAATCGAATATGGGTTTTCTTATCGGAACCGGGACTAGATCCAACAAAACAGGTTCCGAGTTGAAACCAGAGACGTTATTTAGAAACGGGGCCGGGTCCACTACGGATCCGATCCGGAGACATCCCATTTGCAACCCTATCCACATCTCTTTCTTTGAGACGGTGGCGGACCCAGGAATTTCACTTGGCCGGGGCCAAAATTTTGCAGAGTTTGCTAGACCTTTTTCCACATCAACAAATGGTGAAAGAGAAGATTTGTTGCACTTCAGAAAAAAGAAATAAGTAGTTAAAAATCAATTTCTATAATTTCAATCATGAAGGGCCTTTTGATATGATGAATAAAATTGAATAGCTAATACCGTTTAATGGGGTTGCGTGTATGGCATCCTAAACACCATCTCCATTCTTATATGATTTTTCTTTTTCTTTTTTTTTTAATCTCAGGGTATCCCTACATTTGGTGGGATTGACAGTGTCCTAACCGAGCCAACACTCGGTTGGGGAATATTTTAACTTCTCTTAGTTTGAGCAACATTGAGCTTTCCAAAGACCCTTGGGCATATACTGAGAAAGAAGAGTAGAATATTAAAGTGGAACCAAATATATTATCTGTCATTAATAATATTTATTATGTATTAAGATTAAGTCATCCTCGATGACTCCAGGAATCACATGTGGGCCAATAACTCTGCTAACATTATTATAAATATCTGCCAGAGATGGTTAGGAATTCTTTATCCGTCTACTGTGATCAAGACATCATCTCTTCTACTAATCAAATCACCAGAACGTGGACCCACTAATCAAAAACCAAGGATTCGGTTTTCCAACCACCCAAACAATCTTGTGGGAATGAGAATGAACTAAATCTTAAATGATAGAAAGGTAGATTTAAAATCTATAGATATGTCTAATTTACCCTTTCTTTAAATTATATCTCATGATTCGTGGGATATCCCATTAATAATAGTCAACTACCATTTAATGGGCCATGATTAATGGAATCTCATTAATGAGATTTTCAAATAAATTCTAAAAGCATACAAATACATTTCAAAATAACGCAAATAAATTTAAAAAAACGCAAATAAATTTTAAAAAAAAGCAATAAATTTCAAAAGAACACAGATAAATTTAAAAAGACACAAATAAATTTCAAAAGATAAAAATAAATTTCAAAAGATGAAAATCAATTTCAAAAAAAAAAAAATCAAAAAAATATCAATAAATTTCAAAATACGTAAATAAAATTAAATAATGTAAATCAATTTTAAAAAAAAACGCAAATACATTTGCTAAAACTAAGATAACCCAATTTTCCAAATTAGCGAATAATGTGGCAAAAAACTTAAGTCTTTTTTTGTTAAAAATTCAGTCAAATTTATTTCAAAAAATACAAATAAATTTCAAAAGACTCAAATAAAATTCAAAAACACAAATAGATCTACGAAAATACAAATAAATTTGCCAAAAACACAGAAAGATTCGTTCAAAAACTAAGTTAATTTTTTTTAAATGGAGATAAATTTGTCAGAAACTAACTTATATTTTTCAAAAACTCAAATAAATTTGCAAAAAACTCAGATAGATTTGTTCCAAAACTCAGATAAATAGCCAAAAACATGGATAGATTTGTCCAGAACTTAGATAAATTTATTTCAGAAGTCAGATAAATAGCCAAAAACTAAAATAGATTTGTCCAGAACTCAAAAAAATTTGTCCAAAACTCAAATAAATTTTTTCCAGAAGTCAGTTAAATAGCTAAAAACTCATATAGATTTGTCCAAAACTCAAATAAAATTGACAAAAAATACAGAACTCAAATAAATTTGACTTTTACTGGAATGAGGATGGAATTCTGGAACGGGCCAGGACGAACCTGACCTAAAATCAACCGCCCAAACCAACCCGGACACAACTCGGAACCAAACTCAAATCGGCCTTCTTCCCTAAACAGAACTGGTTCTTCTTCCTTAGGTTTCTGTAACCAGAAACGATGAAAACGCTACTCCTTCCTTCTCCGACTACAGCGCAACAGCTGTGGCAGTGGATAGCGGAGTCTCCGGCGATGATCGTCACGGCGGTCCGCTCCTTCTCCAACGAAGGGAAGTGCGACAAACCCAAGAATCTTCTCTATTCTTGTTTCGGTTTCGGTGACGATGGCAGAGATAATGGCAGCCCTATGTGCTTCAAATTCGGTTTGCAATCCAGAATCAAGAACCCCTCTCCAGTGATGGCGATGGACACCAGTTCTACTCCGGTCGTCTGTAGCCTTCAAAACCAATCACAGACTTGTCTGCCGAGCGTCTGCAACTTCGGATTTCTGTACAAATCCGATTAGTGTGGCCCTCTTGAGATCGAAATCGATCTCTCTCATATTCCTACAACAAAGATCCACGTGCAGAAGTCCGGATAAAAAAACCTTGATCCAATCCGTCGATCGCAAACGCAGCACAATCTAATCCTAGAAACCTTGGGGCTCTCTCCATGTCCGGATTGAAGAATAAAAAGAGGGAGGATGGAAAATTTAAAATTTAAAATGTTAAAATTTTATGCCTAATCAGTTAAAAGGGTAAATCAATCATTAAAGTGTATGAAGTAGCGTGTCTAGGGACCTCTCTCTATGAGGTGACGTGTCTAGGGACCTCTCTCTATGAGGTGACGTGTCTAGGGACCTCTCACCGAAATATGTCTAAACTGCATGGACTATAAGCCTTAGAGGAAAAGTTGATGGACTGGAGGCCTTACAAGTCCTATATGAGGGACCTTTCGCTAATTATCTCAAATAAGAATAGGTGTTGATTTCTTGCTGCTACAAATACAAAGGGTTTGGATCCTTTTTCTAGAGTATAAGTACGATGACTAATGAGTCCATAAGATGCAAGAATAGTTAAATGAGAGAAGACTCTAGACATTAGTCCAACCCCCAATATTTGATCTAAAGGTTATAAAATGAACGGTCAAAAAATAAAACACAAATAAGAGTTATATAAGAGAAGACTCTAACCCACCTGCGAGTAGAGGTGTAAAAAAAAACCGAAAAACCGTCTAACCGAGTCGCAGTTAATAACCGTGTTTCACGTTTCGGATACAGTTACGGTTATTGAAATCGGAAAACCATACTTCATGGTTCGGTTACGGTTTTTATCTTGACTCAAGGTTGTTAGCAACCGTGTTCCCAAAACACACAGTTAACTGAACCGTTTCGCTAATAAGAATAAAAACTTAAGAGCTTGAATGAAAATTACTTTTTTTTTTACAGTAATATATTATGCCATTCTCCAAAATGATTTGGTTAACGATTTTCCCAAAATGAATGGTTAATCAAACCATCAAACCCCTACAAGTGGCATAAGACATAGAATTGTTTCCCACATCTTGTGATAAAAATTTCCCTGGATTTGCCCAATGTGCGGTTAGCTGGTGCCAGCCCACATCATTGAAATACCCCTCAGATTAGTCGTGGGTGGGTGCTCATGGCCGGTACTAGCCTTCTTTGGACCAGGCTTGGACATATATTTTGGGCCCAATTAATATTTGGGCCGGTCTTGGATTGAGTAATAGAAAGCTCAAATCACAACCTGCCTAGGAGTGCTTGAATTTTAGTGTATTTTACCAAACAATTGGTAGATAGCCCGGTTTGGCACAACCCGGCCCAGCCCAATTAATTAAATGTTCTGGGTTGGGATGGGCTTGGGCCTTTCTTTCTAAAGTCTGGCTGGGCCTGAATATGCCTCAGCCCAATCTGGCCATGAACACCCCTACCAAAAGCACTCGAGAATTTTCATAATTTTCAGGCATCATTCACCGTGTAGCCGAGGAGGCACTACAATGAATATATAAGAGAAAAACATAACTCCGAACTAATCTGGACCATCCATAATTAAAACACCTGAATTTAATTATACTAAAAAGACAAACCATTAAGACAAACCTAAATAATATAAAATAAATATAAACTAATGGCATGGTCGGTGGGCTAAGCCCAATGAACTGGTCAAGATGGATTGGCGAGTCGACCCATGGGGATCATTCTTGTTTTTTCATGAACTTTTCAGAGTTGAAAGAATAGATAAAAGAGTTTTCTCATACCTACAACGTGCGTGAGAAAAAAGGGTGATGGAGACAAGCTTTCATGAACAGCATAGGTGACAGATTACAAGGACTAACCACTTTGTCACCAAGAGTGAAGTCACCAATACAACTGCAGAAGGAAGCATTTACCATTTGAAGATTGGTATGCTATGATAGTAGTAGTACCCCCATTAAGGTTGAAGGAGATGTGAGTGCAACATCAATGGTTTTACAGGTGATGATGACGGCATGGCAACCAACCGACACCCAGTGGTACAACATCAATGGTTTTACCAGTCATGATGACGGCATGGCAACCAACCGACACCCAGTGGTACAACATCAATGGTTTTACCAGTCATGATGACGGCATGGCAACCAACCGACACCCAGTGGTACATTAACCACGAATTAGAGGACCTAAATTTCCAAATAACCTCTTAACTAGTTATTCCAAACACTCGGTGTTTGGTTAGAGGTCCCTTAAAGTATGACTTTATTGCAAACAATTCACAGTCCACAAGAAAAAGTCATGCAGCCAAAGGTCCTCCGACACATTCTCATACCTGATATGTCTAAATTACCTTTTCTTTAAATCAAATCCAATGATTGGTGGGATATCCCATTAATAATGATCAATTACCATTTAATTGGCCACAATCAATGGAATCTCATTAATGAGATTTTCAAATAAATTCTAAAAACATACAAATAAATTTAAAAATAATGCAAATAAATTTCAAAAAAATATAAATAAATTTCAAAAGACGTCAATAAAATTTAAAAACGCAAATAAATTAAAAAAAAAAAAAGCAAATACATTTGTCAAAACCAAGATAACCCAATTTTCTAAATTAGCGAAAAATCTTGCAAAAACTCAAGCCTTTTTTATCAAAAACTCAGTTACATTTAATTCAAAAAATACGAATAAATTTCAAAAGCACAAATAAAATTCAAAAACACAAATAGATCTAAGAAAATACAAATAAATTTGCCAAAAGCACAGAAAGATTAGTTCAAAAAATCAGTTTAAAATTTTAAAATGGAGATAAATTTGTCAGAAACTCACCTATATTTTTCAAAAACTCAAATAAATTCGGCAAAAACTCAGATAGATTTGTTTAGAATTTAAATAAATTTGTTCCAAAACTCAAATAAATAGTAAAAAACTCAGTTAGAGTTGTTCAGAACTCAGATAAATTTACACAAAACTCAAATAAATTTGACAAAAAATAAAATAACTTAGATAAATTTGACAGAGCCAGCAAATCACAGAGATGAATCAGAGCAAAGAACCCAAGCCCTCCAATTCTCTAAAACCCTACGCTTTCCCAACGAATAATAAACTCGGTGAAGTTTACTGGCGTTTAAGCCCGTGCCAGGTTTTTCCTCCTCACCTCCTCCCTCTTCTTCTACACGACCCTGTCCTCCCAATTCCACCTTAAATGCCTAAAATGCCCCAAACCCGTTACGAACCCCGACGTCCGGATCGGAATGGGAACCGTCTCGGTCAAGCAGACGAACATCTCCCACATCATCCTCGGGATCGGCGGATTCACCGCCACGTGGAAGAACCACTCGCACTACAGTGAGCTTTGGTGGAGACCCAGCCATACACGAGGGTTCGTGTGGTGGTGCAGATATTGTAGTTATGCTGGGACTCATCACGAGGTGAAATTTACATACAGTTCGATTTCACCAAATGTAACATGCAATAAATATATGTAAACGATAGATATAAAAGTAGCTAGTGATTCCTGCATCTACACCTTTATACAAGACAAGGTTGGACCATACAAACCCCAAGGGGTAGCTCAGTTGGCTTAGGACTACGGTTTGCACCCGGAGGTTGTGGGTTCGAAACTGCTCTACACACTGGGGCCACAGGGAAATTTTACCCGGCTTTCTCTCCTGGACCCGTAGGGATTATTCTGGTCCAAAGGGCTAGCAACCCTACGTTATCAAAAAAAAAAAAGGTTGGACCATACAACACTTAGAAATCCGTCTGCAAGGTTTTAAAAAAATGTAGTGAGTGTGAACTAGGAGAAGAAGAAAAAGGCTCTGGCCAGGTCTATCTATGTCCGGATTGAAGAAGAAGAAGAGGGATAATAAAAAATTTAAATTTTAAAAATTTTATGCCTAATCAGTTGAAATGACAAATCAGTCATGACAATGTATGAGGTAGTATATCTAAAGACCTCTCACTGAAATATCTTCAACCTACATGGACTAAAGGCCTTAGAGGAAAAGTTGATGGACTAGAGGCCTTACAAGACCTCTATGAGGGACCTTTCGCTAATTTTCTGAAAAAAAAAAAACTTTTATTACACTGTTTGACTGGCCATCTAATGCGGTGGTGATCAGGAGAGAATAAATAAAGCATTCGCCAACAGAAGATGCATCACAATGTAGTTTGTCCAGCAAGGAGTTATTGAAGAGCCTTGAACTAGTCTTCTTGGATGAAGAAAATGCTCTTTCCAAAGAAACAATTTTACATGTCCAGAAGTAAAAGCCACTCCACCGTTGAAAGCAACAGCAGCAGCATTGAAGGAATACCTGCATAGAATGTGGATTATACTGTAAGGAGGCCATAAAGACTATAAACAGTAATGGTTTTCATGCAATGAGGTTTTTTTGGAAAATGATTCCTTCCAAAAAGAGAACGCTGGAAGGGAAGCAAGCATGTTTACACCATCAAATCTCGTAGTTCCACATGATAATTCTAAAGAAAATTAGAAAATAAACAAAATAAATAACAAATTAGTTTGTTAGCCAAACCAAAACTGCTTTTAACATTTTGGACATCATATAAATCAGAAAGTACATTGCGTGGAGTATACCATCTTTCAACCTTTTGACCCGAAATCAAACTTGGTGACGTACTTGGGGATTTAACATCCACACAATCAAAATATTCTGACTAATTTCAATTTGGGTGCATGCTTATGCAAATACTGTGAAATATTAGATTTAGGTATGAGCGCATCTTTTTAGCTGCCTTTGAAAAACTATTGAGTATATAGAAGGAAGTAGCACAAAGAAATTTCAAGAAGTTGTCATGTTCATAATGACCAAAAACTTGGTTGAGCTGTGAGTCTGCAACACAGAACCCTAGGGTTAGGGTTTGCATGAGAAGTGTTGAAGCACAATAAAGGTCTTTGCAGAGACTATACACAAGGACACGCACCTCAGAGGGGCAAAACCCACCACAAAATTATATTAAACTTTTCAACTCCGAGACCCCATCTCTACAATGTGCATATAAACAAGAAAAGAAAACTTAAGGGCATAGACTCCTAACCAAATTAGGAAATTTAAGCAAATTGGAAATTATCCTAATTACAACTCATTAAATAAAATAAAAAAGCCGCTAACAACACACTGGGCCCGTTTGGTAACTTTACATGTAGAATGAAGTGAGATGAAGCATCAAATCAAGAGAGAATAAAATATAAGGGGATTATGATGGTCTTTTATCATTAGCGGCTTGATAAGGAATCTTTTTTACTTTCTATGTAAAAAGTGGGTTTTTTTGTCATTTAGTAGATTGAAGATATTGCTTTTTGACATTTTAGGGGACTAATAGAAGTCCTAAACTGTCTTGGGCCCCACATGTGGGCCATAGGTCTCTCCTACATCAGTTCCCCCTGCCTTGTAGAAAAGTCTAACCTTGAGTTCTTTAGATCTCCTCCTAGGCCGAAGATCCACCTTATGAACTCATGATATGTCGGGTGATCTTTATTTTCCGTGATTGGCTTGACATATAGCTTCTTTTGATGGCTGTATTTAGATTGGACGGCGATTAAGAGAATTGATGCTTCAATTCTCGAGTTTTTATTATCAGACCACAAAATATGACTAACCACTGTTCATCTCCCAAGATGAAGTCAATATGAAGGTCTTCTATGGATTAATCTTCTTGTTAAAGCACAGGAAAGGATGACTGGTTTTTTAGTTAAATGGTTTGATCTCAATCTGTCTTATCCTCCATATTGAGAATTGTAGTCAGATTTTCAGCAGGTTGATCTTCCTCTATATCTTCATGTTCAAATTGATCTTAGATTGGATTCCAGTTTAAACTTCCCTTGAGATTCCGAAATAGTAGCCTTGATGCCAGTATTTTTCGATTGCCCCCTCCCGAAAAGGCGCAATGGCCTCTTTGTAAGATCATCATGAGCCACCAGTTCTTGGATTTGAGAGTTTAGCAAGAACCTATGCAAATTTCTTGTCCATCACCAAGTTTGATCCCAAATCTCGTCACGCTCTAGGTTCATAACCCGCTGCGTAAGTTGATTCCAAGTATTTGGTCCTTCAACTTGATAATTATTCAAATGATGACTATTTTCTAAATTGGCAAATCGTGTCTCCATCCTCCAAGAGTTGCTTGGATCTGGTTTATAGCTGTGGATAATCGAACAGTTTGTTCATACATATTAACAACGCCAGTCAATTTCTCCATTGTCATCTATATGCTTCTTAGAAGGTATATTTTTTTATGCAATTAAAATGGACTAACCTATTGTGTAGATCCAGTCTCTACGTGCATGTAGGCGAAAATGGATCTAAAATCCAACTCCAGATGGCTACGGTATCACAAAAACAAATCTCAATCCTTGATCTTATTTATTAAAATAGAAAAGGAAGGGTAATAAAGAACAGAGAATTGAAGTCAATCCTGCATCAAGCTGCCAACATCTAAATAAGCTTACCAAGAGCAGAAACTTTGAAGCAGAACTATGTAATAAAGACACTCCATTATCTTTTACACATTGCCAAGAAACATATATTGACATCTCTAATGGAAAATTGTGATAAATTTATGTTTTAGTCTCACATTTTGTATAAAACTCCAGGGCCACCACTTCCATAAATGTGAAATGCGTTACCCTCCATAAATGGGACACACAAGTGTCTCTTTGAGTTGCACCTGCTCAGTCTCTGACTAACACTGACTCGGTATTTCTTTTTAACTTTCTAATACCAACAAATAATATAATAAAAACAGTGTTAAGGTTATAAATGAGAAACTGGAATTTAAACACACAGTTACTTCAACCTTTTACCCTCTCTGGTTTTCTCCTTAATCAATACACTTATTTATTAAAATAGAAAAACAAGGGTAATAAAAGAACAGAGAATTGAGAAGTCTAGAGGAAGCGAACAAGAATAGCAAGCTATCTGGTAAACAAGAGGAGTCATTTCCACTCTCAGATCCCAAAATGAAAATTTAAGTGGTAAATAGAACTGCATTTCATGGTAGTTAAGGATTGGATCTGTAATCTGTAATAATTTAGAGAAAATACATTTATCAAATGCTTCCCATGAATGATTACTCAGAATAAGAAAATTGCATATTTGTCTTACTCATGGCACACTTGGCTACTCAATTAGACACGGCAGAAGACAAAATATCAGAGAGTCCTCCAGTCATCCTCTCAGCCATCTCCCCACGCTCACCTAAACACGTTCAACAGCATTTCAGTTGTTTCAATTAGAAAAAATAAGAACAAAATGTCCAACAGGAACTGGATTATCCAACCAAGATGATAATAATTTGTGATGTTTTCAGGTAGTCCTAAAGAAATAGGGATACAAAGGCCTCTGAATCTTTTTCCTTTCAGATAAAAGAACAACAAACTGCCACTCGGGCATGTGCAGCACTTCTTAACAAAATGGCAAAATGCACTCCTTAATGGGGTTAATCTGATATTTTGACAAGTGTTTCATCACATAAAAGCGTTTTTTCAAGAAATTTCAGTTGCATTGAATTAAATTGTCACAAAACATTAAAGAAACTTATAAGTTCATATAGATATATCAAGTTTGCTAAGAGAAGCAGGCTTTCAGAGGAGCAGAAAACCAAAAGAGCCTAACCTGTGCGGACTCTAATTACATCCGAAACTGGTATCACTGCACAATCAATGAAATTTCATTAGAACTAGCACCCACAATTGCATACGACTTCTCAAAAGAAGAAAAGAATGAACTCCATAGAATTAAATGAGTAATTTATTTAAGAAACGTAAGTAGCATGCTACATTATGCAACCTTAAATATCACCAGAAATAATTGTTTATTTCAGTAATCAGTACTGGGGTACGTGTACATATTAGAATAACCTAGTTCCCTGGTGATTTTGTAATTCAAGAGTCAAAGCCAATGTAAATTCTTTGGTTCTGAATGCTCTCTTAAGTCTTACCATTGCATATAACCCAATGAAATTGGGAAGAAGTGGCACCTCAAACTCGGTTAAGCAAACTCTAGGACAATTTTTTTTTTTAAGGAAACAGAAGGTAGGATTGTCATGGACCAGCAATTTAAATAGGCAAGAGTAGACCACCTCAAGTCCTGACATTTAAGCACAGCCTTGCCTGACAGCCCATTGTAACCCACAATACACCACACCAATGCACTCCATGTTATAAACATATGCAGAGGGGGACAAAGATCCAGATTCAAGACAACAATACAAGACCACCATTGGAGTTTCCAATAAGGGATCATTTGTTCCCGCTCATTTACATAAGTAATGATTCCCATGCGCAATGGTTACGCATTATCATGTTTGTTTGCAATGATTTACACAGGTTGTGTGTAAATGAGGTGTGAAAATGATGTGTATATATGGCCATTTACACACCAAAATTTGCACAACTGTGTAGGTGTGAAAGTGATTCACACCCCCTCCAACAAAGAGGCGCTGACATAGTGAGTTGCGCAGTATTTTTCACTTGTGGGACCCATAAAAAACAATTTTTTTCATTCCTATGGGCCCAGTATTTATAATCCAAACAGTTCAATTTGTTTATTGAACTAATAAACCCGAAGACCTTGAAGCTAATTACCTGAAACCTTCATAGAGTTTGAGTAATTTGTGAAAAAAATCCCAACCTATAAATCCAATCTTTTGGACTTTTGTGGGGCCCCAATTCATGATCCGAACCGTTAAATATTTGTGTTTTAATGGTACGCATCAAGAGGTACAGTTTCATTAAAAGGCAAACTACCCCTAAATCATGGAAGCCTTTGAGCAAGGAAAGCAAGAAACAGTAGTGCAGAAACAGCTGGAAACATGTCATAATTGTTTAAAAGATGTTTATGAAAATTATTGCATGTAAATAGTACAAAAGGAAGCAAGCAAGGAGCACAGCATATTCCTTCAAAACCGGCACAGAATAACTCTCTCTCTCTCTCTCTCTATATATATATATATTTATATATATATATTTATATATATATGGGAGATGCTCCAGTGAGAGATGCTCTCACCTTACTACGAGAGATAAGATGAGGGCCCTCACATCCATATCCAATGCCAACAACCTTAATGTAAGGGCCCCCACTCATATCTCTCGTATAAGGTGAGAGATATCTCTCATAGGAGCATCTCCCTATATATATATATATATTGGCATGGAAAGCCTAGGATGTCCTGCCTTACTGTCCTAGTTTCAAACACATTTCAACCAATCTCACCTTTAAAAGTTGTTGGCATTGAATATGGATGTGAGGACCCTCACCGTATCTCTCATAGTAAGGTCTCCCTAGGCATGAAAAGCCTAGGATGTCCCGCCTTACTGTCCTAGTTTCAAACACATTTCAACCAATCTCCCCTTTAAAAGTTGTAGATGCAGCCAAAGGTGAACCCAATTGATAGGAAACCAAAAATATCCAACCGTAACCCAAATAGCCGATAAATAATGCCAATAAGCTAAGGAGAAGGGAGGTTACTCACTGTTATTCGCTGAATAATCTATAGAAAAGCTTCAATCTAATGAGAAACTTAATCAAATGGAAAAGATGCATAAAAGAATAAAGTAAATTTTACTAAAATCTGAAAGAGAACAGCTCCTCAATCAACCAGGGAATATAAAAAGGCCTAAAAAAACCCTAATAAACCTAGAATACGTCCCAACCATCAATCCCAATCTCTTGTACATTAGATCCTAATATTCAGGAGTCCTCTAAATCTCAAAACAACTAAAAAAATTAAATAAAATTAAAGCAAGCAAAACTGCACTCGACTTGGACAAATAGCTTGGACAAATTAGGCTGCAAGCCCACATGGCCCGCCATCTTGACTAATCGACTCCACCAGAAATTACGGGACCCTTGGGCGACCCAGCTGGTGCTGGGTGATAGCTCACATGGGTTTGGGCCCATTAAGGCCATTTGAATGAGGCCCACTTAACTGCACGTTTGCTGGAAATTCTACCGTAATTGCAGAAAACACCCTGTTAATGACTGTTCTATGAAACCAGTCCCTAGGGTTAAAATTAATAAATATTTGGGGATTTGTTTTGTCACCCATTCGATCTTTAGACCTCCTATCCATGAGTCCGAGTCCCGCAAGCTCAATTATAAGTGTCCAAAAAAGCTTGATCCACCAACCGATTTTCTTGTTCTAATCCACATCAGTTGTTAACAACTATGACACTAATAAACTTGAAAGTAAGACTCTTGCTTGAAAAGCAAATAAAATAAAGTCACAAGTCTAACTAAAAGTCCTACAAAGACTCCCTCGTAGACTTCAACAAGATGCAAGAAAGCAATAGAAATCAAACTCGGACTCTTGAACAAAGAATTGAAGAAGGATCGGAATTTTGAGTTAGCCAAAGCATTCATGAAGCAATTTGAGTATCATAAGAAGGCCCATAAGGGTTGGATCAAGAATTAATCAGCATTTGGACCGCAATAAGTCCCAATTATTCAATAAAAGTTTATGTCCAGGGATGTCATGGAAAAACAGAGAAATGTGGGAGTAATATACAATTTCATAAAATTTTGTGACTAAAAAATCCAGAACGCGGACTGGTTTTTGGGCTGGCTTTTGTGGCCAAGTTAAGCCCAAACAAACTAGGGACCTACACCCCTAGGTTAGCACAAAGGCCCTATTGAAGATGGTGGGTCCACTTTCCTAACAGTGGACCCTTTGGGGGCCACAAGCATAGACGTCCCGGTTATCTGGGATGTCCAAGGAGTTCCAATTTTGGTCTCTTTTGATTATAAAAGGATGTATGGGTTGACTGTTTGAGAACATCTACAATGAAATAAATAAACGTCCAGAAGTTTTCTTTCTATTCCCTCTCTCTTGGTCGTGTGTGGCTGTTTAGGGATCGAGAAGGCAACTAAGATCAGTTGTGGTTAATTCTTTCGGTTCCTTGTATAATTCTGCGATTTCTGCAATATCCCATATTTGCAGGATATTTCCTGGTCTCATCAATTTGGGCCCTTCAGCAGTCCACTTTCACTAATTGGCGCTGTTTCACTCTTCAAACAACTAACTCATCGAATAAGGATTTTTGTACCAACCAAAACAAACTTCTAACTGAAAACAATCTGCAAATAGAAGCTAGACTCAGCACATCCACTAGCATTTGGACATGCGTACTGTCATCCATCACATGGGGCCCATAATATGGGATGTGGGACAACCCCCCCCCCCCTCCTTCTTTTTGCCTTTTCCCTCCCTCCCCCTTTGGGTCACCTTGTGTAAAACCCTAGGCCCCAGAACTTGCCCTACATCATTTAAAGGATCAAAATGTTATATAATAGAATTACAAAGTAAATAATTCAATGAAACCACATTGTGCTATATGACTGTCGATGATTAATTGAATATTCTAGCAAAAATAACATATTGTAAGTATGACAACATGTATTACTGATACACTGTTATTTATAAGTAAGCTGAAATGCTTACGAAAGATCTTGCCATCACCGATCTCTCCTGTTCTTGCCTCCTCGATAATTTTTTCAATTACTGTGTCAACCTAAGAGACATTAAATGATAGAAGAGAATAAGTTGTTTGAAAAGCAAATAAGCAAGTAACAAAAACACCATAGAACTTCCAAGTTTCAAATGATGATGATGATGATGATGATCAAGGATAACGGTTTTAAAGTCATACGGCATAACTGCCTAGTTTCGGATCCATGTATAGTAAGTAGCACAAGCATCTGCAAATACAATCAAACCTGTATATATGAAATATCACAACTGGTAGGTGTATTTTCATAGTGCTGTCCAGAGGTGTGCTTCTCTCCATGGTCAAAAATGTTATAGGGGTAATAACAACAGAGTTATGAGATATTCTTCAATTATAAACAGTGAAATTTTGCAGAAGATAAGAATATTTAAATATAAATATATAATTGAATGTCTGAAATTTTTATTTTTATTTTTATTTTTTTGTAAAATGAAAAATCCTAATCATAAGAGGAAAAGCAATGACAGAAGGCTTGTCATTTTGGGACACCCAAACTCTACTTAAAAAAAGGGTTTAAACCGAGAGAAATAACAAGAGACTTAGAAGCATTTTTATCCCTAAAGAACAGGAGAAATAGTAGTTTTATCCCAAATTCATAAGAGAAACTATAGCTTTCAGGTCTAATACTTAAATGTGAGACTTTCACATTGACCAGATGAGAGACATGATAGTTAAAAAGGAATCAACCTTTCTTATCAGGAAATTAACGTAAATATTGCCTTTTTTTTATACCAAAACTGGAAATATTTTAAATTAACACATCATTTTCATGTTATTTCTAGTTTTGGAAAATTTTGCAGATAGTCGATATAGTAAATTAAAGTGCTGGCGGCGATGACAGATTTTCTGAGTCAAGTGCTGGCGGTGATGACAGATTTTCTGAGCCAAGTGCGTCAGGTCCAGGCTCCAGTCAAGCAAATTCAACCTGCCAGACCCACTACAGCCAGACAAACCAGGCCTGCAAAGGCCCAACCATTGCTAAGCCTGACCAGGTCTAGTCAAGCAGGGAAAGACCTACACGTGCCTACTCATGACCTGTTGGGACCTGTTGGGCCCAGATGTATAGAGCAGGATCACTATCGACCCTCTGGTTGAGATACAGACCCAACCATCCACAAGTATGGCTGACAAAGGTAGTGTTAACAATAAATTATATCATTATTATTATTATTATTAGTATTAGTATTATTATTATTGAATGGTGTTCTTTTATTATTTTTTGTGGAGTTTGGTTGTAACTATGAGGCACCGGAGAAACCTTAATTCATCATGTCGTCGTCATTAAAGCCCTGTCCCAACTATGTTGGGGTCCAACTACATGAATTATGTATCTTCATACCAGTCTATTCTAGGCCAAATTCTGGGATAAGTTGCACTTCTTCAGATCTAACAGTACTACTTACATCCATGGCATTTTCTGCCTACCCCTTTTCCTTGAGGAGCCATCAACTTACATAGAAAAACTTTTCCTCGCCAACGTCATTATTGGCCTGCGTTGCACATGTCCAAAACCATCTCAGACAAGTATCTCTTAATTATCACCTATTATTACGACCATAAATGCTACAAAATGTCCTATCTTTCCTAGTTTTACCACACATCCTTCTCAATATTCTCATCTCTGCTATATTCATTTTTTGCATGCATTGTTTCCTAACTGTCCCAACATTCTTCTCCATCGGTCATAGCTCGTTTGATTGTTGTCCTATAAATTTTTTTCCTTCAATCTTGTTGGTCTATTCCAATCACAAAGTACTCCAGAAGCAAGTCTCCACTTCAACCATGTAGCTCTTATCATATGTTCAACATCCTCTTCAATCTCACCATCCTTCCTAATTATAGAGCGAATGTAGCCAATGAAATCTCTCTGTGGTATCTCTTTGGCTTCAATTTTCACAATGGTTCCATCTCTTTGTACATCCCAACTGAAACTGCAATTAATATTTGTTTCCTTGTATAGCTTATTTTAAAGCCCTTCAATTCTTAAGCCATCCACTACCATCTCGCAAATTTTAGATTCACGTCATCTCTTGATTCATCCACCAACACTATATCATCTGCAAACAACATACACCTAAGTACCTACACTTGAATATGAGTAGTTAACTCGTCCTTAATCAATGAAAAAAGATAAGAGTTTAAAGCTAACCCCTATGCAAACTTATTGTCGTACTTATCAGAAACTCATGTGTTTATGTACAGGTAGTTCTCACACTGGTTACCACTCACTCATACATATTTTCTCTAAGTCTTGAATATGGCATGATACGTCAGTTTGATTGTGTTTACAATAAGGGTTTGAGTCTTTCAGTCAAGTTAGGATTTTTTTGGAATAGATTCTTACAAACAGGAGGGTGGCTAACTGGTTGTACAGCTCAAATTCCACATTTAATTTTAATAACAATTCCAGTGATGTTTTGCATGGATCAACTACAGGCAAGAAAGGGTTTTTTTTCTAGGGTTTTCGATTCAGTCCCAGCTAACTTCATAAAAACCACAGCTCTCTGCAAATACTGAAGATTTCCACCATATGTTTCTGCTGCTCAATTCCCTTCCACCCACTACAACTGTTGTTGCTGCATTCTGTTAATATTAAACTTAAGAACAGCAGTAGTTCAAGGGGCTGCCTGCTGTATTTTAATCCAGAAACTGCTAGTGCAGATGGAGTAATTCCTACTAGGAACAATACAATGCAATCAATTCTAGGAACAATGCAGTTAGGTCTAGCATCAGATCAGAAGGTTATCATGGACTCCTTTTCTAAACTTTTTTTTCTTGTGGTCCAAACTAGTGTATAAACTGTTCAGCTGTCACTCACTACAGTTCTGCAGACCATGGTTATAATAATTTCCTTTGGAGTAGTCCTAGATGCAGAGTTGCTATTAAGTGTAGATAGATCATTACTTATTTGGGTTATATAACTTATAGCCAATCACAATCACCCAAAAATTATCGACTTGTTCTTTCTTTGAAGATTGTGCTTTTTTCACATTCAAAAGCCAACATGCACAAGTAGAAGTGTGCACACAAACAAAATGCAGACAGACACTCAGACGTGCCCGTGCACAGAGAGAGAGAGAGAGAGAGAGAGAGAGAGAGAGAGAGATTTGCCAAATTTAAAAGGCAACCTGGTGACGTTTCTATCACAATCATGGTGACTCCTTAGCAAGGCCAGAGAGGAAAATTAATGATTGGAAAGCACATGTACCTGATCACGGCTCACCACGATCTCCATTTTCACTTTTGCCACAAACTTGTCTTCAGAAAACTCAGAACCTACAAATTACAGAAATAAGCCTAGCCCATCAAATACTAAGCAGTTTCCAGTTAAATATATCAAGTAATTCTACAGCATATGTAGAAATCATAAAATTTTTATATTTATAGGTAGGGATGCAGGCTGTGATCTGACATAACTCTGATTGTGTTTGGATCCAAATACAGTGACTTCGACCTAGTTTTGAGTATGGAAGTATCAACCCAGATCCAAGTTTAGGTCTTAATATCTTAACAGATCGAATCTGACAGTCAGGCTTGTTGGCCTCTAATGGACCTGCCTTACATTTAAATAAATAACCAATTAAAAGACAGGGATGATCAATAAAGTAGGACTGTAATGGAACCACGTTACATTTAAATAAATAACTACTATGACAAGAATGATAAAAAAATATATATCCAGAACCTAAGTAAAGACAGCCTATAGCAATACAAGTTTTAGCAGGTGAAATTGGGATTGATTAGTTAAATAAATTGTTCAAAAAAATTGAATAAATGAAGAAAACTTTTAAGCTATAAAACAAAACTTGGGGAGTAGCAGAACAATGCCTACAACACAAATCAAATATTTTAGAGAACCAGTTGAGGCTTATGTTAGGTATATCTAACACAAAAGTCATTTTCCTATCAAGGAAACTCAATGAAAAAGTTCAGAGATAAGAGAAAAAGTTATTGGTTTATAGGCCTATGTTTAGGTGTCTGAGAAATTAATCAGGTGACACTAAATTGATTATAATGGAACAATTAAAGACAAGAACGAAAGAGTAGTAACGAGTGTGGGAACAGTGTTGGAAAGACGTTGAATATAACGCCATGCATAAGCTATAGCACAAGAATGGATTCTTTTGTTTCAGGAGTCTTTTGGTGTCTCCGTTTTGGATCTTTCGCAGTACTAGCAGTAGTGGTGTTTGTAGGTGGCAGTAGTGGTGTTTGTAGTTCTTTGAAGCTCTGGTGTTTCATTCGTTTTGCAATGTAACCTGTATTTCATTCTTTTGCCAATGTGACCTTTAAGTTATGTACCATTTCTGGTTTTTAATACAATTAACCCATTACCATCTCCGATAAAATGGCCTCAAGAGTTTAGGGCAATATATTATATAGACAAAAAATTTCTATTAACAGTTGATTATGACAATCAAAACTGATGCTTCGCTCAGGCATCAGCCACATGATTACCAAATCACCTTGTTCGAGTCCACTTATATGGAAATTTTGGCAAAGTAGATCATCAACTCTGATAAAATTTTAATAAAACAAAATTTGAAGCTAATATTTGAGCATGGCTGGAATGAGTTGACTCTGCTGAATACTAGGCCAACAAAAGCCGAGAACAGTTCAACCTTCTAACTCATCAACTAAGATCGACAAAATAAAAATGCCAATGTCTGGCAAGAACCATGAACAGCACAACTCTAAATCCAATGGCAATTAATCTAGGTCAACCTACTAAGATGCCGTTTGGCAAGACTACTTTATGATTCACCTAAAACATATTCAAAAAGATGCTTGAGTGCTTTAAGCTGTATGGAAAAGCTTATGTGGATGTATGATTCAATCAACTTTTAAGACCTTAAGGCTCTTTTCCAAAAAGTAACAAAAAAGGTGACTTTTTCAAATAGACATATTGCTCTATTTTTTGTCAAAGTTGCTTGTATAACTTCTATAATATGACAAGTTTCCCCATGCTGCTTTTACTTTATGACAAATGCGCTACTTTTACTATATAATAACAACTTTGCCAATATAATTTTTCCAGTCTAATAAGTTTTCTTTTTTCTAATTGAATTATACATACCAAAGTGTCTATTAGCAACAAGGTCTAATTGAAACAACCGTATTTCAAATAGATTTATTTGAATCAGCTTTATTTCAAACAAATAAGGCTTGCAAACAGCCCTGAATGCCAGTAGCCTCAGAATTATAATAAACTATAAATTTATAACTCTTGGGGTGTACTAAGATGAGTCCATCAGATTACAGTTTCCACTTTCCACCGCATCCAAACAACTAGGAAGAACATGAGCTCCACCAAAATATTGAGACAACCAATGATTTGGGGACCATAGAAACACTGAATAAAAGAATTCCAACTATTCTATAGAGTGAAAGTTTACCAGCCTGCCTTTCCGTCGACCCACCCTGCGCACCAAAACCTCGAACGTCGGACACCGTAACCCCACGAATACCCATCTTTAGCAAACCCTGCACATTGTTCAAACGAATCGAAAAGCCAAAATATATACATCCTCCATTAGAACTGCTTAAACTTCAGTGGCACAACAAGCAATTGCATAAAACTAACCAATGAATCCTTCCACACTTACCGATGAAACGTGTGGAACTCGCCATGGCCTTCATTATACCAAATTCACCAACAGAATCAGACAAAGCATTGCACGCGAATCAGAGAAAATTATTTGACACTTCAATAAACAAAACCCATATCATGAAAATAAATATATCAACACATTACGCAAACCAAAACAGATATGGAGCTCGTTCCTCGCACCTTAAAATCGCTTCGATTTTGTAAAATTTTGCCTCGGGTGTGTATTCTAAGAGCAACCCAGACCAAGAATCAGTAAAACTAGAGACACCCATCTCATATTTCCATCAAACAATCAAAACTTTTGATGAGTTTGGAGAAAAAGTGATCGGAATCAGTAAAACTCGAGACACCCATCTCATATTTCCATCAGAAAAATCAAAACTTTGGACGAATTTGGAGAGAAAGTGCTCGGAATCAGTAAAACTCGAAACACCCATCTCATATTCCCATCAAAAAAAAAAAAAAAACTTTTTGATGAGTTTGGAAAGAAAATGCTTGAAAACATACCTTGGGAGCTTTGGGCTCTTATTACAGGGAAAACCGACGCGTTTGTTGCCTGTTTTAGCATTCCAAGGTGTGGAAATCGGCCTTTTCTCGACCTGGGGCAAATGATCCTTGAATCGGGAAAATAGGGTTCTCGGAGAGATGAAGAGTGGAGATTGAGAGCATGTGTTTTCGACACAGATGATGGGACGGTGGCAGCCATGCCTTCAAGTTCGAAGCTTTCTGCTGTGCTTTGGCAGAGTGCTTGTGAATAACGCCAGTATATAGCTTCGCTGGAGATTTTTAGCTTGGCTAATGTGGTGGACGGTGGACCCCACTTTGATGGAGATCAGGAGATCTTGTCCATTGACTTCGCCTAGGGAGCTGCTATTGCCAAATTCATGGTTCCTCCTTACACATCCCTTCTCAGCACACAGCTATAGACTCCTTGCACATCACTTTTGGGTACCTTCGTGTAACACTTTTCCGCGGAAAAGTTTATGGTTTTCCGCGGAAAACCCATTTTTCTGGCATTTGGTGTGAAACAATTCTGTGGAAATGTTTTCCTGTCTCGTCAGCATTTTTCTTGATAATTGTGGAAATGGGTTTCCCATGGGGGATATGGGAAATGGTTTTCCTCGGAAAACTTCTCCCTCTTTTCCTCACTCTTGTCCATTTCAACCCAAAAACCCTATAACTCTTTCATTTTTTATTTTTTTATATAAATTATTATTTAATTTTAAATAAATAATATACATGTTATGTTATTTTTTTCAAAAAATTATATCACCAAATAATAAATTTTGATTTTCTATAAGGAACCCACAGTCGCACCAAACAACATCTGCACCAATTCAATGAGGAAACTCTTTTTGCACCAAACATGAATTTCTAAATTCTACGGAAATCATTTTCCGAGGTTTTCATTTCTATGGAATTTGCTAACGTGACAATTTTCTCTTTCCGCGTAAAGGGTGTATACACAAACGTGTCCAAGTCTTCTCTTTAGCACTGCCTCAAGCAAATCCATACAAAAGGAAAGATATCCTGGGCCCCACAAAGTACCTATCTCTAATTTCTTTTGGGGTCCTTCTTCTTGTATATAAGAAGGCCTGCATGTGGGTTTTGATGCTGTGTGTGGTGTGCAACCTTGCATGTGTATAAACTGTTGGTTTGGTTTCTTCTCTTCTTTTGCTTGTAGAGAGATCAGACAAGGAAGAAACAGGAGAGAGAAGATGACAGATACATTCATGCCCATATTGGCAATGGTGATAGTTCAACTCATTTTTGCAGGAATGAATGTGGTGTCAAAGCTGGCCATGAATTCTGGCCTGAATCCTTTTGTGATGACTGCTTATCGACAGATCGTAGCCGTTGTTTTCACTGGCCCATTTGCTTATTTCTGGGAGAGGTAAATTTGTATTGTAGTATATCACAATTTTTTTTAAGAGAAAATTAGCGTGAGGTCTCTTAATATTGACATTTAAGGCCTCTAGTCTATATAATTTTCGGTTAAGGCTTTTAGTTCTTTTCTCTAGGCTTATTTCAGACGGAGGTCCCTAAGTACAATAGATCATACATTCACATGTTGTGGATTAGAGGGCTTCCTTTTTTTTTTTTTATTTGAAAGACACATTCACATATAACTACTACATATCTAGTCATCTGGGTGCATTAGGCTATCCCTATATATATTCCATCAGTAAGGCCTTTAAGAGGAATCCAAGCCACAAAAAATTATTGTTCCTCCTAGTTTCAGCTTCTAACCAAAACTCAAACCAATCCAACAGTTGGATTGATCTTTTAAGAGACATTTTATGATCGATCAATCTGATGGTGGAACGGCTCTTTAGATTGGATTGGAAATTTGGTTCATGGCAAAACAAAGAGAGGAAACCGATTTCGACGGTCAGGATTTGATATGTGTGCTATAATGATGCAATTACAGGGATGTAGAAATAGAGATTTTGTTGTGAACATACAGATGTAGTCTGTTTAGTGTTTGGTTTATGCTTAAATGAGTTCCATGAATATGTGTTATGATGAGTTAATGAAGTCCATCCATAGGGTTCCATCAGTGGGGCTGATTTTTCTCAAAATCACAATTCCACGTTTCTTTATCTATGGGAGTTGGCCCACAGTCAGATGGATCATATATAGTGTGAAACACAAGATTTGATTCCTTTTGTTTTCGGGTTTTTTGAGAGAAAGAACATCAAATAGTACTAGATTTTCTAGAAATGGTGACCCCTCCTCTAACCAAATATGCTAGAAATACTCAAACTTTTGCGTGTTTTGCTAGAGAATGAGCCACTCTGTTCCCATCCTTGAGTACATGTGTAAAACTGCACCCAAACATCCTTGAAATAGCTTTGTTTTCTGTTCTAATAATACATTTTATGTGTGCTCAATCTTCAAATTTGGGTCATGAGATCTAAGACAATATGTGGAGATTCTAAGCCGTTTAGATTTCAGGTGCAGGCCCTACTGATAGACTTTAGGCAGAGCAATCTCTCATATCTAAACCTAGATTTGGATTAGATTCTGCATTACCAGGAAAAAAACACTATTTACAGCTACACAGATTTTCCATATTTGATGATCCAAATAAATACGAATTTCTTATATTTGATGGGAATAGGCACAAAATGGTAGGGATGTGGCCTGGCATCCAATTCATCATTATTATCCGGAGGTTCCGACCTATAAAAAACTGAACTTGTTTTAGGTTCCGGCTCATACACAGGTTCAGGTCCGGAACCCAATTTAGGTTATAATTGATAAACGGGTTCGGTTCTAGGTCCATACAAGTTTTGAGTCGTGGACTGGGACTCGGCAGGCCGGCACACGAGTCATTAATGTTGTAAACAATAGCTAAAGAAGATCAACTTTGGTGGGACATTTTTATGTTTAACTCTAGAGGTAGTAAACTTGATGCATTTGTTATAAGTTGAATGATATCCTTATTTTAAAAAAAATTAAAAAAAATGAAAATATATTAAAAGTTAAAACCGATTTTGGAACTAGATTCTAGTCCTTTAGTTGGACTTGGTTTTGGAACCGAATTTGGGTCCTATATGAATCGGGTTTGAAACTGGAACCCACGAAATATGTTTCGATTTGGAACCATGTTCGAAATCAGAATAATTATTTAGAAACAGGTCTGAGTCCGGGTCAGCTAGTGTGGTTCTGACCCGTCAACCCTACAAAATGATCTCTAAGAATTCATGATTCATGTGGGTTAATCGGTCCCACCTACATGTCATTTTACTTTTTATATAAATATTTTCTCTTCTTATAGTTTTTTTTGTTAAACTTTATATAATTTTTATTTATTTGACTATTCATTTAACTTTTTAACCACTTTCTTGGTTTTAGCATCTTTTTTAAATTTTGACTGAAAAGTTCAAATGAATAAAACCTCTAGGGCATGCTTATTTTATTTTTCAATTAAGTAATGTAAAGTAAATGTCAAATTAGTTAAATAAGTAATTATTATGAGTATACTTTTCTTAAACCCCAAGGGGTTGGCCGAGTGGTCAGGACCACGGTTCCTTCCTCTTCCGGAGCTAGAGGTCTGGGTGTCAACCCCCGGTTCCTCCAAAGAAAAAAAATATAGTTTTGAGAAAAATAAAATTACATTAGTTTTCATGAGATAGAGTAATGAGATGTCGCTTTACCACTTTACGTGTGTTTTATGAGGTAAAGTTATTTTGGGAAAAAGTGCAATTGTTTTTTGGCTGAAACTTTACTTTCCTACACTAACCAAACATGGAAAGTAAATTTTTTGGCGGCTAGGATTACTTTACTATAATCTTAGTATACCACTTGAAAAACTAACATGGCCTAATATGTAAGATAAAACAGGTCTAGCACAAGGGTCTATTGATTAATATTGTCCAGGCAAGTTGAAGATCTCTCTCTCTCTCTCTCTCTCTCTCTCTCTCTCTCTCTCTCTCTCATTTCTTTTTCATTTGATGGTTTTAGGAAGACAAGGCCTAAGTTCACAAAGACTGTTCTCTTCCAACTTTTCCTCTCTTCCTTGTTTGGGTGAGTGGCCATCTCTGCTTCATTTATTTATCTATTTCTTTTGATAGCTTCTTTTTTTTTTTTTTTAAATGATAGATTCATTTATTTATTTATTAATGGTGTCTTGAAAATCATGATGTGTTTTTGTTGTATGGTGGTGTGCAGGGTCACCATGAACCAATGTTTTTATTTTTTAGGGCTTAAATTAACCACACCAACTATTGCAGTTGCACTGGGCAATCTTCTCCCAGCTATTACTTTCATCATGGCAGTTCTTTTCAGGTAAGTCTTTGGGTTGAAAATTGGGTTGGGTTGATCCAGAGCTTGGACCCAAATTGCTAAAATGGGAACCCATATGTGGTGTCAAGGGTGGAGCCAAGTGAATGGGTCTGAAGCCCCCACCCATTCCTGAAAAAAGTTAATTTTTTTTAAAACCTCTACATATTTGAAAAATTAATGGGTTTTTTTTTTTTTACATTTGCCCCCTCCCCCAATGTTTCTTTTACATGGAGCCCCCCCAAGTTGAATTTCCTGGGTCTGCCCATGCAGGGGATAATAGTCAGATTGCTATTATAAAGTAATTAGACATGTGGTGCTGGCATCAGGTATTTGGAACCACAGCTATGAAACCCATGGACCCGAATCCGGCCCCAAATTTAAAATTGCAGTCCAAATCTTGAGTTTTGAGCCCTACCTGATTCTCTCAATTCGGGTCTTTTGGGTATTAAAAAAAACACTTGGGCACCAACTGCCATCAATCTCACCTCAAATGTGTCCAGAATTTGCATAATTTGTAACAATCACTGGTAATGACTTGTTTGGTCCCTATGAATTTGCAGATTGGAGAAAGTTGGTATCAAGAGATTGGCTGATCAGGCTAAGATTGTAGGAACACTACTATGTGTGGGTGGTGCCATGTTTATGACATTTTACAAGGGGAATCTCATTAAGATGCCTGAATCCAGTATTCACTGGAGATATGTAGAAAACCTGGCTCACAAAAGTTCAGATGGTAAAACCAACATAATTCTGGGCTCTGCTCTCGTAATTGGGGGTTCCCTCGGATGGTCAATCTGGTTTATAGTTCAGGTCAAGATATCAATCAACGTCTCCTATGTATTACATTTTACTAAACCTGATTTTTCTTTTTATCATAAATTAAATATGATAGCGATCAACCAAATTGCTCTGATACTATTTGTTGAAGAAAAATTAATAATGTTCATAGGGATGGCCCCACCGACGCCTAATGGGTCCCAAGTATACTAGAAACCACACCATTCTTAAAGGAATGTAAACGGGTTGGGGGGTCATGGGTCGAACCCTAGTACTAGGGTTGCAAACGGAACGGTTCCGAATCGGAACCATAGTGGACCCTGATCCAGACTTGTTTATAAATAACGGTTCCGGTTCCGGATCCGGTTTCTATTCGGAACCTGTTTTATTGGTTCCAGACTCGATTTTGATAGAAAAACGAGGAACCGGGTCCACCTAGAGGATTTGAATCTAGTTCCAAAATTGATTCTAATTTCTCTTTATTCTTCATTTTTCTTAAAATAAGCATATCATTCAGCTTATAATAGTACGTCAAGTCTACTACCTCCAATATTATAAATATATATATAAATGTAAAACAAAAGGAGATAATTTTAAGGTACAATTTGCAATATCAAAGGCTCATATGCCGGGTCTTGGGTTCACGGGTCGTAACCTATATGGACCCGGAACCGAATCCATTTATCAATCGGAACCTAAATTGGGTTCCGGACCCGGACCCAGTTATGAATCGGAATCTAAAATAGGTTTCAGACCTGGTTTTTTACGGGTTGGAACTTTCGGGTAATCGGAGAATCAGATACCCATTTGCAATCCTATCTGGTACGTCTCTTCTTGGATTTGTTTTTTCAGAAGATGGACTCAGTTTTGAATTGGATCCGACTTAGATCCTATTCAGGGCTAGAAATGGGCCCTTGACCCTCCTTGTTCTGGACTTGGACCAATGCTTAAAAGTCCGTGGGTCAAGGCCCGGACTAAAATGTAAGCCCATGTGATATAACTCAGCCTGGCCCTGGCTCTGACCCGTTTATAACCTACTATAATGAGTGTGTATGTATATATATTCAATATCTATAATAAATTAATACACTGTTATTATAATAATATTTAATATTGTTTATTTATTTCTTGATAAATTAAGTAGAGTTGCATTTAGTTTTCCAAATCAAACAACTCTTAGTGTTATTCATTATGTGGTTATAACGCATAATATGATTATTGAAACCTACTAAAAGAAATTAGCTCTTGGAATACAAATCTCATATTTCATGGTTAAAACAAAAGGAGACAAATTTAATTTTCAACTTTAAATGAAATAATATACTATCTAATAATTAAATTTATTTGGCTCACGGCCTGTACTCAAGCTTGACATTTTTTTTGTAAGGGTTTTTGGGCTTGACATTTAGGCATGTAGAGTCAGGCCATGTCTAATTTTGAGCCAAAATTACAACAGGCAAGGCCTACACAGCTTTGCCCCATCCCTAGCCCAGCCCATTGTCACCCCTAATCCTATTTGTTATACTAGTGGACTCTCAATGGGCAATATGATCCAAGCTTTTTAGACTCCTCAAACAAATCATTTTTATCATACGACTAAAATCGATTAAGGGATCTGGATCAATATATTGGAACACATAATGACTCAAATCCTATCCTCATATCCTCATAGATCTGAGAACAGGTTGCATGCCCTTTTTTGTAAAACTTTCTCCTGCGAGAATCCACACAAGCGTTAGTGTGAGATTTTCAATCCTCACCGTCTACAACATTGGAAGGCGCTTGCTGAAATTCCTCATTTTTATCATATTGGAACCTTCATGTTTTACTGTATTCCTTACATGTATTGTATACCATGTCTTTGACTCTTCTTAGTACCTAACATAGCCCCATTTTTTTTCAGGCCAAAATGGGCAAGAGTTTTAATTCTCCTTACACAAGCTCAGCAATTATGTATTTCATGGCATGCATTGAGTGTCTGATTGTGGCAGCATGTGTGGAGAGGGACATCTCCCAATGGGCACTTGGTTGGAACATCAGACTTATTGCAGTGACATACTCTGTAAGTCTTGTTACAGTAGCAATAGTAATAGAATTGTCCCCCCTAGTTCTCACATCATATGTTGAGTGGCGAGTTGACTACACCTGGTCACATATTGGATAAATGAAATGAGTTTGAAACCCTCTTGACAGGTTGATTATCAACTCGAAGAGTTCAGATCTCCCTAGGCTTTGACCTAGAGAAATCCTGAGTTAAAGAAATGGAACTCCGAAGTGGAGACCAACTATAGGAATCCAAACGGTAGAAAATAAACGGTCTCCAAAAATAATGGGGTATCCTTAAATTTTATGTGAGTTTATCACGTTTCCCATCAAACAGTAATCAATCCAACAATAAAACAAACTTGGATTGTAGTAGAATTTGAGGATGCCTTAAATACCTGGAAGGCGTTTATTTTAAGTGGTTTAAATTTTAATTGGTGGGTCCCACTATTGAGTTTCGCTCGTTTAGCTAAGGATTTTTTTAGTTTGGAAGACTGAGAGGATTAGGATTCCAGCTTGAGTTAACTAAGGATGCTTTTTTTTTTTTTTTTTTTTTTTTGTAATAGAAAAAAATTGCACTCAGCCCCAACCTTTCTGGCTCAGTAGAAGTTTCAGACAAAAATCCCCCCATAGAGGTGCTGGAGAAAAAATTGTAGGATGAGGGAGGTTTGCTTGATGTTTTTCTTGGTGAGAGAAACAGAGTTGGGGTTTTCTCATGGAATAAGTGCCAAGCAAAACAGCTGATTTGAGGCTGAAGGAGCTTGGAAGCCTTTTGTATTTGCAGAAATGCAGTATGAAAATTCAGCAGCTTCGATGCTCTCGAAAAAAGGAGAGTTGTGAACCTTGCAGTGAACCCCATTTCATTGAATTCCAATCACAGGATCAAAGAGGAATTGGAAGGTCATCAAAGTTCTAAGTATGAATTAGAGGTAGGCCTGATATCACTACAATTAAATGATCTTGCATCATTTATTTGAACGCCTGAAAATGTAACAGCCCTGTAAGTGAAAGTATAACCTGCTAACTTTGTTGCCATTAAATATATGGCTACAATCCTCAAATCATACTGGCATTTGGCGCCCAACTCTAACCAATGTCAAAACATTCCAATCCAACCGTTGAGATTGGCACGCATAGTGTTGGGTTTATGTCTGGTATTCCAGTTTGACCGGATTGGTTCATCCGGTTGGAAATTGGATTGGTTCATTCGGTTGGCCGATGACCAGGTTCACAATCATGAGTATTTTGGTCATTGCACTGGAGCTTTCTTTGAAAGCTAAGAAAGTGGAGATTATATATAACCCTTGACTCTGTGAGAGGTGTGAGAGCTCTCTCTCCCGTGAGTATCGGAGTCTTTCGAACCACGTGAGGCAAAGTAAGGAAAGTCGATTTTCTTTCTCATAAACGTAGACGAATTTGCCGAATCACGTATATCTCTGTGTGCGATTTTCTCTTTACTTGTATGGTTGATTGATCATTTGATCGCGGTAATTCACGCTTCTGCACACACGCACATTACATGGAGTGAGCACGCAGAAATGTCTTTATTAATTTTTTTAAACACAGAAAGGAAAAAACTCCTTGTCCATTGTTGTCCAAATGAGACCATCCTCAATCTTATCTCTAAATCAGAGAAGAACAAGAGCAGGATTCATCATGCTGCTTAAAAGGGTAAGGGTAGAAGGGTAGATTTTTTTTTTTTTTTAAGTAGCTTCTTTGAACCCAAGAATTCTAACTAGCATCATTTTCCTAATTGAATTTAGGGATTTTTTTGCTCTGCAATTGGACTTTCATTAATGAATTGGAGCATTCAAAAGAAAGGTCCTCTATTTGTCTCCTTGTTCAACCCTTTGATGCTCATCATTGTCGCTATTGTTGGTTGGGCCATCTTAGAAGAAAGATTACATGTTGGAAGGTATGTCAATTCTTCTCATGGCTTGTACATTGCAGTGTTAAAATTATTAGCTCATGTGTTGCTATTTTACAAATATTGAAAACTTTTTTCAAAATATTGCAGTGTTAATTCAAATCATGAAACACGAATTACCTATTAACTCTAGTATTTTCAAAATATCTCAAAAAATTAAAAGTTTCACGAAGAAAATTATTTAGTTCTTCAGAACATTTCATGGTCATTTTCCACGAAAAACGCAAAATTTGAAAATTTCTGGACATTTTCATGAGAAAAGAAATGACCCGAAAACAGTATTTTTGTGAGAGTGGTATGAGGTTGGTCAGTTGATTGTTGTTGTTGATTTTGCAGTGTTGCAGGGTCTGTTGTGATAATTGTTGGGCTCTACACAGTTCTATGGGGAAAGGGAAATGATATTAACAAGATTACCAGTGCTAATGGAAGGATTTTAGAAGAGGAGCATGAGAGAGGAGGTGGTACTGAATTACCAATATATGGCACTGCCATGCAAGAAAGTAATGGTTTCAAGGAAGGCCCAAAAGGATGAGGTTGGTGTAGACCTAGGCAGTGTGATGGAACTTACATTTTACCAGATTGCTCAAGCTATGTTCTAAAGAAAGGAAGTGTGATGGAATTTACATTTTTATGTATTATTATAGTCCAATAGTTAAAATGAATGGGATGGTACTGTAACAAGAAGTGATTCAAAGTTCTATATTTGTTTATTTATCTAATATGTTGGGTGGCGAAGCAGAAATTAATTGTTATTGATGATCTACCACGATGCACAGATAATCAAACCAACAAGTAATCACACACGATAATACAGTAATTTTATGTGGTTCAGCAAAGTTGCCCACGACCACAGAAAACAGAAACCCTTTTCACTTCTTTTTTCCTCTTACAAGATTTAGGGTTACATATATATTGACCATAGAAATTCTAGCACATTACGTCACAGATACATATCCCACAATGTATATTTGGGCCGGGCTGGTATTCGAGCTCCCAACCACTTAGTTCAAATAAAAGAAAATTGAGCACGACCCATCTATTATAGCCTAAACCCCATTCGCAACCAAAAGGGGCCCGGCCCGATCCATGAGCAACCTTATAAATAAAAAATCACTTCCTTCAAAAAGGGAATCTCAAAAAACTGATCTCCCACCTTTTGGTTTTACCGAACCATTACTTTTTCTCTCTCTTATATTAACCATTAACTTCACTTCACAAGTAAAGTACACTTACCAGACAAGAAATATATCGTGTATTTGTTGTGATTTAATATTATTCTATTTAAAAGTTAATTATATATGGCCATCCATTATATATTGTAAGGACCTATGCCCCTACTCGTGACAAGATCAAGATGTAAAAAGAGAAAGGTAAAAAATGGGTTTTAACAACATGACGGCTTCAGTCCAGATTTCCTCCTCTCAGAGAGGAGGAAAACTGGCATATGAGACTTTACCACTGGTAATGCTGTACAGCCAGTTTTCCTCCTCTCAGAGAGGAGGAAAAGTGGAAAATGCGACTCTACCTCCCCTAATACCACCGGTATAGCTGCAGCCCATACAAACCTTTCCCGTGTCTAAGTTAATATCACATATCTCCTTTTCAACCTTATTCTCACACACGTTCGATGTCTATGGGGCCCATTTCTAATCGAATTCATTTCATCCAAGTGGAGCTCATCAATACATAACCTCATGCATTCGTCGGTTAAGGCCCACACCAGATGGGAAAGTAGTAAAGATTGGCACATAAATGAACGATCTAAATCATTTGTTAGGAAATATTAAGGCCAAGGGACCCATCTTTTAATTGAGTTTTGGGCTATCTATAGAGTTTTAGAGGACTGGACTTTATTTCCAAAATCGATTCTAATTTCCCTTTATTCTACATTATTTATTAAAATAAGCAAATTACTCAACATTTAACGGCGCATCTCGACCACTACATCAAGTATAATACCTAATAATGTCCCAAAAAAAGCAGATTTTTAGGGACTATTTGCAATATTAAAGGCTCATCTGGGTCCCGTGTCCACGTGTCAGAACCTAAATGGACCCGGAATCGAGCCCATTTATCAATCGGATCTGAAATTGGGTTCCGAATCGGGACCCGTTCTTGAATCAGAACCTAAAATAGGTACCAGACCCCCTTTTTTGCAATTACGAACTTCCGAGTAATCGTAGAGTCGGATACCCGTATGCAACCCAAGATGTGCAGGACTTACCCAACTACGAGGGAAATTTATGGATTTTCTCCTTTGCCTACTTCTGTTAATGTTCTCTTATCACTAAGAGAGTTAAAATAGGAAAGAGGGCTCCATTTATCACCACCCATTTTGGCTAAGAAACTCTTTATCTCTCATTAAGACAGTCAAGAAAAGGAAGATGGTCAAAATTGAATAAAAAATCAGCTTCAAGATTGAATTGGAAACCTGTCTTTCTCATTTATTATAAAAACCCAGATGATATTGATTATTTACTGTCGGATTTAATCACGAGCGGACACCACCCTATTTGTTCACTTCTCACTCGCTATCTACTTCATGTTTGGTGAACTTCCTTCACAAGTGAAGTAAAAGTGAATGATTAATTCAAGAGAAAAAAAAAGGAGCGGGTGAAATCAAAAGATCGTAAATTTCAAAAACCACCTCGTCTATTTAGCAAATCTTTTTTTTATAAAAAGATATATTCTCAAGCTTCTGAATGAAGAAAAAAAAAACTAGGGGTTTTCATGGACCACGCTGGGCTAGGCCGAGGAATGCCCAAAACGGTCCGACTTTTAAAGTAGAAACCTAAGCTTTGCCAAAGCTTCGGTCGGGCCCGAACTAGCTAGCCAGAGCCTAGCCCGCATGGAAATGATGAAGCCCGAGCCCGACTGATGTTAGACTTATAGAAACATAGAAATGAGTATCTTACCAGCTCAAACGGTCTGATCATATCCCCATCTGTGAGAGGTCACGGGTTTGAGGCCCACCCTCACTACTCCCACCCTTATAATTATTTGTATATTTGGGCCGGGCTGGTATTCGAGCTCTCAACCACTTTGTTCAAATAAAAGAAAATTGAGCACGACCCATCTATTATAGCCTAAACCCCATTCGCAACCAAAAGGTGCCCGACCCGATCCACGAGCAACCTTATAAATAAAAAAGCACTTCCTTCTAAAAGGGAATCTAAAAAAACTGATCTCCCACCTTTTGGTTTTACCGAACCATTACTTTTTTTCCCTGTTTTACTAGCGATTAACTTCACTTCACAAGTAAAGTACACTTACCAGACAAGAAATATATCGTGTATTTGTTGTGATTTAATACTATTCTATTTAAAATTTAATTATATATGGCTATCCATTATATATTGTAAGCACCTATGCCCCTACCCGTGACAAGATCAAGATGTAAAAAAGGAAAGGTAAAAAATGGGTTTTAACAATAAGACGGCTTCAGTCCAGATTTCCTCCTCTCAGAGAGGAGGAAAACTGGCATATGAGATTTTACCGCTACTTGTAGCAGTGGTAAAGCAACACAGCCAGTTTTCCTCCTCTCAGAGAGGAGGAAAAGCGGAAAATGCGACTCTACCTCCCCTAAAACCACCGGTATAGCTGCAGCCCATACAAACCTTTACCGTGTCTAAGTTAATATCACATATCTCCTTTTCAACCTTATTCTCACACACGTTCGATGTCTATGGGGCCCATTTCTAATCGAATTCATTTCATCCAAGTGGAGCTCATCAATAAATAACCTCATGAATTCGTCGGTTAAGGCCCACACCAGATGGGAAAGTAACAAAGATTGGCACATAAATGAACGATCTAAATCATTTGTTAGGAAATATTAAGGCCAAGGGACCCATCTTTTAATTGAGTGTTGGGCTATCTATAGAATTTTAGAGGACTGGACTTTATTTCCAAAATGGATTCTAATTTCCGTTTATTCTACATTTTTTTAATTAAAATAAGCAAATTACTCAACTTTTAACGGCGCATCTCGACTCCTACATCAAGTATAATACCTAATAATGTCCCAAAAAAGCTGATTTTTAGGTACTATTTGCAATATTAAAGGCTCATCTGGGTCCCGTGTCCACGTGTCGGAACCTAAGTGGACCCGGAACCGAGCCCATTTATCAATCGGATCCGAAATTGGGTTCCGAACCTGGACCCGTTCTTGAATCGGAACCTAAAATAGGTTCCAGACCACCGTTTTTACAATTACGAACTTCCGAGTAATCGTTTGCAACCCAAGATGTGCAGGACTTACCCAACTACGAGGGAAATTTATGGATTTTCTCCTTTGCCTAATTCTGTTAATGTTCTCTTATCACTAAGAGAGTTAAAATAGGAAAGAGGGCTCCATTTATCACCACCCATTTTGGCTAAGAAACTCTTTATCTCTCATTGAGACAGTCAAGAAAAGGAAGATGGTCAAAATTGAATAAAAAATCAGCTTCAAGATTGAATTGGAAACCTGTCTTTCTCATTTATTATAAAAACCCAGATGATATTGATTATTTACTGTCGGATTTAATCACGAGCGGACACCACCCTATTTGTTCACTTCTCACTCGCTATCTACTTCATGTTTGGTGAACTTCCTTCACAAGTGAAGTAAAAGTGAATGATTAATTCAAGAGAAAAAAAAAGGAGCGGGTGAAATCAAAAGATCGTAAATTTCAAAAACCACCTCGTCTATTTAGCAAATTTCTTTTTTATAAAAAGATATATTCTCAAGCTTCTGAATGAAGAAAAAAAAAAAAAAACAAACAAACTAGGGGTTTTCATGGACCACGCTGGGCTAGGCCGAGGAATGCCCAAAACGGTCCGACTTTTAAAGTAGAAACCTAAGCTTTGCCGAAGCTTCGGTCGGGCCCGAACTTGCTAGCCAGAGCCTAGCCCGCATGGAAATGATGAAGCCCGAGCCCGACTGATGTTAGACTTATAGAAACATAGAAATGAGTATCTTACCAGCTCAAACGGTCTGATCATATCCCCATCTGTGAGAGGTCACGGGTTTGAGGCCCACCCTCACTACTCCCACCCTTATAATTATTTGTATATTTGGGCCGGGCTGGTATTTTCAAATAAAAGAAAATTGAGCACGACCCATCTATTATAGCCTAAACCCCATTCGCAACCAAAAGGTGCCCGACCCGATCCACGAGCAACCTTATAAATAAAAAAGCACTTCCTTCTAAAAGGGAATCTAAAAAAACTGATCTCCCACCTTTTGGTTTTACCGAACCATTACTTTTTTTCCCTGTTTTACTAGCGATTAACTTCACTTCACAAGTAAAGTACACTTACCAGACAAGAAATATATCGTGTATTTGTTGTGATTTAATACTATTCTATTTAAAATTTAATTATATATGGCTATCCATTATATATTGTAAGCACCTATGCCCCTACCCGTGACAAGATCAAGATGTAAAAAAGGAAAGGTAAAAAATGGGTTTTAACAATAAGACGGCTTCAGTCCAGATTTCCTCCTCTCAGAGAGGAGGAAAACTGGCATATGAGATTTTACCGCTACTTGTAGCAGTGGTAAAGCAACACAACCAGTTTTCCTCCTCTCAGAGAGGAGGAAAAGCGGAAAATGCGACTCTACCTCCCCTAAAACCACCGGTATAGCTGCAGCCCATACAAACCTTTACCGTGTCTAAGTTAATATCACATATCTCCTTTTCAACCTTATTCTCACACACGTTCGATGTCTATGGGGCCCATTTCTAATCGAATTCATTTCATCCAAGTGGAGCTCATCAATAAATAACCTCATGAATTCGTCGGTTAAGGCCCACACCAGATGGGAAAGTAACAAAGATTGGCACATAAATGAACGATCTAAATCATTTGTTAGGAAATATTAAGGCCAAGGGACCCATCTTTTAATTGAGTGTTGGGCTATCTATAGAATTTTAGAGGACTGGACTTTATTTCCAAAATGGATTCTAATTTCCATTTATTCTAAATTTTTTTATTAAAATAAGCAAATTACTCAACTTTTAACGGCGCATCTCGACTCCTACATCAAGTATAATACCAAATAATGTCCCAAAAAAGCTGATTTTTAGGTACTATTTGCAATATTAAAGGCTCATCTGGGTCCCGTGTCCACGTGTCGGAACCTAAGTGGACCCGGAACCGAGCCCATTTATCAATCGGATCCGAAATTGGGTTCCGAACCTGGACCCGTTCTTGAATCGGAACCTAAAATAGGTTCCAGACCACCTTTTTTGCAATTACGAACTTCCGAGTAATCATTTGCAACCCAAGATGTGCAGGACTTACCCAACTACGAGGGAAATTTATGGATTTTCTCCTTTGCCTAATTCTGTTAATGTTCTCTTATCACTAAGAGAGTTAAAATAGGAAAGAGGGCTCCATTTATCACCACCCATTTTGGCTAAGAAACTCTTTATCTCTCATTAAGACAGTCAAGAAAAGGAAGATGGTCAAAATTGAATAAAAAATCAGCTTCAAGATTGAATTGGAAACCTGTCTTTCTCATTTATTATAAAAACCCAGATGATATTGATTATTTACTGTCGGATTTAATCACGAGCGGACACCACCCTATTTGTTCACTTCTCACTCGCTATCTACTTCATGTTTGGTGAACTTCCTTCACAAGTGAAGTAAAAGTGAATGATTAATTCAAGAGAAAAAAAAAGGAGCGGGTGAAATCAAAAGATCGTAAATTTCAAAAACCACCTCGTCTATTTAGCAAATTTCTTTTTTATAAAAAGATATATTCTCAAGCTTCTGAATGAAGAAAAAAAAAACTAGGGGTTTTCATGGACCACGCTGGGCTAGGCCGAGGAATGCCCAAAACGGTCCGACTTTTAAAGTAGAAACCTAAGCTTTGCCGAAGCTTCGGTCGGGCCCGAACTTGCTAGCCAGAGCCTAGCCCGCATGGAAATGATGAAGCCCGAGCCCGACTGATGTTAGACTTATAGAAACATAGAAATGAGTTTCTTACCAGCTCAAACGGTCTGATCATATCACCATCTGTGAGAGGTCACGGGTTTGAGGCCCTCCCTCACTACTCCCACCCTTATAATTATTTGTATATTTGGGCCGGGCTGGTATTCGAGCTCTCAACCACTTTGTTCAAATAAAAGAAAATTGAGCACGACCCATCTATTATAGCCTAAACCCCATTCGCAACCAAACGGTGCCCGACCCGATCCACGAGCAACCTTATAAATAAAAAAGCACTTCCTTCTAAAAGGGAATCTAAAAAAACTGATCTCCCACCTTTTGGTTTTACCGAACCATTACTTTTTTTCCCTCTTTTACTAGCGATTAACTTCACTTCACAAGTAAAGTACACTTACCAGACAAGAAATATATCGTGTATTTGTTGTGATTTAATACTATTCTATTTAAAATTTAATTATATATGGCTATCCATTATATATTGTAAGCACCTATGCCCCTACCCGTGACAAGATCAAGATGTAAAAAAGGAAAGGTAAAAAATGGGTTTTAACAATAAGACGGCTTCAGTCCAGATTTCCTCCTCTCAGAGAGGAGGAAAACTGGCATATGAGATTTTACCCCTACTTGTAGCAGTGGTAAAGCAACACAGCCAGTTTTCCTCCTCTCAGAGAGGAGGAAAAGCGGAAAATGCGACTCTACCTCCCCTAAAACCACCGGTATAGCTGCAGCCCATACAAACCTTTACCGTGTCTAAGTTAATATCACATATCTCCTTTTCAACCTTATTCTCACACACGTTTGATGTCTATGGGGCCCATTTCTAATCGAATTCATTTCATCCAAGTGGAGCTCATCAATAAATAACCTCATGAATTCGTCGGTTAAGGCCCACACCAGATGGGAAAGTAACAAAGATTGGCACATAAATGAACGATCTAAATCATTTGTTAGGAAATATTAAGGCCAAGGGACCCATCTTTTAATTGAGTGTTGGGCTATCTATAGAATTTTAGAGGACTGGACTTTATTTCCAAAATGGATTCTAATTTCCATTTATTCTAAATTTTTTTATTAAAATAAGCAAATTACTCAACTTTTAACGGCGCATCTCGACTCCTACATCAAGTATAATACCTAATAATGTCCCAAAAAAGCTGATTTTTAGGTACTATTTGCATTATTAAAGGCTCATCTGGGTCCCGTGTCCACGTGTCGGAACCTAAGTGGACCCGGAACCGAGCCCATTTATCAATCGGATCCGAAATTGGGTTCCGAACCTGGACCCGTTCTTGAATCGGAACCTAAAATAGGTTCCAGACCACCTTTTTTGCAATTACGAACTTCCGAGTAATCGTTTGCAACCCAAGATGTGCAGGACTTACCCAACTACGAGGGAAATTTATGGATTTTCTCCTTTGCCTAATTCTGTTAATGTTCTCTTATCACTAAGAGAGTTAAAATAGGAAAGAGGGCTCCATTTATCACCACCCTTTTTGGCTAAGAAACTCTTTATCTCTCATTAAGACAGTCAAGAAAAGGAAGATGGTCAAAATTGAATAAAAAATCAGCTTCAAGATTGAATTGGAAACCGGTCTTTCTCATTTATTATAAAAACCAAGATGATATTGATTATTTACTGTCGGATTTAATCACGAGCGGACACCACCCTATTTGTTCACTTCTCACTCGCTATCTACTTCATGTTTGGTGAACTTCCTTCACAAGTGAAGTAAAAGTGAATGATTAATTCAAGAGAAAAAAAAAGGAGCGGGTGAAATCAAAAGATCGTAAATTTCAAAAACCACCTCGTCTATTTAGCAAATTTTTTTTTTATAAAAAGATATATTCTCAAGCTTCTGAATGAAGAAAAAAAAAAAAAAAAAAAAACAAACTAGGGCTTTTCCTGGACCACACTGTGCTAGGCCGAGGAATGCCCAAAACGGTCCGACTTTTAAAGTAGAAACCTAAGCTTTGCCGAAGCTTCGGTCGGGCCCGAACTTGCTAGCCAGAGCCTAGCCCGCATGGAAATGATGAAGCCCGAGCCCGACTGATGTTAGACTTATAGAAACATAGAAATGAGTTTCTTACCAGCTCAAACGGTCTGATCATATCACCATCTGTGAGAGGTCACGGGTTTGAGGCCCTCCCTCACTACTCCCACCCTTATAATTATTTGTATATTTGGGCCGGGCTGGTATTCGAGCTCTCAACCACTTAGTTCAAATAAAAGAAAATTGAGCACGACCCATCTATTATAGCCTAAACCCCATTCGCAACCAAAAGGTGCCCGACCCGATCCACGAGCAACCTTATAAATAAAAAAGCACTTCCTTCTAAAAGGGAATCTAAAAAAACTGATCTCCCACCTTTTGGTTTTACCGAACCATTACTTTTTTCCCTCTTTTACTAACGATTAACTTCACTTCACAAGTAAAGTACACTTACCAGACAAGAAATATATCGTGTATTTGTTGTGATTTAATACTATTCTATTTAAAAGTTAATTATATATGGCTATCCATTATATATTGTAAGCACCTATGCCCCTACCCGTGACAAGACCAAGATGTAAAAAAGGAAAGGTAAAAAATGGGTTTTAACAATAAGACGGCTTCAGTCCAGATTTCCTCCTCCCAGAGAGGAGGAAAACTGGCATATGAGATTTTACCGCTACTTGTAGCAGTGGTGAAGCAACACAGCCAGTTTTCCTCCTCTCAGAGAGGAGGAAAAGTGGAAAATGCGACTCTAACTCCCCTAAAACCACCGGTATAGCTGCAGCCAATACAAACCTTTCTCGTGTCTAAGTTAATATCACATATCTCCTTTTCAACCTTATTCTCACACACGTTCGATGTCTATGGGGCCCATTTCTAATCGAATTCATTTCATCCAAGTGGAGCTCATCAATAAATAACCTCATGAATTCGTCGGTTAAGGCCCACACCAGATGGGAAAGTAACAAAGATTGGCACATAAATGAACGATCTAAATCATTTGTTAGGAAATATTAAGGCCAAGGGACCCATCTTTTAATTGAGCTTTGGGCTATCTATAGAATTTTAGAGGACTGGACTTTATTAACAAAATGGATTCTAATTTCCGTTTACTCTAAATTTTTTATTAAAATAAGCAAATTACTCAACTTTTAACGGCGCATCTCGACTCCTACATCAAGTATAATACCTAATAATGTCCCGAAAAGCTGATTTTTAGGTACTATTTGCAATATTAAAGGCTCATCTGGGTCCCGTGTCCACGTGTCGGAACCTAAGTGGACCCGGAACCGAGCCCATTTATCAATCGGATCCGAAATTGGGTTCCGAACCTGGACCCGTTCTTGAATCGGAACCTAAAATAGGTTCCAGACCATCTTTTTTGCAATTACGAACTTCCGAGTAATCGTTTGCAACCCAAGATGTGCAGGACTTACCCAACTACGAGGGAAATTTATGGATTTTCTCCTTTGGCTACTTCTGTTAATGTTCTCTTATCACTAAGAGAGTTAAAATAGGAAAGAGGGCTCCATTTATCACCACCCGTTTTGGCTAAGAAACTCTTTATCTCTCATTAAGACAGTAAAGAAAAGGAAGATTGTCAAAATTGAATAAAAAATCAGCTTCAAGATTGAATTGGAAACCGGTCTTTCTCATTTATTATAAAATCCAAGATGATATTGATTATTTACTGTCGGATTTAATATCGAGCGGACACCAACCTATTTGTTCACTTCTCACTCGCTATCTACTTCATGTTTGGTGAACTTCCTTCACAAGTGAAGTAAAAGTGAATGATTAATTCAAGAGAAAAAAAAAGGAGCGGGTGAAATCAAAAGATCGTAAATTTCAAAAACCACCTCGTCTATTTAGCAAATTTTTTTTTTATAAAAAGATATATTCTCAAGCTTCTGAATGAAGAAAAAAAAAACTAGGGGTTTTCATGGACCACGCTGGGCTAGGCCGAGGAATGCCCAAAACGGACGGACTTTTAAAGTAGAAACCAAAGCTTTGGTGAAGCTTCAGTCGGGCCCGAACTTGCTAGCCAGAGCCTAGCCCGCATGGAAATGATGAAGCCCTAGCCCGACTGATGTTAGACTTATGGAAACATAGAAATGAGTTTCTTACCAGCTCAAACGGTCTGATCATATCACCATCTGTGAGAGGTCACGGGTTTGAGGCCCCCCCTCACTACTCCCACCCTAATAATTATTTGTATATTTGGGCCGGGCTGGTATTCGAGATCTCAACCACTTAGTTCAAATAAAAGAAAATTGAGCACGACCCATCTATTATAGCCTAAACCCCATTCGCAACCAAAAGGTGCCCGGCCCGATCCACGAGCAACCTTATAAATAAAAAAGCGCTTCGTTCTAAAAGGGAATCTTAAAAAATTGATCTCCCACCTTTTGGTTTTACCGAACCATTACTTTTTTTCTCTCTTATATTACCCATTAACTTCACTTCACAAGTAAAGTACACTTACCAAACAAGAAATATATCGTGTATTTGTTGTGATTTAATAATATCCTATTTAAAAGTTAATTATAAATGGCCATCCATTATATATTGTAAGGACCTATGCCCCTACCCTTGACAAGATCAAGATGTAAAAAAAAAAAAGGTAAAAAATGGCTTTTAACAACATGACCGCTTTAGTCCAGATTTCCTCCTCTCAGAGAGGAGGAAAACTGGCATATGAGCCTTTACTGCTACTTGTACCAGCGGTAAAGCTGCACAGCCAGTTTTCCTCCTCTCGAAAAGTAGAAAATACGACTCTACCTCCCCTAATACCACCGGTATAGCTGCAGCCCATACAAACATTTCCCGTGTCTAAGTTAATATCACATATCTCATTTTCAACCTTATTCTCAAACACGTTCGATGTCTATGGGGCCCATTTCTAATCGAATTCATTTCATCCAAGTGGAACTCATCAATAAATAACCTCATGCATTCGTCGGTTAAGGCCCACACCAGATGGGTAAGCAACAAACATTGGCACATAAATCAAAGATCTAAATCTTTTGTTAGGAAATATTAAGGCCAAGGGACCCATCTTTTAATTGAGTTTTGGGCTATCTATAGAGTTTAATAGAGTTTAATTCTAACTTTCTATCATTTAAGATTTATTTCTTTCTCATTCCCACAAGATTGTTCGGGTGGTTGGAAAACCGAATCCTTGGTTTTTGATGAGTGGGTCCACGTTCTGGTGATTTTGATTAGTTGAAGATATGATGTCTTGATCACAGTAGAGGAATAAAGAAGTCCTAACCATCTTTGGAAGATATTTATAATAATGTTAGCAGAGTTAATGGCCCACATGTGATTCCTGGAGTCATCGTGGATGACTTAATCTAAATATATAATAAATATTATTAACGACAGATAATATATTTTGTTCCACTTTTGTATTCTACTCTTCTTTCTCAGTATATGCCCATGGGTCTTTGGAAACCTCAATGTTGCTCAAACTAAGACAGGTTAAAATATATAAGAATACACCAACCGGGTCTTGGCTCGGTTAGGACACCGTCAATCCCACCAAATGTAGGGATACCCTGAGATTAAGAAATAAAAAAAAAGAAAACTCATATAAGAATGGAGAGGGTGTTTAAGATGCCATACACGCAACCCCATTAAACAGTATTAGCTATTCAATTTCATTCATCATATCAAAAGGCCTTTCATGTATGAAATTATAGAAATTGATTTTTAACTACTTATTTTTTTTCCTGAAGTTGAACAAATCTTCTCTTTCACCATTTGTAGATGTGGAAAAAGGTCTAGCAAAAATTTTAGCCCCCCCCAAATGAAATTCCTGGGTCCGCCACAGTCTCAAAGAAAGAGATGTGGATAGGGTTGCAAACGGGACGTCTCCGGATCGGATCCGTAGTGGACCCGGCCCCGTTTCTAAATAACATCTCTGGTTTTGACTCGGAACCTGTTTTGTTGGATCTAGTCCCGGTTCCAATAGGAAAACCCATATTCGATTTCGGAACCGGGTCCACCTAAAGGACTGGACTTTATTTCAAAAATCGATTCTAATTTCCCTTTATTCTACATTTTTTATTAAAATAAGCAAATTACTCAACTTTTAACGGCGCATCTCGACTCCTACATCAAGTATAATACCTAATAATGTCCCAAAAAAAGCTGATTTTTAGGTACTATTTGCAATATTAAAGGCTCATCTGGGTCCCGTGTCAACGTGTCAAACCTAAGTGGACCCGGAACAGAGCCCATTTATCAATCGGATCCGAAATTGGGTTCCGAACGGGACCCGTTCTTGAATCGGAACCTAAAATAGGTTCCAGACCACCTTTTTTCCACTTACGAACTTCCGAGTAATCGTAGAGTCGGATGCCCGTTTGCAACCCAAGATGTGCAGGACATACCCAACTACGAGGGAAATTTATAGATTTTCTCCTTTGCCTACTTCAGTTAATGTTCTCTTATCACTAAGAGAGTTAAAATAGGAAAGGGGGCTCCATGTATCACCACCCATTTTGGCTAAGAAACTCTTTAACTCTCATTAAGACAGTCAAGAAAAGGAAGATGATCAAAATTGAATAAAAAATCAGCTTCAAGATTGAATTGTAAACCGGTCTCTCTCATTTATTATAAAAACCCAGATGATATTGATTATTTATCGTCGGATTTAATCACGAGCGGACACCACCCTATTTGTTCACTTCTCACTCGCTATCTACTTCTTGTTTGGTGAACTTCCTTCACCAGTGAAGTAAAAGTGAATGATTAATTCAAGAGGAAAAAAAGGGGAGCGGGTGAAATCAAAAGATCGTAAATTTCAAAAACCACCTCGTCTATTTAACAAAAAATATTTATAAAAAGATATATTCTCAAGCTTCTGAATGAAGAAAAAAAAAACTAGGGGTTTTCATGGACCACGCTGGGCTAGGCCGAGGAATGCCCAAAACGGTCCGACTTTTAAAGTAGAAACCTAAGCTTTGCCGAAGCTTCGGTCGGGCCCGAACTTGCTAGCCAGAGCCTAGCCCGCATGGAAATGATGAAGCCCGAGCCCGACCGAAGTTAAACTTATAGAAACATAGAAATGAGTTTCTTACCAGCTCAAACGGTCTGATCATATCACCGTCTGTGAGAGGTCACGGGTTTGAGGCCCCCCCTCACTACTCCCACTCTTATAATTATTTTTATATTTGGGCCGGGCTGGTATTCAAGCTCTCAACAACTTAGTTCAAATAAAAGGAAATTGAGCACGACCCATCTATTATAGCCTAAACCCCATTCGCAACCAAAAGGTGCCCGACCCGATCCACGAGCAACCTTATAAATAAAAAAAGCACTTCGTTCTAAAAGGGAATCTCAAAAAACTGATCTCCCACCTTTTGGTTTTACCGAACCATTACTTTTTTTCTCTCTTATATTAACCATTAACTTCACTTCACAAGTAAAGTACACTTACCAAACAAGAAATATATCGTGTATTTGTTGTGATGTAATATTATTCTATTGAAAAGTTAATTATATATGGCTATCCATTATATATTGTAAGGACCTATGCCCCTACCCGTGACAAGATCAAGATGTAAAGAAAGAAAGCTAAAAAATGGGTTTTAACAACATGATGGCTTCAGTCCAGATTTCCTCCTCTCAAAGAGGAGGAAAACAGGCATATGAGACTTTACCGCTACTTGTAGCAGCGGTTAAGCTGCACAGCCAGTTTTCCTTCTCTCAGAGAGAAGGAAAAGTGGAAAATGCGACTCTACCTCCCCCAATACCACCGGTATAGCTGTAGCAATACAAACCTTTCCCGTCTCTAAGTTAATATCACATATCTCCTTTTCAACCTTATTCTCACACACGTTCGATGTCTTTGGGGCCCATTTCTAATCGTATTCATTTCATCCAAGTGGAGCTCAACAATAAATAACCTCATGCATTCGTCGGTTAAGGCCCACACCAGATGGGAAAGTAACAAAGATTGGCACATAAATCAACGATCTAAATAATTTGTTAGGAAATATTAAGGCCAAGGGACCCATCTTTTAATTGAGTTTTGGGCTATCTATAGAGTTTTAGAGGACTGGACTTTATTTCAAAAATCGATTCTAATTTCCCTTTATTCTACATTTTTTATTAAAATAAGCAAATTACTCAACTTTTAACGGCGCATCTCGACTCCTACATCAACTATAATACCTAATAATGTCCCCAAAAAAAGCTGATTTTTAGGTACTATTTGCAATATTAAAGGCTCATCTGGGTCCCGTGTCCACGTGTCGGAACCTAAGTGGACCCGGAACCGAGCCCATTTATCAATCGGATCCGAAATTGGGTTCCGAACCTGGACCCGTTCTTGAATCGGAACCTAAAATAGGTTCCAGACCACCTTTTTTGCAGTTACGAACTTCCGAGTAATCGTAGAGTCGGATACCCGTTTGCAACCCAAGATGTGCAGGACTTACCCAACTACGAGGGAAATTTATGGATTTTCTCCTTTGCCTACTTCAGTTAATGTTCTCTTATCACTATGAGAGTTAAAATAGGAAAGAAGGCTCCATGTATCACCACCCATTTTGGCTAAGAAACTCTTTATCTCTCATTAAGAGAGTCAAGAAAAGGAAGACAGTCAAAATTGAATATAAAATCAGCTTCAAGATTGAATTGGAAACCGGTCTCTCTCATATATTATAAAAACCCAGATGATATTGATTATTTACTGTCGGATTTAATCACGAGCAGACACCACCCTATTTGTTCACTTCTCACTCGCTATCTACTTCATATTTGGTGAACTTCCTTTACCAGTGAAGTAAAAGTGAAGGCTTAATTCAAGAGAAAAAAAAAGGGGAGCGGGTGAAATCAAAAGATCGTAAATTTCAAAAACCGACTATTTAACAAAAAAATATTTATAAAAAGATATATTCTCAAGCTTCTAAATGAAAAAAAAAAAAAAAAAACTAGGGGTTTTCATGGACCATGCTGGGCTAGGCCGACGAATGCCCAAAACGGCCCGACTTTTAAAGTAGAAACCTAAGCTTTTCCGAAGCTTTGGTCGGGGCCGAACTTGCTAGCCAGAGCCTAGCCCGCATGGAAATGATGAAGCCCGAGCCCGACCGATGTTAGACTAATAGAAACATAAAAATGAGTTTCTTACCAACTCAAAGGCCAGCTGAACCGGTCTGATCATATCACCATCTGTGAGAGGTCACGGGTTTGAGGCCCCCCCTCACTACTCCCACCCTTATAATTATATGTATATTTGGGCCGGGCTGGTATTCGTGCTCTCAACCACTTAGTTCAAATAAAAGAAAATTGAGCACGACCCATCTATTATAGCCTAAACCCCATTCGAAACCAAAAGGTGCCCGGCCCGATCCACGAGCAACCTTATAAATAAAAAAGCGCTTCGTTCTAAAAGGGAATCTTAAAAAACTGATCTTCCACCTTTTGGTTTTACCGAACCATTACTTTTTTTCTCTCTTATATTAACCATTAACTTCACTTCACAAGTAAAGTACACTTACCAAACAAGAAATATATCATGTATTTGTTGTGATTCCCTTCACAAGTAAAGTACACTTACCAATCAAGGTTAATGACCAAAAAAGAGACAAGATAGTCTCAAATGATGCATTTTGCATAATGGAATGGATTTGAATGGAATTATGTTGATTAAATGAGTTTAGACTCAAACATGTTAGGCTAAGGACTTTTCCGTAAATACGAGTTTTCACGTATTTCGTGAAATACGGAAATCCTTGATACCAACGTGTGTATCTTGAGTAGTACATTAACTTTCATAATAGACGCGATCCCATTTGACCTCAAATGGATCCAATGAGGTTTCATTTGACTCAAAATGTAATAAGACTTAATAAAAAGGGGTTTTTATGTAAGAAGGCCCTATATTAGAATGAAATGAGTCAATCTCTCATTTCACTCAAACAAGCCCTAGAGTCTTCTTCATCCTCTCCCTTCTTTTTCATTTGCTTCATCAAGAGTGATATTAGGAGAGATCCAAGTGGTTAATGAGGAGTATAGCTTCATCTTCATCTTGTTCCCCGAGTCATTTACCCTATTGTTGAAGAGTAAAGTTTGAAAGAAAACTCAAGATCTCTTTGCTTGGAGCAACAAGTAAGTAGTTGGTCTTACCTTAGGATTTCCAAGTTCTATTGAGTAGATAGAAGTAGTGTGTAGCACAAATAGCTCATAGATTTGTGTATTTCATATTTTCTTGGAATTTAGGGTTTCATTGGGAGTTTTCATCTCAAAAGCAAGCTAAGTAAAGGGCTTTGAGTTAACTAAACTTCAAGAGAGGCAAGTATATACATTTCTAGTGATTTATGATTTTATAGAACTTGTATGAACTCAAGGAGTTTAAAAATATGGATTTTGTTCAGAACTTCTAAAGCTCGAAAATGAGCTTCTAGGTGAATTTCGGCTAGCCGCAAGGCTAACCGTCAGAAATCCCCAGTTTGGTCAGCCTCTAGAAAGCTGACCGCCAGCTAACCGCCGAATTTCGGTTAGCCGAAATTGGAATTTCCGCTAGTCGAAAGGTAACCGCTGAGCTGACCGAAATTGAGTCAGAAATGCATCAGAAAACGAGCTTTTGGAAAGCTGACAGTGAGCTTACTGAACTTGGTTCTGCTAGCCGCCAGCCGAATTTCGGCTAGCCGCCAACAAGGTTTTGGCTAACCGTCAGGTAGCCGTCGAGGTAACCGAACCTGACCAAATTATTCATAGTGAGGGAAAATTTGGCCAATCGATCAGACCCAGTGTTTTTTGGATTTTGCGCGGACTAAGATCGCTTATGTGGTCATAGATACTTCTCATGTAGTTAAGACGAGTCGTGAGGTAAATTGTGACTGATCTAAATGGAAAGCCTAGTCGTTGAGGCTAATATTAGTGATATCTAAACCTTCATAAGTGTTAGCTAAGATTATCTAATGCACAATCTAATTAAAGTAATGTCATCCACAATAACACGTGCATTGATAACGAACGTTTCACTCATTTGTTGGTTTAGATGATTGTTTTAGAAGGCATTACATAGTGGTTTCTTAAGCTCATTATTGAGCCACACCGAATTGACATTGAACTCACACTGAATTGATGAATGATCACTAAATATGACACTGAATAATGAATAGTTACTAAAGGTAACAATGAGTAAATGATTAATTCTGTTGCAGCAGATGGATTTGAGGCGTTCCGGAGCTCCGTGGTGATGCTAGTTTTCCCTGGCCCGGACACTAGTAAGTCTCATATATTCCGATCATATCTATGGGTATTGATTAATGTCTTCCGTTTGGAAGATGAATCCTTCCTTTGAGGGAAGATGGTAAATTAAATGAATCCTTCCTTGAGGGAAGATGATAAATGAAATGAAATGAAACAAATGAATGAAAGTTATGGTAGTGACTATCCTGTACATTGTCATTATAGAAACTATCTGAACTTGTTAGAATTGGAATTTCTATTACTAGATCTGTTTATACATTGTTGAACCGTCGTGTTCACTAGTGTTATTGATCACATTACAGGCACGATTGCCTTTACCGGTGCAGCAGCGCCCCCGGCGGCAGCGGAGGAGACCGCTCCAGTTCCTCCAGGAGGATTGAACGAATGGAACGGACGGAATAGCATTTGATATGGGTATTCGAGTGCGAAAAAGAACTATCACATTTTGAGAAACGTTTTGAAAAGTTATTTGTATAATCATTGAGATGTAATTTAATTGTTACTGTATGGTGTTTTGGGTACACACTGATTGACAAGAAAATGATGGGAATGATACATGTATAAGGACCTTATTCTTTTGTATACATGTAAATCGAAATTTGATATTGTCAAATATATGTGTTTCCGCAATATTCTAGATTTGACAGGTTTATTGAAGATGTTATCCCTTGTGGATTCCGTTTCAACTTCGGTTAATTCGGAGTTCATGGGAGCAAGTATGGGCTCACGGCCCGGGGTTATCGTAATTTCGGGCCCGGGTCGTGACAAGCTCTCAAGCACTTAGTTCAAATAAAAGAAAATTGAGCACGACCCATCTATTATAGCCTAAACCCCATTCGCAACCAAAAGGGGCCCGGCCCGATCCACGAGCAACCTTATAAATAAAAAAGCACATCCTTCTAAAAGGGAATCTCAAAAAACTGATCTCCCACCTTTTGGTTTTATCGAACCTTTACTTTTTTTCTCTCTTATATTAACCATTAACTTCACTTCACAAGTAAAGTACACTTACCAGACAAGAAATATATCGTGTATTTGTTGTGATTTAATATTATTCTATTTAAATGTTAATTATATATGGCCATCCATTATAAATTGTTTGGACCTATTCCCCTACCCGTGACAAGATGAAGATGTAAAAAAAAAAAAATCGATAAAAAATCGGTTTTAACAACATGACCGCTTCAGTCAAGATTTCCTCCTCTCAGAGAGGAGGAGAAGTGGCAAATGAGACTTTACCGCCACTTGTAGCAGCGGTAAAGCTGCACCGCCACTTTTCCTCCGCTCAGAGAGGAGGAAAAGTGGCAAATGGGACTTTACCGCCCGTATTAGCAGCGGGAAAGCTGCACGCCACTTTTCCTCCGCTCAGAGAGGAGGAAAAGTGGAAAATGCAACTCTACCTCCCCTAATAGCACTGGTATACCTGCAGCCCATACAAACCTTTCCCGTGTCTAAGTTAATATCACGTATCTCCTTTTCAACCTTATTCTCTCACACGTTCGATGTCTATGGGGCCCATTTCTAATCAAATTCATTTCATCCAAGTGGAGCTCATCAATAAATAACCTCTAGCATTTGTCGGTTGAGGCCCACACCAGATGGGAAAGCAACAAAGATTGGCACATGAATCAAAGATCTAAATCATTTGTTAGGAAATATTAAGGCCAAGGGACCCATCTTTTAATTGAGTTTTGGGCTATCTATAGATTTTAAATCTACCTTTATATCATTTAAGATTTATTTCAATCTCATTCCCACAAGATTGTTTGGGTGGTTGGAAAACCGAATCCTTGGTTTTTGATTAGTGGGTCCACATTCTGGTGATTTGATTAGTTGAAGAGATGATGTCTTGATCACAGTAAAGGGATAAAGAAGTCCTAACCATCTCTGGAAGATATTTATAATAATGTTAGCAGAGTTAATGACCCTCATGTGATTCCTGAAGTCATCGAGGATGACTTAATCTGAATATATAATAATGATGGTTGCTAATGCTAATGAATGGCTCGGATTTCAAAAAGGTGGGCCCCACGATGCATTGAAGAAGGGGGATGCTAATAATCCAATGCAGTACACAGCCCTACCCTAATAATTATAAACATGAGAGATCATGTTTAATCATAATGACATACACCATTAAATTGATTATTCGAGAAAGGGCGGATACATATTTCATACACGAGCAATTCAAAGATGTATATATATCATGACTTCGTTTGAAGTGAAATTTTGGACATTGTCTAAACATGGAGGTCGAAAACATTAATGAGTTGGATGTGACGAAGGTACGTAGGCCCCCACAAAACTTGAATCAGATTTAAAGTGATGCAGTATCATACTATCTATGGCAAGTAGGGGCCAAGTTTGAAATCTAAGATGCCATGCTGTTCATTCGACCCCTTCCACCAATAATAGTAATTTTTTTTTATCTTGAGATATGGAATAAAGCTTTGACTACAGTGTTGATGGTGATGACTGATGACAAAGTCACTCATTGAGACCCAAGCCCCGGATTGGAAAGTTGGCAAAAAAACGGAAACACCCCTAATCCAAATTTAATGCTGTTTATGTAGCATTTTGTCCTTGATCATTTAATGATATAAGCTGCCACCTGGGGTGGAAGTTGACAAGAAGCAAAACAGGAAAAGATGGAGATCCATGCATGATCACAGGTGTTGTGGACTTGTAGCTAGGAAACCTAAGTCTTCTCTTTAGCACTGCCTCAATCAAATCCATACAAAAGGAAAGGTATCCTGGGCCCCACAAAGTACCTATCTCTAATTTCTTTTGGGGTCCTTCTTGTATATAAGAAGGCCTGCATGTGGGTTTTGATGCTGTGTGTGGTGTGCAACCTTGCATGTGTATAAACTGTTGGTTTGGTTTCTTCTCTTCTTTTGCTTGTAGAGAGATCAGACAAGGAAGAAACAGGAGAGAGAAGATGACAGATACATTCATGCCCATATTGGCAATGGTGATAGTTCAACTCATTTTTGCAGGAATGAATGTGGTGTCAAAGCTGGCCATGAATTCTGGCCTGAATCCTTTTGTGATTACTGCTTATCGACAGATCGTAGCCGTTGTTTTCACTGGCCCATTTGCTTATTTCTGGGAGAGGTAAATTTGTATGGTAGTATATCACTATTTTTTTGTAGATAAAATTAGCGAGAGGTCCCTTAATATTGACATTTAAGACTTCTAGTCCATATAATTTTCGGTTAAGGCTTCTAGTTCTTTTCTCTAGACTTATTTCAGACGGAGGTCCCTGAGTACGACAGATCATACATTCACATGTTGTGGATTAGAGGGCTTCTTTTTTTTTTTATATATATTTGAAAGACACATTCACATATAATTACTACATATCTAGTCATCTGGGTGCATTAGGCTATCCCTATATATATTCCATCAGTAAGACCTTTAGGAGGAATCCAAGCCACTAAAAATTATTGTTCCTCCTAGTTTTAGCTTCTAACCAAAACTCAAACCAATCCAACAGTTGGATTGATCTTTCAAGAGACATTTTATGATCGATCAATCTGATGGTGGAACAGCTCTTTAGATTGGATTGGAAATTTGGTTCATGGCAAAACAAAGAGAGGAAACCGGTTTCGACGGCCAGGATTTGATATGTGTGCTATAATGATGCAATTACAGGGATGTAGAAATAGAGATTTTGTTGTGAACATACAGATGTAGTCTGTTTAGTGTTTGGTTTATGCTTAAATGAGTTCCATGAATGTGTTATGATGAGTTAATGAAGTCCATCCATAGAGTTCCATCAGTGGGGCTGATTTTTCTCAAAATCACAATTCCACGTTTCTTTATCTATGGGAGTTGGCCCACAGTCAGATGGATCATATATAGTGTGAAACACAAGATTTGATTCCTTTTGTTTTCGGGTTTTTTGAGAGAAAGAACATCAAATAGTACTAGATTTTCTAGAAATGGTGACCCCTCCTCTAACCAAATATGCTAGAAATACTCAAACTTTTGCGTGTTTTGCTAGAGAATGAGCCACTCTATTCCCATCTTTGAGTACATGTGTAAAACTGCACCCCAAACATCCTTGAAATAGCTTTTGTTTTCTATTCTAACAATACATTTTATGTGTGCTCAATCTTCAAATTTGGGTCATGAGATCTAAGACAATATGTGGAGATTCTAAGCCGTTTAGATTTCAGGTGTAGGCCCTACTGATAGACTTTAGGCAGAGCAATCTCTCATATCTAAACCTAGATTTGGATTAGATTTTGCATAACCAGGAAAAAACAACATTTACAGCTACACAGATTTTCCATATTTGATGATCCAAATAAATACAAATTTCTTATATTTGATGGGAATAGGCACAAAATGGTAGGGATGTGGCCTGGCATCCAATTCATCATTATTATCCGGAGGTTCCGACCCATAAAAAACTGAACTTGTTTTAGGTTCCGGCTCATACACAGGTTGAGGGCCGGAACCCAATTTAGGTTATAATTGATAAACGGGTTCGGTTCTGGGTCCATACAAGTTTTGAGTTGTGGACTGGGACTCGGCAGGCCGGCACACGAGTCATTAATGTTGTAAACAATAGCTAAAGAAGATCAACTTTGGTGGGACTTTTTTATGTCTAACTCTATAGGTAGTAAACTTGATGCACATGTTATAAGTTAAATGATATCCTTATTTTAAGAAAAAAATAAAAAAAAAATAAAAAGATATTAAAAGTTAAAACCAATTTTGGAACTAGATTCTAGTCCTCTAGTTTGACCTGGTTTTGGAACTGAATTTGGGTCCTATATGAATCGGGTTTGAAGCTGGAACCCACGAAATATGTTTCGATTTGGAACCACGTTCGAAATCAGAACAATTATTTAGAAACAGGTCTGAGTCCGGGTCAGCTAGTATGGTTCTGACCCGTCAGCCCTACAAAATGGTCTCTAAGGATTCATGATTCATGTGGGTTAATTGGTCCCACCTACATGTTATTTTTCTTTTTATATAAATATTTTCTCTTCTTATAGTTTTCTTGTTAAAATTTATATAATTTTTATTTATTTGACTATTCACTTTACTTTTTAACCACTTTCTTGGTTTTAGCATCTTTTTTAAATTTTGACTGAAAAGTTCAAATGAATAAAACCTCTAGGGCATGCTTATTTTATTTTTCAATTAAGTAATGTAAAGTAAATGTCAAATTAGTTAAATAAGTAATTATTATGAGTATATTTCTTTTAAACCCCAAGGGGTTGGCCGAGTGGTCAGGACCACGGTTCCTTCTTCTTCCGGAACTAGAGGTCTGGGTATCAACCCCCTGTTCCTCCAAAGAAAAAAAATATACTTTTTAGAAAAATAAAATTACATTAGTTTTTATGAGATAGAGTAATGAGAGGTCAATAAAGTGGTGCGTGTGTTTTATGAGGTAAAGTTATTTTGGGAAAAAGTGCAATTTTTTTTGGCTGAAACTTTACTTTCCTACACTAACCAAACATGGAAAGTAAATTTTTTGGCGGCTAGGATTACTTTACTATAATCTTACTATACCACTTGAAAAACTAACATGGCCTAATATGTAAGATAAAACAGGTCTAGTACAAGGGTCTATTGATTAATATTGTCCAGCCAAGTTGAAGATCTCTCTGGTACAAGGGTCTATTGATTAATATTGTCCAGCAAAGTTGAAGATCTCTCTCTCTCTCTCTCTCTCTCTCTCTCTCTCTCTCTCTCATTTCTTTTTCATTTGATGGCTTTAGGAAGACAAGGCCTAAGTTCACAAAGACTGTTCTCTTCCAACTTTTCCTCTCTTCCTTGTTTGGGTGAGTGGCTTTTGATAGCTTCTTTTTTTTAAATGATAGATTCATTTATTTATTTATTAATGGTGTCTTGAAAATCATGATGTGTTTTTGTTGTATGGTGGTGTGCAGGGTCACCATGAACCAATGTTTTTATTTTTTAGGGCTTAAATTAACCACCCCAACTATTGCAGTTGCACTGGGCAATCTTCTCCCAGCTATTACTTTCATCATGGCAGTTCTTTTCAGGTAAGTCTTTGGGTTGAAAATTGGGTTGGGTTGATCCAGAGCTTGGACCCAAATTGCTAAAATGGGAACCCATATGTGGTGTCAAGGGTGGAGCCAGGTGCATGGGTCTGAAGCCCCCACCCATTCCTGAAAAAAGTTAATTTTTTTAAAAACCTCTACATATTTGCAAAATTAATGGGTTTTTTTTTTTACATTTGCCCCCTCCCCCAATGTTTCTTTTATATGGAGCCCCCCCAAGTTGAATTTCCTGGGTCCGCCCATGCAGGGGATAATAGTCAGATTGCTATTATAAAGTAATTAGACATGTGGTGCTGGCATCAGGTATTTGGAACCTCAGCTATGAAACCCATGGACCCGACTCCGGCCCCAAATTTAAAATTGCAGTCCAAATCTTGAGTTTGACCCCTACCTGATTTTCTCAATTCGGGTCTTTTGGGTATTAAAAAAAACACTTGGGCACCAACTGCCATCAATCTCACCTCAAATGTGTCCAGAATTTGCATAATTTGTAACAATCACTGGTAATGACTTGTTTGGTCCCTATGAATTTGCAGATTGGAGAAAGTTGGTATCAAGAGATTGGCTGATCAGGCTAAGATTGTAGGAACACTACTATGTGTGGGTGGTGCCATGTTTATCACATTTTACAAGGGGAATCTCATTAAGATGCCTGAATCCAGTCTTCACTGGAGATATGTAGAAAACCTGGCTCACAACAGTTCAGATGGTAAAACCAACATAATTCTGGGCTCTGCTCTTGTAATTGGGGGTTCCCTCGGATGGTCAATCTGGTTTATAGTTCAGGTCAAGATATCAGTCAACATCTCCTATGTATTACATTTTACTAAACCTGATTTTTCTTTTTATCATAAATTAAATACGATAGCGATCAACCAAATTGCTCTGATACTAATTGTTGAAGAAAAATTAATAATGTTCATGGGGATGGCCTCACCGACGCCTAATGGATCCCAAGTATACTAGAAACCACACCATTCTTAAAGGAATGTAAACGGGTTGGGCGGTCATGGGTCGAACCCTAGTACTAGGGTTGCAAACGGAACGGTTTCGGATCGGAACCATAGTAGACCCTGATCCAGACTCGTTTATAAATAATGGTTCCGGTTCCAGTTCCGGATCCGGTTTTGATTCGGAACCTGTTTTATTGATTCCAGACTCGATTTGGATAGGAAAACGAGGAACCGGGTTTACCTAGAGGATTGGAATCTAGTTCCAAAATTGATTCTAATTTCTCTTTATTCTTCATTTTTCTTAAAATAAGCATATCATTCAGCTTATAACAGTACGTCAAGTCTACTACCTCCAATATTATAAATATATATATATAAATGTAAAAAAAAAGAGAGTTAATTTTGAGGTACAACTTGCAATATCAAAAGCTCATATGCCGGGTCTTGGGTCCACGGGTCGGAACCTATATGGACCCGGAACCGATGGTTGGACCAATGCTTAAAAGTCCATGGGTCAAGGCCGGGACTAAAATGTAAGCCCATGTGCTATAAGTCAGCCTGGCCCTGGCTTTGACCCGTTTATAACCTACTATAATGAGTGTGTATGTATATATATTCAATATCTATAATAAATTAATACACTGTTGTTATAATAATATTTAATATTGTTTATTTATTTCTTGATAAATTAAGTAGAGTTGCATTTAGTTTTCCAAATCAAACAACTCTTAGTGTTATTCATTATGTGGTTATAACGCATAATATGATTATTGAAACCTACTAAAAGAAATTAGCTCTTGGAATACAAATCTCATATTTCATGGTTGAAACAAAAGGAGATGGTGGTAGGCCTACATAGCTAGACAAATTTAATTTTCAACTTTAAATGAAATAATATACTATCTAATAATTAAATTTATTTGGCTCACGGCCTGTACTCAAGCTTGACATTTTTTTTGTAAGGGTTTTTGGGCTTGACATTTAGGCATGTAGAGTCAGGCCATATCTAATTTTGAGCCAAAATTACAACAGGCAAGGCCTACACAGCTTTGCCCCATCCCTAGCCCAGCCCATTGTCACCCCTAATCCTATTTGTTATACTAGTGGACTCTCAATGGGCAATGTGATCCAAGCTTTTTAGACTCCTCAAACAAATCATTTTTATCATACAACTAAAATCGATTAAGGGATCTAGATCAATATATTGGAACACATAATGACTCAAATCCTATCCTCCTATCCTCATAGATCTGAGAACATGTTGCATGCCCTTTTTTGTAAAATTTTCTCCTGCGAGAATCCACACAAGCGTTAATGTATGATTTTCAATCCTCACCGTCTACAACATTGGACACTCCTAAATTAAAGGCGCTCGCTGAAATTCCTCATTTTTATCATATTGGAACCTTCATGTTTTACTGTATTCCTTACATGTATTGTATACGATGTCTTTGACTCTTCTTAGTACCTAACATAGCCTCATTTTTTTTCAGGCCAAAATGGGCAAGAATTTTAATTCTCCTTACACAAGCTCAGCAATTATGTATTTCATGGCATGCATTGAGTGTCTGATTGTGGCAGCATGTGTGGAGAGGGAGATCTCCCAATGGGCACTTGGTTGGAACATCAGACTTATTGCAGTGACATACTCTGTAAGTCTTGTTACAGTAGCAATAGTAATAGAATTGTCCCCCCTAGTTCTCACATCATATGTTGAGTGGCGAGTTGACTACACCTGGTCACATATTGGATAAATGAATTGAGTTGAAACCCTCTTGACAGGTTGATTATCAACTCGAAGAGTTCAGATCTCCCTAGGCTTTGACCTAGAGAAATCCTGAGTTAAAGAAATGGAACTCCGAAGTGGAGACCAGCTATAGGAATCCAAACGGTAGAAAATAAACGGTCTCCAAAAATAATGGGGTATCCTTAAATTTTATGTGAGTTTATCACGTTTCCCATCAAACAGTAATCAATCCAACAATGAAACAAACTTGGATTGTAGTAGAATTTGAGGATGCCTTATATATACCTAGAAGACGTTTATTTTAAGTGGTTTAAATTTTAATATGTGGGTCCCACTATGGAGTTTCGCTCGTTTAGCTAAGGATTTTTTTAGTTTGGAAGACTGAGAGGATTAGGATTCCAGCTTAAGTTAACTAAGGATGCTTTTTTTTTTTTTCCTTGTAATAGAAAAAAACTGCACTCAGCCCCAACCTTTCTGGCTTAGTAGAAGTTTCAGAAAAAAAATCCCCCCTTAGAGGTGCTGGAGAAAAAATTGTAGGATGAGGGAGGTTTGCTTGATGTTTTTCTTGGTGAGAGAAACAGAGTTGGTAGCATGAAGCTAGCTGAATACCTATAGATTTAGCCCAGATACTGGTTGGGGTTTTCTCATGGAGTAAGTGCCAAGCAAAACAGCTGATTTGAGGCTGAAGGAGCTTGGAAGCCTTTTGTATTTGCAGAAATGCAGTATGAAAATTCAGCAGCTTCGATGCTCTCGAAAAAAGGAGAGTTGTGAACCTTGCAGTGAACCCCATTTCATTGAATTCCAATCACAGGATCAAAGAGGAATTGGAAGGTCATCAAAGTTCTAAGTATGAATTAGAGGTAGGCCTGATATCACTACAATTAAATGATCTTGCATCATTTATTTGAACGCCTGAAAATGTAACAGCCCTGTAAGTGAAAGTATAACCTGCTAACTTTGTTGCCATTAAATATATGGCTACAATCCTCAAATCATACTGGCATTTGGCGCCCAACTCTAACCAATGTCAAAACATTCCAATCCAACCGTTGAGATTGGCACGCATAGTGTTGGGTTTATGTCTGGTATTCCAGTTTGACCGGATTGGTTCATCCGGTTGGAAATTGGATTGGTTCATTCGGTTGGCCGATGACCAGGTTCACAATCATGAGTATTTTGGTCATTGCACTGGAGCTTTCTTTGAAAGCTAAGAAAGTGAAGATTATATATAACCCTTGACTCTGTGAGAGGTGTGAGAGCTCTCTCTCCCATGAGTATCGGAGTCTTTCGAACCACGTGAGGCAAAGTAAGGAAAGTCGAGTTTCTTTCTCATAAACGTAGACGAATTTACCAAATCACGTATATCTATGTGTGCGATTTTCTCTTTGCTTGTATGGTTGATTGATCATTTGATTGCGGTAATTCACGCTTCTGCACACACGCACATTACATGGAGTGAGCACGCAGAAATGTCTTTATTAATTTTTTTAAACACAGAAAGGAAAAAACTCCTTGTCCATTGTCATCCAAATGAGACCATCCTCAATCTTATCTCTAAATCAGAGAAGAACAAGAGTAGGATTCATCATGCTGCTTAAAAGGGTACGGGTAGAAGGGTAGTTTTTTTTTTTTAAGTAGCTTCTTTAAACCCAATAATTCTAACTAGCATCATTTTCCTAATTGAATTTAGGGATTTTTTTGCTCAGCAATTGGACTTTCATTAATGAATTGGAGCATTCAAAAGAAAGGTCCTCTATTTGTCTCCTTGTTCAACCCTTTGATGCTCATCATTGTCGCTATTGTTGGTTGGGCCATCTTAGAAGAAAGATTACATGTTGGAAGGTATGTCAATTCTTCTCATGGCTTGTACATTGCAGTGTTAAAATTATTAGCTCATGTGTTGCTATTTTACAAATATTGAAAACTTTTTTCAAAATATTGCAGTGTTAATTCAAATCATGAAACACGAATTACCTATTAACACTACAGTATTTTCAAAATATCTCAAAAAATTAAAAGTTTCACGAAGAAAATTATTTAGTTCTTCAGAACATTTCATGGTCATTTTCCACGAAAAACACAAAATTTGAAAATTTCTGGACATTTTCATGAGAAAAGAAATGACCCGAAAACAGTATTTTTGTGAGAGTGGTATGAGGTTGGTCAGTTGATTGTTGTTGTTGTTTTTGCAGTGTTGCAGGGTCTGTTGTGATAATTGTTGGGCTCTACACAGTTCTATGGGGAAAGGGAAATGATATTAACAAGATTACCAGTGCTAATGGAAGGATTTTAGAAGAGGAGCATGAGAGAGGAGGTGGTACTGAATTACCAATATATGGCACTGCCGTGCAAGAAAGTAATGGTTTCAAGGAAGGCCCAAAAGGATGAGGTTGGTGTAGACCTAGGCAGTGTGATGGAACTTACATTTTACCAGATTGCTCAAGCTATGGTCTAAAGAAAGGAAGTTTGATGGAATTTACATTTTTATGTATTATTATAGTCCAATAGTTAAAATGAATGGGATGGTACTGTAACAAGAAGTGATTCAAAGTTCTATATTTGTTTATTTATCTAATATGTCGGGTGGCGAAGCAGATATTAATTGTTATTGACGATCTACCACGATGCACAAATAATCAAACTAACAAGTAATCATACATGCTAATACATTAATTTTATGTGGTTCAGCAAAGTTGCCCATGTCCACATAAAACAGAAACCCTCTTCACTTTTTTTTTCTTCTTACAAGATTTAGAGTTACGTATATATTGACCATAGAAATTCTAGTGCATTAAGTTACAGGTACATATCCCACAATGAGGGGCATTTTAGTCATTTTTTCTACATATAACAAGTACGACACACCTCCAACTTCAAATAATCCCCTGGAGGTAAGTTGGGAATTATTTGAAGTTTGACAACCTATAGGGCATATCTTATTCTAATTAAAGGCAATAGAAAATTATTTGAAATTTGACAAACTATAGTGCATATCATAGTACAGTCAAATCTCTATTTTGAAAATATTGGCAACAAAGCCCCATGAAAATATAATAAAAATTGAAGGGTTTTTTTTTTTCTTATATATATTCGAAAGAGAAAGAGAATACGTGGTTCCGATGGTGTTTTTTGGGCCCACAAATCTAAGTGTCTCAAGTGTTTTTTTTTTTTTTTCAAATGTCTCAAGATTGGAGATATATCAACGACTCAAATTTGATCCTATGGCCGCATTTGGACTTTAGAATATTTCTAATGATTTGAATTATAGTTTAACGACACCATATTAGAAAAAGAAAAAACAGGCACGTTCACACTTCCGTTAAATTTATTTTTTTCTTTTTAATAAAACATATATTATACTTGATTCTCATAGTACTTGGCACATAGATTTTACCCTCCCCTATGGAGAAGGACAGGAAAATCCTCTCAAAATTAAATACTTGAAGCTCTGGTCTTTTATTTTGATGGATAGTTGGAATAAAATAAAACAATATCAACAAACAAGGCCAAGGGATTAGTCAGGGCTACACAATGGTCAAAGACATGGAGGGTCTGACTTTCCTTAAACTGCAGCCGACGAGCACGGGATCCACAGCTGGACGCTCTCGCTCTCACAGTCTCCGCTTTCTAATTCGTGTGTGTTTGCCGTGTCGAAAAGACTCGAACTTTCTCCTTCTTCTTCTTCTTCTGCTTGTTGGTGTTGTTGCAATTAGCAGAGCTGGGAAACGGAAATTACCTTTCTGGGACACGAGCGTTGGAGCTGGAACTGGCGGGAAGGCGATGGCGGTGGAAACAGAGGCTCCTGCTGACCAGCTCGGCGCTCTCTCCGAGACCAACATCAATTGGGAAAGGTGCTTTCTTTCTTTCTTTTTTGAACTTATTTGCATATTATAGCTTGATGTTTCTACAATGATTCTTGATTTGAAGTTTTGTTTCTCTTTGATAGATGGGTTTGGTGTTTGAAGGCAGATCAGAATTGGGTTTGCTTCATTTTTGCTTGATGAACGATTATTTGTGATTGGTTCTCTGATTTATGACATGGGTTTGGTGTTATTTGGTTGGATATGAATTGGGTTTATGTCCATTTATTTTTTCCCTCTTTTGGTGGTTCTATTTTTGGAAATCTCTTTTTTCATCAATGCTCTTTTTTTTTTTTTTTTTTTTTTTGTTGTTGTTGTTGTTTTATGTCATTGATTTGGTGTAAGTTGTATAATGATTTGTGGCCTTCTAAGCATTGGTTGTGTGTGGTTTATTCATTTTGAGGTGCTTACTTTTTTTTTTTTTTTTGGTGATACTCATCTCGACTATATTCTGATGATGAGTTTCCTTTTGTCTTTTTTTAATCAATTTTTCAATCCCTAGTGGAAGGTCGGTGCTTGGGTCATTTCCCAAGTAGGGGTCAGTTGTTGTGGAAAATGTTAGATTTGGTTGTTGCCTGTGGAGTTCCAAACTGAAGGAACAAAATATAATAAAATTTTGAAGGTAAGCACTCTATGGTGAGTGCATTGGTGGCAAAAAGATAATAAAATTGTGCATATTCCATTGGTGGCTAGAAGAAAATAATGCCCAGGTTACAGTATGAACACAGCAATAACACTCCCATGGATATGCTTTACGCATACGCATAAAGAATGAAGTACTGGATTCGATATGATAGAGGTAGGTTGCCTATTTTGAAGTATCTAGTTATCACACGATTTAGTGTATTTTGTATATGGTCTTGGTGAAGGGAGCAGCCAGTGGTAATAAGGGGTAAGCATTCTCATTAAGTAGGGGCAATGAGATTGAGAAGCCATCCACAAAAGTCAATAAGGTGGAAACTTAACACTGGAAGAAGTGCAATTCCAAATGTGGGGCAGTTTGGATTGGATGGCATGTTTTGTTGTTGGGTTTGGTATTATGTTTTTCGGGTTCTGCAGGTGTTGGTGTATTGAAAAAGAAGAGATCTTGACTATACTGAAAGGAATGTCAGAATAATTTCTCAGGCCTTTTTTTTTGGGTATACCAATATATTTTATTAAAGAGAGAATAAGAGCAAGTGCAAACAATCAAGTAGATTGGCATAAAATGTCTGGAAGCATTCTACCCAACAAAAACAAAGGGAATTCCAAAGGATGGAAAAAAAAGAAAAAGAAAAAGGACTTGGTTTATCCACCCTTTACTTGGCCGAAGAGTCTCTCGTTCCATTGGCCAACCCACAACATGCTTAAGCTCCATTTGAATCGAATGAGGCAATGCCTCGATTTTGTTGGGAAGGAAATAAAATCTCCAAGGACCCACTAGAGAAGAAGAAACCCAAGCAATAACATTAGGTGAATTGCTTTCCACAACACCTTTTCTTGGAAATAAAGCCCAAGTATCCAAAGAGCTTCTAAACGTGCCTACACTTTTGCCTCGTTATACTTTTTAACGCCAATGTGTGCTGAACACCAACAACACATCCTCTTTGCTATTGTGAAGCACTGTACCTATACCTGCTGGCCCTATTGTCTGGAAGAGGTGATTTGGTCGACATCCTACATCGGGCCAAAGGACAGCTAAGGTTCCATCAGAGACCATTGTGGTACATGAGATAAGATTATTGGTGTCATTTCTGAAACTGACTTTTGGATATGTTGTATAGTTGTACCCATTGTTAACTCTCCACATGTTAGTTCTCTATCATGTGCGAGTTTCAAGCTCGGTGGAGGAGAATGAGATTCTGAAGGCTTTACTTAAGCTTCTAAGATGAACTGGGGAGGTCATACTTTTTTACAAATCTTATTATTATTATTTTTTAGCCGATCTCACTTGACATGTTTTTGTTACTATCTATGGAGAGGTAGGATATTGGTAAATGAAATGTTAGGCATGGTCAGGACAAAAAGAATAATAGTGATTGAAAAAGAATCGGTGGCCCGACTCGTACCCTAATTTCCTCCTGGCACTTTCGATGTCATTATCAAATTTTTAGTTATTAAATATTGATGAAAAGCTCTTGCTGAGGAGATCGACATGGCTAACTACTGGAGTGATCTCTTGATTGTTTTCATTGCAAAACATTTTCATTTAGGTGGTCATATCTTAGTTTTTTGGTCAAACTTACTATTTACAAAAAAGTTTTGGGTTTTTTTTCCAGGTTTTAACTCCGGTTAGGGTTCATATGGTATTGAGTCATGTTAAAACCTTTTTACATGTTTTATTTTAGTTTGGAGTCTAAATGTTAGTTTTTACTATTTTTAGTAAGTCATAATTATGTTGATTCTGGAGTCTTTATTGTTTTTATTATTTTAGTAAGTCATAAACAAGTTGATTTGGCAGTTTATTTATATACGAAACCTTTTGACACAAGTCATATCTTCTTTTCCAAATTTGCTAGAATAACTCTTATCTTCCTAGTGGGAATTGTAGGTTTTTGTGTTTTGGGAGAGACAATGATCTTCTCCTATTTGTTTCCGCGCTCCCATTTTTTGCCATTTGGTATTAGAGCAAGGACTATCTTTAATTTGATGGCTTCCAACAATGCATTGAGTGACACTAATCACGTGGATGGTCCTGTGATGATCAAACCATAATGGTGGTAGTGTTTGAGGCATTCCAATGGGGGATCGGACAGACTATGCAAGCTTTGCATGCTGCGATTACTTGATTGCTTGTCGCTTCAAACCATACATAAATCCCAAACAACGAAGAATGGCTTGGCTGAGATTAGAGAGATAACCACTGTTGTCAACAAACCTTGAGAAGTGTAGTGATGAAGAGATTGGCAAACTCATTTTCCTATGGGATGAGCCAAAGAACCAAAGCTGGAGTGTGAACATCAAATTGAGGCAGATTCCTTCATTCTATGGTCAACTTGTCATTAAGGGCTTCCTCGATTTCATTTTCAACGTAAAGAGATTCTTTGATTATATGGGCGAGAGTAGTACTAGGATGGGGGACCTCCTGAGAAGTCCTCGTGTTGCACTTGCAACACCTTTTTAAATATTTAAAATAAAAAAAAAAGATTCTTTGATTATATGGAGATACCTGAGGAAAAGAAAGTTGAGATGGCGGCATGCAGGCTCAAAGGTCAGCATGGTGGAAGAAACTTCAACTCCCGCAGCTGTGGCAAAGGAAGGCACCAATACGAACACAACACAGGATGAAGCAATTGATGCAAGTGTATTTCTTGCCAGAAAAACTATGATCAGGTTAATAAAATTGTCATCAAGGAAGTTGCATGGTGAGGGTATGTGGAAGAGTCTTACCGCTTTTCCTCATTAAGTAGAAGAGTCTTACTGCTTTTCCTCATGTAATGACTTAGTGGAGACCAGGTCGCAACAAATCCAATGTTCATGGATAGATCGTGCTGGGCTATCCAAGCTTGGTTCCTCTAACCCATTTGGACTCTCAATGACACTGTCAATTTGGTGACTAGTGTAGAACAACAATTAGAATGATATGGTGCAAGAGTGAGAAACCAAGCAACAGGGCAGTTCAATGTATCAAAATGATCATATAATTCTGGGAACGGTCCCACTCTCGAAAATCCCTTCAAGCCACTCCCACGAGCTGTGATTCAGGTGGTGTTGCAGACGGGAATGCACATCCACAAATGCATGCGTCTCACCTCATCAGGCCAAGTGTTTCTAGTGCTATGAATGAGGTCATCAATCCAATTAGTGCCCCTAACGCTAGATGATTAATCTGAGGGCTGGTGAAGGGGTGACAATCAATGTTGAATAAGGCTTTGATGAAACAGTCTACAAGTTTCATCAGGGAGTGGGAGGAGATAAATGGACCTACAAGGATGAAGGTGAATCTCTTGCAATGTTGATGAATGAAAAGGAATGCGGCCTTCTTCAATCTGTGTATGAGCAATTCAATGAGAACTTGTGTGAAATTGTAGTGGTTCAATCCTTGGTGTTGCTAGGGTCAATATTATTATTCCAATTTTGTGATAGACAGAATAAAATTTGAAATTCTACTTCCCTAGAAACTGATTAATTGTTTATATTCAAAATGGATTAACTGTTTCTATTCAAAATGATTTTATCTTGCACCTCAATGGCTCAATCAAATTCTATATAGTGTCACCTCAAGTGTGTACACGCAATATGAAAATTTCTTAAATTTCAACTACTTCTTTATAGGCTGGAAATAGGCTGCGAGTAAAAGTCAGCCACAATTTCCTTTTTGCTGAAAACACTGTTATTGAAGTGTATTAGTCTTGATACAAATGTCTTTTGCAGATCGATTTGTAATATCCTTTGAAATTATAAAAATGAAAAATTTGGGGTGTAAGATTATTAGGATTTTGACATGCTTAGAATTGGAAACTCATAACTAATTTGATTTCTGTCTGTGAGCTTAAGGTTGGACAAGACAAGGTTTCACATTATCGGAGCTTTCCTCTTTACCGCACAGTCAGCCTTATTACATCCAACTGCAGTTGTGAAGACTCGAATGCAAGTGGCCGAAGCTTCTTTTGCTCGCATGAATGGTGTAACAGTTTTTAAGAATATTCTAAGATATGATGGAGTTCCGGGTATTTTCAGAGGATTCGGAACTTCTGCGGTTGGAGCATTGCCTGGTAGAGTGTTGGCTTTGACTTCACTCGAAGTGTCAAAAGAAATGACACTTAAGTATATAGAAAGGTCAAATATGCCCGAGGCAACAAGTATTGCTATAGCAAATGGTGTGGCGGGAATGGTCTCAAATCTAGTTTCATGTGTGTATTTCGTACCTTTGGATGTGGTAAGCCCACTATTTATTTCCATTAGTATTTTTCTTATATTTCTTTCGGAGTTGCTGTAGTTTTACAGTCTCTGTATGAAGATTTCTGATCATTTACATTAAAAATAAAACATGCACTGCTTTAAATCTAAACCGTGTCTTCATTGTGAGTGTCATTTATAGTGTTTTATTCATATAATTTTTCTTGGATTTGCGAATGTCTTAAATATTCATGTTTCTTGGCGTGTTGAAATTGTCTTTTTTTAAATGGTTATTCTATATTTCTATATGCTACTACTAAGCAGCAGTTTGCTTGAAAGTTTTTTCTTGACGCAGTTCTGAAATTCATTCCATGCAGTTCATTCTTACCCTGAAATGTACAATTTTTTCTCAGATTTGCCAGAGAATGATGGTCCAAGGTCTTCCTGGAATGGCCATATATAATGGTCCATTTGATGCTGTTCGTAATGTTTTGAGGACTGAGGGCTTTCGTGGTCTTTATAGAGGCTTTGGATTAACAGCCGTGACACAATCTCCCGCATCAGCACTTTGGTGGAGCACGTATGGTTCTGCTCAACATGTCATTTGGAGGTATACTGAAGCGGCTTAGTATTCAAAACTTATGCAGATCTATTCTTATCTTTACTCTGAGAACCATTTGATGTTCTCATCCTGTTGTCTGTTTGGTGACCTTCTACCTGCCATTTTTATCTTAGGAGCTTGGGCTATAGAAATGACGTAGAGAAAAGACCATCTCATTTGGAAATGGTGACTGTTCAGGCTGTGGCAGGAACTATGGCTGGGGCCTGTTCTTCGGTTATCACCACTCCTATAGACACAATAAAGACACGGCTTCAGGTGAATTTAATTTGAAATTGCTTTGTTCTCATTTTCCGTGTGTTCTTTTTTCTTCAATTAGAAACTATGAACTTTTAATTCTTGGAGGGAAACTTTTTCCTTTATATCAAGAAGGATCTAGATATAAGACTAAGTGACATCAAACTGGTTTGCAGAAGAGATGAGCATTGACTCTGGCATTTGGGAATATGATTGAGTTTGTTGTTCAACATGGTAGCCTCATTATTTTTGGAACATTGTGTATGGGTGGTGGTGGGACCTGCTATAACAGCATATAATTTTTGGAACCTGACCTCGAGATGTTCATGCGTGTAACTGGAGCAAGGATAGCATATAATTTCTCCTCTATAAAACGGTCTTACGAGGGCTTTAGGTTCCACTATTGAGATATGCTACTGTCTCGTTGGTTAAATTAGGTTTTACTTGATGTCGTGGATTGGGTGTTCAATGGTTTTTATTTTTTAGTTTTTGATTTACTATAATTAGATTTTTCTCTTAAATCACAGGTTATGGATAACTATGGTGTTGGGAGGCCATCAATTATAAAGACTACAAAGATGCTCCTCCAGGAAGATGGTTGGAGAGGCTTCTATCGTGGATTTGGGCCACGATTCCTAAACATGTCACTGTGGGGAACTTCAATGATTGTTACCTATGAACTGATAAGTGAGTAGAATTTCCAACCCTTCTTTTTTCTGAGACCTCTTTCTAACGATAATATTCTGTTATTATAAGGATTTAGTATTAGTCTGGTGCATAGCAAGTACAATTTACTAAATGGTATCGACCCTCTTGGATGTAACCTGCACCAACTAGAAGTAAATCTCGATCTGACATTTGCCCATTTTTCATAATCAAGAAAAGCACTAAAGCAGTTATCTCGAAAATGATTTATTAGAATGGTTAAAAAAAGGCTATCACTGTACATGTCCTTTTCCCATTGGACCTATCCATGAGGTTGAATGCAGTGGGTTCTATTGATGGATCCTTTCAACCTATCAATTGCAGGGCCAATACTCGATACCATTTAGGGAATCGCACGAGTGGATTATTTTCGAATCGTCTTTATATGATAATAATGAAGAAAATGCCAGACTGTCCTTATGTTTGTTATTTTTGACTTACCAAGGCTGCTTCAGCTTAACCATCTTCCTTTGTTTTTTTTTAGAGAGATTATCAGTGAAGGATGCGTGATGTTTCAGCTGATTCCAAGTAATTTTCCACATTTATTTAAATGGGCTAACAATTTTTCCTTGCAAGTTGGAGGTCCTTTGCACAAAGTGGAACCTATTGGATGGTGGGCCTCTTTGTGCCATTCTTCTTTGTGTAAATTTTGGTGGCGGATTTTCCATATTCATTTCTGGTAGTTCTGAAGGTCCTGTGATGGGGATGCTCAAGAACTACTGTAAGAGTAACTACTCCTTTGGAATCCTTGAAGTCAAGTTTTAAGTTTTTTATGTAATCCTTCACTCTTACAGAAGGAAGGATTTATGTATTTCCTTGATTTTAGTAAAAGTTCAAAAAGAAAGATTCCACAAGCAGGTGAGTGAATTGAAAATGAAAAGGGCTATGATCTCAGTTGATTCAGTTGATTTTAAATACCGTAATTTTCATTGAACACATGTTTACGTGCTGACATAGTTTATAGAAGAAACCATCAACAATATTCAAGAATGACCTTATCTTATATATCTACATACTGAAATAACAAATTAATCACAACCTTTGAGCCCTTTTTCCCTATTAAAATTTTTAGAATTCCTCCTGTGTATTGATTCCACATTGAGGGAAGAATCAAATATTTAGTAATCAAATCATTCATCCATAGGATGGATCTTTTGAATAACCAATTTAGGGCTAGAAATGGGTTGGGCTAGCCTGTCAAGCCTGTAAGGGCTTTGCATAGGTTTTGGATTAATGGCCCACCGACAGATGGCCTAAGAAATAGGCCCTTTGATATGAGATCAGTTTGTTAGGACCCTTTGATATATATTGTTCTGTCGTTCACTAAGAGCTCGAGCTTTTGGTATTTCTGGTTGCTAACATGGTATTAGAACTGGAGACGTGTTTTTGTCTATGTATGGTTGTTGTTCACTAACACAGGTGTGGGATTCAATGTCAAAGCCCGTTGGCTCAAATCCGGTCCATATATTCAATTAATATGTATATTACATTACATAATCATATATATTATCATGTTAATGTTTATAAATAAATTACATAGTAGTTGATCTTTTGTCTTTGAAGCTAAATAACTTGTGCTTATATTGGTCATGTGGCTTATTTTTATCTAGTGTTATATCAATCTAAACCCCACTAAATTATAAATGGGATAAATTGAATTGAAGACTTCAAATTGAAAACTTCAAGTAACATCACATAAAAACCACATCATAGGCTTTTAACAAAATTGAAAACTCCCAAGTAACAACCCAGTTCATGGGGGCATATAAAAACTCTCATATCATTTTCTTTGTCCCAACCATTCAATTCACAGAAGGGCTTCTTGTTACAATGGGTGAGTTAAATGCAATATTCCAATGTGACAAGGCCTAGGAAATTGGGCGTCAGTTGGGCAGTTGGCCTGTCGGGATATATCAAAAAAAAGTAAATAAAACATGGAACTACAGTGTGGTGCAGATTCCTCACCAAAATTTTGAGTGTGCCAAAAGAGGAGATGAAGTAGAACATGAATAAGGAAAGGAGGAAAATGTTCTACGAGCAACTGCAAGTGCGGGTCCAGCATGGTGGGATTTATCAATGCACCTAACTCTTTTGATACTCTTTTCATTTCATGATTGGACATCAAGCTAATGATGTTAATCTATGGAGCAGAATGTTGGCCAATAAAGAAAAATCACGTACACAAAATGAATGTAAGCTCACTATAGTCCCTTCGATAATCTTGTTATGCCATGATCTGATAGCAGGTTAAATTTTACGCTTAGAACCTTCATTCACCCTGGGCTTGAATCTCAAAAAACTCTAGGGATAAGTCACTGTTAAACTTTAAAGGCTTTTAAATCAAGGTGAAAATAATCTAATGGGGTTGATCTTTTGGCTATCCCCTTCTTTGCTCTCCCCACTTTTCCATAAGAGGACCTTTCCATTTGCCCTCCTCTCATTGGTCTGAGTGCCCTCTAACAAGCTGGACTAGATATGACCAATATCCAGTAGGATAACATTTTGAATTATGTTTTTCTAAATTAAAATACTACCAATGCCATGTGTACTCAAGTAACCTTTAAAAAAATAGGGATATTGCCTTACAGCGGTTTTTAGACCTGACATTTACCCATGAATGATTGAAGTTTAAGTATTTTCCATGGAACTTTTCGTAACTTCATGTAATATTCTAGGGTCATGCGCGTGCGATATCCCACATATTGCCCTGTGCGATATCCTAGGGCCATGTGATATCGCAATATTTTTATACGACAGCTCTGCGTGAAATATTTAAACTTTACTTGTTCTTGGGCAAATGTTAGATATAAGGGTAGTTGTATATGCAATATCCCAAAAAAATATGTATACAACTTTCAAAAAAGAAAAATTATAGTGAGTATTTCTTCAAGGTGTATTAAAGTCATGAAAGAAAAAAAGTATATTTAGGAGCATTTAGCAGCTAGCATTATTAAATGATAAATTGAGAGTTTCGTTTGATATGGTTTAGACATGTCCAACGCAAGCTAAGAATAGCGCAAGTGAGAAAAGTTTTTCTTTGTAAATTGATGGCTCATCTCAGATAAGTTGCAAGCTCATGGGACATCAATAGAGATAATAAGAATAGATATGAACAAGTGCAACCCATTGAGAATTTAGCTCAAGATAAAATAAAATAGAGAAACAAAACTCATGTAGCTAACTCAACATAGTTAGACCTAGGCTTTGATTAAAGTCATAGTAGTTACATCCAAGTCCCTTGGGCATTAATATTTCTCCTAGAATACAGTTCAGGCTAATGTGTGTTCAAGTTTTTTAATCATGAAGATTTGCTGCCATTAAACAAAAAAGTTGGTCCAACTAACAAAAATCTAACATGTACTATTGTAGGAAAGTTAAAAACCATACTCCTTGATAAGACAATATATATCATTGTCAAACTTTTGTTCTTTGGTTGTTATTGTCGTCTTGTTCATATCAAACAACATGGCCTGTGAATATAGTTGAACCGTCCCTAACCACCATTAGAGGCTATAGCAACGTTTAGGTCATGGAGAACTGATATCCAAAATTTGTGTGTCTATTTTAATTTCTTTGAAATATATCTTTGAATCCTGTCGTACCTCACCTCATGTGCGAGCTAACCCATATAATTCGATGCAATGGTGATGATGATGCTGAAACTCATTACGGTATTAATAATAATCACCACTCACCAGTATCATGTAGCTCATCGAACATAACTGGAATAAGGCTTTGATGATGATAACAATCCAATTTGGCTTGAATTACGTATCCCCAAATCACCTTCTTGTTAGTTTATGGTCTCAATACCAGTATATGATGAATAGATTGATTAATTTCTTTATTTATCAATATAATCATGTTTTCCTTTCATGAGATGAATGGTGATTTATTACTTAATGCACATGACCAATATATATGACATAATGGTTCATGAGATGAATCGGGTCCCATTAGTATATTAGATGTGATATATGTATATGGATGAGATCCACATACGAGAGATATGTGTCACAAATCTTATATTTAAAATATTTTCACAACCAGTGATGAGATTGGGCATCTAATCTGACAAGGTTGCAGCACTTTGATCACTATGAGATAGTGTAATTTGTCTCGATCATCAGAATGTAAGATTCTGGATCACGGTGCTGGTACATTAGATGTATTGAAATGAGAAGCACCTTATGAAATACTGTCTCGATTTACGAATTGCTCTCATAATTCCCTAGCAATAGACTCTCAATCCTGAGACATTGATGAACTCAAGTTTATGTCTATTCATTTGCTTTGAGTCACCAATGAGCGAGGCCAACTGTATGTCAACACCTCGGTGTCTTGGGTACGTGGTAGTAGGATTGTGGGAACATGTGATGATCAAGATGGAATCTATCTACATTATCCCCTTGTGCCAATTAATAGATTTATCATTGGTAAGTGCGCACCCATTCCAATTAAGAGTTAATTGGAACGGTACCAAATGATCACTATAATTAATTGGGGCTCAAGGATAATAAGATGTGGATCTAATATTGGATGAGACAGATTTATTCCAATTGATCCATGGATAATGATGGAGGGGCCTACTTGTGGTAATTGAGAAGTTTAGGGTCTTCATTGAAATATATTCCTAAGACTGGAGTGCAATTGCATTTATATAGTGGAGTTATTTGCAATTAACTGTAGGCCCGGATTGCACATGAGATGTGGGGTCGCGTGTCCCAGTTGGAGCCAGCTTTCTAAGGAATCTCTAGTGGTCCCCACGCTAGCCCAATTTATTAGAAAGATACTAATTCTACTTGAATTCTAAAAGGAATGTTACTATTTCTATTTGAAGTGAGACTTCTAATAGTGGTAATGGTAAGATCCTAATTATTAATGGAAGTAGGACTTCTATTTTAATTAGAAAGGAGAAAGCTACTAATTGTTGTAGAAGTAAGACTTCTATGGCAACAATTAAGGGAGATGTTTACTAATTTGTAATGGGAGTTAAACTTCTATTTCAAATAGGAAAAGAGGAGTTATGGAGGGCTATAAATAGAGGAATAATCCTCTCAAATTCGTGCATAACACATAGAGCACTTTCAGCCCCTTTGTGTAAGAGTTGCACAAGTCTTCTTCCTCTCAAAGTTCCCTTCTCTTTCACCTTTAGTTCCCTAGAGTTACTAGTAGAGTTTTCTCTTGAGGATTCCACCATCTTCTTGAGAAAAAGAGATCTAATACGGGACATAGTGTGGAAGATCAAAAGGAGATGAAGATTCTGAATTGGATTGTGAAGTTGTTCATCATCAAAGTAAAGAATTCAAATCCTCCATAAGAGCACAACAAAGCTCCAAAGGTATATCTACATCCTTGTATGTTGTGGATTTCGTGGTAGCATGTTGATGTGTTGTTTTCTATCTTATAGATAGTATATGTTGCTGTACATGGCTATGAGATTGAGGAATGCATCCTGGATTGGGTTTAATGCTTTCTAGATTAATGATCCCTGCATTAAGTGGGTCAAAAGTTTTTTGAAACCACTCTGGAAGGCCCACCTATATTCCAACACTTCTATTGTGGGAATCCATGCTTCCTTTTTTTTTTTACACATGGCCTTGTGATCAAGGATATTTTTTTATGACATAGTGGTCATCCAAAGAAAATTTCCTGATTTTGCCACTGCTGTGCCTAATACCACATGGAGATATTACCATGTAGATGTGTGTGTGTGGGCATGCATACGTAGGGTTGTAAACTGGTCGGTTCCGGTCCGGGCCCATGATGGACTCAGAATCGGAACTGTTAAGGAAAAGGTAGAACCAGATCTGGACCCGAAACCGTTTTCGGAACCTATTTCTTGGCTTCGGAACGAGAACCAGAACCATATATGGGGGCGGTTTTGGATCCGGGTCTAGGTAGAGAATTATATTAAAAAAATATGGTTTTTAGGAGCGATTTTTTAAAAATTGAGGTAATATGTTAGGTCTAGGGTCCACAGGTTTGAAACAAGGTGGAACTGACCTAGACTCGATTTTTAACGAGTCGGAATCTTCGAGTAATCGGAGAATCAGGGACCCATTTACATCCCTATGCATATGGTTGGGCTTCTCAGAGATCTTCACCTAGGGGCTCTGGACTTCTGCAAAGGAAGTCATGCACAAAAATTGCCACTAGCATTTAACGTGGGGAGTAATGCTACATATTAAAGGCAAAGATTTGTTTTTCCACATAAAATTCCAAGCGGACGTCCATAGAATAAAATCTCACTAGATCCCTATTCATAATTGGATGCATGCTGCCCTTATCTAGGTCAAGTATGAGTTTGGGTTTTTAATTTAAATTTGGGCATGGGAATGAGGTCCGGATTTAGCATTAGCTTACTTTTAGTAAGTTGGGTCCAGCCAGTTGACTCATCCATAGGTTATGTTGATGGCTTGGATGGTTAGTCAAGGCCAATGCTTGCCCTTATTTATTGTGCCAAACAGTGTCTTTTCCATGGAATAGAGTGTAAACCAGGGTTGAAATGGAATCCAACGGTTGCGGGTTTTTTTACTAGAAAATGTGTTTAGAGAGATTGGAAAAGACATGTAATACAAAACCAATTTGTTTTGAGTTAAAAAATTTGCAATCGTTGTTTCTATTTCAACCCTCCTTTACTTTATTCCATGGAAAAGAAGCAGGCCAGCGGCCGTAGATTAAGGCAATGGGCTGAAAGTCAGGCTTAGGCCCAGATGATCATATCTATACTTTTTCATGGTAAGTATATTGGGCCAAAACGGGCCTTTAAAAAGTATATATATGGTGCGGGCCTGACTGTTAGATATTGGGCTAGGAAGTTAACCTCCACTCAAGCAAACAAATAGGCCTGGATCTGGATTCGGATCTTCTAAAAAATGATGGATCTGGATTCAGGTCTTCCAAGTCCGACCGAGTTAAACGAGTCCACCCATCCGATCTAGACTGAGCCAAGAAAACCGAACGAGACTCATTACAGACACAAATCATCAAACGACATCATTTATGGAAAAATTTCAAATAAGGCCTCAAGTTTTTATTTTATTTCAAAAAAGGACATAAGTTTTAAAACTTTCCAAATTAGTCATTAGGTTTTCTCCAACGTTTTCAATTAAGGACATCTGTCCGTTTAAAGCTGTTTTTTTGGCAATTTTTTCTTGTGAATTGTTTTAAAATACTTAAATTATCCTTTATTGAAATAAAAATATTTTTTTCACTTTTTCTATGTTCTCCTCATTGTTTTCACAGGGTCTTCATTGTGATCAATGACAACTAGTGTTCCCGCACGATCCGCTGCATGTAATGACCGTCGGAATCATATTATTGCTTTAAAATAAAGTGTAATTTGGATATTTTAAAAAAATTGAGAAAAAAAGTCGTCAGAAAATACCATTAAATGGCAGGATGTTCTTAATTGAAAACTTATTAAAAAACTTAGAGATTAATTTGAAAACTTTTGAAACACTTGTCCTTTTTTGAAATAAGGTAAAAACTTAAGACCTTATATGAAAATTTCCCCATCATTTATACATACACGTACAAAAAAAACCCGAACCTGTCCGCGATCCGGAGGAAATACCAAATACAACAACCAAAACCAAATTCAAATCGCGTTTTTCTTCGATCGCAATCCGTTCAAATGCTTTCGAATTCGAGGTCAGAATTCAGATCTCTCTCTCTCTCCTCAAATTTTCTGCTTTTCTTCTGCTTCTGATAGATTTCTTCTTCTTCTTCTTGTTCTAAAAGAGGAATTGCTGTTTTTGTTGAGAAACTCTGATTCGATTGCTTGAAGGAATCTAAGAGATCTGGAAATGTCTGAGGTTTTGATCGGTACAATATCCGATACATCCAAAGAAACCGACTTTCCCAGGCCTTGAAACAGAAATCGCCGCAGATTTCATCGATCGATCACGCAAAAGAGGAGAAGAGAACCGGATCTCATTCTACTATGATCGCAATCCCGACGAATGTCGCAGAATTTCATGTAAACTCTTTCTCTCTATCTCTGTTTCAATATTTGATTTTCGAGTTTTGTTGTTGAAATGGAGTTTTTGTATTTGATTGATTGAGTTGCAGGAATTGCATTTTCTGCTTTGCTGGGTGTTTGGATTGGAATTTTTGAAGGAATTGGAGTTTGGAAATGCCGATGAGAGAACGAAATAAGTCTGAGGAGGATGAAATGTCGTCTAATGAGGTCTGCTTGAATGGAATGTGCATGAGAAGATCAACAGTAGATGCGAAGCTTGATGTAGGAGATATTCATGAAGCCGAGTCTTCCTTGCGCGAGGGATTGTCGCTCAATTATGAGGTAAACTTGCTTGGATTGGAGAAACTTTCTGCAACTCTGTGATCGTGTAGTTGTTACTTGTGCAAAGTTGTGAATTTTGTGATGGCAGATATCAGTAATAGATCTCTCTCTCTCTCTCTCTCTCTCTCTCTCTCTCTCTCATATTGAAATATGTTGTGTCAATGCAACTGAAAAGGATTCAGCATGTTATAAATCACATTGCAAACTGAAGTTCTGTTATTGGATGCACATTTTGTAGTTTTGGATCAAAAGTAGTTAAAATTTAATGAATAACAGCGAATCTCACTGCTGGAAGGTCAGCTGGTAAGAATATGTGATATGGGGCTTGAGCAGATGTTTATATAAAAGAAAACTTAGCTTTTCAAAACTTTGGAAAGGATTTGCATTGTGTCAGTTGATTTTATGATAATAGTTTGGTCATAGAATGTGCTGCTGATTCAGATAAATATCAGTTCCAAGAAGATGTGATCTGAGTATCTAGGGTCAAACTGGGATGAGACTAGGAGACTGCACATCTCTGTCTCAAAAGTACATCAATGGTTACATTCTATCTGGATTACAAGAATGTTATGAACACCATCATCCATTACATATAAAAGCATTGCAAATTATCAATTCAGTATTGGGCTCATTGAATGTTCAATGAGCCCAATACTGAGCAATTCAGACATGGTTTAGAGAAGTTAATACCTGTTTATTGAAGTCAGCTCAGTCCAGTTACAGATTTAGTCAGATGTAGTCCTAGCACATCCAAGGGGATGTTCAGTTGAGTAGATAAATATGTGTTATGCTTATTTTTCCAGAATTTTAAATTAATTAATAAAATTTCTTAGATTTTTTTTTAATTATGGATTTGTATGCTTGAGTGCTTGATCTTGGTTTTTAAATCTTGATCATTTTCAAGCTTCAGCATGATATTTGAATCTGACAATCTGTGAATTGAATCGTCCTCATTACCCATCAAATTTGGGAATCAAAGTTACAGGACCTAGTAATTTTGGTGTTCAGGAGGATTGTCACTGCTCAGAACTTCTCTCCCACTGCTGCTCCTGACTCGACCTAAGTCAGGGCCATTTTATCATTGCAGATGCAGACTTGTACCATTATTGACTGGAAAGGAGTCAACTCAGTATCCCATGCTATATATATATATATATTCTTTTCTTCCCCTACCATCCCCTCTCCACAAACAATCTCCACACCCTATATATATATATATTCTTTTCTTCCCCCACCATTCCCCCCCCCCGCCCCCCCCCCGCCCCCCCCCCAAACCACTTTTTTCATTGGTGATTTATATCAATTTGATGTCCAAGAAAATAATGGCTTTGTAATGGAAGGCCAATAAGAAGCATTGTTTTGATATGCATGGACACGCTAGATCAGGTTTTTGACTGTTCATCTTTTATATTTATGGCGTTTATAATTTTATATGCATCTTACTGTGGGAACTAGCTCAATTATTTCAGACTAATGGTTGCCCTGTATGAAATATTCAAGGAAAGAAGATAGATGTGATGCTTGTGTAAAATATTGCAGGAAGCAAGAGCTCTTCTTGGAAGGCTGGAGTATCAAAGAGGCAACATACATGCTGCACTCCGAGTATTTGATGGCATTGACCTTCAAGCTGCTGTGCAGCGTTTTCAACCTCAGTTTTCTGAGAAGCCATCTAGGAAGAACCGATCACGTACTGATACATTGCACTCGCTTTCCCAGCATGCTGCTTGCCTTGTACTTGAGGCCATATATTTGAAGGCTATGTGTCTGTCCAAGCTCGGAAGGACAACTGGTATAGATTGTTCTGACAATCAATTTAAGGTTTCTATGCATGCATAAGTTTTCCTTTTGTATTTCGCCTCTACATTCTTTCAGTATTCGTTTCCGTTGTGTATATCCTCTACTTCTGCTTTGGTGTCACAGAAGCTGCGAAGGAATGTAAAAGTGTCATTGATGCTGTAGGGAAGATATTTCCTCAGGGCATACCGGATGTGTTGGTTGACATTAAGTTGCAAGAAACAGTTAGCAAGGCTGTAGAGCTTCTTCCAGAGCTTTGGAAGCAAGCAGGGTGCTATCAAGAGGCTATATTGGCTTACAGGCGCGCTCTTCTTAGTCAATGGAACCTTGATAGTGTATGCTGTGCAAGGATTCAAAAAGCATTCGCTGTTTTTTTGTTGTATGGAGGAGTAGAGGCTAGTGCACCCAGCCTAGCTTCTCAGGTTGACGGTTCATTTGTTCCAAAAAATAATTTAGAAGAGGCAATTTTACTTTTGATGATATTATTGAGGAAGTCTTACCTTGGAAAGACTGAATGGGACCCTGAAGTAATGGAGCATTTTACATTTGCAATATCTTCATGTGGACAGACCTCTGTACTGTCAAGACAGTTTGAAGAGATTTTGCCTGGCATTTATCCACGTTGTGACCGATGGAACTATTTGGCTCTCTGCTATAGTGGAGCAGGTCAGAATAAAACTGCCTTGAATTTATTGAGGAAGACCCTGAACACAAATGAAAGACCGAATGATCCTCTGGCATTGTTGTTAGCTGCAAAGATCTGTAGTGAGGATTGTGTTCTTGCTTCTGAGGGAGTGTCATACGCACGGAAAGCTATTGCAAATGCCGAAGGTGAAGATGAACATTTGAAGGGAGTGGGTCTTCGTTTGTTGGGTGTTTGTTTGGCAAAACAAGCCAAAGGTGTTTCCTCAGACTTTGAAAGGTCTGTTCTGCATTCTGAAGCTTTAAAGTCTTTAAATGAAGCAATTCCTTTTGAACGCCACAATCCAGATCCGATATTTGAGTTGGGTATTGCATATGCAGAACACCGCAATTCGAATGCTGCATTGCGCTGTGCAAAACAGTTCATTGATTTAACAGGTGGGTCACTGTTGAAAGGGTGGAGATTGCTTGCTTTAGTTTTGTCTGCTCAACAACGATATCTGGAGGCTGAAGTTGTCACTGATGCCGCCTTAGATGAGACTGCAAAGTGGGAGCAAGGGCCCTTGCTCAGAATGAAAGCGAAGTTGAAGATTTCTCAGTCATTGCCAATGGGTGCAGTTGAAACATATCGATTCCTCCTTGCTTTGGTTCAAGCCCAAAGAAAATCATTTGGATCTTTCAGACGTATGAATCAGGTGAACCACTTTCCATGTTAAATTAGTTACCAAGTATGTAGAAGTTATTGTGTCTGAATATGATATTAAGTATGTCTGAACCATTTTCCTGAAACGTAATCAAATTATTGGTCCCTGCAAGAACATTATTTGGTGGTATGGTATGAGCAGCACTGGCTTTGTATAATACGCAGGCATTTTCCATTGACCATTAGTGGACAAAAAACTCTTATTTGAAATCATTATTTTCAAGCATTTGCACCATGCATTGAGGTAAATCTGAGGAACGGTGATCCCAGGGCCTCTGCATAATTCTAGTTTGTGGAAGTACCAAATTCTGAATCTGTTATGTCCATCATTTGGCGATCCAGTTCTGGACTAAGATCTGATGGGCCCAACATAGATTGGTGATGCGCCAAACGTCTCCTGGTTCTAAACCTTTGGTTGGTGGTTTATAGAGATGGGAAAGGAAAGTCCCTAGAGATTGTAGTAATGTCTACACCGATAAACTGGCTAAAGATGTAATGTTAAAAGATGTGTTGTGGATAAGGCATCATGGAGATATAGAATGTTATGTTTTGGTTGCTGTCAATTTGATGTTTTTTTTTTTTCAAATTTACTATGCATGTTCATATGCACATTTAGTTGATGAAGTTTTCTGTTATTAAAAGGAAAAAGAAAAAGAAACGAAGACGGCAAGGGTCTAGAGAAAAGCTGCTTATCTAAGGGCTAGTCTGAAAATCATCTAATCTGAGAAATAGGGTTCATCCCCCATCTTTCGCACCATGCGAATGGAATTGGGTGCATCAGCAAACTAGCATTTGGCCCGGCAACACTCCCTATAATCCAATCGGACTTTACCATGTACCACTATGATGTGGTTCCTTGTGTGATGCTTTTTATCCATATTTGGTTGCTATAGTTAGGTGACTGAGCACTTTAAATTCAAAGAGATGGAGCACTTCTTATGTTCTTTATTTATGCACAGAGCCTCAACAGTCTCTCACGGTGCAGTCTTAAATTACAGGATGTGTGACATCACTAGACATCAAGGCCTTTATTTCTCCATTTTTTTTTCCGTTTTCAATGAGATTTTGATGTCACTTGATAAAAATGGAAAGGAAAGAAGAACTGTATAAATTTGTGTTGGCTTTGTTACTGAAGTTCTGACAAAAACTTTGCTTCCTTATTTTTATTTTTCTCCTAGGGTGCACATGACAATGTTGGTGAATTTGAAGTTTGGCAAGGTCTTGCAACTGTATACTCCAATCTTTCACGCTGGAGAGATGCTGGAATATGCTTGGAGAAGGCCAAAGTGCTTAAGCAGTATTCTGCTGCCACATTTCACACTGAAGGCAAGGACTGAAAATTTATATTTATGTAAACCAATTTCAGGAACTTACACTGGAAGGAGAAGTGGAGAAATGGCCCATTTTTTTTAATTTCTTCTTTTTTTTTTATCCCCTTTCTGCTGAGATTTGCATGCAGAGAATGTTGTCCAATATTCAAAAATGACCAAATTGCCTTGTACTGTCATCTTGGGTTTTTGCGACCTTCTAGGAATAGCCTCAACCTGTGAGATTGAAAGAGTGGAACAAAGTGTATAAACTTCCTTTGGAAGAACTAGGAAAGTTCTTGTTTCCCATTTTTCTATTGTTTAGGTATAGGTGTTTTCTTGAATCTTCTAATTGGTTGCAAATGAGCAGCAGCGATTTTTGAGTTGGATTTTGCAGAAAGTAGGAATTGTTCAACTTGGTTAGCTTTTGTACTGGTTACCTGCTGCAGGAAATTATGTTCCTGTTTTGTGTTTTTATCAGCCTCACTGACAAACTTCTTGATTTTCCCTTAATCGAGTTATTGAAATTAGTCAGAGACAATTCTTTCTATTGTCTCACCAACAGAAAACAGTTTTTGTATTGTGATAGAAGACAACCATGATTCTCTCTGAGTTATCCAAAAAAAAAAAAAAAGAAACATGATTCTCTCACGTTATTGATGAAATTGGACTTTTTAATGCTTTCAAAATATGAAATCAAAGTATAATCAATCAACTTGGTTTTTTCTTTGTATATATTTATCGCCTCGTGTTGATTTTTCGCTTCATTTCATTTCTGTTTACCACTGCAGTGATGATTCAATTCATTCACATAGATTAAAAAATGTAGCCTGGTGGTCTTCATGGAGGCTTTGTTTATTTTGAATGAGCATTAGTGCTTGACACATGCAAACAAACAGGCCTTTAGTTCCTGGTGGTACTGCTCCTTGACCAAACTAATGTGATTCGACCAGGTGTTATTCATGAAGCACGTGGAAAAATCCAAGAAGCACTGGCTGCTTACTGTAATGCTCTTTCGTTGGACTTGGATCATGTGGATTCCAAGGTCTCTATCGGTGTTATGTTGTGGAAGATGGATCCGAAATCGTTGCCAGTAGCAAGAAGCTTCCTCTCGGATGCATTGAGGCTGGAACCGACCAACCGTTTAGCTTGGTACTACTTGGGTATGGTCTACAAGGATGATGGGCGAATCACAGATGCATCCGACTGTTTCCAAGCAGCATCTATGCTTGAAGAATCGGATCCAATAGAAAGCTACAGCTCAATCTTGTGAGTCTTCCATCTAAAGGATTAGAGATTTTTTTTAAATTAAATAGTGAGCAATTGATTTGATATATATAGGTCTTGAGTCTGCTTTAGCTGCTTTTATGTCAGTGTTAAAGCAAGCAGGTGATTGACATTGAGAAAATCATTAAATGATTAATTCTTTTTTCTTTGATTAGAGTTCCGATCGTGCCCGCTTTTGACTATATTTAGTTCCTTTTTTTCTTTCATATTCATGCCTTCACAATGCTATGGACGTTGCCTTAAAATGGTTTTTTTTTTTTTTTTATAGAGAAAATGTGGAAAGGAATGACCGCCTTGTTTTTACAGCATGTCTTTCTGCACTGGATACAGTCCCAGTCCTATCCTTATTTTGCTTGTGGCCTAAACTTTGTTCTAGTAAATTTTCCTGACCAACAGACCAAGTGCCTGCAAGAGGGAAGAGAGAAACGAGCAATAATATCTTTGACATCTCATCCTCTTAGCATTCCTCATGTCTAAACTTTTGGAAAGTGATTTTAGTCGTCTACTCATGACATTCGGGGATGTTGCGAAGATAAGATTTACTTGCAGCAACGCAACTTTTTCTTCCTATTTGAATTGGAGTGTGATTGATAACATCCAAGCATCAGAGGTTTACTCACCTTGTACATAGTGGATCTCAAAGCATCTACACATGGGGTCCATGTACCTTGTTTTCCAGGAATTCCATGTATAACAGACTTGTTGCTATTGCAGCTTCTGGGTTGAACCCACTTGTCGGATCGGTTGGTTTGGATTAAACCCAATCCCATGCATTGGTTTTTAGTGTAGATTTGTTTTGAATTGTCAATGGCTAGTTGATTGCATTGGATGGATAACATCCAAGCATCAGGTTTACTCACCTTGTACATAGTGGATCTCAAAGCATCTACACATGGGATCCATGTACCTTGTTTTCCAGCAATTCCATGTATAACAGACTTGTTGCTATTGCAGCTTCTGGGTTGAACCCACTTGTCGGATCGGTTGGTTTGGATTAAACCCAATCCCATGCATTGGTTTTTAGTGTAGATTTGTTTTGAATTGTCAATGGCCAGTTGATTGCATTGGATGGATAACATCCAAGCATCAGGTTTACTCACCTTGTACATAGTGGATCTCAAAGCATCTACACATGGGATCCATGTACATTGTTTTCCACGAATTCCATGTATAACAGACTTGTTGCTATTGCAGCTTCTGGGTTGAACCCACTCGTTGGATCGGTTGGTTTGGATTAAACCCAATCCCATGCATTGGTTATTAGTTTAGATTTGTTTTGAATTGTCAATGGCTAATTGATTGCATTGGATGGATAGGAATGCAAAGAATGTAAATGCTATAGATAGGTTGACATCTGTTACAGGTTGTTTGGCATCTGCTGGTCGAGGGTAGAGCATACCACTTGGACGAAAACCCACATTCTTCTAACTTTTGTGAAGGTTGAAGCATCTCATTTTCAAACCCCTTATTTTTCTTTGTCAATTCCAATGTTTCTTGGGTAGTTGGGAAGAATCTAGACTTTCAAAATGAAAATCCCATGTCCTGTATCTTTGCTCAATTGTCTGTATTTAAGCAGTGAGTTCTTTATGCAGTTTCTCCTGAAAACTCTGGTCTAAATTTAATCCTTTGATTGCAACCATGTCTTGCATCTTTATAAAATGCTTATTATGTAGTGGGGTCTACATTATGCTAATGAATACCATTTTCAGACCATTCACAATAACAGAGGTATTGATGAGATGAGGAGAGTCATTTACAGGGAAGAGACTTAATGATTCAAAATAAATTACTCCAAATTTGTCAATTTCTCTATAAAAAAGAATCTAAAATTATTTCTAATCTGATTTGCTTCGCACGTAACAATCTTTGAGGATATTTAGGCACAAATAGACTTGTAAGCGTTCCATCAAGAGAAAGTTGTAGATCCTATTCTAATTGCATTTTTGGTTTAATGATGAGTAAATAAAAACAGAATAAGAATTCTTCATAATATTGGACTCATGCATATTGGGGTTTGGCATCAGATCTCAAACTGTATTTTTCGCACTTTCTCAAAAGGATAAGGGCCACTTCCTGCCTTATCATGTCCTTCAAAGCCTGTATCTACCTTTTTTTTTCTTTCTTCATTGATCTTTTCTTTTGATGGATGAGGTAAACTCAAATCCACTTGTGCTTGTAGCTGTGAAGTGTGCATTTTGGGGTCCCCTATTCATGAATCCAACCCATCCTACTAAAACCCATCACCCATGAATTTGGAAGCACCAAATATAACTACTATTGGTCTAATATTCATTGTTGGAATGGATAAATGAAAAAAAAAAATGTGATAAACTCCATTATGGAAATTTTGGGTTTTTCTTTCACATGTGTAAAAAACAACAATTGATCCACTAAGTTTTTAACTCCAGTATGAAAATTATGGTTGTGGTAAGTACAGTAAGCCAGAGACATTAAATTGGTGGGTCACATTGTTGGATGGCCTATGACCCTTAAAGTCCAATGATTGAAGGGTCACGTAAACATCTAATCCTCTGGTCCATTTTTTAATGTTAAAAGATAAAAACTTTAGAAACAATGGCCTAGAAATGAAAAGGGATTCATAGGATTTAAACTTTAATCCCCTGTGAGCTCGAGCTGGTGGAGTGACATAAGACATAGGTTTGCTCCTCCACATCTCGTGTTTCAGCATCATGCCAATATTCATGAGAACAAAATTGGTTGGCTCCCCGTTTCTCATCCTACTTTTCAAGGTTTGAATCTTGACTTGATTCGAGCTATGAACATTGGTATAAAAGGAGTGCCCGTTCCCTTGGTATATAATTTTTTTTAAAGAGTTGAGTATTATTATTTTTTATAATTAAATATATTCAACGGAGTATATTACTCTAATTTATAATTATATTAAAAAATGAGAACTATTTGATAGAGTGGCCAAGCCCTAAGAGGAAATATCACATGGGGGGATGGAATAGGATCGCTTGTCAAGGAATATGTATACAGACAAGAGAACAAAAAAAATAGAGTGGGGAGACGTGTAGACCTGAAATCAGTACTGAGTTGAGTCAAGCATGGTCTATGGGGCCCAAAGTAACCACAAAGCTACAAAAGATTCCATGCCAGAGAGTTGCAGGAAGGACATCTAATTGCAGGAATTTAGAGGACGTGCATTTGGGCCCATCTTGGATCCTTTATTTTGTGGGCCACCTTTGTGTGTAAAGGATCAATGGGCAAAATTACACCCACCCAAAAGGTCCTTCTAGAAGCTTGGTTTTTATTTTTACGTGTGAGACTAATACTCTCATTCTCCGAATATGTTGATATTATCTTCTTCCTTGAACTTGAACTTGGCTCCAAGTAGTAGCTTAGGGCGCCAACACCCTCATGGTCGAGTGGTGTTATCGCCGTAGTTTCACACAATATTCATGGATTGATTCTTGGGTCTTCAAAATTAAAGTATCACTCCCTGTAGGTAGTACAATTGAAAATGATAGTTCTACATTGAATACAGTTTAACCATTCGACCTGCCAACTTAATTCAACCTGACTAATAACACCGTCCAATCTACTCTACTTGAACTCAACGTATAAATTCAAGGGTCCAAGTTAAGATTTTCAACACAACTAAAAAAATCAGTTGAATTTCTTGGCCTAAATCCATTCTTCTAGGCCTTTTTCTGGGGTGATATAGTTCTTGCAATCTAATGTTGGTAATCCTTGATTAGATGGTTTAGATTGATTACTAGCCTTTCTCTCAAATTTATTTATACTAAGTAAGGGCAATTTGATTTTCATAATTGAGGTTCAATTTTGCAATTGGTTGCTCGATTTCATTTTCAATTTTGACTGATCTTTAAGTGTCCTACACGATCCGGAGTCCTTGTGCCTTAGCAATATAGTAATGTTTTCATTCCTAATTCAATGTTGAGAACATTGGTCGAGTCCGGATCACCTATCGTATCTGGTACATCTACACCGTGAGTGGACCACTAACAGTCCGCCACGTCATCCAAAAATTTAGATTATTTTGAAGTTTAGAAAAGTTTTAAGTCAATGAGAAAAAATCACCTAAATTTTTGGATGACGTGGCGGACTGTTATTGGTCCACTCACGGTGAATGTGTAATATTTGCGATAGGTGATCCAGACTCACATTAGTCTCGCATGTTCTAAACTTTCCATCTAATCCATTCAAATTCAAAGTGAGCCTGAACGATCTAGAATCCCCTTAATCACAAGCCTCTCTATAGGGCCACTTGGAACCATCTATTATTGTGGTGGTCTGATCATGGACTGGCTTGACCACTTGTGCTTAAAATATGGGCATGTATGTTCATAAAAAAAAAAAAAAAAAATGGCCCTAGGGGGTTCAATATTTAAATTAATTTATGAGATGATAGTAATTAAGATTTTATCAGTGCCAATGTTTAAAAAATAAAATGTCTTGATTTCGTTTCAAAAAAGAAACAATACAAATTCAAGGTACAAATTGCTAGAATTAAAAGAAAAAATGCTACACGTGTCAATCATTTACCATACAAACAAACAATCCAATGTTACGCATGCGAATTATTTACATATATAAACAAATGACCGTTTAACAATGATGCCTGCTTATTGAAATTCAAACCACTTAAAATAAACACTGTCTAAGTACATAGTGTCTCCAAATCTCACCTCAATTGAAGCTGACCCAACTGTTAGATTGATCATTTCATGAAAAATGTGATAATAAGTATGCATTTGATTGTGTTAATTACGTTTTTAATCAAACTTTTTAATGTAGAATCAACTTCAACTGAGGTAAAATTTGGAAATTTCACATATGCTAAGAGGGTATTTATTTTTAGCAGTTAGGATTTTAATTAAGAGGGCATTTACTAATTCCACCAACAATTTTTCTGTTTTTGTCTATAGCTTAACATTGACTCCCTTCTCAATCTCAAATTAAAAGCCAACCTATCAAACCTTAACCCCTAAACATTGTGTGTTCCACTTGAGATCCAACTACTGTAGCACCGGGTGGCAAATGTGTGTTTGTCGGATGATCAAAACACAAAGCTCTGTCTGTGGGAAAAGCTCAAAATCCATTGATAAATATCTGATTGTATCAAAACTTGAATGACTTGCGCTTCCAACAACAAAGTTGAACAGAGGTTTTCCAAGAGAGGTGAAGTCTTTACCCAAGAAATAAAAGGGTGAAGACAGAGGAATGTAATGAGCTTTCTTGAACAGAATTCAGCCAGTGTTGTTTAGCAATTTGTAGTAGTAAAGATGAAATAAAGTAGCACATGATGTGACGTATTTTACTTTAAACTGCTTCAGCTTCAATGGAAAGGTAAAGTGGAGATTTCAGAGATTAAAAAAAAATGAAGTGGAGAAGTGGACATGATCTGACGTTCCATTTGGATAGAATAAGTGGAGTGGAGAAGTAAAGTCTCAATTTAATACCACTTGCCTTTTTATTCCTCCACACATGTAAATATCCAGGCTGAAGTGCAGTATTTTCAAACTCGCCCGGGTCTAACTGGGCCACAGTTGTCATCAAGTTGAGTCAGTTAAAACACTCCTGAGTCTATCTGAGTGACTCAGTTGTCACCAAGTTGAGTCCACCTTCATCATGGTTTGATGATGAAAATCCTTTCAGTTCAAAACCTTTCCAATTCCCAAGTCCCAAATCCATCAAAGCCCTTCTTATCACTTTTGAACTCCATCAAAACTCCTAGTATTCAATTCCCAGCTCCATGGAACTGAGTACATTTCTGTTTTGCGATCTATGACGCCTAAATACGGATATGGATACGGACACTGATACAGGGATCTAAGACACGACTTTGAAAATCTAGGACACGGATACGGATACAAATACGGCTGTCCTAATTTTTTTTTTTGGACCACTTTTGAATCAATATAAAATTTTCATTATTTTCATCCCTTTCTAGCATTTTTTATGGCAAGAAGTAAAAATATTAAAACTTAAAAGAACTATATGAAATAATGGACATTATAAATAAGAAATGTTAAACTTGTTCCCTATAAATATCGGTGCAATATTAGGTACCAATACAAGTATTGGATCAGTCCGATATAGATATGTTGGGCTTGTATAAGTATCCGGGTATCATAATTTGCGATACCAACCAAAGGCCAACTCTGAATAGAACTGACTCGTGGGAGTAAAAAACTAGGAAAAAAGAAGGGTACAATTCATGAAAGGTAATACTGTACTGATAACCTAATTATAAAACTAAGCCAATTTGAAGGCATGTTACTGCTAGGCCTGTTTCCAGCAACAGGAGGCATCAAAAGATTATATACATTGATGTTGCTAAGGCAGGAGAGAAAAGTTTCATCCTACCTGAGTCGTACAATTAGGAGAAAGTAAGTACAGAAGAAGCAGAATTCAATGTTGTGATAAAACACCACATCAATTATAACAAATATGAATAAGTTTCTTGGTTGCATTTGCAAATTGTACAAACTGATAAATACATTAACTTACAAAATTGAAAGAGCGCCCAATAACAAGGATTTTGATATTGCCCCACGCTACATAAGTAATCATTCTGTTACCGGGAGTACTCTGAACGAGTCCATAATTTGACGCAAATCCTGCTCCTCCTCTAGAAATACATTTTCAGGTGTTTGTAATCTCAACTCATACAAGCGGCTGTTTTCAACTCCAAGAACTGATAGGTAACGCCTATCCCATTCAAGACGAGCTATCCGGTCTTGTGGCATAACAGCTAACTCATTGGTGTTAGCATACGATTTTATATTGACCTGCAAAGCACACCCCAGAAGATAAAAATGAAGAAAGAACATTCACATCACACTCTTAACTATCTTGAATTAATCTAGTATCAGCACAAGACAGCAACATTAGTACATAATAAAATCTGTTACCGGTCAAAGAAGAGTATACCACAAAAGCATTCTATGCTAATAAAAAATTCAAGTAGACTGTTAAGTCCCCTAAGTGGTCATATGAATGGGAAGAAAAGATGGAACGTGGTGATGGAGAAGCAGCAGCATGTCCTAAAGCAAGCAGTTGTAAACACACTTGTTTCTCAACCAAATGTATTTTCTAAGTTAATGGAAAATGGAATTCTTCAAATTACTGAAAACTGGGCATTGCCGTAAACAGGGCATGTCAGTTTTCATGATATCCGGATCATCAAAATGGACAGCAGTATCAGCTAACATACAGTATTTGATACTTCATTTTTATGTGATAAAACTAGAAAGCATAAAATTAGAAACGAGTGCTTTTGAGAGCATTTAGGAGTAGCATCAACAGGGGATAAAATATTAAAATTAATGAAACCCATTTGAGATGGTTTGGGCATGTCCAACGTAGGCTGGTAGCAGTTCGGCCATGCAGGTTGATGGCCTACCAAGGGGAAGGGATTCATGCAGCCGACCCCAACATAGATGGGAAAAAGGCTTTGACGTCGGCGGCGGCTTCGTTTTTATGTGTAAATGTCTTAATGATGCACTTTCCCCAAAATCACCTAACCCAATAAGAAAATCCCAATTCATTGGTTCTTTCAATACAATTAAATAGATTTCCACAACCGTATTCTAGGAGCCCAAACTACATGATTGAATAAATCTTCCTCTATCAAGATGTTCACTCAAGAAAGGATCCAAAAGATGTTGATCTTAAATGAAAATATTGTTTACGGAGAAAAATGAATATGGATGCACATTCATATACATGAGAATTAGATAGGAACAATAATAATCTTTGATTCTCCATTGAAAAAAGGGAAATGGAGTTTTTTTTTTTTGGAGTAATGAGACTATTTGAATTCCAATACTTGTAGAGAGAGAATCGCAAAAAATGTGACAAGGGACTATCTTGTATCCAAGTGAAGGGGGGAATAAAACATGAACCCCACGACTAAATGCCCAAGGACTGCAAAAGTATCTTTCATTTATTTCTTTTGGGATTTACCCAAACATAAGAGATATAAGCATGAATAGGAACAATAAAAATAAATAAATAAATAAACAAAATGCTATCTACTGTGAAGCATGATTCCTAATGGATATAATTTATTGAGAAATGAGGTCTGCAATTAAAGAACTGTGATCCTAGTAATTCTAGTCATACCTCAACTTGGTAGTATAGCCTTCCGTCATCTGCAATTCTTGAGGATGTGGAAAGGATGTTAGATTCACGCCGAACACCGAGTCTAGTAGACATAAATTCTACCAGATACTGTCTCAGTACCTTCTCTGCAGCTTCTTGTGGAGGACCCAAATCTTCAACACTTTTATAATGCGAGGATGAAGGAGAGGATAGTTCCACAGAGATATTTTCATCTAGAACATAAGGATCCCTGAAGAATATGTCTGCACCAGCGCCTCGAACTTGAATCCAGTTCTTAGGGTACTTGAATGTATAACCATCAAAGGTATCGATATGTTCCCTGAACACAACTGATAGCTCGGCCGAAGCAATACCATTTAAGCCCACTTGCAAGAAGATACAACTAGAAAACATGAAAGCCACTATATTCCTCCTTGGAACTGCAAAAACTTTAGTCTGGTTACGATAAAAAAAATGTTTTGTGAGAACCAAGACAAATACGTAAAACATAGATAATAGTGTAGAGCCCATAAGCTAGGCCCATAGCCAATGCTTGCTCTGGTTGGATTTGAAATTTTTGAAAACCAAGTTTTTCAAATATCCTTAATAGCCTAGTCCTTGCACAAATCAGGAAGTGTCTTGTTGGTCCTTCAAAACAAAAAATGTAAAAATTCCAAGTTTCTGCTGTATGGGATTTTGCCAAAAAAAAGAAAAGAAAAAGAAGAGAAAAACACCTTTGTTGATGCACTAGCCAAGGCTCACCTAGTACAGAATTTTTGGAATGCAGCATTTTCAAAAGTTTCAAGTCTAAACAGCCATATCAAATGTGGAAGATCCTGGTAAGAAACAATCGAGCCAACTACTGATTGCCCAAGGACGTTTCATAAAAAATCACTGCTCTTTTATCAAATCAACCGCCTACTCGATGGTTATGGTTTGAGAGAGAAAAATCAAATCAACTCCCTTTTATAGTGTTTAGCCAGTTAGGCGATAAGATGGTGGCAGCCACGCACACATGCACGCTGAGCTGAGCCGACCGGGCATGCTTTGCCGTGCGTGGTGAATGAGCCACACGTGTATTTTTAACCCGGGTGATGAAGGACCAGGCCCACTATCCGAGTCCAGGCCCACCTAAGTTTTGAATTGTCAAACGCAATGTCTCTGTGTTTAAATGCAAAGTACTTCTGCGAAACATCTCAACATTCAAACATGGAGTAATGTTCGAACGTTACCTCTGCATAACGCCCCAATGGTCCTCTCTCTGCACCCTTACATATAGAGGTGCAAAAAGGTGCTTCCTAGAAAGCTCTCTCTTTTCCTCTTAAACTCTCTGGTTCTCTGTTGAGATTTTCAAACTACTACAAGGCTATAAAAGTTGTGAGTTCCGGCGGACATGAGCCACTGTTGTACATCTAGTTGAAATCTGGTGTGCCCGTCACCCGCCAAAGAACACCCACGATATAAGGGATTCCAAAAGAAAGTCCCACATTAAAAATATCCATCTCATGACCCTTGGCTTATAAGTCAAACTCAGTCTTATCTCAATATGACGCGTTTTAAAGTCCTGTGGCCTCGAATCTCATACGAACTCTGGAGTTAAGTGTGCTCGGGCAGGAGCAGTACAGGGGTGGGTGACAGCCTGGGAAGTCCTCGCGCGTGCACGTGGGCCTTAGTGGACAATATCATGCTGTGTTTGGCGGGGCTATGACAATTGGTATGTGTGAGATCCGGCGGGCCTGGCCAAGGTGGTAGTTAAAATTCGGAGTGTGATGCGCCCCCCCCCCCCACCCCCGACCGATCCCATAAGAAATATGGAGTTAAGCATGCTCAGGTGGGAGTAGTATCTTGAAGTAGAGACTTGCTTTTCGAGTGCTTTGTGACCAATGCATACCAAGAAGATTGAAGCGAAAATCTTATAAAAATTAGACTAGTTATGACTTATGGAGCAAATGTCCGGGAGCATTTAAGAGTAGAATAATGATAAAATAAGAGAAACTCGTTTGAGATGTTTGGATATGTCCAACGTTGGCTAGCAATGGCATCGGTGGAAAAAAATTTCTATATAGGTTGATAGCCTGTCATGGGGAAATGGTAGGTTGAAGAGGACATGGATCCTAAGAAGTAATAAAGTTGGATCCTAAGTGCAACCAATCCGATAATTTGGCTAATGATATATCGGAATGGAGAAATAAAATTCATGTAGCCAACCCCAACATACTTGGGACAAGACTTTGATGATGATAATGGGGACTCTTCCGGGGGCAGATTTCAGTACTTACCCTCGAAATAGAATATCACAAGTGAGAAGTGGTGATTTCCTCTTTCTAGCTATTTCCACATGTCGGATGCTGCACAATCCTAGCAAAGTGGTTACACAAACATGTCCGAAATGAGAGTTTCAAGACTCTCTCTGTTTCATTTTAGGATTTGGATTAGATCAAGGAAACCACTAGGTGCGACAAGTCCTTCCACAAATGACACTTCCTCGGCAAAACCCAAATCCCACATTTCCCAAAATCTCAGCTGCAAATCTCACCCAAATCCCCACAATTCCCATTTGGGGGTTTGGGTTTCACAAATCACATTCCCCCAGCAGAAACAAAACCCAAATCCCACATTTTCCACAACCCAAACACAACCCCACATGCATCCACACTAACCCAACACCTCAACCCAATCACCAACTCCAACCCAATTCTCTCTCAACACATCACTGCCTCATATCATATCAACTTCAACAGGAAAACAAAACTAGAATAGAAGAAACAAAAACAGCCCAAAAGACAAAATCAAAATTTTTTTTTTAAAGGAAGAAGGCAAGCGCACATTAGCACATAGGACTGAGGGAGTTGAAAGGTGAGAACTTTATACCTTCAGCGTCTTTCTCCTTCGCTTCGCAGGCAACTGTGAGAGGGGACTGGGACTTCGAAGCGCTCCTCGCTAACGTGCGCCATGGGATGAAGGTTCCTTTCCTGGACCTATGGCATTGGAGCGGGAAGAAGATTTTCCTTTCGGTAGGGCGCGGGAGCACGGTTTTGAGGGAGGAGTGGAGAGGTATGGAGAGGGCTTGGAGGAACACCAAAGCCATGAGAAGGAGAAGAAGAAGAAGAAGAAGAAGAAGGAGATAGAGATTACAGGGAGTAGAGGGAAAGTATGAGATTACAGGTTTTGGATTGGATAAATCCAAGTGAGAGAATTCATTTTAGGGAAAACTTTAAATTAGTCCTTAAGGTTTTACCTTATTTCAAAAAAGGACACAAGTTTTAAAACTTTTCAAATCAGTTCCTAAGTTTTTTTATGAAGTTTTCAATTAAGTACATTCATCCATTTAAAGCTATTTTTCGACAACTTTTTTCTTCAATTTTTTTAAACTACCCAAATTATCATTCAATGAAATAAAACTTCCCTTTACTTTCTCTTTATTTTCAATGAAGGTACTCTGGATATTTTTAAAAAAATTGAGAGAAAATACCATAAAAAATACCTTTATATGACCAGATGGCTTTAATTGAAGTTTTATTGAATAACTTAGGAACTAATTTGAAAAGTTTTGAAACTTGTATCTTTTTTTGAAATAAGGCAAGAACCTAAGGCCTTATTTGTATCCCTTCTTTTTTAAAACCCAAGCCGACTCGTCCTGGTTGGTTCGACTTGATGTCGAGAAAACTCATTCGCTTACCTTTAATTTAGGGGTTACGCTTTTAAAAACTAACGTGCATTTAAAACTTCACACCATTTACATATAAAACCCCTGTGTCAACGAAAAAGTACTTCCATTCAACGTTTTCAAAATTGGATTAGAATGGTTAACTAGATCCACAAGTAGCGGATGCAGACAAATATCTAATAATTTTTAGATGTTTTGATATGTAAAAAAATAAGATTTGGAACTTATTTTAGATTCCAATTCATAAATAGATTCAGATATAGAGATCAATTTAAGTTTCGATTGCTAAACAGGACCGGTTCCAAATTCTTAAGATTTGAATTTGTAGACCTTGCTCACTCACTCGTTATATTTAAGGAGGTTAGGTTTTTATTTTCCCTTTTTTGGTTTGGTAGTTTCAATTCTTGGTAGGCCCTGTCTGGTGATGGGCAACTTGAGTAAAGATGGTAGTGGTCCTCCTTTATTTTATTTTATTTTATTTTATATTCTATGGGAATTTGGAATCATGTAGACATTTGAAGTATTGGTTTTGAAATGTTTTTTAATCCAAATTTAGCAAATGATTCATGCATTTTTGGTTCAAAGAGTTTGAATGCGTATCAAGACATATAATTCTTGACATTGTATAGGTTGATGTAAAAAACTTCAAGTAACATACTATTTCAGTTGTGGAAGTTAGACTTCATGCAATGTCATTAGGTTGAGTAATACCCCTTTTTTTTGGATTTTTGAATTGAATAATATCCCTGTTTTAAGCAAAAGACTAAAATAAGAAATAAATAAAAAAGTTGGAACCATGTTCATATTCAATTTCGAAATTCAGTCCTCTTATCAATACTGGGTCTCGAATAAAGAAACAGGATCTGCAATGGAACCTGAAGCATCCTTTACAAAAAAAATAGTTCTGGTTCTAGGTCCAATATGGTTTCACCCTATTTGGACAAAATCACTCACTATGGAAGAACCCATGTGAACCGTACTTGAAGTTGGGTTTCAAGGTGAGTAAAGCACTGTGGTTTAATTTTTACACCGCCGCATCCCTTACCAGCTGAGATACACCTTCTCGAAGACAACTATCCAACTAAGGGTGTTCTTTGGTATGGGTGGGTAGGGCTAGGAATGTCCACGCCGGCCTGCCTGAAAAAGACTAAGCCTGAGCCTGGCCCAAGTTGCCTTTATGGGAGAAAAAAAGTTTACCAACACATTCCAAAGTAGTGGATCATTTGATTTGGGCTGGGCTTCGGGCTCTTTATCATTGAATCCAAGCCCGGGCAATGTAATAAATACGCCCAAATAAGAAAATCTGAGCCCGGCCCGAGTACTAAGACATTAAGCCCAAGCCTGGCCCAAAGCAGACTGGGCTCGGTTTGGGCTTGGGCCGGTCTGGTCCATGAGCACCCTTGCATCCAGATCTACAATAGAATCCACAAGGATATTCAAATTTAGTAGGCCTTTCATGAACCGAGTAAAATTTGAAGAAATAACATGAATAAATATTAAAACTTTGAGATGTGCAACAAGAAAGAGAAAATGTTTGCCAAACAAGCTTTTTTCTCATTCATTCTTAGAATGAAGCATTTCCGAAATGTGGCCAAGCAGGCCAACTAGTAGTCATTGGGTTCCCAACTCATTTAGAATTTAGATTTGGGCTCGAGAAGAGGGAAAGTCACAACCACACCAGGCCCATGATGGTGCACCATTTAGATTGGGCCAGATTAAGCCCATCTATAGATAAACCCATGGTAATAAATTATCTTAAATACCAGGTCATATCTTGTTTAATCAACTACATAGATCACCCCAAAAAAAGCCAACATGTTCCAATATGCCATTTCACAAGAGGCATATTAATGGGCTCAGACTAGACTGGGCCATTGTAAGCCGACAAAGATTAACAGCATCATATATAAGAGTTAATTGAGAACCTTAGGAAATTAAAAGGGAGACTGAGCTTAGCACAACTGAGAACCGGGCTAAGCCCAATTTGGCTGAAAAAAAAAATGAGATTTGTAATCAAATCTGTAAAGCTTATGAAGGGCATCTAGATTTTGAATTCACTGGGCCTGGCTTTTCATAGCGTGTTTATTTAAAATGAGGATTTCCCACACCCGGGCCAAATCTAAGGGGTCTTTCATTTGCACTCATTTACATTACACGTGTAAATGATTCACATGCTTAATGGTTATGCATCGCCACATTTGTTTGCACGGATTTATGCATGTGGTGCATAAATAAGGTTTGAAAATGGCGTGTAAAAAGGCTATTTTCACACCAAAAATCTCAAACCTACACTGGCGTGAGAAAGTACTCACGAGTCACGACCCCTCTTGCAAAAACGCAATAATACAATCTCCACACCGTGTCTGTTTTTCTTATCTTGTGGACCCCATCAAATACCTTTATTTTTTTAATTTCTATGAGCCCTATATTTGTATTTTGAATCGTTCAATTTGTTTACCAAACTAATGAACCATGAGATCCTTAAACTGATTATCTTAAATATTCAATTTTTAATTCATGATTCAAACCGTTCAATATTCTTGTATAATGGTAAATATCAAAGACATGATCTTGCATTTTAACTCTTGATGGATTTTGAGAAAATTTTATATATATCGAAATATTACTCTTGTGAAAATAGTGATTTTGACAAATATGTTAATGTTTTTCACACTTATAACATTTGCATACATGACATATATGACTGTCATTTATATAGGTAAAACCCATTTTCCCATCCCATGCATAAAAGGCAAATGACAACGATAGTTATGCTTATCAGGTGATTTAAGCTCAAAGCGGAGAGTTCTACTGTAAACCATTGTGAGTTTGGAAAGCACGAACTCATTTGTGAAGCTAGTCTTGATGAATTCAAATGAAGGGTTACCTACAAAATAAAAATAAATAAATAAATCAAGGGATTTTAACTATACATGATATAAAAGACCATGAATTCCTCAAAATGATATTGCCCAAAATTATATTTCAAATGTGGTTATTGTACATGAGACCCCAAATTCTTTTTCCAATTCTACCCATTTTGTGCGATATTGCACAATTTATGCGATATCGTACAAATCGTTCGATCTCCCTCTTATATTTCCCTTCGTTCCCATCTTCTAAAGCACTAAACCTCCTCTCTTTTTTTCCTTGCGACTTTCCCAGTTCTACTATTTTCTCGATCGTTAAAAAAGGTCCCAAAAAAGAGTAGTCTTTTACTCTCTTTACCTAAAGATGATTCATGAGAAGCAGTTCCCAAAAATGGTACATGGACCACAAAATCTTACAAGGTATTGATATTGTGGATCCATCCCTTGTCCTCAGGGTAAAGTTATCAAAATAGGACAATGACCAAATGGAAAAGAAAAAGGAAGAAGAGTTGTGGAGAAACCTTGAGATACTTTTGGATAAATGAAAAGGCAATGGATAAAACTTATTGAAAACCTTTTTTAACAATGGAAAAAGTAGTAGGAACGAAGAAAGTCACAGGAAGAAATGAAGGTTTAGTGCTTTAGGAGATGGGAACGGAGGAAAATATAAGAGGAAAATCGATTATTTTTACCTTCACTTTATGCGATATCGCACAGATTGTACAATATCTCACAAAGTAGGTAGAATTGAAAAAAGAATTTGGGCCCCCTGTACAATAACCACATTTGGTATATCGTTTTGCTCAACACCATTTTGAAAAATTCATGGTCTTTTATATCCTATATAGTCAAAATCCCTTAAATCAAATCAAGTGTTCAAGTGGTTGAGAGATCTTTGTATGGATTAAAGCTACTCCAATTATCAGTTGATCGTAATCAACTATTTAAAGGTCCCTAAGTTTAAAGGATAATTAAAGCTCCAAACTTTAATATTTTGTAAGTACCTTTGGAACACAGTTAAACTATAGGTGGTTATAGTCATAAGACCCTATTGGTTTTGTATGTACTTGTACTCCATGTTCAAAAAGCACCTTTAGAACACAGTTAAACTGTAGTAGATGGTTATAGTCATAAGATCCTATTGGTTTTGTATGTATTTGTACTCCATGTTCAAAGCTTTCACGCAATGAAACCTTGCGATTGGGAGGGGTCCACAAAAAGATTAGTAATCAAGATTGGAACTTGTCGATAGTTCCTTATCCAACTCTCGTCCACACCCATGGTTGACTAGTGCTGGCACCTAGTTTCTCACTACATGCCCAAGCGGCCAGGGTTGATCGCTTGGTCTTCAACTTTTTTTTATTTTTTTATAGAAGGAATATTTCATTCACCGTACAAACGCACAAACAAATAGACTCTAACCTACATCAAAACAACATTAGGTGACTAACTATGAAAGTCTTCTTACCAAAATCATCGGCAATCCCATTGAAAGATCTCGGAATGTGATAGAAGGATAAGAACTCGAAATCTGAGTCTTCTGCTTCAATTGTCAGTACTCCAGACCAGTCACCGTACATAGCAGGGGGTGAAAAACTACTCCACCCACATATGTGAACAAAATGAGTGGTAGGCAGCTGGGCTATAATTTGTCAACAATTGCGGTGATGTCCACTTGCAATTGCAGCATCCTTTCCCAACTATCCTTAGCAAGTGTAATTAACAAGAAAACATGGTGATGGATCTTAAAGGAAGTATATATCTCTATTTGACTCAACTAAGGGAGGAGAAGGGATCAAAGATCTAGCCCTCTCTATGGACATCACATGCCAAGGTGAGAGTTGGGAGAACTATGTGAGTGAAAATAGATCACTGAAGGTGAAAAAAAGTGAACTATAGACGAGGTTGATCTCTCATAGATAATTTCAGAAAAACTGGTTTTGCTTCTTTGCTTAATCCCTGATGTAGTCTTCCTTGTTGTCCTTGTTGTTGTGTCGGCGTGTTCCATAGAAAAAAGATTCTATTTTGGTCATGATCCAACCCCAGAACAAGTGGTATGATGTAGTGAACCTGATGTAATTGATCAAAAGCTTCAGAGGCGTGCAAAGACTTTAAATTTTTTTTTTTTTTTTTTTTTTGAGTCCATCATGATTGATGAATCTAGGCACTTTTTTTGCAATAGTTTTCCCTGGCATTTTATTTCAATAATGATTCTATTTGGGAAAGTAAAAACTCCCTTTTAAGCTTTTGAGTATTTTATTTAAGTTCAACTTTTGTTATTTGATAATAAAGGGACAGACATGTGATTGGGAGTTCTATTCTCACCCAACAACCTAGAGTTCAATCATTGGGGTCCTCTCCCTTGCATATGTAGATGGTATTCTCTTTGGCGTATACTAAGGTTCACTCCCACAATAGTCGGGTCTTTAAAGGGGCTAGCTATCTCGGTTGGTACAAAAAAGAAAACAACATAGTTGTTGACAGGGGTGGACGCACACTATAGGTAGTGGGTACAGCCGACCCAAGTGAAATTATGATCAGTTCCCCTAAAGGGCTTTGGGCCATATGTGCCACGCACCAGTTGAGTCCCAATCTTGCACCACCTTACAACCTGGGTGGTCCAATTTCAATATCGAAAACTCATCCTAATTTCATTCAAATTCCCTTCTCAAATCAGCAAATGTCTCCATACCAAAACCCTACCACGTCTTCCGATCGACCTCATTATCCCCTCCGGCACGGATTTCGGTCGTTGATCAGGTTTCCTTTTTGGTGGTGGTAGCAATATCGTCCACTCTCTTTCTCCGTTCGTTCGGCCATCTCTTTGTCTATCTATTTTTTTCCTTTGTTGTAGAAACCCTCAAATCAATACAATGTAGAAAAAAAAATTCAAAATCGCAACAGATTCATCGTCGACTCCCTCTCTATGTCCGGTCATTTCTCTCTCCATCAAAAAACCCCAAAGTCTCTTCGTTCAGCCATCTGTCTCTGACTCTCTCCGGCAAATAGGAGGTAGCTTTGTTCATCTATTCATTTTTTTAAATCCTATTTTTATAGCAGTTGAAGGTTATGTTAGTTTTATGAGATGAGTGGGTTGGTTGTTTTTTATTTAATTGGGTTTGCATTTGATGAAAATGTAAATACTTTTTTATATCACTATACTCAATTGGGTCGATTCCTCATAAAAATAGTCATTTCTTCTTAACATCTATTTCTCTTACAATAAAGAATAACTTGTTTCTCTTGTGAAATACTACAAAAAAAAAAAAAAAAAAAAAAAATTTGTTCAAGAAGCTTTCATGTTGGTGGGTAGAGTTTATTTACTTATATAGGCACTAAACAAAAAAAAAAAAAAAAAAAAAAAATTATAAAGAAACTCAAGGATCAGTACCAATGGATTATAAAATATCCACAAATGAGCACTTGATAAAATAGGAGCTCCTTCAAAACATATCTTATTCACTATAGAGATTTTAAGCTAATGGTTCAATGAAGGGGCATGCACCTAGGACTAACCTGAACTTGGATGGTTGAACACAAACCAATAAGTGGAGTTTTAGTTGGGGCTAGCTAGTATTTAGGAGGCTTATTGCTGAATTTCGCTCGGTTTGGCTAGTGAGAAGTATTGCCTTAATTTTGTGACCTTTCAAAAAGTAAACCAAAAATTTCAACACCTAAAATGAGTACAATTTTAACCCAAATTGTACTCCGATAATGAATTTTGGTTAGGGCTCAAATTGATTGTGTTTGGTTTCAGTTGGTTTGGCTTTGGTTTTATCCACTTACAGTTTGTGCAAGGCTTGGTTTCATGCAATTATGATAGGAAATCGAATGTGCTAACTCTATAAGATGAATTTAGTCTACCCTAGTAAATAGTAAATCGGGCAATAAGTCTTAATGGTAAGAATCTTAAAGGACAAAATCTACAGGACAAAATATTTTTTTTTTTTTACTTTTTATTGTTGTTTTACTTTGGTGGTGGTTAGCACTTAATAAAGATACTTCTTACAACCCAGGGACGGACCCAGAAAATGGAATTAGGGGGGGGGGGGGGGGGGGGGGGGGGGGGCGCAAAATAAAAATTATTAAAAGAAAAGTTGAACAATTTAGAGGTCAAAATAAAAAATTTCAAAAAAATTTAGTGGTAAAAAATTAAATTTTGAAAATTTAAGGGGGGCTAAGCCTACATGTAGGTCCGCCCCTATTACAACCAATTGCTAGGCAGGTCATCAAACTCAAGGGCAATTTGGTCACCAATTTCTATTTTAAATAAAATGTAAATGTATTGGAGTATATAATGATGAAAGCATTTTAAAAAATTTCGCTTTGCTCAAACAAAAATCCTGGCTCCGCCACTAGTTGGTGAGATACAATCTTTTTTTTTGAGATATGAAGAAGTACAATTTATCTACGGATTTGGTTTGAAATAAACTGAAATTGAAAAATAGAATTTATATAGCGAATCCCAACATAACTAGAACAATGCTTTGATGACGATGAAGAATAACACCTTCTTTTAAGTAGAAAATTGTACCTTCTTTTAAGTAGAAAATTGTTTAAGACTGCAAAAAATATCGCGCTCCCCATGCACAGGACTCCCATGAGCGAAGATTCTTCTATCCCTAAGCTATAATATTCCATCATGACCTACCTTTTTTCTCCACCAAAAGGATCTTTTGGTTCAAGGGGATTAGACAAGACAAGTCATTATTCATCAGGTGAACTATAAAACTTGACTCCTGAGGCCCACTTCAGAGATGACTTTAGAATTAAGATTAAGATTGCCCCCAAAAGGTTCAGATTAGGACATCATCTAGAGTGTATAGCAGCCGCACTCAAAAACCACTTTCTAAGTACTATCAAGCACCACCTTTTGATGGAAGCTAGTACTGTGCTTAGCTCTCTCTAATTATTTTCGAACACTTGTACTACCCTTTGATTTCTTAATGAGAATCATTAAAAAGTCTACGTTCATTCCTTTTGTGCCACAGTAATCAATGACATTACCATTTGAATATTCCTAACTCTATTGCAAATGACAAACAATTACATGTAACCAAAGTTATAAAAGTAAGTCGATCAGAACGTAGGGATGGTCCAATCGTCGGTTGGATATCCCGTTTCTCATCCAACTGTCCAAGATTCAAACCTTGCATCGCAGGTTTCCCTCCCCATGTCAGCGGGTGTTATTTTCTCCTAAGTGGGGTCTCTTTAGGTCCATGAAACTAAAAAACAAATAAAAGAGCAAGTTGATTGTAGGGAAAATTTTGGAATGAAGTGGCGTGAGGCCAAATTGTGCACCACACGCAACTATTCTTTGACCCATGTTGAAAATCATTTTAAGAAAACTTGCACATGAAAAGTTCCTCCTTAGTGGAAATTCCCGCTTGCTTTGACAACATCAGGCACAATTTAAACACGCTACATAAGAAAGTAGCAGTAGATTAGAATCATCCAAATCTAAGTTCAATGGCTGACTATCACACCAAAAGAAGGTGCACCATGCGGTCCATGGCGTGAGCCAGACGGCTGCATGATTAAAGACCACATGCTTATCAGTGGCCAAGACGGCCTCCACCTATCCATTAAACCTAAGATTACAAGATTTTTCTTAAGAAGAGCTTTTGAAAAGTAGAAGATATATAGAAATTGTAGATGCCATTGTATATGGACAAGTTCCATCTCATTTGTAGAATCCTTCATTTGGTAACTTCTTTCCTGAAATGTTCAAATATAATGTGAAATTTTGAAAATTAGAATTCTTACAAATTTAGGGCCAAAAGTGATGTTTCACAAGATGATTTCATGAATTGTCATCATTAAAATAGAAAAATTAGAGTTCTAAAGGGATATAAGTTGTCAATGCTATCAATAGTCGTTGCTATGAGTCTGTCTGTTACGTAGGAAGTTCTTATAAAAATCACCTCTAAACCGACTGATATTTGCATCACAACAGTCGAGATATAGTTTCCATAGAATTGTTCGTGCAATAATAGTGCGATATCACATGGTACTAGGATATTGCACAGACTAATGCGTGTGATATCGTATGCCCTAAGATATGGCACGAGGGAAATGTTAAAAGTTTGACCTCTCATGGACGAATATTAGGTCTAAGGACAGCTCTGTGGGTAATATATATATAAAGAAAAAAACCCTACGATAATAAATTTGAAATCAATTTGCGAGGCCCTCTTATTTTTCATTTTTGAATTTAACCACAGTGAATGAAAGGATTGGTGTAAAATTAAAAATAATGCCAATTCATGGGTGTGGATGAATGTAAAATTGGTTATCATAAAACTTGATCTTTTTATAATCTTATAGTGGGCCCTTGGTCACTATAAAGACTGAGTTTTCATAATCTAATGGTGGGAGAGAGATTTGTGAAGCTCTCAATGGGGTCCACTTATGAAAGATTCAGATCAATTAATATATAAATAATAACTTTAATATTTTAATATTTGACAAATGACTTGATATTTTTTATTCAAATCAAGTAATAAAAATAAAGGATTTTAGTCTCACCCATCCAAATCTAATGGTGTCACTCTCATTGTGCTTCCCATGACAGGCAGTGTCTCATCAAAAATAATTTTTGTCATTACGTGTCATCATGCCATTGCAACCCACATATATTCGAAATTGGAGTGGTCAAGATAAAGACCATCTGAGTGTGAGTGTGTATGGCATCCCACTTTAATATTGAGATTGAGAATTTTGCACCAAAAAGACTTGGTCCCACTCAAATATTGGATTTTCGATGAAATAATATTATAATGACTATTCATAAAATTATATCAAGGATTTTTTTATTAAACATTAAATCTAATAACGGGATCAACTCTTATTAGAGCAAAAATCCAAAGTCACCCCATGCATCGGAATTGTGTATTTATTTCGAGCGTAGTGAAGTCTATACGGTAAGCCCCGCTGTGGAGTTCCACTCTGTTGACTCATAATTTCATTAAATCATAGCCTTAGAGGGTCCTACTCTATGCCATATGTGTGTATGCCATGTGTCCCCGTTAGGTCGGTTAGGGATGCCATGCAATTTACATGGTCTAACAAGCTTAGTTCGGTTACATAGTAAGATCAATCATATAATTTATAATGTATAGGATTATATTAATTACATAATTAACCGTATGTTCAATCTTATAATGAGACTAGCTCTTGTTGAATTAAAAATTGAGAACCCACTAAACGGCAGGCTCTTATTTTGAATGGTTCACATTTTTAACGGGTAGACCCTTCCACTCAACTCATGGAAAGCGTGAGTGAAACTATAAGAGAATCCAAAGATTAAGGGTGCATTGCGACAGGACAATTATGCTGTAGAGAGAAAACTTGATTTAATTTTTCATGCTGCACACCGTTGTCATGTTCGGTGTGGACCACCTTCCCTCATTGTAAAGAGAAAAAAATGAGCGGGCTTTTCTTTGCAGAAAGAATTTCAATTTTCTATGTAAGGGATAAGAATCCATGATTCATCTCTCTTAATAAAAACATAAATGGGCATAACACAATCCCTGCTGAGCTTGTGAATAGGGAAATCAAAACAAAGGTCTAATTTCTCTCTCTCATTCCCTGCTGAGCTTGTGAATTATCCCCCAGGCATACTGTACCATTGCACCACTGACCCAAGCTGGTGCAATAACATTAAAAAAAAAAAAAAAAACCATTAAACAAGTCTAGTTTCTTGAGGTTTTGCGTGGGTTTATTAGGTTCCACCAGGGGATAAGTCTTGTTGAATCAAAGGCCTCAGAGATACCCCATCATTAGAAAAAAAAAAAAAGATTCTCAAGGCCGGTGCATAGACATTCTCCCTACTCATAGATTTCCTGCATGTGATTTATTTTTTAAATATTTTTTTTGGAGTACCTCATGAGAAACCCCAACCAAGGATAAGAAGGAAACTAATGGATCAATCTCTGCATAATTGGGTGAGAAACAGGGTATGGAACCAATTGGGGCACCCCCTTCCATGCCCACAAGTGAAACTGAAACCACTAAATTTCTAGTCCAATGAAGTTGTGCCTACCACCAAATTGATGACATAAAATGATGAGGCCATGATGGCATTGATCCACGGCTATAACGCATGTAATGTGGGTCTCACATGATGAATGACCTTTATTTTACATTGGCAAGAATAAGTGTGCAAGTCATGGGTGATCTCTTTAAAATTATGCTTAATGCTTAACTTAAGTTTATCATTATGAAAGAAAAATTGCTGTAAGTTTGTTTCATTTTGTGAGCCCAACTTGGACTCCTGAAAATGAATATCCCATGCTGATGACTGCATGAGACTGACTAACCATGCATGTAGTCCACCTTTACTGGACCCATGCGGGCAGGGATGAAAACATGTCGGGTTTGAATCGGACCATATTGTGTCAGAACCCGAACCGAATAAGGTCCAGGTTACATGACCCATATGGCCATAACCATATCTCAATTTGAATTAAAACCCGAATCTGGATTCAAGCCCAATAAGCGTCTTTTCGCTTATGTACTAACATGTTATGTATATTAGATACATAGTACGTATACTTATATAGACCTTGTTTTTTGGGGATCCAAGCTGAGAGAGTTGAGACTCAAGAGAGAGCCCGCCCGCACACACATGGGAAGACATCCACTAAAATAGTAAAGGAGCACGCACAAGTGAAAAGAGGTTGCATACCCAACATGAGAAGTTGAAGCGCAGGCAGACTTTACACTAAACTTTGACTAGAGGATGTGATTATGACAGGATTATTTTGTGCATGGACGCTTTAGAAGTGGTCAATGCTTTTAGAGGAGAGTTTGATTTGGCAAATTTGCAATATCATCAAGGAGCAACAAGCTATCAGGTTTTTTTTTTTTTTCTTTTTTTTTTTTTTTTTCTTTGAAGGCTTTCTTTTCTTTGTTCCTAGAAAGTTTAACAGTGCAACTCACTGCCAGGCTAAATAGGGTCAAGATGATCAAAAACTTTTGTCCTCTAGCTTGGGACTCTTTTGGGTGAGGTTATTTTGTTTTTATTAGGTATAGTTTGTTTGCTGTTTGTTGTGGCTGGGTCCTTAATTGTTGTCTTGTCGTTTTGTTGGTGCTCCTTTGTGGCTGTGTAATGAATTACCTCTTCTTCTAAGAAAAAAACAAAAACAAAAAACCTCTGATTGAATCCATCAGTCTCTATAGACTATTGATAGAGAAAGTGACAACAACCAATAGAAGAATCAAAGAAATTGTCTACAAAGAGAAAGGAAAGATGACAAGTCTTCCCTTGACACAAGCCAAAACCTATAAAGACTGGTTCATATTGTGATACTCTGTCGGTAATTCATTTCTTCCCCTCTAAAAAATTCTAGAATAAGCAATATGTGCATTTCATTGTTTTTTCTTTTTGGTCCTTTTCTTAATAAAGGTTGAGCTTTGATCTTCATTGCCATTCACATCCGAGCCAATGGTATATATACCAGTGGCACAGCTTGCATTGCCTCAAGTGGACACCATAATCGCACTCTCATGATACTGTGGTGCCGACGGTTCTCACCCGAAAGAGATTCTAGAAAATCATGATCTCTAGGACCCAAGAGAGCTGGCCTATAAAAGTAGAAAGAGAAAGCCGAGAAAGTGGGAAGGATAACCTCCTATATATGGGAAGAGTTGCATACCGAAGGATTGATCCTTGGCGGCGGAATGACATGCGGAAGTTTTCTCTTAGCTGTAGAAAATGATCTCAAAGAAGGTCTCCAAGCTTTTGAGTTAGATTTATAAAGAGCTTTTTGCATATAACTCCTAAGGTTTGTAGGATTTGTAAATAGAACCCTATGATTTTAGTATTTGTAAATAGGCATTCACAATAGTACTAATTGAAGAAAGGTGATGATTATTAGATATAGGACTCCCACACCGTTGTTGATGAAAATATGAGCTCTGATACGACTTTGATGGAATGCTTTGCTACAATGTTGCTGGAACTGAAGCTCATATTCTGTGTATACTAAGGTTTTCTTCAATAAATACTCAGGTTTATGTTCTGTGTACTATGGTTGACAGAACGAAATACTGAAGTTACAATGAAAATATAAATTGCTCTGCTGAAACTTCTTTATAGCAAATATGATGGAGTGTGTGTGCTTGTGTATGTGGGGTTGTACGACCAAAGGGCCGTACAGAGCCCATGCTCTAAATTAAATGAACAAAAGACTTATATATAAATTAAACCTTAAGATATCAAGAGATTTCTCTACACCAAAACACTTGACAATCTCCAAGACTTTCACTCTTGCTTCACACATTAGAAAACAACTACTACATAACCTTATATAGACTACTAAAGGACACTTCTAAAAAACATGACTTTATATATATCAAGACAACAATAAAATCCCATGACCTTTAGCTTTTCTAGATGGCTTTTGACCTTTAGACTTTCCAAAATGACTTTTGGATACTCTAGGAGACTTCTTGATTTTCTCATGGAATATTAAAAGTAATAATCCCAATAGTTGTGAAGGTGTCATGAGATTTCAATGGACACCTAAAAATTCAGGAGGGTTCCACTTTTGTCGGTGGTATAAATTAAAAATTCCCTCACTATTCACATGCGGGGTTACTAGGTGAAAGAAGTGCAATTGAAGAAATGGAATGACTCAAATGCCTATTCTTTCTCTATAAAATTTCAAGTTGAAACTCAACGATCCAGCCCTCACTTAGATGCTCAGGGTCCATTGAGAATCACAGGTGCTAAATTGATTAGCAACTTTGTCTCTCATGCAGTTGCTTAGGTTTGATCCCTGAATATGCTGCCCTCTTGTCACTTGTGTGGGCTATCTCATGGGTCCCAAGTACCCAAAAAAAGTTGAAATACCCAACACAATTAATTAAGGCTTTCATATAGCTCAAATAGAATTTCAAATTGAAACTCCAAACAACTAAAGTTTTCATGTGGCCCAAATTTAATCCTTTGCGGACAATTAGAGATTTCTCCAAGCTCATTTCCATGCATCCATCAATGGGCCTACCTTAAATATTAAAACCACTCAAGATCTATTTCCCTCTTAATCAACATCAGGTGAGATTTCCTTCTGAGTTAAGCCCATTACCAAGTTGATCATGTGTAAACCACGTGATATCAACTTCATTTTTTTTATTCTATTTTAATCATTTTTTTTTTTTATAAGTGATCAATCAGATTGCAGAATCAAATTCATTTGGAGACAAACTTGCACACTAATAATATATACAGAAGGGAACAGTGATTTTGTGGGGTTTGTGCTTCAAAAATAGCCATGCTAATGAATATATAGGGGCTCTAGAATTATTCTAAAAGCCATGGTTTCAGAGGATCTAGATTCTCATAATAGTGGAGTGGTCACATTGTCCAATAGAAGATTCAAGACTATATTTTTTGATATGTTGCTGTGGCCACATTGTCCGATAGAGGATTAAGACCAGAGCTATCAATATATGAAATTACCATTTGCTCCTTATGTAGGCTTTGCCTGGAAAGCCAGGTTCCCACAAAAGACAAAAAGACCATGATGTTTCTTTTCTTTCCAAGTACATCAAACATCTTCGAAAAAAACAAAAGTAAGAGTGTTGGGTTCATATCTATAGAGACGCAACAGCCTCAAGAAACCTGTTTCTATTGATAAATAACACTTATCACATAGAGGTTTTTCTCCCCAATTGTTGGAAGAAGATCATGGCTTAGAACATGTTTTTGGAAGCTCATTTCATATATTTTTTTCTTGCTATTACATAGGTTGAAAGGGTAAACCATCCTAAATCTATGGACAACTTAATATGCTGGGGTTGCCCAGTTGCTTTGAAAACTAACCTCTCATCTAATTATTTAGAGATCGATATCTGTATATGCTACTCTTTTTATATATTGACTTCTCTTTGCACGTGTGTAAGTTTCCATTCTCACCTTGTGGACTACTTCTTCCTACTTGTGTGGGCTCTCTTGGGTCACAACCCTCTTGGCTGAGGTACCAATCTCAATTTTCGGAACGGGATTGAGAAGGCTGATGAGCGGTTTTGGATACTAAGATTTTAACATAGAGGTAGAGTACAATCTTGGGTGCTGTGGAAATGCATATAGAGAGAGTAAAAACAGTGAAACCCAAGAGCGAGGAAGAGAAAATAAAGAAAAAGATAAAAAGAAACGACATTCAACTCAAAACCTCTCATGCTTAAATAGGAGGAAAAAACAAAAAAAAAAAGAAAAAGAAGTCAAACTAGTAAGTAGCTTAAACTCATTAATAATTATGGGTTCCCACTTTAATCTAGCTCTATCCTGGCTTCTTGTGTCTTACATGCTATGGTTTTAAATTTCAGTGCCTGTCTTTGTGTTGGTTGGGACCAGAATAGGTTCGTGCTGGTCCTAAAAGGTATAAAAAAGTTCTATTTTTTTTAGAATTATAGAAAATAAGAGAAAACTACTAAAAATGTGAAAACTGAGTTATTTAACAAGTATCTATTCCAACAATAGTGCTATTTAATAAGTGTTGTTTAGTACGAAGTCGCTGATTGTGTAATACATAACTACTAGTTTATTAAAGGAAAAAATATTTTTTAATCTCTTAACTCAAGGGAGAAGTCATTTTCTTAAAGTCAAATTGGTCAAAAAGAAAAATAAAAAGGAACGGTCTAATTATCTTTTATTTAGTTTCACCATTAATTAAGGGAGATTTGACATTCTTTTTGAGCCCGGGCAAGTACATTTCCTCACCCGAGGCTGTGATACCTCACCAGAGGTCTATTTCCCTCACTAGTGGACCCCCACCTCACCCGAGATTTACTCCCCTCACCCGAGGGTCCTCTCCAAAGGGCTAAGGGCCCAGTCCCCCCTATGTTGGGATACCAAAAATATATATATATATATATATATTATTTTTCAGCAATGGCCTATTTGTTAAAACCTATAATAAAATTCGCTAGAGGCATTTAAATACGAGTTTAGATACACAGACTGTCATGTTTAGTCTCGGAACATGCAATAATTAACACTAGCACAATCACCCATTCTGAGCACGATCGCACTTCTAGTAAAAAAAGGTTACAAGGAGTACCTCTTTCCATTAATTAAATAAGTTGCATGAATAAAAATATGAAAATTTGGACAAAAAAGGAGTAGAAGAGATAAGATAGAGCAAGAGACTTCAAAAAGAAATAAATTGAGTTAAAGTGGAGAGTAGTGAGTGGTTTGATAAGATAAGGCTATGAGTGAGTAGTTAAATGAAAAGAATGTAAAACATTTTAATAAAGATAATTAATTGTCAATCAAAATTACAACTTACGGTCAAAATTAGATAAAAAAAACCTTCTAACTTAATGTATTATAATTCTATTCCCTGCTAGTATTTGATCAGACTTGGGCCTGCTCCGCACCGAGTCGACTGAGATAATTTTACTGGGTGCTCATCGGAATTTTAAACCATAATCTTTCCTCAACTCTTCTCTTTTCCCACTCTATAAATTGCATACGCATGTCTCCTCCATCCCACTAACCCATCTCATCTCTCTCAAAGCTTCTATCAATACATCCCCCACTCTGTCTCTCTCTCACACACACAGAAATGGATGCTCATGGGAGAGGGTGTAGCCTTGGAACAGGAAGGGATGAAGGGAAAGACATGAGGAGAGGACCATGGACTAATGAAGAGGATGTCATCCTAGTAAATTACATAGCCATACACGGGGCAGGCAGGTGGAACTTGCTCGCTCGATGCGCAGGTATATGTAACAAAGCATCAAAATCCATGATTCCTTTGATGGAATTTTTACTTTCCATGAAATCCATACATACCCAAACTCCATATCAAACATCTACTAAACCCAACCTTCTACTTGTAGACTTTTGTGTTTTAGTCATGTTGGTCTGTCTTCCTTTTGTTTACTTCTAGATATGAAGTTAGTAAAACTGAAATCTCAATACATAAAATTGGTATTGGCTGTGGCCAAAGGAACAAACACAAAGAAATCCCTAGTAAATTGGAACCAATGTTTGGAAAAGGAAGTTGGGTTTTTTTTTTAGATGGGAAAACTTTCACAAAAGTAGGGGAAGTCGGTTAATTTTGAAATACTTACTGTTAAGAAAGAAGAGCTCTGTATGAATAGAAAAGACTAAACAAGAAACAAGAGGACCTCTAAAGGGGGAATAAATACAAGTACACTGAAATCAGCAAATTGGGTTTTCTACATTGTATTGATTTCTTTTCTCAAAAGCAAGTGATTCTGACCATGAAAACATATATGTGCAATGCAATAAAAGCAGGACTGAGAAGAACAGGAAAGAGCTGCAGGCTTAGATGGTTGAATTACTTGTGTCCAGACGTCCGACGAGGAAACATCACTGTCGAAGAACAACTACTGATCTTAGAACTTCACTCCCGCTGGGGAAATCGGTAAAGCCTCCCAAATCTTACTTTTTACTTTCTCTCTGTTTATTTTGTCTTCTGCATGGAATTGAAAATATGGGTTCCAGTAAAGGATTAGTAAAGAGATGACGGCTGAAGAGTATATATAATTTGGAGATGTAGGTGGGACCTGGCTTTCTTTCCTCGGAATTGATTTTACTAGTGAGATGGTTAGGTATTCATTTTCTATCTCAATTTATATCCCACAGTTGGAAGTTGAAAGATTATTTGATAGTCATTTATGGATCTTTCGTTTCTCCAATTTTACCACTTTTAAGAATACAATTTTAAGAATTCCTCATAAATCAATTCTATCAAACACATGTGCACTTCAGGTCTGTTCGACCGGGGAAAAACAGAGTAAGAAAACAAGTGGATATTGACTGTGAGAGCTCTTAAACCACCTTCGATTTCTAACGGCTTATTTTTACACATGATTAATTTGATTAATTTGATGGTAAAACAAATTTCAACTGGAGTGAAATTTGGCCCATCTCCAATTCACAGGGAGCCGGTGATTCTGAGTTTAGATCTCAGTAACCTGCTAGCATGGATTGAGGCTCATGCATAATAAGGCAGAATCTCAGTACCCCTCCATTTTTAAATAGTTTTGGAAGCACTAAACAATTTGAGCAAGTGCATATGCAGATATCGTATCCATCCTGGTACTACTCTTGCATGGTATCTTATGGTTTCGGGGGCGTGGTTTAAAATGCATTATGTTGAGTTAAGGCGGAGTCTGACTTATAAGCCAATGGTTAAGACTTGTATATTTCGAATGTGGACTAGTGGAGACTTATCATTTGAAGCTTGTGGTTAGGGATGTCAACGACTAGTGGATTGGCACAGCCCGGTCAACAGCACGGCTCACAGGGCATGGCCTGCCAGGATCGGCCCACCAGGCACGGCCCGCCTGGCCATTCCAAAGATGGCTATTTTTTAAAAAATTCTTCATTTTAACCCCCAACAACTACACAACGGTCATATGAGGGGTATTTTATGTCATTTTCAATTTTACAAAGTCTATAAATACTCTAACCCTCCTATTCATTTTCTTTTAATCAAAGTTTTATTTACCAAAAAAAAAAAAGTACAAAGGATGTCAATCATTATATAAAAGGTGGACCCATTGTGACAAAATCACTGTGGAAATTGGGCCAAAATAGAACACAAACTTCTTCTGTGCATTTTTTATTTTGGCACCTACCAAACATCACTAGATGACTTGGTTTGGCCAGGTAAGCTTGGAAAATAGGTTGAAAACTTGGGTCTAATTGAAACCAAACGTAAATTTATTGACCCAAATTACATCCCTTTTTAATATTCTTCTCTGGCCCGATCAATAGTTATAAACTGATAATAGTAATCCAAAATACATATATAATGTTACTTTTACTTTTATTATGAATATATTATCCCATTAAAACATAATCAGCTCTAAGTATAGTTTGGTCTCTTCACTTGTGCCTCAGACCATGGATCTCGTCTTGGACTCACAGGTATCTCTTTGGCATGTGTCCAATTAGATATTAGGTCCCAACCAACTCATATATATACATCCCTAGCCATAATAAATATAAATTTAGGTGAGAGAATAAGGCTTTTTAAAAAGGATTTTTTGTTGAATTAATATTAATTATTTGAACATGAGTAGGTTGAGTTTGACCGAACCACTTAAATATCTTTGTCGTTCTCCGTACTTGTGTTCTAATTTTTAATTTTAATATAGAAAAGACGAAAAAAATTAATTGGGGAAAAAAAATGAAAGAGGCACGCCAAGCACGCCCGACATGGAGGACCATCACAGGCCCCGCCAGTCTCATCTGATGGGCCGGGCTGGCATGGCCCGCTTCATCTGGCGGGCCAGCACGGCACGGCCAATGGTAGGGGCGGGCCGAGGTTGGGCCGGCACGGCCCGTCCCACCAAGTTCTCATGTATTGAACTTTGGGAACCATAAATAATTCATGTTATAACATCATCGCCCACTGAATTTAGTCCAACTTTGGACCTTATCCTCAATTAAAAAGCATCAAAGTGGGCCCCATCTAAAGGAAAACTTAATTTCATGGTTATGGGAGATTCCATGGAAATTTTTTTTCCAGACAGTGAATCCTCTCTCTCCACTTCTTCCTCCTCATTTGCTGCAATTTCCTTACTGGGTTTTCTTCCTTTCATCTAATTCCATTACTTGTGGGTGTTCTTTTTCATCCCTTTCCAGATGGTCCAAAATTGCCCAACACTTGCCAGGAAGAACAGACAATGAGATAAAGAACTACTGGAGAACAAGGGTGCAGAAGCACGCCAACCACCTCAAATGCGACCCCAACACCAAGCAGTTCAACGACGCCATGCTTCATCTATGGACCCGGTTCCGGGCAGCTTCTGCTACTCCTTCTGGCACCCACCACAACCCCACCACCACCCACCAGAACCTGACCGCCTGGCAGGCCTGCCCAGCCCCCGCTGTGCATTCTAGCATTGGTGCAACCTTTGATTTCCATGGAAATGACACTGATTGCCAAGTAGCCCATGTTTCCAGCTTGGAATCCTGGACCAGTCCATCTGGTTGGTTCGACCATCAGCAGAACTGGGGGTTTGATGGGGACATTTTGGAGAGTACATGGGACATGGAGGAATTTGGGTTTTCACAGCAACAGCAATAATGTGGAGGGATTAGAGCAAAAAACAGTAAATAAATAAAAAGGGGTTTCACATATTAATCCTTCTAAAAACTTATTTTTTCAATTTCATGACTGAAATTTAAATACCGTCCGAGTCGTTTCACTCTAATCAATGTTTTTTTTTTTTAATCTTTTTTTCACTAAATCCCATGATATCAAGGGAACAATGTATGTAACAAAAAATCGACAAATCCTATGACATCATGAGATTGTTCTCTTAAATATCTTTAGCTAACTATTCCTAGCAAGACCTCGAGGGTTAATACCATTTTAAATTTCTTTAGCTAACCATTCCTACCAAAATGTTGAGGCGTCTGTAGAGGCTGCATAAATACTTTTCAATACTCCCTCTCATGTGGAGCCCACTCCCTCAACATATCCTGTGACATCATGAGTTTTATTCAGCATTTGCGGGAGAGATTCTTTTAAATGATAGAGCTAGCCTGAGAAATGGTGGTCATATGTGTATTTACTTTCCACAAAATATCATTTTTCGCATTTTATAAAAAAAATAAATTTGCTTACTAATTGCAGAAAGTGTATTATACAGAAACTGAAAAATCCAATAATATCACGGGAGGCAAAAAAGCTTTTTAAGAAATGTTGACCAGAGCGAAGCGACTCTGGTGACATTATCTGAGTTCAACCGTTAAATTGAAAAAGTAAAATTTAAAAAAGATAAATATGTCAAAACCCCATAAATAAATAATAGCCCAGAAAATAAAAATGCGATTTTTTTATTGACATGCAAACCACACCCCAAAAGTTGCAAAAAGAAGAAAGAACATTCACATCACACTCATAACTATCTTGAATTAATCTAGTATCAACGCAAGACAGCAACATTAGTAATAATGTCATAATATTTCTGTTACCAGTCAAAGAATATCGTATACCACAAAAGCATTCTAAGCTAATAAAAGATTTAAATAGGCTGTTAAGTCCCCTAAGTTATTCTGAACTTAAACAGAATTATAATGATACTATGATGGGCTTTACTATACATGGCCCATTAATAGAGATAAGAAATCCCTCTTGTTCTCAACTGGTAGCCATCAAGTTACTGGCCCATTTAGAATTTAGATTAGGGTCCAAAAAGAGGGGCAGTGACCCACCACACCATGCCCGCGATGGGGTACCCATTTATTTAGATTGGGCCATACAGTAAGCACATCAATAGATGAACCCATGGTAATAAATGATCATCACCAAGGGAATCACATAGTGTCGCTGTGGTTAAGCACACTCGCTCCCATATCTCCTCTAAGAGATCGATCCCTAGGTCGGCAGGTTTATTCCATCTCTCTTGCCACCGGGCCATCTAGGGAAAAAAAAAAAAACCGATCATCACCGAACTATCTTTTTTCATCAGCTGTACTAGACTGTATGGATTGGCCCCAAAAGAGCCCAACATGTAACCATTATGCCCATTTCACAATAGTCATATCAATGGGCCAGGAGTTGACTGGACCATAGTAAGCCCAACATCAATTAATAGCATCATAAGAGTCAAGTAAGACCTAGGGCTGAGGAAAAGGGGGCCTGAGCTTCACCCAGTTGAGATCTGGGCTGAGCCCAATCTGCCTCAAAAATGAGATCAGTACTCTTATCAGTAAGGCTTCAGAAGGGTGGGTAGATTTTGAATTAACTGGGCCGGGCTTCCAAACTCCAAACCATTGTGAGTTTGGATCAGGTATGAATTCTCATGTGTGGCCCATCATGATGAATTCTAATCAAGGGTTCAAGTGGGTTTGAGAAGTCTTTGTATCGATGGATTAAGACAATCCAAATATTTGTTGATCATGATCATCTATTTAATAGCCCCAAAGCGTAAACCTTACAGTAAAGCCCTAAAGTCCTATTGATTTTTTATTTACCTGTACTCCTCGTTCAGAGCTTTCACCGACGGAAACCTTGTGCTTGGGATCCATCAAAGTGGGCACTGCAAAAGATTTAGTAAGATTGAAATTCCTTGATAGATCCTAGCCCAATTCTCAATGGATAATATCAAGATTCTACATTGGTCATGATCGAACCCAATGAGAGAACTAGTATTTACGATGTAGTGAACCCAATGTAATTGATCCAAATCTTCATTGGCCTGACCATCAAATTTTTTATATATATATTTTTGTATCCGCAAGTCATCTTCTCCTGGGCGTCTGCTAAGGCCGTGTTTGACAATTAACTAGTTAAAGTAAAGTAAAGTAAATCCAGACAAGAAGTGACAATGAATCATATCAAAGTACACAATTTCAAAATTCCTTCCAAATTTATCAAAAAAAGAAGAAAAAGAAAAAAAAAAGCAACATCATTTCTCCGCTAAAAGGCAAAAAGACTCCACTTTCCTATGTAAAAAGTCAAAAAGATTCCATACCAAATGACTAAAAACAAAACACCGTCATAACACTTTATATTTTATTCTCTTTTGATTTTATGCTTCGCCTCACTATACTTCAATTCACCGTACATTCAAATTGGCCGAAGGTTACCCCACATCATTTAGAAATTCTCCCAACTTCTATGTTTCTAAACGTTTGATGGAGAAGCCTCACCTATTCTATGGGCTGTTCCTCAATCATCTGATTGATTGATCCTGCCCATTTGTTAACATAATGGCTCAATTGGAGCCAATGTTGTTGGTTGCCCATGGACCAGATGACATGATCACACGCACACGACGCTGTGCAGAGAAAGCATGGGCACATGCACTTGCTGGAATTTGGCCACAAGCAACTGCAAATATGGACCTCTGCAACTCTAATGGAGGCTATAAACAGAGGCCTTCATCACCTCATTTGAGGTGTGAAGAAAACAGCAGGCCAAACCAACTGAGAGGGTGAGGTTTTGGGTGTACACTGGGATTGGGGCAGAGAGAGTGAAAGTTCCATTTAAGATCTTCCTTCGTAGTGATATTGTTGTCTTCTTCCGTTGACGTAGGTATAAGCCGAACCATGTAAATTCTTTGTGTGATATCATCTCGTGTAGTGTGATTTTTTCTCTCTTTTGTTTTTTCAGACTGAAGATGGAGAGGATCCACTGCTCTCCTCATCCGCTGCCTAACCAAGGAGAACAAAGGCAGCGGAGGATCCGCAATCTGCATCTTGCCATCGCTTGAAGAAGAAGAACGGAAAAATTAAACCTGATCAGGGTCGTGATCAAGAAGGTGGGCCGCAATTTTTATCAAGAAGCTTGATTTGTGCGAAATAGCCTCCCTTGTTGTCACGCCCCGAAGATTAGGTCGGTTCCTAACCCGATCCTCGGGGCGCAAGAATCGAGGCGAATTAAATTTTTTCCATCCAATTACATTTTATGGCCCTAATTCCGGGTGGATCAAGGTTCGTAGTGAGGTTATAAATTATGATCAGTCAATATAATCAAATCATAGAATCATCAATACATATAATATGTGCAGATGGTGAGATAAACACAATATATATAAACACTGAGCAGAAGCAAGTAATAGAAGTACTTTGAGCTCCATAAAGTTACAATATGATTTACAACCAATGTTATGCTCATGGCCCAAAATATACATTTAGGTCACCAAAATAAACTAGTCCAAAAGGATAATGAAGGCTATCCGGCACAGGCACTGCGTCCTCAGACTACGCTGGCGGCTCTCCACTCATGATGTTTGCTATCATGCGAAACCTCCGTGACCGTCCCTCCAGTTCCTCTGGGGCATTAATACATGAGCACCAAATGTAGTATCATCAAATTACGGTAATCCAACAGGCAAATAAATGCGAGTAATAATATAATATGCATCAAGTAGAATCAAAACAACAATAGATCAATTGAATAACAACATACGTAAGGTTGGGCGTTGAAGCATGAATAAATACCAACCACATGAATCATACGTAGACAAAGCCCTAACTACACATTTTAGCAGCATGGCAACCCTCATAGGCCCAATCAGAATAGACCCATGCAAGCCTATCAAGCCAATAAATGAAAATAGCTCAATTGTACATTATCTCACATAATGTACACGGGCCCGATGATGTACAACCACCTCCCAATCTGCAGAAGGTAACCACACACCCCCACAACCCTAATCCACGAGGAGGCGCTCTAAATCGTTCAAGGCTAAACCACGTAGGGGTGCCTGATTTGAAGAATCAAGGACTACACACTCAGGGTCTCAACCAAACCTTTGTTGGGTATCACCTCCAAACGCACAGAAGAGCCAAACAAAGAGGACTGCCCCACACATATATTTAATATAACATATGCATACCACAACAAAGTAGTCCTTGATATCCAACACCTCATAACAGTCCCACACACATAAAACAACAACGGATAGAGTGGGTACATGCTCGTGTCATATAATATGCGAAGTCACTAACCTACCGAATAACATGATTAAAGAGCCATAGGGGAAAGTACTAACTGACCTACAGGGGCGGATATAGGCACAATCACGCGGGTGTGGTCGCACCCATTAAACCGCAACGTGCTTTAAAAAATTCAATAAAAATTATGGGTCTGCCCTCAAAACCCATATGAAAATCCTCGGTTTGCCCTCAAAACCAAACTACCTATTAAGGTTCGCACCCCTCAAACGAAAATCTTGGATCCACTACTGGTGACCTAGGTTTAGAGTTGTCCTCTACTTATAGGGTCTATATGGTCCCTCACAGTGGATCCACGGGTCGAGATGCCCATATAGTTATTTGGTGCTTCTGAAGTTATTGGCACCCCGGAATCCCGCTTGCCACTCACATGGCTCCATACGGGCCCCATACACAAAACCAGACCACCCGTTAGGAGATGTCAAGCTCACACATCCCCTCATTAATAAACTGATCCTAACTTATTTATTACCTAGGCTAAAGGTCACGATCCTAGGCGTGTGGGTCCCAAATTTCCAAAATCTTAAATTCTGGAGATGTGTTCGTGGTCCAGACGATCGAGGAGTCTTACGGCGAGCTTCACGGTCAACCGTGAGTCATCGGGAGGGGGGGACTGACGGGCACATCAGGTTCGACGGTAACCTAAGACATGGGAGTTCTCTCGGTAAACCGTGGCGCTACCATGATCGACCGTGACAACTATATGATTAGCTTTCGGCTAACCGAATGGTCCTCAATAGTCACTGATAAGTGTTAAATATTGTATATTTTACCCCTCATTAGTCCGAGTTTTATCAGTATCTCATATGCATATCATTTGCTTTACACAAAGATTTTATCATTCTATCACATTAACGGATTATTGGATTATCATGCATAAATCTAATCATTTATAGTGCATTTTTATGTAATTTATGTTGTGTAGGTGGACCCCGCGACTACCCCAACCTTCCGAATAGTGTCCCAAATTATCATAAAAGAGATTTTAATAAAGAAGTTACATGAAGAAATCTTAGGAAGAATTGAAGAATTCCAAAATAAGAGGAGAAGACTTTAAGAATAAAAGAAGTCATTTTCTAACACAAATGATTAGTTGGTGTATTGGTTAGAGCTTGGGTTCCTATGAAATAAGTTATGGGTTTAAATCCCAACAATTGCATATTATTTTTATTTTTACATATAAAATTTTCCATCCAACTCACCTCTCCACCAATCAAAGGATATTTTTTTTTGGAAAGTTCAGAGTTTTCATTTCCGAAGAGAGATTACAAAGAACAAAAGAATGAGCGGTAGCTCCAAGATCGTTTACCTACTCTTGACAAAGAAATGGAAGAGAGAAAATCCAAACCAGCTGTGAGACGAGCCACAAGCCCGCCTACTAAAAACAAGAAGAAAAGCTCAACCCGATGTGCAGCCATACAAGGAGGCAAAGGGAGAGGGCAAAAATATAAGAAAGACTAAAGAAACACAGCAACAATGCAAGTGAAATGGGCAGAACATAGCAAGCTTAATCATCAAATCCAGTTGATTGGCCATTACTTCTGTAGCTACTGCCTCTACGAGAAAGATGGGTCTCAGCTTCAGAAGATTTACTAAAGATCACAACTTTCAGGTTCTTGATTAGAGCATTTAAAGTCCTATCTTTGAATCTCTGCTGCCAAAGAGATAAGGATGGATCCAAAAATGCTTCTTTGAGTATCTTGCAATCTGAGTAGATGATAAGATTTTGGCAGTGGTTGGCCACATGGGAGATGATGCTAAAAGAGGCTTTGAATATGTCTTCATCCTCTTTGATTAGAGTCCAAGTTGGGTTCTTTATTGCATCTGTCAGGAAATTGACACTAAATTCATTTTGTGAAGAGATGAACAGGTTACAGTCTTCATGATTCTTGATGGTCACGTGGGAATCTATTGGAGGAGCGAAAGGCAAGTCCCAAGAAACTGTTATAGAGCTGGAAACATCAAGACAAAGGAATAGATCTCTAGTTCTAATTTTCTGAAGGGTCTGAGTCAGTGTGTGCTCCCAAGGTTTTGCTTTGTTATGGAATATGTGGTAATTTCTCTCTTTCCAAATTGACCATATGAAGGCCGGAAAACAGAGCTGGGCGAAGGTGGTATTTCCTTGCTTATTGTGGTCACTATTGTTGCAGAGACTATTCAAAGCTTCTTCAAAAGACCCAACTTGGGGATTGGTAACGTTGAATTTGGAAAGAATTCCAGCCCAAACAGAAGTACTGTAAGCACATTGAGCAAATAGATGGATGCTACTTTCTGAAGAAGATGTGCAAAAAGGGCCGTTTGTGTTTGTAATGATATTCATGGATGTTAAGACATCCTTTGTTTTCAGACCATTTAAGAGGGTCATCCAAGCACAAATAGAATGCTTGTTTATTCTTCCCTTGAACCAGATCTTGTCATGCCAATAATAGGTTGAAGACCTGTTAGACCTTCTAAACATTGAATTAAGATTGAATTTTCCAATCTCTGATGCTTTCCATAAAATTTCATCTTTAAAGCTTGTGTCTGGAGGATGAAGTCCATTGATGATTTGGAAGATGTCAGCAAGGTGATTTAAAGCACTTTGATTAGTTGTCCAGACACCATTAACAATAAACTGACTAACTTTGATTGCCTTCCAAGCCCCATGTCAGAAATTGGCCTTTCTCCAAAGATATCAACTAGTCTACCACATGATAGTCAAGGATCAAGCCAAAAATGAGTACTTTTACCATTTCCAATTAAATGGTGAACATGAGGGTGAACATGAGGGAGAACAGAGGATCTTTTGTTTAGGATACCTTTCCACCCCCATGAAGACTTTGATGAAACACGGAGATCCCAGAAAGAATTTCTTTTTTATGTATTTGTTGTAGAGCCATTCCACCCATATAGACTTTTTTCTGCTTGCGATGTACCACACTTGCCTCTAAATAGCAACATCAGCAATTGCTCTAACAGATCTTTATCCAAGCCCTCCCTGCTCTATAGGTTGGCATATTTTGCCCCATGAAATTGTTTTCATCTTTTTGGTGTCATCAAAAGAACCCCAGAAGAAATTTCTGATATGTCTATCAAGAGTTTGTAGGCATGCTTTAGGAATTAGGAAAATGGAGGCCCAAAAGATATGCAAAGTTAAGAGTGTGGACTTAATGAGTTTTATTCTACCTGCAAATGATATCAGCTTTGCCTTCGAACCTGATAGTCTCTGTATTAGCTTACTGATTAGAGGATCGCAGTGCTTCAATTTGATTCTTGTAGAGATCAAAGGGTACCAAGGTATTTAGTGGGCATTTCACCTTGTTTGAAATTGAGGGTGGTTGCAATAATAGACTTGGACCGATCATCACAATTTGAGAACAACACTATGCTTTTCTCACAGTTTATACCCAAACCAGTATGGAATTTGAAGTCCTCCAAAAATTTCTTGATGTTCCCAGCAACAATGGTGTTTACTTTGGCAAAGATCATCAGATCGTCTACAAAAAGCAAATGGGAAATTAGGGAAGACTCCTTGCGGAAAGGGGAATGAATCATACCATTGGTCGCATAAGTAGATATCCCAGCGGAAAAAAAACTCCATCACTAAGCAGAATAGGTATGGGGCGAGAGGGCAGCCTTATCTCAAGCCATGATTGCTTTTAAAGAATCCTGAAGCCTTGCCATTTACAAGCACTGAGAAAGAAGGCCATTTTACGCATTCCATTATCCATTTTATTGCTTGAGTAGGGAAGGAAAATGTCTTCAAAGTTGATTCTAGGAAGTCCCATCTAATGCTGTCGAATGCTTTAGTACTATTCAGTTTTAGGCACATTTTGGACAGCCTCTCTTCAAGTGGAAACCATTGATGAGATCATGGGAAAGCAAGATGTTGTCATTGATGGCTCGTCCAGGGAGGAAGGTAGACTGACAGGGATTAATGAGCTTGCTCATGTAAGGTTTCAGCCTATTGGCCAAGACTCTTGCAATGATTTTGTAAAGTTCATTTGTCAAAATATTGGCCTGAAATCAGAAGAATAGGTGGGTGATTCCACTTTAGGAATCAAAGCAATGAAAGTGTTCTTGACTTTTTTCAGAAGCTTTCCACATTGGAAGAAATCTTGAATAGCCAAGGAGAAATCTTTTCCAATTATTTGCAAGTACACTTTGAAAAAATGAGCATTGATTCCATCCGGCCCCAGTGATTTACAAGGGCTAGAGCTCTTAATGGCGAATTCAATTTCGGAGATTCCAATAGGCTTGCAAATTTGGGCGGCATCTTCTCCATTGAGCTTGCCAGTAATAGTAATGTGGGAGAGGTCAGATTGAGCAGGAGGTCTGATATCAGTTGGTGCCAAAATGCTTTGGAAGTGGTTAACAAAGATATCTTCAATATGTTCAGGATTTGTATAAATAGTCCCATCAGGGTCCTGAATAAAGCAGATAGTTGCTCTTTTTTTCCTTAAGTTCACTGAAGAGTAGAAGTAACTTGAATTGTTATCTCCCAAACTCAAGCTTTTCTCCCTAGCCTTCTGCTTAAGTATACTTTCCTCAAGTTGAAGAAGTCTACTTAAGGTTATTTTAGCTTCCTTTTCATCTTCATGAAGAGTTTCACAATTCTTGTTGAAGTTGATCTTGACTTGAATGCTTTCCAGATTCTGTTTGGCTGATTGGATTTGAGCAGGGATGGTTGGCTTAGACATGTGCCACTGTCTAAGAGCTTCTTAACATTAGCTAGCTTCTTAACAACACAGTACATTGGGGTATTAGAATTTTTTATATTCCAAGCATCATTAACAATTTTGAAGAAGCCCTTCTCTTTAGCCCAGAAGTTAAAATACCAGAAAGGAACCTTGATAGATCTAGTTATAGCTGTAGCTATTAAAATAGGAGAGTGATCAGACAAACTGGGAGGGAGTTAAGTACCTTCAAGCTGTAGCCCAGAATTCATACATTGAGAATTAATCAATGCTCTATCAAGCTTGCAGGCAATTCTAGCTAAACCAGTAGAAGAGTTCGACCAAGAATACAGTTGTTCTTTCAGTGATATATCCTTTAAACCACAACTATCAATGCAGTCATTGAGTTCATTCATGGAAGTCAGGTTTGGTTTAGCTCCTCCAATCTTTTCATTGCTCCACCTAATTGAATTTAAATCCCCCATCACAATCCAAGGAGAGGTTATAGACTGTGCACAGGCTGTGATAGAAGACTATAGTTGTCGCTGACCTTGAATTGTGTTATCACCATAGCATATGGTCAGCAGCAGATTTCCATTCAACATGGTAATCATGAAGTGAACATGGAAAGTTGATTCTTCCAGAATTGTCACTTTAATGCTTGGACTCCAACAAATCCAAATCCTAGCAATACTGCAATGGTTGATGTTGCTATGGTCCATCCAGTTGTTTGGGATAATGGTATTCCTGACTTGTTGAAGGTTGCTACTTCAAACTTTAGTCTCCAGAAGACCAACAAAAGAAAAAAAAAATTGGGCGATGAGGCTCCTTATTTCATAGTGCATAGGGACCCTATTTAGGCCCTTAACATTTCAGGTTAGTATCTTCATTAAGAGTGCTCAATGCTGGGATCACTCCATGTTCAAGGACACTCTCATGAGTTTGAATTTTTATATCATTTGAAATCTGCTGCTGAACATAAGCCTCTGCCTCAATGGCATGCCTTAGGTTTCCAGGCATACTCTATCGCTATCACGACCCGGACCCGAGATCAGAGTCATTAGGGTTAACCCCTAGGTCGTGATATTAAGCATACTTACTCCCGTAAACCCCGTTTCACCGAAGTTACAACGAAGTCTACAAGGGATCTTGCATAATACCTGTCAATGTACAATGTGCGGAAATATACAATAATATACATTGACAATGATTTAACAAAATGAATCAGACTATTTACTCTGAATTGTAAAGTTCATTATACATCGTTTCATTGTTCCTATCATCAACCACTGCATATTTACAATACAATGCAAGGGACATCATATACAGTACCTACAATACCAAAATGAATATATAAAACATTTCTAAAAAGTTTCAAAAAGATTTCAGTGAACCGCTCTCTGATCACGTCCATTCAGCTAGACCTCCTGGAGGTAGCGAATGGGTCTCATCCGCTGTCGGGACGGTCTCGGAGGGACCGGCACGGGCAACTGAGCCTGTAATATAATCAGTAATACCGTGAACACGACGGTTCAACAAGGTATACATATATTTATAACATGTTTATAATTCCTAACAATTCATTAATTAACAGTGCTAAACAAACCATAATAAATACAAGTAATAATGATAATCATATGGCAACTACACTAGCATTAGTTTCAACTCCATTCAGTTCATTCTATTCTTCCAAAAGGAAGCAATTCATATTCATTTATTCATTAGGTTCAACCTTTATTAATGGCTTTTCAATGTATGACTTTTCAGTCAATGACCTTTCGGTCCAATAAGGTGGGATCTCCCAGTGTCTTGATCAGAGATCACTGGTGTCACCACGAGCTCCGAAACACCCCAATCTCATCTACTGCAGTAGGAATAGCATTTCATTTATCAATTCATTCAGTTCATTGTACTTCTCATTATGAGTTCGGAAACCACTAGGTAGTGCCAGACCTGTTAACAATTTCTATTAATCTCAATCTAATTCTAAATTAAGCCTCTACCCAACCCTTAAGTGAAACGACCATTATCGATGCACGTATTACTATAGATGATATTACTTAAGTATGTGTGCATTAGGATAACCCTCGTTAACACTTATGATGGTCTAAACATGATTAATATTAATCTCTAAGCTTAAACTTCTACGCCCGGAAATTCGGACTTAAACTACACTTTCCGGACATTTCTCAGTGGGCCAGGTCGACCTGGGAAGGCCCGGTTATACTTGTCCCCATATCCACTTCATCTCCCAATCTATGCTCACTAAGAGGTGTATACCATTGGTTTCTACGTTCCAAGAGCTTTCCAACGATATATAGAACTCAAAAATCAAACATATGAGTCAAAAGTTATGGCCATTCAAAGTTGGCATTGTTGGCCTAATGGGCCAACCCACTCGGGCAGGCCCAATCCGGCTGGCCCATTTCAGTTTCAGCAGCCTGAAACTGAGTTTGTTTCCCTGATTTACATTCCACCCATCACCTGTAACAAAATGGAACCTCCTGTCCCCTTCATAAAACACTATATAAACACAAAAACACTTCTATTCCAACATGTAACCATTATAAACATCCACTTATTCCATGATTCCATTCAAATAAGCAACCCCCATCTATTTCTAACAAGCATCCAACTGATATATACTCTCAAACAATTCCCATTAATTCATTCATTATCTTCACAAAATCAATGAAGATATCTCAACAAGCATAAACATATGTAAGCACTTGCCTTGTTTGAAGCTTGAGATAAACAAAAATCCCTTTCTTAGCTTGGGTTGAGTGAAAATCCCTTAACTTGAAGCTTTGATCTCAATATCTCTTTAAGAAGATCATGAGAAAGGTGGAGAAATGGACTCCTCTTCACTTAACTCACCTTGGATTAAGAAGAAGTGAAAGACAGAAGAAGAAAACGGAAGACAGAAGAAGAAAAATGATGAAAAGAGAAGTTGCCTAGGGCTTTGCTGTAGATGAATGAAATGAGTTCATCATCTTATCCTATATAAGGATAATTATGCATTAAAGCCCCCTTCTCTTCTTTCATTTACAATATGAGTCACTTAACGGTCCATTTGATCCTATATTCGTCGAATCAATTCAAGCCTTTGATGAAATTCGTCGTACTCGTCGAGATACACATGCGGGTATCAAGAGTTTCCGTATCCGACAAAATACGTATAATTCCGTATTTATACACAAGTCCTTCATTTGCTTGTTTAAACTTCATTTTACATTCAAATCCTCTCACAAGCTTAGTTACTATTTCATTAAGCCTAAATTAATCACATTAGGCTAATTCAACTTCATTTGGCGATAAATCACCATTAAACCATTTAAACCGGCTTAATTAGTCTTAAGTTTAATTAATTAGAGTTAACTGCGATTAACTCGGGATGGAGCCTAACATTCTCCTAAACTTTTAGAATCATTCAGTCCTCCGAATGCAACACAAATCAAATAAATAACTCAAATAAAAGTTACCTGATCGAATAGCTCGGGATACTTCTGAGTCATTTGTTCCTCAAGTTCCCATATAGCTTCATTGGGTGTATGATGATCCCAAAGAACCTTGACCCATTTAATCGTCCTCGTGCGTAGCACTGCCTCCTTGGTATCAATGATCTGCACTGGCCTCTCAACATATGTGGTGTCTGGTAATACTTGGATTTCTTCGTGATGAATCACATGTGAAGGATCAGCTACATACTTGCGAAGCACAGAAAAATGAAACACATTGTGGATACCGGAGAGCTCTGCTGGAAGGTCAAGACGATAAGCGACATTCCCAATCCGGCTCACGATCTTAAAAGGACCAATGAACCTCGGGGAAAGCTTCCCTTTCTGACCGAATCGGATCGTACCCTTCATCGGAGAAGTCTTCAAAAAGACTAGATCATCAACGACGAACTCTAAATCACGCCGACGATTATCAGCATAGCTCTTCTGCCTTGATCTAGCAACTTTCAGCTTGTCATGTATCTTCTGTACCCTTTCTGCTGTTTCAGCGATGATAGTAGGACCGTGGAAACTTCGAGTTCCAACCTCTTCCCAGCTCACTGGGGTCCTACACCGCCGACCATACAATGCTTCAAATGGTGCCATCTCAATGCTGGAGTGAAAACTGTTGTTGTACGTAAATTCTCACAACGCCAAATGGTCATCCCAATCGCTCCCGAAATCAACTACACTGGCATGAAGCAAATCCTCCAAAGTCTGTATAGTCCTCTCTGACTGTCCGTCTGTCTGTGGATGATAAGCAGTACTAAACCGAAGTTTGGTACCCATAGAACTCTGAAATGACTGCCAAAATGAGGATACAAACCGACTATCCCGATCAGAGACAATCGAGATTGGTGTTCCATGCAATCGAGTCACTTCCCTGACAAACAATCTGGACATATCGCTGAATCCCATATCTTTCCTAAATGGAAGGAAATGTGCGGACTTTGTCAGAAGATCCACGATCACCCAGACGGTATCGTGCTGTTTCCTCGTCCTCGGTAAACCCGATACAAAGTCCATCGTGATATGATCCCACTTCCACTTGGGAATATCCAGTGGATGCAGCAATCCTGGCGGTTTCTGGTGCTCGAACTTCACACGCTGGCAAGTCAAGCAGGAGGCTACATAGCCTGCTATCTCCCGCTTCATGTTATTCCACCAAAATCTGCCTTTGAGATTCCTATACATCTTGGTACTCCCTGGATGCATAGAATATCTGGTGTGATGAGCTTCAAACATCACAGCTTGCTTCAAATCCTCCTGTGCTGGTATACACAATCTGTCCCTGAAGTAAAGGATTCCTTCTACCAATACGAAATCTGGTCTGTGTGCAATGTTATCCCTGATTTTTGCTAATTCAGGATCTTCGAACTGCCGCTTCTTAATCTCTGTAATGAGAAAGGGTTCGAATACTGACATTATTGCAACCAATCTCTTGTCATTCATGAACTCAATGGACACATCTGAGTCCTTGAAGTCTTCTAGTAGATTCCATCCATCTTCTAATGAAGCCAAATCTGCTACCTTTCGACTCAGAGCATCAGCAACTACATTGCCCTTTCCAGGTACATATTTGAATGGAAAGTCGTAGTCTTTTATCAGCTCCAACTAGCGGCGTTGCCTCAGATTGATATCCTTCTGAGTAAACAAATACTGAAGGCTCATGTGATCACAGTGAACTTCAAAAGTCTCTCCGTATAGATAGTGCCTCCATTGCTTCAATGCAAACACAACCGCTGCGAGTTCGAGATCATGAGTAGTGTAATTCTTCTCATGGTCTTTCAACTGACGCGAACCATATGCTATCACCTTTCGGTTCTACATCAATACACAGCCCAATCCTACACCCGAGGCATCTGAGTAAATCTCAAATCCACCTCTTCCTTCTGGTAAGGCTAAGATCGGGGCTGACACCAACTTCTGCTTCAAAGTCTGGAAACTAGACTCACATGCATCGTTCCATTGAAATGAAACATTCTTCCGAGTCAGTCTCGACAGTGGTGCTACTATCTTCGAAAAGTCCTTTACGAACCTTCTGTAATAGCCTGCCAACCCTAAGAAGCTTCTCACCTCTGGCACATTCTTCGGACTCTGCCAATTAGTAATGGCCTCAATCTTAGCTGAATCAACAGTTAATCCATCTCTGGTAATGATATGACCCAGAAATGCAACCTGCTGTAACCAGAAGTCACACTTTTCGAGCTTTGCATACAACTGATTCTCTCTCAGTATCTGCAAGGCTGTTCTCAAATGTTGTGAATGCTCTATCTCTGTCTTTGAGTAGACCAGGATGTCATCAATGAAGATCACTACGAACTGGTCCAAATAAGAAGCAAACACTCTGTTCATCAAAGCCATAAACACTGCAGGTGCATTTGTTAGACCAAAAAGGCATGACGAGGAACTCATAGTGCCCGTAACGAGTCCTGAATGCAGTCTTCTGTACATCTTGATCTCTCACTCGAATCTGGTGATATCCAGATCGAAGATCAATCTTTGAAAAGTACGCTGCACCCTGGAGTTGATCAAACAACTCATCGATCCTAGGCAGTGGATACTTGTTCTTCACTGTTACTTGATTTATCTGCCTATAATCGATGCACATGCGAAGAGTGTCATCTTTCTTCTTCACAAACAGAACAGGTGCTCCCCATGGTGAGACACTAGGTTTGATGAAACCTTTGTCGAGCAAATCCTGTATCTGTCTCTTCAACTCATACAACTCTGATGGTGCCATACGATATGGTGCCCTGGATATAGGTGTTGTACCAGGCACAAGTTCAATAGTGAAGTCTACTTCCCTAGCTGGAGGTAGACCTGGCACTTCATCTGGAAACACATCTGGAAACTCACAGACTACAGGAATATTTTTCAACTCCTGTACAGGCTTCTTCTCTGAGATAAAGGCAATATAGCCTTCACACCCACTCTGCATCAATCGTTCAGCCTTGAGTGCTGAAACAAGCCTGGTGTCATATCTCTTCCTGACTCCCTCAAATAGTACACTGGCATTGGCTTCATCAACCCTGAAGGTGATGATTTTGCGGAAACAGTCTAAACAAGCCATGTTCTTCGCAAGTCAATCCATGCCAAAGATCACATCGAAATCATTCATTGCTAACACAACCAAATCTGCTGGCATTGACACCTCTCCAATCCTGACAGTGCACTGAGGTATATATAACTCACACCTCACTTGTCTCCCCAAAGGAGTAGACACTGTGAAATCATAAGCTAACTGCATGATCCGGTTTTGCATATCACAAGCAAATGCAGGTGCAACAAATGAATGCGTAGAACCGGGATCAAATAATGCAATAGCAGGTCTATCATCAACATAAATTGTACCTTCAACAACATTGGCTGCAACATCAGCCTGTTCCCTGTTGACGGCACAAGCCATCCCAGCTATCTGTTGTTACTCTGCCTGCTGCTGCTGTCTCTGCCATGGACGTTGCTGGCCCTGACGTGGAGGCTGTGGCTGCTGTGGCTTAAGAGGAGGAGCTGGCAGTGCCAATCTCGGTGGAGGAGCAGGAAGTGCTGTCTGTCCTGGAGCAGGGTACTGATAAGGAGGTCTATCATCTCTCCTAGCTCGTGGAAAAAATGTCATTCTGTGTTCCAAAGAACCACAGATAAAGCAAGCTCCGGTAGTCCTCCAACATGACTCAGTCCTGTGAAATCTCCCACATGTAGCACAGACTGGTATGTTCTCTCTCCTCTCATTCCTATCAGGTCTAGGAATGAATCTGTGTTTCTGCCTCTTGGGCCTAGATGGTCCTCCCTTCCGAAACCATGAATCACCACTCTTCTTGGTGCTCAAGGTCTCAGCTGCTTTCTCTACTTCCTTCTCTCTCTGGATCTCCTCTACTGTATAGGCCCTATCAACGGCATCATCAAATGTCGTAGGCTTCTGTCCGGCCAATACGACAGCCTTGTACTCCGGATTTAGGCCTAAGAGGAATCTCTTCAGCTTCTTGGCTTCAGTGTCAATCAACTCAAGTGCATACTTGGATAGCTACAGGAAGGTATGCACATATACAGCCACTGTCATGTGACTTTGCTTCAAGGTCAAGAATTCTGCCTCTTTCTGCTGCTGTACATGTTCTGGGACGAATTTCCGCTGAAACTGCTGCCGGAAAATCTCCCAAATACCCTCAGCTGGCATTGCCTTAAAGGCATCTCTGACACTCTTCCACCACGTGTTCGCTGCTCCTCTGAACATGGTGGAGATAAGTAGCACTCTCTGCTTCTGAGTGCAGACAACTGTCTCAAACACATCTTCAATGTGTTCTAGCCATTCATCTGCCTTCATGCAATCTTCATCTCCGTGAAACTCAGTGGCTCCCCTCTTACGGAACCGCTCGAAGATAGCATGAGGATCCTTGATCTTATGCTGTAATACCACTTGTGTCTCAACATGTGGCGGTGGTTGGACTGGTATTATGGGTGGAGACTGCATCTGAGCCTGCATCTGGCTCTGCACTTGTAACAGAGAAGCTATTTGGGCTTGCATACCTATCTGAGTTTCATGGCTGCGGGCTAACTGCTCCAAAATAGCAGTAAAGCGCGCGTCGCTATTAGACCTAGGAGGGGGAGGTGGGACAATCTCTACGAAATCATCCTGTCCTTGTCCCGATCCCGATCCTGATCCGGATGCCATACTGTAAATAATAAGGAAGGTAAGAACATATCTATACACTTCCATCTCAGTTATATCACATATACATCATATATAGTGAAAGCAGTAAACACAAATCCTTAGTTGGATTTGTTCGAAACACACACTTCGCACTTCGTTCCTAGCTTTGCTAAGTATTTTAAAGTTTTCTTAACTTAGTCTTTTAGCTAGGCTCTGATACCATACAATAAGTATGTCACGACCCGGACCCGAGATCAAAGTCATTAGGGTTAACCCCCAGGTCGTGATGTTAAGCATACTTACTCCCGTAAACCCCGTTTAACCGAAGTTACAATGAAGTCTACAAGGGATATTGCATAATACCTGTCAATGTACAATGTGCGGAAATATACAATAATATACATTGACAATGATTTAACAAAATGAATCAGACTATTTACTCTGAATTGTAATGTTCACTATACATCGTTTCATTGTTCCTATCATCAACCACTGCATATTTACAATACAATGCAGGGGACATCATATACAGTACCTACAATACCAAAATGAATATATAAAACATTTCTAAAAAGTTTCAAAAAGATTTCAGTGAACAGCTCTCTGATCACGTCCATTCAGCTAACCGCTCTCTGATCACGTCCATTCAGCTAGACCTCCTGGAGATAGCAAATGGGTCTCATCCGCTGTCGGGACGGTCTCGGAGGGACCGGCACGGGCAACTGAGCCTGTAATATAATCAGTAATACCGTGAACACGACGGTTCAACAAGGTATACATATATTTATAACATGTTTATAATTCCTAACAATTCATTAATTAACAGTGCTAAACAAACCATAATAAATACAAGTAATAATGATAATCATATGGCAACTACACTAGCATTAGTTTCAACTCCATTCAGTTCATTCTATTCTTCCAAAAGGAAGCAATTCATATTCATTTATTCATTAGGTTCAACCTTTATTAATGGCTTTTCAATGTATGACTTTTCAGTCAATGACCTTTCGGTCCAATAAGGTGGGATCTCCCAGTGTCTTGATCAGAGATCACTGGTGTCACCACGAGCTCCGGAACACCCCACTCTCATCTACTGCAGTAGGAATAGCATTTCATTTATCAATTCATTCAGTTCATTGTACTTTTCATTATGAGTTCGGAAACCACTAGGTAGTGCCAGACCTGTTAACAATTCCTATTAATCTCAATCTAATTCTAAATTAAGCCTCTAACCAACCCTTAAGTGAAACGACCGTTATCGATGCACGTATTACTATAGATGATATTACTTAAGTATGTGTGCATTAGGATAACCCTCGTTAACACTTATGATGGTCTAAACATGATTAATATTAATCTCTAAGCTTAAACTTCTACTCCCGGAAATTCAGACTTAAACTACACTTTCCGGACATTTCTCAGTGGGCCAGGTCGACCTGGGAAGGCCCGGTTATACTTGTCCCCATATCCACTTCATCTCCCAATCTATGCTCACTAAGAGGTGTATACCATTGGTTTATACGTTCCAAGAGCTTTCCAACAATATATAGAACTCAAAAATCGAACATATGGGTTAAAAGTTATGACCATTCAAAGTTGACATTGTTGGCCCAATGGGCCGACCCACTCGGGCAGGCCCAATCCGGCTGGCCCATTTCAGTTTCAGCAGCCTGAAACTGAGTTTGTTTCCCTGATTTACATTCCACCCATCACCTGTAACAAAATGGAACCTCCTGTCCCCTTCATAAAACACTATATAAACACAAAAACACTTCTATTCCAACATGTAACCATTATAAACATCCACTTATTCCATGATTCCATTCAAATAAGCAACCCCCATCTATTTCTAACAAGCATCCAACTGATATATACTCTCAAACAATTCCCATTAATTCATTCATTATCTTCACAAAATCAATGAAGATATCTCAACAAGCATAAACATATGTAAGCACTTGCCTTGTTTGAAGCTTGAGAGAAACAAAAATCCCTTTCTTAGCTTGGGTTGAGTGAAAATCCCTTAACTTGAAGCTTTGATCTCAATATCTCTTTAAGAAGATCATGAGAAAGGTGGAGAAATGGACTCCTCTTCACTTAACTCACCTTGGATTAAGAAGAAGTGAAAGACAGAAGAAGAAAACGGAAGACAGAAGAAGAAAAATGATGAAAAGAGAAGTTGCCTAGGGCTTTGCTGTAGATGAATGAAATGAGTTCATCATCTTATCCTATATAAGGATAATTTTGCATTAAAGCCCCCTTCTCTTCTTTCATTTACAATATGAGTCACTTAACGGTCCATTTGATCCTATATTCGTCGAATCAATTCAAGCCTTTTATGAAATTCGTCGTACTCGTCGAGATACACATGTGGGTATCAAGAGTTTCCGTATCCGACAAAATACGTATAATTCTGTATTTATACACAAGTCCTTCATTTACTTGTTTAAACTTCATTTTACATTCAAATCCTCTCACAAGCTTAGTTACTATTTCATTAAGCCTAAATTAATCACATTAGGCTAATTCAACTTCATTTGGCGATAAATCACCATTAAACCATTTAAACCGGCTTAATTAGTCTTAAGTTCAATTAATTAGAGTTAATTGCGATTAACTCGGGATGGAGCCTAACAATCGCCTGCTCAAATACCTGTCCCCTGTAGCCCACCATAATGGAGTCTGGTAGAGTTGCATTTGTTGAGACTTCAACTAAAACTCTTGCATATGCTAGACATTTCCCTGAGGCTGTGAATTTATCCATGCATAGAGGGGTTCCAACACAGCTTGCAAGTTTGGATAGGGCCCTAGTCAATCTACAGGTTAGCTTCAAATTGGGGATTTTTATCCAAATCGGTATTGAGTTGAACTCTTCTTTTTGGAATGTGAGTTCTTTAAACCATTTTCTTAGAACCAGAGAGTGTCCTCTTACGAACCAGGGACCTTCTTCCAGAATTCGTTGGCTTTCCTCAAATGACTTAAATTTGAACATGAAGAACCCGTTGTGCAGAGCTTCAAATTCAATACTTGTCTGCTCTTACAGCAAGATAATGGGGCCTTTTTCCAACAAAGAACCCCACAAGGGCGTTTTTCCATTCTTCTGCAACTTCAACCAAGTCTTCTCCTTGTAAGGCACAGTTCAGTAATGCTGGGCTATTTACTGACCTTGGTTCCAAGAAAGAGATGTTCCTACTAGGGTCAGCTGGAGCATTGAAGAGGGAAGCCCATCCCTCTATGCATAACCTTCCATTCGTATTAGCAGCAGTGGCTATGAAATCTATGTTCAAGCAGGATCGTTCAATATTTTCTCTGTTTGAGTAGCTCTTTCTTTGGCTAGTTCAATGTTCCTAGGAGATGAAAGATTTGCGTTCCCAGATACTTCCTGGTCATGGCTTCCCACATGGGCAGAGACATGGGTTGATTTTGAAATTTGGGGGGAAATTACCCTTTTGGGGGAAGTAGTCATTTGGGAGGGAAATTGCCTTTTGGCTAGCTTTCTTCCTTGTGAAGTTGGTTGAAATTGCTAGCGGACTCATAATTTTTGAATTTTGAGTTTCCTTTTCCACATTCAAATTACCCTTTGACTGCTGAGGAATTGCCTTTGGACGATTTCCTTCTTCAGAGTTTTCTCCATGTAGGTCTTCTTCAACATAGAGTCTCTGACCATTCATTTGTCTCCCAGAGAAATCTTCCAGCAGTGGGTTGCACGAATTGACCACTTGAATATGGATATCTTGCAAGGACTCATCGTTTTGGTGCGAGCTCTTTACTGCAGTAAAGGCTTCACTGATTGTATTTAGATTTGAGGCGGAAGTTGCACCTGCATTTTTCTCCTTTTTTATTTTTCAATCGTGCTTTGAATATCATTTCAGATGTGACGCTCAAAAGGAGGGCTTTGATCTGATTGCGCTCAATAACCGAGCAAATATACTGAAGTCTTGCTTCCTCATTGGATGCAAGGTTTAAAAGTGTGGCATAGGATTTTTTTATGAGAATCTGACACACTGGTGTGTGTTGGCTTTTGTTTGGGGGATGTTTTCTTTTTCCCACCCATGGCAACATGGGGGAGATGGAAGGGAGGCTGGAAGGGCGTGTTTGGCTTTGGTCTCAAGGAGATAAGGGAAGGGAGCTTTTGTTTTTTTAAGGATCCACAATGGTGCTTACATGAGAGGACATTGTGATTTAAACCTAGTTGCAACCAATCAAATGAAAGCAATCCTTGTAAAATGAAATGATCCAATCAAATGTCTTCAATGTTCTTATAAATTGGAATGTATTTGTAGAGTGAAAGAAGAGAAATCTTTTGGCAAATTAGTCCTTTTGCTATTTTATTTTTACTTTTAGATTGTAATTAGGAGCTTATTTGTAACTAATATTCTAGACAGAGAGTGTGTAATTGAAGATCATTAATGAAGATTTGTAGCTCTTTCTTGATGTTTAGTGGCTAAAGCTCTTGGATTAGGCTCTCCTTTTGAAGCTAAGTAATGTGATTAGTTCAATTACATGTATGTTTTAGTTTAAATTCCTTACTTGTTCTTTAATTTATTAGTAGATTTTAGATCTAATTGTGCTAATCTCTCTCATTTCTCATGCTCTATCTTATACTTGATGTTTGGATAATCTCAATTGATGCTTTATAATTGGATTAAGTTCTCTCACATAGCATGCTCTAGAGCCCTTATCTTTGGTTTTTTGTAACTTAATTTTGATGATTTATTGTTAGGGTAACTAGATGATGATCTAGGATCTTGGCCTTTGATTTTCTTTACTTTGATCTTCATTATTATATCATCCAATCTAATTAGGCAAGAGATTGCTAATTGGATTGTAGATTTGAGAGTTGAATTAGAACATGCATTGTTTGAATTAATTACATATTTAGTGGATTTTGGATTGCCTAATCTCTTATTTTTATTGTTGTTAACTTAAATCTTTATTTGATTTGTTATTTTCACTTTTAGATTGTTAGATCCACATTTCACACAACTTGTTTTAAAATCCTACACATTTCACACCACATATTCACTTTAAATCTTCCATTTCCAATCACCATTCATCCAATAGTTTATTGTAGCTTGTTAGATTAACTTAGATATGATTAAATTTATATTTTAAATTATTAATTAGAGTAGTTTAGTTGCTATTTTAGTTTTGTTTCACATTTCAATTAGTTTAATTCCATTTTTCACACATAGTTTAGTAGTTTTAATTGTTCACTTCAAACATCTATATTAGTTATATATTAGTTCAATTCTACTCAAATTGGATTCATTGCTTGTTCCATCGTCACCCCATGGGATCGATAATCCGGACTTTTGAGTCCTTTACTACTTGATGACACCGTAGTCTTGTGGTTAAATGATGCACATATAAGTGTCGATCAAGTTCTTGGCGCCGTTGCCATGAAGAGGCGTCGGAAAGCTTTGAATTCCATAGAGTTGAACTCATTTTTAGCTTATTGTACTTTTTATCTTTCCTTTATTTTCCTTGCTGATTCTACATATTGTTTGCATTAGTAAAGTGGAAAAGTGCATTGGAGAACTTGAAGATTTTACTTGCTTTCCTAGTTTAGAATTAGTTTAGACATTTATTTGCTTTCTTAGTTGGTTGTTGATCGTGAGCTCCAAGTGTAGAGCCGCGATGTAGTAATAAACTGGTGAGACCAGGTCGATCCACAGGGAGCAATGTAAACTAAGATTCATTCTCAACTTATACATGCCCTAAATAAAATCTAATTCTAGCCTAACAAACTAGAAAATTACAACCATCACTCCTACTTTCCAAAAATTAAATTAATTACAATCCAATGAAAAGAAAACTTCCTAAATCTAAAAATCCTAAAATAAAAACTAAAATTGCTACAAAAAAAAACACACAAGTTGGAACATCAAGAATAAAAAGTACAAAAAAGAAAGAAAAAGAAACTAAACTAGAAACAAAAGAAACTTAAGTTAGAAAGTTAGTAATGCAATGTATGTCATGAAATGTTGAAAAATCCTAAGTCTGAAAAAACTAGTATGCAGGGCTGTTTTTATGCATGATTTTTCCTAATCTAATGCAACCTAAAACTGAGTTTAATGGCTGGGTTTTGAACTACAATGATGTATAAATCAAATAAGAAAAAACGGAAGTGAAAAACAATTTAAAACGAATGAAATATGAGTGTATGAACATGACCTAAAAAAAAAAAACTGTGCAGAAATTCTGCACACAGGTGGGTCCGACCAGCCATGTTTGAGTCACTGGTTCACCATCTTTCCAAAATTATTTTTCTTGGAAATTCTGGGGTTTGAAAATAAACTGATCACACTTTAATTTTCCAAGTTTCATCGAAAAATAATGTGTTTAGACCAGATTTTTAATCGCAAACTTTTTACACAAAATCTGTCTAGAAACTCCTGCATCAACGTGTTGAATTGTGCACTTTATATTGGGATCCGAATTTCCAAAAAATTATTTGCCCAAGATTATTGACTCAAACCTCTGATTTTTCTTGCTTATTCAATTTAAAACTTCGATTCCAGCAACTTAAACATATCTAAACTCCACCATTAAGAATATGCATGCAATGCTAATTAGTTCCAACCAGAAACTACGCACAAAATAAACATAAAATTGAATTAATCATAAAAATAAAGACAATAAACAAAAGTTCAAGAGTTTAAATGTGTGGTGAAAACAAGAAAAGCAAATGTACATAAATTTAAATGTGTGGAAGTGTATTCTCCTCTTTCAAAATTATTTTAATTAGGGTCATAATTTGAATCATGCTCTTAGGGCCTTTGGGTCGTCAGTCCAAACACCAATAAGAAAAGAAACATAAAACAAGCACCAATCACCTAAGGACAAGAAAGAAAAATTGAAAGAGTAAGAAATAATTTTACTAATATGCAAAGTCTTACATAAGATATAAAATAAATTAAACAATGACAATTACATACTAGGATGAGAAGCCTCTTCTAGATGAAAAACCCAAGGGTGTAGTGTGATTTCCGGCCAAATCTCCTTGAGGACTCGAATGGAGAGAAAGAGAGAGGAAGAAGATGGAGTGTAGTAGTAATTCTAGAGAGATTTAGTCTATCTTCCCATGAGAGGAGAGAGGGAGGCTTATGCCTTCAATTTATAGATTTTTGTTCTCTTTCTTTCCTTCTTTGTTCCAAGTTTGTAGCATGCAATCTTCTTTGTATGGCAAGTCCCTTCCTTGGCCAACAAGTCTTCAAAGAAATGGCAAGGTGAGTAAGTGGTTTTTGGTGCTTTCCATGTGCAAAAATTGCAATTCCGAGTAGAAATTATAGCACCAACTTCCAGAGGCCATATCTTCCTCGTTTTAGCTCCGATTGACACAATCTTGGATTCTAAAGATATCTACTCGAAAAGAGCTTTCCAACGGTATATGGATTGCACCAATCCGACAGCTGGATTAAGAGTTATGACCAATTTAATATTGTTGCCTCTGTAAAATCCGAAAATAAATGTGCACATATGGAATGATAGTTGTGCAATGGCATGTGTGGGACTTATGTGGACGTCCAAAGGGATCTTGGGATAATTCTTTTCTTGTTTCTTGACTCCCCTTCCATCTTTGATTTGCTTACAAGCTTCTTTGATTGATTAGTCAACTCTTTTAGCACACTTTCCTTTCTTGGATTTGTTTCTTGATTTTCGAGTTTTCAAACTTAGTAAGAATTAGATCTTACCAAATCTGAAGTTTCCTTTCTTGATTTTAAAATTAAAAATCTAGCTTTCCATTGTTGACTTTTCAAATTCTCCAAAAATATCAAGATATGTGGGTCCACCATGAAAGATGTCCTACCCTTGATCTCTCTCAAATTTCACCAATGTGGGTCCCATTCTTGATTTCTCCTACACAAATTAAAACAAATGGATTCAAGAATAATTTTATGTAAGGAATTTAAATGGACAATGCATGGGACCCTACTTGATGCACCGAAAATAATTAACTTTCCAAAAATAAATCTCCAAAAATGGCAGGTTTCATGAATTTATGCAAAAAGTGTGATTTTTGAGCAAATTATATATGAATGCACTACAATGGACCATAAATGCATAAAAACATGATTTGACACTAAATAAAGCTCTTTAATATCAATAAGCCCTTAAAATGATCCAAAATGTGTATGAAAATGTACGCTTTTCAGGACTCATTAGTTGTATTAGGTATTTATTATCAAAGTTGTAATAATTTTGGTTGCGGGTCAGCCCATGACCCATTTACTTTACTTGCTTTATGCAGTTAGTTGTTTAGTAGAATTGCAACAAATTGCTTGTAGCAAAAGAGGACGGTTGGACTATACCGTCGCGGCCTCTGACATTTGTACACAAAAATTGGTGTCCGTGGTGTGAGTCGACGACAATCAATTCGTCCCCCGAAATATATCGGGAGATTTGCATTTCTTAACCCCCACGAAACCCTTGAATGCGGGTTTACTTTGTTTGTTGTTCCTTGCTTTATAGTGTAAATTTTTCAAATACATTTGTAATTTGGTATACTACTAATAAAGGGTAAATTACCCCCAACAAAATAAGGATTCAAATTTGATCACCGTTTCATTGCCCTTAGGATTTCATATTAGTTCTCACTTAGTTTAGAACCAATAAACCATAATAAAATTGAGTAGAAACGTGACCTTAGGTTACGAGGTCACTAGGGAAGACCACTGTGGTTGTTTCTGGTGCCTAAGCAAACCTTGTCTCTTGGCCACCATCTTGCCAAGTAGGGAGACAACTTTGTTGTTCGGGGAGTTGATTTTTAAGAGGAGCATTCGCTTAACGCGTCGTGATCCCACCATTTACCTAAGGACTAACTGGCCAGGATTTCCGTTTCATAGGTCCTGGTTGGAGGCCAAAGTGTCATCTTTATAATTAGGAGATGTCTAGAATTCTTTTTAAGTAACCTTAGTTTATATTAGCTTTTCATTTAGTTTTCAAAATTTTTATTATGTTGTATTCATTTCATTGAGCGGACCATTGCATTGCTAGTAGTCGCAGTTGTATGCGAGTGTGGGTATGTGATTAAGGTCGATTAGTGAGGATTGAATACCTTGCTTTACCCGCCCCACCCATAGTGCCCACAATGGCTGCCCAAAACCCTCAGCAAAGGACCCTCAATGAACTATTTGCACCATTTTCATCCACTTCACCTAGCTATATAGTTTTGCCAAAGAATAATGCCGACCAATTTGAGATCTGGCCCGCCACCATCAACATGCTACCAAAATTCCATGGATCAGAATATGAGCAGCCTATATTCATTTGAACAAATTCCTGACCATCTGTCACACGTTTAAGAATCAAAATTTGAATAGTGAAGCCGTGAAGCTTAGGTTGTTTCCCCTCTTGCTAAAAGATCATGCAGCTACCTGACTGAATTCCTTGACTCTAAACTCCATTACCACTTGGGATGAGCTTGTCAAAAAGTTTATATTCAAAATTTTCAAGTGAGCAAAACTGAGCAGTTTAGGAGTGCCATCAGAAACTTTAGAGGACGACTCGAGGAAGAGTTTGCCGAAAACTGGGAGAGATTCCATGACCTATTGATCAAATGCCCACATCAGGGGATTGACAAAGGAGAGTTGATACATTTCTCTTATAGAGGTCTTATAAATCCCCAGCGTATCTTGATTGAATCAATGCACAAAGGAGAATTCATGAATCAGATTGTCGATCAAGCATACGAATTCCTTGTCAAGCTTGCGGAGAATTCACAAAATTGGAGCAGTAATAGGAAAGATTTGAAGAGAGATAAGACAGGGATCCAGAAGTCTGGAATGTACAACATCAAATAAGACCCTGAGTTGAAAAATGTGATGACCAGTTTAGTTTCAGTGAGTGAAAATTTTGAGCAAAAACGTAGGATCTATGTTTGTGATGTCATGCCAACCCACCCCGCAGCAACATGAGCCTACCTTGAGAAGTATGAGTGAACCACATCATGTTTGTGTGTTATGCGATAGTTGTGAGCACACGGTTGAGAGTTGCCCTAGCCTGCCATTTGTCAAGGCCTAGTAAGCCAATGCACTGAATTCCTACGAAAAGCTTCCAGAAACCAACTGTTAACACTTTTAGTCAGACCTACCACCCAGACAATAGGTTCCACCCCAATTTTTCATACCATCAAGCCGAATCTATTCAGGATGCCTAACTACTCTACACCAGAACAAGCTCCTCAGCAATCCACTCACCAGGAGAACCTATTGACCCAATTCATTCAAATCCAAGAGCAGACTAACCAGGCCCAGAACCAGTGCATTGCAAATCTAGAGGCCTAAGTAAGTCAGCTCACCTTACAGTTATCCGAGAGAGAAAATGGCCAATTCCCGAGCCAAATCATTCCTAATCCAAAAGGATAGTTTAATCGGCCCAAAGGCCAGTGTTCGGTAGAGAGTAGTGAGCATATGCAGGCGATCCATATACTGAGATCAGGAAAGACTATTAACAATAGAGTTGAGATACTTGAAGAGGATCAAAGAGAGAAGATTTTTTTAGGAAAATCAGAGAGTTCGAGGAAAGCTGTCGAACCTGAGAGAGACAATTTGAAGAAAGACTTCAAAGAGAATGTAGAATGAGAAAAAGAGAGAAAAATCCATACCAAGAATAGAACCACAGAGAGAGCAGATTCAGAAGCCCATTGTAGTTGAACCATCATCTTTAGAAGTGGTACCTAGAGAACCATTCCCACACCGATTGAATGAGACTAAAAAGAATGATCACTTTGAGGGAATCTTAGAAGTTTTCAAGAATGTCCAGATAAACATACCGCTCCTTGATGCCATAAAGAAAATCCCTTCCTATTCTAAGTTTTTGAAAGACTTGACCACTGTCAAGCGGAAAACCTCAGTACCCAGAACCGTTGTGATGGCGGCCCAAGCATCAGGGTTGATCCAATAGATCATTACACCCAAATACAAAGACCCTGGCTGCCCTACCATTACCATTCAAATAGGAGACTCCGTCATGGAGTGGTGTCTCCTTAATCTTGGGATAAGCGTGAATTTACTGCCATACTCTGTGTACACGTAGTTGGGTCTGGGAAGACTTTGTCTTACTGATAGGTCAGTCAAGTATCCGAAAGGTGTGGTTGAAGATGTGATCGTGAAATTAAGGATTTTTATTTTCCAGTTGATTTTGTGGTTTTAGATACCGAGCCAGTGGCAGCCCCCGACCGACATATTCCTGTCATTCTTGGTCGATCGTTCCTTGCAACATTAGATGTAGTGATTAGATGCAGGAATGAGGTTGTGACACTTAATTTTGGGAACATGAAGTTAGAGTTGAATGTTTTTCGTAATGGACTCCAAACATCAGACCTAGATGATGATGAGGAAGTGAACATGATTGACACATTAGTTGATCAAACGGTTCAATCATCATGTTACACAGATCTGCTGGAGGAATGTCCGGCTCACTTCAATGCCCACATAGAAATTGACAGGTCCATATGCGAAGTTAATGCATTATTGGATTTGGCCCAGCCGATGGATGTGGGCCAATGGAAGCAAAAAAATTGAGCCTATCTTTACATCCACCTTTGAATCTAAGGTCGAAAAAGAATCAGTTATTGTTGAGACACCCAAGTTAGAATTAAAATCAATACCCGAGAGTTTAAAGTATGCCTACTTGTAGCCCTCTGCTAGTAACCCAGTAATTATTGCCTCAAACCTTGAGGAAGAGCATGAAAAGAAATTACTATATGTGCTGAAAGACGATCAGAGTGCCCTAGTTGGGATAATCTCGAGAATTAAATGAACTAGTCCCTCTATAATAATGCACCAGATTCATCTGGAAGGTGCCAAACCATCTCATGAATCTTCAGTTCATTCCCACGGTGCAGTCGGACTTTTGAATCCCAGAAATGGTAGCACATCTCAAGTAAATGGGCACATATTAAAAGAGTATCTTGAGTTTGTGGATCCTAACAATGTTGCTAAAGACCCAAGGTAGATTGGCCTCTAACCATGATAGTTGTGTTTGGCTGAATACGTTAAACTTAGCGCTTGTTGGGAGACAACCCAATATACCCGTGTATCAGCATCCCATGGCGAGAAATCCCAATTTATCTTCCTTGTCCTATTTTATTTATGTTATGCATAAACATTGGGGACAATGTTTAGGATATGTTTGGGGGTGAGGCATTGCATTTCATGCAATGCATTTTATATGTACATAAGTTGTTTTGCTTTCCATTTATACCAAAAACCTTAAAAATTTTAAAAATTCCAAAATCTGAAAAATTTTCCAAAAATTGTCCATGGATTTTAGCTTGAAGAGTTGTCATATGTATAAGTCCTAGAATTTTTTTTACACATTTAGCCATATGAGTGTTGTCCAAGAGAAGAGCAAATCACTTCTAAGAGACCCGAAAGAATAATTAGTGGAGACTAGAACCCATTGAGCGATTGAACCTATCTATATCCGTTTGGGTGAGGACTCTTCTGCGTTATTCTTGAGTAGAATGAAGAGCTACTCTTAGAGTTTCTTAGTCTAGCACTTCCAATCTCATAAGTGTTATTCCTTGTTCTAACCATAGAGGTGACATCAAAAATGCGAATAAACCTTGACTTATACCTTACAATGCATTTTTCCGAACTTAGGGGAAGATTATAGGCATTCTAAAAAAAGAGAGAAACCAATGGCTAAATTTTGAATCCACCTATTATATTTTATACCCTTAGTAGCCCTCATGAGCCTATCTTATAAGAAACCTTCATTCATTGACCCAAGCCTCATCACCCACATATATATATAATCCTTTTTGACCTATTGCTTTTGAGAAGGGTAAGGATACATGAGGAAAGGAAGGATTTGAGCATTAGCAATGAAGACTTCACATGGGCCACCAAAAGATAGATGTCTTACAAAGGGATGACAAAGGAATAAAGAAATTTGAAGTTGAACCATAGGGAAAAGTAGAAAGAAAAGAAAAAAAAAAGAGAAAAAATAGAAATGAGAACCAAAGAAAAAAAAAGATATGGGAAACCAAAGAAAAGCAAGCACAAAATAAATAAATAAAAAAAGATAGAGTGGAATAAAGAACACAAAGCAAAAGGAAGAAGTGAAGACAGTGGAAGCCCTTCCTATGAAGACTTGAGGACCCTTACCTTTTCAAGAAAACCTTAGCCACATTTAACACTTATCATACCTATTAACCCTAGCCCTATTATAATCTATGAAAGACCAATTGGATTCTAGGAAAGGTTCAATGTTGAATGACTCAGAAGTTGAGTGAGCATTTTCATCTTCTATTGGTTATATCTTGTTCTATGAGATCAATCATTCTATGTATAAAGCTCCGTTTTTCATCAATTATGTGAGTCTTTAGCCTTGTTCATACTCATATACTGAGAGTTAGTTAGTAAAATCTGCGTGCTTCCATTTTTTAGAGTATGACTTGTAAGGCTGTAGTGAAGGCGAAATGTATTCTGAAGGGGATAAAGGTTGTGTGAGCTTGGATTTGAAGATTGCATGATCATTGGCTAAATACACACACATACACAGTGGGACTTAGGTATTGACTGGCATATCTTCAGGAGCTGGCTAGTATTCCTAATTTAGTACTCATTCTTATTAGCTTGCTAAAGACCGTTGGACATCAAAAGTATTTTCGTTTCAAAATAAAAAGAATTTTGTGGGATTTATTAGCTGAAAACCCTCACGAGACAAAACTCGTCCACTAGGGGAAACCTAGGGGTTTAACGGCTTATTGCACGAGCTAAGTGTAGCCGCAATTCCTGCGAAATGAGTTAGGATTTTTATCGTATTTTCTTGCATGTAGTTTAGTCTTTATTTATAGTTTTTGCTCGGGACTAGCAAAATGTAGGTTTGGGGGTGTGATAAATGTTACATATTGCATATTTTACCTCTCATTAGTCCGAGTTTTATCAGCATCTCATATGCATATCATTTGCTTTACACAAAGATTTTATCATTCTATCACATTAATGGATTATCGGATTATCATGCATAAATCCAATTATTTATAGTGCATTTTTATGTAATTTTTCTTGTGTAGATGGACCCCGCGACTACCCCAACCTTCCAGATAGTGTCCCAATGCATCAAAAATATATTTCAATAAAGAAGTTACATAAAGAAATCTTAGGAAGAGTTAAAGAATTCCAAAATAAAAGGAGAAGACTTTAAGGATAAAAGAAGTCACTTTCTAACACAAATGATTGGTTGGTGTATTGGTTAGACCTTGGGTTGGTATGAAATACGTTATGGGTTCAAATTCCAACAATTGTATATTATTTTTTTGACATATAAATATTCCATCATAAAGCACATATGCTTTTGGAAGGAAAGTTTGTTGTATCCATGTGAAAGCAAAAGAGCTTATGAAAAGCCTCCAAATCAAAATCAAATTCAAGCAATCCATGTGAAAGAAGGAAAATCTTTTGGTAAGTTAGTCCTTTTATAATTTTATTTTTACTTTTAGATTGTAATTAGGAGCTTCTTTGTAACTAATCTAGAGAGAGTGTGTAATTGAAGATCATTAATGAAGATTTGTAGCTCTTTCTTGATGTTTAGTGGCTAAAGCTCTTGGATTAGTCTCTCCTTTTGAAGTTAAGTAATGTGATTAGTTCAATTACATATATGTTTTAGTTTAAATTCTTTACTTGTGCCTTAATTGATTAGTAGATTTTAGATCTAATTATGCTAATTTCTCTCATTTCTCATGCTCTATATCTACACTTGATGCTTGTATAATCTCAATTGATGCTTTGTAGTTGGATTAAGTTCTCTCACATAGTATGCTCTAGAGCCATTATCTTTGATTTTTTGTAACTTGATTTTGATGATTTATTGTTATGGTGGCTAGATGATGATCTATGATATTGGCCTTTGATTTTCTTTACTTTGATCTTCATTGTTATATCATCCAATCCAATTAGGTAAGAAATTGCTAATTGGATTATAGATTTCAGAGTTGAATTAAAACATGCATTGTTTGAATTAATTACATGTTTAGTGGATTTTGGATTGCCTAATCTCTTATTTTTATTGTTGTTAACTTAAATCTTTATTTGATTTGCTATTTTCACTTTTAGATTGTTAGATCCACATTTCACACAACTTGTTTTAAAAATCTACACATTTCACACCACATTTTCACCTTGAATCTTTCATTTCCAACCACCATTCATCCAATAGTTTAATGTAACTTGTTAGATTAACTTAGATCTTATTAAATTCTTATTTTAAATTATTAATTAGAGTAGTTTAGTTGCTATTTTAGTTTCGTTTCACATTTCAATTGGTTTGATTTCATTTTTCACACATAATTTAGTAGTTCTAATTGTTCACTTCAAGTATCTATATTAGCTATATCTTAGTTTAATTCTACTCAAATTGGATTCATTGTTTGTTCCATTCTCCCTCCGTGTAATCAATAATCCGGACTCTTGAGTCATTTACTACTTGACGACACTGTAGTATTGCGGTTAAATGATGCACATATAAGTGTCGATCAATCACCTAACTGAAGCTTTATGGTTGACTGCGACTCCTCCACGGTCGACTATGGAGCTTCAAAAACGAACCTAGAATGGTTCCGGGGTAGGTTTCATGGGGCCTCTACCACTTATTAGGACCATTCTTGGTAGCATATTCCACACCTTCAACCATTAAGTTAGGGGCCATTAAGCCCATTACCATAAAACCCATTAATTTCCTACCCACTATCATTAATGAATACTAAGAGCTTGTAAAATGGGAAGCTACACAATCAATGCAATGAATCAACAATCAAAGCATAAAAATAAGGTTACTATCATTTATTCACTTGCCTTTCCTTGATTGCACAAAAACCCATTTCCTCGAAGCCCAGGGTTAGTCCAAACTTGCACACCACACCACCTCCAACTCAACCTAGCTAGGAATCCCTTTTCTACATCCAAAACTAGAAGAAAAATGCTCCTAAGCCTTGAAGGCATGCTCCTAGTAAAAATGCCCAGCCCGTTTGAGATGCCTAAATTCGTGGCCCAACTCTATTCATGTAGGGCCATCTTAAAGGACCAAGTAGATCCTACATGGATGTGTCCTCAACAAATGCAATGTCCTTTAAACATATCTAGTCATGTATTGGTGCTAGCACGTGTTCTTTCAGCTTTACTGAGGTTTTTGGTCTCCACCTTTAACTCCAGGGTGTTTCACTTTGTAGAGGAAAAATATTTAACCCTCAATCTCTTATGGGAGAGTTCTGCTCGGCAACCATACAAAATTGTTAGTATTTACAATTATAGATGGTGGAGATTGAAAATCTCACACTTTGAAGGGAAAAGTTTCTCTCCACTAGAAAGGTTCGAAGAAGTTTGACAAGACAACTCATATGAGACCCACCTCATCAGGTGAACTCTTAACACTAAACTCTAACACTAACTCTTGAGGCCCACTTTCATAGCTTCCTTTAGAATTGAAATTACCCCAAAAAGTACAAACACACATCATCTAGAGTGTATAGCAGGTACACTTAAAAATCACTTTTTGGGCATATCATGCACCACCTTTTGATGGAAGCACTGTAGTTGCTAGTTAGCTCTTTCTAATCATATTCAAACACTTACACCATCCTCGGATGTCTTGATGAGAATCATTATAAAGTGTCCATGCCTTTTGTGCCACAGTAATCAATCAAATAGACCTTAATTTTCCTAAGATTTTATTAGTCAAATGAGAAATAATACACTACTCTTCTCCTTTTGTTTGAGTTTGGGACTTTCTTACAAAAGCTTTTGTGAGTTCTACTCTATTAGATGAATAATAATAAGTAAAATTTCAATTTTACTTCAATTTTCATGTTCAAGAATAAGAAAAGAAGTCGTCCCGCAAGTGCAAATGACAAACAATTACATTAATTAAAGTTGTAAAAGTAAGTTGATGAGAAAATAGAAATAAAAGAGTAGCCCACGTCGGTTTAATATTTCGCGTCTCACTAACTATTCAAGGTTCGATTATTGGTTCTCTCCTTTAGGTCATTATGTCTCTCTCTACGTGAACGGGTGTTATCTCCCCCATTATTGGGCCAAATTGTGCACCGCACGGCAGCATTTCTTTGACCCAAGTTGAAAATCATTTAAGAAAACTTGCATATGATAAACTCCTCTTATTTGACCTTCCTTGACCCAGACAGCATTGGGAAAAAATTTTAGCACGCTACATAAGAAAGTGGCAGTAGATTTGAATCATCAACATCTATGTTCATCCACAAGGAGGTGCACCATGCAGTCCATGGCGTGAGCCAGACGGCTCAATGAGACATGATAAAAAAAAACACATGCTTATCAGTGGCCAAGATGGGCTCCACCTATCCATGCATGAAACCTAAGATTAGAAAAATTCCCTAGGGGAAAGCCTTTTCGAAAGTGGAAGATAGCCATGATAGATGCCATTGTATTTGGACAAATTCCATCTCATTTGTAGAGTCCCTTCATTCTATAACTTCTTTCCTGAAATATGTTCATACATCACTTTCCACTTTTCATCCCCAACTGTAGCTGCATAATCAATCTCACCAATGATGGTCAATTTACACTATAACAAGAGCATTTCGGGCCTCTTATTTCTTCACATCATAAATATACGAGTGTTTTCTCTATATATGGTTCATTACTTTATTGAAGACTTAGGTGAAAACCATGAAACTTAAAGAAGAAAATGGGGCAATTCAATAGTGTAATTAGACTTTGATCCGGTTACATAGTGATCAAATGATCCCATGCTTCCATCACTGTACAGCTAATGGTAGGTCAAACATGATTTATCCTTTATGCGTTCTTTATATATGTATGTTTGCAAGGATTTTGAGAATTCTAGTTGGGGGATTTTATGAATTCTCCCAATATGCTGTTCCCCGTCTAATTTTACAGATATTTACGTACAATATTGTAGCATTATGAAAATCGAAAGTCAAATAATTCTATTGCAAAAATGATGCTTTACACTGTCTGATTTTATGAATTCTACCATTCAAATAGGGAAATAAGAACTCTAAACGGGCAACATCTGTATCAGTATATGAAATTATCTAGAAAAGAAATTCCGGCCAGAAATACCTCCAAACAAAGAGGCACATTGGATCTATTTCAAACTTCACTTCAAACATACGTACTCATACATTGTTAGAATAATTGTGTAAAACAACATAACTACATTTTATATATAATCAATACAATGGTACATGTCACTCTAATTAATGCAAACTTTGGATTAGCTTCTTCCTACACAAAGGTGTCCATGTGATAAAGGTAGATTTGATCATACCAATAAAGTTCGGCTGACTTCAGCATCATAATAGTGATAGCATCGGCTCATTTCTAAATTACCATTAGGAGACTCTTACCAGGATTAGAACCCTATTCGGGTTCAGGTTACCAGAGCTTACACCTCATGAAGTAATTAAATTGTAGATCCCATCCTAGAGTACATGAATCAAGGGTCAGAAATTGGACCTCACCCAAATGTAGAGATATACTTATGTAAACTCATGGACCCAAACATGGGTATTTGGGGTTCTTTGATATAAAATCCATGGACCCAAACTTGGCCCTAATTGAAAATAGGTTCAAACTCCAAATCTTATTCCTCACCTGTTGAAATCAACTTCTCTGTATTTTTCCTCATAAAAAAAAAAAAAAAAAAGGATTTTAGTCTCCAAGATCAACCAATAACTATTCAACAGTAATGTTGTAAATGGATGTCATAGTCTCTCCAAATCACCAATCCAAATCCAATGGTGTCACTCTCTTATGGCTTTCTATGACAGGCAATGTCCCATCAAAGCTCATTTGATCACCACATGGCATATGACATATGTGTAGTGGAGCCAACTGTTAAAACTTGGAGCATAGGGATACTAGAATTTTACCCCAATAAGAGTTCATCCTATTCTTATATTGACCTTTTAATTGATGAAAAATGTGATAATGAATATTCATAAAATTATATTAAGTATTTTTAATCAGACTCAATTTTACAATGAGACTAACTCTTATTGGAGTAAAATCAAATGATATCCTATAAATAAGAAGGGAATTTATTTTCAGTGAATTGGATTTCTACAGTAAGCCCCACTATGGAGTTCAATGCCTTTGGCTTAGAATTTCTCTGTCAGAACCTTAGAGGGTTCCCCTCTATGCCATATACATGTGTGTATACATGCCTATGTCTTGGCTAGCTAGGTCAATTAGGGATCCCATGCAATTTACATGGTCTAACAAGCAGAGATTGGTACCATAGTAACAATGAGCATATAATTAATAATGTGTAAAATTATGTTAATTACATAATTAATCATAAGTTCAATATTAATTACAATAGGACCAACTCTTGTTCAATTAAAATCTGAGGATTTTCCATTGAAGTGTGGGCACTCATTTTGAATGCTTCATATTTTTAGTGAGAAGGCCCTTCCGCTCAACTCATGAAAAGCATGAGAGAGATAATTAGAGGATTGAAGATAGATTAAGGGGGCATTTGTGCAACGAGAGAATATTGGGATTGTGGGGAAACTTAATTTGAATTTCCGTAAAACCCAGTCTTACATTGGTTGGTGATAAGCACTTTCCTCCTACAAGAACGGAAAGAGATAAATTAAATATTTTCCTTGATAGAGAGGATGTAAATTTCCTATTAGAAGGATAAGATTGCATAGAGATCACAAACAAATCCTATGTAAAATAGTGAAAGCAAGTCAAAGGTGTAATGGCCGCCCTTCAAGGAAAAACAAGTCATATAACATGTTGAGATTCAAGAGAAAGTGCAATGGCTAGGGGCGGTGTTTTTCATGTAGCCACCTAGTGGTTGATTCCCACCTGTATTGCACCACTGACCTAATCTAGCACACATACACACTTGGAGAAAAAAAAAAGTCTGGATTCATGAGGCCCATGCATAGAGATTATCTCCATTCATCATACACTGTTTTATTTTCTGAGGTGTCCAGTCTATGTGAGAACTCTTCCCTACCTCCTTATGCACCAGGTAAGTCAGGCATTTACCTGTGCAAGTTGCTCCAGGGAGAAAGCGTCACGCATGTGAATTTTTTTTCTATACCCCTTTGAGAAACCCCAACCAAAAGGGAAAGAAGCGTGCTCACACAAGAAGGAAACCCATAGATATATCCCTAGGCAATTGGGTGAGGAACGGGGTATCCAACCAACTAAGCTACCCCTATATTCTAGTCTGATTAAGTTATGTCTACCACTAAATTGATCACATAAAAACGTATGGTTTGATCCACGCCTAGAATGTATGCAATGTGGGTCTCAAATGATAAACGATCTTAATTTACAATTGCAAGAATAAGTGTGTAAGTCACGGGCCTCTTTAAAATTGTGCCTAATGCAGTAACTTAAGTTTATCATTAGAGATAAAAGGCTGTAAGTTATGGCATTTTGTGTGCCAAACTTGGGCTCCCATAAATGATCCCATGCTGATGACTGAATGAGACTGACTGTCCATGCATGTCCAGTTGTCTACCTTTCACAAACTAATGTAGGCAGGGATTCTCCTTGCTTTAAAGAAGGTGCTGATCTAGCTAGTATTCTTCAAAGTTCTTGTGTTCTCAGATGCTTTGGATGTGGTGCACTATTAATAGGAGAGAGGATTGGTCTATCAAAGTCATCCTGTCAGACCTTGATTCTGTTTCTAACTGTTTTGATTCCATTGAGTTGTGTAACATTCCTATAATACTAATTAACTAGCACAATGACCGGTGGGCATGACCCACATGGCTAGAGTCCTGCTCCATGTCACTACTTTTGATATTATAGTGTCTACAGTCTTCCAAAGAAAAGAGTGACAACAAAAAAGAGAAAAATCATAGAAAGAAAAGGGAAGACCCCAAGTCTTCCAAAAAAGAGAAAAGAAAGAAGAAAAGGAAAGACCACAAGTCTTCCCTTGAAACAAGCCAAAAGCTAAAGAATATTTTACTTGCTGGCCCTACTGTGATGCTTTGGTGGTAATTCTTTTCTTCCACTCTTAGGCCCTAAGAAACATGCACATTTCATCCAACGTTTTCTTTTCTTTCCATTTTTTTCTTAATCCTCTTGATGGTTAAGCTTAGGTTTTTTTTTATTATTTCCATCCACATCCTAATCAATACTAGTATATACGACGATACAACGTACGTGGCCTCAAGTGGGCTCCACAAATGGGTCCTCACAAGAATATAATCCTATCAAATCATGATCTTGTACTTAATGGATTTTTAAAGACTCTTGAGACTAATGCTGTTGAATGAGGCCTGGCATATTGAAGATTAAATGAAAATTTTCAAAACAGTTTTAAAGTAGTGGCCTGGCTATAGAAAATCATCATGGAGAAGGTCTCCAAGGTTTTGAGTTGGCCTAAAAACATGTGTTGCTGTTAACTTATCAGAAATGTATTCACAATAGTACAAATAGAAGAAGGGTAATTTTCACCTATGAGACTCCCACACAGCTGCCATGCTCAGATTTCAATGCATGCCGTTGATTGGGGGTTAATGAATATAAAGGGATTGGCTCTTGAATTATTCTCTAAGGCCTGGGTTCAGAGGATCTAGAAGTTCATAACATTGTCTAATAGAAGGTTAAGACTCTATTTATTAATATATGCACCCATTTGCTCCCTATGTAGGTTTTGCAAGTCTAGAAAGCTTGTTCCCACAAAGACAGACAGACCATGTTTGTTTCTTTTCTTTCCATGACTACAAACATATGTGAAAAAACCAAATCAAAGAGTAGTTAGGTTCATCACCTGAGAGACCCAACAGTCTCAAGAAACCAGTTTTGATTGACAAACCTAAGTATCAAATCAATAATAGAGGATTTTTTTCTGAAAAAAGATAATGGGTTCTACCTGTTATTTGGAGGCTAATTTAATTAATACTACAAGCAGTAGCATATGCAAATAAGATGTTTTATTGTGATATTTTTTTGTTCAATTGGCTAAAACCAAATATTCTTTAGATTTTAATGATAATGGTTTTGTTGCAATACAATTGTCCCATGTGTCTAGAGCAAATGGATGCATATTTTAGTTGGCTGAAATGAAAAATTACATGGAACTATTTTTAGAAACTAATGTTACTCAAAGGTTTTCTTGCATCAACGAGTCAATGGAAGTCAACTCAATTTATGTTTAAATACTAAATAAGATTGAAGGAGATTTTTCAAGAGAGAATTGGATCCTTAATTTTCAAAAGCTTAATTAACTCACCCAGTAATTGGGAGAGGAAGGGACTTCACGTGCCCGGGGCATAATCGGTTCTTGAAAAGCAAAAAAAAGATTATTTACACCTTCAAAGACACCTACTTCTTTGCACTCATCCTATGTAAGAGAACTAATTCTTTCTCTCTATGTATTGACACTCATCCACATTGACATCTACCAAATTATTATAAATATAGTTGGATTTTAAAATAAAAAGGCTTCTTATATTAGGTTTAAAACTTTACGGCCTCTAAATTAAGTCATGTAATGATTTCATTTCCTTACCAAAATAAAAAATAAAAAAAATGAAACAAGTTATATAAGGTTTAAAACATATAATGAAACAAGTTATATAAGGTTTAAAAATAAACTTTCTGGCCCTCTAAATTAAATCATATAATGATTTCATTTCCTAACCAAAACAAAATAATAATAATAATGAAACAAGTTCTAAGTCTCCTAATTCACATGTACCCTTATGGCCCTTACCTATCCCCTCTAAATTGGAATATTCTTTATACCTTGACAGTGATAAAACATCTAATCTTAAAAACAATATTAATGTCTTTCAAGCAACACTATTACCATGAAAGCCATACCTCCACTAAAAAATTGGGGGATTAGGACAAAAGTCTGGCATATTGAAAGGTACCTTAAACTTAAAAGTTATTGGTTCAAGTCCGGTTACCAATAGAAAAACTAAATAAAATAAAATGAGGTGATTGGTCCCATAGACAAAGCAATATAGCATAGTGGTAGGGACACTGACTCCATAGAAGTACAGGGCTCAAGCTATATGGATGTGAGAGTTTAAGAACTATGCCTTGCCAAATATTCCTTTGTAAAAAAATCAAGGTTATGAAGACTCCTACAAAAGCAGGACTGAAGCCAGCTTGTTCATAGATCTATAATGGCATGGCTCTATGCCATGTGAAAGTTTAAGAACTACAACTTGCCAAATATTCTGTGATGAATTCTTTTAAGAATGGCCAACAGTCATTTTATAATAATACAATGACTCCCATGGTATGGAGGGGGAGATTATTGGCCTAGTGGGTCCAGACCAATTAGCTTCAGGGTAATGGGTATTATAGTAATTGTATCAAGACTTTCTTATTGACTAATATGGGATTTCTTGGGGGATAAGAAAGAAAGCATTATATATTCATGTAATGAGTAACCCATGAGATGTGTGTGTACTACTGATCATTAAGAGAGCGAATCCAAATGAGAGTCAAATTTCTTTCCGGTAGACATAAGCAAGTTTGTTAAACCACGTAATTCTCTTGTGTGGTTAATTGCTGTTCGATCAAAAGATTCACATTTCTGTATACACGGGCACAACAAGTGGTATTAGAGCTGCATGACTGAACTCCTAGTAAGGGGGTTCAAAGGCGTCTTCCCCATAATATGGAGGGTGGGGGGGGGATTAGGGCGATTGTTGGCCTAGTGGGTCTAGACCAATATTTGGATTCAGGGTCTTTGGTATTATGGTAATTGTAGCAAGACTTTTTTTATTGACTAAGATAGGGTTTCTTGGGTGTTAAGAAATTGATCATTATATATTCATGTTATGAATAACCCATGAGATATGTGTGTACTACTGATCATTAAAAGAGCGAACTCAAATGAGAGTCGAGTTTCTTTTCTATGGACATAAACAAGTTTGCCGAACTACGTAATTCTCTTGTGTGGTTGATTACTTGTTCGGTAAAAAATTTCAAGCTTCTACATACATGCTCACAACAAATAATGTCTTCCATCAATGGGGCAGAGTACAATTTTGGGCGTTGTAGAAATGCATGTAAAGTAAAGATAGTAAAACATTGTAAGTCGTAAGCCTAGAAGGGGAAAGAGAAAACGAAGAAAATGGTAAAAAAGAAACAGCACTCAAATCAAAACCTCTCATTCTTATACAGGAGGGAGAATAAAAAGGTCAAACTTGAAAGTAGCTTAACCTCATTAACAATTATCGGTTCTCCCTTTATTCTTAGTCTATTGTGGGTTCTTGTGGTGTCTCACATGCTTCTTTCTTCACCTCTTTACACTCTATAAAAGCACACATGCCTCTCCAACCCATTAACCCATCTCATCTCTCTCAAAGCTTCTAATAGTACATATCTCTCTCTCTCTCTCTCTCTCTCTCTCTCTCTCTCTCTCTCTCTCTCTCTCTCAAATAGAAATGGATGCTTATGGGAGAGGGTGTAGCTTTGGAACAGGAAGGGAAAAGGAGGAAGACATGAGAAGAGGACCATGGACTATTGAAGAGGATATCATCCTCGTCAATTACATTGCCAAACATGGGGAAGGCAGGTGGAACTCGCTCGCTCGCTGTGCAGGTATATAAGCATCAAACCCATGATTCCTTTGAAGGGAATTTTCTTTTCCATGAAATCCACATAGACCCAAAACTCCATATCAAAAAATTTACTAGCCCCAACCTTCTACTTATAAACATTTGTTTTCTAGTGATTTTGGTCTTTATTCCTTGTGTTCACTTCAAGGTAAGTTGTGGATTTCAATACTCTAAATTGGTATTCGCTATGTCCCATGAAGTAAAAACACATACACAAATATCTCTACTATATTAGACCCAATGGATTCTAGTTGGGTTTTTTAAAATGAGAGGAAGGACTATATTGGTTTTGAAATACTTATTGTTAAGAAAGTAGAGTGTTTCTATGAAAAGAAGAGACTTAAGGAAGAAACCCTTAAATAGTTACTAGTCTATTAATGAACTGAGCAAATTGAGTTTTCATTGTTTTGATTTTTTTATTTTATTTTTTTTGCTTCAAAAGTAAGTGATTTTAACCATGAAAACACATGTACACTGCAATAAGCAGGACTGAGAAGAACAGGAAAGAGCTGTAGGCTTAGATGGTTGAATTACCTGCGTCCAGACGTCCGACGAGGAAACATCACCCTCGAAGAACAGCTACTAATCTTAGAACTTCACTCCCGTTGGGGCAATCGGTAAGTTCTCTCTAATCTTATTTACTTTCTCGGTTTATTTTGTCTTAGGCCTGTTTATTTGCATGGAGTTGGATTCGTAAGAACACATAGTGATATGAGTTCCAATAAAGGATTATTAAAGAGATGACGGATTCAAAATATAAGGTGAAAATATAGATTGAACATGCTTTTTTAAGGTTTGATTTACTAAAATGATGGCTAAGTATTAATTTTCTTGCTCTCCTTAATTTATTTTCAAACAAATTAAGGGGAGCTTATTTGATGGCCATTTATGTTCTTTACCTTTTTCTCTTCAATTTAGCCAGTTTTAAGAGGACATTTTTCAAAATTCCTAAGAAATCATAGACCCTGAACTCGTTTGACTGAGGGAAAATAGGATAAGGAAACAAAGGGGAAAAACTTTCCATGGATAAAATTTCTCTGCTCTCTCTCTCCAAATCCTTGGTTGTGAGTTTTTGTGACAGTCTGTGAAATCATAATTAGGAGGCCCACCTTGGGTATCAAAATGGCATTAAAATCATTATACCCTATGCCTTGTTGTTGGGCCAAATCTGACTCAATTGGGCATGGCCATCCTAGATGGTGTTTTCATACATGATTAAAATAAAAATGAGAATTGAACACTTATTTTACACATGATCAATCTAAGGTAGAACGAACTCCAATTAGAGTAAAATTTGGCATAGCTCCAATTCGCAGGGAGACTATAGTTATTAGTTGCATTTAGAGTCGGGCCAGGATAAATTTATAGACCTAGATTTAGCAAAGTATGATTGAAAGGTTACAGCATGGATTGAGGCTCCTGCATATTAAGGCATGCAGAATCAGTGTCCTTCCATTTTTCCATTAGTTTCAGAAGTCTAAACAATTTCAGCAAGTGCATATGCAGCTTTTGAACTTTGGGAACCATAAATAATTCATGCTTTCACATCATCACACACTGATATTCGTCCAGCTTTAGTCCTTATACTCAATTAACAAGCAACAACAAGGTGGGCCCCACCTATAGGAAATTAAACTTTCATGGTAATGGCTGATTCCCTGCAAACTTTCCTTCTCCAAAAAGTCCAAACAGAGATCCTCTTTCCATTTCCTCTCTCTGTCTCCCTCTCAAATTCTACTTCTTCCTCCTCATTTTATGCAATTTCCTTTCTGGGTTCTCTTCCTTTCATCTAATGTCATTACTTCTGGGTGTTCTTCTTCGTTTTGATTCCTTTCCAGATGGTCCAAAATTGCCCAACACTTGCCAGGAAGAACAGACAATGAGATAAAGAACTACTGGAGAACAAGGGTGCAGAAGCACGCCAACCACCTCAAATGCGACCCCAACACCAAGCAGTTCAAAGACGCCATGCTTCATCTATGGATCCGATTCTGGGCAGCTTCTGCAACTCCTTCTGGCAGCCACCACAACCCCACCACCACCCACCAGAACCTGACCGACGGGCAGGCCTGCCTACCTACCCCGGCGCATTCTAACATGGGTGCAGCCTCTGATTTCAGGGATTCTGATTTCCATGGAAATGAAACTAATCTCCAAACAGCCCAAGTTTCCAGCCTGGAATCCCTGACCAGTCCATCTGGTTATTTCAACCATGAGCATAACTTGGCCTTTGGTGGTGATACATGGGGCAGTACATGGAACATGGAGGAATTTGGATTTTCACAGCAACAGCAATAATGTCTACAGCGAAATTGAAGAGATTTTTTAAAAGATTAGTGGTCATGATATATATATATAGTATGATTTGTCTCTATAATTTGAAAAGATTAGTGGTTATGATATATATAGTATGATTTGTCTCTTTAATTTGGACCATGATGTTCACATTGGGTAGGGGGCAACTTGGGTCCAGCTAAACCACAGCCCACATGAAAACCCAATTCAGGTGGGTCTTGTGTTGGGCTCCAGCATTTGGTATAAAATTTTATACGGGCCTCGGTTCAATAAATATGGGTAATATTAAGGTGAGAACTAATTCTCACACATTAAATGAGAACTTTTTTGTGTGGTTCAATTGTGGGCCCCATTTGGAGATGGGACTGGGGGGATGAAAAGATATATGTGTGACCACCCCAAGTATGAAGTTTGACCACAAACTCATACCCCTAACCCCTTCATCTGTGACCCACAAGTTTAATGACTTCATATTAAAAAAAAAAAATATTAAGCCATCGATCCAACGGGCCAGTCCATTCAAATGTGTGTCAATCATTGGGATTAGTGACTATCAAGGATTCTCTATTGGTTGCTAGGTTTGGATGGGTTGCTAGTTGGGTCTCGCAAAAAAACTCTCTTATAATAGGTGAGAACTAGTTCTCACTTGAATATTTCCAAATAAATATTATGATGAAATACAATATGCTATATACTTATAAACCAAGATTCTATCCAGGATTAATCGGGCCCGAAATTTAGATCTAAGTGCGATTCTAAGGATGTAGACTAGTCAGTTTCGATTTGGGTCAATGGTGAACCTGAACCTAAATCAGTAATAAGAAGATGGAATTGAACCGTTTTTCTAGTTCCGGAACTGAAACGTTGATGAAAAGATAGAATTGGAACCTGTTATGTATATGGGATGGGTTCGGGTCTAGGTAGAGAGTGATATGGAGTAATAAAAAAGAAAAATCTTGTTCGAAAATTAAAGTAATATGTGGGGTCCCTAGTCCATGGGTCAAAACCAAGGTGGGACCAGACCTGAGAACGTTTAAAACACGGGTCAAAAAAGGATCCAGATCCGGACCCATTTACTTATTGAGGCCTAAATATAGGCCCAAATCCAATTTTTAAAGGGTCGAAACCTTCCGATAATTGTACAACCGGGGACTCATTTACATCCGTATGTGATTTGCATGCTAAAACTCAAGGCCCAAACTCAGCCCAAAGCTTAATAGAATAGTAGACCAGTTCTTGACTGGAACCCAGACTCCAATGGACCCTACTGGACTGGAACCCATCTCCAGATCCATTTAACAACCCTCTTATTTGACAAGCTTAATATAAAACATACAAAACCAAGACCAAAAAAATGTTCTTCCTCTTCTTCCTTCATGGGAATGGGATCCCTCCAACTTCCTCTACTTCACCACTCCAACTCCTCTTATCCTTCACTCCCTTCCCATTCTATCAAACCCCTCAAGACCAAAACCCCAGAAGCTCTAAAGAAGCCTTCCTCTATTCCCTCTACAGAACTTGGTCTTCTCCTCCAAACCTGCATAGAAACCAAATCATACCAACAAGGCAAAAGCATCCATTCCCAAATTCTCAAATTGGGATTTGAAAGAAACAGAGATTTGCTCCCTAAGCTCATTAAGTTCTACTCTGTTTGCGGCCGAATCGGGGTTGCCCGGAACCTGTTCGACAGAATTCCCAAGAGAAATCTAAACGTTTTTGTATGGACTTCTTTGATTTCTGGGTACATTGAGAATGGTTTGCCGGGTGACGTTAACAGAATTTTCCTTGAAATGCTTGAACTTGGAGTGAAACCTGATGGGTTCACATTTTCTTCACTGCTTAAAGCTTGTGCTAATTTGGGTTTTCCCCCATTGGTGACTCAGTTGCATTCTATGATTTTGAAATGCGGGTGTGGGTCTTTTTTATCTGTGGAGAATTCTCTTATTCATTTGTATGGCTCCTTGTGTAGGGATGTGGAATCTGTGTGCCGGGTGTTTGATAGAATGTCTTGTAGAGATGTAGTGTCATGGACTTCGATAATTCGGGCATGTTGTTCTTTGGAGAAATATGGGGTGTCGATGGAGTTGTTTTCTAGGATGCAGTTTGATGAAGGTATAAAACCCAATGAATTGACAGTGGTGTCTGTGTTGCCTGCTTGTGGGTTCTTCTCTTCTTTGAGAAGAGGCCAGGCGTTCCATGCTTATGTTATTCGAAATGGGTTTAGCATGAATGTGATTGTTGGTGCCTCTCTTGTTTCCATGTATTCTCATTGTGGACATCCTGCTGATGCTTTCCTAGTGTTTGATAGCTTAAAAGAACGGAATATTGTTCTCTGGACTGCAATGATAGAAGGTTACTCAGTCAATGGACGATTTGATTCAGCATTAGAACTGTTTCATGTAATGCAGGATAATGGGATAGAGCCAAATTATGTCACCTTGGTAGTGATCTTATCTGCTTGTAGTCACGGTGGTCTCATTGACGATGGGTGGGACATTGTCAACTCTATGAGGGATAAGTTTGGCATTGAACCTCGAGCTGAGCACTATGCTTGTGTGGTAGATATGTTGGGGAGGGCAGGACAATTTGATGAAGCAGAGAAATTCATCAACACTATGAGTTTGAAACCGAATGGCAGCATATTCGGATCCTTGCTTGGTGCTTGTGGGGTGTATGGTAATGTGGATCTTGGCGAGAGACTGGCATCTAGACTTTTTGAACTTGAACCAAACAATGCTGCTAACTATGTTATGCTTTCTAATATATATGCAGCAGTGGGAAGGTGGGATGATGTGGGAAGAATGAGACAGTTGATGGCAGCTAAAGGATTGTCCAAAGATCCTGGGTGTAGTTGGATTGAGACTAAGAACAAGGTCTATGTTTTTGGGGCCCATGACAGATCACATCCTGAATCAGATAACATCTATAGAATGTTAGAGGACTTGAGTGATCGAATCATAAAGGCAGGTTATGTTCCATCCACGAAGTTTGTGTTGCGTGATGTTGAAGAGGATGACAAGAAGAAATTGCTTTGCAGCCATAGTGAGAGGCTTGCTATTGCTTTTGGCTTGATGAAAACTCCTTCTGGGGTGCCAATTAGAATTGCTAAGAATATCCGTGTTTGTGGGGATTGTCATGATGCCATCAAGCTTATATCCAAAGTAACTTCACGTGAATTGATAATCAGAGACACAATTCGGTTTCATCATTTTTGTCAAGGAAATTGTTCATGTGGAGATTATTGGTGATCAAAACTGATGAATGGCGAATTATCTTGTTCAAGTTGTGAAAAGGAGAATCACTTTTCCATTTTTGAGCCAGATAATTTGGTTACATCTTCAGTTGGCCATACTGATTCATGGGCCCTGCAGACCACTGCTTAGTAATGAGTTGCCATCTAGAGATCTAATGTTTGAAGATTCCAGTATTATGAAAAGCAGAATCTCAACACTAGGCAACATTATTCAGCACTTGATGGGAGGATGCATATCGATAAGGAAGCAGGTTATTCTTTTCTCTTTCTTTTCTTAGAAATCGTAGGACTTATACTGTTTCAAACTTTCAATATTCTACTCGTATTCGCACCCAAATATGCATCTATAATTTATACAGTTAGTTTTTATCTTCATATATATATTCTTTACATGTCACCTAATTGTAAAAATTTTATAAGTTATATATTTTAAAATATAATTGCACAAATTGTGCTCAACATACCCTAATTTCCTGGAATTGGCTGCAGCAGATGAAGATAAATGAATAGTTTCATTGACCCAATTAATTTTCAACATTCCAAATACCTGTCCCTAGAAATTCGTTGTAACAATTTTTTTGTTTTTAATTATATCAAGAGGCTGATTTGAGGTGCTCATTCTATCCAACTCACAGAGGATTGGTGGAGTTGCGCAATACCATAGAGGAAGAGAAGCTTTCACACAACAAAAAAAAATTGAATATATTATTCCTCATGCACAACAAAAGCATATAAAGACCCTTGGGCTTTTTCCATATTAAGTCCTTTTAAATGTGATATTTTACCCACACCTTCCTTTTCACTATCAAAAAATAAAATAAAATAAAATAAGAGAGGCTAAAATTTACTTGGTTGACACTGGTATTTCTAAACTCCTATCTTGCAAAACGTGATCCCACTTGTTTTGAACCATCTAACTGACCCGCAATAAATGCAGTTGGTCACGAGTCAGGTAAATCTGACCTACATCTAAATGGGTCAGATTAGGGTTGATACATGACCAACCGGCATGACCTATGACTCCTCATCTTCTCTTCTTTTTTTCTGCTTTGACTCCTCTTCTTTCACTTTTCCTACTCACCCTTCTTACATTTCTTTGTTCCCTCTCTTTCTAAACTATAATACTCAGTAATTAGAGATGAAAACTGGGCGGGGCCACCCAGGCCCAGCACGGCCTGGCTCCCCATTGACCAGAGCGTGGCTCTGCCCATGCCATGCACGGGTTGGGATGGGCCTGGGAGCCATGGCCTGGCCCGGCGAGGCCCACTTTTCATCTCCATTATGAGTGGTGAGAGGACCAATGAACCTTCTCAAATCCTCTATGATATTGATGTAGATCCACATGGATATGAATCCGATGCCAGCTTCAATCTTATATCATCTTTGTTATTGTTGTTATTAACGCTAAAAAAAAAGTGTTCCTCAAAAAATAAATGACAAAGCCTACATTCCTTAGGCACTGCATCTTCTAAATTCTAGTAATGGTGCATGTTTGCCTTCTTTTTTAGCATAAGCTGAAAGTGTTGAAGCCTGCAAAGTGCAAACACACACCAAAAAGGGAACAAGAAAGAAAAGTATGTGAAGAACTGAGTGTAAACCGTTCATAGAATCACCGAACTGTTTGGAGGTCTTAATGAATTAAGGTGGAAATATGCAGAATTGCTCCAATCATGGGGAGTCATCAAATTGAGATAGCAAAGAAATCCATGAATCTGGTATGGACGTTTGACTTTAGAAAAAAAAAAACCTTAGCAAATTGAGAACTACAAGGAAGGGTGGTGGGCCAGCCCGAACTGCCAACCAGGCACGGTCCAGCGCGTCACGATTAGGAGACGTGCCTTAGGGTCGTGCTGGGCGTGGCCCAGTCACGGCTAGGCTCAGTAAAAGCTGGCATGGCCCAGTTTTCATGTCTATCAATATCCCGCGAACATGAGTTAAAAGAGGAAAAGAGCACTTCAAAAAGGTAGGACCCACACTCCACACTGACCCCACCGCCTCCGCCCTTAGCTCCCTCACCCTTTTCCATCCATCACCAATCCTGCTTACCCATTGCCTCCCACAACAGCCCCCACATCGTCATTCTTCTTCTCCTTTCATTTTTCTTCTTCTAAAATGAGAGAGAGGACCCATAAAATCTGCTACAGATTGGGGGGTGGGGCTGGAGATAGGGAAACAAAAGCCCACTTGAAGATTCATGCCTTTCCTTCGCCTTTCTACAAAATAAAAAAGGGAACAAAAAACCCACTAAAAGATTCACGCCTTTCATTTGCTTTTCTACTAAATAAATGCCCAAAATGAAAGGGGGAGTGTTTTTTTTTTTGGGCTTCTCCATAGGGATTTTTATCCATCTTATTGCGTTCAAAAGTTCAAACCCTTAAGCATCTGGTTACCCAAATCAAAATGGGTTGTGCCAGGTTGGGTCGGGTTGACCCACATCTCATGCAAGTTAAGATTCTCTGACCTGTTCTGAAAATGGGTCTGATATGGGTCAGGCGTCAATGATTAGACCCTCTTCATTGTCAACCTGACCCATTTGCTACCCCTACTATCTTATGACTTGGAACACCGACAAGGGTTTTCCCGAACGAATAAAAATAGTTCCTAACAAAACTAGATCAAAGCACATGAAAATCCAGAAACTGACATATTTCATTGCTTTTTGCGCCAATCTCACAACCCAAACATATAGGGTTCAGAATAAGGCGGGATCCTACCACGGTTGCCTTGCCTGCCCGCTTCAAAATTCCCCCAAAACAAAATGCTGGCTGACTAAAGACCTTGGAGAAAGTACAACATTACATAACTGAGGAAAACATGATTTGGATGGACACTCAACTACCTAGACATCATCATTACAAAAGCTGACTTTTGCCCCTAACTGAATAATGTACTTGATCCCTTTTCCAAAGATTGATGGCCCCACTGAAGTTGATGACTTTGATATCTTTGAAATCAGTTTCCAATTTCAAACCTATAGACTTCCGAACTGTACCCTGTTCCCATCCCTTTCCTGTCCCCATATTTTTTTGGGCACCACTTTCCTCCATTGAGCCTCTTCCTCATCTCCAAAATGTCAGCATCATTTCTATGCAGAAGCACCCAGTTTTCATATACTTCCTTCCCTCTCCCAATCTTTCACATCACCACCATCATCCTTGTTGTCGTTGTCATTGTTGTCACCATCATGATCTGATGGATAGTACTTAGAGAAATGGCAGTGAGAATAATCATTATATCTTCTATTTTCTATCTCAACCTTATCTATCTTGAATTCAAGAATATTGATTATTTCTATCTCAACCTTATCTATCTTGAATGCAAGAATATTGATTAATACCTTCACTTTGCCAGGGCTGTAGTGGATGCAAAGTTTTCACCTCACGTGGACGTCCCAATCCAGACATTAAAGAGGTGGGGCCCGTGGGCCCATCAATAAACTGGAAACCCCTAAATTTCACAGTGGCAATCGTGACAACGTCACCTGTCCGTATGCGGGAATGTCCAAAGGAGAAAATTACCCTTTAGAGGATTGTCCTGTTAAGAGCTTATGGAAGCATTACTGGTGATTATGCATTGCAAGAAAGGGCAGGATTATGCATTGCAAGCAAGGGCGGCTGTCTACATAGGAACAGAATTGATTTAAAATTTATATTTATCTGATGGGCTTGACATGTTTCAAATTTATATTTATCTAATGGGCTTGACATGTTTCTATCTCTGTTTGTTGCCGATGCCTCTTGCATGATAAACCAGAAGATTGGTATTCATGGACATCCTCTTTAGATCCAAGTGAGATGAGTATTGATGTAATTTTGTGTACTATTGGAAAAGTGAACATACTATATGCAGAGATTTCATAATTACTGAGTCCACAGTTCTAATTTAGTTATCTTGATTTTGAGTTATGTTATTGGGACATCATATTTAGAATTGTTACATGCACCTAAATTCTGAGTGAGGATTCAAGCTCAATTTTTAATTCAAGCTTTTAGGTTTGTATAATCTCAGTTCACTGCCAAATCTTCTGCATTTTAACCATTCAAAGAAAAAGAAAAAAAAAATTCCTTTTGTATTTGAGGTTAATATTATCTCTTTATTGGATTTGCTATTCATTTTAGGTTTAGGACTTGCGAGTTGGATACCCATTTTTGTTAGTTACGTAGGATATGGTGGTCTAGGTTGGGTAAAAACATGTCCAAATCTGGTTCTTCATAGATAACTGATTCTGTTAATTTGTATCAGTGATTATTAGAAGAGGGGTGCTCGTGGCCCGGTCCCCCAGTATGTCCAAGTAGACTTAATGTTATTAGAATAGGATCTGCTCTCTATACACTGTTTGAAATATGACCTACAATGATTTCTTTTGTTTTCTGTTGTATGTTTTGAATTCCGATAGCTGGGCACTGCTAAAAATTGGCTATATAGAGCCAAACCAGGATATGTGGAGCCCAATTAAGACATGTTAGACCCCAAATTGGGGTATATAAAGCCCAGGTTGACCCATTTGTTTAGGCTTCTCTAAGGAACCATTTCTAAGCCCTTCCTCGTCATAAAATGAGGTGCTTTCCCCACCTATTCATGTCGATCTTTGTTTACTTTTTAATTCCCCTAGTCTGCAGCAAAATTCCACACTAATTAGACATTTATACAGCCGTCCACTGATGGTTAGAACCACATTTTGACATTTCTGTACATACAGTATAGGTGGTGAAATACCTAACCTGTTGGCTATTCTGCACAGAACCAATTCACAGTGATAAACTCCAGCTTGGCTGGCATTTCTCCTCCCTGAAATAGTTCACATCTATTTTTCCCATATTTCTATTCTCCTAATCTTTTTTTATATTGAGGAGAGATGTATGCAGGATAAGAAAAATTCATATACTGTTGTGATTGAAAGACTAGGCTGCCTTAATGGAGAGAGAGACCTGAACCACTCTCTATAAAACATTGAACCAGTCAACTTCGAGAGAGAAATAGGTGATTTTGGCTCTCCAGCTAGAGAAATTTTTGTAGTTCTTCACAACATGCCGCCGCCGTCGCCCCCCCCCCCCCCACCACCCAGCCCCACTCTCCTCCTCCTCTGTTCCCTTCTTTTCTTGTATTGTAATAAGTACTGCACATATACATCTCCACACTGACAATGTAATGGATTTGAAAGACTATCCACACATTACAGGGGAATTGAATGAAGAGGCCAACGATCTGGCAGAAGCAGGTTCGACCATATTGATCACTGTGATTGGAATTGCATTACTTGTGGAACATTCATCTGCTTTTTCTTGATGTAGAGATTTTCTTATCAGTAAGTTTTCTCTTTGCTTCTAAAACTTAATATATATTTGTTACTGTTTATTTGTCACTTGGTGCCTTGGAGCTTTGATGTCTCTGTTGGAAGAAATGGTTTGCAGCATTGTCATCCATAGCACTTCCCATCAAATGACTGAGCTATGGGCTGCGTTGAGTCCATGGTCATCCACAAATACTGTTGATCCATGCATGATTATACTAAGGGCTCTCCACACTATAGGCCCAATAGATGGAGCAGTTATCAGATTGTGCTGCAGGATGGGCAAAGCGGTTACCAATTCCCCTGTATTAAAGCAAGTTGTTGAAGCTCAGAAGAAATAACCAAAAAAAGAAGAATGCAAACTAAATTTCAATTCCACTAAATATAAAACACTCATACATTGTTTTGTAGATGTCATAATACAAAATACAAAATACAAAATACAATTCTCATGTAGCTCTCCACACCAACCATACTATAACTTCTATATACCACAAATGCTACAATCTATGATGCACAGATATACATCAAGGATACACCATGGAATTGGCCAAGACACGAATTTACACAATAAAAATCAAGCATTAGATGCGATACTGGTACATTGCCCTCATAAGATACAAGGCATATATCTACCTTTCAATCAAAATCCTAAGAAGTATCTATGGTGAGACCCTCTACTCAAAATCTTCAATAGTGCAAAAGAACTGCTCTTGTCTTTGGACTTGTTGGCAGAAATATGTGCAGGCACACTGTTGATGTACTTGAATTATGGCATGCTGTTGAAGATATTTGAATTTCAATGAGAGCCCTCTTTTTGTTTCATGTGAGTGTTTTGAAGAGGTTGAGTCTGCTTTCTCCCAGTCTAAGGGAGTATGTAGTCCTCTTGTATTCTGCCCAGGTGAAGGGCCTATATCTACTGGGATTCTGGGGGGTGACCATCTCAGGTAATGGAGAGATCCATGCATGTAGTGGAGGAGCAGCAAAGTACATTGTAGACATCCTGGGCTTGATGGAGTGGGCCATAGCCCTATGTCTTACACTCAAGAATCTCCCATTTGTTAGGGCCTGCACCCACCATCAATTGAAAGTTAACATCAAATTAGTATGTAGTTCTCTTTCAATTCTAGGGATCTTTCCAAATGTAATGTCTCTTAGACTTTTTTTGTTTTAAATTTATAAATTACCTCCTCTATTGATTTGGAAATCTCCCTAAGCCACCTTGAAAAGCAGCCAAATATCAATATATTGGACTGTTTATGAATTCCAACATATTTTATTTAAAACTTAGGGCATTAACTTGAAAAGGGCCCCAAACATGAAATAACTTAACAAGGGTTAGTGCCCTAGCTCTAAGGGTGTTTAAATTTTAACTCCATGACAAAATGCATCTGATCTATTCAATGACTTGAAAATCAGTCCCTGGTATAGTGGTCAAGATGGCTAATTCAGATTAAGAGATTGATAAAGGTGATTATTTGTAATTATAGAAAACAACAAAATGTTCCCATCCATAGTTCAAAAACTTGACTCGCCAAACAAACACAAACACAAACAAAAAAAAAAAAAAACCTTGACTTACAAAAAGTCCTCTTGACTCTATAGGCATGGAGTCAACATGAACACTAGAAATGAGTCCACGTGAGTCTTCCAAAACTCAGTCAAACTTGCCTGAGTGCCGGACTAAAAAAAAAAAGGTTTTTAATTAAGGACATTCATCCATCTAAAATTACTTTTTAGTTCATTTTTTCCTAAAAAATATTAAATTATCCAAATTAGCCTTCATTCAAATAAAATCCACCTCCACTCTCTATATATTGTCTTCCTTTTCTTCACCGGCGTCCTCGAAGTGATTGAGGATAACTTGCATTTAATTTCTACGGCGATGGCTGAATGTGGTGGCAGATGGAACCACATCATGACTTTAAATGAATGGTACTTTTGGTAATTTTAAAAAAATTTGAGAGAAAAAGTCATAAAAAATACCATTAAATGGCCGAACGTCCTTAATTGAAAACTTGCTGTAAAACTTAAGGATTAATTTGAAAAGTTTCGAAACTTACATCTTTTTTTGAAATAAGGTAAAAACTTAAGGTCTTATTTGAAAATCTCCCTTTGAATTATACCATCTCAAATATAGCGGTGTCTATGGCCCTGGTCAAGCCAGGTGAGCCGGCGAGGCATATCCAGCCAGATATAGAAAGACGGGCCTAAATCTAGCCCAAGCTCGCCATGCCTAGCCTACTCAATCGGGCCTGGCCGGGCCGGGCTGGGCTTTTTCTTACTTGTTTTGGCAATTTAAACTATAAGCAATACTTATTCACGCTGGGCCGAGCTACTTTCAGGCTTTGTAACACTTAATCCAGGCTTGGCCTAAATATTAAACTGTACCATATATTAAACCCATGCCGGGCCCTAGTACTAAAACCCAAAACAGGTTGGGCCGGGGCTGGCCCGATCCATGAGCACCCCATACTCAATTGTCGTTGATTCTGAATCGTCAAACTGGTCAAGGAAAACTCCATCAAAATTCTAACTTGGCCTTTCTTCTTTTTCCCATGAAAGACATCCCACTAACAAAGTTGTCTAATCAAATTGGATTTTTGGCCTCCCCAATTTATGATTAGACCCACGAAATGGACGGTTTAATTTTTGTACCCATTACTGAAATTGAAAATCATTTGCTAATCATTTGCTAACCTGTAAGGCATCACCCACATTCACATAGAAAGCAGTTGGATCCGGTGGTATGGGGAGCCAAACACCATCTTCCACTGATATTTGCAGCCCTCCTGCGTCGTTGGATCGCAGAATCGTCAGCATCATTGGATCAGAGTGCTCGCCGAACCCGATCCGGCACCGAGTCGACACGTCCGAGTCACTGCCTTTGTCATTACTGCAGGAAGGGTAGTGATTAATCCTAAACATTGAGTCATTGTCATTGGCCTTGATCAACCTACTTAGAGTCCTTTTATCTTTGATTCTTAGCCCTTCAGACAACAAGTCCAATATCTCACATGCAAGGCCTCTTACTGCTTCAATGTAGGCATTCACCACAAGGCTGCACCACCAAGTGAATAAACAAAATGAAAAGCAAAAAAAAAAAAAGTAAGATACCTTTGTTTGGCATTCATGATTGTTTAGGCATCATTTTCGCACAAAAGTACATGAATGTTTATTGCTAACACCCATAATTATTGATCTACATTATATAAGCTTTATAAAATACTATTCAAGTACTTGGACTTTTGCTTGTTGTCCTTGATGTAAGCTATTTTGGGCTAAGAATAGTAGAGAATTAATATTCACATCTTAAGATAACTTAATCACTTCATAAGTGAAATTAATTTGTTATAGTTCTAATCACACCATGATCAAATCTGACCTAATCTTAATCTAAGATAAACTAATCATTATCATAACATATCCAACCATCTTAATATGAATTATTCTCTATTAATTAAAGAGGATATGAAAGTGCCTCTCTTTTTATAATAACAACAACTTGTTTGGAGAAGTTAGGTGACAGAATGGGAGTTTAGATTACTCAAACCCATAATTGCTTTGCATTTTTCAGTATATAAAACATCATCCAAATACTTGGCATTTTGTTGGCTGTCACTGATGTATTTCAAATTTTCTTACATATTAGGCAAGATTGTTCACACCCACCACTGCTTTGCTTTTTTTCTTAGTATGTATAAACATGTAACAAGTGCTTGGCTTTTTGTTTGTTGTCATTGATGCATTTCAAATTTTAACAAGAATTTAGATTAGTTTAATGATTCATATTTCATTAGAATACACTAATTTTGTTTCTATATGTTGGCTCTAATTATGATTTGGTTTCTTGCCCTTTTTTAAAGTTTAATGATCTATTTTTGCTTTCTAAACAGTGGCTAGGGCCACAATGTTGTGACCCACATGTCCTTACTGCTAGGGTGTGGTGTTTGAATGTTGTCAGTATCTTTTGTGTGTATATATGTACACACACGATTCAATGCTAGAGTTAACCTGGTGATTTGGCTTGTTAAATAGGAACTTTGGCTACATGCTATTTAGAGCTTTATAGTAGAACCTTTTGTGCCAACCCGAGATTAATGGGATAAGATGATGATGATGATGACGACGATGATGATGATGAATGTGCCATTAATTGTTTATAATCATGTCGTCATGACCCATTTGCTCGGTGCCCCAATATAGGTAAAGAATATATTTAGCAACACACCCATAAGAAGTGACTAGTATATATGTTGCTTAATAATCATTTATTATATCAATTGCATCCAATGATCAGTGACGATTCTGATCAGCGTCAGTTTTGGAGAAGAACCTGAAATCGGTAGAATTGCACTAATATCATGATCTCAAAATGACCATTAAGTTTCTTTGTAGTGAAAACAGGTACCCGGCCCATTTTAATTGGTTTTATAAGAAAGTGCAGACAAAAATAGATGTAAAGCGACTCTTAAGTTAGTGATAATTAGGAAATATTGCTATTCATCACCTAACATGGCCAAAAATCAGCTTATTAATGATGATCATGAGAGAGATAGAAAAGGGTCACAAAATACATATAAGGAGAGAGAGAGAGAGTCACTAATAAATAAGTTAAATTTTAAGTTTATCAAAACAAGAGAGATAGAGAGGGGGTCATAAAATATGGTATATAATTTGAATATTTGAAGTAAATAGAGAGAGAGAGAGAAGGGCTCACAAAATAAGGTGTATTTTTGTGAAGTGTAAGAAAAACAGGAGTCACAAAATAAGTGAAGTATTAAGTTTATAAAATAAGAGGTATATTGTGAAGTGCAGAGAGTGTCACAAAATATGAGGTATATTGTGAAGTGTAACAAAAACAAAATAGAGCCACAAAATAAGAGGTATATGTGAAGTGTAACGAGAGAGAGAGAGAGAGAGAGAGAGAGAGAGAGAGAGAGAGAGAGAGAGAGAGAGAGAGAAGGGCTCACAAAATAAGGAGTATTTTTGTAACTAACAAAAAAGGAGGATAAGAAAATAAAGTATTTGTGAAGTGTAAGAAAAACAAGAGTCACAAAATAAGTTAAGTTATAAGTTTATAAAATAAGAGGTATATTGTGAAGTGCAGAGAGAGTGTCACAAATTATGAGGTATATTGTGAAGTGTAACAAAAACAAAATAGAGCCACAAAATTAGAGGTATATGTGAAGTGTAACGAGAGAGAGAGAGAGAGAGAGAGAGAGAGAGAGAGAGAGAGAGAGAGAGAAGGGCTCATAAAATAAGGTGTATTTTTGTAACTAACAAAAAAGGAGGATAAGAAAATAAAGTATTTGTGAAGTGTAAGAAAAACAAGAGTCACAAAATAAGTTAAGTTATAAGTTTATAAAATAAGAGGTATATTGTGAAGTGCAGAGAGAGTGTCACAAATTATGAGGTATATTGTGAAGTGTAACAAAAACAAAATAGAGCCACAAAATTAGAGGTATATGTGAAGTGTAACGAGAGAGAGAGAGAGAGAGAGAGAGAGAGAGAGAGAGAGAGAGAGAGAGAGAGAGAGAGAGGAAACGAGAGGGGGGGAGGTTTGAACAAAAATCAAGGTCAGTTTTAAGTGTAAGAAGAAAAGAAAACTAGGGAATTATTTTGCTTCAAGTGTAATTAACTATACCAAAAGCTCACGGGGTCTCTGCAAATTGCCTTGGATCTCTGAGCTATGGAGAGTGGATTGGTGGGTAGGAGCAGGTACTCAATCTCACCCATGTCACCGTTGAATCCAATATTCTTGTTCCCATAACCAAGAGGATCTGGTGGTCCTGCTCTTTGCTTCTCGGAAGCCGGCCTCCCAAAGAAGTGGTGCGCCTCCTCTTCCATTCTCCTTATCACATCCTTTGGGACTCCATGGTTTATCAGTTTGAAGAACCCATACTCTTCGCATGCTCTTACTACAGCTTCCATCACCTGACCTTTCTTCAAAGAGAGATCGATGACCGGAACTCCGATGGACTGGATCTTGTCACATCCAACTGGGGTAGGAGAAGCTACCACCATGTCTACTATTGTTGCCTTACTACAAAGGGAGATAGATAGATAGATAGATAGATTGATAGATAGAGAGGGAAGTAAAAGATGTATAGATAGATAGATAGAGAGGGAAGTAAAAGATGTATGGGTTTTGTAGGTTGTTAAAAACTTGTTATACTGTGGAAAGAATGTGTGAAGAGGGAGGGAGAGAAAGTTGGAAATGATGTGAGTATATATAAGCTTTAAAGAGTCGTGCAGCCATAGCCATTCCTCAAAATGCAGCACAAAGTACACTGACTATGTCACTTATTTGAGGTGTCTACTAAAATATCCCAATCATTATCGTCGTCATTATTTATGATTATCACTGATTATCATTGTTTTTAAAAACAAGTTGAAGATTATAGATCAATCCCTGATGAAGGTTGGAATGCTTGCACATTTCATGGAATCATCACCAAAAGAAAACTAAACTACATTGAGGATACTCAATTCCAGTACTTTTTTCCTCCTATGAGAATTTCGAGTAAGATCAACATAGGATTTTCAATCTCTATCATCTCCAAAGTAGGACTTTTTAACTAAACCGAGAGACCAAAAATCCTACACAGCAGTGCAAAATTTCATGAAATAAAGTCTCAATTTCAACTTTTATATGTTTCATATGTTTTTACTCTCTTTCTGTCTCCTCTCTTTGCTCTCCAAATGCCAGCCATTCGATGAGAGAAATGAAATCAGCAACTGAAAAAAGAGGATTATCGTAAATGACTCAAATCAATAAAAATTCATTCTATAACAGGAGGCATGTAATGAAGTTTTTTTTTTTTTTTTTAATCTACAACCCCCTCTTTAGCTAGTAGTAGGGGTCCTCAAGGGCCAGGCAGGTCCGGGCCCAACATGATCAGGCTGCATTTCTAGGCTCATGAAATGGGCTAGCTAGTACTCTTCTCATTTTATATCGAATGAGCTGGGCTTAGGCCTTTGTCTGCGTAGGGGCCTGGCCCAACATGACGCATGAACACCACAAATTGGTGGGATTAGTGGAGCCCACAAACATACAGTGTCCCATTTTTTCTCTCATCATCATCATCATTGTAGGTAAGCAAGGAGTCCATGATTGTGGACCTTCGAATTTTGCATAAGCTAGGAAGGCTTAAAAAGCAGTCAATTGAAATGATAACTGGGGATGAGAAATTAGGAGAATGAAAGAAGATTTTATTATAAATCTTGCCCAAGAAAGAGACTGAAAGGGAATTTAATTCTCTAAATAAATGGACAAGTAATGCTTGAGAAGGCCCTTTCTGGACTTTATATTCATTAGTTCCCTTCATTAGCAGCAAATTGGGTCAATTCTTCCCCCAATGCTAAGGTGGAAGATTTTCACCTACAGCCAGACTGCATGTGTGTATGCAGTGCTGCTCATGGGGCCCACTTGGATGAATTCTTATCATTTGGGGTGGGATGGATAGAAAGGCCTCTTTATGGATTACAATCTTGAAGGAATTGGGCCCGTCAGATTATCCTAGCCCATGATTTAACGGCCTAAGATTTTAATGGTCTTTTTCCATAGAATGTTTTTTAAAAATCAATCCAATAATGAGTAAAGTTTTTGTCGACATAAAACTGGAACTGATTGCAAATCATTGGGAGGATAAGAGTGTGAAAGGAGACTTGCATTGGGCCTCATAGAACTGAACTACACATGCAGTTCGATCATAAGAGAGAATTCTCAGTGCTTTCGAATATCATTTTTTTATCAAAGTGATATTCACCATTAGATTGAAACAACAACTTATTCGTACAATCACAATGAGTTTATGAGTAAGTGATTAGTTCATTTTGCTTTGTTGAAAGTTTTATTTCAATTCAACAGTAAGTATTACTCGAATAGGCATGAAATTACAAGAAAAAATTGAGTTACCATGGTCATAAACTTTTTAAAATGTTTGTGCCACTATTCTCATGATCATCAATCGACTTGATCGAATTCTTTTGGGAGGTGAACTTCAACCCTCACCCATTAGATTTTACAGAAGAGAATTTTTTCAACCATCAGGCCTTTTTTTTTTTTTTTTTGGCCAAGGTACAGATCATGGGCCTTAGAAAAGAGCCCAAGTCAAGACCAATCCAGGTCAGGCTCAGTCTGGCTCAGCTCATGAGTTTCCCTACTTGTGGTCTCTTGAAATCCTTCTTCTACATCATGCAATTGCAGTCAATTCAAGATCCATAACAAAGATCTGGTTCCGGATCCGAATCCTAAAAATATCTGGACCTAAATCCGTATGAGAAACTTCAGGTATTTCTTGCAGATGTTTAAAGAAATATAGCAAGCATTTGAGAGATCAGTAGCTAATAATCACTATCAGAACTTAGAAAACCACTTGTAAGCGGGGCAATGGCTCGGGTTGGTTCAGGTTTGGATCTGGTTGGGCACAAACGGTAACATGTATAGGCTCAACCGGAACACAATCTATTGTTAACCGGTTGAAGATGCCAACCTCGAACCCTTAGCTAAGAGGTTGGGTTCATTTTGGGTTTGCGGGTTATAGTGTAATTATTGTGTGGGTCAAGTTTAGATCATGTTAGTAGGTTGAATAATAAGAATGGACTCAACCAACGACCCTACCTACTTATTAATTGAGTCAGAAGTAAATACTCGAAACGCTGAATAGCTGGGCTGGGTTCACTAGGTTGGTGGGTTGGGTCAGGAATTTCTACCCACAGTAACAAGACCTGCTGCCATTGTACTTAACTCCTATCTCCTAAAACCCATAATTTGTTTTATGAAAGAGACCCATATCCTATAAAATAAAAAAATAAAAAAAAATGTCATCAACTTTCTTCCTTTTTCTTCTATTGGTGGGTAAACAACCTTTGGATCCTAACCAACAGCTAGAACCCATATATAATCAACAACATTTCTTTTTCTCTAATCAAGATACTTATCTTAAAATATATCACAATTCCATTCTTACTCATCCTTGATTTTTATATACTAATATGGTTTGAGAAGGAGATTTGGTGTTCCTAATCCCATATCCCATGTATGTATGTTGTTGACTTATTACAATCTCTTGAATGGACAAGAAACTGACTTGTTTTTTTGTTGAGGGCCGGCTAAAAAAAATGCTTGCATTTCATATTACAAACCAAGATTTAAGGGATAATCTTACCAAAGAACTAAATTATTTTCATCTAATGGGGCTGCCCAACCCAAAACTAATGGGCCACACCCACATAGGAAAGAGTTTGGTCAACAGTAACCAGTTTGTGTTAAAGCTGTAAACAAATGGGTTGCAAGTCTGGGTCCATGGTATAGGTGGGCCAAGCTTCATTACTAATCAATACATGTACTAGACCCAAACCCGGACCCAATGGACTCAAAAGTCTCAAACCCAGTTAATTTATGCAACTATCATTGAATACATTATTGCATACATTTTTATATAATGTGCATACAATAATAGACTATGTGTATTTAATACATAAATAAGTATACAATGGGTCACCTTCTCCTAAGAGATACCTCTCATGGATATATAGTGTAATTGATAACTCTAAACCCCTTAGAGATCCACTTGGGCGCATGCCAATCATGGGATGGTAGTACAATGGAAATGTCTCCTTGTGAATATGATTGCGGCAAAAATCATCTCAATCAGATCAATAAAACCATAGAACTAGGTGCCTTAATGTTTAATTGATTCTTAATTAAGTTGCATCTTTTTTTTTCTATGAGATTTCATCCAACGGTGAGTATAATTCCTCTTAGTGTCAAATTAAGGTGAGCGTCAATTCATGAAGGATTAGTTTGTGTGAGGGGGGTTAGATTTATTCTGGTCACATGTAGTAATAAAAGAGTTACCTCTCAGGAGTCTACTGCAAGGTACCTATTAGCAGCATGTGAGACCTGTATACATATATAATATATAATGGGCATTTCAGTGCTGGTCTGGACTTGATCAGGACCATAAAAATGGTCCATGCCCAGATTTTGTAGGTTGGGTCAATCCGGTAACTGTACTCAGGCCCCATTTATAGCTTGTTTAGATTGAAGAAAAAAATCCAGTGTTTAGGGATACTCCATGAGTCAGAATTACTTGATGATCTGATAAGGGATGGCAATGGGTAGGGTTCAATGGTTCATCCAACCCAATTTTCTCCTAATTAGGGTGGATTTGGTAATAGTTTGACTAGTTCAAGGCTTCCAACCATTCAACGTTGGGTAAGTGATCAGGACCACGGTTCCCTCTCTTTCGGAGCTAGAGGTCCTGGTATCGATATCCGGTTCACCCCTCTTCAAGAACTGAATGTTGAGTCCACTAGTGTTACCACCTGGGGGCTATAGGAGTTTTACCTAGCTTCTCTCTGGGTCCGGAGGGATTAGTTCAGCCCAAAGGGTTGGGAATCCTCCTTTAGCAAAAAAAAAAGCATTTATGTCCTGTTTACATATATACTTATTAAGAAGATTTTTTAGAAAAAAAATTTTAGAATGCTTTATGTTTCTTTTAAAGATCAAATTAGACTCAACCTGGGGTGGGGTGATTCTAATCCTAATTGACTGTGGACCCAACCAGCCCAAGAGTCAAAATCAATGGACAGGAAATAATATTAATTAATCAAGGTATGTATAAAAACTTAAAGGTTAGTTTCATTAGATAATTGTTAGGAGTGTAGGCATTGAAGTTATATGCTTATGCTGATTATCAGATGTTACAAGTCAACATACTTTATATGCACACATACAAATATTTATTGTACTCGAAAGTTTGATGCAAATGGTTCATCCACTACAAGTTTCAAAAGATTTCTTGTAACAAATCCCTACTTCATCAAACATAAGAAATCATTAGAAACTTGAGGTAGATGAGCCACTTAGATGATACTATATGTCAAGCAATAGTATTTTTTATGATTTTTTCAAGGCATGTAATTGTTATGTGAAACATATAGGTTTTGTAAATAAATTATGGATTTAGATGGGAGGATAAGGATTGATAAGCCACTTAGTCAAAATTGATGTAATTGATGGCAAAGCAAGCTCTATACATTAAGGCTATTGATCGTATGAAAAATATTTACCATTATCATCTTAGCTTTATCCTATTGATCTAAGATAGCTTAACATGTTCAACAGAAGTCCACAAACAAAGATTAACCTCTAATAAAATTGATTAAGATCATGCAAGATGAACAACCATAAAAATACCAACACTTTTTTTTTTTTTTTGGTGTTTCATGATTTTCATATATGAAAGTTATTCATACAAGTGCATACCCAAAATATATTAATACATGATAAGATACAATTAAAATTCAAAAATAAACTCAAAATGAATTATGATCTATCAAGTATATGAGGCACATTTGGTTGGCGATAAGGGGAATTGTGGTGACCCCCAATCAACTTTATGTTCAATATATCTCTTCATATCTAAATTAGAGATCATTGACAAGGTCTTACCCTCCAGTTCAGCAAGTAGTTTTCTTATCTATGCAGCAAACTAAAGGGACATTAGTTTTTTACCCACCAAAAAAAAAGGCAGGGTTGCTTGGAGGAGTTTCTTATGAGAATTCCATATGTTGGAAATCTTTCATAGCTATATCAATTGTTCTCCTCCAACATTTGGAATTCACGCTTTATTTAGTAAGATTGTAAGATTAAAAAAAGAATCATGGACGGTCACTTTTGGCTTATAAAATTTTCTAAATTTGAGCTTCCAAGATGTTGGGGTCTACTAAGCATTTATAAATCCAACTAGGGGACAGTATTTGGGAAATCAAATTTGCCCCAATAAGAAATCTTAGAAACTGCGCAAGCTTTGACCAGAATTCCATGTTTTGAATTCCAGCTAAGGTGTCTATTGAGCATTTGAGATTCCCTTCCATGAATCCAACATCTGAAATGTCACTTTTGCCCTCTAAAATTCTACAAATGTCAGCTTCTTAATGCACTTGAGCATTTCATAACCCTTAGAAGAAGACGGCATTCGGAGAATTTATAATTATCCAACATAATAAGAATTCCCACACCCTTAGCCCTATCACATATATCATTACCAAGAGTCAAATCCATTTTTCGAGTACGCAAAATATATCAATATTCTCTAGTGGGGCCCACTTATTAAAATCCGAGCTACTCAAAATAAGTATTCTCTTCTTGTATGAGTTCTTAGTAAATTTTATGTTAGGAGTTGGGCTCACTGTCATATTGATCATATATTTCAAAAAATTATTAAGATATATGTAAGTTTCACAAGTTTTATATACAATCAATCGATGGTGGACACAACTAAACTGAGCCATTACAAGATGAAGGCATTTATCTTTAAGACGGTTTAGATTTTTCAAAGATGGCTACTGGGATTTTTGAGCAGAAAGGATCCGGATGTATTCTTATCCTATATGAGAGGCATATAGCTGTATTTAGATGAGAGAGAGAGAGAGAGAGAGAGAGATACTTTGATTTTTGATTGAAAAGGATCCGGATGTATTCTTCTCCTATATGAGAGGCATATAGCTGTATTTAGATGAGAGAGAGGGGGGGTGTTTTATTATTGTTTATGGTGGGGTACAAGATTAGACTGAGACCCTTTTTTATGGAACTATAATCTTACCATATACATTTCAATCATTCTGGGGTCTTTTTCAATGGTCTTAATAAAGGAAGAGGGGGCTATGGTGAGCCAACCAAATAAAAAGTTATTAATGTGGAACTCCCTCTTAATATATTGGGTGGAATGGGTTAATGGGTTTGGTTGGGAAGCTATTTGGAATGGGATTTCATCTCTAAGAATGCAAACAAAATGGAATTTTATGCTCACCACTTGCACTTGGGAGCTAGGTGGTTAGAAAGCACATGCATCAAAGCCTCCTTCCTGTCCATTAAACAAGCAAATGGAGAGCAGCTAATCATGGACAGGAAAAGAACAAGAGCTAGAGGCCTTCCAGTACAAGAATATATGGGCCTTGGAATGGACACAAGGAGAGTAAGATTGCATGATACAATAGCTCTGATACAACAACACCATGACAAGGGCTTCCTTGGGGAGGAGATGGGACAAGAGAGGCAAGTCATGCACCCGTGTGGGTGTTTTCCAGCCTATGGATCTTTGCATGAGGCCAAGAGCATGTCAAATCAATGGTTGAGATTGGGGGGCATATTGGCAGTACGTGTGGTTCCTTTATGTTGCCAATCTTTGTCTTAGAATGTCTTGTTTCTTTGTATTTGACTAATTCCCCTTCAAAAATGTGTTTCCTAGGGAAGAATTTTTTAATTTTTTTTACCATGTAAGATTTGCAAATGGTCTTGCTAGGGCTGCATCAATCACGCCAAATAGCATGAAGACAAATGTCTAATTATCAGATGATCTCAATTCTCAACTCTTAATTTAAGAATTTCCTAAAAAGTATTGAGGGGCGGATGTTTTGTAACCCCTACCAAGAATTCTAGCTGTTGAGAGATTCTAACAGAATATAAATGTCGAACTCCCTTATATGATTTGTGAGTTTCTAGAATCTAGCATTATGGATTAGCACCTTTTAGCTTACAAAAATGTCCAAATTCTAGCTGAAGTATTGAGCGTTTTTTAATCCAATTGGGGGGACAACATTGGGAAATCAAGTATCATGCACCCAACAGGAATTATCAAATATCCTGCAAACAAGCAAGCCCTAAGATTAAAGTGCTGACTTAAAGGGTTAGACACAAAATCAGTGTAATCACATGATCCCAGCTTATATATGATTTGAAGACACCATGAAAAATATGTTAAAAATACTTAAGAATGAGCACATAAGAGGAAACTTAGGAATAATTCTCCTCTAACAGAAAAAAAAAAAATAGGAGTCTAGTTTGAGATGTTGGGCATGCGTACAAAACTTTGTTGGGCATGCAGTGGAAGCCTGCATTGACACACAACTTCCATGTATTCACAAATTCAATGAATCAATCATAAGAACACACAGTAAGTTTATGTAGCTGGCAATATGCCAACGTCAGCGAAAAAAGAAAACACATGTCTATATCATTTGCTCTAATAAAGTCCTAGTACAAATCGACCAAAATACTCTCAAAGCTCTAAGAAAGCCCTAGTATAGATGAACCGATTCAATTAACCAGACACAACCCATCAAAGTTTAGAAAAGAATTTTGCATTATGCACCAAAGGAATACAAGTTCTTCACACAAAAGAAAGACAAATTAAGACCTTGAATAAAATGGGGGAGTAAATTCATGATAGATTTTGGAGCTTTTGACACTTGAGAGCATAGTCTTACTCAGGTTGAGTACAAAAGCAGAACCTACACAACCAACCAAAATACATGGACAAGCCTTTGATATTTATCAATCCATTGATGACATAGTTATCACAATAAAAAGAAAGAAAAATCTTGAGGTTCGTAATCAGTAACTCTTTTGCGGGGCACACCTTGATGGATGCTAATCACGGGGTTAGGGTGGGTTGGTGTTTTTTTTTTTTTTTTTACCCCAGCCTAAGGAGTTGGGACCCATAAGAGCCCACACAAGTGGGAAGTGGGAAGTGAAGCCCACAAAGTGGGAAGAGAAGGATTAATTAAAGATGAAAGTTGTTTATATGAATTAAAGAAGGATCAAATATCAGTAGGATCTAATATCATAACAATGAGTGTAAGGACTCAAAAGTTTAACAGTTTTGTAACTACAATCGTTAGATCTCCATTTGGGTGGGTCAGTATTGTGCCACTCCAAGCTTGGTTTAAAGTTGCATGTGCATAAGCATAAGTTTGGGCTCACATTTATCTACCTGGATGGTCTGTTAATTAACAAATATGTTGAGTTTGGTTGAGTCCGTTCTTACTATGACCAGACAACCAAGCCCAAATTCAACCCAACCCAACTAATTGCACTATGAGCTGTCAACCCAACCTAAAACCAATATGTTAATTGATGGTCCAGGTTGACCCTTTTAAATTCTGAGTTGGGTTAAGGTTGATATTTTCAATCTGATAAATGGGTCTTGCTTAAATTGAGCAAATACATGTTATCCACAATGTTCAGTCTAATCTGACCAAGCCCATTGCCAACCCTAGCCCAGTGGCCTCTATCACTCTAGTCAGAGTGAGTTTTGACCATCTGATTCATGGAGTGTAATATGTGATTGAATGGTTTGAAACTGGCAACCACCCAACTGTTAATTAGAGGGTACAAGCAAATCCACCTAATATCCCTCAAAGGTTTAACCACATCTCATGGTTAACAAACAAATGGTTAACACATGATTAAAATAATGTGTGATGAAACAGAAGTGGATGGTGGATGGTTATGATCTTTCAATCTTGGATGCCTTAGTGCCTGTCCCAACCAGGTGGGGCCCATCGTATCGACCCTCTAAATCCCTGAATTCTGAGTCGATTTGCGCTAATTACATGGATATAAGGGCATTATTTGCTTGTGAATAGCTTGTGGACTAGTGTGTTGTTTTATCTTTCATGACTTGTTAAGCTTAGTTTGTAAATAAAATCTTACTGAACTTTCATAAATTGAGAATATATTAGAATGGACTAGTGGGTTGAAAGGCCCAGCTCGCGTTTGTCAGGGCCTGGTCATCACATTCAAGACTCAAGAAAATGGATGGGCTAATATTGCCTAGCCAAAACAATGATAAAAACTCCTGTAGGGATGAAAATGCATGCATGGGTCGACCCTAAATACCCAATTGCCTGATCGACCCAATTTGGACAAAGTCGGTTACAAATCTGGTCCATGGACCCATTTTAAATTCATGTCCGACTCTATTTTATTGGATATGATGATATTTAGAGCCAAGCCCAATCCATAAGGTAACCTGGTGCCCTCTGTTACTGAACCAGCCGGGTTAGCTCCAAGTTCAGAAATGGGTCCTAGATTGGGTTCGGGCTTAGAATTCAGCCGTTCGAGCCTTTACCTTAACTGCTGTCGGGTCTGACTTTAGGTCCATGTAATTATCTTGATCAAGTACAACTACGCCATGGCCCAGCCCAATTGCCACTATTTCTATCTACTGATAGTTGTCCATACTGTGGGCTTGGGCTTAGGTCTATAGCTTGAGATTGAGACCACTTTAGCCCCTTCTCATCTGTACCATGGACCTGATCAGCCATGGTACAATAGGGAAGAAAATGGGTTCAGTCAATTTACCCTAACCCAAGCCCAGATCACTAACCAGAAACCGGATCTAACTCAGGTCCAGGTGCCATGAACCTGAACAAAGGGCCTGGATCAGGACCAAATCATCAGGCACAAATCATGACCCAAATAGCTATATATTTAAATAATGTTAAGTTTATACAGATCCACATGCCTTCTAATATTTACAAACACACCTCTGGTTTTGGTTTTGCATAAACCAACAATATCACTCAACCACCTTGAGTGACCATCAAGCTTGTGGTTTTTTGTTATGTAGATCAAGCCAACTAATATTTTTAAAAAGACAATATTCCTTCATCTTACTGTCACTGTTTTATAAATACTTATTGACTGAATTAGAATAAGTCAAAATCTAAATACAAAATTAGCATCTTTATCCCTAAAGTAACTTTAATTGAGGTACCACTTTACCCTAATAAAATAAAATAAAATAGAAACTAGAGTTACCAAGTTATGTGGATGCTAAATGTGGTTTAGTGATTTCTAAAGAAAACTCATTGGAAGTGGTCAAAAGTTTGTTTTTTCTCGGCCATTGACCACAAGTCAAAGTGACTAACTAATATTGTTGAGGGAGTATAGATGGTTGGCACTTTTTTTTAACCTTGGGACCCCAATACACGAGCAATAGTGATTTTCTATCCAAACCGTCCACAAAAGCAAGAACCCATAATTAAAAGTGCGTACCAAAATTTCTACATGGTCAGCCATGTAGAAGTTCTGTTGGTGAGAATTGCCCTAAATGATTGTATGTAAATTAAAAATAAATGTGGTTATGATTAAATATTAGGAAAGATAGGTGGTTGGATTAAACAATCCATTTAATATAAATATAATATTCAGTTACAACATCAGGTAGTTTGGGTCCTCAGGTATAGAAACTAAGAACCCGAATGCGACCAAAAACAGGCCCAAATATTAGAACCAAGCCCATTTTTCTGTTATGTACCTAACCAATATGCCAAAAGCCCTAGGACTGATGGAACGCATCAAATTAAGTCTTATAACTATTTAGGATCGTAACATTTTCCAATTCAGATCCTAGGGAATTCAAGATTTGGGAACTCGATTTCATCCCTATGCTACAATTCCTAGACCCTAAACCCCAAAATGGTTGTTTCTACAAATTTGCATCTCTAAGGCTGTCTGGATCATTGGAACTTAGTTGCCCTGCGCCCAAATTATCTGTAAATCTAATGACATGTAAACTACATTTACATGTAGCTTCAACAACAAACTAAAACTGGGCCTTGTGATTTCCTTTGGGCCGGAGCCCTTGTTTGGATCGCTGGAACTCGGTTTCCCTGCCCTCAGTTTATCCATAAAGCTAATTACTTATCACTGATTAGTGATTATGAGCAGAGAACAAAACAACTATCACTTTTGGGTAACTTGGGTTTATCTAAATGCATAAACTCTGATTTGAGCCTAAACCAGATTACCTAGGTACAGTCTGTAAGAAGGAAAGGAATGTCCAGCCCAGCTCATATAACGACCCAATAATCTATATAATGCCCTCATGCCCATGTCATCTTAGGAAATCTCATTTATATCAGGTTGGGCCAGTGGATCCTACTAACATGCTATGTGTCCTCTAAACAGAAGCTGAAATCAGCCCCATTTGGATACTCAGTGGATAGACTGTAGAGATTGCACTGCTGGGCCCACCTTTCTATGTTCAGACCCATCAAAAATATTGCTTGGACCAAATAAAATCCAATTAGAGTTGGCCCACTGACAGCTGGATCTCCTGTAAAACATGTGATTCACTCATTTTTGACACTTCATGATTAATTGTGGCTTTTTTTTTTTCTGCTATTGGAGAGGGTTCCTAACCCCATGGACTGGACTAATCCATCCGCGCCAGAGGGAAGCCGGGTAAACTCCCATGTAGCCCAATCTGGTAGTGCAGTTTCGAACCTACAACTTTTGAGTGTAAATCGTGGTCCTACGTCAGCTGAACTACCCCTTGGAATTAATTGTGCCCGTTAGTTGTGATAGATTTGAGGGTGAGTTTAGCTCTGCTTAGAAAAGAAATTAGGTCAATAATAACCTACATAGAAAGCATAGCTTTGAAAAAGGCAGGTCTAATAAAGTGGTGTCCACCTGAGCCAACACAGAAATTTATGAGCTTTGCCCCTTGGAATAAGTGCAATAGGCCCACGCTCAACCTCTTTGCTAGTTTATCAAGTGCCTAAAAATCACATTGACTGGAGTAATATATTCATCATTAGGTCAGTAAATTACATCATCAAAAGAAGTTCATAAGTTTAATGACACCTCTTTACACAATTCAATCATATCAGTGTAGTGTACTACTTAATAGGCACAAGAATCTTGCCAGAATTTTCATTGGATGGTCACACAATGTTGATCAAATCATGCCCGTACATGTAACTGGTTTGAGTAGAAATCTAGAAGATTTACATTTACTTGGTGTTAACAAATATCTGCAGACTAATGCCCAAAAACTAAGTTGATTGGACAATCCTAACCCTTTGTTTGGAGGGGTTTTTTTGTTTTTTCAAACATGTCTATAGTCATTAAATTCTTGCATTGAGTTTTCAATTAGGCAAAATTGGAAAGCATTACTGTTATTTGTTTTCTAAATTGATTTCTCAATTTGTTTTGGCCCTCTAGAAGAAGATTTCTGAAAAAGATGTTGAGAAATAAAAGAAATGGTGATTCTTCATTTTGCTTCTAAGGTATTTTAGGTATAATAATAAAATGTAATACCATGGTAGCGAGAATGGAGTCCCAATATTTTGAAGGTTTGGATTAAAGGCAAAAATAATCTTCAATTATCTCCGATTCATACATGTGATGTTACCGTCAAAAAGCATTTCGGCTACCTAACTGATCGGTGCGCTTTTTGGCGACACACATTTGCGCATCTAGTCATTCCTCATAAATCGTAAGACTCAAACTTGTGACCGCAATTTTACCAAAACCACGAGGCATTAGTAGAGAGAGCGAATACACTCTTCAACAAAACGAAATAGTTCACCACATCAAGGTAATTACATCGGGATTTTGCTATTTATAAGGAGATGTGAACCCAAATTTGGTCAACCAGAAGAACCTTAGCATTCGCAGGCAGTTTTCATAATCCTTCGTAGACTAGCAATTTGGTATAATTGTCCAAGACACTTATGGCAATGGAAATTATTCTGTAGTTACATAGCTTTAAAATTTAGTCATTTCGGTCAAAGACTAACTATTGCAGTAGAGAATCTAACCAAACCACAACAAATGATAGAAATACCGCTCCCTATTGTTTAGCTAAATCCAACTTATGCTACCATATAAAATCTAAAAAGCATTATGACTTGGACTTAGGGTTGCAAACGCTATGATTCTGGATCTGAAACATAGTGGACCCGGACCCCTTTTTAAATAATGATTCCGGATCCGGTTTGGAATTAGAACCTGTTTTGCTGGTTCCGAACCCGATTTCGATAAGAAAACCCGGAACCGGATCTACCAAGAGGACTCGAATTTAGTTTCAAAATATTTTATTTTCTCTTTATTTTTCATTTTTTCTTAAAATAAGCATATCATTTAACTTATAACAGTGCATTAAGTCTACAACATCCAGTATTATACATAAGAATGCCAAAAAAGAGTTAGTTTTAAAGTACAAATTGCAATATCAAAGACTCATATGCTGGGTCCCGGATCAGAACCTATATAGAACCGAAACCGAAGCCGAATCAGTTTATCAATCGGAATCTAAATTAGATTTCAAACCTTGACCTGTTTATGAATCGAAAGCTAAAATAGGTTCTAGACCTGGTTTTTTTGCTGGTCGGAACTTCCGGATAATTGGAGAATTGGATATCCGTTTGCAACTCTACTTGGATTGTCCCTTCTGTAAAACTTTGATCATTCTCTTCCTCTAAATATGTCTAATTAATAATATATGAACTAGAAAGGCATAGACTTGTCCAAACTTAATATTAATAAAAATAAGATAAGATAATAAACATACATAAGATCACATGTGAAAATTACCGGGTTTCACGCATGATGGATGCTATAATTTTCAACGTGAAGCAGTGTTCCTTTAACGAAAGAAAATGTAAAGTAGTCTTTTCATCCCTATTTCCTTAACATGCGAGTGAAAATGATAGGTTGGAATAGGATTGGGAAGACAATGAAGTGGTGGTGGTGGTTGTTCCATTTTTCAGTTAATTGGTCAATTGCAATATGATTATGCCTAAAGAAGTTTTGACCAAAATGAAATAATCTCCAAGAGATCTTAAAGGCTTTGGGGACTAAATAATGAATCCCCTAATAGGCCATATGCCATGTTTACTAGCTTATCTCACCCTACCACATGAAGGGTTAGTCTCCAATTATTAATCCTGTATGAGTATTCCATAATAAATAATATTGTAAAAAGATGAAGAGGATGAGCTCGTCTTAAAATCGATTATATTAGATTTGGGTTATATAGGCTAGAATTATATTATAATTAGGTTTCTTATTTATTGTGTGATTAGGTTGTTTGCCGGAGGAGTGAATAAATTTTCTATTTTGAGTTAATATCTTTTATCATAGTCTAACTCCTCTTTATAAAATAATTACAACAATTTGACAAGATGTATTCTCTAATTTTTTTCCTTGATATCAAAGTCATGGCCAGCAATGAATCCCACGATCAAGCCAACTATGGTTCTAGCAACCAACCATTGTTTACCATAGCCAGTCTCTGTTGTGATAGATTCAAAATTTCCTCGACAACACCATCCAATCATCCACCATAACACATGGTGGGATCATCTCAATCATCAATAGGTGGACACCAATTGCTCCCTCTCTCTCCCTCCCTCTCTTCATTAGATCATTGACTAGGTAAATTCTAAAGGAAGAAGGATTTTAGCTTCTGAGGATGATATGATTGATTAGACATTCAAAAGGAAAGGAAGAAAACCACTAAGATGGAAATCACATGCTAAAATGGGGGACACCTTAAAAAGTATTCAAACTTTGTGATGGAATGACATGATGCTGAGAGACTGTTGAAAAAAGAAATCTAATGGCTAAGGCTTAGGCACAAGACAAATCACCACCAATCTCCATCCAATTAAATTTCTTTTACACACTAGACAAGTTTTAGTGGGCTTCTAGAGCAAAGTAGTCTAAAGAGGAGGCATGAATGTCAATCAAAACCATAGCTTCAAGATTCTCAATGGACCATGTGGACATCATTGAATTTAGGTAAGAATATCAATCACAACAACTTAATTTTATATATCTCACAGTCCCCATGTGGACTCCATCTGATTAGTGTGTTAGATCTCATAGTCCTAAATGCATTGATGACTATCTAACCCATCATTATAATTTGCATATCATTTAAATGAGCACTGATTGAGTGCCATTGGATGATTGATCCAAGCAATTGATGTATACATGTGCTTTTAAGAGTTAGGGGGCCATATCATTGCATGTGTGGTTGGGACAAAGGTTCCTCTTTTGGCTCTACGTGGGGTAAAGCCTTCATACTCCATGAAAGAATTTGGATCCTCTGCTGTCATGAGTGTAGGAATTTTTTCCACAACCACACAACCAGCCAATGGGGAGCATAAGGGATCTAGGTAGGGTTCTTTTGCCCTCCAATTGAACCAACCTACTGTAAACCAACCTAAGATCAAGCTTATAGCCAACAGGTGGCCAAAGGTAAAAGCAATGAAATCATCCATTTCATAGTCATAGATCAGACGTCTTGAAATAAATAACGGATGAGACATTTTGACAAATTAATAAAAGGTCCTACTAGGCAAGCCAATGGACCCCACTTTCATTCCATGTGGCCCATTTTGACTATGGCGAAATTCCTAATGTCATATCATACAGGAGAGTATGGATTTGAAGGTTTGTTTATTTGTAAAACATACTATCCTCAAAATGGTTATTTGTGGGTGAGCCTTTGCCTTCATCCCAATCACATGCCAAGCAATACCATGCCATATGCAAAGTTTGTGTATTTAAATTTAAAAATGAAAAAAAACAAAGTGTGTTATTTATAGAGCATGATAGATCATTAACCTAATCACATCATAATTCTTAAGAAAACCTAATCATATAATAAATCTAATCCATCAATCTAACTTATTCTAGTTCTAATCTCATCATAATCACAAATTTAGTCTAATCCTAATCAAAGATAAGCTCATCCTTGTAATAACATATCCAACATTTTTAGTATTCTCTATTGGGGTGGATGAGAAAGATAAATAGATCTTGGTGATGATTAAAGGTGGACTAAATAGTACTTGGATCATATCATTATAGCCCTTGATTTCAAAGCCTATTAAGGCCTATATATCGTGCATATGTATGTTTTCTTTCTAACTTTATGATCAGCCAAGCAAAGTATGATTCATGTAGCTGACCCTTACATGGTTGGAACAGTGCTTGGATGATGATCCATCATAGTCAAAATAACATTAGCGCTAATTCAAAGACATCATCATTGTGGTGCGACTTCTGTAAAAAGTCTGAAAAAACATGAATGCAGAGAAGCCTGTTTAACATGAGTCCAAACATGAAACCTCTGTCTATAAAACCCTGGTGCATGAGGAAAGAAGAAAGATAATATATATATATATATATAAAGAGAGAGAGAGAGCAAGGCTCTCTTAAGTTCAAGTTTAGGATACAATCTCGTAAGCTCATGTTTGTGAGGCCAACCTTTGGTCCATCCAAATGGAATAAATACATGACCCCTCTAAATTTCACATGTCCACCAACTTTCGATCAGATCTAAATTTACTAGACCGTTGGATCGACTATGTATCGATCTGAATGGACTATTGACCATTAAACTTTTGAGCCCATATAGAGATGATAGAAATCACGGTTGACGCTGATTTTTTGCAAAAAGGAATATCTCAGGGAGTCCTTGAAATCCACCCACCCCCATCCCCATGTGGGTCCCTAGGTATGGCATATGCAGTTGTGCTCACTCCAAAAGTCATTTCAAGGACAATAAGATATCTCTGGCTTGTACTACCCCTCCCCTGCCTCCCACAAATGTAATAAAAGACAGATTAGGTAGCCTCTTGGACTACCTTGGTTGTGCTGCTGGTTCACCACTCTCCATATTGAAATCTAGGACCTAGTCCATGAAATTGCTTGCATCTTTATAATTTCAAATAACCATCAACCTTTTTTTATCTTTCCAAATAGTTGTCTCTGTCATTTAGACAATCTTAATTAGCTACCATTATCAATAGCTAGCGAGAGGTTGGTTTTTTGACAAATGATTAGACCAGCTAAATTTCATTATAAAATGATGAGTATGCCTATAGATCTAAACTTGGTTTGAATTAGAGTAAGTTTTATTGCTGGCTCATGGTTAGGTTGGCTCATGTTTAATGCATAATTTTAAATATAAATACATTCTTATTGTATTAGTTACCGCACAGAATTCAGATACGGGGAATTTATTAAGCTCCTCAAACTGTTTAAAATAAAATGCCCTCCTCCTGTAGGGCAGCATTGGCTAATTAAATTTCACTTCATTAAAGAGCTGAGTCTACAATTAGATTGATTATTTACAGGGGATCCCGACTCCTACTACATAATCGCTATTGATTGTTGGTATCCAAGCTAGCTTATACTGATTGTTGGTGTAATGCTAGAATCACATTTGTATCACCGTTACATAGGAAAGGCTCATACGTGCCAATATAGTTTAACAAGGAATATGGTTGATACCATCGGTATTAAATATCAGTTTTTTGCTTAGCTGATTTATAATTAGTGCTCTATTTGTGCTAACACCCTAAAGTCTAGTCTAAATTAGTCTAGGTTGTACAAAGGAATTCTCACTCCTCTGCAACTCAAGATTTTAAGAAATCCCTTCATAGTTTTTTTACAGTGAACCCTCAATTTTTTTTATTTACATCGTGCCCCGAGGCAAATTTGCTGGGTCCGCCGCTGAATTATTAAACATTATTATATAAAAAATCAAAATTCATGCGGTTGGTCTTGGAAGTTTGCTGAACCTATTATATTAAGAGATGTGGTTATTCGCAAAAGTAAAAAAAAAAAAAGAAAAAAAGAAGAAGAAGAAACATAGGTGATGTCACTTGTCATTGTAAAATAAGATAGGTGTTTCTTTGCAAAATAACCAAAGCTGAAATAATGCATCCCATGTTTGTACGCTCTAAACTTCACGAGGTGACAAGAGAGAGAGAAGCCTTGAGAATATTTACTGTCTACTCATCCATCACCCAAACAACACATAAAACAAGGAAAAACTGATGCCTGCAAGGCATAATTTTCTGCACACGTATAACAACAACATTGCACAAATTACTAGAAAAAGATAGATAACGAGATAGAGAAAGGGGGCGAGAGAGAGATTGAGACTCTTTTTCCACTGCAGCTTTGCTTCTTCTCTTCAGTGATCTAATCTTCTCTTCGTTCCTTTTCCTCCACACATTGCACTCAAAACACCACCATTTGAGAACATGAAGTTTAAAATTAAAAAAAAAAAAAGAAAAAGAAAAGAAAAAACCATATGGGCATGCATGGTTTTGATTAGAAAAAGCTCAGAAGGGATAGACTGAGTGAGAGGAGAAGAGTGGGGTGGGAATGGAGAAAGGGGGAGGACTCTCTCTTAACCATTGTCTTCCAAGAAGACCCACAAGGGAACTGTGTTGTGGGGTCTTGCAAGTTGAAGAAAAGGTCTTACAAGGTCAAGAAGAAAGGAAGGAGGAGGGAGAAGTGTAGGTTTTAGAAAGGGAGATGAAAGAAAGGAGGGAGAGGTGTGTATTGGAAAGAGAAGCTCAGGTAGGATAGGGCCTAACTAGGGTGAAAATAAGCCATCAGCTGTCAAATTACCAAGAAAGTTCTGCTGAAAACAACTGAAACCGTTAGATCCATTGGCAAAGATTCTATCTATGCCAAATATTCCAATCGCAGGGGCGGCAAAGGGGGTGGTGATGGAGATGAACTTGTTCATAGTAGCCTGAAAGAAAGAAAAACACAACATCTTAAGAAGAAATAAGAAGAAGAACCATCTAATTATATGGCTTTATTAAATTTATAAGAAAAAAAAAATTGTGTAGGAGGAGAACAGAGACAACAAATAAAAATCTGTTAGGTTTTATTAATCATGTAAAGAGCTTTCCACGAAAATAAAATTGATTTCAGAGAGAAAATCATTTTTCATATTTCTGTATAGACAGCTTTCAAGGTTTTCATTTTTTTTTTTTAGATGAAGGCAATTCTTGCAATTCTTGCAAAAATCAGATTGATATGGTGGAAGTAGAGACTTGTCTCTGAGTCTTACACAAGAGATAGAAACATAATCTCATGACTCCAAAATATATTTGGCCAAGCCAAAACACTGAACTCAAATTGAATAAAACTTCAATTTTCATATTTTCCTAGAAGATGAAATTCACTTTGGAAAAAAAAAAAACTGTCCCTTAAAATATTTGCTTTCTTCAACATGAAACCTTGTTAAAGGAATCTGAAGTCAGATGGATAAAGGAAATCCATAATATATATATATATATTTAAGCACATGGAAAATTAAGAACAAGAAAATGCAAAAATAAGATTTTCAATTCTTTAACTATCTTCTCCATGTTGAATCCATCTAAATACATAAACATCCAATTTCTTTTTTTTTTAACCCATTAAATATCCAAGGATAAGAAAGTGAAAAAACCAAAAAAAAAAAAAAGGAATACTATGTCAAATCTTCAACAATCTTGTCCCTGTTGAATATGGCTGAGAAATGAGTAGATATAAATAACAAATAAAAAGCTTTACAACAGCATCCACTAAAGAGATGTAGAAAGAGCTCACATGAGAAATCAATCTAAACTTATACCTGCTATACTTCTTGATTCCTGCAATATCTTCTTCCTTGAGACTTGTGAGTGAGATGTGGGAGGAGCTAAGTCCTGGCTATGGGTTATAAAGAGATAGATAGAGAGAGGAGAGAGGAGAGAGGAGAGAGGAGAGAGAAATGTTTATGGGCAAAAGGAATGAAATCGAAAGGTGAGGTCAGCATGAAAGGTCAGCCGGCTTGCCCGACGGACAGTCGGTCAGACCCCCTGCCCGAACTTCTGTTTGTGTGGTTGCATCCGTGCGTCCGGAGGAAAACGGTGACGAAAAGAGACAACGAAAGTGCCTCGATTTCTTCAAGGATTCTTGGGTACTTGATAGCATCATCATGATGGTGGTGGCCCACTGATCCAGTACCATAGAAATGGGGTTACTCTACTACAACAGATTGCCCTTCATCAAAACCTAACAATCTCTTGGAATCTAGATCCTTTGGAGTTCTGGTTTAGGAGCAGTTTGTTTGCATTAATTTACTTACATAATAGAAATGATGCACTTGTATAGTATTTATGCATTGTATATGGGAGTCTCTCTCACCTTGTATGTGTGACTTCGTCTCACCTTGTATTTATAAGTTTTTTTTTTTTTCCGTTAGTAGAGGCAGCGGGCCGGCATACTTTTGGCGACACGTATTTTTTATTTATTTTTTTCGTTGAGTTGTTCCTCTTGGGATTCGAACTCACGACCGATTAGCTCTGATACCATATTAAATTTCTTTAGTTAACCATTTCTACCAAAACCTCAAGGCGTTAGTAGAGGCAGCGGAAATACTTTTCAATATTCCCCCTTTGGTGGAGCCCACTTCCCAATAATCTATAAGGATTTGCCCGGCCTGGCCCTTATCTGAAAAAAAAAAAAAAAAAAAAGAAACTCTAATAATACTTATTTATAGATAACTTATTAGGAAACTTTATTTTTTTACTTGAAGACTATAGTACAAGTGGCAAGTCTAATGACTTATTGCTTAAAAAGCTGTCATCTTTTTTATTTTTATGTAACTCTTCAGTATTAAAAAAAATTATTGACCATTTAAACTCTAAAACGTTTAATTTCTTACATTGAAATTTAATGGTTTTGAAATAATGAAAAAAGATTATATATCATCCGAACCATTTAACGTGGAAATGTGCTTCACAAGTGTAAATTTTACATATGAAATCCTAGTTCATATTATATGGATAAAAGACAAATGTCCTCTTAAGGATATTATTCTCCCATGGAAAAGCTTTCAATTTTATTATTTTATTTTTTTTGGCACTCTCCCATTCAAAGAAGAAAAAAATTTAAAGAAATTTTCTTTTAATTCACAAAAGAAAAAAAACATTTTCTATAAAATAGGTCAAATAACTCTCTTGGAACATTAGATAAATAGAAATTTGCGGAGCATTATACAAACATGATATCCGAATGCATTGGACCATTGGATCGATTGTGGACTCATTTTGAATAGTGAACTAGAACCATTGAAATGTTTATAGTTGGTTAAAACTTTAGACCTTATATTAATTTTAATGGAGACAACTTTATTCTTTACCAGTACACTACAGTGAGATACCCCCTATTTGAACCGAATCCATTGGATTTGCACCAATCCGAATGAATTGGATCCTTGGATCCAAACTTAACTTTCTTTTTGATATAAAGTCGATAAACTTGTGGCCCATTGATTAAGGGATTAGGATGATCTAATGGACTAACAATTTTGAGATATGCTCTTGTGAGAGCATCCATGTGCTTTCTAAGAGAAAAATGCCCTTCTTAGTTGGGCCTACTGAGATGTGTGATAATCACGGAAGTCTATTGGATGGAAAGATATATAAACCTACTTATGTATATATATGTAAAGTTTTGACTCCATAAAATCATCATAATCTTTTGATCCATTGCCCTAAGTTTTAATAATTTAAAGGTATCATTTTATTATGATTTCAATCTAGTGGTGTTAAATTTGGATTTGTGACTATAATTTATGGGGTGTAGTGTGTGTAAAAAGATTAGATTGGCTCAAGGTGAGCCCCATGACCAAAAAAAAAGGGGAGGAAAAGGGGGCATTTTTAAAATAGGGCATTTTGGAGGATTCTCTTATATATTTTTTTCATCTTATCTCACCTCTACATGCTCCTCGCACATTCCAACCACCTAGGTAGCCTATATGCTTGCTTGCACTTACATAAGTGCATCTTACTGTAGCATGACTCATATATTAAGAGTGCCAAATAAATTAATTGAGTGTTATTTATGATGTTTGTCTCCTACTTGATTATTGCATTTTTATCATGTGTTTCACATGTGACTAATCTGATACTTGTCTTGGGGCCTATTTGGCTAATCCGATCTATTTAAAAATTAGTTGTCTGAAATAAAGTTGCAATTTCAGTTAAATCCTTTTACAAATACATTGTTCGGTGTGCATGATTGAATTTTAAGATCAAAGTTAGTTACAGTAATACAAGCACACATATCTTATGGCAATAGTAGTGTAAGCAAAGTAGAAATTATAAAAAAAAAGGCCAATATCTTTCCATAATGGTTTCCTCTTGATCAATGGTCTGGATCATTCAACCATATGCGTCAGATATTAAAAGTCTTATGTGACGTTATCTTTCACATGGGCCGTCGCACTGATGAATGAGGCTATTCAAACATTAGCAGATTTGCATCCGAATATTGTAGGTTCGAAACTGCACTACCACACTGGGGGTATAGGATAATTTACCCGGCTTCCCTCTGGCCACGAAGGGATTAATCTAGTCTAAAGAATTGAGAACCTCAAAAAAAAAAAAAAAACCATTAGCTGGTGAGAACAACTCAGGTAAGGAGCAACGGTTTTCACCTGGCTACTCAAGGTTTTAACTTTGAATACGCCACCTCTTTTCATGAGTGTATACTCTCTTTTTACTTGTGTGGATTTTTTTATCTGCATGTATAGACTATCTTTTCATGTGTTAGTGCAGCTCTCTCTTTGAGTCCCATCCTCCTTGTCCGGGGTAAAAACAGAAAACATTAGCAGGCTGTTTTGTTTTGCTTGTCAACTGAGAGACTGAAGAAACATGTCTTTTAGGGCAATTCCAAGTGGCCATTGCCATCCCCATCTGGCTTCTAGTCTCAAACCAAGTCAATACAAAAACTTGTGCACCTCACACCGTACAAGTGGCACGACCTTTAAACCATGCCTTCTAAATCATGGCCCATCTAAGCATAGTACCTCATAGAAAAATGTATTCCTATGTTAACACGATAGGGACTTTCCTTCTTGTCACCTTGCATTGACCCAATAGCCACTGACCCAGTAAAGCTTCACCTTTGCCAATTAAGTTGCTAATGTCACATACATTAACGTTATGGCCGAGTGGTTAGGACCACAATTCCTTCCTCTTTTGGAGTTAGAGGTTTTGGTATCAACCCCCGGTTCTCTCTTCTTTAGGAATTGAATGTTGAATCCACTAATGCTACCACATTGGGGCCACATGGGTGCTTACCCGACTTCCCTCGGGCCCGAAGGAACCAGCCTATGGAAGCCCTTGATAGCCAAAAGAAAAATGTCACATACACCTCATAATTGGAAAAAAAAAAGTAACTTCATTGAGTTTATAAGTGTTTATAGATCGATTAATAAAATGGTATATATTTGCTTCAATTAGAGTGAAATTTGGAAGAGTGCCCTGTTAAAGAAATCATTTGCAATATCAATGGTTGAATCAACTTCAATAAGTGGGCCATTAGCATGTTTGTGTGGCCATCCTACCCCATCATACGAAGGCAATCTCTCTAGATTAAGCTTTGGTCAGCCAAATAGTAAGTCTCTATCCATCGGATGAAAGGACATCAAAGTAGATGAATGGGGAGGTTTGATTTTGACCACCCATTTCATGGCCCACTTATAATTAGGTGAGGATCTATCTGTTTTAATGGATTCCCTCACACCCCGCCCATTGTGAGAAACAAAGGGCCATAAAAAGTTTCGGATCACTTGCCATTTATCTGCTACAAGGATTAGGACATGTTTCTTTCCTACAATTTCTGACAGGAATTTATTGTGTTTGGATTTTTCTTGATATGTGACATCTTGTCTAATCGCATTTGCAAGTACCATATTTCTTCATAAGCATTTTAAAATCCCAACCACCAGAAAGGTCCCAAATGGCCTTTGAGAATTCAAGATTTTCAAGGCCTTTGCTTTTTTGTAGAGTTTCTATATGTTCAAGTACAAGAGAGCAATTAGGAATTTCACCTTATCAAAGAATTTCAAAATTCTCCATATAGGAATTCAATGAATTCCAGTAAAAAAACACGCCCTTAAAGATGAATCAAAGAACCTGATGATGGAAAAAGATCAAGGGTCCCAAAAAGAGATCTACCAAATATTGACACTCTGGATGCTAAATCGAAGATCAAGAAATAGATGCCTTGGGTCTCAAGTGCTAAACTCTCTCATTCTTTTCCTCAAAACAAGTGCTTTGTGGCAAATCCTATGCAATATATAATGATCCACTTGATAAGATTTATGTGAGATGAGTCACAAGCAATCAAAGGATGTAGTCAAATTGATTAAAAATACTACAATAATTGGGAGATAGAAAGAAATTATCTAATGTCAAAGAAATTATCTAATGTCATGTTCGGCAATCAAATCTTCGGAGATTCCTAACCTCTTGAACCTCTTGAAGATAGCCATTCAATCACATTTCCTTATACAATTCCCCTGTACTTCAATTCTCCTTAATGCACAGTTCTTTCAGCTATTGGATTCATGGCTCCTCTCAGGGGACCCATCCTTGGTATTTACCAAGTTATGATTTAAATATATTTTTAAATACGTTATTATATATAAATATCTCATATTTTAAATATGTTAATATTATCTTACTGGTATTTACATACATTGACATATATAACACTATAGTAACTTTTATAATATGTAATGATCTCCTTATAGACAATTTACCATACCACTATGGGGCCAACTTGAGAAATCATTTAAAAGGGACAATATGGATAAGTGTGCACCACAAATTAGCTTTTTTTTTATTATCTCAAATGGTCATTATTAGGCATCAAATCATAGGTCAGAGTGTGATTAAAAAATTCAACATGGATACAGCTTGAAGTGTCAACTTAAGTCTAACAATGTTAAAAAATAAAAATAAAAAAACTATAAAAAATGGTAAAACTAAGATTTGGTCTAAGTACAAATGGATCATTTTGGTCAGATAGTAACATCATAATTATGTAATAAATAAATAAATTTATTCTGGAAATATGATTTGAAAGTTAAAAATCACAAAGAAATTAAAATTTAAAAAATAATGATTTAGTTTGTGGCAATTCTAAAAGCACAACTACATTTTTTAAGTTTCTAAAATGAAAAGTAGTATTAGTTGAAAGTTTCAAAAATTAATTTGTCTTGTGCTTGTTTTCCAATTTTATTCATTAGGATTTTACTAAAAAAAATCTTATTATATGGGCATTGTACGAAATAGTGCCTCTTAACTCACGCAACACGAAAGTATTCCTCCCGTAGTTACGAGGAGTGACACTAGCGTCACTTAATTAGAGACAAGTGACGCTAGCGTCACTCCCCTCAAGTACTCGTTTATACTGTCCGAATTAGGATACACTATTTCGTGCAACACCCACATAATGGAAATTTTTCAGTAAAATCCTCTTTATTCATTCATCGGTTTTGGAAAAAATTAGCTGATTTGACAGTTAGACCACATAGTTCACACGATTCATCAAAGTTTGATTATTTTAGTTGAATGAAGAACGTCCAGTCAGGCCAATTTCAAAACTCTATACAAGTGACAATTCATAGGTGTAGTGGGTGTTATAGCAAGAATGAGACCATAATTAAGTGGGTTAGTACTGTCTCTAATCATACTTAAGGGAGGGGTACTTAGGCATAATCTACAATAATAGGGATGCAACGAGATGTTCTTCGTATAGATAAGGGTGCAACCCCACTCTTTCCTCATAGTTCATACTTGACCCAACCATGATAGGGTGATTATTGATAAGCTTAAAGGGGTCTATTATTGATGCAGGTGCTAAACAAGGAGTGAAGGCCGTCTCCTCTGAGGAAGTTGAAACGAGCATGTGATTTTTTTGCTAGACCTGTTTGGGAAACTTACGAATATAGTGTAGCGAGGTAAATATTATTTCGGAGAAAGAATAAAATATAAGTGAGTTATGATGGTATTTTATTTTTAATTATTGGGTATGAAATCTTTTTGACTTTTTTATATAAAAAATGAGGAGTTGTTTTCACTACAAGAAATTTAGGCTGTTGCGACGAAATATGATGACGAATTTTTTTTTTGTCTTAAAAGAACACCCAAAGGGGACAAAATATAAATTTTGTCGTCTGTTTTCATTTTTTTTCAAAAGTATAGGAGACGAAAACAAAATTTCGTCTACAAAAATATGGCGCCAACTTGTTTTGTGTTGGCGCCAATTATTTTAGCTCATTAGAAACGAAAATTGTTGTCACAAAATATAAATTTTTTTTGCGACGAACGTAATTCGTCACCAATAAGGATAAGTTATGGAAGACGAACATATTTCATCACCAAAATAAGACGCCAATTTCATTTGCTTTGGCGCGGATTATTTTAGCTCATTGGAGACGAACATTTTTGTCACAAAATATAATTTATTTTTATGACGAACTTAATTCGTCACTAATAAAGATAAGTTATAGAAGACGAAAATATTTTGTCACTAGAATAAGGTGCCAATTTCATTTGCGGGCGCAAATTATTTTAGCTCATTGGAGACGAAAATTTTTGTCACAAAATATAATTTGTTTTTGCGACGAACGTAATTCGTCACCAATAAGGATAAGTTATAGACAACGAACATATTTCGTCACCAAAATAAGACGCCAATTTCATTTGCTTTGGCGTGAATTATTTTAGATCATTGGAGACGAAAATTTTTGTCAAAAAATATAATTTTTTTTTGTGACGAACATAATTCGCCACTATTAAGGATAAGTTATGGAAGACGAAAATATTTGGTCACCAAAATAAGGAGCCAATTTCATTTGCGGTGGCACCAATTTCGTTCGCACTTGAGCCTATTCCTCTCTTACAAGTATTGCTTTGGAAAAGCCTTTAAAATGACTAAAATAGGCCCCCCAAGGCCCTAACGTCCATCCCCCCCCACCCCAATCCAACGCCCCTTTTCCAAAACCCATTTCCCCCTTTATCCTTCCATTTATCCCGGTCTCTCTTTTCCAAAACCCTTTTCCCCCTTTTCCAGAAGAGGAGAGAAGAACCCTTTTCCCCATTTTCCAAAACCCTTTTCCAACATCTCCCACCCATCATCTCAAGCAGTAGCCCCATGGCCCATTGGCCCCCATCAATCATCATCACCCTCCATCAACACACGCAGTGCAGACCCATCCCTGATCAATGATCCCTCTCATCTCTACTTCTCTCAGTCTCTCTCGCCTAGAATTCCCAGACGCACCCACCATCACCAATCACCATCATCTGTGCCCATCATCCTCCATCCAGGAGTCCGCCACCGCCAGGTACACCTACCTCTCTCAGTCTTTGCTACTGTGAGAACTTGGTCCGGACGGTACCCTTAACCACAGGGCGTAGCATGTCACCATGAGCTTCAAACGGTGAGTCTCCGTTAGCCCGCATCAGAAATATTAAAGTCCTGACCTTAGGCTTATAAGTCAAACCCCGTATTAACTTAGCATGAGACTTTTTAAAACCATGCGTCCCCGGAAATCGTAAGAACTCCGAAGTTAAGCGTACTCGGGCGGGAGCAGTATTAGGATGGGTGACCTCCTGGGAAGTCCTCGCGCGTGCACGTGGGCCAAAGCGGACAATTTCATGCTGAATTGGGCGGGGCTATGACAGTTGGTATCAGAGCCGAGGACGACTCTATTTCTAGTGGAGGAGAATGTGAGATCTTGGTCCGGGCGGTACCCTTAACGACTGGGCGTAGCGTATCAATCACGGGCTTCAAACGGCGAGTCTACGATAGCCCGCATCGAAAATATCCAAGTCCTAACCATGGGCTTATAAGTTAAACTATGTATTAACTTAGCATGAGGCTTTTTAAAACCGTGCGGCCCCGAAAATCGTAAGAACTCCGAAGTTAAGCGTGCTCGGGCGGGAGCAGTACTAGGATGGGTGACCTCTTGGGAAGTCCTCGCACGTACACATGGGCCAAAGCGGACAATTTCATGCTAAGTTGGGCGGGGCTGTGACAGTTGGTATCAGAGCTGAGGACGACTCTATTTCTAGTGGGGGAGAATGTGAGATCTTGGTCCAGGCGGTACTCTTAATCACGGGGCATAGCGTGTCAACCACCGGCTTCAAACGATGAGTCTCCGTTAGCCCACATCGGAAATATCCAAGTCTTGACCATGGCTTATAAGTCAAACCCCGTATTAACTTAGCATGAAATCTTCTAAAATCGTGCGGCTCTAAAAATCGTAAGAACTCCGAAGTTAAGAATGCTCGGGCGGGGGCAGTACTAGGATGGGTGACCTCCTGGGAAGTCCTTGAGTTGGGCGGGGTAAATGTGACAAAAAAATTTCGTCTTTATTTCTTATATTTATGATAAAATATTTTTGTCTCTAATTTCTTCCTTTAATGACAAAATATTTTGTCACTAATTACGTACATGTATGTTTCCAACATAGTGTACTGGAGACGAAAAAAAATTACTTGTTTCCAACAGAGTGTATTGGAGACAAAAAAAAAATCGTCACAAATTTATCGTTTTCGATGACGATTTTTTTTTTCGTCTCTAATACCTTTTAGCGACAAGGCTTTGGCAACAAAACGGGTGACGAAAAATTCTCATCTCAATTAATTTTGGTGACGAAATATGTACATTTTGGGTCAAATTTGTGTCGTCCTTAAACCCCAAATTTCTTGTAATGTTTGTCTTTTAGTGGAGAAAGGATGATGCCTTTTTACTTCTTTTTTTTTAAATGACGGGAATTTTGAATTAAAGTGCTTTTGATGTGACTTTTTTTTAGAAATAGGGGCTTTATTTCACTTGTCTCTGTAAGTAGAGTTGCCAAGCAAACCAAACTTTTGGCACTTTACTAACAGGCACTTTACTAACATGGTAAAAGTCAAGTAAAGCCTCATTTTTCCAAACAAGATGTCACATCAAAAGCACTTTAATTTAAAACTCCTTCCATCTTTTTTCAAAAAAAGTCAAAAAACAACCACCTTTGTCTGGTAAAATACAAAAAAAAAAAAAAAAAAAAAAAAAAAACCTCTACTTTTCCCTACAAAAAGTAAAAAAGATTCCATAACAAACAACTAAAAAAATATATTATCATAATCCACTTATATTTTATTCTATCTTCAAAATCAGTTTTACTTCACTTGACTCTATTAGTAGAGTTGCCAGACTGGCCTAGAGACCTCGGTCTATATCTAGCTAGTGTTTATGTTTTATCACTTGTAAGATACTTAGGAGGTGGTGCAAGCTCTTAATAGAGGCGAAGATTGGTTGATTATTAATGCAATTATTCCTCTTGCTTCTTTTTTAGAAGTCTGTCAATTTTGTTTTCATTACAAGGAGGATGATGGGGGTGGCTCACATGTTAGTCAAGTTGAGCTACTCTTTGGATAATGACATTATTTAAGGCGAGGGTTTATTGTGTGCTTTTCTTTTGTTTGTTGTTGTTGTTGTTTTGTTCTTCTTCTTTTCCTTTCTTTCTTTTGAGGAAAAAAGAAAAGTTGATGGGGTAAAAAAAAAAAAACATGAAGGGGTAATGATAAGTGATACCAAACTAAAGCCTTCGATGGATATGGGTCGGGTCAGGTTAGGTTTGTTGCTATTAACAAATATGTAATTTAGTTATAAACCCAATTGAGGTGGGCTGTAGTAACTAAATCTAAACTCACTTAAACTTTCACTTGAGGCCAAATTCTATAAACCAGTACTCTCGTTGTACTTGATAAAATCAGCCCGGATATGTCCTGATAGAAGTTATAGAACCAGTGATCGCTCTTGCGGTGATAAAGGCAAAAAGGATAGATCTCCAAAAACTCAAATTTCTCGATCGGATGTTATTGAAGTGATTATGGTTTTATTAATGGAACAAGAACTGATCTACAAGTTTGATTGTTTTAAACTTTGTTAATAGGGCTGTCAATTGAGCCCTCCTATGAGGGTACTGGCCCGACCTTCTTATTTATCTTATTTATTCATATATATATATATATATATATATATATCTGTGTGTTGGTGCTCGCGCGCATTTATTTGAGCCTATAGATAGGTTTTATTTGAGCATTGTTCTTATATTCATTATTTTGTGTGATTCTTATGTGATATTCATGTGAATAAGTCATGAACATGAATGATTCACTGTGATACTTATTTATTTATTTTACAATGGCTTATCTACATACTAGTCACGGTGTACATGAATTTATTTGAACATATACATGAATTTATTTGAACATGATTCTTATGTGGGTTGTTCATAGCATGAGCTTCTCTTTAGTTATTATGTCTAATGTTCGGCCTCACATTTAAATTCAACTCCAATTGCCCACCTCTTGAATAGCCACTACGTACCTTGAGAAAAAGCACCCTTAAAATCCTAGCGGCATGCAGTAGATAAAATTACTGAGGCAAAATCATAGATCCAGCTCTATCTTTCTTGTTGCATTGTATTGACAATCCCAAGATCAAATAAATGAGGGTTAACATCAAGTTTATACATGGTGTCGAGTGGAGTGTAGGAAAAAAGAAAAAATTAATTTAAATGGCCTTTATGGGCGTTGGCCTGTGTTGGACCCAGCCCATTTATGTCAAGGGTAGTGCTTGGACAACTCTGGCCCTTGCTTGACCCTTTGAGTCTATTGAATTCTTGTAAATTTTCTAGCATGGGGATTCCCGAATCCTCTTTTGTATTTTAGCCTCTAAGAATTTCAACAAAAATAATAGAGGTTGGAATTCTAAGTATCCCAAAGGTAATATGAAACATTTAGGTGACTGATAATTTAAAATGCTAGTAAAGAAACACGTCATTTGCAAACGTAAGGAGACAAGCCACCGCATGATAATGCCCATGAACTCTCAACATACCAAAGTCATGTAAAAAATAATAGTAAAAGAATGAGCCCTTTGACAACATTGGTTGTTAAGGGTACATTTGTGCAAAAGCTATGGAAGAAAAATGCTTTCCGATCAGGGAGGTGAGAAACCCAGATGGTTGCTCAAGGAGACAATAATGTCATGACAAGGCATCGGAAATCTCATATCCTCGAAATTGTCATTATACTAAACAAAAGAGCTAAAGAAATCGGCACCATTTTCACTCCTTTTCCGTGGCAACTTCATCTACATAAGAGCACCAAAAGTCTCTGAAGATGTCTGAGAGGCTTGAATTTAGCGTTGTCCTTAAATCCTTTAATGGAGTTGCCCACCATTGAACTAAAATGGGACACTCAATTGATTGGTGGGATGATTTATGGTTTAGTTAGTGAGCATGGTTTATCCCATGTAGTTTTTACTATTTTTCTTTTCTTTTCTTCTTTCCTTTCTTTTTTTAGGGTTTTACTGAAAAGCTCCTATTAGAGTCACCCGAGACCCGCCCATTTTTTTTTATTCTTCTTCTTCTTTGTTCTTCTTCCTCCCACTCCTTCTACCTCCATCCAACTCCTTCCAATCATCTCTCCCATTATCATCATCCCTCTCTCTGTTATGTCATATTTCTTCAGTGCATCATCCTCGAACCTAGTCATCGAAGGATAAAGTCACTCGCCTTTAACCCAAAACACATCATAGCCCCATCATCCTAGTTGCATAGCCCATAATCAGAACAAAAAGTCTATATGGACCGACTTCAAAGCCCAAATTTCTAACCGATCCCAGCTGGACGCTGAGCTGGACTCCAACTGGGATCTCATTTTGAGGATTGAAATATAAAAAAGATGGAAAGCAAAAAGAAGCCCGCTAAAAATTTTCCATTCGCCTGCCAGAGGATTCGTTTTTTAACGGGATTCATTCTAGACTCTCTCGCGTCTCTCCGTCTTTCTCGCACGACCTTATCTCCCAATCAGCAACTCTCTCTCTCTCTCTCATCGCAGCTCCTCCTTGCTAAAATCGCAGCAGCAGCATCTTCTATCTCTCTTTGCTCGCCCTCGGATCCAACTGGAATCGCAGCGCCTCCTGCTCGCGCATTTGGTACCCCATCACAACAGCAACCACTCCTCAGGTTAGGGGTTTTTTTCGAATCCTTCTCTGTGTAAATTCCAAGTGCTTCGGTTCTGAAAATAATTAGATAAATAATAAGCATGTCAAGTTTGTTTCTTTTTTTGAGGCTATAAATGGGTGATAAATTATTTGCCAAATCATTTTAATTTAGGATCTTTGGAGATTTGATCCCCTTACCTTTTGGATATTTATTTTCATGCATGTCCTTGAAATTGGCTTTCATAAAACTATTGGTGTACTTGGTGTTTGCTTTCATCTCTTTAATCTTTTTCAGATGGAAATGATCTTCTCTTTTTTCTATGAACTTCTAACCACCTGAACAATGCTTGCCAATTCCTTGAAATGGGATCTGTCTTGATTGGGCCTTTTGTATTGACTAGAAGAGTGCCTTTGTCATTTTGGAGTAGAACTCTATTGTGTTTTGAATCCCTTTGGAATTTTTCTGAATCTTTATTTCATGGGATTTGGAATCTTAACTCTTGATCTTTTTCCCACTAGGTACCATTAACTTTTTTGCGTTGCTCTTGTTTCTAGCCTTGTAATTTGCATTGTTTGGCACAGAGTTTTCCATGAACAGTGTGCTCCTTTGTTCCGGTTCCAATAAAAAAAATTGCAGGCCTTGGAAATTGTATTTAACACGACATGAAACAGGAGGTCAGCTGATATTTAGGGTAGATGCTTCACAAATCTACCCATTTATTGGACATTAGAAGTTGAAAATGGTGGGCGCAAGTTAACTCAAAGATCTTTTTTTGTTCCTCCACACAGATGTTTGATGGATGGGTGGGTAGGGGATTGTGATGTTCATGGGCCATTTTGCATTTTTTTTGTTTTTTGACATTTCTCGTCAGACAAAAATTGGAAAATAGTTGTTGGAACAGCTTGACTGCTGGTCAAGGTGTTTTTGATGGGGGAAGATAAAGCAGGGACATTGCATAAAGTAATAGAAATGGAGGGGGGCCTATTTAATTCTTAAGGAATATATAGGTTCCTTGCAACTTACAAAAACTAATACATAAAAGCATTAGTAGCACATTTGCATTAATCTACTCCATCAAGGAAATCTCCTCAAAACTACGAAACAATGCAGAGAATAATAAAACAAGCAATAAGAAAAATACATAAATTAGTTTGAGATCAATATAAGAATACATGAAGATAGACAACGAGAAAAGTAAATAATTAACAGAATACATGGTCACATGTTGATCTCATTCATTGCATATGAAAAATGATTGGAGAATGATCCCTTATTTGTGTTGCCTTTCAATTTTTTTTGGTTATTTTGACCTTCATTCTCCTCACTTGAAATGGGCCTTTGCTCTCTTTCTTCATCTTATTGAAATGTGTCTGTGCATGCCCTTCCTGCTTTTCCATGGAATCTGATCCCATCTTCTTCAAGTGTGTATGTTTGTTTTCATCAATCTATTCTCAACACCTAAATGCTTTATTTGTTTTTAGAAGCATGGAAGAAGATGAATTATCACGTGAATTTGATGGAGACGACAATGAAATTGAAATGTGGACGGTTGGTCAAGAATTAAACAACATTGAGATGGAGAAGCCCTTGGAGGGAGGCGAAAACTTAGAAGAGGTAGTAATGGAACGTCATAGGGGAATGATATTTGGTTCAATTGAAGAAGTACATGAATATTATGCAAAATATGCTAGGCGAATCGGGTTTGCTGTCGCCCAAAAAACCTCAAAAAAAGGATCGGATGGAAAGAAGAGGTTTATTACAATTGCTTGCACTAAGAGTAGAAAGCCAAACCCAAGTGCAAGCAACCCAGTTAAACCCCGTCCAAAATTAAGAACAAATTGTAAAGCAGCATTGAATCTTTCTTTGCAATTCGACGGGAAGTGGCTTCTGAACTTATTTGTGCTTAGCATAACCATGATATGAGTCCGAACAAAGCTCGATATCATAAGAGTAATCGAAAAATTCCACCACATGTGAAGAGGCAACTTGAATTGAATGACAAAGCGGGTATTAGATTGAACAAGATTGAGCGTGATAGAAGTAAGGGGCATGGGAATCTAACATGATTAGCAAAGGATGCACGAAATTACAGGGATAAACTCAAACGCTTGGAACTCAAAGAAGGAGATGCCGAGGCAATGCTGAGCTATTTTAAAAAAATGCAATAAGACAACGGATCCTTTTTATATGTCATGGATCTTGATATAGAGCATTGAGTAAGGAACATCTTTTGGGCTGATGCAAGAAGTAGAGCAGCATTCGCTGAATTTGGTGATGTGGTCACGTTTGACACCACTTATTTGGTTAACAAATATGACATGCCTTTTGCTCCTTTTGTGGGTGTGAATCACAATGGACAATTGGTACTCTTAAGTTGTGGATTGATATCACGAGAGGACACGAGATACATTTGTATGGTTGTTTCGGTATTGGCTTGATTGCATTTCCGGATGTCCTCCTAATGCCATAATCACTGACCAAGATAAGGCTATGCAAAATGCGATAGGAATAATATTTCCTAAAGCACGACATCGGTGGTGTTTGTGGCATATCTTGAAAAAGGTGCCTGAAAAATTGAGAGGGTATAATGACTATGATTCAATTAAATTTCATGTTCTTAATGTTGTCTACGATTCGATGAAAACAGAGGAGTTTGAAGAAAATTGGGTCAAGTTTGTTAGGGCATATCATCTAGAGGACAACAATTGGCTAGCAGGACTGTATGATGAGAGGTACCGATGGGTACCAGCTTTGGCAAATGATATTTTTTGGGCAGGGATGTCAACAATCCAATGTAGTGAGAGCATGCATGCCTTTTTTTTTTTTTTTTTTTGCTACATCAATTCTAAGACCACCTTGAAGCAGTTTGTTGAGCAATATGATAATGTTTTGTCTAAGAATGTGCAATTAGAAGCTGAGGAAACGCCTGTTGTTTCAATGTATACATTCCATGTGTGACCCCTTACGAGTTTGAGAGGCAATTTCAAGAAGCGTATACTCTTACTAAATTTAAGGAGTTTCAGAATGAAATAGCAGGTAAGATCCATTGCAATATTTCATCAATTAAGGTAGGAGCTGAGTTTTTTGAATTTGATATGGAGGAAGATGTGATAGTAGGAGAAAACAATATCAGACATTTTACTTTCTATGTTCATTTTAATGAGATATCAAGAGACGCTAATTGTACTTGCCGATTGTTTGAGTTTAGAGGTATTCTTTGCAAGCATATCATTGTTGTTTATTTGAAGAAGAAGGTTTATCAAATACCAGGGAAATACATTTAAAAAGGTAGAGTAAAAATGTGAGAAGAAGCCACACAAAAATCAAAATCAAGTATGACAATTGGGAGAGGAAGCCTGAAGGGCGTCATTACGACAAAATGTTGACTATTTTCAATCGGGTCAACGATAAGGCTATGGATTCCGATGAAAAGAGTCAGATGGTAATGTCCTTATTGTTAGAAGTGGAAGCTGAGTTAGAAGTTTCTAAAGAGGTTGTTGTATGCAATAGACCTATGTCTATAAGTGTACATAAAGCTTCAACGTCATGTCATGATGATAATCTTTCTTGGCAAGAGAACAATAATCGCGTGTCTAATCCAATCAAACGCCGCGAGAAGGGCCGATCGCTAGAAAAAAGAAGACAGTCTAAGATTGAGACAATTATTAGGAAGTGTAGGAAAACAAGCAAAAAGATGACAAAGAAAGTTAATCTAAGAGTTTTATTTTTGAAATAAAATAAACACAACAATCAATTATTTACTATCTAATTGATATCAACTTCGTGCATGTGCAGGGTACGGCGGTGGTCGATCATGAAGACGAAATCATCACACAAGAGACTGTGAATTTAACCATAAGAATGCCCCCAATTTACTTTATGTTGTGCTTAACTTTATTGCGTATAGCCTCATATACTTTTGTTACATGTGCAGGTTTCGGCGGTAGATCTTAAATTGAACCTTTAAGAAGATATGTCAGAATGAAACATGGATTTGGAATTTTATTTGTGGTATTCGAAATGTGGATATTAATGGGTTGGCAGATGTTGGGATTTTATTTGTGGTATTTGAATTTTATTTGTGGTATTTTAATATTTGGAATTTTATTTGTCGAATTTTTGGATGTGGAATTTTATTTGTGGTATTGTTCATATTTGGAATTGGATGTTGTAATGAATCTGTTGGATTTGGACTTGGACTTGGTAGATGTTGGAAATGTTAAATGATGTTGTCATAAATCTGTTGGATTTGGATTTGTACTGTCTGATTTTTAGGTTGAAAATGAATCTGTTGGATTTGGACTTGATCAGTGCTTGTTGTGGATTTGGCACTAAGTGTATCGATGTGGATCAAGTTGGAATTTTTACTAGGATGCAGGTTTTCTGTGTTTGTTTGTTGTGAATGATTTGGTTTCTGCAGATTTTTTGCAGATTTGAATGAGTATGTGTGTTGGGATTGAAGATTAGTGAAATTGATATGTTTTATGCCTACTTAGTTGTGTTTATTTTCTTGCTGTTTATGCCCCATGATGGTTCCTACAGATTTTCTTAACCGAGTTGCAAAAGTGCGCGGCTTGAAACACAGGTAAACGTGATTGTAATTAAGTGAAAATTCGCAGATTTTGGGTTCATAATATGGTCTTGGCAATCCCAAAATCTCAGCAAAAAAAGCTCTCGGGAGGTGTGCTAAAAGTGTGCTAAACAGGGGTACTCAGCTTGGTTCTTGCGAATTTTCTTAATCGAGTTGCAGTAGTGCGCGGCTTGAGACGCAGGCAAACGTGATTGTAATTAAGTGAAAATTAGCATATTTTAGGTTCATAATATGGTCTTGGAAATCCCCAAATCTTAGCAAAAAAAAAACCCTCGGGAAGTGGGCTAAAAAGTGTGCTAAACAGAGGTACTTAGCTTGGTTCCCGCAGATTTTCTTAACCGAGTTACAAAAGTGCGCTGCTTGAAATGCAGGCAAACGTGATTGTAATTAAGTGAAAATTAGCAGATTTTAGGTTCATAATATGGTCTTGTAAATCCCCAAATCTCGGCAAAAAAAATCCTCGGGAAGTAGGCTAAAAAGTGTGCTAAACAGGGGTACTCGGCTTTGTTCCTACAGATTTTCTTAACTTAGTTGCAAAAATGCGCGGCTTGAAATGCAGGCAAACGTGATTGTAATTAAGTGAAAATTAGTAGATTTTAGATTCATAATATGGTCTTGGTAATTCCAAAATCTTAGCTAAAAAGCCCTTGCGAGGTGTGCTAAAAAGTGTGCTAAATAGGGGTGCTCAGCTTGGTTCATGCAGATTTTCTTAACCGAGTTGCAAAAGTGCGCCGCTTAAAATGCAGGCAAACATGATTGTAATTAAGTGAAAAGTTGTAGATTTTAGGTTCATAATATGGTCTTGGCAATCCCAAAATCTCAGCAAAAAAAGCCCTCGAGAGGTGTGCTAAACAGGGGTACTTAGCTTGGTTCCTGCGGATTTTCTTAACTAAGTTGTGAAAGTGCGCGGCTTGAAATGCAGGCAAACGTGATTGTAATTAAATGAAAATTAGCAGATTTTAGGTTCATAATATGGTCTTGGCAATCCCAAAATCTTAGCAAAAAAAGGCCTCGGGAGGTGTGCTAAAAAGTGTGCTAAACAAGGGTACTCAACAAAGTACAACACAACTGTAGAAATCATTCCAGCAAGAATGTTGGAAATTCCATTCACAATGTAGGGTTTTTCATATCTGAAATCATTCTAGGTTTATCAATCACTTTCTAATAGTTCTATTTTTAATTTTCTCTTCAAATGGAATCGACGAGAATACTTGCCTCTTGGGCCTCTTTAGACAAAATCTCATAGGAATCAATATGCCAAATAAAACTCTATCAGGTGGTCAAAAGATGAGACGGCAAAATGAGAATATACAAACACAAAAATAAGTTTTTTTATTCATTCACCTTAGATACAATTGGTTCATACAACAGCAACTTCCATTAATCAAAGTTAAAAAAAAAACATTTGGAGTCTATCATTTCACCTATCAACCAACCCGTTACATAATAGTAGCTTCAAATATGGAAGAGTACAACTTGGACGCTACATTCGACACAATACTATCACAAGGAGGACACTGTAAACAATCATAACAACCATGAAAACTTGACAAATTTGTTCAAGCTTCTCCAATCTTGTAACAACATTTGCCACACGGCTCTCAGCTTCAGGGGGGCATAGTGCGGAAAACTCTGGCAAGGGTATGGGCGATTGACCGTCGATCTCACATATTCATTACACCAACCAATGAAGTTGTTGCAAGCCTGTTTTTTCCTCTCGCAAATAATAGCAAATATATGTCGTTAGTTGGTACATATTTGTCTATATGCAAAAATAAATAAGAATTAAAAATAAGGAAAATGCCAAAGTTTATTACATTCTTACCGATGGTCGTGGACAGGAATAATACTGTTTACCATAATTATTTGATGATCACGTAACCTTGACTACACAGTTGCCAACATTACATCAACATAAACGTTAAAGCCAATTTGAATTTCTAGAAGAGGAATATGAAGCCATTTACTTCAAGATCTTCACAAACAAAAGAAGGGATTGAGAGATGAAGACTTTAGTAATTGGTATAAATATACATAATCATATAATGATATGAGAAAATTTTGGTTCAAGCCGTAATAAGTGACAACAGAAAACTGATATCGTATCATATAATGCCATCACCAACAATGGAACATCTGCAACAAACACCTTTTTTTGGCATTTAATCCTTTACTTTAGATGGTTTATGGGGAGTACTAAAATATCGGTGTGATCTTCAATGGACTAATTAGTTTAAACTGTTACATCCTAAAACATAGATGATCACATCCCAAATTGATATGTAATGGCATTTCTTTCTCTGTTTTAGTCTCTTTTTCCCTCTTTAATACATGCTAGAACTGTGCCACAAATCCTTAATTTTCACAACTGCGCCTAAAAAAAAAAAGAATGAAAGAAATGGAAGGAGATTTGGGGAGAGCGATAACCATTTTGACAATCTGCAGGAACCAAGCTAAACAGGGGTACTAATGATCTTGAACAATCTGAGATTGGGGTACTAATGATCATTAGTCCAATGTGCAGATTCTTACCACGAATCAGCTTGGTTTCTGCAAATTCTTACCAAGAATCAGCTTGGCACTCACCAAAATATAGATTTGGTTCCTGCTGCTTTGCTTGGGCGGATCCTCTGAGTGAAATTTCTTGCAATGGAGAGCGAGAGAAAGAGAGAGACAGAGACGAGAACGGAGAGGGGAGACAAGGACGTGCTGCTGCGCCTGCGGATCCTCTGAGTGAAATTTCTTGCGATGGAGAGAGAGAGAGAGAGAGAGAGAGAGAGAGAGAGAGAGAGAGAGAGAGAGAGAGAGATGGGAACTGATAGTGGAGACAAGGACGTGCTGCTGCACCTGGGTGGATCCTTTGAGTGAAATTTCTTGTGAGAGAGAGAGAGAGAGAGAGATGGGAACGGAGAGTGGAGACAAGGACACGCGAGATCTGTCTAGGGCATGGACGTTTTTCTTCTTACTCAAAAACGAATCCTCTAGCGGGCAAATGGAAAAATTTCAGCGGGCTTCTTTTTGCTTTCCATCTTCTTTATGTTTCAGTCTTCAAAATGAGATCCCAGCTGAAGTCCAGCTGGGATCAGTCAAAAATTCGGGCTTTGAAGTCAATCCATATAGACTTTTTGTAATCAGAATAGAAACAACCTCTACGTTCCTAGTCATTGAACCCAATCGGCGGCACACATCTCTCTTTAACTCACTCATCTTCAAATTGACCTCTTTCTCTTTGTAAGTCCCTATAAATGAAATCGTCACATCTCTCTAAACAGACTCTCATACTCCCCATCATCGAACTCATCTGACATGCCACATCTCTTTGTAACTCACCATCTTTTGATTGATCTCTTCCTCTCTGCAAGTCCCCATAAACTAAATCGCCACATATCTCTGCAACTCCACGTAAATAAAATATTCTTCTCTCATAGCAGTGATGAGTAGGGATATCCCCGCCCAAAATAGTTAAAACACTCCATCAGTCATCACGGATTTAAAACTAAGAAGGTGTTATTTTTGTTGTTTTTCGTGCTTGATTATTAGGAATGGGGATTCTTAGTTCAATTTGAGATGATTGTTGAGAGAGAGAAGATAATGGTGGAAGGGAGATATGAAAGATGGGTCTCGGTTGTAGGCACATGGTTGGTTAGAAAAAAGATGAGAAAAAAGGAAAACTACATAAAGAAGAGAGGAAATGACGAGCTAAGAAAGAGAGAGAACGTGAATTTTGTGAGATGACTTCAGATGGGTATGTTTAGGATGAGGAAGATAATGGTGATGATCGGGTTTTGATGTGATAAAGACCAACGACGATGGGAGGTGGTTGTTTGGTTGTGTGTGCTTGGGTTTAGGTATGATGATGAGGAAGAAGAAAAAGCTAGTGGAGATATCCCTACCCCCGACGCAGTGAGGGATACATACCTCTCCAACTCTAATTTCAAAAAATTAAACAGAAAATTATTATTGTGATCGCTACAGCGAAAATATATCTTTTAGGTCATTTTTGGTTTACAATGACTCTAAGAAGATTTTTCTTGTTAGTAAAATCTCCTCTTTTATTTTTTTATTCAAGGGATATATATATATATATATATATTTTGCTAAAAAGGAAAAAAAAAAACAAAGAGATGATGGGTCACACATTGAGCCCAACCCATTTTCAAGTCGTGTACAGAAACCGGTTCATATCAACTCAGGTCTCAACTCAAGACTTCCCCAGTCGGGTCCCCTCGGACTCATCTCGCCCCTCGATCGCTCTTCGAAGAAGAAGATAACCAGAAAAACAAAAAGGGCAAAAAAGACCCTTCTTCTACATCTGCAAGAACAAAAAAAAAACCCTAACCCTAATTTCCTCCTTCTCTGCAAATCAATGGATGCGAAAGACATCTTGGGTCTCCCCAAAACCGCTTTTCCATCTTCTCTGGACAAGAAGCCTCGCTCCCAAAAGGACTCTCAGAGAAAACCAGATGGCATCTCCCGAGAGGCATCTCTCTCTCTCTCTCTCTGTGCTTTTCATGTGATTGCCTTTTCGAAACCGTGTTTTAGGGTTTTTTTTTTTTTTAGGTATACGCGCTGACAGGCGGTTTGGCGCCTCTCATGCCAGCTCTCGACGTCTCTCATTTGAAGAAACGCCAGCAATCCGACAAAGAAAAGGCATGATCTCTTCTCCCCTGTGAAAAAAATGCGACTTTTTTTGCTCAATTTTGGGTTTTACGATTGAATGTTGCTAAAGTTCCGATCTTTGTCTTGGTTAGGGCTTTAGATGTTGGAATTGGAGATGGGTTGGTTTGGGAATTGGGAAATTGAGACTTTGGGACTCTAGGGTTTTGCTAGGGGTTTGATATTGATGTTTATATGTGAATGGTAAATGGTTATATGCATGATCTAAGCTTGACAGACAGAGAAACCCATGAATATTTTGATGCAAAACCTGGTCCCAGCAAGTCCTTGAGATTTGCCTCTCTGTTATTAAAAAAAAAAAAAAAACAGAGAGGGAGTAATGGTGGTTGTTTAATAGAGTGTAGAAGGGGGACTTTGAGCACTCTTATTTATAGCACTATTAGGAGATACCTATTAACTTAAGCACTCAAAGTTATTGAAATATTCCTTAATCCAAGAGAGTTTGATGTCCCCAAGGTTTCTCAGTTTCAGGTTATCCAAAGTAGAAGCATTTGTTTCTCCTAGACTAAATTAGATAACAGAGTAAAGAAGACATCACCAAATGTCTGGAAAAGGGTGTATCCCTCTAGCAGTAGTATGTCAGAGAAAAGGAAGTGATTCTTCTGTTTCTATCTCAATGCAAGATCTTATGCTGATATACTACTAGTGAATGAAAACCTCAAATTTTGGAGTCTTTCCTTTGACTTCATTTTGGAATTTTATCATTGGGCGACACCCCTACATTCACATATCAGAAATGCAGTGAAGAAAAGAAGACATTCAACTATCTTGCTAACCTTGCAACCTATGTGCAAAGGCGAGGGAGCTGTGAGCTTCAATGCTGAAGTTGGGTTGCGAGGGGTGAGGGTTTTGTTCAATGTTGCATGTGCATGCGTGTGTGTGTGCTTTATAAAATGCCAATTGATGCATTATTTCCACTGGCTTTAGGACATGCACCTTTCAATTACAAGTTTGAATTTATCTATGCAGATCACCTGGCAGTGGCTTACTTTTAGCAACTCTGCTCGAACAGATAATTTGCAACTTTCACATTGGGTATGATGTCTATCTTATCTGATGATGCGATTAAGGGCTAAAGTTATGCACTTAGTGATGGTCAGTTACGCCTTTTCACTATTCTCAAGTGCCATGCTTGTTTTTGTTTTGTTTTCCCAGGTGAGAGTTGTAAATGGTGTTCCTCCAACAGGCGACTACTCTTTTGCAAAATATAACAAAGTACGTACTAGTAAGTTTTATAAATGTGTGCTGCTATGCATTTTTTATTTATTGAATTCTCTCTCTCTCCTTTTCTTGGGGGAAATGATACATTCTCTAATATGGTATTTTTGCAGTCTGTTGACATTCTCAAATACTCTGATGAGGAATACGAAAAGCATTTGACAGATCCTGTAGGTACAAATTATATGTGTTAATTCTGTATGTCTTATGACTGTCAGTGGCAGGCTGCAGTAACATTTATTCATCACTGTTATATTGTTATATGGTTCTATATGTATGTAATCGTCTATTGTGATCATTAATCATGTGTAGAACTGTTGTCAGATGCTCATCTTTTTTTGTTCCTAACATCACAATATCTGCTGACTGCATGCATCATCATCAACTCATGACCTTGCTTTCTCCTTGATCTCGTGTTTTAGATGTGGACCAAGGAAGAGACAAACCAATTATTTGATCTATGTGAACGATTCGATCTCCGTTTCATAGTGATAGCTGACAGGTTCCCATCCTCTCGAAGTGTGGAAGAATTGAAGAGTCGTTATTATGCTGGTAGCTTGCATTGTTATCTTGCACAGTTTTCTTTTATATTAGATTTTATCTTTGACAATCTTTTGTCTTTTTTGGTCCTTATTTGGAAAGAAGAAATCTAAACATGGGGATCCTGTTTGTTATTTGTGTATGCCTTCAGTTTGTAAAGCACTTTTAATTGCAAGAGCTCCATCTTCTGGCGATGTTTCTGAACACCCTCTTGTTAAGGTGATTATATATTCTTGTTGGATTTTCTTTTTATTCCCTTGCTTGATGCTATGATTACGCGTGAAGTTATTCTCTGTTCTGCGCTTTTGTAATACAAAGCTTGGTACTTTGTGCTTATGATTTACCTCCCTTTTGATTAATTGCGTGCTCCTATATGTAGGAGTCTTACAATATTACTCAAGATGTTGAGCGAAAGCGTGCACTGTCTACAGTTTTCTCCCAAACTAAGCAGCAAGATAGAAAGGATGCTGAGGTATAAGTGTTGTGTTTGCAACTTCATATATGTGAGAATGATGATGAAACATTGAAACTTGTGTTGTAGGTTCTGTTTTGATTATCTTATTTTCTTCTGTTTATTTACTTACTACTTTTTTTAAGGTTCTTTCTTATATCATCTTTGCTCGTGTAATTTGATTCATGGCCAAACTCATTTATTTATTTGTTTCTTCCCTCTCAGATTCTTGCTGAAGCAAAGAGAATAGCTGAGTCTCGTATGATAAACAAGGTCAGAATGTTAATCTTTCTACTGCATTATGCATATTTTTTTATTACTTTTCTGAGTTCATTTTTGCAGCTGGCTTCAGCGCAAAATGCCCAAATTCAGGTCTTATCATTGAAGTCTGGGATTATTTATTATCCCAGAATCTACAGCCCATCTATAATAACAGTATATCTCTTTTTATAATTCATACAATGTCTGGTTATCATTGACATCTTATATGGTTAATTGAAAGAACTTTGTTTTTGGGTGCTCAAATGATTTATGTGAAGTGAATATACTTCATTTGAGAGTAGCTATACATTTAAAGATTCTAGCTTTGATAATTGTCATGAGCAGAAGATGCTGGCTATATATTTTGTTTTTATTAATTTTTATGGATGACATTTCTTGTAAGTAATCTTGAAACTCCTTATTTAGATAGATTTTGTGGATGACAATGAATTTTATTAAAAACAACATAAAATCATAAGTTTGTGCATACCAAGGATGAAAATAGTGGTTGCGGTGGGCGTAGCAGCTAGTGGCCAAAATGCCACGTAGTGGGTGATATGTAGAAGTTGCGGCGATAACTAGCGGCGTAGCGGTGTGAATTTTTAAATTGGTAAAAAAAATTCAAATCTTGTGTAGTAGTCAATCTTGGGGTTTTTTTTTTTTTTTTTTAATGATTTGGAACTATATAGGGGTAGAGATAACCTTGGGAAAGGCTATTGAGGAGAAGGAATAGGAAAAACAATGTTTTAAATTAAAATTGCTTGGCTCTACTAAGTTTTAGTTCGTAGCGCCACTATTTTCAAAATAGAGTAGCAGCTACGGCCAATAATGAGAATAGCGGCTGCTATTTTGAACCATGGTGCATACAATCTTCACAATTAGAAGTTTGTGTTCCTACGCACACATATACATATATATATATATATATATATATATGAAAATTATCAAGTGCACACCTCATTTTTGTGCACACCCATGCACACCCCTTAGTGGGGCCCACCTAATCACCCATCTGAGACGAGTAGACGACCACAACCCCCCGTGATAGTCACTGATCCCACTTTTTGGCACCCATCCAAATGTACTACACTGTTGGATCGACTTTGCGTGGATTTTAAGGGATGAAATGTGTGGGCCTTTGATCAAGGGGTTATGATATAGTGTGAGCCCCCAATTCTGTACACATGTAGGTCTGACCCAGATCTTGCGATCCCCTCATTCCCTCCCAAAGTGAGGCCCCAGGTTGGCCCCAAAGCGAGGTGCACATGGAAGCTTCATATGCACGTCGTGCACTGGATAGCTCCTTCATATATATGGTACCATCCAAAAAACAAAAAGTACTTGTATTTGATTATACACAGCTATTAACCTAATCAATGCAATTGGCATGTTGCAAACACGAACTCTACCTCTCCCTTCCATTTTTCATCACTCCGCTCAAGGTCTCCAAGAAACTCATCTCTCAGTCGGCTGTCATTACCTTCAGTAGATTGATCCTAGTGTTTTTTGAGAACAGAAAACTTGAGAAAAAAGAGGATACTGGAGAAGAAATCCAGAGCAAGATAAACTCTGTCCCCTTGCTTTGCTGCCATCAGATCTACCATGTGAATGCAGTGTCTTTGCCTATTCTTTGTGACTAGCATCGCTTCACCCAAATCCAGTCCACTTTGGACTAATCATGCACATCCCTACCTCATTTTACACCTCCAGTCACGCCTGGTCTGCTTTCACCCATTGTAGGACACCAACAAACTACGAAACAAATCTGGCTGACTTGTGTAGTCAACACTGCCACCCAACCCAAGGTCTCACTCTTCATCTTACACTAATTTTAGTTTCCATCTTTCCCGGCTATCACTCTATATCTGCTCAAATTCTATGGTGCTTAGGATGAGGATTTTGATTGCAAAACAATGGGTTGGTCGGCTAGGAATAACAGCCCTCTCATTGAAAATGTTCTGGTGGTGATGGTGGCTAGTCAAAGCTAGTGATGAATTCCGGCCACTGTGCACTGATGAACATGTGGTTGCAAGATCTCTCTCTCTCACACTCACGCGCGCGTACAATTCAGTGGTCTGAGCTCTGAGCTCTGAGCTATGATTCCATAGAACTTCAGAAGTCTATCTGTCTATCTGTCTATCTATATATGGGTAGTACCAATGAAAGTTATTGATGACGCAGCCTGGGCCGATCAATGAAGATCTACACCTCCGACGGTGAGATCGAGTCTTCCGACTCAAGCCCTGAGATCACTTAGGAGAAATAGCCAAAGATAACTCACGGGAACTTCTGAATTTGATTAGAATATAGCATGCCTTACAATCAAGCATCCCACTCTATTTATAATAGAGGAATGGTCTAAATAAAGAAACAACCATTATTGAGTGATTCCTAAAATCACTCCCAAAAATCTCTAAGTAAATCAAATTACTAAAATCTCTCTGATTAAGTCAAATCAGAGATTCCATCAAATTACTAAAATTACTAAACTATTTAAAGAAGGCAAGTCATCTTAATGAGCCCTCTTCTTCTTAGACTCACTGCATCAGTGGTGAATGAGTCAAATTTAGGAACCTAGATTTGATATGATGATGAGTTGAGAACCTTGCATGAACTATTTGTGGGGTCCACCTGTGTGCAGTTTGATTTTAAATGGGCCGGACTGAGGAGTCGAGGATTTCAAGTGAACTATTTTAAAATAGAGGAATACTGACGAAAGTGGTGAATGAGTCAAATTTAGGAACCTAGATTTGATATGATGATGAGTTGGGAACCTTGCATGAACTATTTGTGGCGTCCACCTGTGTGCAGTTTGATTTTAAATGGGTCGGACTGAGGTACCGAGGATTTAATGGCTATTTATTCTTGATTTACCACAACAACTTAGGTTGCATCAACCAAAGCTATTCGGAAGAGTTAGGAAACATGAATTTGTTTCCGTAGAAATCACATTGCACAAACGTGCTCTTCTTGTGAGTATCATAGCTGTAAAATTTAGTTCGAACTTCGTTTCGGTTTGGCCATCAAACTAAAATGTTTCAGCCGATTCGGGATTCGGAACTTCTGCGAAACATTTCAAAAAAATAAAAAATAAAAAGGATATATATAAATATATGTAAAAGAATATAATACAGATTTGTTGCTCCTTGGTGCTCCATCTTAAGGAGGGACTTAAAGGATCATGAGGTGCCTCGATTCTTGTTGCTCCTTGACCTCCTAACGGGCTCTCATGTGGTGGACAGAGGAGAGGATAAGAGGGGACGGTTGATTCTCAGTTACTTCCTTCTTTTAGGCATTGTCTAGCTCTAGGAGGGAGAAAAGTGCATTGAGTAGCATTTGGAAGCTCAAGGCTCCTTCGAGGGTGGTTATATTTGGGTGGATGGCCCTTTGGAAAAGAATTCTCACTACGGATAATCTAAAGAGGAGAGGGAGGATGGTGGTCAATGGCTGCTCCATATCTTTAAGAGATGAGGAATCAGTGGATCACCTTATGCTAAATTGTAACATAGCTCAGTTTATTTGGAGATCGGTGGTGGAGTGGTTCGACTGCTCCTGGGTTTTTCCTCAATCCCCCCAGGTTCTTTTCCAGGCTTGGAAAGCCCCAACCAGGGCCCCTAGAGGCAAGGAATTGTGGATATTGTCTTTTCTGGCAGTCCTATGGACAATTTGGAAGGAGAGGAATTTTAGATATTTTGAAGCGGTTTTAACTAGTCAAAGACATTTGGTGGAGAAAACTAAGTTTCTAGTTGTTCGGTGAGTGTGTATTAATCCGTTATTCAAAGATTTCTCCATAGATCAGATTATACACTATTGGAAGGAGCTTGCTTCTTCTTCTGGTGAGTCCATGTAGATATGTCTGAGGGGTCTCTTTCTTTTTGTTTTGTCCTTCTCATGCTTCTGTTTGAGTAAGTAAGTATTATTCTCTTGTATTGTTTGCCGCTTTAATGAAAGCAACCATTTAAAATATATATATAATACAGATATTAAATTTTAAAATAATAAACTGCTACATTTAATTTATTCTACTAAATTAATAGTGCAATATCTTATTTCTACATGACCGAGATCTGTGATTTTGTTCAAATTTCAAAGTTTCTAAATTTCAGGTTTTTTGTTACAATTTTTAATTATAAAGAAAAGAATTGTATTTGATCAATCTAAAAGCGGGCTTATTTTCTATTAGACTAAAATTTGTGAGGGCCATATTTCCAATTAGAAAGAAATTTCGCCCTATTTTCTATTAGAGTGAAATTTCGTCTGGGCCTTATTTCCTATTTGAATGAAATTTGGTTAGGCTCCTATTTCTTACTAGAGTGAAATTTTGCTAGGGCTCATATAATTATTAGTGAGATATTTATCTTATTTGAGTTTAGGGCCCATTTCTTTAGTATTTAATTTGAGTAGCTCGGATTTTCTATGGGGTAGCCCCACTGTAGGTTCCACTTATTTCTCAAGTTCCTGGTGAGAGAATTTGGGTGGAAGGGGCAACAATTGAAGGTTCTCCCCTTCTTTGGAAGCTAATGAAAGAAAAGAAGAAAGAGAGAACAAGGGAGTGCTCTCTCTCTAACAATTGAAGGTTCTCTCCTTCTTTGGAAGCTAACGAAAGAAAAGAAGAAAGAGAGAACAAGGGAGTGCTCTCTCTCTCTCTCTCTCTCTCTCTCTCGTGCAACTAGAGCAGTTCCGGCCTCTCTTTTTTCCACCTACAACCAAAGCAGTTTCGTCTGAATTTTTGGATTTCAGGAGAAACAGTCCTGAGATTCCAATTGAATTCTATAAGGTTGAGTGGTTTGTCACATGACCAAACCGAATTTGTTCAACCAGTGTGCTATGCAAAAATATAGTAGAGGGGTCTATTATAAGAGGGATTGCTGGATAAAATCTTCCCCCACTCCAATTCTTTCGTTTGGGCCTCCTTTTCTGGGTATAAATTCACACAAATCCTCAACATTTTAAGCTCTCACGTCTGCCTTGTTGAATATACTTCCCCAAAAATGAAAATTTTGTCAGAAAATGCCACACACACACACACACACACACAGAGAGAGAGAGAGAGAGAGAGAGAGAGAGAGAGAGAGAGAGAGAGAGCACTATTATAAGAGGGATTGTTGGATAAAAAAATTTCCCCCACTCCAATTCTTTCCTTTGGGCCCCTTTTTTGGTAAAAGTTCACACAAATCCTCAACATTTTAAGCTCTCACCTATGCCTTGTTGAATCCTTCCCCACAAATGAAAAATTGGTCAGAAAATACCAGAGAGAGAGAGAGATGTAAATGGCTAATTTTTTCTCACCTCTCACCTGGTAAAATGATTTATGCACGCACACATCACTTGAAGCGCTGACACAGTCAATGCAACAGTGAGAGATGTGGGATCGAAACCCATGGAATGCAAATGCAACAGTCCCCTCTCCTTTTATGTTCCCAGTAGATCTCCTCTCTCCTTCCCTCTCCCCCTCAATCTCTCTCTGATTATCTCTCTCCTGATCCTCTCTTGCTCTGTTTTTCTCGTCCTCTCTTTCTCACTCTTTGTTTTCTCTCTATGTCCCTACCTCTCACTCTCTCCCTCCCTCTCTCTCATGGTTCTCTCCCTCCCTCTGTGTGTGTTTTGGGCTTTTTTTTTGTTTGCATGGATTTGGAATACATAGAAATTCATTGATGGAATGGGAATGTTTGCATGGAATTGGAATACATAGAAACTCATTGATAGAATGGCCTTGTTTGTTTGCATGTAATTGGAACACATAGAAAGTAATTGATTCAAATGGGCTTGTTTGTTTGCATGAATTGGAATGTGTAGGAAGCAATTGATTCAAATAGGCCTCTTTGTTTGCATGGGATTAGAATTCATAGGAAGCAATTGATTCAAATAGGCCTCTTTGTTTACATGGAATTGGAAGACATCAGAAGTAATTGATTCAAATGGGCCTGTTCATTTGCATGGAATGGGAATGCATAGGAAGTAATTGATTCAAATGGGCTTGTTTGTGCATTGAAGAATTGGAATACATAGGAACTCAATGTCAAATGGGCCTGTTTGTCAACTCTGTTTGCATGGAATTGAATAAAAATGTCCATATTTGTTTAAACATAATTTAAAAAATTATTTTCATACATTTACACATTTAAGTCAAAACAAATATTGTAAAATGAAGCATGTGTAAAAGGTGTTAAAATGGTGCTCGTAGAGAAGCACTGTAAAATGAATCACGTATTAAGCTTCCAAATGCTAAACATTCATACGTAAATTCAATTTACGTATCTCATGTGTAAAAAAGAAAACAACCCATTAACCTTTAATCGATTCCAGCTTCAACTTTGTACGACATTGGCAGACTTAGTTTAGAATTCCTAGCCCCAAAACGCCTTGTATTCTGTTTGTTGTTTTCTCTTGTTGCCCTTTTTCTTTGAAATAAAATTTACTGTTATAAAAATAAAATAAAAGCCTGAGAAAAGTATTTAGAACCTCCCTTGTACCTTGTAATGGTGGATAGATGATGCACTCTTTTGTCATGAAGCATATGCTAGCAAAAATCCTGTCCAGTGCACGGCTACAATTAATAAAGAATGATTAATCTAGAAGGTTCATATTTTAATTTTTAGGATTTTTTTTTTTTAGAAAAAGAAGTATGCTTGGGTACATGCTAATCAAAATATATTTAGAGATCTAATTATTGTGAAATTTATTAACACAAAACAAAATAGCCACTTATATTTTCCTCACGTCAAGAAACCTCGATTCTGGTTGGAACTTTCCTTCCTAATTTGGATTGGATATCTAATTAATATTAAAGAGCGACACATTTGACATTACTAAAGATAACTGGAGATCTGAATGAGAGAGATTAGGAGGAGAATATGTAGATTGTATCATAAGTTTAGCTTGGAAAGGTTATTAATATGTAATTACCATCACTGGTGTGTTTAATATGAGAAATAATTATTATAATTGACATTACTCTCTTAATATAATAATTATTGAAATTTAATTGAGAGAAATAATTCTATTATTATTATTATTATTTGCTGGGTAGAGATAATTCTATTATGATTGATGAGGCCTCGGATCCGCAAGCAGTGATGGAACAAGTGTAGATAACTCTACGGAAGAGTTTGCCGAATCCTGGACGGGTTCCAATGGGGACTAACTCCATAGATGGGAATTGGCTGAATTCCTCTCGTAACTCAACACGTACAAGCACTCTTCTATGTCAAACCAAACATACCAATTTTTATTGAATAATCACGAACTACTCTCCTAATGGAGGGATTACATAAATATAGGAAGGGTTGGGTATCCCCTTTCCTAATAGGACTCTACTTTCCTAAACAATAAAGGAAACTAAACTTGCTTAACAATTCAAATAAAATAGAACTCCTAATTTTAAAGATTTTTAAATAAATCACATGTCTATAAGACTCTTTAAGTAATTAAAATTCTAACTAAATGGATATCCTATTGGGCCTGTGGACTGGGCTCAATTAGTTGGCCGTCCATGGGTCTGGCCCGCATAATCGATGGACATGAGTAATATGAGAAATAATTAATATGATATGTAAGATCATTTAGAGAGCTAATTCCAACTTAATCTCATTTGCGAGAGACCCATGTCAGACTCTTAACAAATCCTTCTATTTGCTTAATTTATTAGATTAGATGCTACAGACAAGCCCATGCCATGACCCCTTATCGCAAATATGAAAAGTTAAAAAAACTAAAAGCCTATTCCAAATGAAAAATATTTAAAAACATTATTTGACTATTTCAGGTGACAATTCTAAAAGGCATTATAGCTTTTGACTTGTTGCGAAAAAAGGGGGAATCACAAAACATCAAAAGATTGATTGGAAATAAAATATAGAAATTTTGAACCTTTCTTTAATTGAAAACTAAAAATTTCTATTAAAATAGGAAAATAGAAAATTTAAAACTAAAAGAATACCTACTAGAATTAAATAAAAAATATGAGGGAAAAAATGCTGAAAGTATTAGAAGGAAAATGCCAAAAAGTGGAAAATCCATAAATACTATCCAGACATTTTTTTCGAAGGAAAAAGTAACAAAAGAAGATGAAAGAACCATAACACACTATAAATAAAGAATAAAAAAAATATGAAGATTTACCATCTAGAGGACAGAAAGATACCTTATGAAAATCAAAATGAAAGAATTTTCTTGTCAATGCTAGAGACAGTCAATTAAATTTTTTTTTTTTTTAAAAGTTCATGACATCTTAAACCTGAATAAATTACCAAAACTGCTTAAGAGAAAATTGTAAATTAATGGAATGGAAATAGAAAAGGTATTTATTCTTTTGAAGCCTGAAATAATTCTATTTTTCTAAATAAAAATAATGGATGAAAAAGGAGAGGGTTAAAGAAATGAAAGGATGACAACAACCATATCATATTTGGAAGGTGCTTATTGTTGCAACCTGCCAGTTTGAGTCATGTTACCCAAAAAAAAAAAAAAAAAAACCTTGAAAGAGAGAAATGTAGAAGAGATGCGAAAAAGAAGAGCAACAAAATTGAAGGAGAATCCTAGAAATTATCAGGATCTTTTTCAATAAAAATTTATGTTCACAAGAGTGTTTCCGATGTAGTAGAAACCTTAAAAAGAAATGAATAAATAAATACATGCACCCCATAAGAAGGGTGATGGACTGGGTTCCTCTCATTTGCAAAAGCACACGTTCTCCTATGCAGCCCACCCCACTGACCCCAAAGGAAAGGCCTTCTGTTGGATGGCCTTAGATTAATTACTAAAGGTTGACCCAGGAGATTTTCCTTCCCAAATATCGGTTCTCTTTGTTTGTCAATTGGTGAATTTGCTCTCGTGGGTGTTGGGGACTCTTAACAGAGTGGAGATTATGGAAATTAAAGAGCGGCTCTAGTTAGTTTTGGCACATCTTTATGGACCAGTTATTATGGAGCACAATTCGGCAAATGCAATTTCATGAGCAAGTTGCATGAAAGAAGGCCATGGTGGTTCTTCTGAACCCTGAATCAGATAAAGGCACTTACAACAATTGCAAATGCAAGTATCCACAATATTTCGAGAGAAGGAAACTTAGAAGCAGATGCCTCGGCAAGAGTAGGTGGTGACTAGGAGAATATAACTGTTGGAGATGTTTTAGTTAGTATATGTTCTTTCTTTGTTCTCTCTCCATCTTCTTGTTGGGGCTCCATGCCTTGTTTAATATTAAAAGGGAAAATAACATATTTTCCCAATAAGATAGAAAAGTTGATTAAAATGAAATTATTGGAAAAAAAAAACTCTAGAATTCAAAAGAACAAACACTGTCTAAACTTTTTTAACGAAAAGAATTAAAAATCAAGATAACAGGAAAGAAAGAATGATTACAAATTATTGTCATGAAGAACTACATATAATCAATAGGAAGAAAATATATATCAGGAAAAAAAGAAACCTTTATCAATAGGGGCAAAAACTTTTAGCTTTATTGCAATTCCTTATTGGGTAAGCCCTAACATGATTCCACAATATTGTAGTCCTACCTATATCCTGATTCCATCACCTTGGTGGGTCTCATCATTATTTTTACCCATGGGTTGGCCGACCATGATTACCATGACATGGAAGGGGGTGCTAAAAAGTTATTGTTAGCGTTTGCCAAAAGAAATTCATCATGACAGTTATCAATAATGGCCCATTTCCAAAAGGCAATCTGACAAGGCTATAAGTAGAGTGGGAATTTTTGGCCATACCACATTTTCCTTTAATTCTTGAGGTTTTGAAATTACTAGTGCCCTTTATTCTATTGTCACTGTAATAGAGCTTAGGGAGGCATTTTCATCTTACAGAAAATTCTAAGAGGTCGTGTCATACTCCTTTTGGCTTACTATATATAGATAGATTTTGTAGGCATGTGCTCTGTTTGGAGTAATCTTGGGTGAGGATGCTGTTGGCTGTAGCTTTGATGCTTTGTAATACATAAACTTGATTAGCCTTCCGTGCCACTCTTCGCATAAGAAAACAGTGAATTCATATGATGACCTAACTTAATTACCTTTAGAAGGATCCCTTGGAACTCAAATTATGCCTCTTTGATTATTGATCATCATCATTATCATCAAAGCCTTATCTTGTCGACATAGGTTTTTGGGTTTGGCCAAATGTGTTTGTCTCAAGAGACAAGCAAACAGTAACCAATGTCTTACTAATACCAATCTCTCTCTCTCTCTCACACACACACACACACACACACGCACGCGCACACACACACATCAAACCTCATTCACTCTCTTTACAAAATAGGAACTATTTACAGTAGTTTTAGGCTTCTTGATGCGGAGAAGAGATTGATGCTGGGTGGGTAGGGGAAGAGCTTCACACCCGAAGATGTTATGCCTTATATGCCATTCCTTTCACAGGAGGGATAGCAAAATCACCCAAAATTCTCTTGATCATTGATCGCTATTTTTGAAAGAGGCATTACATAACTTTAAATAAGCAAACCTAACCCTAGGACTAATCTTGACCATCCAAACACTTGACGGTCAGGATTAAAACATCCAACATAGAAACAAATTAAAACATAAACCTTAAAATAAAAAAATTCTAAATAAAATGAAGCAAGAAAATAGATGGGCTGGGCCCAAAGGCTTGCTGACCTACGGATCATGGGTCAATCCTGCATCACTTCTGACTCGTAAACCTGTGGTAGATGCTCTAATTTCTTCTACAGACCCTAGATGTGAACCTTTATTTATTTACTTGTATTTTTATTATTTTCTCTGCACAGGGTGCTGAGGAATCAGATTTGCTGGTAAATACAAATGTTGGTCCTGAAGGTATTGAGAAGTCAACTATGGCAATTGAATCTGGGCTACATTCTTCCAGTGTTCAGCCAAGAGCTACACCTGTTGCACCTTCAACATCCACAGCAGATAGTGCCTCTATTCCTGCTTCACTTCGCATGGTAGGTTCTATTTTTAAGTTTTAATTACTTCTACTGATTCATTGGTATGTTTCAAATGCTCTCAGATTTTTTTAATATTCGTTTTTAAGACTTTGTGCGTCTCATTATCTCAATTCATTAGAATTGTGTTTCTTTTGCTTCACTACATTTCTTTCCATCATCTGTTCTCCAGCCTGACTCATTTTCAGATCACACAGATGCTGTTGTAATCAGATCTTAATTTCCAGTGTAGCATATATTGCCACAAATTCTTCATTCATTTAGAAGCATTCTATTTCATGGTTTGGATTCTTAATATGCCAATTTTGGTTCATTTCCTCATAACTTTGGGAACATCGTACTGACATATATCTTATTCAAATTGATGTTATTCATGAGGGATCTTTTTTTTTTTTTTTTTGAATGGTTACTTTCATTAAAAAAAAGAAGCAAGCAGTACAAGAGGAATATACTGACAAGCTGAAGCAGGAAAACTGAGAAAAGAGAAAGGGCCCTACGCCAAAATTACTAATGCCCTGCATAAGAAAAGGCCAACTCCTTCCAGTGTAACATTATCTGTTCCGTAGAGTATCCTTTAAAAGACGGGATTCATGAGGGATCATTTGGACAAGGAAAATTAGCAAAATGGGTAGTTCTCCACTAGTTGGGGAGAAACAAGGAGGTAGTGAATCACTACTCTACTACTGTTTCATAGTCAATGAAAAAACCTATGGGGCAAAGTTTTTTCCCCGTGCGATTCCTTAGATTGTTTGGATCAGACAAGATGGTTTAAAAAATAGAGTAATGGATAGTTAAAGGGACTGAAGGGAGAAAAGGCCAATATATATTTTTTTAAGTATGCATTAGGTCAATGGTTAGGATTACCAATACAAATTGGAGACAGAGGGTCAAACTGGAGAAAATATTGGGTTATGTTCTTTCATTCCATGTGAAGCACATGTTTCATTTTGTTGCTTGTGTAAGTTCTTTGATGTTAATATTCATCAGAAAAGTTCTTTGATGTTAACTACGCATGTGTTTAGTTTCTTCAAATTCTAGCTATTTTTAAAGCTATTTTAGGAATTTGTTGAACTAATTCCCATTGATTTTAGTGAATGAAACCTCAGCACAACACACTTGTGAGAGGCCATTCTTCAGAAGTGCCCCACTATGTCTTTTGGGTGCTTAACTCAAACATTTAACCCCATTAGCTCACCAGGTGGGTCCACACCCACCAGATACCTGTCACTGATTCACTCCAAAGTTAGTCAGCTAAATTTAAGGGGATCAACCTTTATCCACACTGCCAGCAAGCCAAGAAATGGATGGCTAAGACCTAACAGCCGTATGCGTCATCCATTTGGTTCCCATCGTAGCAACAGAATGGAGATTAAAATGACAGCACTATTTATGCGCTCATATATTGAGTTAGCTTAAATTCCCATACAAACTAGAACCAGTCTGTAAACAATTTTTTTCTCTCCGAGTCCCACCCTGTAGAATGGATGCATGAAAAGTAAGATCATATTTCCTACCTATTTAATTTTTGGCCTTGTCTGGACCGAGTTTATGGTGACTCTATTTATTGAAGGCCAGAAACTTCAAATCTGGAAGATTCTGCAGGACTATTCATCCATTTATAAAAATTAATATCTGATAGGATCCAGTGAAGATTGGGATGTCTCAAAAATCTTCAGATCGGACCGCTATAAGTATCTCCCAGGTTGAAGAGCCTAGCTGTCCTAAAACAGGAATTTTTGTGCACCTTGTCCCCCTGTTGGATGATGACCACTGCTGCACCCTTTTATGCATTCTTCCAAATTCTTCTGTAAGAGATTCTTGAGGTGGGATTTTATGGGCACTGAATGTTACAGTGAAACTTCATGCAGACAAAATAATAGACGATAGAAGAACATTGCTAATTTTTTTTTAGATAATGTTTTATTGTATGATATATATATTTTTATATTACATATTAGGTACCTAAAATGCTGAGGACTTTCCTAAGTCATCCTTGAATGAAGGGACATTTGCTTATATCTAACCTACGATTATTATTTGTGGAACTAAATTATTTAATTTTGAGTTTTTTTTGAAAGAGTTAATTTTGAATTATTCACTAGAAGTTTATTTTCTTATAACGTACTAAAATGAGTACTATATTACAGTAATCTGTATGTAGATGATTTACTTTAGAAAAATTTTATTGTTTGTTTTTTTTTAAAACTTAATTATCTAATTTGAAATTGTTCAGTAGAAGTTTATTAATCTACTGAAATTAGTATGATGTCTCATAATATTTCTTTTATCGGAATATCTCATAATATTCTGTATGTAAATAATTAGTTTTAGAAACATTGTTTCCATTTCTGGTTGTTGTCAATGATTTGAGAGCCCTACAGTAGTTAATTTGGAAATTTTCAGCTCCGGGTATACTTGAGAACACAAGTGCTTGACCAAATGGTGCAAGCAGCAAGCTCATCTGCTGGAGTTCGAACAATCAAGAGGGTTGAACAGACTTTACAAGATCTTGAGGTTCGTTTTTATTTTCTTTGAGAACTTTCTAGACAATTTAAATTCTCAGATATTTGATTCTCAAACTCCATTTTGTCATTAAAATAAATTTAAGGTATATGACTTGTATTGCCATTCAGTATTCCTTTCCGACAGCACGCTTTTGGATTTTTCAGGTTCATGTCAAACCGAAGGTTCCAACCAAAGCAGTATGTACACAATACCTGGAATTGAGAAAGGAAATACTCACTCTTCTGAACCTACAGAGACAGGTTTTTCCCCCCTCTGAAACTCAAGATGGTAATCAATGTCAATAAATAGTTATCAGAATTCTACGATTCGTATCCCGAATCTTAAGGAAAACGATTCGTATCTATGTAATGAATCTCATTTACAAATGAATTGTAGGATTCATATATGAATCTTATGATTCGATACTCGTTTCATTGAATCTTGCGATTCAAGCAATTTGACTAAGCGCGAATGGCTATAGCCAATAAGCTCATATTAATAATCTTTTACATTTTTTCTTTCTTTATTCTCTCTTTCTTTTTTTGCTTGTATTTTTATAAGGTTATTTAGTAGTTAATGAAATCTCGTAAGAATTTTTTATGGCTTTGATAAGGTTTTAAAGATGAATAAAGAACATGCATTTAACGAAAACATTCGACTGTCTGTATGGTGCTTGTTTATATCTTTTTCTTTTTTTAATCTATTTTGGTTTTTTTTCTTCATGAACACTTTCTTAACTTTAATAGATATCCTACCGTGTAAGATCGATGGTTTGGATTTTATTTTATTTTTATATTCTGATTTAAAGATAATAAAAAATCTATATTGATACTTTATACTTATTCAACTATATGTAATAATATACGTCATGATGATTTTGATATGATTGTATGATAGACTTGTTATTATATTTATACTGCTATAATTGGAAAAATGGATGGTTATGAATAATTACTTTTTTCTTTTAATTTTTAATTATTTTTCATTTTTATTAGAAAAATAAAAAATTCTACGATTCACGATACAATTCGCGATTCGATTCGATTCATGGGTATGAACGATTTACGATACGATTCCGATTTTGAAAACTATGAATGTCATTACCCTTTGCTTAAATGGGTGTTTGCATTGGGGAGCTACTCTTTCCTCCAACCTAATGGAATTATTACTTACCATTAAAGGTGGAGCATTAGGAAGATACTCTTTCGAATCCATATGTAGCATTAAATATTGGTCCAGCTAATGCCTATGGGCTGTGCTGAGCTAAGCCCCTGCCAACCTGGGCACGGCACGACCCAAGCACGGCTGGGCCGATCTCCAGATGGGCCATGCAGACCCAGCACAGCCTGTTTTACATCTCTACATGTGAGTGGACCAAAAAATCACTACCCCCCTTCCCCTTGCGGTTCCCACCGAGTTTGCACCCATCTAAATGGTCTATACACCGTTGGATCGATTGTACACCAATTGGAATGGATTGTACACCGTTAAACTTGTGAGCCCCAAATGAGGATGATGGGATGATCAATTGGGGCTGATTTTTTTCAGAGAAGGCGCCCATGGATATCTTTTGATCCCCCCAGGTCCCAATCCCAAATGGGGCCGCCAGTAGGCCCCACATTGAAGTGCTCATAAGAGAGAGAGAGAGAGAGAGTACAATTGAGGTGCAATCTTCTATGGGCCCATTTTGGACCACCATTTATCTCTGTATGGAATTTTATGAAAAGGAGTACAATTGAGATGCAATCTTTTATGGGCCCATTTTGGACCACCATTTATCTCTGTATGGAATTTTATGAAAAGGATTCATCATAGATTAGGGTTGGTTGAATTTTCTGCATTATTGGACCATCATATTTGTTGATAAATAGACCCCATATTTTAATGGTGCAATCTTCTATGGGCCCATTTTGGACCACCATTTATCTCTGTTTGGAATTTTATGAAAAGGATTCATCATAGATTAGGGTTGGTTGAATTTTCTACATTATTGGACTGTCATATTTGTTGATATATAGACCCCATATTTTAATGTTGCAAAAACAATGTCATTTAATCTAATGGCCTATATAAATCTAGTATAATATGGACTAAATTTGGGCCTTTTGTCTTGGCAGTCTAGATATATAAGGGTGTGCCTCAATCTTTTTGGTTTTAAAACTCATGCTGTCCTCCTAAAAAACAACTTTGATGTATTTACATCACTTTTACAACTTGATCATTTCTGTCATGTTTCTGTAAAATTGGGACAGAAAGTAGAACTATAGAATCACCTCTCTCTCTCTCTTCTTCTTCTTCTTATTCTTTTTTGTTCATGTGTTGGATGGACCTATTAGTATAATGTCATCTCATGTGTGGCCCGCTTGAATGATAATTGTCATGCTTTGGGTCTCCCTGAAAGGGTTTCATCATTGATGAGGTTTTAAATAAGTTATCCTTCTTAGACGATGACAGAGATATCTAAATAGTCAAAAGATGTAATGGTTCATAAATATTGTGTTTGAATCCAATGTTGTATTGGTTTATCTACTCTAGTCAGGGCAAAACTTGGGCATACAATACACTGAGCAGATGAACATGAAGGACCTGGCAAGAGTCACCACTGCCATCATCAGGACCCACCTGAATGAACGGATAGCCCTTAATCATGAAACCATAAACTTTTCTGATGCACCCGTACACATTCAATCAGTACTTTTAGTACATGTAAATTAGTGTGATAATTCTAATGGTGGGCGCCACTCTAGTCGGAGTGAAATCAGTTGTATGCCAGTACAGTGATGTAGAAATCGGTGCTAAGGACATTTTGCTGATTCCCCCTTTTTAGGTTTGTGGGACCCCCTTATGATTAATCCCCCTCCCTCTCACACTCACTGCCGGCCATGTATTATCGGCAGTTTGGCACCAACCAAAATTTCTCACACATCCAACTGTTACCGTGGGATTGAAATCCTAAAAAAAATTCCTTCTAAAACCATTAATGTGGGGACCATGGATGAGAGGGTTAGGATGACCTATTGGGGTGGATATTTTGTAAGCCACTAGATCTCATTAAGATCTTTCCATCCCTCATCTCATGATGGCATGGCCCCAGGCGTGCCCCTAAAAATTCTCTCATTCTTGTGTCAAAGCCTTGTCCAAAATATATACATATACATATAATTATTTATTTATTTATGAAAGCCTTGTCCCAACTTTGTTAGGGTCAGCTACATGAGTTCTGTTTTGCCATTTCAATCTATTTTGGGCCCAATCCTTGGATAGTTTGCATTTCTTCAGATCTATCCCTACTACTTTCATCCATGTCCTTATCATCAAAACCTGCATAGAGAAACTTATCATCAATGGTGTTGTTATTGGCATGCGTTGGACATGTCCTTATTTAATAAGAATTTTGCTAGAAAGAAAAGTTGACACTTAGGACTGCACCCGCATTCCTTCTGAATTTTTATTTTTTTATTTTTTACCCTCTTTTGTTTACTGATAAGTAAGGTAAAATGGCACTTACGTTCTTTGATCCCTAGACCTCTCCTGTAACCGGGGCTATGCATAACCTCTGTGCTACACACTGGTTTGGAGCCTTCCGAGACAATGTAATCAGAAGTATTTTGTTAGTGATGCTTTCTGAGTGGTTTTGCACATGGCATTTTAACTTCGTTGCCTGTTATGCTTTTTTTCCTTCTTTGTTGGTGTGTGCCAGGTGGGATCATATAGAGTTAACTCCCCAAGCTCAGAAAGTGCTAGTTGAAAGTCTCAATATATTTAGTATTATCATTAGCTTTATTAAAGTTTGCCATTTCCAGCAGAAAATGGATTGTTGGGAAATGTTCACCTCCGAGCAGACTGCATATGACCTATATGCAATCCAGTTCATGGGGCCCACTTAGATTTAAGTTTACCAATTGGAGGGCAGGCTGAAAGGTTGCCTCATGGGCAAGCAGGATCCAAAAAATTGGTCCCACCAGATTATCTTAGCCCTTGATTTAACAGCTTTGAAGTTTAATGGATTCGATTCAACATTGAGTGAAGGTTCAGTGAATGTAAGTAAAATTGGGCCTGTTGTTAGATTATGGGATGAAAAGACTAATAAATGGGTTACACAGATTGAATGTGGCCCAAGTAGGCCCCACAGTGCTGGATTGCACTTGGAGTTGCTCGTAGGAGAATATTTCCCTGACTGTATGATCTAAGTTCTAACACATTTTTGCAGTATGTCATGGCATCACCTCCCTAGAACTGGTGGTGTTATTTGCCATGACGGCAATTACATATCCTTCCATGTTTGCCTTCTAGTAAAGGGAAGTGAATTAAAATAATAGAAGCTTTAAATGTATGATTTTAAGTAAAGAGAAATAGTCGAAACAAATGGTGAATCGCAAGGAATTTATATTCTTATGTTTGCCTTATATTTGCTTTCCTCCCATAAGATGTTAGTTGACTTGCACATTTTCTGTTCCAGTTACAGTATAAGGAGGCAGAGGCTTCCGGTCAGCATGAGAGTTCGTATGTTGACACACCAAGCACTCCTAAGGTTAGCAGATCATATACTTGTTTCAGTCATTATGCAAGAAACTTTTTGTAAGGCTGCATAGACAAAATGGAGCCTTATTGATAGTAGCTTGGACACTTATCAGTGTCAGACATGTATCAGTCTGCTTTGTTTTTGTCTAATTCTTATTTGATTGTATAGACATTGTGGTTTTATTTTTTATTTTGGGTGAACTGTTAATAGCGCTCTCATCGTGGAGACCAGGATCGGCCATTTGTTCCTGATTCCGTTGCTTATGGAGGTATGTTATTAGGCAGTTATATAAGAAATGACGAACTTAAACCTTACTCGGTATCCAATCTTTTAATAATTTAACACTCATTTCCAAATGAGATTCAGGTGAAAGAGTAGGCAAGCGGGAGCACAAGCGCAAGGTATATCTGCTTTGTCTGATTTTTTTTCATTGTTGTTTCTGTTTTAGTGAGGAGCCCGTGGCTCAGAAGTTGGTCAGTATTGCAACCTTGATGGTTGTGGTTTCAAGTCATGTGACCAATCAGGAAAATATTCTCTCTTTAGGATTCTGATGGAATATCTTTTGTTTTCTTTACTGCAACTCTTCGGTTGATAAGGCTCCTGGAAGGTTTTCAGAGGCACCCCCATCACCTCCCCAGGGTAAGAGGCCTCGGAAAATGAAAGCTTCTGATTGATGAACTAGTGTAAGTTTACATTCAACCCTAAACTATTACAGAATTCTTATACATGGAATGGATGAATTTCCGCAAGTTAATATTTCTTCTGACACTTTATTGAAAAGATACATTAGTCTGAAAACCAATAAAACAGTGCCAATCATTGGGGAATCTGGCATTGACAGTTTAAGATAAGCACTTGCTTAAGTGGACTGAGAATACCTTGTAGATTCAGAAGATATTTATGCATATCTGGCATTTTGATTTGATTTCTATGCTAATGACCTGAAACCACATTTGCCCGGACAGGTTGGAGTAAGATCAAAGAATCAAAGGGTTGGCATATGTCAGGAGCTTCCTCCGAGCACGTGTCGAGGAAAGTGAAAGCCAGCCCAATCAATGCACTGTTTTCCGTGTATTCCGCATTTGTGCAGAAATTCCAGTTGAACCTGCCGAATGCCTTGGTAGATTCTTGTGTTGTATATCCGATCTCTGAGCTGCAGCTAACTTTTATGTGCAGACCCATCAATAACTGATGTTCCAAGCCTCACCTCTTTTTTATATTTTAATATACAAACGTGTCCATGAGAATTTTCAGGTATTCTATTATATGGTTTAATGAACAGCCTGGAACTGTGTTACTGGATGTTTGATATGGTTTGGTCATCAGGTGGATCTTTTCTTCTGCTGAACAAAATATGATATGAATGTGGAAGTTGGAAGGCATAGACAAATAAGCAACCATCCCTTGACAACAATTGACAGTTGACCTTTTTAAGTTTTTACTAAGTTGAGTGAATTAAGTACTTGGGTATATTTTGAAAATCATAATAATTGTTGCACTAGCTTAATAAATATTTTGATAAAGTCTAATTTGATTAATTGCTTGTGGGCCCAAAATATGGGTCCCATGGAACCTCATTGAAATCTTTGAAACTTAATTTCTTCTTTGCTCAGATGAGGTGAGGAGAGCTTTCTACAAAATTTGTTCCCAAGTTTTGTTATAGGTATACTAGCTTCTTTCTTCCAACTAGTGTTAGGTACGGATCATGTGGCTCCACCTATTCAAACGGTTGATCATGGTGGCTACCTGCTTAATGATGAAATCACAGTGGCACCCACATACATCGAAAAGTGTCATTTCATGTTAGAGCGCACCACCATAATAATAGAACTGCGCTGGACCCACTTGAAGTGGGCCATCCTAAACAATAATAGAATCACCATGGCCCCAAGAGATGGTGAGTTTGCAAGTTTAGGGTTATTCTTTTGTTTGATTTACTTCCTGTGGGTCGCTTGTGGTATTCTGAAAATTGTATGGGGCTTGAGAAAATGGATCCTCTGCCCCATAATCATCCAACAACTTGAACCAAGCCTCCCAATGGGCTAATGGGCCTGCATTAACCCGAACCCGAGCCCCAGTATTAACGATCCAAGAAGCGGGCTTATCCTTTGCCCCATCATCCAACAACTTGAACCAAGCCTCCAAATGGGCTAATGAGCCTGCATTAACCAGAACCCGAGCCCCAATATTAACGGTCCAAGAAGCGGGTTTAGGTAAGCATTTTAGTGAAGTGAATTGGCCCAGGACAGAGCCTTAAAAGGCCAACTTAGTGAAATGAACGGGCTCAGGATAGAGCTTAAAAGGCCCACCTATTCATTGGGCTTAAAAGGCCTGTGTATGGGTCACCACCCTGTGTAGATGATTAATAAATCCATTCCGAGTCCTGGCTCTGCCCAGATTGTATATGTCCTGATGAAAGCTTATCCAAGCTCGGTTCATTTATTGAGCCCAATATTAGAGCCCAAGCCAGACCGCTTGTACTAGTTGTGACTCACCACCATGGTCGGACTGCTGAATTATGGGCCTAATTCCACCAACACGAAGCCCACTTGTACTAGCAACTCAGCTCAGCATAATGGTGGGACGGCTAAATCATGGTCTTACGCCGCCGCCGCCATTATATTAATCATCACTGAAGTTGTAATTTTATTTGTTATTAGCATTGTGAGGTCTACTTTTTCACTCAATTTTATTTTATTTTGATTCGTGTTGTGTCCTATTTAGGAACTTCAAATTAAAATCTGAGAAAAGAACAAATACTCTTTGTGGATCGAAATATGCCAAATCTAAAGATGAAATCAGAAATCAGGAGTATCATATTATCTCTTCAATAGTCCCAACTCCAAGGATGGTGCATAGGAACATCTTCTGATTTTGATGAACACTTCAAGACAGAGAATCTTTTCCAAATTCCAAACCAATCCACATCATTTTTCACTCCAGACCCTCACCACTTCCACCCTCATCTCAAGAAGCAAGAACCAATCCAACCCCAACTCCCAGTTGTACCCTCAGTTGAATCTAAACCACCCCATCTTGTCTAAGCTAGAAACATGCCAAAACATGGACCAATTCAACCAAATCCATGCCCAAATGATCATCTCCAGTATGTCCCGCGACGCCTTTCCGGCGAGCAGACTCCTCAAATTCACCACTGCCACTTTAGACACCCCACACATTCCCCTCACCAACCTCATCTTCTCTCAAATCCAAGGCCCTGATGTCTATTCATACAATCTCATAATAAGAGCCTTCTCCCTCTCCTGCCACCCCCTCACCTCCCTCTCTCTCTTCCACAACTTGCTCTTTCAAGGCCTCCACCCCAATGAATACACACTGTGCTTTCTACTCACCTGCTGCGCCAACGCCTTTGCTCTCCGAGAGGGCAGGCAGGTCCATGTCCATCTTATCAAACATGGGTTTGAGCCCCGAGTCTTCGCTGCCACCTCTCTCATCCATATGTATGGTAATTGCCAGACACTGCCTGACGCTCTTCAATTATTCGAAGAGATGCCTCAGAGAAGTGAGGTGACATGGGGTGCAATGATTGATGCCTGTGTTTCTCATGGAGAATTGATCAAGGGTCTGCAGCTGCTGGTGGAGATGAGATGTTTGAGAGTTGAGGCAAGCAATGCAACATTGGTTACTGCCTTGTGTGCTTGTGGAGAGATGGGGGACTTGGGTTTGGGCAGGATGACCCATGCTTATATTGAGATTAGAGGCTTGGAACACAATGTCACCCTTGGGACAAGCCTGGTTGACATGTATGCAAAATGTGGAGCCATAGACATGGCCATGGAAGTCTTCCACGCAATACCCGAGAAGAGTGCAGCTACTTGGAACTGCATGATCCATGGGCTGGCTATGAACAGTCGAGCTGGAGCGGCCCTCAACTTTTTTGGAGAGATGCAGAGGATGGGGGTGCGGCCTAATGCAGCAACCTTTGTAGGAGTATTGCATGCTTGTAGCCATGCAGGGTTAGTGAGAGATGGGATTGAATGGTTCTATTCCATGAGTGAAAAATATAGCGTTGTGCCAAACATTAAGCATTATGGATGCATGGTTGATCTTTTCAGCCGAGCCGGGCGATTGGAGGAGGCGCTGGAGGTTATAAGGAAAATGCCTATAGAGCCAGATGTTGTGATATGGGGAGCTCTGTTTGGTGCTTGTAGAATTCATGGTAACACAAAGCTTGGGGAGCTCGTTGGAGCGCAAATCATCAAGTTGCAGCCCCATCACACAGGTGGATACACATTCTTGTCTGATATGTATGCAATGGCCAAGCGCTGGGACAATGTCTTTGAGGTGAGAGGGGCAATGATGGAGATGGACATGAGAAAGACACCTGGGTGTAGTTTCATATCTGACTGAATATGAAAAAGGGATACTAATTAAAGAGATGCAAATCAGAATTGGAAAGATAAGATGGTGAGAGCTAATTTTACCATATTTATGCAATCAAGATGTTTATTTATTAGTTAAGAAATCTGGGGGCAAATCCATAACTTGCTCATTTTTTCTATAGTGGTAGTGTTCTCTCCTGCATATTTGTGTCCCCACATAAACAGATACTCATTGAATTACAAAGGGAAGGTGAAACCTCCAATTCAATCTTGTATTTTGTTTACTTCAATGAAAATGGATATGCAATCGGTCATATGGTTATGGCTCATATGTGTATGCAAAATGCTTCACTGATGCATAATATTTGTAGACAAGATCCTATGCCACAGTGGAAGGTGCTCGGTAATGCGACTTTTAAGTTTATGGGTTCAAGTTTCCAATTAAAAAAACGCATGACATGAGTAGCTGAAGTGACATATTCTTTTTTCTACCACACTGGCATGCAGTATTGTCTTCCAACAGGTTGAGCAAAGCTTGAAACTCTGTTATTTGAAGTTAAATAGTGATTGTTACTATTTAACTTCAATTGGAAGTTGAATTGCTCTAGGCTAGGCCACTTGCTCTATCCCGTAGTGGATGTAAGCATTGAGGCCGAACCACTATAAATCATTATGTGATGATGTATGTCTTGTGGTGATTGATTTTGTAAGCTTTCACATTTAGTTAGTTAATCACTACTTGTGACTATTTATTTTAAAAAAGTCAATCATTTTACCTTTCTTTTTCTTCATGTTAAAGTAAAAGGAAAGTGATAAAATTACTCTTGATCACTTATAAGTTCACAATAAATATGGATTTAGATGGCGGAAAATATTGAGGAATTGCAAGTCGATTTGCTCAGAAAGGGGTCCACATTTCATACATCCAAATGGCTACAATGGGCCACTTTATTCCAATACAATATACGGCAAGGAAAGGACTGTTGCCCTCGCCCCTTTCTACACATTACTATACCTTCCACAATTTTTTAGGGTACCTGGCCTTCAGGTCCTCTGGAAAAAGCAAATTTCATTTGTGAGACATATGATGACCCCCACAAATGAAAGTGTATGAACTCTCACACAAGCAAGCATCTTAGCCAGATGAGTTAGCAAGCTGGTTCAATTTAAAATGGCCTTTTTTGGGCTCGAACTTAACCTGTGTGTGTCAGCCGCCTCGGACCAGGTACTTCTGCCCCCAGTTGGGCTTGGATATTGCTTAGTCCGGCCATGTAGTGGCGGACCTAGGATTTTCTCTTAAGGTGGGCAGACCCAAAAAAAAATCATATGAGATTTGGAGGCTAATCCAGAATTTTCATTTGGATGTCCGAAGCAAGCCAGAAATTTTCTTATGAATTGTGGAAGTGGGCCCACGTCCAACAGGGGCGTCCGCCCCCAGAAGCTTGTATGTAGGTGCGCCTGGGCGGCCATGAACACCCAAGCCCCCTTCCCTCACCAATTGGTTTGCATAGTTCACTCCATTTAATCAAATGAATTTATTCTTTCCATCCCCATCTCCCCCACCAAAAATTTCTAAACGTCTTATCCAAAAGAGTGAATATTGTTAGGGCTTTGAAGGACACAAATGTTGTAGACTGGCATTGCTTAGGCAATTGATTTAACTAGGGTGCTTCTACCTACGGATAAAATAATAACTTACAAAGATTGAGTTCTATTTCTTACTTTTGCTACTAGTGAATCAAAAAGAGATTTTTTTTTTTTTTATATTCCTTTGTACATGACAGAATTTGCAAGATATTTCTTGTCATGCCCCAAAACCCAGATTTGAGATAGGTCAAATCATTTTGCAGCAATGTTCTTTTTTCCTTTTTTTAAACATCACATGATAAATGGAGCATAAGTAATCAAATACTTACTTCAAACCATTTCATTCCTAAACAAACCATACTAGCATCTTAAATCCAAAACATAATTAAGACAGCTACAACCAAATAGAATAATAAATGTTCAATCCAAAATAAACTACTCTAATTCCTCGGCCAGTTTGATAACTCTACTAATAGAGTCAACTGAAGTAAAACTGATTTTGAATAAAGAATAAAATATAAGTGGGTTATGATAATATTTTGTTTTCAGTTATTTGTTATAGAATCTTTTTGACTTTTTATATGGAAAAGTATAGTTTCTTTGTATTTTAGTGGATAAAGGTAGGTAGTTGCTTATTGACTTTTTGAATGAAAAAGATGGGGGGAATTTTTGAATAAAGTGTATTTGATATGACATCTTGTCCCGAAAAATGGAGGCTTTACTTGATTTTTATTATATTAGTATAAAAGTGTCAAACTAACCCGGGCTCCTAGTCTCTGCAGCAAATATTGAACCCTTGTGTCACCCTCGTTCGTTCTGGTCCTCGTCAATATCGTTCTCAGGTTTCACATCTTTAGCCGAGTTGTTTGATGCGGGCCTCGGGCTAGGCCATGCAGTTAATATTCGTGTCGGGCTTGTGCCGGTTTTGAACCTTTGTTTCTAAAGTCGGGCTGAGCCTAAATATGCTAGAGACAGGCCTAGCCTGGCCTGGTCCACGAACAAACAAAATAGCTCCATTAATGTTGGATTATAGGCAGGGATGGTCATGGGTGAGGCCAACCACTTTGGGCCAGGCTTTGGCCCATTAGCAAACTTACTTTAAACTCAAGCTAACTTACCTCAGCTAAGCTCGGCTTGTACATATCCCTAGTTTTAATCATGGTTCTGATATTTACTATAGAACTTGGAAAACACATTTGATTTGAGGCTATTTTGGGGCCATCTCCAACATTCATGCAAAGCCCATTTGGAAGAAAAAGCTTATTTATTCATCATCATCGTTGCTGGAAATTTACATTTCCATCAAAGCCTTGCTAATGGAAATTCAGTAATCCATACTCCAGTGTTATTGTTTTCCCATCAGTAATCCAAACAAAACCTTTTAGTTCTTTGAATGATGCATGTTTTCTGCTTAACCAAACCATACTAAACTAATGCAGACAACTTTTTCTTTATTAGTGATACGATAATTGATACAATATAAAAATCATAGAAATCATTTGTATCTTTCAATTTTTCTTTCTTTAACACAAGAATCATACCTTGAGCAATCAACAATTTTGTATAGAATGCGGACCACTGTTTCGACACTCCAATCTCCACATGAAACAGCAACGAATGAAAACCGTACCTTACATAGAGTGTCATATAAAAGAAGAAACAAAAAGTCTATTATAGAGTGTCATATAAAAGAAGAAACAAAAAGTCTATCTGGACAAACTTTTTGGCCAGAATTTTGGACAACCCCTGTGATTTCCCAAAAGAAGAAATGTTAGGAAAACAGAACAAAACAACATGAAGGAACTGTACCCGACTTGACGGTTTTTACATATGCAATAGAGTAGAAACTATCAAATCTCATCAAAATAATAGACACAATAAAGTTTCTATGTCATTTACATCAGCCACTGTTACTTGATAATCAAGAGTCATTAATGTGATGTGGGTCATAGAAATGGCTCAACCAAGGCAAGTAATCCAACCAGTTGAACGCACCAAGCAGCTAAAATCCTTCCATCACCATGTCCTTCAGCTCCTCCCCCTCATGGATAACTTGCGCCACGTCGTACCTCTTCCCAAACACGCATGACGCACCTGCTAATCTCATGTAGTTAGCAAGTGTACCCACTTTTAGGTAGTTATTTCTGGACAATCAGAATATGTGTTTCAAAGTGTACTCTTATTCTTTCCCCTAATGAATAAACAAATTTTTTTTTTTTTGCAGTCTCTTCAACTTGTGTATGTGCAGTTGAGTGAAACATGAGTGAAATTCATTGACATTCCTTGGTATGCTAGGCCACAATTCTGATTATATGATAGTACCATGCCACCAAATGATAGCTGGCACACATTAACAGGCTTCATCTAGACATGCATAGAGTGAGTCAGTGTTTCTCACGATGCTCACTGTGGACTTCTTTTCCTCTTGCAAGTTCTCCCACCAACCGACAACCTAAAATCATACAAATGCAAACTTAGAACAAGAAACAATGAACTGTGAGAAGAGGGAAGGAGAAAAGGCCTTGGGGTTGGTAGTTTTGGTCTTACAGTGTCATTATCATGTGTTCCAGACTTCCAGTGTATACAACTTGATCATGTTCATGATTATGAGGCAAATGAGGATTGTCAGAATCACTCCCAAAAGCCGCACCAAAAGAAAAAAAGAAGTCATAATAAAAAGGTTCTCAGTCGATGCAAGAAAACCTGTAGGAGTAAAACAGATGATACATGATGCAGTCCCGAACCTTCGATCGAATAGACCAACCTCTCAAAGGAGGTTGATCGAATCCAATAAAGGGATTCCACACAAAAGAACACTCACAGCCATGAAGTCGTGGGAATAACTCACGTTAATAGATTTGATTGAATAAAGCATAGAAAATAGCAAGAGGGTTCTTCTGTATATATAGAAGACACTATTTCTAAACTAATCAGGACATTGAAAATAGTAAAATACCTAATCCTACTCAAAATAGAATTTAGAAAGCAATTCCTATTAAGCAACTAAGTAATATCACTAATTTAGATATTGTCTCAGATAAGGATAGGGATCTCTGCCAAATTAGAGATCATGTGGGCCCCATCAGATGGGTCCATCAGGGCCTGCGGATCCTAGTCTTGGATCGGGCTGCATCAATACACTGCTCAACCGTTATTGCATTACCAAATTGAAGAACTGCCATTCCTGGTGCACCAATAGCTTTTCTTAACCGAATTATGTCCACTGTGATGACTCCCTATTAGATTCAATAATTACAATGCAGGATATGAAGAATTAGTACTTGTTTGCAAATAAGGCTAAGCTTATTTTTGCACTCCATATTCCCAAAATGATAACTATCTCTAGACTCCTGAATGATATCAGCTAACTAGGTAATTAATTTTTCGGTTGAGCTCCCAACTAAGTGCAATCCATGGTTGCCACAAACAAGTCAGGATCATGGCTTGAGACAGATTACAGGAAAAGAACATGTCAAATCTAGTCAAGAGCAGTGCAATTTATTAGCCAGCAATACTAGCTTTCTTAAACAAGTAGTTTTAATTTGCTGGATGCAATTTGTTGCAGCATTACCCATAAGTTCTCAAACAAACAGGAGGGCCATTGTGCATAACCATGAACCTAACAAGGCACTTCAGCATTTATACCATAGCTTCCAAAATTCATCCATTGTCCATGTATGAGTGATATTCCTAAAATTTCTAAAGTTCCATGGAGAGTACAGCATAAAAATGCACAAGAAAATAATGAAATTTTCAATACGCAAAACTCTGGTGAAGTTCACTCACTGAGGTCACAAAAGAAAACAGTGGGACAACTAAAAACGGGAAAAAAAAAGAAAAAAAGAGAGAGAAATGACAACCTTAATACACGAGAATTTGGTTGCTAACATACCAAATCCTCAGCAATTATATTGATCTTTCCAACAGCTTTGAAAATGGCATAAAAAAATGCTTTGTTTGGTCCAGCCTACTGTCAACAAAATTTTTTACTGTTATGGATTTTGAAGATTATCAAGAAACAAAATCTTGATCATAAGTAGCTTAAACCGACCTTCCATCTTCCGAACACAGCAATGTTAGATTCTGCAAATTGATGCAGTTATGCAGTTAATAATACTATACAAGTAGGTAAAATATAATTCTAATGATGTAACTTCAATCATCTCACCAGAAGGAACAGCCCAAAAGCCAGCAAGTCCTCGAAAATGGTCTATCTGAAATTCATTGTATAGATTAAGTGCATGCTTTATTCTATTCACCCAACATGCAAACCCATCAACTTCCATGGATTTCCAGTGATACAGGGGACTATCGTGTAGAATGAACACCACATTGTTAATAGGAAAACAAGCTAGAAAATGGGTGCCTTTGATCAATATCTCAAGCAAACACCAGATATATGGCAAACAAAGAGAAAAGACCGCTTTGCAGAACCCAGTGTTTTTTTGTGAAGAAATGAGCTACAATCGAAGTGGAAAGCTTAACATTTGCAGGTTTCTGGCAGACTGAACTTTTATAACATTTTTTTTCCTCCGGAAGTATAAAACTCTAACGCATGTAGCTGAAAATGGGGCCTTTCCTGGGGCCCAAGCAAGGAACATGACCCCTCTGCTGGGCCTAGGCCAGCCTTCAATTACATTTTATTTTATTTTGGTGGGGAGCCTTCAATTACATTGCCACGACCATAAGGAGCAAACTTCAGTTTTCATTGATAATAGAAATAGGTTCAGCGGCCATACAGAATAGAAAGCTCCCCTAGGCCATGAGATGCTCCTTTCTATTCCTAGTTCAAGGCATGTTTGCATGGCCTCTTTTCAGCAGAAACATCACTGTAAAGCGGGACGTTTTTCTATGGAATTTTTTTTCATTGTTTGGTGTGGATGCTTTTCTACAAAGAGAAGCGTCAAAACCAGGGCAATTTTCCATGATTTTGCATAATAGTGTTTCAGATTTTTTTTATTTTTTATTTTTTGTGTTTTTGTGTGTGTTTGGGATGGGATTTTGGGAGGTATGCAAAAAAATTCCCTTATAAAACCAGGAGTCTACAAACCTCTTGAATGTGAAATAAAGAGAGGGAAAAAGAGAAAGAAATAAATTAGAAAGACTAATAATAATAAGTAGAAACTAATAAAGTCACTAAGTGACAAGCTGCACAGATGAAAAGTTGAGGGGCTTGGGACTCCTAGACTAGACATATGGACCAAGGCATTCTCAGTGTTTGTGCCAAAACGACTTCAAATTCATCTCTCTGCTTTCTCTTCTATTGTGGTCAACCGTAATTTCCTCTTATATGGTAATTTCTAATTCTATCCTTTTTGCAAATCCTCACATTTTTACTAATGATTTCCACAATGTCCATCTTAACATATATACTTATCTCAGTCACCTTCCTGACATTTCATGGTAGCCCAGCACTCACTTCCCATTATCTTGATATGCATAATATTATTTTTGCAACAAAATATCTCTCTCGTATTGTAACAACCTGTCCCATAGTTGACCAGTTTCACTGAAGGCATCAGGAGGAACACTGGTAACAAGAGTAGGGAAACCACTCTTGTCCTGCCAGAAAGTAGACAGAATAACAGATTAATATGAAAATATTCCACCTTCTTCTAATTTCTGGTTAAAAGAGATCATAATCCAATGAAAATTACACACCAGCAAAAATATCCTTTTGTTTGCCCAGACATCCGCACTATGATAACCTACATAAATAGGCATGTCTCCCATGATCTTGATCCCCTTCATCTTCACATAGTTGCGAACCTTTTGCCACTGCCTTTGAAATAAAAACTGCTGCGCAATAAATATGTCTATCTACATCACCAAAATATAAAATATAAAATATAAAATATAAAATTGCACACAAGATACTGCCAAGACCAATTTGCAATATATTATGATCCTGAGAGGCATTCAAAAAGTTAAATTTGGTATTCACAAAATCCTTTTGGCTCTGGTAAATAGTTTCCAATGCAGAAAGGTGGCGATTTTTGAAAGGGTCTGGCCACTCATTCCAACTGAATGCATTTAGAGAGTTGTCAATGGCAGCAAAAATAAGCTGCATCTTCAAGCCAATCTGTTAAAACACAATTGTGAAGGCTGATGTCAAAGATGCCTTCCAACCATTGGACAACAACAGCAATAATGCCAATACTATTAATAAATTCCTAGCCAGAAGATCAGAAAATGGGTCCTTTACTCAAGATAGTACAAGTAGCAATGATCTTGTTATTTTAAAGGCAGGGAACATAGCAAAGTACTACTTCTCCACAAAATATGAGATAATTGCAATTTGCACAGCTGAAAGCATTCGGACAGAAACAGAAATTACCTAAAATTTCAGGATCTCTGCGAAAATCTTCACGTTGTTTTCTAAGTTCTCCTTGGCTTTGAATCAGCCTCTCAGCAGCCTAACAAAAGAGTAGGAATAATGGTCTCCTAAGATAATGTTTAAATAAGCATATTTATGTTTTCTGTTCCATGATAGGTAATGACATAATGTGACTTTAACCCTATGCTTGTGTCAATAGGAACTTTCCAACTGTCATGCGTTCTCGTCAGTGAGTATATTTATTCATATTTATTCTATAAGACTCCTTGAAAGTTACATGTGAGCAGGGTCTGTATATTGGCAGAGTCTGAGATGTGGATTGGGTGGGTCAACTTGAATCCGGTCCCCACCAAGGTGGCTGCACAGACTGGGCCTAGTTGAGTTGGACTCTGGCGGCCAGGTTGATCACCAATACCGAAATTTAAAACCATGCATGCATTTCTAAGCAAGAACAAACTAAAAATAACTAGTGGGTGACTGAGTCTCTAGCATTCCAAAATGCCTGAATTAAGGAAAACAGGCTATAGCACGGTGTACTTTGTTACAATTCACTATTGTGGAAACTCATATATAATATATACGAGGCATGTAGTTACAGACCACACCATCTAACTTATGGGCCTATTATGGATGGAGAAAACACCTAACGACATTGGGACAGAAGTAACAATCTCTTTGGTTTTTGCTAGAAGGAAGGTTAAAAAAGAAAATGGACAGTAGTCTGAGTGTGGCACAATATATCTAAGGCCAAGGATAAGTGGAACTTTTTGGCTATACTCCATTAACAATTTCAAGTTTCAACGGGCTAAAGGAAGAAATGAGTGAGAATTGATATTAGAGCAGGAAAGGCTATGGAGTTTTCTCTTTTCTTTTCTTGTAACTTTTTTTTTTTTTTTTGGTTAATGATGATATGGAGCATCCTGTCGGAATAAAATGCAAGTTTATGCTAAAAGCTTAAGTCCCGCTTTAATGAAGCAACATGATAGTAGTATTATGGATAGATTCCAGATATATCATAACAGGGAATTATTTACCTCGGCCAACGTCAGCAACTGTTGCAAATTTGACATATTCTATATCCCTTGCATTGAGTAACAATTCCCCAATTTTACACTTGGATTTACTCCAAATGCAATTAGACTTTCCACCTCCTGTGGTGCCCATGCTTGGTGGATCGCGGTAGCTCCATATAGAACAGGACCAGCTGCGGCGGCGGGTGCAGCAATAGGAGGAATAATGTCTCTTTTCTTCACAGCTTTTCTAAATTTCTTGTTGCATGCCATCCACATGCGCCCTAGAAATGCATAAGTAACATTTCCCCAATTTACATTTGGATTTACTCCAAATGCAATTAGCCTTTCTACCTCCACTCCTATGGTGCCCGTGCTTGGTGGATCGCGGCAGCTCCATATAGAACAGGATCAGCAACGGCGGCAATAGGAGCAGCGGGTGCGCAACAAGAGGAATAAGGCCTTTTTTCTTCACTTCGTTTCTGAAAATTTTCTTGCATGTCATCCATGTGCGCCCTGGATATGCATGATTAACATTTCCTCAATTTACATTTGGATTTACTCCAAATGCAATTAGCCTTTCCACCTCCTGTAGTGCTCATGCTTGGTGGATCGCGTCGCGGCAGCTTCATATAGAACAGGACCGGCGGCGGCAGGAGTGGCGGGTACCTTGGTACTGGTAGTTTGTCTCACCCGCTCTTGACGTCACACCTCCTCCTGATGTTAGAACACGTCTTAACGTTGCAGCACCCACCGCTCCTGCTGCAACAACATCAGGAGCGGGTGGGTGCTGCAACGTCAGGAGCGGGTGCAATAACGTCAGGATGTGCTGCAACATCAGGAGCAGGTGCAACGTCAGGAGCGGGTGAGACAAACTACCAGTACCAAAGTACCTGCCGCTCCTCTTGCCGCCGCCGACGCTGGTCCTATTCTATATGGAGCTGCCGCGATCCACCAAGCATGAGCACTACAGGAGGTGGAAAGGCTAATTGCATTTGGAGTAAATCCAAATGTAAATTGGGGAAATGTTACTCATGCATTTCCAGGGCGCACGAGGATAGCATACAAGAAGAAATTCAGAAAAGAAGCAAAGAACCTTATTCCTCTTGCTGCAGCACCCGCCGCCACTCCTGCTGCTACACCTACCGCCGCTCCTGCTCTATATGGAGTTGCCTGCCACAATCCACCAAGCATGGGCACCACAGGAGGTGGAAAGGCTAATTGCATTTGGAGTAAATCCAAATATAAATTGAGGAAATGTTATTTTTACCATCCCTATCTCCCCCACCAAAAATTTCTAAACTTATCCAAAAGAGTGAATTTTGTTACGGCTTTAAAGGACACAGATGTCGTAGACTGAAACAATAACTTACAAAGATTGAGTTCTATTTCTTACTTTTGCTACTTGTGAATCATAAAGAGAAAAAAAAATTCATATTCCTTTGTACATGACAGAATTTGCAAGATATTTCTTGTCATGCCCCCAAAACCCAGATTTGGGATAGGTAAAATCATTTTACAGCAATGTTCTCTTTTTCTTTTTTAAACATCACATGATCAATGGAGCATAAATAATTAAATACTTAATTCAAACCATTTCATTCCTAAACAAACCATACTAGCGTCTTAAATCCAAAACATAATTAAGACAGTTACAACCAAATTGAATAATAAATGTTCAGCTGAATCCAAAATAAACTACTCTAATTCCTTAGGGCTCCTAGTCTCTGCAGCAAATATTGAACCCTTTTTGTCTCACCCTCGTTCGTTCTGGTCCTTGTCAATATCGTTTTCAGGTTTCACATCTTATCTGGGAAAAAGGGTTCATGGAATTAATGAGTAACAAGAAACTCAATAGATTAACACACTTATTATAATGCCACATGCATGCAAAAATATGAATAAAAATAGGTAATTGAGGCCAAGGTTAGTCATGAATGCATGATTGTGCAGACAGAGAATTCAATCTATCTAGAATCAGATAATAAATCATATGATAAGGAGTAAAGCAGTAAATCAAGGCATATAAATCAAAGTGGCAATCCACATGAGCTGAACACTGGTCTAGTACATAGCTGAGCTAACTAGAGCCTGAGTCTTTGAAGGTGACTACATAATCTCAATGTTAGTGGGCACCTACAATCTGACCAGCTGAAGGCCCACATAGAAGCTCATACACAAATGCAGCAACATTACTCAAAATCTGAAGATGCCTACAGAATAATGCTAAACTGCAGCTAGATAATTAATTTCGCATGAGCCCCCACACTAGTGTCCCACTAGTGACAAGTTTTAAACAGCTTGGTGGTGCCAATGTTTTAATGAGTCAGAGATCATAAATTAGGATCATAAATCATGTCACGAGTCGTGCACCAGGAATATCACACTTTTAACAGGCATATTTAACATAGATAGCATTTAAGGCATGACTCGGCATACAAGGAAAGAGTATTAGCTTGTTCTTACATAAGTAATCCTGTGGATAATATGGAATTACATATAAATATGCGGTATAGATCTTAGAGGTGCTCGGACATGCATTTGGATTTGGCCAACATGATTATTTTATGTTTAGTTCGGACCCCTTTAATCCAGTCCATGGTGAGTGCTTGCACTCCATTCAGCCATTTGGGTCTTACATGCAGCCGGCTGGTAGCATAGCACCTGTTACACATTTCCGCGTGCACAACAGTCTTATTTATATAATTTAACCCCAAATCCAAACTGCTGAGTGGAGGTATTATGTCACTAGGATTTGGTCAATACTAATCCAACCACTGGTAGGATCCATACACCAATCGACTAGATGAGACTTGTACATTGTTAAATGTGACATGTACCCATCTGTTAAGGGCCCTTTTATGTTTAATAGACCAATTACTGTCCCTTTTCACGTTGACTCTTCAAGCATAGCCAAACCAAGTATATGTCGATCCAGAGGGTAGATCCTCATCCAACCAGCCCCTTGTTCTAAAACTCTACAACAGTCCACAATTTAAAGTTCGTCTCGCAAGTAATGACTGTCCTCCCAATTGTTATATCTTTTAGAACCCTCTTTGAGAGTCAGCATTAAATTGATGATTTCTAGTGATGTCTAAAGGATGCAACATCACAACTTTAAACACATGCACTATATAGATCATGTTGTCATCATTGAGTAGCATCCACTAAATTGGATTCACCAAAACAACAGGACTATGGGATGCCCCTATGTTTAAATAGGTCAAAATCACACACCATATTATGCCTAAGGCCAAATGTGGTTCAACCCCTATAGGGTTTGGCCAGCAGGGATCTCATTAGGGACCCCTGTGGCCCAGCCCTAATAACCCAGTTCTTATATATTTTTCTGATTTGAGTCTTTCCACATCATGTAGTGCATTGATTTTCGAGATGTTTCCTCCAATAGGGACTTCAAAACAAGAGAAGATCAAACCTTAAACTACAACCTACATATACCATCAGATATAAACATGATAAAATTGAACTCAGAACATCAAGGATTAATGGGCTAGGTTTAGAACATGTTTCCTCCTATCGCCTGGTTCGCCTCATCTGTTGTTGTTGCAAGAGGAATGATGTTCGGATCGGCTACAACCACGGCATCTGCGTGTTCGACTTCCAGATCTGGAAGATTCAAATCAGGAATAGCGGGATTCAGAGCTGCCAAATCAGGAAGAAAAACAGGATTCAGATCTTCAGGAGCAATCACATCGTCTACTGCTGCTGCAACAGGAATGATGTTCGGATCGGCTGCATCCATTTTCGAATTATTCGTCTCCCTAGCAAAAGAGAAGGGAGGGAGGAGAAGAGGGTTTGAATTCAAAAAGGAACCTATATTTATAGAGAGCTATTAAATGCACATTGATTTTTGCTCTCCACACACCATATTTTTTTATGACCAATATAACCCTGTGTTAAATTACCCAAAAGGACATCTCTCCCTCCCCAACTTCTTTCTACACCCACCCACCCTCATCCCCACCCCTACCCCCAACCTAGCACCACCACCAGAGGGGGAGGGAGAGAGACAGGGATGGAGAGAGAGAAAGAGGGAGAGGGGGAGCGGGCGGACCCGGACCCGTTTACTTAACCGGGCCTAAATAAAGACCGAAACCCAGTTTTTAACGGGTCTAAAACCTCTAGATAATCAAAGAATCAGGGACCCATTTACATCCCTAGACCCTGGTACTAGTAGGTTGTCTCACATGCCCTGTATAGGCCGCCTAGACCCGGCACGCTAACCAGCCCATCCCAAACATAGACTGTTGGGCTAGAATGCCCAGGCCCATGACACGGCATGACCCATGATCAAGGAAAGCACAGCCTGTGGCCTAATAAGGCACAACCCAGATCCTTTACGCCCATGCTCGGAAATAGGAGAGAATTCTGCATTTATTGGTGGGTCGATAAATTTATGGATGTCGATGATATAATAGATGCATCAAAAAGGCCTATTAATAACAAGAGTACTTGGAAATGGAATGAATATTTATTTCAAGTTTTTTGCATTTTTTAAAATTCCACTTCAAATTTTTATTAAAAAAATGAAAAAATGGGCAGGCCCAACAGGGCATGGCGCGGCCTATGCGGCCGACCCGGGTAGTCCTGTAACACTCACCCATCTAGAGAGGAAAAAATATGGATTGAAAATCTCTCCTGTAAATGGGGCTGATCTTGAACTAGGAAACCCATGGTTTTAAATATCGGTGGTTATGCACTATATTCGTTGCTAATCTCAAAGATATCAATACATCATTATCACTGAAATGGGCCAATTGTTATATATGAAGCGAAATGAATTCAATTGCCTATGAGACCGAGCTCCCATCCCATGACTCTCGTCACTCCACCTGCGTCTACTGCCGCCGATGTCCTTCACTGCCACTCGCCCATCGCAAATTGCTCGAATCTCACCATGCGGATGGGTCTGTGAGTTTTTACTTCACTTTCTTCTTTGATCCATCTATCATTTTTTTAATTTTTTATCAGATGCCAACAGTGGATCTCGATGGCTTTTTTGTTGAATTGTATGAGTATTGAAAGCATTTGTAGAAATGTTGAAATTTAGGATTTTGCTTGGTATGTTGATGCTGAATGTTATTGGGTTGGTCTCATTTGGAAGTGGTTTTTGTGGAAGGAATATCAAATACCCAATTTAAGCAGTTGCTCTCATCTATTTTGATGATGCATTGAGATTTGACATTTGCTATAAGCTTCTGATGATCCTGACCATTATTTGAGTTGGACCCACTTGGATGGCATGGGTCTCTATATCCGATTGTGGGTTGAAATGCCCCATCAACATCTGTATCATTTCTCACATACTAATATTTTATAACTACAAGACTATGAAGATAGGTTAGAAATTGGAAGAAATTGACTATGATTTTAGCTTTTGTCCTCTACTTACCCTGCATATGTAGATTTTACCTATTTTTCAATGTTCTTTGGTGTATGGTTGATTGCATTTCTGATTGCACTCGTGTTTAAGAAAACCATCAATGTTATAAAACTTACAACATTTATAAAATTTATAACATTCTGATTACTCTGAAGATGGTTTATAAAATTTATAAACATGGAAGGCCCATCTGAGTCATAGTAGGACTCCTATAAAAACCATCAGTGTTAAAAATTGACGTGGGCCACCATGGTAGTAATTGCTCAAGAAGTTCCATTCATGTTTGAAAACACTTTGGGTAGTTTTCTTAACGAAAGATTGTTCTATACAGCATATACTTGAATATTTTAATATGAAGGTTTTTGTAAGAAAGTGAGATATTGCAGGATACCTTCTAAGTTATCCAAACACCTAGTTTTTAGGTGTGTAGATTATATTCTAAACTAAGAGATAATATAACAGAATCTTTAGAAATATATGGTTTCCTAACACCCCCTTATGTCTTGAAATTTAAGGTTCCTCCCTCCATCATACCATGTGATCTCATGATGTTTCGTATATGTAGATTAAGAACCATGACTAACTGTTGCAACCGGATTTAAACATGTATGATTATTAGGTTCTTATTGTCTAAGAACATCAAATTATATAGAAATCATCAAAAGAACAAAAACCCTAATAGATAGTAGAGAATTTTCTCAAAACCAAGCCCTAGATGGAAGGAAGCCTAGAATCCGCAATAAAAGGTCTCCCATGGTGGTCTGCCATGTGGATTCCACCATAGGAACCCATGGCCTTCTGGGTTCACCCTTTTTCCCCCTTTTCTCAATGGTTGGATGCTTTTCCCGTATTACAATTAGGGTTTGAGGAGATTTCTACAAGTATCCTAATTCTAAAACATGATTAGGGCTTCAAAGAATCAAGAAAAATCATGCATGTGTAGATTAAGTTCGTTTACCCACCTCATGTAAGTGCTAAGAGTTTCTTCTAGTGAGTTTTGCATCAATCCAAGCACGCTAGCTTCCTTCACTGTACTCTTAGTATCTCCTTCTCTCAAATTCCTGTCTTCTAGTTGCATTTAGGTTTAGGGTTTTTAAGATAGAGCAAGAGGGGGAATGGAGACTGGAGAGGGATCGTGGGTTGCTTAGAGAGGGAGATAGGGTTGTTGAGGGGCAGGTCGTATGGTGTTTATAAAACTCAGGTTTTGGATTCCTCTAATACAACTACAAGTTGAATATCTTCTTAAGCAAAGTCTTCTCTCTGCCTATGGGTAGGCTACAGCTCTTATTTGGGCCATTGCTAATTTTTGAATGAGCCAAATTATCTTAAGAGTTGTGTTACAGCCACTTTCTAGTTTTGGTCAACCAACTAGTTCTACAATGCTTTCTAATTCTACTCCCACAAGCAACACGACGCTTTCGAATTCTACTCCCACAAGCAACTAGCCTTCCCAAACCAATCCCATTAGTGTTTCAAAGCCCCCCACTCCCCCAACCCCCACCCACACGCGCGCACACGCAAAACCACCCACCCATTAGGATCATTGCTTGGTGCAATGGTAAAAGTCTCGGGTGCCATGCATGATAACACAAGTTTGAGTCCTGCGAATATTGCCAACGGTTAGGTTTGTCTCTAGTTTGGACCTTCCCAGTCCCAGGACCTTGCTTTGGTGGGGCCCACGCTGGTTAATGACCTTTTAGAAGTTCCACTCACGCCCTATCATTAGTTAATAAATATTGTTTGTGGCTTAATTACTTTAATTAGAACCTACATTACTCTAGCTGAATTTCCTTATGATACTTTAGCAAAAATTCAGAAAATTATTTTAATGAAATTAAATATTCTATTTTCCTAGTTTCCAGGGTTGGGTCCTTACATGCCGCAACATAGTTAAGCTTTTTTACTAAAACATGCCATCGGTATATCGAAGTTTACCATTTTCCATGAAATAAAGCAATAATGCTCAAGAATATCTTTTATTTCCCTGACTTCCTTAATGGAGGCGTCGCAAAAGATAAAAATGTAGTCAGCAAAAAAAATAAGTGTGAAATGCTGGGAGCAATACTAGCTACTTTAACACTAGTATCAAACTGTTCTCTTCCATGGTGATCATTCTAGATAGCACCTACGCTCCTAAGATGAATATCATCAAGACAAATTTCTTATGAAAACCATAGGCTTTCAAAAGTTTTTCAACAAAAGTCCCATTCCATCCTATCATAGGCTTTAGCCATATCCAGTTTCAGACCCACAACTTCAAGTTTTTTCTCCTTCTTTAAAGACTGTTAAATCTCATGAGTGACAATATTATCAATTATCGACCTACCTTTGATGGAGGCACTCTAGAAACGACCTATAATTTTGTCAAGGACCCATTTCAGTCTGTTGGCTATAACCTTTTATATAATCTTATAACTTACATTACATAGGCTTATAGTTGTGGGCAGTTTAGGGGTTTTTATTTTTATCTTTGGGATGAGGACAATAATATTTATAAAAAAAGAAACAAAAACTTACGTACAGGGAATTCATTTTTAAAGAGTTCTTGAACTAAGAATATATCTAGACCTATAGATTCCCACATATGCAGATAAAAGATGGCCAGAAATCCATCAAGCCTAGGGGCTTTAAGGGACCTAGATGGAAGGTAACCTACTTAACTTAAGAATATGAAAGGATTGCTATTAATTTTGTCTTTCAAACGACTGAGTTGGGCCTAATGATTTCATTTTATAATACTTGAATTCTAGGACCATTAGAACTAGAAGACAACAGGGCCCCTAGGTTATTTACGGGTCTCATCACCGATATCACCCCAATTCAATAACCATCCTTTTCTTTTCTTTTTTAATGGTTTATTCACCAACTATCTTCTCTCCTTACTTTTCAACTTTTATATCGTCTTGAAATTCCCCCCATTAATAACACTAGCGTGGAAAACCTTGGATTGTTATCCTCTTCTTCTAACCATATTTCCCTAGATTTCTCTCTCCATAATTCTTGTCCCCTATTCAAATCTAATATACTAAGGGAATGTTTTTCCCTTCGTTCAACCAGAGGCCTCCATTCTAACAATCCTAGATTTCTAAGGCACTTTGGGACAGGTGTCCATCTGAGATCCAGTGCCCTCTCCTAATCTATCTAATATACTAAGGGAATGTAGGCTCCCTCCCTTAGTATTGTGCCACGTGTTGGCAAGCATGCACACCCACGTCAACTTTTCTCTACATCATCCCCATTTCCCACTCTTCTCTTCATAACTGAATCCAATCAAAAGCAACAACTTCTTATCTCTTACTCTCTCTCTTCTCTACCATTTCATCAAGAGAACGGAAAATGGAGGTTTCCTTATGCAGCCGTCTACGAATCGGAGAAAGAGGGAGAGTGGGTAGAGAGAGAGGGTGGGGCGGAGTGAGAGGGAGAGGAGCAATGGAGAGAGAGAGATAGAGAGAGAATGGCAGAGGAGGGAGACGGGCAGGGAGATGGAGGGATAGTCGGGCGGAGTGAGGATAGGAAGTGAGAGAGAAAGAGGTAGAGAGAGTGGCAGGGAGGGAGATAGAGAGTGGGTGGGGCGCAGTGATGGGGAGAGCAGCAGTGGAGAGAGAGAGAAAGGGAGGAAAACGGCAGGGAGGCAGGGAGTTGGAGAGGAAGAGAGGGAGAGAAGAAAGAGAGAAAGAGAAAGAGATGGGTCCAGAGGAAGAGAGGGAGAGTTGCTCGGTTTGTGGAGGGAGAGAGAGAGAGTGGGCAGAGAGAGGGTGGGGTGGAGTGAGAGGGAGAGGAGGTTACAGAGGGAGGGAGAGAGAGAGAGAGAGAGAGAGAGTGGGCAGAGAGAGGGTGGGGAGGAGTGAGAGGGATAAGAGGTTACAGAGAGAGGGAGAGAGAAATAGAGAGAGAGAGAGAATGGTAGAGAGTGAGATGGAGGGAGGCGGGCAGTGAGATGGAGGGAGACTCGGGCGGAGTGAGGATAGGAGTGGGAGAGAAAGAGGTAGAGAGAGAGTGGCAGGGAGGGAGGCAGAGAGTGGGCAGAGAAAGTGGGTGGGGTGCAGGGATGGGGATAGCAGCAGTGGAGGGAGAGAGAGGAAGAGAGAGAGAGGGAGGAAAACGGCAGGGAGGCAGGGAGTTGGAGAGGAAGAGAGGGAGAGAAGAAAGAGAGAAAGAGAAAGAGATGGGTCCAGAGGAAGAGAGGGAGAGTTGCTTGGTTTGTGGAGGGAGAGAGAGAGGGTGGGGCGGAGTGAGAGGGAGAGGAGCAGTGGAGAGAGAGAGAGAGAGAGAGAATGGCAGAGAGGGAGAGGAGGGAGACGGGCAGTGAGATGGAGGGAGAGACGAGTGGAGTGAGAGGGAGAGGAGCGGTAGAGAGAGAGAGAGAGAGAGAGAGAGAATGGCAGAGAGGGAGAGGAGGGAGGGCAGCAGTGGAGAGAGAAGCAGTTAAGGAGGGAGATAGAAGGAGAAAGAAAGATGATGAGGAAGAAAGAAAAAAGGAGATATGAAGGTTGCTCGGTTTGTGGAGGGAGAGAGAGTGGGCAGAGAGAGAGGGTGGGGCGGAGTGAGAGGGAGACCAACGGTGGAGAGAGTGAGAGAATGGCAGAGAGGGAGAGGAGGGAGACGTGCAGGGAGGCAGGGAATTGGAGAGGAAGAGAGGGAGAGAAGAATTGGGCTACAGTCAGGTTTTTATCTTTGCTTCCTCTTTCTGTTAGAATTGGGCCCAATATGCAGGAACCATCTTGGATCTAGATCTGGAGAGGGGACCTATTAAAAAAAAACTTTATAGATCTGTGTGTTGTTGAGCTGAGCCCAACCCATTGTTTTTCATTTGCAGTGTTACTTTGAAATGGGCCATTGTCAATTAACAGGAGCAATTTCAGCAGGACAGCATGCAATCAAGGTGATTTTAAATGAGCTGGGGTCTGCCTTTAGGCGATAAGAAAACATGACCCTGATCCAGCAAAATTAATCATATGGTCTGAAGCTCTGTGCCTGCAGCTTATCAGACCGGTAATCTAAACCAAACAGGAAGGTCAATTGGGAATGCCTGGATTTGCACGGTCCAGTTGCAACTTGCAAGCCCAAATATAATATATCTGTTTCATATTCTAAGTGACAATAATAAGTAATTTATGTTTTGAAATTATTTTTTTGATATATTTTAACAAAACAGAAATATCTTCGCATATGGACTGGGCCCTGGAGTAAAGAAATTTCAATTGCAGTTAGGGGTTTAGTTAGATAGTTTCACATATGGTGGTTACATGGTCCGTGCATAACACGGGGTTTTGTCCCTTAAGCTAACCATCAGTATACCTCTTCAATTCTCTTGCAGACCACTGAAGTCCGTCCCCACCGCATATACTAAGGCTGTCAACGAGCTCCAACCTTCCATCCAACTACGAAAGGACACTATCGTTATTTTCAAAATCTTATAGTACTTTTGACAACTTTCTTCGTCTTTATTTTCTTACTGAAATTTCTTTAAAATTTCATTCAATGCTTATGTTTAAGAAATATAAAATTTTATTTTGTGAACTCCAATTTCGAACAAATCTATTATTGCCTGTAGAAAAAGAAAATCATGTTAGAATCTCTCTCTTTTGTTTTGCATGAATTCTATCATGTCAATATCTCTCTCTCTCTCTCTCTCAACTTCATCTTTGTTTCATTGATCCCGATCCTATCTCATAATCTGCTAATTTATATTTTGAAATTCTTGGATTTAGTGCCTCTACAAATAATTTGATTCTTGGTCTATCTGCAGGCCTGTGATTAATTACAGACTTAACCATGATATTAGGCAAACTAATTACAGACTTAACCATGATATTAGGCAAACTAATTTATATTTTAAATTTTTTGGATTTAGTGTCATTAAAAGTTCTAAAAAATTATTGAATTGGGTACCGGGTCTAACTACAAGCCTGTGATTAATTAGAGACTCAACCATGATATTAGGCCCACTAAAAATGATATAAGGCTTATGTTTAAATTATTGCATCTTTCTTACTATGTATTTTTTAAAACTTCATTCCGAGCTTATGTTTATGAAATATTAATTTCAAGTTTATATACACAAAAAAAAAAATCTCTCGATCTCATCCCAATTCAAAATTTAGGTTGCTAAATTTTTATTGTTGATAAATAAAAAATGACTTAGGATTTAGTGCCTTTCCAATTTAGTAGTTCTCTTATCCGTGCATAGCACGGGGTGTTGCTAGTATTCACCTAATGTCTTGTTTAGTTCTATTATTTTTCAATTGTCTTGCCATTAGGGGTTAGATGCCTTAGTCTTTCAATTTTCAGATCACCACTTCCACTTTCCAAAAATTAGATTTATTCCACTCTGTTAGGTCCTTCCCTAGAAGCATGAGTCCTACCTCGGTTAACTTTATTGATTTTTTTTCCACCACCTGCCATCTATTTCTAACTATACTTTCACAGTCCTTGTCTCCAGGGAAGTAAATATCGGCCGATACGAAGCGTATCGGCCGATATATCCTACAATGAAATTATCGGCCGCCACGGGTGTATCGCACCCGTGGCGGCCCGTATCGGCCGATACTCAAGAGTATCGGCCGATACATGCTTGGCAGCCGATATTTTGGACTTTTTAGGGTTTTTTACCCTTCTCTTTCATCTCTTCCCCTCTATGGTTGTTGTTTTCACCTCTTTGTGGTCCATCTTGCGTAAGTTCAAAAAAAAAATCGAATCGGGGCTGCCGCCCCAAACCCCGCCTTTATGGTCGACGGCCCAGAGGGCCAGCCCTCCGGGGCTCGCCCTCTTTATCAGTACTTTTCATATATTGAATGATCTATCATGAATGCATGCAACATATAATGTTTATGTTCATATTAAGCTAATTTTGATCACCAAAGTTTTATGCTTAGGGTTAGGTCTCACCACAGTGACCCTAACAATTAAACACTGATATTTGGCTCTAATAGTACCATCATGATGTTTACATTACATATTGTTCAAATGTATGAATATAAGTGTCTCCCAAATCCCTTTTGGTGGTGATCAAGGTATTCCTAATTTCCTATTTCTTTCACTAACCCTCTACTCCCTTTGTCATTTCTAAATTGGTGTTGAATGTTGATTGTTGATCACTTCATAGTTCATTCACTTGATTGAATTTGAACCTTGAATGCTGAAGTATTGATATTTGATTGTTCAATGTTCACTAATGACCTAACTCTTAAGTCTTCTTAATTCTTATGCCTTTATTTCATGTTCTAATTTTTTTCTATTTAGCTTTCCATTACTTTTTAAGTTAACATGACTAAGAAACATGAATACATGTGAAAAAACTAATCATTACTATTATTTTCTATTTATACAGCGATACAGGACATCATATATTGAGGGCACCGCTACGCCCCCTTTTCTTACTTACTTTTGCAAAAGAACCACATTTTCTTTCATTTTACAATTTTCTGGATTTTCTGGAATTTTTTCAGATTTTTTTGGCGATTTTTTAAAATCGCACCGCTACGCCGATACGTATCCCCGATATGCTACGTATCGCCCGCTTCGTATCGGTTTGGCGGCTGGCCGCTACGCCCGCCGCTACCGATATTTCCATCCTTGCTTGTCTCCACACCACATACAGTGGAACCTGAATGGGGGTGGAAGCCTCTCCCTGTTAGGATGCCCGACAAAAAGGATCGAGGAATGATCTGAGCCCCCACACCTGGGACCGAGATAACATTCTCAGGGGAACTCTGAATGCTATTCTAAGTTTCCAATTGCCCTGTCAAGTCTTTCTTTGAAATTGAACATACCATTCCTCGTATTGTTCCAAATATAGAATGGGCCAATAGTTTCTAAATCTACCATCCTCATTTCTTCCACAAAATTTAAACAAAACCAAGCCTTGTTGGGATGGAATTTCTCACCTCCCCATTTTTTCCTTTTATCAAAAATTTCATTGAAGTCTCCAGCGATCATCCAGGATCGGAAACAGCTTGTTCCAAAAGTTCTGTTTCTCATGTGGGTAAGAGGGACCTTGAATAAAGGCAGCAAACCATTTATTTTTGGAATCATTCTTATTAAAAACACAATGGAGAAACTATTATTTTCTTCAATGACCTTAATTTCCATATCTTCTTGCCAAAGAAAGGCCAAACCTCCTGTTGTGCCTAACGAGGGCCAGGACGCACTTGTACAGAACTTAATTCTTCTGGCCAGTAACCTGTTTTCTAATTCATTAGATTTTGGTTCTGACAGAAATAGGGTGGGATTTTCTTAAACAACTCTTGGAGTGTGTGGTCATTTTAGCATGCCTGCAATTCCAAAAAAAAAAAAAAACCCTCTGTCCCCACTTTTACTATTTCTGAATCAGTTCTAGCCAATGCCGTATTGTGATTTGTAAATTGCCTACATTAGGTCGATAATAAACTTTGATTTTCAGTTCAACATAAATTATAATTACTTAGATGGCTAGGGTTAGTTGCGCTTACCTAGTTAGGGTTGTCCATAATCTTGCGGATGCCATTTCCACCTTGAGTTCTGCAATAAGCTCCTTGTAGGTCCTCCCTCTCACTATGTCTTTTGTTTTGTTTTTTTTCCGGTTGGCCCCTGAAATGTAATAACCCCCCCCCCTGGTACACTCGCAGCCCGATTTGGATGTCTGCATCTCTATACTCACACCTCACAGCCAAGCCTCTAAGAATCGTTCCCTTTCCATTGATTTGTCGGGTTTCCCTACCTATGCTAACCTCTTTGTAAGTCGCCTCCACAATTTCCATCTCAAAAGAGGCATCACAAGTCCTTTCTATCTTGGAATCTCTCCGGTGATTCTCTATGTATTATGTTGGTGCCCTTATTGTTGAAGGTGACTCCCCCAATGCTATTGCTTGGGTCTCTAAGCGGAAGGTGAACCTGTGGAAATTTCAATTTTGCTTTAATGAGATTTGGGTTCTATCTTCTTCCATTAATGTTGACTTTCGTCATGAGGTTCGATTGGCCAACTCTATAGCCGATGCTAAGTAGGGGGTTGAGAGGCCTTTTCCTTGGGAGGATTTTGTCCGGTAATTGCAAGGTGGGTTTGGGTATAATGCTCTTATACCTATTTTCTTGTAGTGTTCTCTTTTTGTATTCTCTTTTCCTTTAATGCAAGTATTTATTACCGACTAAAAAAAATCAAAGGAAGATAGGAATAAATGCCCTGCCTTTGGTCATTGTTCTTAGCCACTTAAAAAGTTTCTGCGACTGGATCCATGTATTTTAGTGCAAACAAACAGGCCCTTAACAAACATCAATCCACTTTGAACTGACATCAGTTCTAGTTTGTTCCTAACATGGAAAAGTAACTGTTGCATTTCATTCCAACTAATTTGCTCATCGTATGGCCATTAACTTTGAGGAGCTTAAATAAAGGGTTACGATCATTTGAATGTATCGATGTGGAAGTCACTGCAACCGCATAAAAAAACCTGTCCATCTTCCTCCTTGACTAGAACCCATAAGAGGTAACAAATAAACCACATTGCTCAGTATCATAAGAACCATCTTCATTCATTCACAGAAACAAAGGCCTTTTTCTCTTCTTTTCTTTTTTAGTAGAAATTGCAATAATGATTTCATTTTTTTTTACTATTCATAAAAATTATTAAAAAAAACTAATTCCTCAAATAGGATCAGTGACAAGAAGGAGAACTCCCAATGATGACCCTATATAAGGAGGAGGTAGCCTGTTTCTTTATTTGAGTAAAATATACTCAGCCCATCAGATCTATGGGATAAAGATAAAGATAAGATGATGATAAATTGATAATGATGATTGGATGAAAGTACACACAGAAAAATGTAAACTTGTGTTCAACTCCTATTTAAGACACCAAAAACAGTAAAGAAAAATGAAAAAGAAGGGAAATGATGTACCTTAAGACCTTAATAAATAATAACTTCCTTCGTAATGACCCAAGACTCCCAAGTATATAATTTCAGCCTGTGAGGATGCTCGTCGATATTGCAACAACTCCTTCAAAATCCTTGAAACTGTTTCAGCTTCAACATAAACATTAGTATAAATCTTAATTGTCTTGAGGGCAGGGGCATTGGAGAGTATCCATCTCATGAATTGCAAATCCAATAACATGGCGAGTCCAGTGATCTCCACCTCCATGGCATGGAGTTGACATAAAAAAGAATCAAACTGTGTTTTTACACCACATAACTCAACCTGTTCTCCAGATAGATCATCCTCTTCTTCTAATAGACCTTCTCCCGCCCCTTCATCATCTACACAATACTAGATTAAACAACAAACTCAGACACGTGAAAACATATCACTATTGAAAATTTTAAGACCATAACAAGAACAAAATCCATGATAACCACGCCTAAAATGCAACTCACCTTGATTTTAAGTTGTTCCAAATTTGGTGAGCTTCTCAATATGCATAAGGCGGCCAACATCTCCGTTGAATTGAGCTCTATGTCAACTTCAAGATACTTCAGGTGATCCAATGTGGAAGAAAGCTTCTTTGGTACAATGTCAATGCATAAATACTTGCAAAAAGAGAACAGATTGAAATGATTTTATAAAGAGCAATGCACGAAAAAAGCTTGTTTCAAACTTTGCAAAAGTGTTTCATGCATTCCAAATGACCAATGAGTTAGTTTAAGTTATATCCGAAGTAAATGCATTCCAGTTTACCATAGGACTCTTAAGCTAAACCAGCTCCTGTTAGCATGGAATGAATCGAATTTCAAACTATGCACAGGCCATAGAGTGTCTTGTGGCTACCAATGTTTTGGATTCTCCTTGATGGTAATGGTAGACCTCGGGTCTCTAGATTGCCCCCCACTTAATCAACTTTATGCGATAATTATTGCCTGTCATCGTGAGGATGGAAAATGGACAGTTCTACGAAAAGTAGTAGAACTATTAGGTTTTCAAGCTCTCTTGATGGTTTGTTATGACCATCTCAATAAATTGATAGAGTGGAATCCAAAAGATCCATGATGGGACCTTACATGCAGAAGGACCTCTGAACAAGACCTCATGCTGACTGCATAGTATAATAGCTTTTGTCCCATAAAAATTATTAATGAATCATTAAAATAAAATAAAATAAAATAAAAGGTTATATTGGATCCCGAAAGCCAACAGAAAGCATTATTGTTACCTGTAGAAAAGTCTCCGTCAATGCAAGTCTTTGAACCCCGTGTAAGTACCCAATAAACTGGATCGAAGTGCAAGGGCTACCATGTGCTCTCCACATGGATGGGGGTAAGTCCGAATTCAAAGACACATTAGTCAAGAGTGGACTGCTTTTAATTGAAATATCTCGAAATTCTCCATCGAGCTCCAAGTAACGGAGATTTGGAGCATGGATGTTGAGACACTGATAGAAATCAAAGGCTATAAAATTCAGCCACTCTAGAAGAGGGCATTCCAAAATCAGACGTTCAATATCATCTGTCGAGATGCAAGCAGCAAGATAGAGGACTGAGAGATTGTGGAAACCTTTGAATTTTGGAGGCAGTTCCAATATGCAATTGAGCAACTCCAAACGACGCAACTCTTTATAGTAGAAGATACTGCAAGGCACATTATACCAATGTGTCTTTCCTCTATTATACGAAATCACCTTTATGTCTATCGCGAGTCTGAATTCTTTAATCCCATTCCCATGATTCCTTGACAGGAACATGATCCAGCGATCAATGTGATGAGAGCTTAGGATAGAAAAGAACATGCACGAAAACTTAAAAATAGGGCCAATGAGTTGCGAGACAAGTTGATCCACAACATGGGCACATGCAGTTTCATCATCATAAGTTGATGATGATGCCCTTTGCGCAAACAAGATATCCTTGTTGAAAACTACATCATTAGAAGCTGCTGCTGATGATGGACTTTGCGCCATCAAGCATCTGCCATTGAAAACCACATCAGGGATGGTAACCCACTTGTACCTCCATTTTTTTGACAAAATGCTCGTCCTAACCGCATCTCTTATTGGCATAAACGATAGGATGGACCTGATCACATCCTCAGGTAGATTGAGGATCGAGTCTACACTTCCTTGCGAGGATTGACCTCCTTCTTTCTTCTTCATTCAAAAAAAAAAACACACTAAGTTTCAATGAGGAAAAGAGATTGTAGCGCCGTGATCTTGATGTTATATCCGGTTTCGTGTGACACCCAATCTTGATAATGATTTTATCGCTGTAAATTAGAAGAAAAACAAAAGCAACAAATTAATACATAAAATAATAAATTGCTTGATTTCACAATAATAAGTAATTTAATAAATGATAAATTGCCAGATTTTTGCAATCTGGGTTCTTTTAAGAAGAACCTTCTACATAGAAAACCCTCATCCGAGATTCCAGATCTTGGCCCGAACCCAAAAAAACACAAGAAGGGAATGGGGAAAGCGAGAGAGATAGAGAGAGGGAGGACGAGATGCACCTGACATTGTGCTATGGATGCTCTCTTTCTTCTTCTTCTCTTTCTCTTTAAGAGATTAAAGTTGAGATTTTTATTTTCCTTCTTACTTTCATAATACATGATCTTTTTTCCCAACTAAAGCTGGGTTATTTTAAGAAGCCCCTCCCACATTGAAAACCCTAACAAACAACAAAGGGATTCGAAGAGAGAGAACGAGATGCACTTGACGTTGTTCTTCTTCTTCTTCTTCTCACAGAGGAAAGGTCTTCCTTCTTCTTCTCTTCACAGAGGAAAGTAGAGATTTTTTTTCTCCTCCTTCCTCCTTCCTCCTTCCTCCTCTTTCTCCACCTCAAAGAGTAAAGTAGAGATTTTTATTTTCCTTCCAACATCGTTAGTGTTAAGGAGAAATAGTGAATCACTCATGGCGCAAGTATCTCTCCGGAGATAGACTGCCCTAACAAATTCTGTTTCAACGCTTAGCTTTGAGATAGGAGAAATTCTATTCGCACCCACCGGAAGTGATGAATACACCCACAATTTAAATATTTTTTAATTACTAAAATGCCCTCGAGTGAACGGATGAAATTGCCATATGTGGCAACATCCGTCTTCCTCCTTTGGTTCACCAGCAGCAGTGGCTCTCCAGTCTCTTCTTCTTCTTCTTCTTCTTCTTCTTCTTCTTCTTCTTCTTCTATCCCTTTATCCATTCTCTTCTCACTGCACCTCTACACTCCTTCTTCCTCATTGATTTTCATCTCCTTCGTCATCATTTCTTCTAACTCTTTTTAATATATCATCAAGTCTCCTCCATTTATTGAACGAACTTGGAAGTACAATTATCCCTACACCACATTGTGTATTTAAAGTAGGCATTTGCAATATGGACAAGCAATTGACGATCTACGAAAATGAGATATATACATTTTGACTTCATTTCGTTCGTTTTTTTTTTGTTTTCTCGCGTCCTGCACGTAGGGATGAAAGTGGGCCGGGCCGAGCCGAGCTTTCACAGGCCCTAGGCTCGGCCCTAGTATTTTTCAGTAGGCCCTAGCTCGGCCCTAGCCCTAGAGGGTCTCAAAAACCCTGGCTCGGGCTCGGCCCTTATTAAGTTATGAGGCCCTAGGGCCGGCCCTTTGAACCTGGCTCGATTAAGGCCCTAGGCTCTGCTCGTGAGCTCGGCCTGTTTTATAATGATATAGTACTAGCTGAAAGAAAATATTTTCAGGAAAAAAAATCCTGTAGGAATTCAAAGAAATCTGCATATGCAAACCAGAACAAAAAAATGGTCAAATGCATGCATTCATCCCATATTCCCATTCTCATAATTTGGATTGCAGCATAAAATTAACTAAAATAAGAAAGACTTCATAAAAGCAAAAGGAGCCTAGTTCCAACACTCCATAATAGTTCAATGTTAATGTAGATTAGCATCATTAAACTCCAACAATAATACAAATCAAATTAAACTCCAATAGCATCATAGAAAAAAATAAAGTATTCGGCTAACATCATAAAATAAAGTTTCCATCATCACCAGCATCACCTATAACAACAAGAATAGAGCCTTGTTAATAAATAATAATAACAACAAAGGAAATATAGTTTCAGAGTTACAAGACTTAAAAACTGGGCAGCCGTTGGTTGGATCCACTTTAATGATCCAACGGTTCCCACTTGACCTGAATAAATCCTTATATATAATATATGTATTATAATATATGTAGGCCCTAGGGCTTACGAGCCGGGCTTCATCAAGCCCTAGCTCGGCCCTTTTAAGCAAACGGGCCTCCTACTAGGCCCTAGCTCGGCTCTTTTGTCTTTTGAGCCGAGCTCGGGCTGAGCCTATAACGGGCCGTCCGCGGGCGGCCCTAGGACGGCCCGGCCCACTTTCACTCCTACCTGCACGGCATTCTATAAGACGTGCAAAATTATATTGCACGGCCTATATATACCGTGCAAAATTATTCTGCACGGCCTATATATACCGTGCAATATAATTTTGCACCGCCTATATAAACCATTCAGAATAATTTTGCCCCGCCTATATAAACCGTGCAGAATAATTTTACACCGCCTATATAAACCGTGCAAAATTAATAAATGAGTGTGCAGTGCTAATCTAAAAATTTGTGATATATTTGCAGGAGGTTGAATCAACCGGTGCCAGTGAGTGCCTTTTGGATTTTACAAATGTCTTCACCACTGACATGATATTCAGAAGTCGAGAGTGCCTAATCCAATGGACAAGGGATGTTGGAAAGAAACATGGCTTGGTAATTGTAATCAAGACTTCGGATGCTGGTGGAGATGGATGGAAGTCGAGAATCGTTTTTTCTTGTGAGAGAAGTGGTAGTTGCAGGAGTCCATCGAAGGTATTCGAGAAGAGAAATCCTAAGAAGGCAACGGGAACGAAGAAGTGTAGTTGCCCTTTTACTTTGAAGGGTCGAAAGTTGGCAACTGACGACGATTGGATGTTAACAGTGGTTTGTGGGGCGCACAATCATCCAAACACACAGCATTTAGAGGGACACTCGTTTGCTGGGAGGCTTTTTGTGGAAGAAATCAACGTTCTGTCTAAGAGTTTGGTGAAACCGAGGAACATCCTTCGAACATTGCAAGAAAGGGATGTGCACAACACCACTACAATTAAGAGTATCTACAATGCTCGCCAGAAGTTAAGGGTGACAGAGATGGCCGGTCGATCACAAATACAGCAACTCATGAGGCATTTGGAAGAGAACAACTATATTGAGTATCACACTAGCAACGATGCTACAGATGTTATCATGAACCTATTCTGGGCACATCCATCATCTATTCAGTTATTACGTCCATTTCCAGAAGTTTTGATAATGGATTCCACATATAAGACTAATAGATATCGACTTCCCTTGCTTGAGATTGTTGGTGTCACATCTACTCAAATGACGTTCTCCGTTGCTTTTGTGTACCTTGAATCAGAGAGGGAGGCCAATTATAGATGGGCTTTGGAGAGGCTTAAAGAATTAATGGATGGATGCATCACGACCCGTGTGATTGTCACAGACAAAGAGTTAGCGCTGATGAATGCAATAAATGTTATTTTTCCGAATGCAGCAAACTTATTATGCAGGTGGCATATTTCTAGGAACATCTTGGCAAATTGTAAGAAGTGTTTTGAGACCAACGACAGATGGGTTGCATTTATCTCTTGTTGGAATACGTTGGTAGTCTCTCCAACTGAAAGCGACTACACGCAAATGCTAAGTGCTTTGGAACGGAATTACTACGGGTATCCACATGCTGTTGATTATGTGAAGGCTTCATGGTTGAATAAGCATAAGGAGCAATTTGTGGCTGCATGGACGGATCGGCATATGCACTTTGGGAACGTCACTACTAACAGAGCTGAGAGTGCACATGCAAAATTAAAGAGACACCTAGGCACATCGAGTTGTAGCTTTGATTCGTCCTGGCAGGTTATACATGTCTTGCTAGAATTGCTTTTTACAGAAATAAAGGCTTTTTTTTAAAAGAGTTTGAACACCGTGCAACATAAGTTCAAACCGGCACTGTTTCGTGAATTGAGAGGATTTCTATCAAGGAATGCTTTGGATATAGTGTTAAATGAGTCGTTAAGGGCTAGTGATATTGGTCATGATTCTACATCATGTGGGTGCGTAATCCGACGGACTCTTGGTTTACCATGTGCACATGAAATTGCCGAGTACATAAGGGAAGGTTCTCATATACCACTGAGTAGTGTCCACCACTATTGGCGGAAGCTCAATTTAGAAGCCACTATGGTGAACGAAGCCCTTGAGTTGACCACAACTTCAGAGTTCGAGTTGATCAGTAAGAGATTTCAAAGTAGTGATCAGAAGGGTAAAATACAAATTTTAAGAAAACTTAGAGAACTCGGTTGTCCTTCATCTACTTCTCTTATCGAACTAGACGTAAAATTGAATACCCGCGGTCGGTCATCATCGAAAAGAAAGAAGTTGGATAGATCTACGCGTCGGGAACCATCTAATTTTGAATACGCACTTTCGATAAAAGATAGCGTTCCAGCTAGATTAAGCAACACAGTTGCAATAAAGAATAAGGAGAAAATGACTGTCCGTCGCACTCGGTCATGTACGTTTCTGCATTTGCTTCCTCAGTCTTTGGGCCCCTATATCAACACTATTAAGGATGTTGTAGCTGATGGTAATTGTGGATTCAGAGCGATAGCTGGTCTCCTAGGCCTGGGCGAGGATAAATGGATGCAGGTTAGAATGGATTTGAGCAATGAATTGCATAGGTATCAAAATTATTATGCACTGGTCTATGGAGGAGAGGACAGGGTTGGGGAGCTGTATTACGCATTGTGTTACTTTGAAAGCAATCATTCATTTGATCGATGGATGACAATGCCGGACATGGGTCACTTAATATCTTCATGTTATAACGTTGTATTGGTCCTTCTTTCACTGCAGCAGTGCCTTACTTTCCTGCCTTTGAGATCATCCCTGATTCCATCAAGTTCTCACAAAGTGCTCGCGGTTGGTTTCGTCAATGGAAACCATTTTGTTCAGGTCTTCATGAAACCCGAATCACCCATGCCTCCCATTGCTACAAATTGGCATAGAGACCATCATCCTGAAGCAGACGGATGGCAGCTCCCATATGCAAAGAGCATCGAGCAATTCAGAGAATTGATTGGAAACAGTGTCGCAACGCAGGAGTCGGTCAATCTTGACAGCGATTGATTATGTGTACTATCCATTTGATGTAAACAAACATATTACCTATTTTGCATTTGATGGCCAATGAATTCGATGAGGTCTTTATGTGTTTATGTTGTGTATTAATTCATTAATAATATTCCAATGAAGGTATTACTTCATTAACAACTGCTCGGTTAAACATGGCTGGGCAAATGTGTTCTGCACGGCAAATATGTTCCGTGCAAATGGATAATGCACGGCAGAAAGTTCCGTGCATAAACTATTTGCACATTAATAAAGTGCCGTGCACACATGTATTTGCTCGGAACATGGTGGCCGTGCATTGTATTTTACCAATTATTCGGACAGAAACACATAACATACATATCCATATAAAACATACAAGTTCAAACATAAAAAAGTGTATCCTCAAAACATCCATTAAAAAAATGGATACATCCAAAAATCAGGTGATCCATCCATACATATCCAAAAAATTCCTTATATCGCAAAAATGGATAAACCCATCCATACATCCTCTAAAGTGTATGCTTTAATTTCCCATCCATACAGACTTAACAAATAAAAAAAAAAAAAAAACCCTCATGCCATCATAGATCTATACGTCGTCGGTACGTCACCGGCAAGCCCTCCAGGATCTCGAAGGTGGTTTGGAGTGCCCGGTAATAGAAATCTACAGGCTGTTCCGTTCGTGCAATCGTAGCGCGAAGATGGTCCCTCGCCCGAGTGATCTATAAGAAACAATTAACTGTGTCAATACCTAAGATAAGTATAACAAATGGATGCATAATGAATAAGGATAAAGTACAAACTCTCACCACTCTTGGAGTCGGGTCAGCTATACCCTCATTAGGGTGATAGTGGGAATGACGTTCGGGGTTCTGTACTCGAGGGTGTGAAATCCTAAAAAATCACTCGAGGTAGTCGGGTGAGCACTCCCATGCATGTTGCGCTCGATGGCTGCGGTACGCTAAGGACAATACATGATCCTCCCAAGTAACCCAGTACTGATCTAGAAATCTGTAAGAGACCATGTATTGTCCAGCAGTAGATCCCCGAGAAGCACGAATGAGGGCGAGCGGTGCGGGTGGGATGGTCTGTACATATCCAAACTGTCGGAGAACCCTATGTGGATGGTAGGGTTCAATGACATCTAGCGCTCTCAAGCAACCACAGAAGAAAAGATATCTGATGGAATTGATGATGAGCCCTGACACCAGTATACGGATCCCACTGGACCTGTGGCAAGTAAATGAAAGAACTCATTATTATAATAAAAATTTGTCCATTGAAAAAAAGAAAAATAGATACCAAGGACCCCATATGGGTGCTCACCTGACTCGAATGTAGGTCATCCAGCCTCTCACGCAACAGTTTTATGTTCTCCCTCGCAATCCCAGAATCCTATCCAGCATTCCAGCGGCTCGCTTGAGGCATACTAGCGGTATATCCCCACTGCGCAGGAGGACGGGTAAATGGGAAGTGCTCGTACACCCAAGACTGCAAAAGATACCAATTATTAATTATACAATTTAAAGGATCAATTACGATGGAACATGTATATGTATATGTATTACCGTGAGCAGTGTCAGATATCCAGCAATCTGTCGCACGTCTGCCCTCGTGGCGGTCCCCAATTGGCGATAAAGATATGCAAGTGCGGCAGCCCCCCATGCATAACGACGGACCCGTGGCAAGTCCATCAGTAAATGTAGGTATGCAATGGGGACTCGAGTGGCTGACTTATCGGCGAAGAGTGTGCAGCCTAACAAATACAGAAGATAGCCTCTACCTACACACTCTACTTGCTCAACAGACGACGTAGGACTCACCTCGCCGCACACCCGTTTGATCCAGGCCATCCTCACTACCCCACCACGAGCTACTCTCAACTCAGCTGACGCAGATGCCCTATCCACGCCCAGTCCACGCTCAAGTAAATCTACTTGATCAGTAAATCTCATACTAGTCGATGCGTGGACAGGCAGTCCCGTTACTGGGATGCCGAGGAGAGTACCCACATCATCTAAGGTGATCGTCATCTCACCAAATGGCTTGTGGACGGTATTTGTCTCAGGCTGCCACCTCTCTACAAAGCTGGATACCAGAGGGCTGGAGATATATCGGTAAGAAAAACGCTTCAAATCTGCCAATCCAGACTCTTCTATAATAGCATGAAACCGAGGAACATGGATATCGTCCCCATCCCCGGGCAAAGGTATGTACCAATCCTTCAGCCCTCGCCAATGATTGATACATTTGAGTGCCTCACGTTCCTGCACATTACAAGTATAAATCTTCATTAATATCTGTTATTATAGACTTCAACACATCTTATTTGAAAAACGATTAATTAAAACATTAAAAAAGGCAATTGTACCTCCCCGTCCCATATGGACAAGGCTACGTGTATCCTAAAACTCATAAGGACAGATAGGTCGGCCGGACCGCCGGGGATAGGACCCTCCCTTGCCGCCACAGCAGGAGGACTGGATGGTTGTCCCTCCTCGAAATGGGAATCATCCTCCCCTGGTGCCGCTGCAGGGAGACTGGACGGCTGTGCCTCCTCCTCAGAGGAATCATCCTCTGAAGAACTGTCACCATGCTCTCCTCCTGGTGCCGATGCACGGGGACTGGACGACTGTGCCTCCTCCTCTGAGGAATCATCCTCTGAAGAACTGTCAACATGCTCCTCAACCTGCTACGGGAGTGGATCCTGTTGCAGTTTTCGTCTTTGTTCAGACGCCGTTGGCCGTTGACGGCCGGCGGTTGAAGAACTCGCATGCACACCTCGGGAACGCGATCTTGAGACACCGATCTTCGTCCGAACTCTCGATGGCTCGCTAGAAGAACTGGCCCGTCCCCCTGTCATCTGTGAGCTGGCACCAATACGGCGAGCTAGTCTTCTCGGCATTTCTTCCAATCTGTTAAAAATAAGAGGATATCATATTTTTTTGTACTGCTCGGTTTAAATAGACAGTGCAACATTATTCTGCACGGCGAAATGGAACCGTGCAAGTTCTGTTTGCACAGCTCAATGTAACCGTGCAACTTATGTTTGCACGGTAATATGACACCGTGCAAACTATATTTGGTCTACCATTACATGACGTGCAATTTATATGGGCACAGCTTATATAGGCCGTGCATATATATTTTGCACGGTTTACAATTGCCGTGCAGAAAATCCCTGCACGTCTCTGGACTGCCAAGCAGATCGCGAACAGATGTTTTCAAAAATGGAAAACATTGGAGTTCAAAACTATTCATGTTTTCATTACGGACTTCCCTATTTGTTGCAAAGGTCTCACAAGTATACTCTCTAATGCATAAATTACAACCTAAACAAATTTGTGAAAATGATAAACCTATGAAGAAGAAGAAGAAGAAGGGCTCTCATCTGTTTCACTGTCCCTGATGATGAAGAAGAAGAAGAAGGAGCGCAGCTCACCAACTGTCCACGAGGGTGTGAGAGCTCTGAAGTGGAGAAGGTCGACGACTCCGAATGGCTAGAAATTTGAAAAATGCAAACGAGGGAATGTGTTCAGGAAATGGAACAGGGAACGAATGGTGAGCTTGGATGGGCAGTTTGGGGATTATGGTGGGTGTGCTTAGCAAAATCAAGCCAAAATTAGAATGGGTGTGGTGAGGTCAGCAAGTGGGTGTATTCAGGAGAATAGGTGGGTGCATATAGAATTCCTCTTGAGATACACTTCGGGGAGCTTATGTAGCCTAGGATGGGGTTTTGTTTTGTTTTTTTGGGATTTTTACCAATAAAAGACAATGAATTCTGACCAAAATTATAGCATGGGGAACCAAATTTTTTTTCCATTTCTATTCATTTTGTACAAACTGAAGGTGAAAATAATCGATTTTCCTCTTACATTTCCCTCCATTCTCATCTCGATTTTGCATTGTTTCATGCGACTTTGTTGGTTCCTACTACTTTCTCCATCCTTGGTTTTCAATAGGGTTTCTCCGTTGCTTTCCTATTTATCCAAAAGCATCTCAAGGTTTCTTCACAACTTTTCTTCCTTTTTCTTTTCCATTTGGTCATTGTTTTGATGTGATAACTTTACCCTGAGGACAAGGGATGGATGTACAATATCAATACCTAATAAAACTTTGGAGTCTATGTACCCTTTTTGGGAACTGCTTCTCATAAATCATCTTTAGGTGAAGAGAATGAAAGACTACACTTTTTGGGAATCTTTTTTAACGATTGAAAAAGTAGTAGGAACGAGAAGTTTGTGAGATATCACATAGATTGTGCACGCAAAATAGGTAGAATTGGAAAAAGAATTTGGGGTCCCATGTATACTACCCACATTTGGGATTTAGTTTTGATCAACAGCATTTTGAGAAATTCATGGTCTTTTATGATGTATGATAAAAATCCCTTTTTTTATGTTGGCTGCTCTTCCTCTTGTTCTTCTCTTTCTTTTAATGATATCTTATTTCTACCAAAAAAAAAAAAAAACTATTTGTAGCTTATCCCTTATATTCTATAACCTCTTCAACTATTAATAAGAAGAGGCATTCGACAACGGGTCCCTGAACATTTCACTTTCTCGTCTTTGGTTCACAATATTTTTTCATAGTGTGGTAAGTTCTTATTTCAAACTTGAAAATCTAAAATATCTAAGTTACCCTTTCTTTATATCATATCCCATGATTAGTGGGATATGCTATTTATAATGGTCAACTACCATTTATTCTGTCATGATTAATGAAATCTCATTAATGAGATTTTCAAATAAATTTTAACAAAACACAAAAAAATTTCAAAAAAGCAAATAAATTTAAAAAAGAAATAAATTTCAAAAGAACGCAGATAAATTTCAAAAGATCCAAACAAATTTCAGAAAATGTAAATAAATTTCAAAAGATACGAATAAATTTCAAAAGATCCAAATAAAATTCAAAAAACGCAAATAAATTTGAAAAGACGCAAATAGATTTCAAAAGACACAAATAAAATAAAAAAATGAAAATATATTTCACAAAATGCAAATAAATTTTTCGAAAAAAACTCAAATAGATTTTTCAAAAACTAGGATAAATTAAAAAAAAAAACTTAGATAAATTTGCCAAAAACATAGAATTTTTTTTTCGAAAATTCAGTTAAAATTTTTAAAATGAAGATAAACTTGTCAAAAATTCAGATAAATTTCCAAAAACTCATATAAATTTATAAAAAACTAAGATAGATTTGCTTCTAGGCTTCTAAAATAACCATGTCACAGTTGACCCGACCTTACTCGGATTGGAACTGTCGCGACCCCGGAACGGATCCCGGGCCCGCGACGAGTGTTGCATTGCATTCGGTGTTGTTAATTGCTTTCCCACAGGTTCCCGCGGTGAGGATTCCCAAAGACACGCGGAATCTGGCTCACACGTACAAGTATGCGGAAGCGTGTAGCAAAACACATCAAGATGAGCCCAACAAAACATTTGGGTGCCATAACAAATGATCACAAGGCATGGTATCATAGAAAGAAGCTAACAAGCATTCCCATTAATATTCAAGTTATAGAACTAATACAAAAACAAGTTAAGTTTAGTACAACCCATAAGAGACCAATAAAGGTCAATACAATCTCAAAATAGTCAAAAGAAACCCCAAGACTAAGGGTGACGAAACTCGAGAACCAGACCGACATCTAAATGACATCGTCGGGCTGCCACTCTCTCACGGGAGTTGGCTCACAAGCCTCCTCCTGACGCTCCTCCTCAAAGGCAACGTCTCCTGCACCTGAGCACCAATAAACAAGGGTCAAACACGACGGTTTGGCAGGAAATCAATTTAGGCATGAACATGAACAATAACATTTAGAGAAAACATGTGAGCAATCTTTGGTATGAAATACTATCAAAGCTGAGATACCAAAACAAACTAGCATGAGTACATAATATATCATGAATAGTTACAATCCACAAGGAGCCCATCCTTTCTCTATCATTTATATAATGAAAAGAGCAAGCACGCACGACAAGCACGATATACATAATATAAGCACGACACGATTTCCCACAAAGACGGGAATTCCGGCCGCGGAACCGGACACGCACGATGTGTAATAAATACACGACCAGTCTGCAGACAGTCCACATGTTTAAAGACCCCCAGACAGTGGATCAAACCGAAAGGGCAGTCTAAGCTCAGTGGTGTTTACTTAATTCATGAATGCACAAAACACGTGAAACACGATCAAAGCACGTCGAGATAAAAAGGGGGAAATCACTTATCAAAACACTACGAGCACGACTAGCAAGAGGCATAATAATTATGCATAACACGCTTAGGAAGTGATCCCCTTTTTCTTGAAACAAAACTTCAAAACACGCTTATACTTGAAACTCAAAACAAGTGCACGTTTGTACTTATAGTACCAAGACGGAAATTCAAATACGAAATTTGACAAGCATGTGCTAAGGCTACAAATTGACCTTTGTGTAATTGAAACTCCAAATGTCAGAATATACAAGAATTGGTGTCCTTAGAGGTTGGGTGGCATTTCAAGGTTTCATTTACACAATGTCAAGTCAAAACCCTTAACATAGTCTAGTTTTCGGACCTCAAGAAAAATACACAAAATGGAAAGAACTCATCTTCCTGCAATCGAGCGAACCTGCCACGTTGATGACACTTCGCTCGAGCGAGACACTTCGCTCGAGCGGACCTTACAAGGCGTAGACAGTTCGCTCGAGCGAATGTTGGCTCGAGCGAATAATAAAATGCGTTCGAACGAACGACTCACTGCCTCGCTCCGTAGGAGACAGTGGCATGTTCGCTCGAGCGAACAGGCTGCTGCCTGAGCTCGCTGAGTGCGGAAATCCCCTTTTTCTTGCACATCTTTCACTACATTCTTCTCCTTCTTCTCATCCACCAACCACATATCATCCCTTGAGCCTTCATGCTCACCAAGGGTTTATTTATCATCATCCACACATCCAAATCAAGTAAGATAAAATCATAAACTTGTAGACAAATCACATGCACAATTCCTAAAACGAAATAGAATCAAAATACAATGCACATGAAGCCTAAAAAGATCACTTGCCTTGACCAAAGCTAAACACTCCTCCTCAAGTACTTCCTCAAGCTAATCAACACTACAAGAAAATCCAAGAGAAAACCACACAATTCACTAAATCTTGAAAACAAGAAACCCATTTAGAAAAAGGGTTGAAACTAGGAAAATCATGATCTTAAAGGACTAAAAAGACTCCATGAAAGATGTGGGTTGAAGCTCTTACCTAGGAATGGTCACACAAGAGAGAAGAGAGGAAATGTAGATCTTGTCCCAAAAGAAACTCCAAGAAACTTGTACCAATAGAGAGCTTGCAATGAGATGGAGAAGATGATGAACTTGAAGCTTTATTTGGAGCTCTCTAACTAGATCATGCAAGGGGAAATGAGGAGGGAGAGAAAAAGGGTTTTTCTTGCCCTAGGTTCAGAAGTTGCAGAGATTGGGGAAAGTGAATGAAAGAGAGGAAGAAAGGAGACTTAAGTGATGACTCATGGGCCCATTGGGCTTGAAATTGAAATGGCTAAAACATGACTTTGTGGGCCTCGGATGACTTCGACGAAGAAGGATAAAACGATCGTCGAAATATCTAGTTTCCAAAAAGTATATTTTTGACATGATTTTGAGATCTCGAAAATTGTGTCCAGATTTGTGCAAGAAAGACAATTTTACCCTCTTTGGGCCAAAACTTGGGTTTTTGGGCTTCAAACATGAATGGGCTTAATACGAAAGTTGTAACACGTCGAAATATCAATCAAATGAAATCAAAATCACAATCACACGGAAATCGATACGATCTTCCCAAGCTCACACGTGCACTCAGGCCATCCTAAGTGTGTCTAACTAATATTAAACGTTCTCAAAATTACCAAAGCTATATCCAAGACTAAAACTAATCACTTCTAACCCAACAATAACTAAACCCACTTAGGACTAAACACATACTCATCACACACTAATCGGATTGGTCTGGGTCGGGGTCTAACAGGAACCTACCCTATCTGGGTGGTCTTCTTCCTCCTCTCGTTCTTTTGTTCCGGAAAAAGGACCGGAAATGTTCCTGTGTCTCCTTCCATCTCAGCGATGGCGTAGTGGCAGGTCAGCGCGGAGCTCTAACGAGGCGACAGTGGTGGGAACCCTCCTTCTCCGACGAAAAGGAGTTTGGTGATGTCAGCCGAAAACAAGAAACACCACCACCATCATCTCTCACGGCCCACCGGCCCTGTCCCACTACACCATCACATCCAACTAATGCTCTAGCAAGAACTAAGATGCACCTATAATTTACTCTTTCCAGGCATACAACATTGACTTCTACATGAACGGCCATGATTACTGCCTGGAACAAATAAGCGATTTTGACAAGTAAACACAAGACACAGCAAATGCATTCATATCATGCCTTATACTATATTCTAAAGTGCAAGCCATCCTCTCTAGTTTGGCGTAACAGCGTGGGCAGCACTAGGGGAATCCTGACACGGGTTGTTTCTGTTGTCTTCCTTGGCAAGGAGTCTGGAATCCTTTGCGTTCTCTCCCCACAATTCCAAAACAGAGATAAGCAATCTTCTCCGATCAACAATCGTGGCCCACCTTAAAAATGAGGAAGAAAGGAAGATTTGAAAATTTTAATTCAAATTTTTATGCCTAAATAGTTAAAATGGAAAATCAATCATTAAAATGTCTAATGTGGCGAAGTTGTTGGACAGGATACCTTGCAAGACCAATATAAGGGACTTTTGACTAATTTACCCTAATAAGAAACACTCACGCCATATGCTATGTTGGAAAACCATATTTCAAAATACTCACAGTTCAAACTGTTAGTACACAACTTTTATTGGATCCTTCGAGCGTCCGATATGATTGGAAAGAGTGGACCCGCCTATATAGGTCGAGTCGACCATATTTGTCAAAATCACTCTTCAGATTGTGGGCCCCACCGTGGATTGAATATACCCTTATCATATTGATTAGACGGTGCAATTCATCATTACATCCCACCCATTGAATGTGGAAGACTTACCATTATCTTCTATAACGTGAAATTAGTTCCATCTATTTGGATGGGGTTTTTTTTTAACCCCAGCAAGGGGGCTGGGACCCAAGAGGAAGCCTGCATATGCACGGAAAGGTAATTAACTCAAGTGAGAAATAGACCCGCACAAGTAGGAAGAGTTGGATGGTTATGATAAAATATATTCTTTAATTTTTGGGCTGTGATCCATCCAAAGTGGGATTGATGTAGGTGTATGCCTAATGTACTTTGGATGAGTTGTAATGAATTCTCAGTTGCTGGTTCATATTTCTTGGTTCCAGGGGCAGAGCCAGGATTTTATCTTTGGGGGGGGGGGGGGGGGGGGGGGGCGCAAAACTTGAATAAAATTTTATTTCATCAATTACTTTGCACCCAAAATGGGTGCACTAAGTTCCCTTTTTTCCTCCTCCCTGTCTGCCACACCTGCACTAAGATCCCTGTTCTTAGACATAAAACAAGATGGTCCGTATTCACAAAGAAAGGCAATGTTCATTCTGATTGTCAAAGATGAATCTTGGGAAGTCAATTCTTGTGGGGCCTGCCTTGTCTGGGCCTATTAGTTCTTAGAAATAGTTGTGTCGGGCCTCTGCCTAGATCCACAAAGAGGCCTTATGCGCTCGTTTATCCCTACAGAACCTATTTAATACACAGAGAACCAGTACTTGGATTGGGCCAGACTCATAAACCTGACTTATTACATCCCCTAGATTTGGGCCTAAGGATCAGGAGCTTTGAATAAAATCTTGGGGGGGCCCATTTTGGAGTTTTAATAGGATTTTCCAAAGGCTGGGGGGGGTGGGGGGGGGCCCTGGCCCCCCCAGGCCTCAACGTGGTTCCGCCACTGCTTGGTTCCTCCTTTGCTTGGAGCATTTTACTGCACTCTTGGGATGTTGCTACTTGCAACTCCCTCCCTTTCGATGAAAAGGTGTCTTCCAAGTCAAAGATTCCATAAGGCAGCTTGGAGAAAACTCTGATGCAATTATTGATGCAGCGCGAGGAAGGAAGAATAGCTAATGGGCTAATCTCCAATCTCCAAGCCAAAGGCTGAGGGATAGGGATCCATTGGATCCAAAACGTCTTGGTCTCACACCATAGACACGACCAGAATGTCATGGTCCGTTTCCACTCTTATTCTTCCTTTGCACTAGTGGCAAGCAGTCTACGCATGACAAGGGTGGGGTAGTCTCTTCGGCAAATTGTAATAAGACAATACTAGCAACAAACGCCCGTGCTAAGCCGGGGCCCAAAAATGAATATACATTAAAATTTAAGATTTTTTAAAAACAATTATTTTAAGAGAAAAATAAATCTAAAAGGTACAAATATATTATTTATCATTCTTATTTTGAAGAGTCCCGAAAGATCTCTCATAATAGGATAGATCCTAATATGGCCAAACACATTTGCCACACGATCCAACTCCGCCTAAATGCTTATTTGAAGAGGAAACATTGCATGTGGAATCTTTAATTTTGATTAGGACTTGAATAGGGAACCTGCATGTGGAGTTAAGTTAAGGAGTTACTGTAGTGAAAAAAAATAAATGCTTGATAAGTTACAACATTGAAGAATCTTTTACAGGGAGGAGTGTGGTAATCGTTAAAGGGGTTAAAATTAAAAGTCGCAATCTCTAATTGCTACAGTTGGCTTCATATATAATATAATATATAGTAATGGTTTGACTATGCAAATCATCAATTATTGTAGATTCTCCTTAACAATCAATTATTTTAAATTATTGTTGCAATGTGTAGAATTGATCATTATATTTTGTACTTACATTTACAGCGGTGTAAAATTTGAAATGTTTTTAAGTGGGATACTTCTCAACCTTTTCTTAACCTCAAATCAACATCACTTTTACCCCAAATAACACCATCAGTCATGATATTTTGAATTGAGAGGCACAATGTGGATAGAAAAGTAACATGGCTAAGGTGGTTTGTGATTAACACTACCCTCATAAGAAACCAAAGGAAAACCTCAATCACCTGAAATTGTCATAGATGTATAAATATTATAGCATTCAACATACAAATATGCATCAAAGAATTCATAGTAAATAAATCTATGTCCTACCAATTGAATGCGGCTAATAGCTTATTCATCCTATATCCTATATCCTATTTCCATCTTGGTATATAAGATAGAATACTGCATGAAATAGAAGAGTTAAGAATAAAGCTAGAACCCATATAATAACAACAACAATAACAACAACAACAACAAAAAAAAAAAAAAAAAAAAACCCACTTCTTAAAGAACTCAAAATACCCTACCATCCATAAGACATTTTCCATTAGAAGATATGTAAGCCATGTAGTAAGGTTCAAATCAATCAAACCTGCAGAACCTTTAATAAAATCCCATGGCTTTACCACTGTTGACCTTAAAAGAAAAATAGCAAAAAAATTCACAAAATGATATTCAAACTCCAAACACAGATGAACGACCACAATTCACATAAAACCATGAAAAACAGAAATCCAAACATAAAATGTCAAGAAAATAGGAAAGGCATATAAAAGCCCTTGAGAAACTCGAACCCCTCCAACAACATCCACAAACAAACAAAGCCCATATCAAAGAGAGAAAATGAAAAATAAAAAAAAAAATCTTATACCCCTCTATCAAAGAGGAGAGGAGTTATGACCCAACCAAAGACCATAAATAGCCTCTATCAGTCCATTCTAAGAAAAAGTAAAAAAAATGAAAATCAGCATTCAGGATTTTGGGTGTGTTAGAATATGTATGTATGTATGCCACAACCATCTTCCATCATCAGCTTAATGGTCAAGATCGCCCTTCATGGCCCAACACATGATCCACCCATCATTATCATTAACACATAACCTTGAACAGCAGATGAGAGAGGTATAGAATGCTGATCCAACGTGAATAGTGCAAGAGAAAGATGGAGACAGAGGAAGATATGAATATAGATGGTGTTCTTTCGGTCAAATTCAATTATAGAGAAAGATATGGTTATCCCTTAAAAATCGGAATGAAAGTTTCCTTCTTCATGCATGGGGCTTATTTGGGGTTATCTTTTGGGCATTTTTAAGGAGTGTAGATGTAGATTTAAATATGAACCCATGGTAATGTCAAGTTATTGGTAGAAGTGGAGAAATGATAGGTGTGCAAGCTAAGGATGGAAGAGGTTATTTAAGAGAAATTATAGGAGATATGATAAAGATGTGAGTTTGTTATTTTTATAAAATTGAATGAAATGGAGAGATTTAGGAAGGTGATATGGAGAAGAGAATTGAAATAGAGATTTAGGGAGGAGATTTGTTTCAGATGAGTGAAATTTGAAAAGTTGCTTTTGTATTTCTATAACTGATTAGCTTCCATATGTAGGAAGGTTTTTTTTTTTTTTGAATTTTGAATTTTGAAAAGTTGCTTTTGTGTTGTTATAATTGATTGATTTATGAGATGGTGGGATTATGAAAAACGATGGATTGAGGGAGAGATTTTAGTAACTTAAAGAGATATTATAGGCCTTATAGAGAAAGTTTAGGAGATTCAAAATGCATGCATGTACAAGTATCAAGTATTCCCATGTATTAGGGAAGAGGGATTGTTTTATGAACCTCAAAGCATGCATTTTTTTTCTTGGGTATTTCTTTGAAAGGAGAGATTTCTAAGAGCTGAGGTGGCACCCCTCACAGCCCACCTTTCCCTTTACTTTAATATATATAATGAGCTTTTATACTTGGCTGAAAATTTCCTTCTTGAGATTTAGACTATCAAATGTGAGACTATCGGAGTGTGTGTTCAACGCGGATTGCTTTGCTATATGCTTCTTGAATGGTATTGCAATGACTCATATTCTCTAAAATTTCATGTCGCATCCCTTTGATATATCGAGCTAAATCATGTGTCGGACTCTCATCCAATGCACATAAGTCATGTAATGCTTGAATTCGATCAGTGTATCCGGCAATGATAATTTTCCTTGTGTGAAGCCAAGAAACTACGCCCAGTAGATTGCCCTTTCAAAATACCAAGTACGATATTTTTGCATATATTAAATCTTTTGAACTTCATTGGAGCACCCAAAGATTCACATATTTACTTCAATGGAAAAATATAAAATTAATTACTTCAAAAAGATGACTGGCCTAGATCTTGTGGACAGAAGTATGCACAGGCAGATAAATCGTTGATCGGACGTCAGATGGCCAAGATGTCACCTTTTAAGAATCCATGACTTAGATTGATCAAGTAGAAGAAATTGTGCTTTGGTGGGCTTGGCTCTCTGTTGGTTGGACCCACTTCTTCTCTTGCCTTTGTCTTTTTTTCTTTTTCAATGTCTGCGATTAGCTCGGGTTAACCTGAACTCAAGACCAGAATAATGGTCTGCCTAGTGTCATGTGGGGTGGGTGGGACATGTCGAGTGGTCCACTTGAACTCAAAAGGGGTATTGCCCCTCTTTTCATTGCCTTAGGACTTCGATGAGCAAGAGATGGGGAAGAGAGGCGATTGGGGCCTTGGTGATAAGTCCTTCAAAATGCATATTTTCATACACATTTTAGACAATTTTAGGGAATTATTAATCTAAAATAGTCTCATTTAAGAAAAAATCATGTTTTTATGCATTTTGGGTTTATTGTAGTGCATTCATGTATAATGATGTGCATTTTAATTTATGGGCCCACTATCATGCATTTGTGATTTTTATTCAAAATTATTATTTTAAATTATAATTCACTTTTGCTTGTAGAAAATGGATGAAATGGGTCCCACAACCAAGGAATGGGATAGAGAAAGAAATTGTAAGGAGAAGAGATAGGGCATCCCATGCCCTATATCAACATCACATGGGACCTATCACCTAACATAGGTGATTAAATGCTACAAAGTAGGACCTAAGGAGAAGACTCATGCCCTATATAGGCATCTCATGCTCTATATAAACATCACGTGGGATGTTCTTCCCTCCTTTCATGGAAAGCAACCCCATCTAGCCTCTCTTCACTCCATCATCTCCATTCTCCTTCTCCTCATTGTGTTCCTCAAGGAGGCTTAGTCCTAAAGTCACACTAATCCCTTGGGATTTCTCATATATAAGAGGTTTTTCCATTCTAACATGTATTTCTCTATCATTTTTATTTTTCATCTTATGTAAATGAATCTACATGTTAGTAAAAGTTATTTTTTTTAATATTCTTCTTCTTATGGTTTATGCTTGATGATTTATTTATATTGCTTATTTTTGTGCTTGGATTGACGACCCAAGTTTATGAGGGCATATTTGAAGTGATTCTAAATTGTATTAAGAAAGAATTTTTTAGAAGATAATTTCACTGCTTAAACTACATTTAAATTCTGCACAACTACATTTACCTTTCTTCCCAGCACTGCATTTAAATTTTATTAGTTTAACTAATTTTACTTTTAATTGCAACACTACTTTTATTTTCCAGCAAATTCTTTTATTTCCTGCACTTTAAGTTTATGCATAATTTATTTTTTCATAATAATTCATGCATCATAATTAGAAATTGCATTAGAATAGGTTTTGTTTATGAAATTATAATGTTTAATGACTGATTAATAATGCTAATTTTGGACCTGGTACATAGTGGAAAATCTGCACATTGAAAAAAACTACACTGTTTCAGCAGTTTTGATTTGACTGTGTTCCAAAAGTATGTGATTTGAAAACTAAGAAAAAGATGTTATTTTTTCTTGAAAGTTATCACAATTAAAGTAAGGTAATAGGACTTTGAAACCCCATAATTTCAGCCACAGATAACCTCGGGAACCATGTCAACCAGAGGCACAAACAGGGGTACCCGGAAGGTCATACCAGATTTCAGCAGCATAATTGGTTCAAGTAGGCATCTTGTTGCATTTATATCTTTTTCATCTAAACTCCCTTTTCACTTCTGTTTCTTTTATTTTGTTCATGAATCATAAAGGTTCGAATTCCAGCCATTAAGTTTTGGTTTAGAACATCTTAGGTAGGTTCTACAGTCTAGTGAAAATAGGCCTGTGTATAAGGTTTTTCATACTTTAAGTGTTTTTAAGAGTACATCAGAATTTTAGAAACTTATCTAGAATTGCATTATTTGCATGTAGGACCTCATAAATCATTCATATTTTTCATTATAATTTGTTTTGGTAAGTAGGATCTAATTTAGGAAATTTTATTTTGATTTTTCATATTAAATTAGTTGTTTGATTTATATGTTCTTTTGCAGGTTTTTAGATATTTTAAGATTGCTTAGATAAGGATTTCTTTAGTAGAATAGGTCTTTTATTTTTGGAAAGAGTTGTAATTAAACATTTTACGTTCAATTATTTTAGAAAAGTTGATGTAATTTGATTAGTTTCTTATTTAGGCTAGTTTTAGATTTTAATTAGGACAGGTTAAAAGTTGGAAAGTTTCTTAATCAACATTGCTCCATGTGGATCGACCTAGTTTCATCAGTTTATTACCACATCGCGGCTCTACACTTACACTTGGAGCTCACGATCACCTGGCAACGTTGATGGTAGTCAATGCAACTGTTCAAAGAGGCTGAGAGACGAGGGGAGGAGGGGTGTGTGAAGGCGATGGTCGGTGTGGTGGCCAGGCTGCTGCTTACTGGAGACGACAAAGCTGTCGCGGCCTGATGGTGCTACTGGTGTATGTCATTAACAATGAAGCTGCTCGGGTGTGGAGGTGACGACGATGCAGGTATGCTTGTTGGCTTTTTTGCTTCTTCTTCTTTCTCCCTATTCTTTCTTTCTTTCTTTTTTTGGATTTGAGTGATGGAGGAGAAAGGTGTGAGTGGGGTTCGGCTGGGCTGAGTGAGGCAGGGGCAGGCTGGAAGGGTTGTGGGTTTTGTTCTTGGTGTGGGGTTGGCCGATCTAGACCCGACCTCGGCAACTCCCCGTTAGAATCCCCAACTTCATTGAACCCTAGAAACACCCTCACCTTCAATCATGGATCCAAACAGTAAACGAAAGGAAGAAACAAATATCAATGCTGACATTCAGAAACAAGATCAAAGAGCGGAAGATGTGATTACAAAGTTAGATGATACATCACATAACACACCTATGATGGATGGTATATCAAAAGAATTCGAAGACAAGAAACTCGACATATTTGTAAGTGGTGGTGATCAAAAGATGCAAGCAGCAAGAAAATCAGAGGCAAGCATTGAAGACTTAGATATGGATAGTATGGAATGAAAACATCCGATGGATCTGATGGAAGTGATCCTCTCAAACATGTTCATTAGATCCTCGGAAAACAAGTAACTCATTCCAACAAGTTCAGAAGAAGATCCATTAATTGAAATCCCTTACATTGACTTTATTTTTGGAAATCAACAATGGACGCTTAGAGATTGCAGTTTGACTCTACAGATTCTACAGTCATTCTTTCAAACAAACTTGAACCATCAAAAGAAGCAATATCAGAAGTTTTCTTGGAACAAAAGATTGAGTGAAGCTTCCAAGCAATTTAAGAGCAAGAAGATCACCCAAGAGGCAATCTACTGAACTCATGGACAAGTTCCCTCCGTTCCAAATCCAGGGTTTGCCGGCCCATTGGGCCCAAGCCTACTAGTAGCCCATAAAGAGAAGACTTCCACAATTGTGAAACATAAGTCTCTACTTAATTTTATTATTAGTTGATAGTTAGAGAAATTTATGAATTTAAATAGAAAGTCTGAATTAAATGAAAAAGGACTTTTGTGTTGTGTATGATATGCTTAATGGAGAGAACTGCAGCGGTTTTGGATGGGATCCACATAAAAATGTGGTGGTTGCCGAAGATGAGGTTTGGAACGGTTATGCGAAGGTATTATCATTTAAAAATCAATTCATAATGGAGTAGATTAAATAAGAAATATCTTTATGTATCCTTGTCTGTCCATTTCTTTTGAATATTTTGCTCTATTTGTCTTATTTATATGGTCAATGGAGGACTAGAAGTTTCCCACATTATGAAATGTTATGCACTATCTTTGGGAAGGATCGTGCCACAGGAAAAGGAGCTGCTACCACTGAAGATGTCTTGGATGAAGTGACTAGGAATGAGGAGTGTGAAGATACACATGATTTGGACATGGATTTTGAAATAGTGAAACGCAACATCTCCACTCCTTCCACCAATAGTGAAGGAACTAGTCAGACAGGAAAGACGAAGAGAAGCACCGACAATATGGATGGATTTCAAGAAGCAGCCATGATCTTTGGCAACAAGATTGATGAAGCCACTGAGAAGTTTAGTAAAGCTATTGGTGTTGATTTGGATATAGCAAACAAAAGGGATAAAATCAATGAGGAACTTCGCAGTCACTATGGAAATCTTGAGAGGGCGGAACGCCACAAAGCCTTGATTGCCATAGCTCGTGATCATGAGATGACTGCTGTTTTTTTTTTTATACTTTGGAAAATGATGAAAAAGAAGAGTCTGTGAGGGCTTTGCTGAGTGGAGGCCTGTGATATAGATGGGTATTTTGATATATTATCTACATTTTGGAGTTTGCTACTATTATCGTAAGCACTGTGGATGTCATGAGATGACATCTCATGATAGGTCTTCTGATACTTTTTCTATATTTTGATGTTTGCTACTTCGTAAGCACTGTGGATGTCATGAGATGACTGCTCTTTTCTACACTTCTAGACTTCTACTCCTAATTTGTAGGACTTGCAATTATGACTAACAAGAAGTAGATGGTTTTCTTTTGGGTGCAATGGATTGATATGGAGCTTGTGTTAGTAGTACCATGCAATTAATTGTTTTAATTTTATGATCATTCCATCCATGTTTGAATAGTGGGTGTTTTCTGATGGTTTAGTAAGATTGAGTACTTCAGCAGGTATGGGTTCAGGACTGAGAACTGTCCTGATGATAGTGGTTCCTGCCACCTGAGCTGGAGAACTACTTGTGTTCTCTTCTAGGCATTGCTGTAGAATGAAAATGTTTGTTTTATTTTCCATGTACACTTTGATTGCATATAATCTGCATTCATTTCTTTTTGAGGTCTCCATTTTGATGCCTGGTTCAGGTCTTTTAATGATGCAAGTATTGTTATGGGGGATATATCAGCCAGAAATGAAGTTGAGATAGTTTCAAAAATTGGAGGACTTCTTGTCAGGCAAAGACCCTGTGAACTTGTCCCTTCTCATCAACGTATTTGAAACATTGATGAATGGTGGAAGGTAAAGAGTTCTTAAAAAGATAATTTATTGACGAAGGGCGGAAGGTACAGAGTTCTTAAGCTGATCATTTTCAGTTTTTGCAAGGCTTCTAGGAGCCAAGCGAAACCGACACCTTTTATTCTCGTAGGCGGGTGTGGTCTAGATTTTATAGGGCAGGTATGGCTTCTTTTGTTGCCTCATTGTTATAATGATGTTTGTAAAGGGGTTCTTCAATTTGCGTCCCACAGGAATACATGCACCACACTGAATCCGGAGCTGTGATGCCAGTCCTCAGGGAATTCACAGCTTTATATAAATCCAAAGTTGTGGCATATCGTCACATTTATCAGCTATAGGAGCACTTCTACTATTAATATCACAGTGGATCCAACTCCTTTTGAAAGAAATTTTACACATCCTTAATAATGAAGGGAAACTGATTTTCAACAATTCGGATTTTTTAACTAGGTCCTGCCAAATGCTAATGGATTCATGTCATAGTATGGGCTGACATTTTTAACTACACTACAAGTAGGATTGAGTAGGCGCGTCCCATACACCTGGATGCATGCAAACTGGGAAACCTGATTCACTGAGGTGGCGCTTGAGATTATCATGAGTGCATCATAATAGGGCTCAGCTTAAAAATTGACAGCTCAATACCTCCTTTGATGCAGCATAACAAAAGAAGTTGAGGTTTTCTGCAATAGCACCTGCTGTCCAGTGTGCTATCAAGTGCTTTTCTCTTCCACTAATGACACAGTGTGGACATCCTATCAACATTCAAAGAGGTGGAGGGCTCATAAAAAAATTGGAACTCTTGAATAAAAGGCACCCACCAATACACAAAGAAAAATCCCCCATCATCATCCTAATCTCTTTTTTTTGTTTTTTTTTTTAAATTGAACATTTAACCCACCAACCAATTTTTTGCCTTAATAAAGCAGAGAGAGGTTTTCCTATCATGATATAATAAAGGACAAGGCTTTCTTTTTACATGTATGTATCACATTTTAGACCTAGACGAAGTGTCTACATGCACTTTTCTTTACTGTTGGAAAAAAAAGGGTCACTTGAATGCATCAAATACCATCACAAGTATTCACAATCCAACCCTGAAATGAAATGGCAAAAATGAGAATCTAACAAGGGTATTTTGGTCAATCTTATGTAAATTTTATTCCATTCCGGCCAGCATTACAGCATACCAAACACAGGAATAGGAATTAGAATTCTATTACGTAGTTGATTCCTCAGTGTACCAAACGCTGGAATGGAAATGACTATTCCTACCTCATTCCATTCCAGACTCATTCCGGTCTCCATTCCATTCCCGCCTACAACCATTCCAGCGAACCAAACACTACCTTAGGTTCTACATAAAATTACCGGTTAAGAGTAGCTGAAACGGTCTCTTGAACAGCAGCCCACCAGTTGTATCCTCTGTTTGAAGTAATATAAATTGCATCCTCTTCAGTGACCATCTCTGCACTTTCTCCCCAGAAGCTTTTATATAAACCTGAAAAATAGTAGCAGAACTTTGAGCTCTTCTTAGGATGAAATTATCTGTGATCTTTTGCTATCATAAACAATGATATCAATAGAAAGCAACAACATAGTGCAAATGGTTTAGATCAAAGCTTTTGTTCAGTAACCATCTCTGCACCGTTATTCCCAATTGTTTTTCTATAAACCTGCAACTTCTCTGTCTGGAAAAGAGTGGTTTACAGGGCTATATATGATCTGAAATAACAGGGCCGGGGAATGAGAAACAGTATGTGATGCTCAGTATAAAGCAATAGCATCACTCCAATCATACTCACATGAAGGCCAACAATTAACTCACCAAGTTTAGGTGTGCAAACAGGGCTTGAATTGGTCATAAGGCGGGTCTTTATACGGAATTAAGAACGAGTTAATTACAAAAGCATAATAGCACTCTTTCTTGTTTTCACATTAGCACACGGAGAGGGGAAAACTTCAAATAACTCATAAGAACGATGAGAGAGAAGAAAAGAAAATACTAATTATCTAAAAACCTACAAAATAGGAACTATAAAAATAAGTTGAAATTTTTTTAAGTGGGCCTCGAAGTGGAGCCTTCCGCTCAGATCTTTCTTTGGAGCCTTGAAAACTGTGTAGAGTCAAGTGGGCTGCACACCAAATTGTATGGCCATCCCCATTCAAATCCCAACACCTGTGAACTCAAAAAAGGAGTTCCACATCAAAATCAAATCTAAAAGATCTATAAACAACTGGAAGTCAGTGCCAAAAGAAATGCATGGCAGACAGTCATGGTCTTCTTATGAAAATCTTGATGGATCAGTATTGAAAGTAAATTTCCACCAATAATATTTAAAAAACACCAGGCAACATGAAGACGTAAAGCGTATATCTCCTTAGAAGAAGAGAAAAACGGATATCCGCCTATCCCCCATCTGAAAGAGAAGAATCTATGAAACTATCAAATGAAATGAGTGAAGACGACATGCAAGAAATGTTTGTATATATACTGCATATTTATCAACTTTTCATCTCATATTGAGACTGTGGAGTTATCTTCTGTATAAATCCAAACCATCAAAAGAGCTGTCTGTTTGGAATATCTTCCAACTTCTATTAGAATCAAACTCACATCTGGTTAGTCGGCACCACAAGAAATGCCCAAAAAAAAACATGGTCTTATTATCGTTCAAAAGCACCTGTTTGCGTTGGCATGAATTGCCATGAGGTCTATGTTCTCTTTAGGAGGTAGAGCAAGGACGCAGTGACGAACTATGGTATTTTAATAGGAATGATTTGGATTTTCAGTTTCTTTATTTATTCATTAAGAGTAAGTGGAATGAGGATTACAGAGGTTTTATGATTATTTATTTCATTGTTCTTAGAAGAAGATGGAAGAATGGATTGAGAGAAATACCCCATTGTTGGCCATAACACCAGCTATAACTTCACCAGGTTGGCACATCATGTATACTCCCCAATAATGGAAAGAAATTAAGAAGAAAATCGTGAGGGAATTCAATGGGTGGTCAAAATTGAACTTGCTGCAATCGACTGATTTCTGTAATTGAAATCAACCATCTTCATATATTATAATAATATAATAATTGATGATTTCTAGTGATATCTAAAGGATGTGACATCATAACTTTAAACACAGGCACTATGTAGATCATGTTGTCATCATCGAGTAGCATCAACTAAATTGGATCCACCAAAAAGATTGGACTCTGGGATGTCCCTATGTTTAAATACCCCAAAAAATCACACACTAAATTATGCCCTAAGGGCAAACGTAGTTCAGCCCCTATAGGGTTTGGCCAGCAGGGATCTCCTTAGGGAACCTCGTGGCCCAGCTCTAATAGCCCAATTCTTAAATATTATTCTGATTTGGGTCTTTCCACATCATGTAACGTTGATTTTTAAGATGTTTCCTCCAATAGGACTTCAATACAAGACAAGATCAAACCTTAAAAAAAAAAAAAAAAAAAAAAAAAAAACTACAACCTACATATACCATCAGATTTAAACGTGATAAAATTTAACTCTAAACATCAAGGATTAATGGGCCAGGCTTAGAACATGATAAAGGGAGGCAGGTCCTAGAACGGCCAAATATAGAATAGACCGAAACCACAAACCCACTAAGAACAGGAACCTAAGACCGTGGAACAAGGTCCTATAGGGTTTGGCCAATGAGAAAACCCATTGGAACCCCCCTGGCAAGCACTAAACCCCCGAATTTTACTTCTTGAAATTTAAGGTTCCCTCCACCATCACACCATGTGATCTCACGATGTTTCCTACATGTAGATTAAGAATCATGACCAAATGTGGCAACCATATTTAAACATGTCTGATTATTAGGTTTTTATTGTCTAAGAACATCAAATTATATAGAACTCATCAAAAGAACAAAAACCCTAATAGGTAGTAGAGAATTTTCTCAAAACCCAGCCCTGGATGGAAGGAGGCCAAGAATCCGCAATGGAAGGTCTCCCATGGTGGTCGGCCAGGTGGATTCCACCATAGGTACCCACGGCCTTCTGGATTCACCCTTTTTCCCCCTTTTCTCAATGGCTGGATGCTTTTCCCGTATTTCTACAAGCATCCTAATTCCAAAACATGATTAGGGCTTCAAAGAATCAAGAAAAATCATGCATGTGTAGATTAAGTTCGTTTCCCATAGATTAAGTTAGTTTCCCACCTCTTGTAAGTGCTAAGAGTTTCTTCTAGTCAATTTTGCATCAATCCAAGCACCCCTAGCTTACTTCCCCGTACTCTTACTATCTCCTTTTCTAAAATTCTTATTGTCTTCTAGTTGACTTTAGGTTTAAGGTTTTTAAGAGAGCAAGAGAGGAAGGGAGAGGGATCCTGGGTTGCTTAGAGAGGGAGCTTAGAGAGGGAGATAGGCTTGTTCGTATGATGTTTATAAAACATAGGTTTTGGATTCCTCTAATACAACTACAAGTTGAATATCTTCTTAAGTAAAGTCTTCTCTTTACCTATGGGAAGGCTACAACTCTTATTTGGGCTAGTGTTCCTAACCCACCCCACACCCCACAAAAAAGGAAAAAAAAAAAAAAGACTCGGCACAACCATGTGTGGGCCCCACATTAAATATATTAACTACTTTTACTATTTTGATCAATAGTAGTTCTAGTAGGATCATTGCTTGCTACAATGGTAAAGTCTCGGGTGCCATACATGATAACGCAGGTTCGAGACGTGTGAGAAGCCACCTTGTGCAATATTGCCAAAGGTTAGGTTTGTCTCTACTTTTGACCCTCCTAGTCCCAGGTCCTTGCTTTGGCGGGATCCACACTGGATAATGACCTTTAAGTAGTTCTACTCACGCCCTATCATTAGTTAATAAATTTTGTTTGTGGCTTAATTACTTTAATTAGAACCTACATTACCCTAGCTGAATTTCCTTATGATATTTTAGAAAAAATTCAGAAAATTATTTTAATGAAATTAAATATTCTATTTTACTAGTTTGCGGGGTTGGGTCCTTACACGCCCCAACATAGTTAAGCTTTTTTACCCAGGACCTTGCTTTGGCGGGATCCACACAGGATAATGACCTTTAAGTAGTTCTACTCACGCCCTATCGTTAGTTAATAAATTTTGTTTGTGGCTTAATTACTTTAATTAGAACCTACATTACTCTAGCTGAATTTCCTTATGATATTTTAGAAAAAATTCAGAAAATTATTTTAATGAAATTAAATATTCTATTTTACTAGTTTGCGGGGTTGGGAGTACCTTACATGCCCCAACATAGTTAAGCTTTTTTACTAAAACATGCCATTGGTTTGATCGAAGTTTACCATATTCCCTGAAATTAAGCAATAATGCTCAAGAATGTCTTATTTCCCTGACTTCCTTAATGGAGGCGTCGCAAAAGATAAAAATGTATTCAACAAAAAAAAAAAGTGTGAAATGCAGGGAGCAATCCTAGCTACTTTAACACTAGTATCAAACTGTTCTCTTCCGTGGTGATCATTCTAGATAGCACATACGCTCCTAAGATGAATATCATCAAGACAAATTTCTTTTGGATATGTGACTAAGTAGGGGGTTGATTTCCACGGGTTCACCTTCCACTTATAGATTGAAATTTCCACGGGTTCACCTTCCACTTAGAGATTGAAATTTCCACGAGTTCACCTTCCACTTAGAGACCCAAGCAATAGCATTGGAGGAATCACTTTCAACAACAAGGTCACCAACGTAATACCCCGAGAGTCACCGGAGAGATTCCAAGATAGCAAGGACTTGTGATGCCTCTTTTGGCAAGGAATGATCAGGACAAGCCCATGGTCCCCCATGGGTCGACCCTCCAACGGGCCCAACCCAATAATCTTGTCCAAGCGTTTGGGCACAACCCATTTATTTTATGTTATTTAGGCCTTTAATTATGTTTTAGGTTGCTTATTAGGATATTTTAATCCTGGCCATCAGTGTGTTTGGATGGTCCAGATTAGTCTTAGGGTTATTTATTTTCCCTATATAATGATGTAAAGCCTCTTTGGATAGGTAATGAAAGATTGATGATTAATAAAAATGAGTTTTCTTCGAGTTCTCCTCCAAGAAATCCCTAACGCCTTCTGGATTGGAGTTTTGTGAGAGCTCAATTTCTGAGACGTAATGCCTCCAGATTGGAGGTTGGTGAGAGCCCAATCAAAGGTATCCTATTCTCTTTCTCTACTTCTTTTCCTACGAGCTATCTCCTTGCACTAACCCTAAATCTCCATTTAAGATCCTAATCATTAGATCTGCGACCCTTGTCGCTGGATCTTAACCCCAGGTTTTTTCCATTAGCCCATCTCACCCAGCACCTGCCCAGATAATCACAAGAAATACGAGTTTTGCACAATTGGACCTTTCCTAAGTATTTTGGGAGTTCTATCTTGGGTGCTCTCTCTCTCTCTCTCTCTCTCTCTCTCTCTCTCAATGAGAATGGTGTGATGCCACTAGGTGCGAAGCCTAGCAACATTGGGCGTGAAGCCTTGCAACTGTTCTTCGTATCAGTTGAGAAACAAAAGTTTTGGAAAAAGCGGTTTCCGATCCTAGATGGTTGTTTTAGACTTCAATGAAATTTTTGATAAATTCGAAAAATGGGGAGGAAAGAAATTCCATCCCAACAAGGCTTGATTTTGTTTAAATTTTGTGGAAGAAATGAGGAGGGTAGATTTAGAAACTATTGGCCCATTCTATATTTGGAACAATAAGAGGAATGGTACGTTTCATTTCAAAGAAAGATTTGACAGGGCAATTGGAAACTTAGAATAACATTCAAAGTTCCCCAAGAATGTTCTCTCGGTCCCAAGTGCGGCGGCTCAGATCATTCCCTGATCCTTTTTGTTGGCATCCTAACATGGAAAGGCTTCCTCCGCCATTCAGGTTCCACTGTATGTGGTGAAGAGACTAGGAATGTGTAAGTATAGTTAGAAATAGATGGCAGCTGGTGGAAAAAATTGATAAAGATGACCTAGGTAGGACTCGTGCTTCTAGGGAAGGACCTAACAAAGTGGAATAAATCTAACTTTTGGAAAGTGGAAGAGGTGATCTGATAATCGAAAGACTAAGGCATCTAACCCCTAATGGTATGACAATTGAAAAATAATAGAACTAAACAAGACATATATTAGGGGAATAATTGAATAGGGAACAAGAATTATCGAGAGAGAAATCTAGGGAGATATGATTAGAAGAAGAGGATAACAATCCAAGGTTTTCCATGCTAGTATTATTAATGGGGGAATTCCAAGAGGATATAAAATGGTGAAAAGTAAGGAGGGAAGATAGTTGGTGAATAGACCATTAAAAAAAAAAAAAAAGACGGTTAGTGAATTGGGGTGGTATTGGTGATGAGACCTGTAAATAACCTATGGGCCCTGTTGTCTTCTAATGGTCCTAGAATTCAAGTATTATAAAATGAAATCATTATGCCCAACTCAGTTGTTTGGAAGACAAAAAATTAATAGCAGTCCTTTCATATTCTTAAGTTAAGTTACCTTCCATCTGGGTCCCTTAACGCCCCTAGCCTTGATGGATTTCTGGCCATCTTTTATCTGCATATGAGGGAATCTATATAGGTCTAGATATAGTCTCCTTAGTTCAAGAACTCTTTAAAATTGAATTCCCCTTTTTGTTTTTTTTTTTTTCTCTCTAAATATTATTGTCCTCATCCCAAAGATAAAAAAAAAAACCCCCTAAACTGCCTGCCCACGACTATAAGCCTATAAGCCTATGTAATGTAAGTTATGAGATTATATAAAAGGTTATAGCCAACAGACTGAAATGGGTCCTTGACAAAATTATAGGTTGTTTCTAGAGTGCCTCAATCAAAGGTAGGTCGATAGTTGATAAAAAAAAGTCACTCATGAGATTTTACAGTCTTTATAAAAGGAGAAAAAACTTTAAGTTGTGGGTCTGAAACTGGATATGGCTAAAGCCTATGATAGGATGGAATGGGACTTTTGTTGAAGAAGTTTTGAAAGCCTATGGTTTTCATAAGAAATTTGTCTTGATGTATTCTTCTTAGGAGCGTAGGTGCTATCTAGAATGATCAGCATGGAAGAGAACAGTTTGATACTAGTGTTAAAGTAGCGAGGATTGCTCCCAGCATCAAACTTTTTTTTTTGCTGAATACATTTTTATCTTTTGCGACGCCTCCATTAAGGAAGTCAGGGAAATAAAAGACATTCTTGAGCATTATTGCTTAATTTCAGGGAATATGGAAAACTTCGATAAACCAATGGCATGTTTTAGTAAAAAAGCTTAACTATGTTGGGGCGTGTAAGGACCCAACCCCGCAAACTAGTAAAATAGAATATTTAATTTCATTAAAATAATTTTCTGAATTTTTTCTAAAATATCATAAGGAAATTCAGCTAGAGTAATGTAGGTTCTAATTAAAGTAATTAAGCCACAAAAAAAATTTATTAACTAACGATAGGGCGTGAGTAGAACTACTTAAAGGTCATTATCCTGTGTGGATCCCGCCAAAGCAAGGTCCTGGGTAAAAAAGCTTAACTATGTTGGGGCGTGTAAGGACCCAACCCCGCAAACTAGTAAAATAGAATATTTAATTTCATTAAAATAATTTTCTGAATTTTTTCTAAAATATCATAAGGAAATTCAGCTAGGGTAATGTAGGTTCTAATTAAAGTAATTAAGCCACAAACAAAATTTATTAACTAATGATAGGGCGTGAGTAGAACTACTTAAAGGTCATTATCCAGTGTGGATCCCGCCAAAGCAAGGACCTGGGACTAGGAGGGTCAAAAGTAGAGACAAACCTAACCTTTGGCAATATTGCACAAGGTGGCTTCTCACACGTCTCGAACCTGCGTTATCATGTATGGCACCCGAGACTTTACCATTGTAGCAAGCAATGATCCTACTAGAACTACTATTGATCAAAATAGTAAAAGTAGTTAATATATTTAATGTGGGGCCCACACAAGGTTGTGCCGAGTCTTTTTTTTTTTTTTCCTTTTTTGTGGGGTGTGGGGTGGGTTAGGAACACTAGCCCAAATAAGAGCTGTAGCCTTCCCATAGGTAAAGAGAAGACTTTACTTAAGAAGATATTCAACTTGTAGTTGTATTAGAGGAATCCAAAACCTATGTTTTATAAACATCATACGAACAAGCCTATCTCCCTCTCTAAGCTCCCTCTCTAAGCAACCCAGGATCCCTCTCCCTTCCTCTCTTGCTCTCTTAAAAGGGAAATTCTATTCGCACCCACTGGAAGTGATGAATACACCCACAACTTAAATATTTTTTAATTACTAAAATGCCCTCAGGTGAAAGGACGAAATTGCCCTTACCATCAACATCCGTCTTCCTCCTTTGGTTCACCAGCGGCAGTGGGTCTCCATCTCATCGTCTTCTTCTTCTTCTTCTTCTTCTCCTCCTCCTCCTATCCCTTTATCCATTCCCTTCTCACCGCACCTCTGCACTCCTTCTTCCTCATTGATTTTCATCTCCTTCATCATCATTTCTTCTAACTCTTTTTAATATATCATCAAGTCTCCTCCATTTATTGAACGAAGTTGGAAGTACAATTATCCCTACACCACATTGTATATTTAAAGTAGGCATTTGCAATATGGACAAGCAGTTGACGATCTACGAAAATGAGGTATATACATTTTGACTTCATTTCGTTCGTTTTTTTTTTTGTTTTCTCGCGTCCTGCACGGCATTCTATAAGACGTGCAAAATTATATTACACGGCCTATATAGACAGTGCAAAATTATTATGCACGGCCTATATATACCGTGCAATATAATTTTGCACCGCCCATATAAACCGTGCAGAATAATTTTGCACCGCCAATATAAACCGTGCAGAATAATTTTGCACCGCATATATAAACCGTGCAAAATTAATAAATGAGTGTGCAGTGCTAATCTATAAATTTGTGATATATTTGCAAGAGGTTGAATCAACCGGTGCCAGTAAGTGCCTTTTGGATTTTACAAATGTCTTCACCACTGACATGATATTTAGAAGTCGAGAGGGCCTAATCCAATGGACAAGGGATGTTGGAAAGAAACATGGCTTGGTAATTGTAATCAAGACTTCGGATGCTGGTGGAGATGGACGGAAGCCGAGAGTCGTTCTTTCTTGTGAGAGAAGTGGTAGTTACAAGAGTCCATCGAAGGTATTCGAGAAGAGAAATCCTAAGAAGGCAACGGGAACGAAGAAGTGTAGTTGCCCTTTTAGTTTGAAGGGTCGAAAGTTGGCAACTGACGACGATTGGATGTTAACAGTGGTTTGTGGGGTGCACAATCATCCGAACGCACAGCATCTAGAGGGGCACTCGTTTGCCGGGAGGCTTTCTGTGGAAGAAATCAACATTTTGTTTGATATGTCTAAGAGTTTAGTGAAACCGAGGAACATCCTTCGAACATTGAAGGAAAGGGATGTGCACAACACCACTACAATTAAGAGTATCTACAATGCTCGCCAGAAGTTTAGGGTGACAGAGATGGCCGGTCGATCACAAATACAGCAACTCATGAGGCATTTGGAAGAGAACAACTACATTGAGTATCACACTAGCAACGATGATACAGATGTTATCATGAACCTATTCTGGGCACATCCATCATCTATTCAGTTATTACGTGCATTTCCAGAAGTTTTGATAATGGATTCCACATATAAGACTAATAGATATCGACTTCCCTTGCTTGAGATTGTTGGTGTCACATCTACTCAATTGACGTTCTCCGTTGCTTTTGTGTACCTTGAATCAGAGAGGGAGGCCAATTATAGATGGGCTTTGGAGAGGCTTAAGGAATTAATGGATGGATGCATCACGACCCGTGTGATTGTCACAGACAAAGAGTTAGCGCTGATGAATGCAATAAATGTTATTTTTCCGAATGCAGCAAACTTATTATGCAGGTGGCATATTTCTAGGAACATCTTGGCAAATTGTAAGAAGTGTTTTGAGACCAACGACAGATGGGTTGCATTTATCTCTTGTTGGAACACGTTGGTAGTCTCTCCAACTGAAAGAGACTACACGCAAATGCTAAGTGCTTTGGAACGGAATTACTGCGGGTATCCACATGCTGTTGATTATGTGAAGACCTCATGGTTGAATAAGCATAAGGAGCAATTTGTGGCTGCATGGACGGATCGGCATATGCACTTTGGGAACGTCACTACTAACAGAGCTGAGAGTGCACATGCAAAATTAAAGAGACACCTAGGCACACCGAGCTGTAGCTTTGATTCGTCTTGGCAGGTTATACATGCCTTGCTAGAGTTGCTTTTTACAAAAATAAAGGCTTCTTTTGAAAAGAGTTTGAACACCGTGCAACATAAGTTCAAACCGGCACTGTTTTGTGAATTGAGAGGATTTCTATCAAGGAATGCTTTGGATATAGTGTTAAATGAGTCGTTAAGGGCTAGTCATATTGGTCCAGATTCTACATCATGTGGGTGCGTAATCCGACGGACTCATGGTTTGCCATGTGCACATGAAATTGCCGAGTACATAAGGGAAGGTTCTCATATACCACTGAGTAGTGTCCACCACTATTGGCGGAAGCTCAATTTAGAAGCCACTATGGTGAACGAAGCCCTTGAGTTGACCACAACTTCAGAGTTCGAGTTGATCACTAAGAGATTTCAAAGTAGTGATGAGAAGGGTAAAATACAAATTTTAAGAAAACTTAGAGAACTCGGTTGTCCTTCATCTACTTCTCTTATCGAACCAGACATAAAATTGAATACCCGCGGTCGGTCATCATCGAAAAGAAAGAAGTTGGATAGATCTACGCGTCGGGAACCATCTAATTTTGAATACGCACTGTCGATAAAAGATAGCGTTCCAGCTAGATTAAGCAATACAGTTGCAACGAAGAATAAGGAGAAAATGACTGTCCGTCGCACTCGGTCATGTACGTTTCTGCATTTGCTTCCTCAGTCTTTGGGCCCCTACATCCACACTATTAAGGATGTTGCAGCTGATGGTAACTGTGGATTCAGAGCGATAGCTGGTCTCCTAGGCCTGGGCGAGGATAAATGGATGCAGGTTAGAATGGATTTGAGCAATGAATTGCAGAGGCATCAAAATTATTATGCACTGGTCTATGGAGGAGAGGACAGGGCTGGGGAGCTGTATTATGCATTGTGTTACTTTGAAAGCAATCCTTCATTTGATCGATGGATGACAATGCCGGACATGGGTCACTTAATATCTTCATATTATAACGTTGTATTGGTCCTTCTTTCACTGCAGCAGTGCCTTACTTTCCTGCCTTTGAGATCATCCCCGATTCCCGGTTGGTTTCGTCAATGGAAACCATTTTGTTCAAGTCTTCATGAAACCCGAATCACCCATGCCTCCCATTGCTACAAATTGGCATAGACACCACCATCCTGAAGCAGACGGATGGCAGCTCCCATATGCAAAGAGCATCGAGCAATTCAAAGAATTGATTGGAAACAGCGTCGCAATGCAGGAGTCGGTCAATCTTGACAGCGATTGATTATGTGTACTCTCCATTTGATGTAAAGAAACATATTACATATTTTGTATTGGATGGCCAATGAATTCGATGAGGTCTTTATGTGTTTATATTGTGTATTACTTTATTAACAACTGCTCGGTTAAACTTGCCTGTGCAAATGTATTCTGCACGGCAAATATGTTCCGTGCAAATGGATAATGCACGGGATAAAGTTACCGTGCATAAACTATTTGCACAGTAATAAAGTGCCGTGCACACAGTATTTGCCCGGAACATGGTGGCCGTGCAGTGTGTTTTACCAATTATTCGGACGGAAACACATAACACACATATCCATATAAAAATACAAGTTCAAACATAAAAAAGTGTATCATCAAAACATCCAATAAAAAAATAGATATATCACAAAATCAGGTGATCCATCCATACATATCCAAAAAACTTCTTACATCGCAAAAATGGATAAACCCATCCATACATCCATACATTAATTTCCCATCCATACAGACTTAACAAAATAATAAGATAAAAAAAAAAAAACAACAAAAAACCCTCATGCCATCATGTATCTGTACGTCGTCGGTACGTCACCGGCAAGCCATCCAGGATCTCGAGGGTGGTTTGGAGTGCCCGGTAATAGAAATCTGCAGGCTGTTCCGTTCGTGCAATCGCAGCGCGGAGATGGTCCCTCGCGCGAGTGATCTGTAAGAAACAATTAACTGTGTCAATACCTAAGATAAGTATAACAAATGGATGCATAATGTTTCGATAAAGTACAAACACTCACCACTCTTGGAGTCGGGTCAGCTATACCCTCATTAGGGTGATAGTGGGAATGACGTTGGGGGTTCTGTACTCGAGGGTGTGAAATCCTAAAAAACCACTCGAGGTAATCGGGTGAGCACTCCCATGCATGTTGCACTCGATGGCCGCGGTGCGCTAACGACAATACATGATCCTCCCAAGTAACCCAGTACTGATCTAGAAATCTGTAAGAGACCCTGTACTGTCCAGCAGTAGATCCCCGAGACGCACGAATGGGGGCGAGCGGTGCGGGTGGGATGGTCTGTACATATCCAAACTGTCGGAGAACCCTATGTGGATGGTAGGGTTCAATGACATCTAGCGCTCTCAAGCAACCACAGAAGAAAGATATCTGATGGAATTGATGATGAGCCCTGACACCAGTATACGGATCCCACTGGACCTGTGGCAAGTAAATGAAAGAACTCATTATTATAATAAAAATTTGTCCATTGAAAAAAAGTGCAACATTATACCATGGACCCCATATGGGTGCTCACCTGACTCAGATGGAGGTCATCCAGCCTCTCACGCAACAGTTTTATGTTCTCCCTCGCAATCCCAGAATCCTGTCCAGCATTCCAGCGGCTCGCTTGAGGCATACCAGCGGTATATCCCCACTGGACAGGAGGACGGGTAAATGGGAAGTGCTCGTACACCCAAGACTGCAAAAGATACCAATTATTAATTATACAATTTAAAGGATCAATTACGATGGAACATGTATATGTATATGTATTACCGCGAGCAGTGTCAGATATCTAGCAATCCGTCGCACGTCTGCCCTCGTGGCGGTCCCCAATTGGCGATAAAGATATGCAAGTGCGGCAGCCCCCCATGCATAGCGACGGACCCGTGGCAAGTCCATAAGTAAATGTAGGTAAGCAATGGGGACTCGAGTGGCTGACTTATCGGCGAAGAGTGTGCAGCCTAACAAATACAGAAGATAGCCTCTAGCTGCACACTCTACATGCTCAACAGACGACGCAGGACTCACCTTGCCGCACACTCGTTTGATCCAGGCCATCCTCACTACCCCACCACGCGCTACTCTCAACTCAGCTGACGCAGATGCCCTATCCACGCCCAGTCCACGCTCAAGTAAATCTACTTGATCAGTAAATTCCATACTAGTCGATGCCTGGACAGGCAGTCCCGTTACTGGGATGCCGAGGAGAGTACCCACATCATCTAGGGTGATCGTCATCTCACCAAATGGCATGTGGAAGGTATTTGTCCCGGGCTGCCACCTCTCTACAAAGCTGGATACCAGAGGGCTGGAGATATATCGGTAAGAAAGACGCTTCAAACCTGCCAATCCAGACTCCTCTATAATAGCATGAAACCGAGGAACATGGATATCGGCCCCATCCCCGGGCAAAGGTATGTACCAATCCTTCAGCCCTCGCCAATGATTGATACATTTGAGTGCCTCACGTTCCTGCACATTACAAGTATAAATCTTCATTAATATCTGTTATTATAGACTTCAACACATCTTATTTGAAAAATGATTAATTAAAACATTAAAAAAGGCAATTGTACCTCCCCGTCCCATATGGACAAGGCTACGTGTGTCCTAAAACTCATAAGGACAGATAGGTCGGCCGGACCGCCGGGGATAGGACCCTCCCTTGCCGCCGCAGCAGGAGGACTGGATGGCTGTCCCTCCTCGAAATGGGAATCATCCTCCCCTTGTGCCCCTGCAGGGAGACTGGACGGCTGTGCCTCCTCCTCAGAGGAATCATCCTCTGAAGAACTGTCACCATGCTCTTCTCCTGGTGCCGATGCACGGGGACTGGACGGCTGTGCCTCCTCCTCTGAGGAATCATCCTCTGATGAACTGTCAACATGCTCCTCAACCTGCTCCGGGAGTGGATCCTGTTGCACTTTTCGTCTTCGTTCAGACGCCGTTGGCCGTTGACGGCCGGCGGTCGAAGAACTCGCATGCACACCCATCCCCCTGTCATCTGTGAGCTGGCACCAATACGGCGAGCTGGTCTTCTCGGCATTTCTTCCAATCTGTTAAAAATGAAAACCAATAAAAGAGATTATCATATTTTGTTGTACTGCTCGATTTAAATAGATAGTGCAACATTGTTCTGCACGGCGAAATGGTACCGTGCAAATTCTGTTTGCACGGCTCAATGTAAGCGTGCAAAATCTGTTTGCACTGTAATATGAAACCGTGCATATATATTCTGCACGGTTTACACTTACCGTGCATAAAATCCCTGCACGTCTCTGGACTGCCGAGCAGATCGCGAACAACTATTCATGTTTTCAAAAATGGAAAACATTGGAGTTCGAAACTATTCATGTTTTCATTACGGACTTCTTCCCTATTTGTTGCAGAGGTCTTACAACTATACTCTCTAATGCATAAATTACAACCTAAACAAATTTGTGAAAATGATAAACCTATGAAGAAGAAGAAGAAGAAGAAGGGCTCTCACCTATTTGAGTGTCCCTGCTGATGAAGAAGACGAAGAAGAAGGAACGCAGCTCACCAACCGTCCACGAGGGTGTGAGAGATCTGAAGTGGAGAAGGTCGACGACTCCGAAATGGCCAGAAATTTGAAAACTCTGAACGAGGGAATGTATTCAGGCAATGGAACGAATGGTGAGCTTGGATGGGCAGTTTGGGGATTATGGTGGGTGAGCTCAGTAAAATCAAGCCAAAATTAGAATGGTTGTGGTGAGTTCAGCAAGTGGGTGTATTCAGGAGTCTTAGTGGGTGCATATAGAATTACTCCTCTTAAAAACCTTAAACCTAAAGTCAACTAGAAGACAATAAGAATTTTAGAAAAGGAGATAGTAAGAGTACGGGGAAGTAAGCTAGGGGTGCTTGGATTGATGCAAAATTGACTAGAAGAAACTCTTAGCACTTACAAGAGGTGGGAAACTAACTTAATCTATGGGAAACGAACTTAATCTACACATGCATGATTTTTCTTGATTCTTTGAAGCCCTAATCATGTTTTGGAATTAGGATGCTTGTAGAAATACGGGAAAAGCATCTAGCCATTGAGAAAAGGGGGAAAAAGGGTGAATCCAGAAGGCCGTGGGTACCTATGGTGGAATCCACCTGGCCGACCACCATGGGAGACCTTCCATTGCGGATTCTTGGCCTCCTTCCATCCAGGGCTGGGTTTTGAGAAAATTCTCTACTACCTATTAGGGTTTTTGTTCTTTTGATGAGTTCTATATAATTTGATGTTCTTAGACAATAAAAACCTAATAATCAGACATGTTTAAATATGGTTGCCACATTTGGTCATGATTCTTAATCTACATGTAGGAAACATCGTGAGATCACATGGTGTGATGGTGGAGGGAACCTTAAATTTCAAGAAGTAAAATTCGGGGGTTTAGTCCTGGCCATGGGCATCCCAATGGGTTTTCTCATTGGCCAAAACCCTATAGGACCTTGTTCCACAGTCCTTGGGTCCCTGTTCTTAGTGGGTTTGTGGTTTCGGGCTATTCTATATTGGGGCGTTCTAGGACCTGCCTCCCTTTATCATGTTCTAAGCCTAGCCCATTAATCCTTGATGTTCTGAGTTCAATTTTATCACGTTTAAATCTGATGGTATATGTAGGTTGTAGTTTAAGGTTTGATCTTCTCTAGTATTGATGTCCTATTGGAGGAAACATCTCAAAAATCAACGCTACATGATGTGGAAAGACCCAAATCAGAATAATATTTAAGAATTGGGCTATTAGGGCTGGGCCACAAGGTTCCCTAAGGAGATCCCTGCCGGCCAAATCCTATAGGGACAGAACTACATTTGACCTTAGGGCATAATTTAGTGTGTGATTTTGGGGTATTTAAACATAGGGGCATCCCAGAGTCCAATCTTTTTGGTGGATCCAACTTAGTTGATGCTACTCGATGATGACAACATGATCTACATAGTGCCTGTGTTTAAAGTTATGATGTCACATCCTTTAGATATCACTAGAAATCATCAAGTATTATAATATATGAAGATGGTTGATTTCAATTACAGGAATCAGTCGATTGCAGCAAGTTCAATTTTGACCACCCATTGAATTCCCTCACGATTTTCTTCTTAATTTCTTTCCATTATTGGGGAGTATACATGATGTGCCAACCTGGTGAAGTTATAGCTGGTGTTATGGCCAACAATGGGGTATTTCTCTCAATCCATTCTTCCATCTTCTTCTAAGAACAATGAAATAAATAATCATAAAACCTCTGTAATCCTCATTCCACTTACTCTTAATAAATAAATAAATAAAACTGAAAATCCAAATCATTCCTGTTAAAATACCTTAGTTCGTCACTGCGTCCTTGCTCTACCTTCTTCTTCTAAAGAGAACACAGACCTCATGGCAATTCATGCCAACCCAAATGGGTGTTTTTAAAAGATATTAAGACCATGATTTTTTTGGGCATTTCTTGTGGTGCCGACTACCCAGATGTGAGTTTGATTCTAATAGAAGTTGGAAGATATTTTAACTTTGATTTTGATTTTGATTTGGGATTTGTGTTTTTGTTTTTCTTTAATTGTTTCTTCTAAGATTTTCATATGTAGGGTCTAGACGGGGTGGGCATACAATCTGGCGTGCTACCCATCTCTTCTTCACTCCTTAGCTTCGCCAATAACCATCAGAAAGTCATCAGATCGTTCCACTCAGGTGAAAGATCTTTCTTTGTGAGTAATTATTTGTTTCAGAATGAAAAGAAGCATATGCTTATGCAAGTCCAAACAGCTCTTTTGATGGTTTGGATTTATACAGAAGATAACTTCACAGTCTCAATATGAGATGAAAAATTGATAAATATGCAGACATTTCAGCCATGTCATCTTCACTCATTTCATTTGATAGTTTCATAGATTCTTCTCTTTCAGATCTATACCTGATGCTTTAGCTAAGTAGGGGGTTGAGAGGCCTTTTCCTTGGGAGGATTTTGTCCTGTAATTGTAGGGTGGGTTTGGGTATAAGGCTCTTATACCTATTTTCTTGCAGTGTTCTCTTTTTGTATTCTTCTTTCCTTTAATGCAAGTTTCTGTTACCGATAAAAAAAAAATTCAAAGGAAGATAGGAATAAATGCCCAGCCTCTGGTCTTTGTTCTTAGCCACTTAAAAAGTTGCTATGAATTGGATCTCTATATTTTAATGCAAACAAACAGGCCCTTAACAAACATTAATCCTCTTTGAACTGAACTGACCTCTGTTCTAGTTTGTTCCTATTATGGGAAAGTAACTGTTGCATTTCATTCCGACTAATTTGCTCATCGTATGGCCATTAACTTTGAGGGGTTTAAATAAAGGGTTACGATCATTTGAATGTATCGACGTGGAAGTCACTGCAAACGCATAAACTAACCTATCCATCTTCCTCCCTTGACTTGACCCCATAAGAGGTAACAAATACACCACATTGCTCAAAGTTATGAGAACCATCTTCAACGATTCACATAAACAAAGACCTTTTTCTTTTCTTTTCTTTTCTCTTTTAGTAGAAATCGCTATGATGATTTAATTTTTTTTACTATTCATAAAAAAATAAAAAATAAAATAAAACTAAATCGTCAAATAGGATCACGTGACAAGAAGGAGAACTCCCAATGATGACTCTAGAAAACAAGGAGGTAGCCTGTTTCTTTATTTGAGCAAAATGCACTAAGCCCACCAGATCCATGAGATAAAGATAAAGCTAAAGATAAGATGATGATGATAATGATGAATGGATGAAAGTACACACATAAAAATGCAAACTTGTGTTCAACTCCTCTTTAAGACACAAAAAGAGCAAAGAAAAATGAAAAAGAGAGGGAAAGATGTTCCTTCTTAGTAACTTTCTTCGTAATGACCCAAGTATATAATTTCAGCATGTGACGATGCTCATCGAGATTGCAACAACTCCTTCAAAATCCTTGAATTTTTTTCAGCTTCAACATATACATTAGTATAAATTTTAATTGTCTTGAGCACAGGGGCATTGGAGAGTATCCATCTTATGAATTGCAAATCCAAAAACATCGCGAGTCCAATGATCTCCACGGCATGGAGGTGACATAAAAAACAATCAAACTGTGTTTTTACACCATATAACTCAACCTGTTCTCTAGATAGATCATCCTCTTCTTCAAATAGACCTAACCTCCCTTCATCATCTACACAATACTAGATTAAAAAACAAACTCAGACACGTGAAATCATATCAGCATAGAAAATTTTAAGACCATAACAAGAACAAAATCCATGATAACCACGCCTAAAATGCAACTCACCTTGATTTTAAGTTGTTCCAAATTTGGCGAGCTTCTCAATATGCATAAGATGGCCAAAATCTCCGTTGAATTGAGCTCTATGTCAACTTCAAGATACTTCAGGTGATCCAATGTGGCAGAAAGCTTCTTTGGTACAATGTCAATGCATGAATACTTGCAAAAAGAGAACAGATTGTAATGATTTTATAAAGAGCAATGCACTAAAAAAGCTTGTTTCAAACTTTGCAAAAGTGTTTCATGCATTCCAAATTATCAATGGGCTTAAGTTATATCAGAAGTAAATGCAATCCAGTTTACCATAGGACTCTTAAGCTAAACCAGCTCCTGTTCCCATGGAATGAATGGAATTTCAAACTATGCACAGGCCATAGAGGGTCGTGTGGCCTACCAATGTTTTGGATTCTCCTTGATGGTAATGGTAGACCTCGGGTCTCTAGATTGCCCCCCACTTAATCAACTTTATGCGATAATTACTGCCCATCATCGTGAGGTTGCAAAATGGACAGTTCTACGAAAAGTAGTAGAACTATTAGGTTTTCAAGCTCTTGATGGTTTGTTAGGACCACCTCAATAAATTGATAGAGTGGAATCCAAAAGATCCATGATGGGACCTTACATGCAAAAGGACCTCTGAACAAGACCTCATGCCGACTGCACAGTATAATAGCTTTTGTCCTATAAAAATTATTAATGAATCATTAAAATAAAATAAAAAAAGAAGGTTATATTGGATCCTGAAAGCCAACAAAAAGCATTATTGTCACCTGCAGAAAAGTCTCCGTCAATGCAAGTCTTTCAACCCCGTGTAAGTACCCAATAAACTGGATCGAAGTGCAAGGGCTACCATGTTCGTTCCACAAGGATGGGGGTAAGTCCGAATTCAAAGACACATTAGTCAAGAGTGGACTGCTTTTAATTGAAATATCTCGAAATACTCCATCGAGCTCCAAGTGACGGAGATTTGGAGCATGGATGTTGAGACATTGATAGGAATTTAAGGATATAAATTTCAGCCACTCTAGAAGAGGGCATTCCGAAATCAGACGTTCAATATCATCTGTTGAGATGCAAGCAGCAAGATAGAGGACTGAGAGATTGTGGAAACCTTTGAATTTTGGAGGCAGTTCCAATATGCAATTGAGCAACTCCAAACGACGCAACTCTTTATAGTAGAAGATACTGCAAGGCACATTATACCAATGTGTCTTTCCTCTATTATTCAAACTTACCTTTATGTCTATCACGAGTCTGAATTCTTTAATCCCATTCCCATGATTCCTTGACAGGAACATGATCCAGCGATCAATCTGATGGGAGCTTAGGATAGAAAAGAACATGCACAAAAACTTAAAAATAGGGCCAATGAGTTGCGAGACAAGTTGATCCACAACATGGGCACATGCAGTTTCAGCATCATAAGTTGATGATGATGCCCATTGCGCAATCAAGATATCCTTGTTGAAAACTACATCATTAGAAGCTAATGATGATGATGGACTTTGCGCCATCAAGCATCTACCGTTGAAAACCACATCAGGGATGGTAACCCACTTGTACCTCCATTTCTTTTGACAAAATGCTGGTCCTAACCGCATCTCTTATTGGCAGAAGCGCCAGGATGGAACTCATCACATCCTCAGGTAGATTGCTGATCGAGTCTACACTTCCTTGCAAGGATTGACCTCCTTGTTTCTTCTTCATTCCAAAAAAAAAAAAAAACACACACTAAGTTCCAATAGGAAAAGAGATTGTAGCGCCTTGATCTTGATATTATATCCGGTTTCGTGGGACACCCAATCTTGATAATGATTTTATCGCTGTAAATTAGAAGAAAAAGAAAAGCAACAAATTAATACATAATATAAGAAATTGCTTGATTTCACAATAATAAGCAATCTGGGTTCTTTGAAGAAGCCCCTCCTACATAGAAAACCCTTATCTGAGATTCCAGATCTTGGCCTGAACCCTAAAAAAACAACAAAGGAATGGGGAAAGCGAGAGAGAGAGAGAGAGAGAGAGAGAGAGAGAGAGAGTGGGGACGAGATGCACCTGACGTTGTGCTACGGATGCTCTCCTTCCTCCTCCTTCTTCTTCTTCTTCTTCTTCTTCACAGACTAAAGTTGAGATTTTTATTCTCCTTCCTACTTTCTTAATACATGATCTTTTTTACCAACTAAAGCTGGGTTCTTTTAGGAAGCCCCGAGGACGAGATGCACCTGACGTTGTGCAGTAGATCGACTGCTACGGGTGCTCTCCTTCCTTCTCCTCCTCCTTCTTCACGGAGTAAAGGTGAGATTTTTATTCTTCTTCCTTCTTCCTCTTCTTCTTCTTCACATGGAGTAAAGTTGAGATTTTTATTCTTCTTCCTCTTCTTCTTCTTCACACGGAGTAAAGTTGAGATTTTTATTCTTCTTCCTTCTCCTCCTCCTTCTTCTTCACGGAGTAAAGTTGAGATTTTTATTCTTCTTCCTTCTTCCTCTTCTTCACACGGAGTAAAGTTGAGATTTTTATTCTTCTTCCTTCTTCTCCTCTTCACAAAGGAAAGTTGAGATTTTTATTTTATTTCCTCCTTTCTTCTTCTCTTCACAGAGGAAAGTTGAGATTTTTATCCTCCTTCTCCCCCCACCCCCCCCCCCCCCCCCCCCCCCCCACCCCCCTCCCCCTCCCCCTCCCCCTTCTCTTCACAGACTAAAGTTGAGAATTTTATTTTCCTTCCTCCTTTCTTAATACATGATATAATCAATGATAATGATAAGAAGCCCCCCCTCCCACATTGAAAACCCTAAAAAACAACAAAGGGATACGGAGAGAGAGGACGAGATGCACCTGACTTCTTCTTCTTCTCTTCACAGAGGAAAGTTGAGATTTTTATTTTACTTCCTCCTTTCTTCTTCCTTCTTCTTCTCTTCACAGAGGAAAGTTGAGATCCTCCTTCCTCATTCTCCTCTTCACAGAGTAGAGTAAAGTTGAGATACGATTGTAAACAGTGGAGTAGTGGACCCGCCTTCAGAATGATATTTTTAAAAAAATATAATACATAATATAATAAAAAAAATAAACAATAGCAATGGATTTAATCCAGTCTAGTAAAAATTTCTGAAATTACATTTTCAAAAATTATAAGAAATACAAGATGTATATATGTATAAAGATTTTAAAATAAAAAAGGTTTCGAGAATAGAAATAAAGGGACTTAGGGCTTCTTGCATTAGATTCGCATATTGACTTCAAAAAATATAAGAAATACAAAATGTATATATGTATAATGATATTTTTGCTTATATAAAATTTTTATAACTTCATTGGAGCACCCAAAGATTCGCATATTGACTTTAATGGAATAATATAAAATTTATTGCTTCGGAAAGATGATTGACCTAGATCTTGTGGACAGAAGTATGCACACGTGGAAGATGATTGACCTAGATCTTGTGGACAGAAGTATGCACACGTGGACAGATCGTTGATCGAATGTCAGATGACCAAGATGTCACCTTTTAAGAATCCATGACTTAGATCGATCAAGCAGAGAAAATTGCGCTTTGGTGGGCTTGGCCCTCTGTTGGATGGGCCCACTTTTTCACTAGCCTTTTTTTTTTCAACGTCCACGATTGGTTCGGGTTAACCCAAGCTCAAGCCCATAATAATGGTCTGCTTGGTGTCACGTGGGGTGGGGTAGGACACGTGGATGGGTATTGCCCCTCTTTTCATTGCCTTTGGACTTCGATGAGCAAGAGATGGGAAAGAGAGGCGATTGGGGCCCTGGCAACGTTGATGGTGGTCAATGCAGTTGTTCGAAGAGGCTAACAGATAGGGAGGGGAGGAGGGGTGTGAAGGCGATGGTCGTTGTGGTGGCCTAGCTGCTGCTTGTTGGAGACGACGAAGCTGAAGCGGCCTGATGGTGCTACTGGTGCATGTCGTCAACGACGAAGCTGCTCGGGTGTGGAGGTGACGACGATGCAAGTACACTTGTTGGCTTTTTTCCTTCTTCTTTCAAGCTGTTATTTCTTTCTTTCTTTTTTTGGATTTGAGTGATGGTGGAGAAAGGTGTGAGTGGGGTTCGGCTAGGATGAGTGAGGCAAGGGCAGGCTGGAGGGGTTGTGGGTTTTGTTCTTGGTGTGAGGTTGGCTGATCTAGACCCTACCTCGACAACTCCCCGTCAGAATCTCCAACTTCATTGAACCCTAGAAACACCCTCACCTTCAACCATGGATCCAAACAGCAAACAAAAGGAAGAAACAAATATCAAGGCTGACATTGAGGAACAATATCAAAGAGCGGAAGATGTGATGACAAAGTTAGATGATACATCATTTATACACCTACGATGGATGGTATGTCAAAAGAATTCGAAAACAAGAAACCCGACTTATTTGTGAGTAGTGGTGATCAAAAGATGCAAGCAGCAAGAGAATCAGAGGCAATCATTGAAGACTTGGATATGGATAGTAAGGAACCAAAACATCCGATGGATCTGATGGAAGTGATCCTTTCGGACAAGATCATTAGATCCTCGGAAAACAAGTTAACTTATTCCAACAAGTTCAGAAGAAGATCCATTAGTTGAAATCCCTCGCATTGACTTTAATATTGGAAATCAACAATGGACGTTTAGAGATTGCAATTTGATTCTACAGATTCTACGATAGTTCTTTCAAACAAGCTCGAACCATCAAAAGAAGCAATATCAGGAGTTTTCTTGGTACAAAAGATTGAGTGAAGCTTCCAAGCAATGTCAAGAGCAAGAAGATCACGAACAATGAAAAGTTATGCATTTGGATTTTGACCCAGGAGGCCATCTACTGAACTCGAGGACGAGTTCCCTCCAAGAGGGGGGGGGACTGATGCTGGCCAAATCCAAGGTTTGCCAGCCTATTGGGCCCAAGCCTACTAGTAGCCCATAAAGAGAAGACTTCTACAATCGTGCAACATAAATCTCTACTTAATTTTAGTATTATTTGATAGTTAGAGAAATTCATGAATTTAAATAGAAAGTCTGCATTAGAGTTTATTTAAATTTGGTTTGTTTCCAATAATAGGTTAGAGTATGAATCTATATAAAAGATTGTAATCCCTTCCCATGGATAAGTTCTATTGATTAATAAAGCTTTCTATTGAGTTTTCTCTCGGTCGTGCGTCTTTGGTGTTAGACCAAGACGTTTTGGGTCCCATGGATCTCTATCTCTAAGCCTTTGGCTTGGAGATTAGCCCATTGGCTATTCTCTCTTTCCCGCGATGCGTCAATTATATGAGTTGCCCAATTAATTAAATTTCATAAAAATTAATTAAATGTGTGGGGGCATTTCCATGGAATCTCATTTTCCACGCTGTCAAAATTTTCCTTGATTTTTTCATATTTTATTTTTGTTCTTATCATTCTCAAGCTGTCAAGCATACAATTATAATTGAAGCCTTATTCCTTCCATCTTGGTCATCCTTGTGAGTTCTACTTCTATTGTAATATGAATTTTTTTTATCATGATGATGGTGATGGTTAGGGTTGTAAATGGGTCCCCGATTCTCCGATTACCCGAAGGTTCCGACCCGTTAGGTTCCGGGTCTGGGTCCTTATTTTGGTCCTGATAAGGAAACGGGTCCGGTTCCGGATCCTTTTTTTGGAACCATTACCTAAACGGGTCCGGGTCCGGATCCACAGTGGCTCAGACCCGTGGACCCGGGACCCCACCCAATATACTATAACCTAACTTTAGTATCCCCTGTTTTTGTTACCCTGTATCAATGTTATGAAGCCAGAAGCCTGTAGCGGTCATGTGAATAGTGAGAACAGAACCTCACTGTGAAGAATAGAATTGAAGAAGCTTATGGGCTGATGATGTCTTATTGGATGTAGTCTTATAGACTTGTATTTTGAAGTGAAGATGTTATATTACTAATTGTATCAGTCTTTCTCATTCAAGTAAGCGTAGGAGGCTCTATGCGGTCCTTGCTGTGACTAAATTGTTGACTCTGATGTTATAAAGGCGATTAAATCAAGTGTAAAAATAACTTTTTGAGGCTTTGTTTCTTTTTTTTTTTTTTTTTTTTATAAGCTTGCCAGACCTTGCCATATGAACCCCAACATTCCCTTTTATTACTTTTTTTAACCAGAACCGGAACCATACCCGGAACCGGAACCAGACCCGCATCGCAAACGGTTCCGGTTCCGGTTCCCATTAAAATTATCGGAACCGGTTCCGGAACCAGTTTCCTGGTTCCGATCCGAGTCCGGGTCCCCCTCTTACTAAACGGTTCCAGGTCCGGGTCCACCCTGGACCCGGACCGGAACCGACCCGTTTACAACCCTAGTGATGGTAATGATATAAAGCCATGTTCTCTGGAACTCCAGAATTTAGCATGTACTCTCCTCACAACTTTATACGAGGCCTTTATTGTTTTCTCCTTCTAGTTCCTTGTATTTGTCGCCCTTCAACTTTTTATCAGAAATATGAATCTCACTAAGATGAGAGAATGTTCATAAAAGAAACAAAAATGCTAAACAGAAGCACATTGTTGAGAGAGAGAGAGAGATATCCTAATTTCTATAGTTACAACCAACTCAAAAAAGATGCTAAGAAGAACAACTCTCCATCAAGACCATAATATGAGTTATCCCAACCATGGCTGTAGTACTTTTTTTCCGACATCATTTTGCCAAAGCATCTAACACGAAATAGAATCATACTGGTCCCAATTAAGATGGTATACCTCCCCTTACCATCATTAGCACTCCCCAAACTCCAGCGAGCGCTGATTACCAAAGGCAGCACTATCAACATTGAACTGTAAACCTTCAATACACTGTTACAGGCTATGATGCCCAGATACGGCATGGACACGGCAAAAACACAGCAGGGACACGGATTTTACATGTAAAAAGGGAAGTATCGGATACGATACGCTGCCCACTTTGAAGTATCCGTGCATCATAGGTTACAGGGTTCCAAAGTCCAAACCAGCTTAAAAGACTTCGCTGGATTTAATAAAGTATGTATCAATTTATTTAATATAATATCTTCACTTTATTTGATAAACGAAGGTGTCAACATGCATCATATAATCTATATAGATGTGTAAATCCATATACTAGATAATTTGCTAATTTATCTATGTTTGTTCATCCATTAAGTGTGTGCATTTATTTGGAGGAGATATGAGGGTTGATAAAATTTTCATTATGTGTTATTTTCATGTTATTTGTTGAATCAGAACATTGGTCGTATTTATCGAATTGAGTGCTGAAATGTGAAAAGCTGGTGTGTCGGACAACATAGAAGCCTAAATATTATTCGCTTTGGTAGAGTGCATGTGGCTATTCTTACATAGCACGTGGTTGGGGTAGGCCATAGCTTGCGTGATTGGTTTTGGTTGCCCATGAATTTTCATTGATCAAGTACGGCTTTCTTTTTATAAGTTTAAGAAACAATAAGTCAATAAAAAAAGAGTTTTTTAATCTTATAAGGGTAATATCCTCCTGAATTAATCTTGTGAGGTATTGTTATTTTCAGGTTCTTTCACACCTATGGTACTATCCACATGCAGACATCAATGTTTTTGGTGAGGTAACTAGATATTTGATAAGGGGACTACTGTAAACAGCTTCAAAGGCGGTTGCTATTTAAATGAAGAAGACGAACATTATAGGTACCGACTTTTTTTTTTTTCCTTTTTGCAGGGATTGATCAGTTGGACATGCACCTGTTATTTTGTTTACATGTCATTTTAGTCAAAGGGCTGCTTTTCTTCAGTCAATCTAATTCATCCCCATCATAAATCTTAGATAAGGATGTTGCTCAAATAAATCTTACGAGGCAAACACAAGGTTGGAACAATATATTCAATATCTAAGGTTAAAAGGAAAAAAAAAAAAAAAGAATACAAAAAGAAACCAAATGATTCTAGAGGATATTATAAAATTATATATAAATTCTTCTTCTTCCTTTTTTTTTTTTTGGATGATCTATTCACTATCTTCCCTTCTTACTTTTCAACTTTTATATCCTCTTGGAATTCCCCCCATTAATAATACTCGTGTGGAAAAACTACTATTTTTATCCTCTTCTTCTAACCATATCTCCCTAGATTTCTCTCTCCATAATTTTTTTCTTTTGAATGGTATTTCTCTCCCCAAAATTCTTCTTCCCTATTCAAATATTCACCTAATGTCTTGTTTAGTTCTATTTCTTTTTCAATTGTCATTCCATTAGTGGTTAGATGCCTTAGTCTATCGATTTTCAGATCACCCCTTCCACTTTCCAAAAGTTAGATTTATTCCAATTTGTTAGGTCCTTCCCTAGAAGCATGAGTCCAAACTAGGTCATCTTTATCGGTTTTTTCCACCACCAGCCTTGTATTTCTAACTATACTTTCACATTCCTTGTCTCCACACCACATACAGTGGAACCTGAATGGGTGTGGAAGCCTCTCCCTGTTAGGATGCCCGACAAAAAAAGGATCGACGAATGATCTGAGGCCCCGCACTTGGGACATAGAGAACATTCTCAGGGGAACTTTGAATGCTATTCTAAGTTTCCAATTGCCCTGTCAAATCTTTCTTTGAAATTGAACATACCATTCCTCGTATTTTTCCAAATATAGAATGGGCCAAGAGTTTCTAAATCTACCATCCTCATTTCTTCCACAAAATTTAAACAAAACCAAGCCCCTCGTTGGGATGGAATTTCTCACCTCTCCTTTTTTTTCTTTTATCAAAAATTTCATTGAAGTCTCCAGCGACCATCCAGGATCGGAAACAGCTTGTTCCAAAAGTTTTGTTTCTCAAGTGGGAAAGAGGGACCTTGAATAAAGGCAGCAAACCATTTATTTTTGGGATCATTCTAATTTAAAACACAATGGAGAAACTATTATTTTCTTCAATGACCTTAATTTCCATATCTTCTTGCCAAAGAAAGGCCAAACCTCCTTATGTGCCTAACGAGGGCCAGGAGACACTCCTACAGAACTTAATTCTTCTGGCCAGTAACCTATTTTCTAATTCATTAGATTTTGGTTCTGACAGAAATAGGGTGGGATTTTCTTAAAACAACTCTTGGAGTGTGTGGTCATTTTAGCATGCCTGCAATTCCAAAAAAAAAAAAAAACCCTCTTTCCCCACTTTTACTATTTCTGAATCAGTTCTAGCCGACGCCGTATTCTGATTTGTAAATTGCCTACATTAGGTCGATAATAGACTTTGATTTTCTGTTCAGCATAAATTATAATTACTTAGATGGCTAGGGTTAGTTGCACTTACCTAGTTAGGGTTGTCCATAATCTTGCGGATGCCATTTCCACCTTGACTTCTGCAATAAGCTCCCTGTAGGTCCTCCCTCTCACATATATATATATATATATATATATATATTTTTTCCAGTTGGCCCCTGAAATGTAATAAACCACACCCCCTCCCCCCCCCCCCCTTCCCCCTCCGGTACACTCCCAGCCCGATTTGGATGTCTGCATCTCTATACTCGCACCTCACAGCCAAGCCTCTTAAGAATCGTTCCCTTTCCATTGATTTGTCGGGTTTTCCTACAAATGCTAACCTCTTTGTAAGTCGCCTCCACAATTTCCATCTCAAAAGAGGCATCACAAGTCCTTGCTATCTTGGAATCTCTCCGGTGATTCTCTATGTATTATGTCGGTGCCCATATTGTTGAAGGTGACTACTCCAATGCTATTGCTTGGGTCTCTAAGTGGAAGGTGAACCCGTGGAAATTTCAATTTTGCTTTAATGAGATTTGGGTTCTATCTTCTTCTATTAACGTTGACTTTCATTATGAGGTTAGATCGGCCAACTCTATAGCCGATTCTAAGTAGGGGGTAGAGAGGCCTTTTCCTTGGGAGGATTTTGTCCTGTAATTGTAGTGTGGGATTGCGTATAATGCTCTTATACCTATTTTCTTGTAGTGTTCTCCTTTTGTATTCTCCTTTCCTTTAATGCAAGTATTTATTACCGACTAAAAAAATCAAAGGACCGCTCTGATCATACGCATAAGACATCCTCTGAGGTCAGGGCTGGAGAATTCCATCAACCCATCATTATAACCCCTATAACTGAGGCCCAGCTCAGCTCTGAAATCCAAACCACTAAAAAAGTCAGTGTCCACTTTGTGTCACATATGCACTGCCAAATTAAACTGCAACCCAGATTATGTCCCACGCACATTGATCATGTACAAGAAACATGATTTACCCCTCCTGTTTTTAGTTTTATCTCAATCACATATTTTTAGATGCCATTAAAATGGGCTCCACAAAATCTGCACATCCTACTTTTAGTTGGTCATGCTTTAATCTCCCACACTCCTGCACTCTACAGTACAAAATACCAGTAGCCCAACTAGATTCGTCCATATTCTACTAGATTTATATTTGCCTTTAGATTAAATGACATTGTGCACCATTCAAATATGGGGTCTAGATATCAACTCATATGATGGTCCAATAATGCAGAAAATTTAATCAACACTTATCTACGATGAAAATTATGATTCAGTGAGATCCCTGGTGTAATCTGATATCTTTGAGATTAGCAACGAATATAGTGCATAACCACCGATATTTAGAACCATGGGTTTCCTAGTTTGAGATCGGCCCCATTTACAGGAGAGATTTTCAATCCATTTTTTTTTCTCTCTAGTTGGGTGAGTAGTACAGAACTACCAGGGTCGGGCCAGCTGTGCATAGGCCGCGCCAAACCGGCCCACTTGCCATGTTGGGCCTGCCATTTTTCATTTTTTTTTAATAAAAACTAGTGAGATGTATGTGCGTTGCACATAGTTGTTGGTGAGAGCAATATTGTCCTATTTACATGTCTTACTACTATGAAAAAGACTAAACTAACAATTGTATATAGCTTTTATTATATCTGTTTGAGTTCATTGATGAATAAAATTAACCTTTTATTCCACTAGGATAAAAAAATAAGGTACTTCAGCTATAATGACATTATAAGATGCTAACATATGCTTGTATTCCAACTTTACAATAAGCATGTAGAAAACATTCGTTCTGATTGATCTAAGAGCATATCCATTTATGTCAAAGATCAGTTGGTGAAATAGATGACACCAACCTGTTATGTAGTTAACTTTGTAGCTGAAAAAGACTAAAGTGGGCATATTTTTTACATGTTTTGGACAGATCTTGACTAATATAAAAAAAAATATGGAAACACATCAAATATGAGAAACAATGTATTGACTTACTCTTCAATTAAGTGTTTTGCACCAACATTGACAACTCCACATCCAATAGCCTTGGCAGAATTGAGCACCGGCTCCATTCCAATATCCCTGGCAATACAAAATATACCATACAACCATGCACTCAGTTAAGTACACCGAAGATACCAATCAATCTAATTCAGAAATCCGTTTCATGGAGTATATTGTTCGGTCAATCTTATTTTTTCCTGTTGGCTTGTGGCAGCAAAGGTGGTCCACAATCTCAAATTAGTAGTCCCTGGCTAAAACCAAAACCCTAAATGCATGAACAAACCCCATTCAATATAAAGGATCAAATAAAAGAGAAATCCAAACAACAACAATCTAAGCAAAATCCACAAAACCCATCCCCTCCAAAACTCCAACTCAACAAAAACCCAATGAAGGAAAAAAAAATCCAAACATTGAGAATAGAAATTGCAGTAAAAAGTAAGAACAAAGAGAAAAGTAGAGGATTTGATACCACAACAGTTGGTCAAATTTGTTATGAGAACTATCAACATAAGCTTAACAGTGTCCAAGTTATGCTGGAGATACGATGATGCAATGTTCATGTATGAAATCATTAATTTTTTTTCACTTTAGATAGTTTTGCATATTCATTTAACAAGTGTTTCTAACATGGGATTTAATGTAATGTGGGTGTGTGTACCACTTTTTTTTCTCTGACACTTTTTAAATGTAGTATAAGCATGAATGTTGCACTCATGCAGGAGCAAAAAATTATCTAAACGCGAGTGTGTGTATAAATTGAACTCTTATTACATCTACATCGGTAAGCGCCGGGTTATTAGGACACCAGTTTCACAAATGAAGCTGGATAAATTAAAAAATCTAAGGCTACGAAATTCGAATATCCTAGATCTTCAAAGATATGAAATTGGAATATCCTAGATTTTCATTGTCATTCCATCATCATCATTTTGGCCTTATCCCATCCAGTCATTAAGTTTCGAATTCTATAAGGCTTTTAATTAAACACTTCATTTTAAAAATTTTGGAGCAAAGAAGGTCCATTTAAAAGCTGTTCCTGACATGGGATTTAATATAATGTGGGTGTGTGTCCAAGGGAAGTTCCATTTCTATCTCAAAATAATCATGTCATTTTTCTTTCTAGAGTTAAGCAGTGTTCAAGCATGGTAAGCAGTTGGCTGATAGAATTGTTGATTCTTTAGATAAGGGTGACAGTGAAGTTTTATTGTTCCAAAAAACAAATTAAATCTTACACGGTTTCAGAAAAGAGTGTGACAATATAATAGAATAATCATTGAATAAAACTCAAATTTCAATTCCAAAGAACTAATTAAACCCTAAACAAAAATGTAAACAGACAATATCTTACAACAAAACAAAGCACGGTAAAATGAAAAAAAAAAAGAAAAAAGGGTAAACCCCAGCATTTATACAATCTAAAGAGACATCTAGTGGCTAAGTTAGTTTTCCCATACCGTTTCCAGCATCAACTTGAGCGAAGGACCAATAGCGCCTTTGCCAGAAAGCAGCCAAGCTAGATCTCGTCGTCACCATCTCATACCAGAATCTATGCTTAAAAGAACTGCAAACAAAGATAGGAAAAAAACAAAAAAACAGAGAGAGACAAAAGCGCCATCAGAAGTAGAAGAGAGAAATAGATGAGGGATTAGAATTTAGGGAGAGGGATTATACGTTAGGGATTTGGGTGAGAAGCCCCAAAGTCCATATACCAACCTCATTGGAACCCAATTTTCTTTTGAGACCCATCTTTCTTTAATGAATAGATATAGCAATAGTGCTCATCACAGATGTGATCGTGCATGCAAGCCAAGGAAGAGGGTGTATTAGTGTGATGAGAGGAAGAATGACAGCAGAGAAGAAGCATCTAGACTTTTGTGACGGTGCATGAGAAGAACAATAGAAAAAGAATCGGGAAATGAGAGGAAACATTGGGAGACTTTGTTTAGGAAGCAGCCGATCCAACCAGGCAGGAAGAAGCAGGAGAGAGGAGGAAGCAGAGGAGAAAATGCCTTTCTTGAAGTTCGTTGGGTGTTTCACCAAAGCGGGAGAGCAAAAGGAAGAGGAAGAGGTAAAGCTCTCCCTTTCCTTTATTAAAGAAAGGTGCATGAGAAGAAGAATTGAGAAAGAATCGAGGGAAGAAAGGGAAACATCGAGAGAAGGAAGCAGGAGGAGAAACTGTTGTTTTTTATTATGGGTATAGATTTGAAGTGGAATTTTAAAAAATGCAAAAAACGCTGAACTTGAAATAAATATTCATGCCGTTTCCAAACACTCATGCTATTAATAGGCCTTTTCGATGCATCTATTATATCATCGACATCCATAAGTTTATCGACCCACCAATAAATGCAGAACTCGCTCCTATTTCCAAGCAAGGGCTTGGAGGATCTGGGTTGTGCCTTACTGGGCCACGAGCTGTGCTTTCCCTGATCATGGGTCATGCTGTGTCATGGGCCAGGGCACCTTGGCCCAACACAGTCCGTACTTGGGATGGGCTAGTCAACTTGCCGAGCCTAGGCGGCCTACACAGGACATATGAGACAACCTACTAGTACCATGGTCTGGGGATGTAAATTGGTCCCCGATTATCTGATTATCCTGAGGTTTAGACCCGTTAAAAACTGAGTTTCGGTCCTTATTTAGGCCCTGATCAGTAAACGGGTCCAGATCCGCCCGCTCTCCCTCTCCCTCTTTCTCTCTCCCTCCGGCGGTGCTGCCGGAGGGGGCGGTGGTGCTAGGGTGGGGATGAAGGCGGTGGGTGTAGAAAGAAGTTAGGGAGGGAGAGACGTCCTATTAGGTAATTTTACACTGGGGTATATTGGTCATAAAAAAATATGGTGTGTGGAGAGTAAGAATCAATGTGCATTTTAATAGCTCTCTATAAATACATGTTTCTTTTTTAATTCAAACCCTCTTCCCCTCCCTCCCTTCTCTTCTACTAGGGAGACCAACAATTCGAAAATGGACGCAGTCGATCCGAACATCATTCATGTTACAGCAGCAGCAGCCGATGCGATTGCTCCTGAAGATCTGAATCCTGTTATTCTTCCTGATTTGGCAGTTCTTCCTGATTTGGCAGCTCTGAATCCCGCCCTTCCTGATTTGAATCTTCCAGATCCGGAAGTCGAACATGCCGTTGCCGTTGTTGCAGCCAATCCGAAAATCATTCCTCTTGCTGCAACAACATACAAGGCAAACCAGGCAATAGGAGGAAACATGTTCTAAACCTAGCCCATTAATCCTTGATGTTCTGAGTTCAATTTTATCATGTTTAAATCAGATGGTATATGTAGGTTGTAGTTTCAGGTTTGATCTTCTCTTGTATTGAAGTCCCTATTGGAGGAAACATCTCGAAAATCGACGCGCTACATGATGTGGAAAGACCCAAATCAGAATAATATATTAGAATTGGGCTATTAGGGCTGGGCCCCTAATGAGATCCCTGCTGGCCAAACCCTATAGGGGTTGAACCACGTTTGGCCTTGGGCATAATATGGTGTGTGATTTTGGCGTATTTAAACATAGGGGCATCCCATAGTCCAGTCGTTTTGGTGAATCCACTTTAGTGGATGCTGCTCAATGATGACAACATGATCTACATAGTGCATGTCGTTTTGATGTTGCATCCTTTAGATATCACTAGAAATCATCAATTTAATGCTGACCCTCAAAAGAGGGTTCTAAAAGGTGTAACAATTCGGAGAACAGTCATTACTTGCGAGCCGAACTTTAAATTGTGGACTGTTGTAGAGGTTTAGAACGAGGAGCTGGTTGGATGAGGATCTACCCTCTGGATCCACATATACTTGGTTTGGCTATGCTTGAAGAGTCGACGTGAAAAGGGACAGTAATTGGTCTGTTGAACGTAAAAGGGTCCTTAACGGATGGGGTACATGTAACATTTAACAATGTACAATTCTCATCTAGTCGAATGGTGTATGGATCTTACCAATCGTTGAATTAGTATTGACCAAACCCTAGCCACATAATACCTCCACTCAGCAGTTAGGATTTGGGGTTAAATTATATAAATAAGACTGTTGTGTACCCAGAAATGTGTAACAGGTGGTATCCTACCAGCCGGTTGCATGTAAGACCCAAATGGCTGAATGGAGTGCAAGCACTCACCATGGACTGGATTAAAGGGGTCTGAACTAAACATAAAATAATCATGTTGGCCAAATCCGAATGCATGTCTGGGCACCTCTGGTCGAACCTAATTTATAGCATTGAGATGATGAAACCTGAGTGAGAAGTAATGTTGGATTGCTTCCCTATTACAAGATACTCATCGGTAGGGTACTATACTATTTTTGTTTTAGTACATTGACTCTTTTGCATGAGTGACACAATCTAGTAAATATACCTAATTCAGATTTTTTTTAATGATGCTAGATTCCTATTCTACCAACCTCTAACATCCATACCACGTATTTTATATGTAATTCCATATTCTCCACAGGATTACTTATGTAAGAACAAGCTAATACTCTTTCCTTGTATGCCGAGTCATGCCTTAAATGCTATCTATGTTAAATATGCCTATTAAAAGTGTTTGATATTCCTATTACACGACTCGTGACATGATTTACTATCCTAATTTATGATCTATGACTCATTAAAACATTGGCACCGCACCAAGCTGTTTAGAACTTGTCAACAGTGGGACACCTACTAGTGTGGGGGCTCATGCGAAATTAATTATCTAGCTGCAGTCTAGCATTACTCTGTAGGTATCTTCGGATTTTGAGTAATGTCGGTGCCTTTGTGTGCGAGCTTCTATACGGGCCTTTAGCTGGTCAGTATTGTAGGTGCCCACTAACATTGAGATTATGTAGTTGCCTTCGAAGACTGAGGCTCTAGTTAGCTCAGCTATATACTTGGCCAGTGTTCAGCTCATGTGGATTGCCACTTTGATTTATATGCGTTGATTTACTGCTTTACTCCTTATCATATGATTTATTATCTGATTCTAGATAGATTGAATTCTGTCTGCACAATCATGCATTCATGACTAACCTTTGGCCTCAATTACCTGTTTTTATTCATATTTTTGCATGCATGTGGCATTATAATGTGTTAATCTATTGAGTATCTTGTTACTCATTAATTCCATGACCCCTTTTTTCCCAGATAAAGATGTGAAACCTGAGAAAGATATTGATGAGGACCAGAACGAAAGAGGGTGTGAGACAACGAGGGTTCAATATTTGCTGCAGTGACTAGGAATTAGAGTAGTTTATTTTTATTTTGGATTCAGCTGAACATTTATTATTCGATTCGGTTGTAACTGTCTTAATTATGTTTTGGATTTAAGACGCTAGTATGGTTTGAATTTAGTATTTAATTATCAGTAATATTTGGGTGAGAACTAGTTCTCACAAATTGCTTGATAATTTTTTTGTTGAGCCCAATTGTGGTCCCCATTTGGGGATGGGATCAAGGGGTATGGAAAGATCTACTTGAGACCATCCCAAGTATCAATTTTGACCCCAATCCCATGCCCCTAACCCGTTCATCTGTGGCCCACAAGTTTAATAGCTTCATATTCAAATAAATATCCAATCTTCGATCCAACGGTTCAGTCAATTCGGGTGTGTGCCAATCCTTAGGATTAATGACTAAAGAACATTGCTGTAAATTGATTTGACCTATCTCATGTTGTAAAAATTTATCTCGTGCTGCAAATAGTTCTAAAAAATCTGGGTTTTGGGGCATGACAAGAAATATCATGCAAATTCTGTCATGTACAAAGGAATATGATTTTATTTTTTTTTCCTCTTTGTGATTCACTAGCAGCAAAAGTAAGAAATAGAACTCAATCTTTGTAAGTTATTGTTTTATCTGCTGGTAGAAGCACCCTAGTTAAGTCAATTGCCTCAACAATGCCAGTCTACAACATCTGTGTCCTTCAAAGCCCTACCAAAATTCACTCTTTTGGATACAATGTTTACAAATTTTTGGTGGGGGAGATGGGGATGGAAACAATAAATTCATATAATTAAGTGGAGTGAACTATTCAAACCAATTGGTGAGGGAAGGGGGTTTGGGTGTTCATGGCTGGGCTAAGCAATATCCAAGCCTAACCGGGGCCAGAAGTACCTGGTCTGAGGCAGGCTGACACACAGGTTAAGTTCGAGCCCAAAAAAAGCCATTTTAAATTGAACCAGCTTGTAACCCTTCTGGCTAAGATGATTGTTTGTGTGAGAGTTCATGCCCTTTCTATCCTTCACATTGTGGTGATATGGATAAGAATAGTTTACATGTGATGGGGCCCACTTGTGTTTACATGTGGGTGGACCCCGCTCACAAAGAGACATCCTTCACAAGGAATTTCATGGTGATATGGATAAGAATAGTTTGAGTTTTATCAAACTCTCTATCCTTATCATATCTCCATTCAAATTCAAATTGAGAGTTTGATCCAACCTATTATCCTTATCATCTCTTAATTCGTATTTGAATAGAGATCTTATCACTCATTAGCCAAAGGGCTATATATAGACATGAGAATAAAAGTTGGCACCAATTTCAACAATACATCTTCCATCCACTAGATCAACAATTCTTCATCATCGTTTTCTACATCCAAGGTGTTCATCCTTGCGCTTGGATCTTGAAGAGTGAATCATACGTGACTGATTTCTCGTAGATAGTTACAGATCTCCACACCAGTACCTGATTCAAGCCGACGCTGTCTTTAGCGCGTTTGCTGCAGCCAGCTCTTATAGGTCCGTGCTTCCGCTACATCTACAACCTAAATGCACTTTCTTTGTGGGGGGTCATCATATGTCTCACAAATGAAATTTGCTTTTACCAGAAGACCAGGTACCCAAAAAAGTTGTGGGAGGTATAGTAATGTATAGAAAGGGCAACAGTCCTTTCCTTGCCGTATATTGTATTGGAATAAAGTGGCCCATTGTAGCCATTTGGATGTATGAAATGTGGACCCCATCTACACAAATTGATTGCGCAGAAACTGCATGTTCTTGCAATTCCCCTCTCCATCTAATATAATATTTTCCGCCATCTAAATCCATATTTATTGTGAACTTATATGTGATCAAGAGTAATTTTATCACTTTCCTTTTACTTTCACATGAAGAAAAAGAATAGTAAAATGATTGAACTAAAGAAAAACAAGTATGTATTTCCTATATAGCCTATTATTTTTTTTTATAACCCAGGCCTCAAGGTATCTCCATCGACTCGCTCGGCCTAGCAGCCTATATATAACATGCAAGACAAACTACCAGTAACAAGGTCTAGGGATATACATGGATCCCTAATTCTTCAATTACATGGAGGTTTAGACTAGGCTTGTCAAATTAGCATGAAATGGGTACCCGGCCCGGCCCATCTCAAGCCTGAAAACACAGGGCTTTCTAAAAAAAAAAATTTGAACCCAGCGGGCTATTTGAAAGCCCGATCAAAATGGGACTGGGAATGGGCAGAGAATGCCCAGCCCATTCAGGTCTGGGCCACCCGCAATATAATTTTACTAATTTCAAATGAAGTTAAATAGTGACAATCTCTACCCTCAACTTCAATCTTATGATTATAGATTTACATGATCTATTCCTGGTGGCTATTGATTCTATTGAGAACTGCATTTCGTTTTCTTTTTCGCTTTTAATCTTGTCTAAAAGAGAGCAGTATTAATTTTATTCATGCAAGTGATATTTCAATCGAAGTTAAATAGTGATATTCTCTGTCCTCAACTTGAATCAACACATCTATTTACTCTCAGGACTCGCACTATGTAAAAGAAGAAACTGAGCACCATAAAAGTGCAAAAGAAGAGCTCAAACAACCAAAGAGACCATCTATAGGCCTTGTAGTTGTATACCTATGCAATCAAGCAAACTCGAGACCCATACAAATGATTCTGACAACTCCCTCCAAGTGGCTATGTTCACATACTCGTACCCCATTAATTAAGTATTTAATGCATATAACTAATAATGCATAAGATTTTGTTAATCACATCATCAATTATGTTTCAGAGTTTTTGTCTAGTGTGATGTTGTTCCAGGATATGTTCTACATTTTTTTTTATGACAATCATACTATATAGATAAAAGTTTTTGTCAGCGTACATGCCAAGTACATGTTTTTAACTCTGCCACGTTGCTTGTTGCATTGCATTGCCGGTCCTAAGCCCGAAAGGAAGGAGGAGGGTTTAAAGTTCGGCTCACACCGGGTGTCTAGTGACAGTATATGAATAATTAAAGAATATTTAGTTTGTGTTCAAGATCTTGGGAAGGCCCGGGTCCGCACGGGATGAGATTTGACGTATGCCCGTTCAATTTAGGGATGTGATTGGACAATCCCTGGCAGGCCCCGTCCAATTTTCGAGATGGGATTGGACAAACCAAGCCCACCCCCGACCCGTCCCATTGACAAGCCTAGTTTTGACTCGTTAAAAATCGAGTTTCAATTAGAGTTGTAAATGGTTGGTTCCGGTCCGGGTCCATGGCGGACCCGGAACCGTTAAGGAAAAGGTGGAATCGAACTTAGACCCAGAACTGGTTTCTTGGCTTTGAAACCGGAACCAAAAACATATGAGACTGGTCCGGATCTGGGAAGAGAATGATATATAAAAAATATGGTTTTTAGGAGAGATTTTCAAAATTTTAAGTAATACATGGGGTCCACATGTCCGAATCAAGGTGAATCGGATCCAGACCCCTTTACTTACCCAGATCCGCTTTTTAATGGTCGAAGCCTCAAGCTAATTGGAGAACGGGGAACCATTTACATCCCCAGTTTCAATCCTAGGCCAAGAAATAAATGGGTTTGTCTTCGTCTCTCCTTAAACCCAAAACGCTAAACCCTAACCCCTCTTCCCTTCTCTCCTCTTCCGCCGGAGGGAGGGGAAATGGCAGATCCTCCGGCCGTTCATCCGTTCGATCTGAATGTTGTTGCAGATCCTGGTCCTGAGATCGTTGCAGCAGCTGAATATCCTGATCTGAACGTTGCGCCCGCTATTGCTCTTGATGTTGATGTTGCGCATCTTCCTCATGTGGCACCTTTCCTTTATCCCGCTCTCGATGTTGCTCCTGATGATGTTCCACCTCTTCTTCCCGATGTTGCTCCTGATGATGTTCCACCTCTTTTTCCTGACGTCGCACCTTTCTTTGATCTCAATGTTGCAGCGGCAGATGTCGAACGTCTTCCTGTTGCAGCTCCTGTTGCACCCGCTCCAGCTCCTCCACTTGATCTGAACGTTGCTCCGGATGTCGATGTCACACCTCTTCCTGTTGCAGCTCTTGTTGCACCCGCTCCAGCTCCTCCCTTGATCCTAATGTCGAACCTCTTCCTGTTGCAGCGCCTGTTGCACCCGCTCCAGCTCCTCCACTTGATCTGAACGTTGCTCCTGATGTCGATGTCGATGTCGCACCTCTTCCTGTTGCAGCTCTTGTTGCACCCGCTCCAGCTCCTGTTGCTCCCGCTCCTCCACTTGTTCCTGATGTCGAACCTCTTCCTGTTGCAGCTCCTGTTGCACGCGCTCTAGCTCCTTCACTTGATCTGAACGTTGCTCCTGATGTCGCACCTCTTCCTGTTGCAGCTCCTGTTGCACCCGCTCCATCTCCTGTTGCTGCTCCCGCAGCTCCCGTTGCTCCCGCTCCTCCACTACGAGTTCTACATGGAGCTGTGGCCATGCACCGACCCTGGGGACCAGAGGAGGTGGAGCGGCTAATTCAATTTGAATATCCGAATACTCCAAATTGGCTTCTTGCTGAGCCTCGGTTTCCAGGACGCAGGATAAAGGCGTGTCAAATGAAATTCAAAAAAGAGGCAAAGAAGCGCGGACTTATTTTGTAGTCGCGGATGCCCTGTTCATTTTGTTTTTTGAAGGATGTCTTGTTCATTTTGTTTTTTGAAGGATTCATTTTGTTTTTTGAATGATAGATTAGAGATCTTTTATGTCATGAACTTTTTAACATGTTTTTAAACATCATTATCGATTTGATGTTTCCCTATTTTACTCCCTATTGGATGTCATCTCTAGTTTTAGTTTAGAATTTGTTCATTTTAAATTTAAAGAAATATGTATGAGATTTTTTATTTTCTGTATTATGTTATAGCTCGTATTGGTTTTCTTTTTATTTATTTTTTGTCCAATTCTTAGTGGAAACTTTGGGAAGATGACATAAGTCTCCCAGATTTTGCAGATGCTAAAGGTCAGCTGTTTCTGTCGCCCTTATCTCTCTTCTTCTTTAGGAATTGGTACTTATTATTTATTAACACTGAAGTGTTTGATTTGCAGAGAAGTGTTTTGAGTTTCTGAGCCTTAGGATGGAAAGCAAGTTAAATGTTGAATTAAGTAAGCATGTTGTGAGGATTGTATGTCTGTCTTAAGTTTATTAGGTTTTTGAATGTCAATAGGACCAACTTGACTAACTTGATGCTTTTCCACGGTATCCTCATCTGTGATTATTATCACAAGGATGATGATCCACTATTTCTGAATGATTGATCAAAGCAAATCAATAAGGAGAGACTAAACAATACTGTCTCTGCATAGAATCTTGGGACCAGATATGGTCGTATCTAAACCATGAAAGGCCCAAATAAAAACCATCCATAGAAGAACATCTTGAGAAAAATGGGTATTCTAATTGAGATATATTTATTTACCAATTGGTTTTCAATATACTTGTATTCATCTCTATAATCATTTTATATGGTAGGATGCTAGTTTAGTGGTTATTCTTTTTCGTGCAGTGTGACACTGAGAAGTAGTAGCTCACTTAATTCACGAAGATCATGTGGACGAGATCGAGAGTGTTAAAACAAAAGTAGAAGGTAACAATACTGTCTTTACATAGAATCTTTTTTAACATCAATAATATCTAGTGTGTGTGTGTATTTATATATAGATTGGGGGGCTTTCCTAAGCTGCAGCTTATGTTATCCTAAGATGAAATCGTCTGCAAAACCAAGTTGTGTCTGGCTTTCCAAAACTGGGCCATTTATCTCTCATTTTAACAGCGTTAAATATTTCTAATTCTATGAATACCAATCGAATATGGTGCAGTCTTCTGTGGGCTCATTTTGGGCCACCATTCATCTCTGATTGGAATTATATGAAAAGGATTCATCGTAGATAAGTGTTGATTAAATTTTCTGCATTATTGGACCATCATATGAGTTGATATCTAGACCCCATATTTGAATGGTGCACAATGTCATTTAATCTAAAGGCAAATATAAATCTAGTAGAATATGGACGAATCTAGTTGGGCTACTGGTATTTTGTACTGTAGAGTGCAGGAGTGTGGGAGATTAAAGCATGACCAACTAAAAGTAGGATGTGCAGATTTTGTGGAAGCCCATTTTAATGGCATCTAAAAATATGTGATTGAGATAAAACTAAAAACAGGAGGGGTAAATCATGTTTCTTGTACATGATCAATGTGCGTGGGACATAATCTGGGTTGCAGTTTAATTTGGCAGTGCATATGTGACACAAAGTGGACACTGACTTTTTTAGTGGTTTGGATTTCAGAGCTGAGCTGGGCCTCAGTTATAGGGGTTATAATGATGGGTTGATGGAATTCTCCAGCCCTGACCTCAGAGGATGTCTTATGCGTATGATCAGAGCGGTCCTTTGATTTTTTTAGTCGGTAATAAATACTTGCATTAAAGGAAAGGAGAATACAAAAGGAGAACACTACAAGAAAATAGGTATAAGAGCATTATACGCAATCCCACACTACAATTACAGGACAAAATCCTCCCAAGGAAAAGGCCTCTCTACCCCCTACTTAGAATCGGCTATAGAGTTGGCCGATCTAACCTCATAATGAAAGTCAATGTTAATAGAAGAAGATAGAACCCAAATCTCATTAAAGCAAAATTGAAATTTCCACGGGTTCACCTTCCACTTAGAGACCCAAGCAATAGCATTGGAGTAGTCACCTTCAACAATATGGGCACCAACATAATACATAGAGAATCACCGGAGAGATTCCAAGATAGCAAGGACTTGTGATGCCTCTTTTGAGATGGAAATTGTGGAGGCGACTTACAAAGAGGTTAGCATTTGTAGGGAAACCCGACAAATCAATGGAAAGGGAACGATTCTTAAGAGGCTTGGCTGTGAGGTGCGAGTATAGAGATGCAGACATCCAAATCGGGCTGGGAGTGTACCGGAGGGGGAAGGGGGGGGGGGGACCTGGGGCCAACTGGAAAAAATATATATATATGTGAGAGGGAGGACCTACAGGGAGCTTATTGCAGAAGTCAAGGTGGAAATGGCATCCGCAAGATTATGGACAACCCTAACTAGGTAAGTGCAACTAACCCTAGCCATCTAAGTAATTATAATTTATGCTGAACAGAAAATCAAAGTCTATTATCGACCTAATGTAGGCAATTTACAAATCAGAATACGGCGTCGGCTAGAACTGATTCAGAAATAGTAAAAGTGGGGAAAGAGGGTTTTTTTTTTTTTTGGAATTGCAGGCATGCTAAAATGACCACACACTCCAAGAGTTGTTTTAAGAAAATCCCACCCTATTTCTGTCAGAACCAAAATCTAATGAATTAGAAAATAGGTTACTGGCCAGAAGAATTAAGTTCTGTAGGAGTGTCTCCTGGCCCTCGTTAGGCACATAAGGAGGTTTGGCCTTTCTTTGGCAAGAAGATATGGAAATTAAGGTCATTGAAGAAAATAATAGTTTCTCCATTGTGTTTTAAATTAGAATGATCCCAAAAATAAATGGTTTGCTGCCTTTATTCAAGGTCCCTCTTTCCCACTTGAGAAACAAAACTTTTAGAACAAGCTGTTTCCGATCCTGGATGGTCGCTGGAGACTTCAATGAAATTTTTGATAAAAGAAAAAAAAGGAGAGGTGAGAAATTCCATCCCAACGAGGGGCTTGGTTTTGTTTAAATTTTGTGGAAGAAATGAGGATGGTAGATTTAGAAACTCTTGGCCCATTCTATATTTGGAAAAATACGAGGAATGGTATGTTCAATTTCAAAGAAAGATTTGACAGGGCAATTGGAAACTTAGAATAGCATTCAAAGTTCCCCTGAGAATGTTCTCTATGTCCCAAGTGCGGGGCCTCAGATCATTCGTCGATCCTTTTTTTGTCGGGCATCCTAACAGGGAGAGGCTTCCACACCCATTCAGGTTCCACTGTATGTGGTGTGGAGACAAGGAATGTGAAAGTATAGTTAGAAATACAAGGCTGGTGGTGGAAAAAACCGATAAAGATGACCTAGTTTGGACTCATGCTTCTAGGGAAGGACCTAACAAAGTGGAATAAATCTAACTTTTGGAAACTGCAAGGGGTGATCTGAAAATCGAAAGACTAAGGCATCTAACCACTAATGGAATGACAATTGAAAAAGAAATAGAACTAAACAAGACATTAGGTGAATATTTGAATAGGGAAGAAGAATTATGGAGAGAGAAATACCAAACAAAAGAAAAAAATTATGGAGAGAGAAATCTAGGGAGATATGGTTAGAAGAAGAGGATAAAAATAGTAGTTTTTCCACACGAGTATTATTAATGGGGGGAATTCCAAGAGGATATAAAAGTTGAAAAGTAAGAAGGGAAGATAGTGAATTGATAATCCAAAAAAAAAAAAAGGAAGAAGAAGAAACATGGTTAGTGAATTGGGGTGATATCGGTGATGAGACCTGTAAATAACCTAGGGGCCCTGTTGTCTTTTAATGTTCCTAGAATTCAAGTGTTATAAAAGAAATCATTAGGCCCAATTAGAATACCCTTTTTGCTCCAGATGTTCTTCTATGGATGGTTTTTTTTTTGGCCTTTCATGTTTTAGATACGACCATATCTGGTCCCAAGATTCTATGCAGAGACAGTATTGTTTAGTCTCTCCTTATTGATTTGCTTTGATCAATCATTCAGAAATATTGGATCATCATCCTTGTGATGATAATCACAGATGAGGATACCGTGGAAAAGCATCAAGTTAGTCAAGTTGGTCCTATTGACATTCAAAAACCTAATAAACTTAAGACAGACATACAATCCTCACAACATGCTTACTTAATTCAACATTTAACTTGCTTTCCATCCTAAGGCTCAGAAACTCAAAACACTTCTCTGCAAATCAAACACTTCAGTGTTAATAAATAATAAGTACCAATTCCTAAAGAAGAAGAGAGATAAGGGCGACAGAAACAACTGACCTTTAGCATCTGCAAAATCTGGGAGACTTATGTCATCTTCCCAAAGTTTCCACTAAGAATTGGACAAAAATAAAAAAAAGAAAAGAAAACCAATACGAGCTATAACATAATACAGAAAATTAAAAATCTCATACATATTTCTTTAAATCTAAAATGAACAAATTCTAAACTAAAACTAGAGATGACATCAAATAGGCAGTAAAATAGGGAAACATCAAATCGATAATGATGTTTAAAAACATGTTAAAAAGTCCATGACATAAAAGATCTCTAATCTATCATTCAAAAAACAAAATGAACAAGACATCCTTCAAAAAACAAAATGAACAGGGCATCCGCGACTACAAAATAAGTCCGCGCTTCTTTGCCTCTTTTTTGAATTTCATTTGACACGCCTTTATCGTGCGTCCTGGAAACCGAGCCTCAGCAAGAAGCCAATTTGGAGTATTCGGATATGCAAATTGAATTAGCCGCTCCACCTCCTCTGGTCCCCAGGGTCGGTGCATGGCCATAGCTCCATGTAGAACTCGTAGTGGAGGAGCGGGAGCAACGAGAGCTGCGGGAGCAGCAACAAGAGATGGAGCGGGTGCAACAGGAGCTGCAACAGGAAGAGGTGCAGCATCGACATCAGGAGCAACATTTAGATCAAGTGGAGGAGCTAGAGCGGGTGCAACAGGAGCTGCAACAGGAAGAGGTTCGACATCAGGATCAAGTGGAGGAGCGGGAGCAACAGGAGTTGGAGCGGGTGCAACAGGAGCTGCAACAGGAAGAGGTGCGACATCGACATCAGGAGCAACATTCAGATCAAGTGGAGGAGCCGGAGCGGGTGCAACAGGAGCTGCAACAGGAAGAGGTTCGACATCAGGATCAAGTGGAGGAGCTGGAGCGGTTGCAACAAGAGCTGCAACAGGAAGAGGTGCGACATCGACATCAGGAGCAACGTTCAGATCAAGTGGAGGAGCTGGAGCGGGTGCAACAGGCGCTGCAACAGGAAGAGGTTCGACATCAGGATCAAGTGGAGGAGCTGGAGCGGGTGCAACAGGAGCTGCAACAGGAAGAGGTTCGACATCTGCCGCTGCAACATTGAGATCAAAGAAAGGTGCGACGTCAGGAAAAAGAGGTGGAACATCATCAGGAGCAACATCGGGAAGAAGAGGTGGAACATCATCAAGAGCAACATCGAGAGCGGGATAAAGGAAAGGTGCCACATGAGGAAGATGCGCAACATCAACATCAGGAGCAACAGCGGGCGCAACGTTCAGATCAGGATATTCAGCTGCTGCAACGATCTCAGGATCAGGATCTGCAACAACATTCAGATCGAACGGATGAACGGCCGGAGGATCTGCCATTTCCCCTCTCTCCGGCGGAAGAGGGGAGAAGGGAAGACGGGTTAGGGTTTAAGGAGAGGGGAAGACAGACCCATTTATTTATTAGCCTGGGATTGAAACTGGGGATGTAAATGGTTCCCCGTTCTCCAATTAGCAAGAGGCTTCGACCATTAAAAACCGGATCTGGGTAAGTAAAGGGGTCTGGATCCGATTCACTTTGATTCGGACATGTGGACCCCATGTATTACTTAAAATTTTGAAAATCTCTCCTAAAAACCATATTTTTTATATATCATTCTCTTCCCAGATCCGGACCAGTCTCATATATGTTTTTGGTTCCAGTTTCAAAGCCAAGAAACCAGTTCTAGGTCTAAGTCCGATTCCACCTTTTCCTTAATGGTTCCGGGTCCGCCATGGACCCGGACTGGAACCAACCATTTACAACTCGATTTTTAACGAGTCAAAACTAGGCTTGTCAATGGGACGGGTCGGGCGTGGGCTTGGTTTGTCCAATCCCATCTCGAAAATTGGACGGGCCTGCCAGGGATTGTCCAATCACAGCCCTAAATTGAACGGGCATACGTCAAAATCACATCCCGTGCGGGCCCGGGCTTCCCAAGATCTTGAACACAAACTAAATATTCTTTAATTATTCATATACTGTCACTAGACACCCGGTGTGAGCCGAACTTTAAACCCTCCTCCTTCCTTTCGAGCTTAGGACCGGCAATGCAATGCAACAAGCAACGTGGCAGAGTCAAAAACATCCACTTAGCATGTACGCTGACAAAAACTTTTATCTATATAGTATGATTGTCATAAAAAAAAATGTAGAACATATCCTGGAAGAACATCGCACTAGACAAAAACTCTGAAACATAATTGATGATGTGATTAACAAAATCTTATGCATGATCAGTTATATGCATTAAATACTTAATTAATGGGGTACGAGTATGTGAACATAGCCACTTGGAGGGAGTTGTCAGAATCATTTGTATGGGTCTCGAGTTTGCTTGATTGCATAGGTATACAACTACAAGGCCTATAGATGGTCTCTTTGGTTGTTTGAGCTCTTCTTTAGCACTTTTATGGTGCTCAGTTTCTTCTTTTACATAGTGCGAGTCCTGAGAGTAAATAGATGTGTTGATTCAAGTTGAGGACAGAGAATATCACTATTTAACTTCGATTGAAATATCACTTGCATGAATAAAATTAATACTGCTCTCTTTCAGACAAGATTAAAAGCGAAAAAGAAAACGAAATGCAGTTCTCAATAGAATCAATAGCCACCAGGAATAGATCATGTAAATCTATAATCATAAGATTGAAGTTGAGGGTAGAGATTGTCACTATTTAACTACATTTGAAATTAGTAAAATTATATTGCGGGCAGCCCAGACCTGAACGGGCTGGGCATTCTCTGCCCATTCCCAGTCCCATTTTGATCGGGCTTTCAAATAGCCCGCTGGGCTCAAATTTTTTTTTTTAGAAAGCCCTGTGCTTTCAGGCTTGAGATGGGCCGGGCCGGGTACCCATTTCATGCTAATTTGACAAGCCTAGTCTAAACCTCCATGTAATTGAAGAATCAGGGATCCATGTACATCCCTAGACCTTGCTACATCCATGTACATCCCTAGACCTTGTTACTGATAGTTTGTCTTACATGTTATATATAGGCTGCTAGGCCGAGCGAGTCGATGGAGATACCTTGAGGCCTGGGTTATAAAAAAAAATAATAGGCTATATAGGAAATACATACTTGTTTTTCTTTAGTTCAATCATTTTACCATTCTTTTTCTTCATGTGAAAGTAAACGGAAAGTGATAAAATTACTCTTGATCACATATAAGTTCACAATAAATATGGATTTAGATGGCGGAAAATATTATATTAGATGGAGAGGGGAATTGCAAGAACATGCAGTTTCTGCGCAATCGATTTGTGCAGAAGGGGTCCACATTTCATACATCCAAATGGCTACAATGGGCCACTTTATTCCAATACAATATACGGCAAGGAAAGGACTGTTGCCCTTTCTATACATTACTATACCTCCCATAATTTTTTTGGGTACCTGGCCTTCAGGTCTTCTGGTAAAAGCAAATTTCATTTGTGAGACATATGATGACCCCCCACAAAGAAAGTGCATTTAGGTTGTAGATGTAGCGGAAGCACGGACCTATAAGAGCTGGCTGCAGCAAACGCGCTAAAGACAGCGTCGGCTTGAATCAGGTACTGGTGTGGAGATCTGTAACTATCTACAAGAAATCAGTCACGTATAATTCACTCTTCAAGATCCAAGCACAAGGATGAACACCTTGGATGTAGAAAACGATGATGAAGAATTGTAGATCTAGTGGATGGAAGATGTATTGTTGAAATTGGTGCCAACTTTTATTCTCATGTCTATATATAGCCCTTGGGCTAATGAGTGATAAGATCTCTATTCAAATACGAATTAAGAGATGATAAGGATAATAGGTTGGATCAAACTCTGAATTTGAATTTGAATAGAGATATGATAAGGATAGAGAGTTTGATAAAACTCAAACTATTCTTATCCATATCACCATGAAATTCCTTGTGAAGGATGTCTCTTTGTGAGCAGGGTCCACACAAGCGGGCCCCATCACATGTAAACTATTCTTATCCATATCACCACATGTGAAGGATAGAAAGGGCATGAACTCTCACATAAACAATCATCGTAGCCAGAAGGGTTACAAGCTGGTTCAATTTTAAATGACTTTTTTTGGGCTCGAACTTAACCTGTGTGTCAGCCTGCCTCGGATCAGGTACTTATGGCCCCAGTCGGGCTTGGATATTGCTTAGCCCAGCCATAAACACCCAAACCCCCTTCCCTCACCAATTGGTTTGAATAGTTCACTCCACTTAATTATATGAATTTATTCTTTCCATCCCCATCTCCCCCACCAAAAATTTCTAAACACTGTATCCAAAAGAGTGAGTTTTGTTAGGGCTTTGAAGGACACAGATGTTGTAGACTGGCATTGCTGAGGCAATTGACTTAACTAGGGTGCTTCTACCAGTAGAAAAAACAATAACTTACAAAGATTGAGTTCTATTTCTTACTTTTGCTGCTAGTGAATCACAAAGAGAAAAAAAAATCATATTCCTTTTTCTATTGTTCTTCTCAAGCACCGTCACAAAAGTCTAGATACTTCTTCTCTGCTGTCATTCTTCCTCTCATCACACTAATACACCTTCCTTGGCTTGCATGGACGATCACATCTGCGATGAGCACTATTGCTATATCTATTCATTAAAGAAAGATGGGTCTCAAAAGAAAATTGGGTTCCAATGAGGTTGGTATATGGACTTTGGGGCTTCTCACCCAAATCCCTAACGTATAATCCCTCTCCCTAAATTCTAATCCCTCATCTATTTCTCTCTTCTACTTCTGATGGCGCTTTTGTCTCTCTCTCTGTTTGCAGTTCTTTTAAGCATAGATTCTGGTATGAGATGGTGACGACGAGATCTAGCTTGGCTGCTTTCTAGCAAAGGCGCTATTGGTCCTTCGCTCAAGTTGATGCTGGAAACGGTATGGGAAAACTAACTTAGCCACTAGATGTCTCTTTAGATTGTATAAATGCTGGGGTTTACCCTTTTTTCTTTTTTTTTTTCATTTTACCGTGCTTTGTTTTGTTGTAAGATATTATCTGTTTACATTTTTGTTTAGGGTTTAATTAGTTCTTTGGAATTGAAATTTGAGTTTTATTCAATGATTATTCTATTATATTGTCACACTCTTTTCTGAAACCGTGTTAAGATTTAATTTGTTTTTTGGAACAATAAAACTTCACTGTCACCCTTATCTAAAGAATCAACAATTCTATCAGCCAACTGCTTACCATGCTTGAACACTGCTTAACTCTAGAAAGAAAAATGACACGATTATTTTGAGATAGAAATGGAACTTCCCTTGGACACACACCCACATTATATTAAATCCCATGTCAGGAACAGCTTTTAAATGGACCTTCTTTGCTCCAAAAATTTTAAAATGAAGTGTTTAATTAAAAGCCTAATAGAATTCGAAACTTAATGACTGGATGGGATGTAGTATCCTGCATTATGGGCCAGGATTAGTCTGGCCCAGGTAGACTTTAGTGGTTCTCTTTTATGAATTAGTAGTAATACTTATTATGGAATTTGAAATTTGGAAAGTGTCCCACGTTTGTTTGGGACTGGAGTGGTATACTTGTATAACAAGTATAGTAGGGGAAATAGGAGATATATTAGGATTAGGAGACTTGCCTCCTCTTTATATATACAAGTAAACCAACAACAGTTGTTGCATTCTATTCCTTTGGAGAAGATTCTGAGAGAGAGAGTCTTGTGGTTGCAATCTAGGAGAAGGAGAAGAAGGTTGATTGATGTCCTATTCACGCCCGCACATTGCAAAAGCAACGATCGCATACCAAAGGTGAGTGGATCTTCCTAATTATCTAGATGGTTTAACCAAGATGATTGATAATGGAGTATGATTCAATTATCATGTATTGTTAAGTATACGGTGATGGTCTGTAACCATGGAATAGATTTGAAATCTGTTCTGAGCCAAGGAATTGTGTAAGAATGGCTATTTGTAGGATACCAATGATTTGGAGGGAAAACCCCTGAGGATCCATCGAATAGGCTTGCAAATTGATGGAAACAGAGACTGTCGTCAATGGGTTGTTTTGTTGTTTGAGAGATGTGGGACCCCATGGCCCACTAGATGGAGAATCAAGGCCATAGATCCACAAGGGGACCCATGGTCGACCCGTGAGGACCTGGACCCATGAGGAGTGGGCCCCATCTGGGCCCTCATCCAATTGTTATGATGTAACATAGGCGACTGTTGCATGAATTGTGGTCTCTTGTCGTCAGGTCCTTCTGGGACCCATCTGGCCACATGAATAGAAATCAGCACCCCACATCTTGAAGTGGACCCCTGGGCGACCATAGGGTAGTGGGCATCTGGGGTTGTGATCAGTGGGACCCACCAGGCAATAGACTCAAAACAGTCAGGCGTGACTGTGTACAGAAAATCAGGGAATTACGTTTTGGACTTGTGGACCCCAGGACATGATCTGATGATGGATCAGATCCAATAGGCTGTTAGCTGAGCAGTGGTCGACCATCACCTAGTTGGCTGATCATGGATTTTGTAAGTGGGACCCACTGGATGTTACATGTGTGAGTATTCAGGCGTGGACAACTAAAATGGGCTTTGTTCATGGATCTGTGGCATGGATCTGGGGCAGTTTTAATTGGGTTTGGCCCAGGATTGGTAGGTAATGACCATAGAAGTTATATACACAGATAACTTAAATATTAGATGATTAATTTAGTGGTGATTATAGTAACTGTGATTAATTTAGTTATGAATAATTATATGCATTGTGTTACTTACTGCATATTGTGTTTTGTTTAATGTTGTGGACCAACCATACTCCAATAATACCAATTATGAATTGGAGTGGGGCAACTAAACAGTGAACTTAGTATGGGTTGGGTCCACACTATTAATATGTATATGAGGAAGATTGATAATAATAGTGAGTTGTGGTGGTTATGAGATGATGAGATCCCGGACAGGGGATGTTGGACTTAGTGTCCGAGCCATTATAGCGGCTGGTCCATAGGGGACGTGTCCGATGAGACAGGGTCATAAGGACCGGTATACATGTATACAATAAGCCTTTGAGGCGTGGTAAGGTGCATGGGCACGGAAATATATTTATGGATGTATCATTGTGCATTTATTATATTGATTCAATTATGTTAAATCATGTAATATTATGTTTTATGCTGCTTACGTAATTAGGAATATTCATTCACCAGTAATACTGATGTTGTGTTGCCCCCTTCAGGTAATCTTACTGCGGGTGGGATAAATCAGGATGGTGCTCAGCACGTAGAGTTTGGCATGCGTGGCTAAAGAGAGAAAACGAGAAATAATTATATGAGTGGCAGAAGATTTAGTTTTGTTTAGAAATTGATTTAATGATTAGTACATTATTTTTGAGTCAGAACATAGGGATTTGGATTATTCAGAGATTTTGATATTGTTTGACCTTATTTAAATTAATTGGAATTATAATTGATTTATATGCCAAATCTCTTATGCGAAAAATTTGATAAATGAATGGTATACATTGCGAAGTTATCACGATCCGGATATCCGACAGGGCCCCGGAATTTGGGTCGTGACATGGGATAAGGCCAAAATGATGATGATGGAATGACAATGAAAATCTAGGATATTCCAATTTCATATCTTTGAAGATCTAGGATATTCGAATTTCGTAGCCTTAGATTTTTTAATTTATCCAGCTTCATTTGTGAAACTGGTGCCTAATAACCCGGCACTTACCGAAGTGGATGTAATAAGAGTTCAATTTATACACACACACTCGCGTTTAGATAACTTCTTTGCTCCTGCATGAGTGCAACATTCATGCTTATACTACATTTAAAAAGTGTCAGAAAAAAAAGTGGCACACACACCCACATTACATTAAATCCCATGTTAGAAACACTTGTTAAATGAATATGCAAAACTATCTAAAGTGAAAAAAAATTAATGATTTCATACATGAACATTGCATCATCGTATCTCCAGCATAGCTTGGACACTGTTAAGGTTATGTTGATAGTTCTCATAACAAATTTGACCAACTGTTGTGGTATCAAATCCTCTACTTTTCTCTTTGTTCTTACTTTTTACTGCAATTTATATTCTCAATGTTTGGATTTTTTTTCCTTCATTGGGTTTTTGTTGAGTTGGAGTTTTGGAGGGGATGGGTTTTGTGGATTTTGCTTAGATTGCTGTTGTTTGAATTTCTCTTTTATTTGATCCTTTATATTGAATGGGGTTTGTTCATGCATTTAGGGTTTTGGTTTTGGTTTTAGCCAGGGACTACTAATTTGAGATTGTGGACCACCTTTGCTGCCACAAGCCAACAGGAAAAAATAAGATTGACCGAACAATATACTCCATGAAACGGATTTCTGAATTAGATTGATTGGTATCTTTAGTGTACTTAACTGAGTGCATGGTTGTATGGTATATTTTGTATTGCCAGGGATATTGGAATGGAGCCGGTGCTCAATTCTGCCAAGGCTATTGGATGTGGAGTTGTCAATGTTGGTGCAAAACACTTAATTGAAGAGTAAGTCAATACATTGTTTCTCATATTTGATGTGTTTCCATATTTTTTTTTATATTAGTCAAGATCTGTCCAAAACATGTAAAAAATATGCCCACTTTAGTCTTTTTCAGCTACAAAATTAACTACATAACAGGTTGGTGTCATCTATTTCACCAACTGATCTTTGACATAAATGGATATGCTCTTAGATCAATCAGAACGAATGTTTTCTACATGCTTATTGTAAAGTTGGAATACAAGCATATGTTAGCATCTTATCATATGTCATTATAGCTGAAGTGTCAATCCAAGCCCAGGCCCATTTTGGGCCCAGTCATCATATCTTACTTAGTCAATTGTAAAACTGATTTTTAGGATCTAGATTAGATGAGATAATGATAGTTGCATGTAATCAGGGCATTCAGCCCCTTTATAATGGGAGAACAGTCGACCCTAATGGGCACTAGATTAAAAACATTATTTTGTATTTTCTGTGTTTTGGTTTCCATCTCTATGAATAACATGAAGTACCTTATTTTTTTATCCTAGTGGAATAAAAGGTTAATTTTATTCATCAATGAACTCAAACAGATATAATAAAAGCTATATACAATTGTTTGTTTGGTCTTTTTCATAATAGTAAGACATGTAACTAGGACAATATTGCTCTCACCAACAACTACATGCAATGCACATACATCTCACTAGTTTTTATTAAAAAAAAATGAAAAATGGGCAGGCCCAACATGGCAAGTGGACCGGTTTGGCGCGGCCTATGCACAGCTGGCCCGACCCTGGTAGTTCTGTACTACTCACCCAACTAGAGAGAAAAAAAAAATGGATTGAAAATCTCTCCTGTGAATGGGGCCGATCTCAAACTAGGAAACCCATGGTTCTAAGTATCGGTGGTTATGCACTATATTCGTTGCTAATCTCAAAGATATCAATACATCATTATCACTGATATGGGCCAATTGTTATATATGAAGCGAAATGAATTCAATTGCCTATGAGACAGAGCTCTCATCCCATGATTGTCCTCTACTGCCGCTGATGTCCTTCACTGCCACCTTCGCCCATCGCAAATTGCTCGAATCTCACCATGCGGACGGTTCTGTGAGTTTTTACTTCACTTTCTTCTTTGATCCATCTCTCATTTTTTAATTTTTTATCAGATGCTAACAGTGGATCTCGGTGACTTTTTTGTTGAATTGTATGAGTATTGAAAGCATTTGTGGAAATGTTGGAATTTAGGATTTAGCTTGGTATGTTGACGCTGAACGTTATTGGGTTGGTCTCATTTGGAAGCGATTTTTGTGGAAGGAATATCAAATACCCAATTTAAGTAGTTGCGCTTATCTATTTAGATGATGCATTGAGATTTGACATTTGCTATAAGCTTCTGATGATCCTGACCGTTTTTTGGGTTGGACCCACTTGGATGGCATGGGTCTCTATATCCGATTGTCGGTTGAAATGCCCCATCAACATCTGTATAATTTGTCACATACTAACATTTTATAACTACAAGACTCTAAAGATAGCTTAGAAATTGGAATAAATTGACTATGATTTTATTTTTTGTCCTCTGCTTACCAGATTTTACCTATTTTTCAATGTTCTTTGGTGAATGGTTGATTGCATTTCTGATTCCACTCGTGTCTACGAAAACCATCAATGTTATAAAATTTAAAACATTTATAAAATTTGTAACATTCTGATTACTCTACAGATAGTTTATAAAATTTATAAACATGGAAGGCCCATTTGAGTCATAGTAGGACTCCTATAAAAGCCATCAATGTTAAAAATTGCAGTGCGCCGCCATGGTAGTAATTGCTCAAGAAGTTCCACTCGTGTTTGAAAACACTCTGGGTAGTTTTCTTAACGAAAGATTGTTTTATACATCATATACTTGAATATTTTAATATGAAGGTTTTTGTAAGAAAGTGAGATATTGCAGGATGCCTTCTAAGTTATCCAAACACCTAGTTTTTAGGTGTGTAGATTATATTCTAAACTATGAGATAATATAACAAAATCTTTATGAATATATGGTTTCCAAACACCCCCTTCTTGAAATTTAAGGTTCTTCCCTCCATCACACCATGTGGTCTCATGATGTTTCCTATTTGTAGATTAAGAACCATGACTAACTGTTGCAACCGGATTTAAACATGTATAATTATTAGGTTCTTATTGCCTAAGAACATCAAATTATATAGAAATCATCAAAAGAACAAAAACCCTAATAGATAGTAGAGAATTTTCTCAAAACCCAGCCCTAGATGGAAGGAGGCCTAGAATCCGCAATGGAAGGTCTCCCATGGTGGTCGGCCAGGTGGATTCCACCATAGGAACCCATGGCCTTCTGGATTCACCCTTTTTCCCCCTTTTCTCAATGGTTGGATGCTTCTCCCGTATTACAATTAGGGTTTGAGGAGATTTCTACAAGCATCCTAATTCTAAAACATCATTAGGGCTTCAAAGAATCAAGAAAAGTCATACATGTGTGGATTAAGTTCGTTTACCCACCTCATGTAAGTGCTAAGAGTTACTTCTAGTGAGTTTTACATCAATCCAAGCACGCTAGCTTCCTTCCCTGTACTCTTACTATCTCCTTTTATCAAATTCTTGTCTTCTAGTTGCCTTTTTGACACAGCCTGGATCCACAAGCGGTGATGAAACGGGTATAGACAAGCCCTGCGGGAGAGTTTGCCGAATCCTAGATGGATTCCAGTGAAGCCCAACTCCGCTTATAGGAATTAGCCGAATTCCTCTTGGAACTCAATAACATTCACCAAACAAAACCAATCTTTATTATTGAATAATATTGAACTACACTCCTAATGAAGGGATTATATATTTATAGGAAGGGTTGGACTTGGATGTCCCATTTCCTAATAGGACTTCGCTTTCCTAAACAATGAAGGAAATAACTTGCTTAACAATCCAAATAAAATAAAACTCCTAATTTAATAACTTCAAAACAAATAAAATTATTAAGAACCAAAACTCTAACTTGGGCTTGTGGACTGGGCCCAATTAGTTGGCAGACCATGGGTTTGGCCTGCATCAGTTTCTCCCCGCTTTGGAGAGAACTCGACCTCGAGTTCTGTAAATGTCCACCTGGGTCAAAAATCAAGCGTACAAACTTCCTAAGTTCTTGATCTTCATATTCTTCGCATATCTTGGTAACTCGACTTGATTCCTTCCAACAGTTAGAAGTAGATTGGAGGTGTTGATTCTTTTGATGTTCGCATTTTGCTTGGATCTGTGATCGGACCATTAGATGCTTTAATTGTTGCAGGTGTACCAACAGATCTTGGCCTTTGAATATCCATCGTTGATTCCCAAAGACGAAGTCAATGTGGGGGACTTCAACAATTTGCTCTGCTATTGATGTCTCCTGAACAACCATTAGATCCACTGAATGATTAGGCTTGTTGCTCATTAGATCTATATCTTCAACATGCACTTGACCTTCTTCATTTGCCTCTTGCGTCTTTTGATCAACACTATCCATAGCAATGATTTTAGTCCTTGTGTTTTCTGGCTCTTCTGAAATATGCTCCATAGCAAAAGTTTTGCATGTTATTTCATCTGACAATGTCCCGACATCTTCAGTTTCTTGATCTTGCTATTTAATGTCATCCTTGATATCTTTTATCATGGTTAGTAGCACTTGTGGTACAATCGTGACTTCCATTTCTTCTTTCTACTCACCTTTTGATTCTTTGATTGGAAGTGATGATGTAGAAGGAGAAGGCATTGTCGATGGCAATGGAACGAGCTCAATCCGTTGTCCTTTCCAAAGAAAAGAATGTATGTTCTTCTCTTCGTTAGTATGCACAGTCATATCCAAAAGCCATGGTCTTCCAAGAAGAATGAGTGACATTCAAATTGATAACATCACACCAAATATTATCTTCGTAATTGCCAATCTTGAAAGATACCAAACATCGATGAGTTACTGGAATGATTACATCATTGGCCCATGAAACTCTATATGGCATCAGGAGCTTCCCGGTTGGCCAGTGAAGCTTGTCAATCACTTCTTGCGCAACAAGGTTTATCGCGCTACTGTGATCAATGACCAGATTAGCTCGCTTGCCTTCACACGTTACACGTGTTTGAAATTTTGTATGCTGTTTCCATTCTTCTTCTTCCATCTTATTTGTGGTGAGAAGTCGATGTATGACAAGCTTGGGATTATCTTCTCCTGAAAAATGTGTTTCAACAACATGAGCTCTTCTTCTTTCCTGGGACCTTCTTTCTTGAGATTTATATCGTTGCATGTGAGATGGGCAAAGCATATGCTCAACATGGATAGCTTCTTTGTATGCTTCTTGAATAGTTTGGCAAAATCTCATTTTCTCCTCTAGATCCGGGTTTAAACTTCTCATAAAACGAGTAACATCATGTGACTCACTCTCATTCAATGCACATAGATGTTGCAGTTCTTGAAATCGACATGTATATTCATCAGCGGACAACTCCCTTTGCTTCAAATTAAGAAATTGATCAAAGTAGATCTTATTCTTAAAATACCAATTTCCAGATTTGTGTTGATACAAATAGCCTTGAACTTCATCTGAAGGTCCAATGTTTCTCATCTTGATTTTGATGCAAGGACAAAAAAATATAATGCTTTGAAAGAATAGGCCGACCTGTTGTATAGACTTTATTTTCAGAAGTATACATGTTGAAATGGATTGTGGATCAGATTTCAAATGGCACAGATATCGTCGATCACGGCTCAATGGCTGAAACTGAGCGACTTTGGCAGCAATTGGGCTGGGCTAATGGAACTTTGAATGGGTCGGATTGGAATTCGGCCCACCTGACTTAGGCCTGCACTTTTTCTTCTTTTCTTTTTGTTTTTGCTAATGGGCTGGATCTAGGTTTGGGCTCTGATACCAATTGACGCAACTTGGATCAGCAAGCGGTGATGAAACGGGTACAGACAAGCCCTGCGAGAGGGTTTGCCGAATCCGGGGCGGATTCCAGTGAAGACCAACTCCGCTTATGGGAATTAGCCGAATTCCTCTCGGAACTCAATAACATTCTTCCATTGAAGAGAAAGAACAAAAAAAAAAAAAACCAATCTTTATTATTGAATAATATTGAACTACTCTCCTAATGGAGGGATTACATATTTATAGGAAGGGTTGGACATCCCCTTTCCTAATAAGACTTTGCTTTCCTAAACAATAAAGGAAATAACTTGCTTAACAATCCAAATAAAATAAAACTCCTAATTTTAATAACTTCTAAATAAATAACAACTTTCTAAGTAAAACTCTTAAGTAATTAAAACTCTAACTAAATGGATGTCCTATTGGGCTTGCAGACTGGCCCATTTAGTTAGCAAACCATGGGTCTAGCCTGCATCACTTTAGGTTTAGGGTATTTAAGAGAGAGCAAGAGGGGAAAGGGAGAGGGATCATGGGTTGCTTAGAGAGGGAGATGGGGTTGTTGATGGGCAGGTCGTATGGTGTTTATAAAACTCAGCTTTTGGATTCCTCTAATACAACTAGAAGTTGAATATCTTCTTAAGCAAAGTCTTCTCTCTACCTATGGGAAGGCTACAGCTCTTATTTGGGCCATTGCTAATTTTTGAATGAGCGAAAAGATCTTAGAGTGGTGTTACACCACTTTCTAGCTTTGGTCAACCAACTAGTTCTACAGTGCTTTCTAATTCTACTCCCACAAGTAACTAGCCTTCCCAAACCAATCCCATTAGTGTTTCAAACAACCCCACACGCGCGCGCACAAAACCACCCACCCATTACCCGTTTGGCACTTTACTAGAATAGTAAAAGTCAAGTAAACCCTCCATTTTTCAGACAAGAGATCACATCAAAAGCACTTTAATTCAAAATTCCCTCCATCTTTTTTAGAAAAGGTCAAAAAGCAACCTCCTTTCTCCAATAAAAGACAAAAATCCACCACTTTCCTATACAAAAAGTCGTGGGCAGGCACTTTAGGGGTTTTTATTTTCATCTTTGGGATGAGGACAATAATATTTAAAAAAAAAAACCATCTGTTTAGGGAATTCATTTTTAAGGAGTTCTTGAACTAAGGAGACTATATCTAGACCTATAGATTCCCACATATGCAGATAAAAGATGGCCAGAAATCCATCAAGGCTAAGGGCTTTAAGGGACCCAGATGGAAGGTAACCTCCTTAACTTAAGAATATAAAAGGATTGCTACTAATTTTTTGTCTTCCAAACGACTGAGTTGGGCCTAACGATTTCATTTTATAATACTTGAATTCTAGGACCATTAGAAGACAACAGGGCCCCTAGGTTATTTACAGGTCTCATCACTGATATCACCCCAATTCACTAACCATCTTTTTTTCTTTTTTTTGAACGGTCTATTCACCAACTATCTTCCATCCTTACTTTTCAACTTTTATATCCTCTTGGAATTCCCCCCATTAATAATACTAGCGTGGAAAACCTACTATTTTTATCCTCTTCTTCTAACCATATCTCCCTAGATTTCTCTCCATAATTCTTGTTCCCTATTCAAATATTCACCTAATGTGTTGTGTAGTTCTATTATTTTTCAATTGTCATGCCATTAGGGGGTAGATGCCTTAGTCTTTCGATTATCAGATCACCTCTTCCACTTTCCAAAAGTTAGATTTATTCCACTTCGTTAGGTCCTTCCCTAGGAGCATGAGTCCTACCTAGGTTATCTTTATCGATTTTTTCCACCACCTGCCATCTATTTCTGACTATACTTTCACATTGCTAGTCTCTACACCACATACAGTGGACCCTGAATGGCGGTGGAAGCCTTTCCTTGTTAGGATGCCCGACAAAAAGGATCGGGGAATGATCTGAGCCCCCGCACTTGGGGCCGAGAGAACATTCTTGGGGAGCTTTGAATGTTATTCTAAGTTTCCAATTGCCCTGTCAAATCTTTCTTTGAAATGAAACGTACCAATCCTCTTACTGTTCCAAATATAGAATGGGCCAATAGTTTCTAAATTTACCCTCCTCATTTCTTCCACAAAATTTAAACAAAATCAAGCATTGTTGGGAATTTCTTTCCTCCCCATTTTTCGAATTTAAGCGACCATCTAGGATCGGAAACAGCTTGCTCCAAAACTTTGGTTTCTCAACTGATGCGAAGAAGAGTTGCAAGGCTTCACGCCCAATGTTGCTAGGCTTCGCACCTAGTGGACACCATTCTCATTGCTAGGGAAGGGGGCGGGGGGGGTGTGTGTGAGTGTGTGTGGAGGGCACCCAAATATTCTTTTTATTGATCATTCCTTGCCAAAAGGGGCATAACAAGTCCTTGCTATCTTGGAATCTCTCCAGTGATTCTCGAGGCATTATGTTGGCGACCTTGTTGTTGAAAGTGATTCCTCCAATGCTATTGCTTGGGTTTTTCTTTTTTCTTTTTTTTTTTTTTGAAAAGGTTACTTTCATAAAAATAGGCAAACAGTACAAGAGAAAAGTAAAAGACAACAAAAGCAGAAAAAACAAAAAAAGTCCTAAGAAATGCTATTGCTTGGGTCTCTAAGCGGAAGGTGAACCCGTGGAAATTTCAATTTCTTTTAATGAGATTTGGGTTATTTGTTCTTCTATTAACGTTGTCTTTTGTCATGAGGTTAGATCGGCCAACTCTATACCTGATGCTTTAGCTAAGTAGGGGGGTTGAGAGGCCTTTTCCTTGGGAGGATTTTGTCCTGTAATTGTAGGGTGGGTTTGGGTATAATGCTCTTATACCTATTTTCTTGTAGTGTTCTCTTTTTGTATTCTTCTTTCCTTTAATGCAAGTTTTTGTTACCGATAAAAAAAAAAATCAAAGGAAGATAGGAATAAACGCCCAGCCTTTGCTCTTTGTTCCTAGCCACTTAAAAAGTCGCTATGAATTGGATCTCTGTATTTTAATGCAAACAAACAGGCCCTTAACAAACATCAATCCACTTTGAACTGAACTGACCTCTGTTCTAGTTTGTTCCTAATATGGGAAAGTAACTGTTGCATTTCATTCCAACTAATTTGCTCATCGTATGGCCATTAACTTTCAGAAGCTTAAATAAAGGGTTACGATCATTTGAATGTATCGATGTGGAAGTCACTGCAAACGCATAAACTAACCTATCCATCTTCCTCCCTTGACTAGACCCCATAAGAGGTAACAAATACACCACATTGCTCAAAGTTATGAGAACCATCTTCATTGATTCACAGAAACAAAGACCTGTTTCTTTTCTTCTCTTTTAGTAGAAATCGCAATGATGATTTAATTTTTTTTACTATTCATAAAAAACATATTAAAAAAAAAAAACTAATTCGTCAAATAGGATCAAGTGACAAGAAGAACTTCTAATGATGACCCTAGAAAACGAGGAGGTAGCCTGTTTCTTTATTTGAGTAAAACGCACTAAGCCCACCAGATCTATGAGATAAAGATAAAGACAAGATGATGATGATAATGATGAATGGATGAAAGTACACACATAAAAATGCAAACTTGTGTTCAACTCCTCTTTAAGACACCAAAAACAGTAAAGAAAAATGAAAAAGAGGGGAAAAGATGTACCTTCTTAATAACTTTCTTCGTAATGACCCAAGTATATAATTTCAGCATGTGGGGATGCTAGTCGAGATTGCAACAACTCCTTCAAAATCCTTGAAATTTTTTCAGCTTCAACATATACATTAGTATAAATTTTAATTGTCTTGAGCACGGGCATTGGAGAGTATCCATCTTATGAATTGCAAATCCAAAAACATCGCGAGTCCAATGATCTCCACGGCATGGAGGTGACATAAAAAACAATCAAACTGTGTTTTTACACCATATAACTCAACCTGTTCTCCAGATAGATCATCCTCTTCGTCGAATAGACCTACCCTCCCTTCATCATCTACACAATACTAGATTAAATAACAAACTCAAACACGTGAAATCATATCAGCATTGAAAATTTTAAGACCATAAGAAGAACAAAATCCATGCTGCTAACCACGCCTAAAATGTAACTCACCTTGATTTTAAGTTGTCCCAAATTTGGTGAGCTTCTCAATATGCATAAGATGGCCAAAATCTCCGTTGAATTGAGCTCTATGTCAACTTCAAGATACTTCAGGTGATCCAATGTGGCAGAAAGCTTCTTTGGTACAATGTCAATGCATAAATACTTGCAAAAAGAGAACAGATTGAAATGATTTTATAAAGAGCAATGCACTAAAAAAGCTTGTTTCAAACTTTGCAAAAGTGTTTCATGCATTCCAGATTATCAATGGGTTTAAGTTATATCAGAAGCAAATGCATTCCAGTTTACCATAGGACTCTTAAGCTAAACCAGCTCCTGTTAGCAAGGAATGAATGGAATTTCAAACAATGCATAGGCCATAGACGGTCGTGTGGCCTACCAATGTTTTGGATTCTCCTTGATGGTAATGGTAGACCTCGGGTCTATAGATTGCACCCCACTTAATCAACTTTATGCGGTAATTATTGCCCGTCATCGTGAGGTTGCAAAATGGACAGTTATACGAAAAGTAGTAGAACTATTAGGTCTCTTGATGGTTTGTTAGGACCATCTTAATAAATTGATAGAGTGGAATCCAAAAGATCCATGATGGGACCTTACATGCAAAAGGACCTCTGAACAAGACCTCATGCCGACTGCACAGTATAATAGCTTTTGTCCTATAAAAATTATTAATGAATCATTAAAATAAAATAAAAAAAGAAGGTTATATTGGATCCTGAAAGCCAACAAAAAGCATTATTGTCACCTGCAGAAAAGTCTCCGTCAATGCAAGTCTTTCAACCCCGTGTAAGTACCCAATAAACTGGATCGAAGTGCAAGGGCTACCATGTTCGTTCCACAAGGATGGGGGTAAGTCCGAATTCAAAGACACATTAGTCAAGAGTGGGCTGCTTTTAATTGAAATATCTCGAAATACTCCATCGAGCTCCAAGTGACGGAGATTTGGAGCATGGATGTTGAGACATTGATAGGAATTTAAGGATATAAATTTCAGCCACTCTAGAAGAGGGCATTCCGAAATCAGACGTTCAATATCATCTGTTGAGATGCAAGCAGCAAGATAGAGGACTGAGAGATTGTGGAAACCTTTGAATTTTGGAGGCAATTCCAATATGCAATTGAGCAACTCCAAACGACGCAACTCTTTATAGTAGAAGATACTACAAGGCACATTATACCAAAGTGTCTTTTCTCCATCATTCGAACTTACCTTTTTGTCTATGGCAAGTCTGAATTCTTTAATCCCATTCCCATGATTCATTGACAGGAACATGATCCAGCGATCAATCTGATAGGAGCTTAGGATAGAAAAGAACATGCACGAAAACTTACAAAAAGGGCCAATGAGTTGCGAGACAAATCGATCCACAACATGGGCACATGCAGTTTCAGCATCATAAGTTGATGGTGATGCCCATTGCGCAATCAAGATATCCTTGTTGAAAACTACATCATTAGAAGCTGCTGATGATGATGGACTTTGCGCCATCAAGCATCTGCCGTTGAAAACGACATCAGGGATGGTAACCCACTTGTACCTCCATTCTTTTGACAAAATGCTGGTCCTGACCGCATCTCTATTGGCACAAGCGCCAGGATGGAACTCATCACATCCTCAGGTAGATTGCTGATCATTTCTACACTTCCTTGCGAGGATTGACCTCCTTGTTTCTTCTTAAGTTTCAGTAGGAAAAGAGATTATAGCGCCTTGATGTTTCGTGTGACACCCAATCTTGATAGTGATTTTATCGCTGCAAATTAGAAGAAAAGGAAGAGCAACAAATTAATACCTAAATGTTGGTCCCCTAGGCCCCTTAATGGTAACAACACCCCTCTCAAAGAGGACAACTTCGTTTCGATTTCCTTAAACAGGGCACCTTATCAGAAGGAAGACCCTTAAACAGAGCACCTTATCAGAAGGAGGCTTGGATTTAAAACTGCAGGGTAATCTTGGTTCTTGGTTCAAACCAAAACTCATTCAACTGAATAAGACAATCAAGTAATTGTACAGCACCAATCTCAGACTCCAGAAATGGTAATACACCAATCCCAGACTCTAAAAATGATAGGTGCTTTGAACATGGTGCTGATTTCTGTTTAATGTCTTCTTTTTGGAGCTATCCAGATTTTTCTTGAAAGAAACCAAGAATGCATCTGGGCAATGCAGTAGAAGAGGAAATGGACTGCCAAAGGCAAAGGCAAAGGGTTTCGGCCCAACCCTAACAAACAACAAAGGAATGGGGACAACGAGATGCACCTGACGTTGTGCTGCGGATGCTCTCGTTCCTTCTTCCTCTTCCTCTTTCTCTTTCTCTCTCTTCACAGAGTAAAGTAGTTGAGATTTTTATTTTCCTTCGTTCTTCCTTCTTCTCTTCACGAGTCGGCCATAGTTGTTCGTTCTTCCTTCTTCTTCTCTTCACGAGTCGGCCATAGTTGTTCGTTCTTCCTTCTTCTCTTCACGAGTCGGCCATAGTTGTCGAAATCTCGTTTAGGTTTGGACTCAAAAAATGAAAAGTTTGGGCCCATTAGGAGAGTTTTGGCAAACTTTTTCAGAATAATATTTTAGAAAAATATAATATATATATATATAATAAAAAATAAAAAATAGATATGGATTTAATCCATTCTAGTAAAAAATTTTGAAATTACATTTTAAAAAATATATAAGAAATACAAAGTGTATATATGTATAAAGATTTTTTAAATAAAAATTTAATTATGTAAAATATTATTTCATCTAAAATCAGGTAAAATTTAAAATAAGAACTTATATACAAAGTCTCTTTCGGCCACTTGACCGAAATGAAATCATTTTATCTTTTTGCCCGAAATGGTATGAGATCAATAACTATGATGTCAAGGCCAACTGTTGAAATCCGAATGACTCATTATATATATATATATATATAATATGTCAGCTGACTTTGCCACATGGAATATCCACAATATCTCTATCTCCATCAGCCCACGAAAAAAGGTCGTTCTCAAGCTTATATTTCTTTTTCTTATTTACCATATTTACTTTTATCTCTTTTATTTCATTTAATTTAAGTAAATCTGAATTAAAATTTATGACTATGTGAATGATTAGACTGATTAGACTGATTTATATTAACTGGATCAAGATATCAGATTTAGAATTTGAATGTTTAAAGACACTCTTTCATTGCTTTTTTTTTTTTTTCCGAAATGGTAACTTGTATTGATCAAAAGCTTTACAGTATAAAAGGGCTATACTGAGAAGCGGCTAGGGAGGACCCCAGAAAAAAGCCACCTCTCCAACAATTAGGTATCACAAAAAAGCCACTCTTTCATTGCTTTTACTTTGACTGATTAATTAGGTATCACAAATTATGGGTTATTAAAGGGTTTGATATTATGGTTTGGATTATTTAGGGTCTTGCATTTTAAGTAAATTGGTAAGGGTAATTTTCGCGCGGTAACCTACAATCCAAGATTTCTCCCCCTTATTACCAAAGTTGGCCATTTTACCTAAATGTTCTTCGTAAAGTCCGTACAGTTGCGCAGGTCAGAAGGCGTGTTTTTATTTGCGATATCACAAAAAATATTGCAATACCGCAAGTTATAAAGTTTAGATACCGCAATTTATGTTTTGATATTCTACACCTAGATATTCTAGTAAATTTATTTTAAATCTCATTGGTACTAATTCTCTATATTTAGCAAATATATATATATACACCATAAAACACCCATTTAAATAAAATAATAGTGACAACATGGGGGTTGGCGAGTTTTCTGCCATATCTTGGGGTTTTGTTGTTAGATGGTTACAAATGTCGTCTCTAACACTTATTCAGGCACGCTGCAAAGTCAGGCCACAATTGTGAAATCAATCTTAATGTTTTCGATGCTTTTATACTCGATAGTTTCTATTTTTAAAACTTTCTTTTTCTTATTTTTTCTTTTTTCCTTTCTCCACTATCTTTAATTCTTTTATATAATATGCTTTAATGTGATAAAATAAATAAATAAAATTTACACTTTATAATGTAAGAATTCAATAATCATGCGATCCAGCTCATGGGGCCCACTTTATGCATTCCTATCATTGGGTCAGGACAGATGAGAGTCATGCAAAAATCAGCCCCATTAGATTATCTTAGCTCTTGATAATTTATTTATTTATTTTGGTCGAACATCCAAGCCCTTGATTTAACAACCCTAAAGTAAAATAAATATAAAAATTAGTCTTTTAATCATAGAATTTTCTAATATTCATAAAAGGTTTGATGAGAACAAATTTGGGCATCATGCTTGATGATGAGGAGGGCTAAGAGTGCGAAACGAGCAGCATTCAACTTCCATCTCAAGTGACCCAAACCCAAACCCAAACCAGCCCAGCCCAGCCCAAATTTAACATTTAATCGGGTGAACCCACGTGGGTTCAAGCTTGACCCAACCCAAGTTGCACCCCCTAGTTCCCTCTAATTTATGACCAAACCTCAACTCAACCATACATTTTGATATCGTGGCCCACTTCCAATGCAACCTAATAGATGAACGGTCAGGATCACCTCATCATCTCTCCAAATATAATCATTCCCCAATCCCTTGTTCTCATAGATAAACGGCCAGGATCAACTCACCATCTCTACAAATATATTCCCCCATCCCTCCCCTTATCATTTCCCGCCCAAAATGAAATCCAACGAAGTTCCTCTGAAATCCTCAAATCCCCGCTCCAAAGAAAACCCTTCGAATTCCAAAACCAAGGCGTCTCTGACTCTCTGCAGATCGTCTCAAAACCCATGAATTCAGCATTCTCAGCTACATCTGAATGCAATTCGATCGATTCTCTCTTGGAATCAGCGATTTCAGATGTAAAACCCAGGGAGAACATCACACAAGTCAGTTTGAACCCGATTTTATCGACATTGCCTTGTCGGATTCAAGATTCGAGCTCCATTTCTCAGATCTCTCGTACTCATTTCTTGGTTTTTTTTGCAGGAAATCTCGAATCCACCAATGTTAGGCTCCGATCAAATCAAGATCAGGCATGAAAGTCGAGATCTGGCCGAGGTGACTCGAATGTCCAGCGGATCTGAAGGTTTGAAGATAGAGAACGTAGAGGTTCAGGCGGCCGCCGATCTTCTGCTCCAACCTCGCGATCAGGTCGTGAATTCTCTAATTCATTGACATTTCCTCTAAGATTTAGTTCGAAAGCGTAATTTTATCAGCATTTCCTCTTTCGATTCTTAGTTCTATCTGTATTTCTCAGATTTCTCAAATCCCGTTCTTCTTTTTGCAGGAAATCTCGAATCCGCCGCTGTTAAACTCGAATGATAACATCGATCTGTCAGATTCCTCTCCAAGAATGGAGATTGGGCATGGAATTCGAGCTCTGACCGAGGCAAGTCGGATCTCCGGCGGTTCTAACAGTTCGAAGACGGAAAACGTGGAGGTTCAAGTCGTCGCCGATCTTTTGCTTCAAGCTCGGGATCCGACCGTGAATTCGAAAAATGTGGGCCTTCGATCGAAGAAGACTGTTGACTACTCGATCAAGAGAGTGATCGAGCCGTTGGATCTTGTGGCGAAGGAGAAGGGCCAGTTCTGCAATCGTGTGCCAGATCAGGTATATTTCGGATTGCTTTCCTTTTTCCTGTGTGTCACATCTGTTTCAGTTGTTTTCTGAGATGCCGTGACGGGAATGCAGTTTCCCGATACGATTCGCCCAATGTAATGTAACGGTTGCGTTTTTTGACTTTTTTTTTTTTTGGGTAAAACATCACGTAACGGTCGTTATTCTCCGAAATGCCGTGACGGAAATGGAGTTTCCCGATACTATTCGGCCGACGTAACGTAACGGCTGTGTTTTCTGAGTTGAAACTCATTACAATTATGCTCCTATAAGTGTGTTAGGCCACTAATTCTAGTTCCAATGCGATTTGTGATGTCATATATGACCATTGGATTTACAACACTAATCCATCTTATACTCATCTTTAGATTTTGTTTCATTAGAAGATTAACAACTAAGTTTAAAGCAATATTAGAAGGGGTCGTAATCACATTGATTAGACTATTGAAATCAAACATTATAACTAATTCAAAAGACGACCGGAATCCTTGATGAAACCACAAAGCAAGAACAGAGCAAATAATGGACAGCGATGGATTGGGTTGTTGGAAATATTTTGATCTCTGATTTATTCAATCTTTCTATGATATCAGTTTACATGGTAGATGACAAACAGGCAAACAAAAAAAAAAAACTTAAAATCCTCAAAGTCTTCCATAAATTCTCTCAATAACTGATCCAAATTTTAAAACATAAAGAGACCCCAATCAACTTTCTGACTAGCTTAAAATGATTTTTCCCTAGAATCATATTCACGACACGCTTTTTAACTCCGCAATTATATGATTGGCATACATTCAAGTAAGTCTCACAAGGGGCTTAAGAACTTACTCTCTGCAGCTGTGAGAGAGCAGAGGGTGGCCCATATTACATAAAAACAAAAATTGAACCTAATACCATATCATGGAATAATCTGGTTGCTTGTTTTAATACTTTTTCAGCTAATAGTGCAAGGACGAGTTAAAAAATGTAATATAGTTAATGCTTAATGCAAGAAGAAAAATTGTATGATTATAGTTCTCTCTCCTGTGTTTGCTGAATTCACTTGTAGGTTATCATTTCTTGATAACATAACCTCAGTTTTTGGTTGATCTTAGCACTCACCAGTACCATAGCTGGCTGGAGGAAAATTTTGTATATGTAATCATTTATTTCTTTGGATGCATGTGGCCTAATGATAAGTTTATCTATTGAGTTATGTTCATGTTACTCATTAATTCACCATGACCCCCTTTTCCCAGATAAAGTTTAAAGACCCAAGAAAAACACCGACGATGATCAAAAGGAGGTTGTGAGACAAAGTGGGTTCAATATTTGCGCAGGCTCCTGTGACAAAGTGGGTCCAATACCTGCAGCAGAGGCTGAAGGAATTAAAGTAGTTTATTGATTTTATTTTTATTTTTTTTGTATATGGGTTTTTTACGATTTGTAAATAGGCCTCTATGGTTTCAATATTTGTAAATAGGTCACTTCTTTTCCATTTTAATACCTTCTATATCCCCAGAATTATGAGAATGGACAAGCACCATGACGTTTGTGGAGTTGTTATAAAAATGATAGATTTGCCCTTATGAAACAAAAATGAGTTTATCATTATTTATATAAAAACAAATATTGTTATTTTTCTAGTCATATGAAGTCTATCATGTAATTTAAAACTTTCATTAATCTAATGGTTGGCCGTGCATGGATTTGATCAATTATAATCAATTATAAGTACAAGCGTTGATTATAATCATCATCGATTTGGATTTAATGAAATGAGTCATGTATTCATAAAAATGGATTTATGTAAGGTTATTCTTCATTATATGTGCTATAGTAACCGTTAATCTTACAAGTTTAGAGGTAAATAAGTCTAAGGTAGAATCTCTTTTACATGCTGTCCTACCAACCCAACTTCCATCCAGGTGCAAAACCCAAGTGAACCAACCCAAACACAAACCAGCCCAACCCAAATTTAACCAACCCAAATTTAACCATTAATCAGGTGAGCCCAGGTGGGCTTGAACTTGACCCAACCCAAGTTGCACCCCTAGTTCCCTCTCAATTACCAGACCTCAACTCAACCTCATGGCCCACTACGAATGCAACCTACTAGATAAACGGTCAGGATGAACTCATCATCATATATTTGGAGAGATGATGAGTTCATCCTGACCGTTTATCTAGTAGGTTGCATTCGCAGTGGGCCACAAGGTTGAGTTGAGGTCTGGTAATTGAGAGGGAACTAGGGGTGCAACTTGGGTTGGGTCAAGTTCAAGCCCACCTGGGCTCACCTGATTAATGGTTAAATTTGGGTTGGTTAAATTTGGGTTGGGCTGGTTTGTGTTTGGGTTGGTTCACTTGGGTTTTGCACCTGGATGGAAGTTGGGTTGGTAGGACAGCATGTAAAAGAGATTCTACCTTAGACTTATTTACCTCTAAACTTGTAAGATTAACGGTTACTATAGCACATATAATGAAGAATAACCTTACATAAATCCATTTTTATGAATACATGACTCATTTCATTAAATCCAAATCGATGATGATTATAATCAACGCTTGTACTTATAATTGATTATAATTGATCAAATCCATGCACGGCCAACCATTAGATTAATGAAAGTTTTAAATTACATGATAGACTTCATATGACTAGAAAAATAACAATATTTGTTTTTATATAAATAATGATAAATTCATTTTTGTTTCATAAGGGCAAATCTATCATTTTTATAACAACTCCACAAACGTCATGGTGCTTGTCCATTCTCATAATTCTGGGGATATAGAAGGTATTAAAATGGAAAAGAAGTGACCTATTTACAAATATTGAAACCATAGAGGCCTATTTACAAATCATAAAAAAACCCATATACAAAAAAAATAAAAATAAAATCAATAAACTACTTTAATTCCTTCAGCCTCTGCTGCAGGTATTGGACCCACTTTGTCACAGGAGCCTGCGCAAATATTGAACCCACTTTGTCTCACAACCTCCTTTTGATCATCGTCGGTGTTTTTCTTGGGTCTTTAAACTTTATCTGGGAAAAGGGGGTCATGGTGAATTAATGAGTAACATGAACATTAACTCAATAGATAAACTTATCATTAGGCCACATGCATCCAAAGATATAAAGAAATAAATGATTACATATACAAAATTCAAGCAATCTAGAATCAGATTATAAATAAATCATATGATATGGAATAAAACATGAAATCAACGTATATAAATCAAAGTGGCAATCCACATGAGCTAAATGCTGGGCCTAGTATTATAGCTAAGCTGACTGCAACCTCAGTGTACCCAAAGGCACCTACATGATCTCACTATCGGCAGGCACCTACAATACTGAGGCGCCTACAAATGCTCTTACACCAAGGTACCAACATCACTCAGTATCCGAAATGCCTACAGAATAATTCTAAACTGCAGCTACATAATTAATTTTGCATGAGCCCCTGCACTAGTAGGCATCCCCATGGTGACAAAGTTTTAAACAGCTTGGTGGTGTCTATGTTTTAGTGAGTTAATGATCATGAATTAGGATCATAAATCATGTCACGAGTTATGTGTAAATAATAAGAATATCAAAACACGTTTTAACAGGCATATTTAACATAGATAGCATGTAAGGCATGACGTAGCATACAAGGTAAGAGTATTCTTTTCCAACTCAAGTATTCAGGGGAGGATATGGAATTAAATATAAGTACGTGGTTTATATCTTAGAGGTTGCTAGAATAGGAATCGGGCATCATTCTAAAACCTAACTTAGGTAGACTTGCTAGATTGAGTCACACATGCAGGAGTCAATGTACTAAAACAATAGTATAGTACCCTAACTATTGACGAGTATCTTGTAATAGGGATACAATCCAACGTTAGCGCTCACTCAGGTTTCATCATCTCAACCTAAACTAGGTTCGACCAAAGGTGCTCAGACATAGATTTGGATTCGGCCAATATGATTATTTTATGTCTGGTTTAGTCCCCTTTTATCCAGTCCATGGTTAAGTGCTTGCACTCCATTCAGCCATTTGGGTCTGACAAACAACCAGCTAGTAGGATCCCACCTGTTACACATTTCTGGGTGCACAAGAGTCCTATTTAGAGAGGTCATCTTCTTGGATCTGAAATTTCTGATCACTACCCCGTTTTTGTACCACCAACAAAATGGAATCATACTAGAAGCCCATTTTGTTATTTCAATGCTTGGGCTAGAATTCCTAATTTTTCCATAGTAGTTAGAGACGCTTGGATTATTCAAATCAAAGGTTCTCCAATGTTTGGAGTTATTAAAAAACTCTCCAATGTCAAGAAGGCCCTTATTCATTGGCAGAGGTCCCAGCCTTCAGTGTCTGCGAAAGATTAAAGCTACCAAAGATATGATCGAAGAAATTCAGTCCCAGCTCAATGGCAACCAGAATAGTGAATTCCTCCATGCTGCTGTAAAGGAAGTAAAAGCCAGCCTTCAGATATTTCTTTTACTTGAAGAAAATATGCTGAAGCAGATACCGAGGGAAAGGCATAAACTTGATAGTATACTAAGTATTTTCTCACTCTGATCAAAAGCAGGCGAAGGAAGTCTTCTATTCACCCAATTGAAGATGAAGAGGGCAGTGTTATGCCTGATCCACTTCTCATTGAAGAGATCTTTGTCAACTACTAAAAAAAATTCTGACTGTTAATGATTCACTCACATTTTGAATGATCTATCGCACATCAATGTGACTGGCACGCTCATGGAGGAGGTTGCTGAAAATCCCTGCAGGCCAATGGATATCTCTGAGATAGAATTCGCCATCAAGCAAGCTAACCCATGCAAGTCCTAGGCCCAGATGTCTGCAATGCGCATTTTTCCAAGGTGTGCTGGCCAATTGTGGGATGTGGTGTTTCAGATGCAATCAAAGATTTCTTTGTTGAAGGGAAGGAAAGCTTCTCAGGCAGGTAAAATAACACTTTTGTTACTTTGATTCTAAAGAGTGAAAATCTCCTGATAAAAAAAGAGTGAAAATACCTCCACTCCAGCTCACTTCAGGCCCATTTCCTTGCCTAACGAGATTTATGACATCTCCTGAGTTATTGCAAATAGGCTGAGAAATGCGATGGGTAAGATCATTAACCCTGATCAATCTGCTTTTTTCCCGGGGAGATCAATCATGGACAATATTATTCTCTCCAAAGATCTCATCAATGCTTTTCATCTGCACAAGGGCCCTCCAAGAATATGCCTTAAACTCGACATCACCAAGGGCTTTGATAATTTGAGATGGGATTTCTCTTAATTTTCCTGATAAAGTCGTCACTTGGATTATAGAATGCATCCAAAATCCTGCTTTTTCTATCTTTGTCAATGGTTAAGGCTTGTGGTTTCTTCAATAGTTGTAAAGGCCTAGCACATGTGGAGCCAGACGGTAGAACCACATCCAACCAGCCCCTCATAGTTCTAAAACTGTATAACAGTCCACAATTTAAGGTTCGGCAACTAAGCAGTGACTGATCTCCAAATTTTTACACCTTTTAGAACCCTCTTTGAGCATCAGCATAAAATTGATGATTTCTAGTGATATCTAAAGGATGTGACAATAGTTGTAAAGGCCTAGCACATGTGGAGCCAGAGGGTGGAACCACATCCAACCAGCCCCTCATAGTTCTAAAACTGTATAACAGTCCACAATTTAAGGTTCGACAAGTAAGCAGTGACTGATCTCCAAATTTTTACACCTTTTAGAACCCTCTTTGAGCATCAGCATAAAATTGATGATTTCTAGTGATATCTAAAAGATGTGACATCATAAGTTTAAACATAGGCACTATGTAGATCATGTTGTGATCATCGAGTAGCATCAACTAAATTAAATTCACCAAAACGATTGAACCCTCAGATGCCCCTATGTTGAAATACCCCAAAATCACCCCTATATTATGCCCTAAGGTCGAACCTAGTTCAGCCCCTAATAGGGTTTGGCGGTTCTTCCAACAGGGATCTCCTTAGGGAACCCCATGGCCCAGCCCTAATAGCCCAATTCTTATAAAAAAAAATTCTGATTTGGGCCTTTTCACATCATGTAGCATTGACTTTTGAAATGTTTCCTCCAACAGGACTTCAATACAAGAGAAGATCCAACCTTAAACTACAACCTACATACACCATTAGATATAAACATGATTAATTGAACTCGGAACATCAATGATTAGTAGGCTAGGTATAGAATATGATAAAAGGAGGCAAGTCCTAGAATATGAAAAAAGTAGAATGACTTGAAACCGCAACCCCATGATGAACAAGGACCTAAGGACCATGGAACAAGTTCCTATAGGGTTCAACCAATGGGCAAACCCATGGGGATTCCCATGGCCAGACTAGACCCCTTAATTTTACTTGAAATTTTAGGTTCATTCAATCATCATACCATGTGATTTCATGATGTTTCTTACATGTAGATTAAGAATCATCACCAATTATAATCCTAACCATTGCAACCAGATTTAAACGTGTCTGATTATTAGGTTTTTAGTGTCTAAGAACATCAAATTATATAAAAATCATCAAAAGGACGAAACCCTAAATAGACCGTGGTACAGAATTTCCTCAAAACCCAACCCTATGAATGGAGGAGGCCTAGAATCCTCCATGGGGGGTCTCTCAGCAAAGTGTATCCACCATGAGAACCCACAGCCTTCTTGGTTCACCCTTTTTCCCCTTTTCTCAATGGTTGGATGCATTTCCCGTCTTACAATTAGGGTTTGAAGAAAAATCTACAGGTATCCTAAATCCAAAACATGGTTAGGGCTTCAAAAAACCAAGAAAAACCACGCATGCGTAGATCAGGTTCATTAACCCACCTCTTGTAAGTACTAAGAGTTTCTTCTAGCAAATTTTGCATCAATCCAAGCACCCTAGGTTCCTTTTCTATACTCTTAATATCTCCATTTCTCTAATTCTTCTCGTTTTTCAAGTTGCCTTTAGGTTTGGGGTTTTTCAGAGAGAGAGAGGAGTGTGGTCAACTGTTTTGGTAGGTGGGGCTGGTTGTATGTGGTGTTTATAAAACTTGGGTTTTGGATTCCTAAAATACAACTACAGGTTTTATATCTTCTTAATGAAAGTCTTCTCTCTACTTGTGGGAAGGCTACAGCTCTTTCTTGGGCCCATTGCTAATTATTGAATGCTCCAAAAGAAGATCTTTTCGTGGTGACAAACCACTTTCTAATTTTGGTCAACCCACTAGTTCTGCAGTGCTTTCTATTAACTCCCACAACAACTAACCTTCCCAAACCAATCCCATTAGTGTTTTAAATGAAGTAAAGGCCCCCCCATATAAGTAACCCAAAGATTCCACACAGCCATATAACTAGCCCTGCAAAAGAAGTGGGTCCCATTACTTCTACAATTTCAGTCCATATTTGTTCTAACCACACCCTATCATTAGTTAACAAATTTTGTGTGACTTAATACTTTAATTAGAGCCTACATTACTCTAGCTGAATTTCCTTATGATGATTTAGCAGAAAATCAGAAAAATATTCAAATGAAACTAAATATTCTATTTTACTAGTTTCCAGTGGATTGCAGTGGTGATGTTGTGCTTATGGAATCATCTTGGGCAGACCCGGGTTGTATGACTGGGATGCCACAACTTTTGGACACTCAAACACTTGCACCTACATTTATTGAACTCAATTCTCTCCGGAGCGGGTAGGGGAAATGTTGCGAGGCTTCACACCTAGTGGAATCACTTCACACCATTCCCATCTTTTTTTTTTAATAGTTAAATTCATTAAAAGCAAACAGCACAAGAGACTTGTACTGAAAAGGAAGACAGCAGCATCGATTCCCCTAAAAGCAGGAATCAAGCAAAAAAAACCCTACCAAATACAAACTAGAACGACAAACACATGATTACAGGCAACCCCCAAGACAATACTACAGGACAGCCACAAGAAAGAGAGATAAGGCACCAAATATTCTTTTTCATTGATCATTCCTTTCTCAAAAGAGGATATATAATCTTATTTAAAATATAAAAAAAAACTAAAACTAATGTCAAACATAGAAACACTTTAATGGTCAAGATTAAAACACTTAAACAAAATCTATTGACTGTACACCTATAGTGTCTCCCCCCTTGTCCCTTCTCTTTCACACCACTGTCCTCCTCAACCATGCCCACCATACCTACTGCTCCAGCTACTACTAACATGGGCAGTTCACCTTCTCATACTAGGACCTCTACTGGACCATGGTCTTCATCTAGTCATGGTCCCATCAATACTACTGCCATCCCTACTCCCTCAACTGTTTATACACCCACTGCCGTTGCTTCACCAACCCCTTTGCCTCCTCCTAAAGCTCCTCCTATTTCCATCCCATGGTTACAAGGTCCAAAATGGGCAAACCTCAAAACATAGTGTCTCTCTGCCTTCAAATGTTTAATATGACAGTATTGAACCAACCTCTTACACTGAAGCTTTCAAACATGAAGTGTGGAGAAAAGCTATGTCAAAAGAATTCTCTGCCTTACAGAGACAAGGGACATGGTCTCTTGTTCCCTTTTCTCCATCTATGCATCTAGTGCGGTGTAGATGGGTTTTTAAGTTGAAGCACAATTTAGATGGCTCCATTGCTAGACACAAAGCGCGTCTTGTACCAAAAGGTTTTCATCGAGCTGACTATAATGAGACCTTCAGCCCAGTTGTGAAACATACTACTATCAGAGTTGTCTTAGCCTTAGCAGTTCATTTTCGTTGGCCACTTCACCAGTTGGATCTAACTAATGCCTTCATCCATGGAATTCTCCAAGAAGACATATATATGACTCAACCCCAGGGCTTTGTAGATCCATGTTTTCCAAGACATGTAAGCAGGTTAGATAAACCCTTTTTATGGTCTGAAACAGGCACCTCGTGCCTGGTATGAGAGATTTTCAAATTATCTCATTGGGATTGGTTTTCAACAGACCTATGCAGACTATTCTCTCTTCATTCGTTTTTACAAAGGCTCCATCACTATTCTTCTCTAGCATGTTGATGATCTTGTGATTATCGGAAATGACAATCATTACATCACTTTGCTTCTTTCACAACTTCACACAATGTTTGAAATGAAGAATTTGGGTCCTCTACATCATTTTTTAGTGGTTGAGGTTAACAAGACACTAAACGGGCTGTTTTTATCCCAAACCAAATATGCCAAGGATCTCCTCACGCGCACATCTATGTTGGATTCTAAACCTATTGGTTCACCATGTAATTAAAAAGCTTCTGTCTCTAATCTGTCCGCTGCGCCATTTGAAGATACTACCCTCTATAGAAGCGTTGCGGGTGATTTACAGTACCTTAATTTAACAATACCAGATATAGCCTTTGTCGTGAACCAAGCACGTGAACATATGCATCAACCCACAGCTATCCATTTCATTGCACTGAAATGAACTCTTAAGATATCTGAAAGATTTCGGCATTTGGAATTCATCTTCAAAGAGGAAACCTTCAAATCATGGCTTATTCTGATAACAACTGGGCAGGGGATCCAACAGATCGTCGCTCCAACTATGGACATTGCGTCTTTCGTGGTCATTCTCCAGTCTCTTGAAGTGCAAAAAAGCAGGCAATTGTGGCCAGATCTTTAACTAAAGCTGAGTGCAGATCTATTGGTTCATATGGCAGCAGAGATCTCTTGGCTTCGCACCTTATTAAAAGGCCTGCATATATACCTTCCTCTCCGTCCGGCTGTGTGGTGTGGTAACTGATAACCTCTCTACCATTGCCATTGCATCTAATCCACTGTTCCAAGCTAGAACTAAGCATGTACAGGTGGATTGTCACTTTATTAGAGAAAAAGTCCAACGGAAATACATTGAAGTTAAGTATGCTTCCACTCAGGACCAGGTGGCAGATCACTTTACAAAAGAGCTTCACCCTCGGATATTTCATCTTCTTCGACACAAGCTTATGGTGACTGATTGTCCCCGTAGATTGAGGGGGCCTGATGACAAACACCATTTGAAGCTGACCGAGTAGGAAAGCAGTAACTAAGTCACATTGAGTTGAGGCATAATTACCAACTCGCTGTGTTGAGTAATAGTAGTTTATAAGTATGACGAATTTAACTGACTCTGTATCATGACCTTCTCAAGTGTTGTCAGTTGCTGACTGTGTTTTTATTTAACTTTAATTAAATGGCTGGGTCTTAACTAATCCCTGTCTTGTGTAAAAAAGAAAGGGAGAGTCTTCTGTAATCTATCCGTAATCATCCTCATTCTTCTTCTTCCACTTCTTCTTTGTCTTCTTTACCTTCTGCATCTGCAACGTTTTCAGACCATACTTGAAGGACTCAACAAAAACTCCAAATAGTTAAAATAAATGAAACAAGAAACATGAATGGGTTGGTCCCAAAGGCTGCTCGACCCACGGATCATGGGTCTGTCGATTTTGTCGTGAACCAAATCTCACTAGTTTGCAACCAATAAACTCCTAACTATAAAGCGACTTAAGATGTTCCTTTATTATAGGATGCAGTTAAGTTCATAGACCCAATCTAACCTCTTATTCAAACTCAACTGTTACTAAGATCCAAGCCTAGTTATATTCAAATACAAAACTAGTTTTTGTGTAGATCAGGTAAAATATTACAAATGGATCGCATCATCATTCATGTACCCAATCTTACAATGAGACCATATCCTACTAAAGTAAATTTCAGAATATATCATTGGATGGGATACCACTCATTTTGAACGGTTAGAATTATGAATAGGTGGGCCCCACAATAGAGTTCCACATATCCCACTCGCAGGAAGCATGTAGACGACACTCGGATCCGGATTCTACGCAAAAAATAATGTAGAATAATAATTATATGTTGCTCAAATTTTTCGGGTCCACTTGAGCCCGACTCAAGCTCATTAAACTCCTATGCCATAGTTTGGAACAAGCCTAAACTTAATGCTGAGCATGGTAGTAACCACCATAATCAATTCTAAGGTTGAACCTTTACGCAACCCACAAATTGATAGCTATTACGAGCTAACAATGATTTTTTCCTATCTTTTTTTGGCCAAGTCTTGAACAGTGGGAGTCCCAAATGCGGCTCACACAGTGGGCAACTGGCACTTAATACATCAATCCTACCTGTAGTTAGTCATATGTGCCGATACATATTGATTTTTCCAATTGGCCAATATGTGGAACCAATCCAATACATTAACGGAATGTGCAGATACAACAAAACATATCATTGATTCTTGAAAAAAGGATGATTGTAATGGTTAAGTGATTTAGCCTCCCAATTAAACACTATTCAAATAATGGTAAGTAGTTGTAGTAGGACTAAACCGCAACATGGAGCAATTTCAATTCAACCACATCAAGCTCGCAAGTCCAATCCAATTTTTAGAAATTGTGTACAGTAAGTCAAAAGGATTGGTGGCTTAGAGAACTAATAGAAGGAAGAAAAAAAAAACAATTAAGACAATGGAAGTAGTGAGGAAAGACATCTTAGAGTGAAACTAAAGAGCATTTCCTTAAATAGGATCAAGTGGGAAGAGGGTGAGGTGAGCTGCCAATGATAACCCTAAATAAGAAGATAACCTGTTTCTTTATTTGAGTAAAATGCTTGAAGCCCATCGAGATCGATGGGATAAAGATAAAGCTAAAATGATGATGATGATTGGATGAAAGTGCACACATAAATGTTGACTTGTGTTCATACTCTTTAAGACACCAAAAACAGTAAAGAAAAATGAAAAGAGGGAAAGGAAATTTACCTTATGATCCCACTGACTTGCTTTATAATGACCCAAATATATAATTTCAGCCCATGTGGAAGCTTGTTGAGACTGAAACAACTCCTCCAAAATCGTTAATACTTTTTCTGCTTCAACATGTCTGTTGGTATAAATTTTCATTGTCTCAAGCACAGGGGCATTGGAGAGTATGCATCTAATGAATTTCAAATCCGATAAAATGGCGATTCCAATGATCTCCACAGCATGGAGGTGACTTAAAAAACAATGAGACTGTGTTTTTACACCACAGAGCTCAGCCTGTTCTCCAGATATATCATCCTCTTCTCGCAATAGACCATCTCTTTTCCCTTTATAATCTACACAATACTAGATTCAAATAACAAACTCAGACCCACGAAATCATGTCATTATTGGGCATTTTAGACCATAACAAGATAAAAACCCATGAGAACCATGCCTAAAATGTAACTCACCTTGATTTTAAGCTGTTTCAAGTTTGGGGAGCTTCTCAATATGCATACAATGGCCAAAATCTCCTTTGAATTGAATTCTAATTCAACTTCAAGATACTGTAGGTGATCAAGCGTTGCAGCAAGCTTCTTTGGTACAATTCCAACACATAAATACTGGCAAAAAGCAAAAAAAGAGAATAGATTAACATGATTTTATAAGGAGCAATGCACTGAAAAAAACTTGCTTCAAACCTTTCAAAAGTGTCTGATGCATTCCAGATTATCAATGAGTTTAAGTTATACCAAAAGTAAATGCATTCCAGTTTACCGTAGGACTGACTACTCTTTAATTCAAACCAGCTCTTGTTACTGTTAGCATGGAATGAATCGAATTTCAAACTATGAAAAGGTCACAGAAAAACACCAATGTTTTGGGTTCTCCAGCTTGATGGTAATGGTAGACCTTTTTTTATCAACTTTATGTGATTACTATTGCCTCTCATCATGAAGTTGCAAAATGGAAAGTTGTACCAAAACTAGCACAGCTATTACTATTATGTTTTCAAGCTCTTGATGGTTTGTTAGGAGGACCATCTCAATAAATTCGATAGATAGATAGATAGTAGCTTTTGTCCTATAAAAATCATGAATGAAAACCAACTAAAAGCATTGTTGTTGTTACCTGTAGATAAAACTGCTTCAATTTAAGACTTTTAATCCCTTGCAAGCACCCAATAAACGGAATATGACTGCTAGGTCCAAAACCACTCCTGCGCCAAAAACGAGGGAATACATCGGAAAGCAAAGACACATCAGTCAACAGTGGACAAGCTTCGATTGAAACATCTTTAAATTCTCCATCGAGCTCCAAGTAACGGAGATTTGGAGCATGGATGTTGAGACACTGATAATAATCAAAGGCTATAAGTTTCATCCACTCTAAAAGAGAGCATTCCGAAATCAGACATTCAATGTCATCTTTTGAGATTTTAGCAGCAAGATTGAGGACCGAGAGATTGCGGAAACCTTTGAATGTTGGAGGCAATTCCAATATGCAATTGAGCAACTCCAAATGACACAACCCTTGCTAGCGGAAGACACTATGAGGCACATTATACCATTTTATCTTTCTTTCAATTGCGAAGACGAATTCTTTGATTCCATTTCCATGATTCTTTGATAGGAGTCCGATCCAGCGATCAAAGTGATGGGAGCTCAGGATAGAAAAGAAGACGCACGAAAACTTACAGATAGGGCCAATGAGTTGGGAGATAAGTTGATCCACAACATGGGCACAAAAACTTTCATCATCATCATCAGGAGAATATGAAGATGATGATTTCATCAAGCGATCCCTATTGAAAACTACATCAGAGATGGAAACCCACTTGTACCTCCATTCTTTTGACAAAATGCTCGTCCTGACCGCATCTCTTAATGGCACAAGAGCTAGGATGGAACTCATCACATCTTCAGGTAGATTGCTGATGAAATCTACACCACCTGCACCTGCAGCACCAACTCCAAATGCTTGCCTCTTCGTCTTCTTCATACCCTCATCTACCACAAATCACAAAACCCTCACTCTCGCAATTTGAAATTCTACACTTTTTCAACCTTCAGACCGCTCCAGGCAGGCTTTTATGGTGGATTGATATGATTATATAGGGATTGGAAGGAAAGAAATTTAGATACAGAAACAGCGGTCTGAGTCTGAAATGTCTTTTTTCATCCTCCACTTCCTTGTTTTAATTTCTAACCAATCCAAACCCTAGGAAGATAATTAAAGGTTGTAGTTTTCCTTGGGCATGTTTGTGTAGCCCATTTCCGCGGAAAAGGTTGTAGTTTTCTACGGAAAACTTCTTTTTCATGTGTTTGGTGCGGCAGTTTTCCGCGGAAATGCTTTTTCGCCACGTCAGCATTTTCCTTCCTAGCCATGGAAATAGACTTCCTATGGGGGGTATGGGAAGTCCATTTCCACGGAAAACCGACCCCCCAATTTCCTCTCTCTCACCCTCACTCCACCCAACCACCCTCTTTCTTCCTTTTCCCCTCCCAACCCCACCCACCCCACACACATATCAACCCACCCACCCAATAGTTTTCACTAAAAAATGGTTTTCACTAAAGAAATCCATAGCTGCACCAAACAACATTAGCACTAATTCATCGAGGAAAACCTTTTTGCACCAAACATAAAATTTTGACTTCCGCGGAAAAACTTTTCCAAAGAATTTGAAACCCATGGATTTTGCTGATGTGGCAATTTCCAATTTCCACGGAAATGGGATGGGACCCGCCATTTGAAACTTTCTAATACTCACCCTCAAATGCTTTTTTTTTTTTTTTTCACACTGCCAAAGTTTACTCAAATATGAGTTTGCCTAGCCCAACATGAGATTCTATAAAAATAGAAATTTTATGTTAACTTAGAAAAAAGAGAGAATTTATGTTTTTTTTTTCATTGTGAATTTTCAATCTTTAAAAGATTGGGCTTTATGATTTTTATGTTTTGGATTGAAATAGACTATGAGTGATTGATATAGACTATGACTATTTGAATGGTTTAAATTTTGATAAAGTTTTGATAGATAGGTCCCAAAAAGTAGATGTAGCAAATGGGTCGGGTCGGGTCGGGCCGGGCGACAAGTGGAGCCTATGCCTTGGACTTCAACCCACTCTGATTTAAAGATGGATTAGTTTTTTCAAACACACAACTATGGCGGGCGAGTCAACACGCTCTGACCCACTTTGACCTTTTTTCGTTTCTTCCTCTATTTTAACAAGAAGAAAACAAGAGGATGAAATGGACTAAGAAATTATATATTGGGTTGAGCGGGCCTCAACCCATTTTTTTTTTTTTTTATTTAAGGTTGGGAAACTCTGACCTGTGACAGGTCAAGTTAGTGGGTTGGGCATGTTTTGCTAGCTCTACTTAAAAGTGCCAAATTTTTTTTCGATTATATTTGTGCTCGGGAAAGAAAGAAAAAATAGGAGAGCATTTTTTGAAGTAAAGGGAAAAGAAGAAAACAATTTTAATTTCAAGTTCCTAGAAACTCTAGCTAGTCTCTCTCGTAAATGCAAGCACCTCATCATTTGTTCCTTCATTTTGAAAGGAGCTTCCTATCCAATGGATGAACTATTGAATAATTCATTCCAATGCATGGACTCATTGCAAATTCATGGCTCCGCCACCTATGAAAAATCTAAACTGGGCAAAATGTCCAACATATAATAGCTCATACCAAATTTCACTCTCATAATAAATGGAGCCCTGGCCAAATTTCACTACTCTCCCCGATGCCGTCCCTCCCTCCCTCCCTCTCCCATTCGGCCACTCAAGGCCAAACAAATAAGTATATTTTTCGACCTTGGGTACATTGTTTGGCACTTTGGCCACCAGGGCCGAACAGGAGACGGAGGGAGGGAGGGGCGGCGATTAGTGTGACAAAGAGAGAGAGGGAGAGACAAGGAGAGGGAGAGAGGGTAGAGGTGGGCACTGAGAGAGGAGGGGATTGGGAGGAGGAGAGGGAGAGATGGAGAGGGGGTGGAGTTGGGTGGCGATAGAGGAGGAAGGATGGAGAAGGAGAGGGAGAGAGACAGGGTGGGAGAAGGAGAGTAGGCGGAGAGAATGAGGGAGAGGTAGAAGGAGAGGAGGGAGGTGGGCGGAGGTGGGCGGCCGAGCAGGGAGAAGGAAGAGAAGAAAGGGAGGCGTGTTTTTGTCTTTTTTCAGAGGGGTCCATCAAGTGTCTCATTGACGAATGTGCAGGGAGTAACTTGGGGCTGTGTTACCTATTCAAATCTTAATGTGCTTTCTTGAAAATTAGCCAAAAGTTTTATACCTTCTTGAAAATCTTCCATCTCTTAGTTTGGGGACCTATATAACATTAATTTAATCTTTATGATCCTTTTTATAAAGACAATAGTTTCCTGGGATATTTTTAAGAATAGAAAAGAGCATGTTTTTTTCCTATTAAATCCTATCATGGATAGAATCGTTTTGAGTGGCAGGGGAGAGATCCCACACACCTAACGTCACTGATCTTGAGCGCTTGAAATTGGAAATTTTAAGGAACTGGGATGTGGTGCAATCAAATTTAGAATTTCCCTGAGGCTTAGGAGTCAGCAAATTTAAAATTCCTCCCTGGGAAATCAAGAGGCCAAGAGAGTCAGCACTTGATTTCCATGTTTCCAGTGCAACCCAAGAAATGAAATCACAAACTTCTTTGTCGTCCCTCTCATCTTTCCATCTCAATACACTCCACAGGCCTAGACCCCCATCACTTTCTGCCTCAAAAGTCACAGACCCATTTGCAATCTGAGAAGGGAGAGCAGAACTGGTCTTAAAGAAATTTGGCCATCCATTTCCACTTTGGACCTAATTGGTTCTTTAAATCTTCTTAGACAAACAAAAGATTGGAGACTGATTTTTTATATATCATAAGTGGGAAAAAAATAAGAAAAGCAAAAGCAAAATCAAGAGAAAGATGGGTTTTTTTTTCTAGCCTTTCTGTAATGTTTTGATATATCATGAGGTGATGAAAAGGAAGTAATTTCACATTTTACCTGCCCATGGATTTAACAGATTTGAATCACTATGGGTTTAGGTTAGGCTATTCGAGAGTAGGAATATGACACCAATTTTATCAATTATCAGCACCCATAAATACAAAGTTTTAGATGCATGCGATGTGTTTTTCCAGCTATGTACACTTATCCTTTGATCACACCCTAGCATATTTGGGTGTATTGGTTACCAGGAGAGGTTGTTTTAAAGGTATTCAATTCATATTCTAGAGATATGTTCAAGCAGTGGCGGACCCAGGATTTTGACTTGGTGGGGGCTTAAGATAGTCACTTGAAAAAGTCAATTGATATTTTGTTGATATTTCTTAACATTAACTTTTGCAAAAGAGAAAATGTCTTGCATTTACAAAATATCGAATTACATGATCAACTAACATTCTATCATCAAAAGTCATGATCAGTTGATCATCTAATTACAAAAGATTTTCTTTAGCAAAAAAAAAAAAAAAAAACCCTCAAACAAAGCTTTTACAATTGCCCTCGACGATTCTTCATGTTTTGAAATCTTTGCATGATTGTCTCATCGTCAATGCTATTAAATATATCTTTTTCAATATAGACAAGCAAATTTGATGGTTAGGATTGTTAGGTTTTACTCCTTATAAAATGAACTAGAATTTGAACAATATGGACTGGTGCCTGCCACATCCCACATGTGCAGTGGATGGGTTAGCAGTAAGTATTGCCATGTTCAAATGTAAAGATGCATCAACAATTTAACATAATGGTAACCATCTAAACCTCAAAACAACAACAACAACAAAAAAAAAAGAAAAAGAATAGCACTGAGAATAGGTTTCCACTGGATAACAATTTCCCATCATTCCCCACTAACATTTTCTGCAGGTTTCATTTTCCAAATGAAAACATTTTCCACAATTTTTCTCGGAAAGCACATTCAGACCCAAGTGGTAGAAAACCATTTCCTGTAGTGTAACACCAAAAAAGGCAACACATTTCACTCTAGAAAGTGTTCTGCCACACCAAACAATACAACAGAAACTGAAATGAAATGAAAGATTTTAGTTTTCGTTTTCATCAATGTGGTGGAGATCAAACCAAACAAACATAATCCAAAAATCCCACTTTTCCTAGTAAATCATTTTCCACTTCTTCTCAACCAAACACACTCAATCAGTTGAATTACCACTGAAAACATTGTCGATGGAACCGAAGAAATCCTGATCTGGGTTAATGCGAGAACGAGCATCTTCCTTCGCATGAGCAATCAATTTGGAGAAATCGGCCCCTTTGCTTTTGGGCGCTGCAATTTCTTGCGCTAATCTGACATCGATGAGGCAACCAGGGCCCAGTAGCCTGAGTCCTGAGATGGGGATTTTTTAGAGAGGGGAGGGAAAGAGATGAGAAACAGAGAAAGAGAAAAGGGTTTACTGTTTTTAGGTTGAAGTGGTAAGGGAAATAAAGGGGACTGGCTGACTGGGGACTTGGGGCCATTTCTAACTGGGGGCTGGGCTTAAGGGCCCATAGGGCCCTTATGGGCTTTTTTCTAATTAGGAGGGGGCTTCAGCCCCCAGCCCATTACATGTAAGTCCGCCACTGTGTTCAAGCATATAGATAAGTTGTTCAGGAATTCCCCTATAATGTAAGTGATTCCGGGGATGGAAAGGATAAGATCTAAGTCCTATAGCCAATAGAGTTTTGTCAATTTTCTATGGTCTTTAGGTAAATTTAAATCAATGCATGTAATTCGTCTTTATTGGCCAGTTTGTGCATGGATGTAGCCCATGTTTTCATTTTCCTATGGTTTTACATGGGAGATAGCATTTATGTAAGAGATAAAAAGTTAATGATCAAAGATAAATATGTGGAAGCGACCATCAATTTTCTCACATTTATGGTAAGAGTTTCTCATCCCCTTCCTTGCAAAAGTAAACCCATTGCCATTTTTGTCAAGTAGGTAATGTGCCGCACCAATAGCGCCTGGGTATTTTGGGTGTATATTGGTTAGCAGCTTGAAATGGTATCAAAGCCAACACATCGAATTTTTAAATCCACTCAAGACAAAACACACACACACACATACACACAAAAATAAAAAAAAAACAAAAATAAAAACAATACCACGTCTTGTGTGCAGGCGTAGGTGCTTAGGGCAAAAAGGCCCTATGCCGCGTCTTGTATGGGCGCATGCTTCGAGTCCAGGCAATGTCCCGCCCGAGTGGGATGTTAAGTAGTTAATTTGCCGCACCTCTAACTCCTAAGCATTTTGGGTGTATTGGTTAACAACTTAAGAATTTGATGGTAATCTTCTTTGCTCGTTAATGTCCACCTGTCCACTATCCTATGTAAATGAAAATGTCAAACATTCACTTGTATATGTGGCGTCATACTTCTATTCCTTAAATTTCTTATGATAACTTTATGAATTTTTTCATAGACTTTGCAGATGGGTTTTTTCTAGAGTTACATGGGTCACTGAAAATAAGATGTATAAAGTTGGAGTTTTTTACTTTTAATGACTGAATTTTGATAACAATAGATCCGCAATGAATATAAATGATGGATTTGCAGTTAATAAAATTGTTTATTAACAGAAAGTGGGTGACCTTCACCCACTTTCCAACACCCACTTTCCAACACATACTATCGGCAAGAAAACACATCTTAGTCCTTATTTGGTATCTCTACTCTTATTCCAAAAGAGTCATCCAAAATAGATTCATAAAAAAAAAAGAGGCTAAAGCTTTTATTTTCGCAAGCCCAAGGAACTAGGCCCCATTTCATTTTAAGAGGATTTGTCTTTACTTCTCTAAAGCGGATAGAGGGCAAAATCGTGTGTCAAACAGTATTAATTTCCAAATCTCTACCCACTTTAGACATCTAGACAATTTGAGGTTGGAAATAGATATGCCAAACATGGGATTAGCGGAATGAGGAAGGCCCCCACTTTGGTAACAAGTGTTGTTGGATAAGAAGGCCCAGCCATGTACAACACACAACACCTCATATTCCCTTGTCTTGCTGATCCTAATGTCTATAAGAAGAATGCAAAACGGACGTTCGGATTGGATTTAGTGCAGTTGGCTAAAAAGGCTGTGTTAAACCATGCTTTGCTCATAAACTTCTTGGGTTAGAAAATAGGCCAGGTCCTAGATCATAGGCCTTAAAATGCGAACTAAGGCAGGGTTTAGGATGCTGCTGGCAGACCTACCTAACCCACTTGCACCCTTGCATTTTATAAATGGGCATGAGTTGCACATGGTGTTATGGTTTTAAGGTTAGATAATTTGCATGTTACTTGAGCTAGGACATGGGATTGTAGATTAGTTGCATAGATGGAAGAACGGTTACATAGGGCCCGTTTGTTTACTAGCATTCCTGACTGGAATTCAGGTTTGCAGGGGTTTTTGAATTCCTGTCGGTAAATACTTTGTTTGATTGAGTTTCAAGTGTGGATATGTGATACCCTGGTATTCCGGAAGCAGCTATCGATGGGGTTTTGGAATGCTGGGATGGGGAGTAGCATTTGAGAATTCCGATTATTGTCATTCGTTCCGACGAGAAGAGGATTCCCCAACGGTCATCTGCAGATTCAAATCTAAACCTTCTTTCTATTGATTTTTTTCCCTGGTGAGCATCTCCCCTTCCTCTTTCATCCTCTATTCTATTTTTTTTTTCTCAACATTGATCGTTTGCAAGGCAGGATGATGGAACTCGGATTAAAAAAGAGATGATTTCTCAGTTATGTGATTTACTATTCCAATGGTTTTTTTGTATGCTTGGGTTTGATGAACTTGAGCAGAAAACCCCTTTCCTCTCATGTTAGGGTTTGGTGAGGAACCTAGCAGAAATGGGGCTTCTTCTTCTTCTCATCTTTGATGGAAGTATTGGAGATGGTTGGGTGTTCCGGTGGATGGACCCATAAGCGCAGTTAGGCTCCCCGGCTCTGCATACCCAGTAAGAGCAATGCATTTTGCTAATGATCCATAGGTTCCCTTTTTCCATTTATCATTGTCCTGGTTTTCGTTCCAGTACAGTTGAACGAAATCTGCCTAACAACAGATTCCAATTTCAAGATCCAGTGGCAGTTATGTATGTCTAGAAGCTAGATTAGAGATGCAAGGATTAAAGTGGAACTGGTTCTGTCTCAACTTGCGATTTCCAGTGTGTAAGCCATTGAACAGAAATACCCTCTTCGATTTTGGAACTTCAATTTTTGAAAAGATAAGTCAGACAGGAACTTCTTTAATCTTTTGGAGATTATCCAAATTCTCTGATACCATCTAAACTTCTTTCATTCACACAGTTAACAAAGGTATACAACCGAGAGAAATAAGTAGCAAGTTGCAACTGAATAACAAAGAGAAAAAGAGGATAAGGCTGACTGGGTCATCTATGGAACACAAAATACAAACTAGCTCCTATCCCTAACAGCATCTTCCTTCTTTAGTTTTTCCTCATAATTATTTCAAGATATACTAATTACCAATATTATAGACTGCTAAAAAGAAGGCGGATATACATATAAAAAATATGTATGTATCATTAATAGAGGAAAAAAAAACATCAGCATACTCGGAGAGGTCCTTTGATAAAACCTATATGCATTTCATGAAAGATAACAACACAAATCTAACCAAACTCATTTTAAAGAAACCCAGATTGATATTCTCTTTTCTTTGAACTAAAATCAGAAGAAAAAAAAATACCATGGTGGAAACCAAGATGGGGTTTCAGCTGTTTGGGATAAACCAATGAAAAGACCCTTAAAATGAATAGATAGAAGTAGAAAGAAATGAATAGATAGAAGTAGAAAGAAACAATCTTTCACTCTTTTCAACTTTTATAATACCTTCAGATGGGTCTGTCGTAGCTTGAGCTTGTGGGGTTCAAATAGTGCAAAATGGGATTCAAATACATTGTGCAAAATGGAATTTTCAGCTTTTTCTACTGCTATCTGAGCTATTGTGCTTCTGATGTTCCTCTTCATGGTTGGGCTTAATTTCTTGTCCTCACTATTAATTACTAGTATAACATGCATTTTAGATTATTGCACATCTAAATGGAGGACCTTTTCAGCATCATCCAATACCTCAAAAGTATTTGAAGCAAACCTTAGGCTCTGGGACAGCCACATTTCCCAAAAAGTCACCTCTTCAGCATGAAACCACTGCCAGCTTTTGAGAAGTATTAAAATGCCTCTTTAGCTTTTAAAATCAACTCTTTGTGAGGGATTACATGTGTTTAAAATTTCTCTGGAAGTATTACATGTCTGTCGAGGTCCACATCCTTGAAATCTGAAGCAACTAGTATGGCCTACCTTGAGGGTAGTATGGCCTACTTGAATTTAAGTGGGTATTATGTACTTCAGTAGCAGGGTTACCAAATGTATTTTACATTTTAATGTTGATGGGTTCCAAAGATTTATTGCACTTTTTGAGTCCATAATAGCATGCCTCTAGGTTGGATGACCGGATGCCAAATGGATTTGGCGTTCTTCCATGTACATGTTTGTTATCCATGTGGTTGTGTGCCAAAGTCATTGCACATATGCAATCTCCAAGACTTTACCAAGTTGGTCCACTACTTGTTAATGTGCTTTCTGAAAGAGCACAGACTGGACTAGACTCATTAGGTGGTCCAGTGTATGAAATAAGGGGATCTTTGAAGAATTTGGCTTCTAATGCTAATACAGGCCTGCCAATCATTAGACTAGCTGAGTGTTAGGCCAGGTGTTCAACATGGTTTGCCACATTATCCATATCTGTGATAAATAGGTAATGTAATACTAGAGTGGCCTTGTGGTAATTGGAAAAGCTAGGATTTATGTTGTTTTGATGGCTAGATATTGATCAAGACATGCTATGGATACTACAGGGATAATGATTTTACACAAAAAGTTCCCATGCCAGTATCGAGTTATGAATTGTATGAAGAATACAGAGCCGACTGTCTTATAATTGTTTGTAATGGTAGATTTTGTTGAATGATATATATATATATATATATATATGGATTTTTCAGTGTTGTTTTAGTTATCTACTTCAAACTTCCTCTGCATAACCTGTGAACCATAAAGTTCATTTTTTCAAGAAAGGAAAACTTTATCCCTGTCAAAGGAATATAAGGCTTGCCAGTTCACTATTGCTGCTCCATGGTATTAATAGATTTTTTATCCTCTTTAGGTGCTGATAGTTCTCAACCAAAGTTTGCTACTTTTGTTTTATCTGTGGAGATTATACACCATGGCAGGTATTATTTGTTCCCGACTTATATTGTGAATTTATACCTTTGTTCTATTGATTTCAAGGTGCATAGAAGTGTTATTTTTTACACATAGAATCTTAATTATTAATTTCATTTCTTAATGTAATGCATCATTACATGATATTTATATAAAGAACATTTTTATTAATCAACGACAGAATTGGACACCGCTGTTATAGTATCCGTCGTAGTCACTATGGTGGCTGTATGTTGTGAGTTAGCTGCATTATGGTTGAGCTTAGAAGATGAAAGACCAAGAAAAAAGCGCCGCATTTCATCATTGTCAGGCGACGTATGGATCAAAGAACTCTTGTCTAGCACGGGTCCCCAATGCCATGAGAACCTTCGAATGAATCCTGAATGCTTTCTTATTTTGCGTGACACATTCAGGCATCGTAATCTCCTTCAATCAAGACGCCTTTTATCAGTTGATGAGCAAATAGCAATGTTTTTACATACATTAGCTCATAGTGTTACTAATCGAGTGACTGCAAATCGATTTAACCATTCAGGAGAAACTGTTAGTCGTTATTTTCATGAAGTGCTAAATGCAATTTGCAAGTTGTATCCGAACTATATTTTCATTCCAAAAAACGCTCCCATTCCGCAACAAATTATGGCGAATAACAGATTCTATCCATATTTTAAGGTTAACTCCTTTTTTCAGTTTTCTAATACCAATAATTATTCTTTACATTAACATGTTCTCACTTTGCTCAAAATCTTCATTGGCTCATTAGGATTGCATATGAGCCATTGATGGAACTCACATACTTGCTCATGTTTCACTTTCAATGCAAGCCATGTATCGAAATAGGAAAGGGTTTCTTTCTCAAAATTGCCTCATGGCATGTGGATTTGACATGAAATTCCATTATGTGCTTGCGGGGTGGGAAGGTTCTGCGACAGATGTTACTGTCCTTTGGTCTGCGTTGAATAGGGGAGATAGGTTGAAAGTCCCAGATGGTAATCTAAATAAACTTGTTCACTTACATCCTCTTGAAAATCTAGCATATAATTAATCACGACTATTTGATTTGTAAATGTAGGTAAATTTTATCTAGTCGATGCTGGTTATAGCAATCAACCAGGGTTCTTGACACCATATAGAGGCGTCCGTTATCATCTTAAAGAGTTTAACATCAGTTGCCCTCCGATGAATGCAGAAGAGCTTTTTAATTTGCGTCACTCATCATTACGTACAACGATAGAAAGGGTATTTGCAGTGTTAAAAAATCGATTTCCCATCTTGAGGATGCCACGTGGGTATTCATTGACTACCCAAAGAGATATTGTAATTGCGTGTTGTGTCCTACACAACCATATTGCTTTGTATGGTACTAGAGATGAATTGCTTCAAAAAATAAGAATGGCCCCCTCAAATGCTCCGGAGATTGATCCTCAATTGAGAGCTGCAAGAGATGGGGTGACAGTTCCAAGGTGGACTAGAGATACATGGACTGCATTTCGAGACACCATAGCTGAGCAAATGTGGGCAGATTATGAGTTACAACTAGAGGAGGGAATGACATGAAAACAAGCATGCAATTTTTGGCATTTACAAGTCATGGTGTTTTGCTTAATTATGCTATCTTTTTCAAGAGTAATTCTTGACATATGTTTTTTTTTTTATCGAACATGAATTGGTTTTGTGGATAAAACTGGTTTTCTTTTGTACTTTCCATTTTTTGGCATATGGCGTTAATATATTAGATCTTACTACAGTTTCCTAATGTTGTGATTTTATATATAACATTTATATATTAAGTAGTTGTGGTATAAGATTTATGCACTCAAATTTAAATAGGACAAGCAAGGAGAGAAAATTATCATTGGGATCCAAAAGAGGAAAGGGTCCTAATGGACATGCTTCTGCTGATGAAGCAAAGAGGAAGAAAGAGTGAAAAGAACTTCACCAAAGCTTGTTGGGATGAGGTTCTTGCTAAGATCAAGGAAGAGACTGGACGAGAGCCAGACATAGTTAATGCAAAAAATAAGCTGAAGAATTGGAGGGCTCGATACAAAGAAGTGAGGCAACTTTTAAACATGTCTAGATTCGGCTGGGATGATACCCGAAAGATGGTTACGGCCCCAAATGATGTGTGGAATGCTTTGGTACAGGTATGTCAAAATAGTGCATTGATTAACTCTTTTATAATAAGATGACTTATTTTCTAACTGTTTAGCATATTTTCTAACTTATTTTCTAACTCTTTTATAGGCAAAAAGAAAATTGAGCAAGTATAAGACTCTTCAAGTCTCATTCTTTGATGAAATTCATGAACTTGTTGCTGATGATGTTGCTGAAGGTAATATTGCCATGACTGGCGGTGAACGTAGCACCATAGATGTTGAGGCTATGATGACGGATGAAGAATTTATTAATGCTACCTATGGGACACCTTATACAGGGTTAAATGATATAGATGATGATAGCTTGCCTGAAACAAATGTACAAACACCTGAGCCAAGCAGGCCTACAGCAACCCACAATAGCAATAAGAATACAGGTAAAAAACAAAGGTCACAGATAGGTGAAGAGATAAATAAGACGTTGGCCAATGTTGCGGTTGCGGTTAATAATCTTGCAGAGAGGATAAACACACCAGAGCCTGTTTACATATTGATGAACAAAGTGACAAATGGTGTGATTTCATATCCCTTTATACCTCCACAAGCTTATGTTGCCGTGACTGAATATCTTGCTCAGGATGAGCGAAAGGCCAACTTATTTCTCACCTACAGTGATGAAATGAAACAACAATGGTTTGAGATGCATTTCACTAATCTTGGTTCATCTAGTGGTGGTCGTTAACTTTCTAAATGGGAAGTCTAATTGGTGGTAAACCTTTGCTTTTGTGGGATATTGTAATATCATAACCCTTAAACTTCTGAACTTTTAGTTTAGACCTATGGATTGATGAACTATAATGATGGAACAAAATCTATTTGAATGCAGTAGTTTGGATGGATGAGTATTGAGGTGCTCATCTAAATAGTGGTTTCATATAGTGGATGCTTTTTTCTCCCAATTATAGGATATGGTTGTGAACGAAGACTGCATTGAATGGATAGATAAATATTAGATAGATATATGGTTCTGGGTGAAGAATGGATGAATGAAAAACTCATTATATGGATGGATGAATATCTGCTTGTGTAGACATATGGTTGTAGATGTCATTCTAACAATATCATATGTATGCCATTTATTATTATTTGAACATTTTATGTAGATAACTTGATGAATGGATTTTTTTATTTAGGCATTGATAAAGCATGTTCTTGTATGATAGTTTGAAATGGAGCCCTTTTAAAGGCTTCTCATGGGCTTGGACTCCTCAGTTGTAAATGAGTTCTGAGGGGCACCGGGGTGATATATGAAGTGTTTTATTTAGAAGTGACAGGTTTTGTGTACCCGAGATATTTCCCGGGATCCAAAATACAGAAAAGACTCTGCCAAATTTTTCCTAGGAAGTTACCAAGTCATAAGTGTTAAGAACCAAACCAGGTTAAGTCCTCTTTACCCTAAAACAATACAGGTTAGGGCCTGTATAGATATGAACCAAACCAGTTTTAATTCCTACTTGTTAAGATAGAGCTTGAAGACATTTCTGGATGATAACTAACTAGGTTGCCTGTGACATAAATTTCAGCCCACACTGAAACTACTCTAAATAGAAATAAGATAGACATAAATGAAACCCTAACACTTTCATCATTATCAACCAAACTCAGACACTTACACATATGTTCTTGTGCCGAATTCATCATTACCAAATTCCATTTGGATGCTGAATCCATATGCATTACTAAAGTCTCACAATAGTTTGAATCTTTAAGAGAGAGAAAAAAAATATGATAAATAAGGCACATTGTGATATCAAGCTATTAGATAGGAGATTCTAATTTCAAAAACAGAAAGAGATTCATTCCTTGGATCATGTTCCTAACCAATATACTTCTTTCCTTGGAAGTGGAAAGCTCTTAAAGGCATATATTATCTTATTTGCTGGAAGGAAAGGAAGAGAAAAAATAGGGATTAAAATGACTTGAATAATTGCTTCATATAGACGTTTAAATGTTTGGTTTTCTCCCTAAAAACTAGTGCAAAGGAAGAATAACCGCGCAACTTCGTTCGTAAAAAAAAAGGGGTGTTCTTTCATCCAAAACACCGGGCACCATGATGCGTTACTTATATACATATATATACATAGTACATGAATATATATATACATAATATAAAATGAACTTCAACATTTTCCTATATATATATATAATTAATAAAACTCTGCTTTATGTGGGGGAGGCACATGAAGTACCAACTCATTATCAAGCTATACAAAATCCAAGGCTACAATTTCGTTTAATTCGCTGTATTTTTATCAAGATTTCACCTCTCTCCTAGCTACCGAATGATCAATCCTTGATTATGCTACTCTTCCCACATGTGTAGACTCTTTCCAACGTGTGTGGGCTATCTCTTCCCACACGTGTGAGCTCTTTTTTCCAATCTCCCACTCCTATATTTGTGGATGGCCTCTCCCCACGTGTGGGCTCTCTCTTCGGCCCCAGTCTCCTTGGCTGAAGTACCAAAAATAAAATTAAATTAAATTAAAGAAAGAAGAAGAGAAAAATCCCAATTTATATAAGGGAGATTCATATAAAGAAGCTTAACCAAATTCAAATAGAAATTCATATTAATGTTATTTAAAATTTAAACCAAATTCAAACATCTCTAACTTATTCCTCACATCTCTAACTGCAAAGTGGCAAATGCCTTTCATAATCCATTTCTTTACTATGCCAATAATGAACAACTCCAGGGGTAATATATGATTAAAACTCATTTTTAAATGATAACTGTAGGTGCAGAAAATATACTCACAAGTTTAGAGGGGTGCCTCAAGGGACTTATCCAAAAAACCAGAGGTAGAACTGCTTGATCTGGAGACCTGAAAGGGGAGAAGAAGAAGAAGACGTCAAAGGACCCTGGCTATGGGCAGCGCAGGGCTCTCCGATGCCTGAGTGAGTGCAGGTTGGAGAAGAATAGAGGAACGTTAAGGGAGTTTTTGCATGTAAGTGTGCATACCTCTTTTTAGGTGGTTCTTTACCTTATATGAGAAAATTCCTTCGTGCCTGTGTGAATGGGCCTAGTGATCTGACTGCTGGGGTCCTATCAGCCCATAGAGTCATTAATAAGGATCCATCATAGCCCACATTGCATTTAATGAAGGTCCGATCAGTCCATACGGCATTGAATGCTAGTCACATTGGGCCTGATCTCCCTCTGATTTGTTGGCGGCTGAGATCCTATCGGATCCTGTCTCGGGCCCTGCCCAAATATGGCTGCAGCCATTGGATGTGGTTGTGCCAGGGATTTGGTGAGGATGGACGGCTGGGATGATGTGACTGTCCTGTCAGCGCGTGCTTGCATCCCGCCACGTGTTGTGAGGTCCCACCCTTGGTGGGCCCTCTAATTGCTATTTTATAGACTAATTAATTCTAAATTATGTTAATTATTGGTTAATTATACTAATCTTTGCTAATTACTATTAATTATCACTAATTATTGCTAATCTTTGCTAATCTAGGCTAATTATTATTTAATTGGGCTAATTAGGAGTTGATAGAGGGATTAGTTAGAATTTTCCTAAGATAGTTAGATTAGCTTAGTGGGTTAGTGTTTTTAATTAGTTGGGTGTATGAGTTAATCCTAGGCTATTAGTGTAGATGGGTCTAGGGATGGCAGTGGACCGGGGAAAAACGGGTATTCGTCCAAACCCGCCCCGTTTGGACCGAGGATGGACTATACGTATTGGACGGTGGACGTATACGGGGATACCCGTATAAACCCGTGCGGGGATGGAGGTGGGGATGGACTTAACCTTACCCTCGCCCCGTACCCGCCCCGCTCTGCCCCGTCCCCGTTACCCGCTAAATAAATAAATAAATATATATGTAGTGTACCTATGGTGTTATGACATTTAGTGATTTGGGTGCTGTTGTTTTTCATAGGAATGTATGTATCAGGTGTTCGTGGCAGCAGTGATTAGTTTGATTTCGCTGTTATGTATATGATTTTTTAGGAGTAGTTCTCTATTGATGTTCGTGTACTAAAAGTGTCATAATATTTCTCATACCCTTGATTTAGGTGTGATCTCATGTTGCAAGGAAGCTGGGGGAAGGCTAGAAAAAAAAAAAGGCTTACGCTTAGGCGGGTACGGGGGAAGCGGGGACGGGGACGGGGATTATAAATTTACCCGCGGACGGGGATGGAGATGAAAATTATACCCGTTAGCGGGGGTGGACCGGGGATGGACGAAGACTTTTTAAGCGGGTACGGGGATGGAGACCATGCCCCCCGCCCCTGCCCCGGTCCATTGACATCCCTAGATGGGTCCTTAGTTGAGTCTAATTAAGTTGATTAGGGTTGGGTTAGTGCAAAGGTGCCCCTCTCTCTAGAAGCTTCTTCCCAAAGACCAGATTAACCTCAAACCCTAACCCTAATCCCATTAAACCCTAAGGGTATCATGGTCATTAATCACCCCCTTTTAACCTATAAAATGTCTCTTAATCCTCATTTGCAAACCCTAAGCCAGCCCCCTTCCCAAGACAAATTCCCATTACTGTTCATTGCAACTTCCCAACCTCCATTTCAAATTTCTCCTACGTTTGAGCTGAGCCATCACTGTGTTGGTGCTGAAGGAGAGCTACTGTTGCTGTCTTCTTCTACCTCTTCTTCTTCCTCATTCACCTGAGCTACAGACTCTGTGCTGGGAGGACCCTTGCAGCCACTGCTACTCCACTTCTCTCTCTGTTCTCCTCTCATTCCAGCCCCTGCTACTGCAACTGTTGCTGTGTTCCTTTTCTTCTTCAGCTGGGAGCAGCCACTACCCCACCACCTCATCTTCCCATTTCCTCTCCTCCATTTCCCTGTCTCTGTTGGACTGTTGTTGCTGCTGGAATTCCATCTGGGAGATTTCTGCTATAGCCACTCTGCTGCATCTCTTATTCTTCATCATCTGCTACTGCTGGAATCCATCTTAGGAGCTGCTACTACACCTGCTACAGCAGCTGCTGTGTCATCTTCTTCTTCTCCTTTCCTCTGCTCAGCTGGGATACTCCTTTTCTCTAATTATATCTCTATAAACCTTCTCTCCATTAATTAAGGCAAGTACTCATACACTAGTTTAGAATATGTATCTCAATTCTTGATTTTGGTAATTTCAGTTCACAAATCATGTTGATTAAGTTTTTAGAATTCCATCTGAGCTCTGTTTGTGTTTTGGATATAATGGGCATTGATGTGATTCTTGCAATTTTAATTGTTGTTTGATAGATTGGTTTTGTTTGGTATTAATAAATTGAATTGGATGAAGGGGTGAAGAAGGTGATTGTTGCAGTGGCTCTGCAACGGTCACCATTACTGCTAGTGCCTGTTACAGGAAGTTGTTTGGGTTATTATGTTTTGGGATCAGTGGGTCCGGGTGGTCCACCCTGGGAGATCCGGACCCTACATCGTGTAGAGCCATCATGGGCGACCCAGGTGATGAGGGCTGATCGTGGGCCCTTGATCAGTGGGGCCCACGATCATTATCTTTCTCTGTATCAGGCGTGAGTTATTGAAGTGGGTTTTCATTTTATTTAAATCAGGTCGTGGGGCCCCCAGATTGATCTGGGCACAGATCTAGTCCGTCCATCAGGACCGAGTTGGTGGGGCGACCTAGGGGTAGGGCTCTGATCTGGTTTTGATCAGAGGTGGGCCATAGGTTAGGTGACGTATGCTAACCTGTTAAACAAGAAACAGTGGATCACCCCTCTCGCTTTTGGAATTAGTGGGGCCCAGGTGGGCCATTGATGCCAAATCAAGCCCGGTTATCTTGTAGATGGCCCTTGGACGACGCTTGTGGTGTTGCTTGATCAGAGCCTCATCCAGTGGGGGGCCACCATCCAAGCTCCCTGTAGGTTGCTGTCGCCCAGCCCCTTTTTCCAGACGATGGTTCTGGGAGGATAGTGCCTGACGAGTTTCATATAAGAGAAAGAGATGAGTGATTGAAGAATGGAAAAGAAAAGGAGGAGGAAGGGTGATGGCACGTGTACAGGGTAATAGTAGTAGATGAGTGTGGTCCATTGGAGGGGGATGGGAGGATGGTGACATGTGGAAAGAGGGGAAAGTAAGGGGTAGGTGAGGGATGACCTGTTGAGTGGGTTAGAAGAGAGAAAGGTGAGGGATGATGTCACGTGGGTGGATATGAGGGGTGAAGTATGGGATTGAAAAGGGGTATTTATTATATATATATAGATATGTAGTGGACTTAGGTTTTGATGGAGGGCTTTGGGCCTAGTGGGGGCCCACCTATCTATAGCCCACTAGTTACTTTACTAATTAAAATAATCCCTTAGTTTTCAATACCTTCTATTAGCATCAATAATTTTCATAAACTAGAAATATAGACCCATTAATTTTATCGGATCAAATCGGAGCTGGGCCCAGTGGGGCCCACTATTTCCATAACCCACTAGCTTCATTAATTAAACAAAACATTTAGTTTCTAATGTGTACTATGGGACCATTAGCTTTAGAAAATTTAGAAGAGTAGGACCTTAGCCTTATGGAACCCTATTAAAATAAATTAACTTGTTACCCCCCTTAAATTAATATTTCTAGACCCTTTAGTCTTTAAATTAATTTAAATTAATCTGGACCCTTTAGTTTTACACTTTTATAAATATCCTTAGTTTATATATTTTGATTAAGCCCTTGGTATTTTTACGAACCGAATTCGTATAGTTTGTGTATGACTTGGATATTTCTATCAGACTCAGACCGCAGTGCAAAAGTTGAGATTTGGCCTGGGGTCTGTTGACTCAGGTACACCCGTGTACCAGATCGACCGGCTGGCCACCTGATCAATCGGGTACACTGGAAATTTCAGAATCCAAACCAAGTCCCAACTTTGATTTCCAGTGGAGCAGACCGACCCGACCCTTGCCAGGTCGACCTGCCACACTGTGAACTCTAGGGTGTGAGTTTAGCATTGTTTTATGATTATTCGATTGTGGGACCCATTAACCAACCAAATGAACTTCCATCAATGTGCCAAGCACGAGTCAATGGCGTGGCTCGACCTTGACTCGTGGGGACCACCGATTAAGGTTTTGGTTATTAATCTAAGATGATTTGACCTCTAAAAGTTGTCAATGGTGCCCGTACTTTTCCTAAGCACCAAATACAGTATCTTATGGCATCAATGACTTCGTTTAGAGATCAAATTACCGGAGATGGACCTGAACCTAACGTGGCCCATTTACCTAGGATTGGACCGTTGGATTTCCCTGTTGATTCCTTCATTGAAGTTATACTTCACTTATTCATATCCTGTCATTCTTAGATCTATAGATTAGCTGTTTACTGTTAATTAATCATAATTGGAAGACCTGAACCTAGGGTATCTAGAGGTGACTCGATAGTGTGGTTTCGAAGATCATTGACCCGTGTCTGTGTCTAGGCGGGCCCTTATTGGGCCTAAGTATGGAGATGTGAACCCTTTAGCTTGAAGAGGTAGTTTTATTGGACTGCTAAGCTATTATGGATTGAATTGGAACTGTTATCAGTAAGAGATGGATTAGTTGCCTCGTTTGGACGGTTTTAGAACAGGCCATGTACTGATGGGCCTTGGTATGGATCCAACGAGTGGGCCTGGACCTTGAATGAGATCCAGAGACTATATTGAGATGTGTAGACCTCTTAGAGATATTGTTAGGACCTTGTTCACGCAAGGCAATGCCTAGACAGACACAGACCTTAGAGTTATTCTCGAGTCGGCATGAACATTCACTCGGTTGATTTAAGCTCAGCCTGTGGACTGATCATCCCCGGTAGGAGCTAGTTGAGTGTTGTGGAGTTATCATGATGAGCGGTGTGGTTAAGACGGACGGTGTGATACCGTGCCGATCTGGAGTGTTGAGATGATGAGTGATATTCGGGATTAGTTATTCCCACTGGTGAGATTTCCCCGCCGCAACTGTGTTCAGTATGGGAGGGCTGCGGCATAATATCCCGTGGTATTCCAGCTCGTGTGAATGTGCCACCTAGTTGTAGTAGTTTAGATGATTTCATTTATATTGATTCCTTATGATTTAAATGCACAACTGCCTAGTTCTTTTCCCTTGCTATTCATTTAATTTCTGCACCTGTCTCTATTCCCCTTGACATATATGTTCTATGTTAGTAGTATGCTGTAACTTGCCAGATCGTTTGGATCTGACCCATTCATTGGTGCTTAAGCCTTGACCCAGAGATCCCTGGTGATGCATTAGCCCTAGCGGAGGAGCCTGTCGCTGGAGAGTTCGCATGGGGCCCGGCCGACACAGATGTCGAGCCGGAGGGCGAGGAGTATCTACAGGGGTTTTGAGAGACTCTTTTATTTGGGTTTTGAGAGAACAATTTTGTAGCGAGATGGGTAGAACTCAAATGTATAACTTTGATTAACATTGAATCCTTTTAAGTAGACTGTAGTTCTGCTCATACTTAATATATATATCGATACCTATTGCTTCCGCTTTATTTAATCGTCATGCTTCCGCAATTTAAATGTTATAACTATATTGGTCAAAAAGTTTTAAATTGGACCTCACTGCGGCCTACGATCTTGGAAGTTCTCGGATTTTTCCGGGAAGTAGCGCGCCAACTTCGGGTATTCGAACGATTATATCGGTATCCGGAATTGGGGCGTTACACGTGTCCTGCATGGGACGTGGTTGTCAGGCCCTGCCTTGGTTGGGTGGCTTGTGGCGCTACTATTGGCGCACAACCGAGACCGAAACGGACGTGTCATTGGTATAGCCGAAGTGAGATCGGCTGACTATTACCGAGACCAGCGTAAAGAGGCGCTGAAGCCAAAGTGGGTCGGCCCTGGCCGTGGCCGAGACCCTGGCGGATGCTCTTGCCGAGATCAAGCTAGACCTTTTTATTGTTCGGGGACGTCCCCACACAATAGCCCCCTAGCTTCTGACTCCTCGGGATCCCAGATCTCCTTGGGTCAGGAGCTATAATTACTAAAACCGCTGCAGGCATCCATTTTGACGTCGGCCATTTGACGCGTGGCGCCCATTTATCTTCCCTTGCACGCTAGGGGCGGTTTAGCCGTAATAAATCACAATAAATGCCATGCTCTAATCATTACGGGAGGCGAGCCGTCGATGACACGCGTCGACAATCGATTGGCCACACTATCGAGCGAGGCACGCGCGTGGTCTCCGAAGAGACGTTTTTGAATTTCCGGAAACGGCGCTGACAGGGAGGCGTCCTTGCCCTACAAGTAGGCGCGCCTTTGTCTTCCTTCCCTTTCTTATTTCTCTCTTTCGAACAGGCGGTATTGAGAACCCTAAGAACCAGAGCCAAACACTCTCTGCAGAGCCTTTGCTTCCTCTCGATGCTCTCTTGCCCGCTTCCGTCTTAGGATCCTGTGTTAGTAAGTCTCCTGCGTCTTTCATCTTCCTCTGCTTTTACCAGTCCTTTTCCGTTTTTTTCCTTTCTGTCTTTCCTGTCAGCCATGGGGATTTACAGTCACTGGGTTGACTCCCCCCAATCTTTAGAGACCTTTAGGACTCTTAATCAAAGATAAACTCCTAATTAACAGCTCTGTAGGAATTATTTAAACTTTGACTATCCAAGAAAAAATGTCGGTTATAAAGGGCAGCTGTACAGGCAAAATCCCTAGAATTTTTATATGAAATATCAAAAATTTTAGGGTAGTAATGGGTTGAGCTCTGTTTGGAACAAGCATACACAACCGGATCTAACCCTTTTATTTATTAGGTTGGTATATCAACCCAAAACCCAACCTAAGAAGTTAACGTGGCCAACCAAAACCCCGACTTACACATTAGGTTTAGGTCTGCTCACAACATTGGACAAACAATGGAGCATGAATGGGGCATCTTACAGTATCATTCAAGAACTTACTTCCTCTGTGAAACCTCCACAAGTTTATGGGATATTTGTTATTTTCCTATGGTTTCAATAAGGAAAATAACATGGACACAAGGAATGCAGAGTGAAGGGTTAATAAATATATGGAAATGACTATCAAGTTTCTAGAGTTCGATGGAATATAGTTCATTATCCTCACCCATATGGACTATACTATTTTTCCATTCATCTGTCTTTCACCCCTCCAGCCCTCCGGCCCCAGGATCTTGCATTTAAATGAGATGAAAATTTCAAATGCCCCCTTAAGGCATAAAAGTCTACCAATCAAATATAAGGTGGTGTGGGTTGCACATGGCTGGCCCTTCTTATCCAATAGCACCTCAGTATGCTAAGCCCATGTTTGTCATATCTATTCCTAGTTGTCTAGATGTCTAAAGCAGATAGAGGTTTGGAAAATAAGAGTGTTTGACACACAATTCTAGCCTTTACCCCTTTAGAGAGGTAGAGGTAAATCCTCTTAAAAATTAAAATGTGCCCCAATTTTGTGGACTTCTGAAAATAAGAGCTTTAGCTTCTCTTTTGATGGCTCTATTTTAGATGGCTCTGTTGGAGTAAGAGTAGAGATACCAAACAAGGCCTAAGATATGTTTTCTTGAGGGGTCTATGTTGGAGACAGGGTGAAGGTCACCGACTTTCTGTTAATAATCAATTTTATTAACTGCAAATCGTTATATTAATTGTGGATCCACTGTTATCAAAATTCAGTCATTAAAAGTAAAGAGCTCCGATTTTAAACATCTCATTTTCAGTGACCCATGTTACTCTAGAAAAAATCAATGTGTGAAATATATGGAAAAAGGTCATAAAGTTGTCACATGAAATTTAAGGAATAGAAGTATGACACCACATATACATAATTCACCTGTAAGTGAATGTTTGATATTTTCATCTCATTTACATAGGATAGTGGACAGGGATGAAAGGTAGAAAATGAGCAAAGAAGATTACTATCAAATTCTTAAGTAGCTAATCAATACATCCAAAATGTCTAGACGTTAGAGGTGCGGAAAATTAACTACTTAACACCCCCACTCGGGTGAGACTGCTTGGATTTGAAGCATGCGCCCACACAAGATGCGGCATGATGATTTTTTTCTCTCTGTGTGTGGATTCAAACCAAGGACGTGTTGGCGATGATATCATCTCAAGTTGCTAACCAATATACATCCAAAATGCCTAGGCATTAGAGGTGCAACAAATTAACTACTTAACACAAATGGCAGTGGTTTTACTTTTGTCAGAAAGGGGATGAGAAACTATTACAATAAATGGGAGAAAATTGATGGTCGCTTGCACATATTTATCTTTGATCCTTCACTTTTTATCCCTTACATAAATGCTTTCTCCCATGTAAAACCATAGGAAAATGAAAACATGCCCCTAAAGGCTACATCCACGCACAAATTAGCTAAAAAAGACGAATTACAAGCATGAAGTAGTTAAATTTACCTCAGACAGACCATATAAAATTGACAAAACTCTATTGCCTATAGGTTTTAGATCTCATCCTTTCCATGACCGGAATCACTTACACTGCAAGGGAGTTTCCGAGCAACTTAACTATATGGTTGAACATATCTCTAGAATATGCATTGAAAATACCTTTAAAACAACCTTTCCTGGTAAGGGACGAGCTTTCCTTTCCTGAACAGTAGACTCTAATTTTCTGTTTCTCCTCAGATTGGCACCCTAATTCGACCAGCTTAAATAGCCATGGAGCGAGACATGTCTAAGCTTTGAGACTCATGAAAATTGCTTTAATGCATATACTACCTAGCTATTGGAGTTTTTACTGTACAGTTGAGTATTGTACTCTGAGTTGTAAAATAAAGTATAATAGGGTAACGGATATGTGTTTACAAATATGCTAGAGTATAATCAAAGGGTAAGTGTACATAGATGTGAAAATGCATCGCATGCATCTAAAACTTTGCATTTATGGGTGATAATTGATAAAATTGGTATCATATCCTTGCTTTTGAATAACCTAACATAAAACCCTCAGTGATTCAAATTTGTTATATCCATGGGCAGGTAAAGAGAAATTACTTCCTTTTCATATGATATATCAAAACATTACGGTCCTACTGAAAGGAGAGAAAAAAAAAAGAAGCTTATCTTTCTCCTGATTTTGCTTTTGTTTTTCTTCTTTTTCCCACCATATGATATATCAAAAATCAGTCTTCAATCTTTTGTTTGTCTAAGAAGATTTAAAGAACCAATTAGGTCCAAAGTTAATAAGTACCTTTCTTGCATTTATGAAACAGAATTGGCGTGATATCTCCCAACATAAAAGATTAGATTGCCAAAGTTGCCCAACATCATATATAGAATTTTATAATAATCTATAGAATCATCTGGTTTCTTTTTATATTCTTTTTATTTTTCTTTTAACATTAGATATTGAATATATTGTTTCAATCTTGTGTTTGTTTGACTGGATTTACAAAAGCAACATCCTTGTCTAAGAGGATTTGAGAACCAACAAGGTTTTACATTCAACTGTACATTTGAACATTGCTAGAAACGGAAACACCCTAAGTAAGGACTAACCAGGGAACTTGCAGTTTCTAATTGGTCTTATGATGGGGCTGAATCAGATTGACTTCAAGAAAAGCCACCCTTTGAATTGAAGCTTTAAATTGAAAATTTCGTCACTCGGATGCTGTCTCGTCATTAGCAGCAGTCATGTTTGATTTCAGCCAACGCGATAAACTGATCAAAAATGGCGTGTAAACAAAATAACAAGTGGATGTCCAACTCATCAATCCCTGCAAAAAGGAAGAAAAAAAAAGACACCTGTAATATTCATCATCGTCGTTTAAATATCAACTCCGGTTGAAGCTATCTACAGTTCCCTTGTTAAATGTCTAGTTACCTCGCCAAAAACATTGATGTCTGCATGTGGATAGCACCATAGGTGGAAGAACCTGAATATAACAAGTCCTCAAAAGATTACTCCAAGAAGATTTCACAAGATTAAAGATTTTTTTTATTGATTTATGGTTTGGTTCCTAAAATTATAAATAAAGCCTTACTTGATCAATGGAACTTCAGCTAATGGGCAGCCAAAACCAACCAGGCAAGCTATGGTGAACCCCACCCATGTGCTATCCAAGAATAGCCATATGCACTCTGCCAATGCAAATAATGTGTAGGCTTCTATGTTGTCCGGCACACCAGCTTTGTACATTTCAGCACTCAATTCAATGAATAGGACCAATGTTCTGATTCGACAAATAACATGAAAATAACCCATCATGAAAAAATCTTCACCCCTCGATCACCTCCAAATAAATGCACACACATAATAGATGACCCAACACAGATCAATTTGCAAATTATCAAGTACATGGATGTACACATCTATATATATAGTCTATTTGATGCATGTTGACACATTCATTTATCAAATAAAGTGAAGATGATAAATTAAATAAACAGATACATACTTTATCAAGTCCAGCAAAGTCTTTGAGATGGTTTGGACTTTCTGACTACTGTAAATATGTATTGAAGGTTTACATGGCGTTATCCTACCCTGGGACTTTTTAAGTTCAATGTTGATAGTTCAGAGAGCTGAAATTTGGGGAGTGCTAACAATGATAAAGGGAGGTTCTGTTATCTTCTTTGGAACCGGTTGGACTTAAAGATTACATTGAAGACGAAATTTGGGTGACAAGACAATGGAGGTTTTCAAAGAAATTTTGTTCAGGTGAATTGATTATAGAAGATGACTCCTTGATTGTGATCAAATGGGCTATAAGAGGAAGGAGCAGTGAAGTATGCTGATTCATTGATTGGTGCCTATATTAAGAGAGATATGTGGTGTCATTTTCTTGTGTATCAATATGTTAGCAAAACGGGGTTGGGAAAAAATGTTGGATATCTCATATTGTGGTCTTGATGAGAGTTGTTCTTCTTTGCATCTTCTTTTGGGGTGTTCAGAAATAAGGAATACGAACAAAACATAAGAAAATTAAGACAAAAAAAAAAAAAAACACGAAAGCATGAAAATGAGATTCCAGTGGAATGCCTCCACATATATTTAATTAATTGAGAGACTCACGTCAGTGAAATTAGAGTCTTCTCTAAGCTTCCTTCTGGAACCCTTGACTTGGAAGATGCCCTTTCATCCAAAAGGAGTTGCAAAATCCCAATAGTACAGTAAAATGCTCCAAGCAAGGGAGGAACCTAGAAACAGGAACTACAATTCAACAGAAACTGAAAATTCATTGCAACTCATCCACAATACATTAGCGGTACATTTACAACAATCCAACCAGTTCAAATTATGCCTCCCACTTTGGATGGGTCACACAGCCCAAAAATCAGAGGAATTAGATGATCATAACCATCCACATGAACACAACGAATTTCACATTGTAGAAGATAATGGTCAGTCTTCCAACTTCAAAATTTATTGGGTGGGATGGATCAATGAATTGTGACATCCAATCAAATATGCTATCTGGGGTATACCCTATCCACAGTGCGGGCCGCAATTTAAAGAGTCCGGATTATGCATCTTTGCCATGTAGAGGATGGATTATTTGGATTCTGGAAGATTGACAAAGGGCAATAGCTCAATTGAAAATTTAAAGATAGATCATCAAGATTCATTGAGCAAAAATAATAATAATTTGCCCAATTGACAATATAAAGATAAAAGTCATCAAGATACATGGAGCAAAATCAAAGAACATTAAACAAACAATAAGATGAAGGTAAAAAAAAACTCATTACCCAAACATTGGTATGTAGAGGTCCTATGTCAAGTGACCCATTTTGGTATGTTTGGAGATTCACCCTTGAGTGAATACCATCTATAAGGGGACCCAAGAAGAAACCTGAACCAAAGAGAGAGATGGAAATGGATGGCCAAATTTCTTTAAGATTTGTTCTGCTCTCCCTTCTCAGACTGCAAATGGGTCTGGGGCCTTTAGGCAGAAAGTGATGGGGTCCTGGCCTGTGGAGTGTATTGACATGGAAAGAAGAGAGGGAAGACAAAGCAGCTTGTGATTTCATTTCTTGGGTTGCACTGGAAACATGGAAATCTAGTGCCGACTCTCTTTGGCCTCTTGATTTCCCTGGCAGGAAATTTTAAATTAGCTGACTCCTGAGCCTCAGGGAATTCTAAATTTGATTGCACCCCACCCCAGTCAGTTGAAATTCCCAGAATCAGTAACGTTAGGTGTTTGGGATCTCTCCTCTGCCACTCAAATGGTTCTATCCTGGATAGGATTTAATACTAAAAGAAACATGCGTTTTAAGCGATTGTTTTATCAAAAGGTTCATACAGATTAAGATAATATTATATAGGTCCCTAGGGAAAATTTCAAAAAAGTTATAAAACTTTTGGCTAAATTTCAAGAAAGCACATTAAGATTTTAGGGAGGGACTATGCACACATCCCTTATTACTCCTTGCATATCCATTCATCGGACCTCTCATGGACATTCTCAAAACACTCTCCCCTCTTCTTCCCTCTCTCCCTCTTGATGTGAATTAAATCAATCCATTAAAATTACTGCAAGTGCACAGTTATCTTGTTGAGATAGTGGCAATTACAGGTCGATCCCACAAGGAGCACTACTAAGTTAAAACTTAAAAATCTGAATTTTTTTTTTTTATAATGATCAATCAAGATTTAAATGAGAGATAAGGCTACTATGCAAGATGAACAGATAACAATAATGATAAAGGTAGATCAGAGCAACAAAGAATCCATTAATTAATTTTAATTCTCAAACCACAAACTTTAATTTTGTCTTTGCCTTGCAAATAACTCAGATCAGAAACAACTCAATGTTTCTGATCCGGAAAATATTCTTTTTAAAAAAAATCAATTCTTAAGCAGAAGAACCCAAGATCTCCATCACCTCATAAAAACACAAATTACTTTGAGCGTCAGTTAACAAATTAAGCATAAAATATCAAAGGTATAAAAACCTAAGTATATCCTATCAAAAAAAGATTAACTAATCAAAAAGAAATTTATTTAAAAATATAAAGAGGAAGTTTGCCTGTGGCACGAAGGCAGATCTATTATTCTATTAAATAATGCATCATATGGACAAAAGAGTTAAATTAAAGACATAGAACGAAAATAAAATTACTTAACTTCACTTTGTGCTCCGATCCAAAAGAATTTACCCCTCCATTGCAAAAGATATGATTTTCATTGAATACTTCATGGCAATTACAACTTCTCATTCACAAAGATTCTCCTTCAAAATAAATCCTTGGACATGGCCCAAGGCTACCAAAAGAATAAAAGAGAAAAGAAACTAGCTAAAATGGAAAAGAAGAAAGAAAGAAGGGAATATATGAGAGAGAGAGTTCCACGTGAGACAATTTTTTTGGAGAAGGGGGTTCCTCTCTTTTGACATCCAAAGCCTTCTTTAAATAGGGCATGAGCTCCCTATTCTTTTTCTCTAGATCCTCTTTTTTAGCAAAAGAATCTTCCTTCTTTGATAAGTCTTCTTCTTGCTTTCCAAGTTAAGGTGAGTTTCTTAGTAACTTTTGGAGAGATGTTAACTTTTTGGACAAAACTTGCTTAGTTAGATTCCCTAGCCAACAAGGACTTCCTTTTAAATTCTCTTCACTTGGGCCCACATTCTCTTTAATAAAAATCTTAAATTTGAAACTTGGATTTCTCTTCAATCATGAAACACATGTGGGTCCCACTAGATAGGGCATGTGGTTCTTTCTTCTTCTCTTACTTGGAAATTTCTCAAGCTATGGCCCACTCTCTTTGATAAGTTCAAATCTGAAATTGAATTTGTAGCAAAGCTTTGGCAAATGGTGTGGGACCACATGGGTAGTGCAAACATCTTGAAGTGGTATGGCTTGGACATTCTGTGTAAATTTCTTCTCTTAATTTCTTTTCAAGGCGGGTCCCAATTAACTGAAGATTCCCTACAAAAATAATAATTCAGCCATAATATGTATAAATTAAATTCATAAATGGCATGCGTGGGACCCAAATGAGATCAAGCACATAAATGCACCACTAGATGATTTTTGATGCAAGAATCAAAAAGCTAATTGGTGTAACACTAAGATGATGTAAACCAAAGATTTCATAAAATTCATGCAATATTGATGATTTTGACTAGAATTCAACTTTAATGCTCAAATGCATGGAATTATGAAATTGAGTGCAAATTATCCTAATTAAGTCCACAAAGTAACATAAAATGATTATAAATACTACAATTTTGTGGACTTATCACCTCTCCAAGCTCCCACCTCCGCTCGCCAGCCCTCTCCCGGTTTCTCTCCCTCTTCATCCTTCTTGTTATTCTGTTAAACAAGGATTATTATTTATATATTTGATACAGGGTTGGAACCGACTAGTTAAAATAAGGTCGGTACTGATGCATGTTTTCTGTTTTTTCGTATAGAGTTGTAACTTTTCATGACAAGGGGATCAGTACTGACCTTAGGTATTGTAAATTAAGGTTGGCACTGACCACGTGCCAAATTGGTAAAAAAAAAGGGGGGATTCGGAGACGGGTCCCTGAACATTTCACTTTATTGCCTTAGGTCCACAATCTTTTCTTATAATGTGATAGGTCATTTTTCCAAATTTGAAAACCTAAAATGTCTAATTTACCCTTTCTTCAAATCATATCCCATGATTAGTGGGATAAGCCATTAATAATGGTCAACTACCATTAAATTAGTCACGATTAATAAAACTCCACTAATGAGATTTTCAAACAAATTTAAAAAAAAAAACAAATAAATTTCAAAAAACAGGAAACAAATTTCAAATAAATTTCTAAAAAAGAAATAAATTTAAAAAACGCAAATAAATTTCAAAAAATGAAATGAATTTAAAAACCGCAAATAAATTCCAAAAGAAAGCAAATAAATTTCAAAAAACGAAATAAATTTCAAAAAATGCACTAAGTTTCAAAAGAACATAGATAATTTAAAAAGACGCAAATAAATTTCAAAAGATCCAAATAAATTTTAGAAAATGTAAATAAATTTTCAAAGAGACAAATAAATTTCAAAAGATCCAAATAAAATTCAAAAAATATAAATAAATTTGAAAAGACGCAAATAAATTTCGAAGTACTAAATAAAATTAAAAAACGTAAATAGATTTGAAAAAACGCAAATAAATTTTCAAAAAAACTCAAATAAATTTTTCAAAAACTTAAATAAATTTGCCTAACATACAAAAAGACTTATTCAAAAAACTCAGTTAAAATTTCCAAAATGAAGATAAATTTGTCAGAAACTCAGATAAATTTGTTAAAAACTCAGATAAATTTTCCAAAAACTCAGTTAAATTTGTCGGGAACTAATATAAATTTGCGAAAAACACAGATAAAGTTTTCAAAAACTCAGATAAATTTGCTTTTGTGCTTTTGAAACTAGGTCAAACTTGCGCTAATTACCTCTACATAAAAACACTCCCAATTTCTCTTATTCCTTCTCTAAAAACCCAATTTCCCCAATTCTCCTCACGAAACCCATCACAAAACCCTCCCAAATGGCAATCCCTGCCTTCTTTTCCGTAGAGATCGACATCCGCATCAACCTCTCCAACGGAGAACGTGAAATCGAGTAATGTATGTGGGACAGTGAAATCAATGTATTTGGGTGGAAATCGAGTAACGTGAAATCGAGTGAGAACGTGAAATGTCCCAAATGGCCATCATCGTCTTCCCACCAACAGAGAACGTGAAATCGAATAACGTGAAATCGAGTGAAAAGCTTCGATCCCTCATCGCCGAACATATCGGAGCCGATCTTCAGCACATCGTGATCTTCCTCTCCTACCGCAAAGCGCCTCGATCTCTAAAGATCCGCTCCAGAGTCCTGATCCAGAACAACTACGATGTCGCCACCATCGCTCGAGAGAGAAACTGCTTCTTCTTCGTCCTCTGGAAGACTCCGAAGGCGACCAAGAGGGAGAGCAGGAGGGGACCTCGCCGGACTTTCGAAGACGTCGGCGTCATGGCACTAGCAGTGGGACAGAGTTTGGATCTTCTCTATTTCCCTTCTACTGTTCTTCCTCTTCATCATTATGCAATTTTGAGCACAATGATGGCCCACTTGTAGATATGCACACCGATTTCTCTGAAAGTCCTGGGATCCTAACCCTAGAGGGGGGGTGAATAGGGTGTGCTACAAATATGACCAATTAAGACCAATTTTAATTTCTTAACATAAACTAGTCACATGTGATGATATTAATCAAACAAGATGCGGAAGCTAATAAATGAATCACCACAAGCATACACCACAACACAAAGGTTTATAGTGGTTCGGCCTCAATGCCTACATCCACTACCGGCTTGTGATCCAATCACCCCACCGGATTTTCACTATTTATGCTTTTTACTAGGCTAAGCAATAACCCTTACAATGTTGTTTTTCTAGGCTAAACAACAACCTCTCAATGTGCTTTTCTAGGCTAAGCAATAACCTTTACAAGATGCTTTTCTTAAGCTAAGCAATAACCTTTACACAATGCTTTTCTTAGGCTAAGCAATAACCTTTACAAATGAGAGATTTCTCTAAGAAGGTGTCTTTACAAAAGATCACTCTAAGAGATACAATTTAGGCACAATTGGATTGCCTCTAAATAGGCTAATATGAAAGTGTAATTCAAATTACAAACATACACTAAAACAAGTTAAAGTGTGTGCACAAGTGTATGAATGCTTTTCTTCAATCAATTTCAACAATGAAGCTCTTAAATGAATGCATGATGCATTTTAAAATCAAAGCTTATAAAATGATGATTGAAGATAAAACTAATCACATAAAAGATTCAAACAACTTTGAAAAATTGAAACAAACAAGTTGTATGAATGTTAAAGTCTAAGAACACATGTGATTAGGATAAGAGAGTTTGCAAACCAATCTAATTTACCAAAGATGATATTGAGTTTGCAACACAACTCTTTAAAAGCTAGAAATCATGCATAAATGAAAATACAAAGATTTAACCATGCATTGATTCTACTTTTAATGGAAATCAAAATGACAAGTAAGATCTACCTTTTTAAAACTCAAGCATTTGATTTTCAAATAGTCCTCTAGCCTTTCCAACTTCTTCCCCTTTCTTTGGCTCCAAAGAGGTCTCAAAAGTTCATGGTTCAAGCCTTGAAAAAGGTTGGAAATGAATGGACTTTATACAAGAAAACAGTACAACGGCTAGTCCTCGGTCGACCTGCAAACAGGTCTCGGTCGACCGGGATCACACAACGGTCAGAAAAATGACCGTTGGGGCTCCAAGGGCCCAGTTGGCCTGCAGTGTTCCCGGTCGACCGGGACCTCTGGGCCGGTCGACCGGCGACACTGCCGGACCACCCCCTGGGACAAAAATTCCCAACTTTTGCATATTTGAAGGTTTCTCTTTGTGGGGATTTTTGGGCCACTAAACCAAGCTTGGAAACATGTTTTAAATCAAACGAAGATGTTTAAAAATATGAAACACAAAAAGCCTAAAATGATTTGAAACTTTATAACCAAAGGTTAGCTTGATTTGATAAAACTCTTTTTACATAAAAATGCATACAAAAATAATTTTGAAAGTGATGAATGTATGCAAGGCACAAACCTAAATTCTCAATATGATTTCTCAAAAGTAAAGCACAAAGAATTAGGATTTCAAAAGAGTTTGAATTCTAAAACCAATGCATCTAAGTTTAGAAACAAAATATGCATAAAACAAGATTTCTTCAAGTCTAAAACCAATGCATGTAAAAATCAAGATTTCAAGATATTTTAAATCAATGCAAGTGTGTGTAAATCAAATGATGCTAAAGTGAAAATGCATCCATCAAATTGCAAATACAAAATCCCTAACATTCTCGTCTTCCCCGAGTCCAGCGTAGCAGCGAGAGCAGCACTGGGCGAATCCGAATCTGAGTTCTCTGTTCCTGTTGTCTTCCTCGATAAGGAGTCAGGAATCCTCTACATTCTTTGCCACAATTCCAACACAGAAATCAACAATCTTATCCAATCAACAATCGTGGCCCACCTTGTAATGAGGGGGAGAATGGAAGATTTGAAATTTTAAAATTCAAAATTAGATGCCTAAACAATTGAAAGAGGGCAAATTAGTCATGTAAATTGTATCTAGAGACCTCTGACTGCAAACAGTCTAACTGCTTGGACCAGAGCCCTTAAAAAGAATTTGCCTGGACTGGAGGCTGGATAGATTCAATTCTAGGGACCTTTCGCTAATTATCTAAAAAAAAAGGGGTTTATTGGCCTAATTGCTCTAATTGGTGCAACAACATCTAAAATGCTTGATCGGGTCTCACGTGCGTATTAAGTGTTATTTCTAGTAAAATATGTTTTTGTTTTACATAATACATTTGATACATTCTAATTTTTTTTTACTTATCGACCCGTGAATGTGCAGGTTTCCTTTACATTAAATTTTTATTAACATTTTATTTACATTATAGAATTGCAATAGTATTCATACCTCAACTTCATCTCTAGATTTCAGTCAGTTTTAAAAACATGTTTAGCTCATGACAACTCGCTAAAGTACATACTCGTATTACCTATATTCATCAGTTCTTACTCTTTAGAACTCAATCGTATTACCTACATTCATCATCGGTTCTTACTCTTTGGAACTGAAATTAACAATTTGATTACCTACTTTATACAATTTAGTTTCAAAACAACGCCAATCTTGAAAACTTTATTGATCCATCCATCTCCTCCAAGATAGAAATAAATGAAACCCTAACACTTTCATCATTATCAACCAAACTCATACACATATGTTCTTGCAACGAGTTCATCATTACCAAATTCCATTTGGATGCTGAATCCATATGCATTACTAAAATCTGACAATAGTTTGAATCTTTAAGAGAGAGAAAGAAAATATGATAAATAAGGCACGTTGTGATATGAAGATATTAGATAGGAGATTCTAATTTCAAGAACCAAAAGAGATTCATTCCTTGGATCATGTTCCTAACCAATATACTTCTTCCCTTGGAAGTAGAAAGCTCTTAAAAGCATATATTATCTTATTTGCTAGAGGGAAAGGAAGATAAAAAATAGGGATTAAAATTACTTGAATAATTGCTTCATATAGACATTTAAATGTTTGGTTTTTCTCCCTAAAAATTACTAGTGCGGAGGAAGAATAACCGAGCAACTTCATTCATCAAAACAAAAAAAAGGGCGTTCTTTCATCCAAAACGCCGGGCAACATGTAGCGTTACTCATATGCATATATATATATATATGCATAGTACATACATGCATATATATATATATATATATATATAATTAACAAAACTCTACTTTATGGGGGGAGGTACATGAAGTACCAACTCATTATCAAGCTATACAAATTCCAAGACTACATTTTCGTTTAATTCACTGTATTTTTATCAAGATTTCACCCCTCTCTTGGCTACCGAAGGATCAATCCCTGGTTATGCTACTCTGCCTACATGTGTGGACTCTCTTTTCAACGTGTGTGGGCTACCTAGCTCTTCTCACATGTGTGGACTCTTTTTCCCACGCGTGTGTGACATGATCCCCCTCCTACATTTGTGGGTGGCCTCTCCTCACGTATGGGGGCTCTCTCTTGGGCTCCAGCCTCCTTGGCTGGAGTACCAAAAATAAAATTAAATTAAAGAAAGAAGAAGAGAAAGATCCCAATTTATACAAGGGAGATTCATATAAAGAAGCTTAACCAAATTCAAATAGAAATTCATATTAATGTTATTTAAAACTTAAACCAAATTCAAACATCTCTAACTTAATATTCCTCACATCTCTAACTGCAAAGTGGCAAATGCCTTTCATATATAATCCATTTCTTTACTATGCCAATAATGAACAACTCCAGGGGTAATATATGATTAAAACTCATTTTTAAATGATAACCATGTTCTAGTTTCATAGAAGTAAAGGACCAAATAATAGCATATGAGAAAACATAACACAACGGATCAGAAGAAGATTAAGATGCAACTAATCAAGCTTAACATATATAGCACTCCTCTCCAGCTGCTACTTCTCTTCTTTCTTCACTTCTTCTTCTTGCTTCTCTTCATCGAATGCGGAAGCGGGGAACGACCTCGAAAAGCCGGTCGGGGTCTTGAACAACACCTTCCCGTCGGCAGGGGCATTTGCATGGATCTCATTCACTGTGACCCAAATCAAGAGCTCCTTGCTCTTGACCCCAGTTAGCTTCTTGATCTTAAGCTTCTCAACATATGCAGTAATCTCTGGGGCATAAGTGGTATTCTTTCCTATCTTCTCAAAGCAGTGTTCTGACTTTCTCTTTTGTTTGAGCCATACAAAGCCAGTTTCTTCTATATATCCACACTCAACAAGATCTTTCAAGGGGAGGAGTCCCCTTGGGAAGCCCATTTCCTGGAACAAGAATTTGGACTTCTCTTGGCATATGTCATTTCCATGGTAAATCTCAGCTTTGGCCCTCAGCTCTTCTGTGACTAGAGACATCTCTTCCTGTGGCCTTTTTTTCTCTTGTGATATGAAGTGAGATGTTGGAGCAGCAAATGCCAAATGGGGTGGATATATATAGTTGGGATGGAGTGAAATTCCCATGATATTAATCAGGGCTAGAATAGAATCATTCAGGTAACCACGAAGTTATGATTTCATTTTAGAAATTTGGGATTTTGACTGTACGACTGCCCTTAGACCTACCATTCGTTTTTGAATGGTCAAAGTCTAAATATTTTCCACATAGCTGGTCATTCAACAAAAGTTCAATAAAAATACTCCTAATCAACAGCTCTCTAGGAATTATTTAAACTTCGACTATCCAAAAAAAAATGTCGGTTATAAAGGGCAGCTCTACAGACAAATTCCCTAGAATTTTTATATGAAATATCAAAATTTTCAGGGTAGTAATGGGTTGAGCTCTGTTTGGAACAAGCATACACAACCGGATCTAACCCTTTTATTTATTAGGTTGATATATCAACCCAAAACCCCAATTACACATTAGGTTTAGGTCTGCCTGGTGGATCGGAATGTAATTAATTGGGTAGGGTCAAGTACAGGTTAGGTCACTACCATGTTCAATTCGTGGATTGAATCAAAATTTTCCACCCTTAAATAAATAAAAAAACCTAATATTACTTGAATTCCTGTGTTTTAGTATAAACAAAAAAGGGAAAATTGGAAAGGAAAGAAGCTATATGTTTCCAACAAAATTGAAACTTTCTGTATTGTTGAAACCCCAAGGGGCAGCTCAGTTGGCCTGAAACCACAGTTTGCACCCAAAGGTTGTAGGTTCGAAACTACACTATCACACTACGGCTACAAGGGAGTTTACCCGGCTTCTCTCTGTGCCCTGAGGGATTAGTTCAGCCCAAAAGATTAGGAACCCTCCAATAGCAAAAAAAATAAAATAAAAAAAAATGACAATGTGATATGAAAAATATCAATAAATGGATTGATACCCTCTTCATTTTAAGATGTAACTTGAAAATGTGAAAAGACAAATACCAATATATTGATTGATACCCTCTTCATTTTAAGATGTCGGTTAACTTGTATCATACACTTTTTCTTCATTGGGTAAATTGCTATTTTTATCTTGTTCATAATAACTCCTTTCATCTGATAAATGGTAAGGTGGTAGTTTTCATAGGCAGGTTGGAAATGGAAGTTGAGGGCCTTCAATGTTGCTTTAAAGAAAACAGTTGAAGAATAAAAGCCAAAATTAGTTGGGAGCAGTAAGATGGAAACTGAACCAATAAGTGGGCACCATTTGCCACCTGTTGGGTCATGATCATCTGGGAAATCTTGTTGGATCCTGCCTGAATATCATATATTGGTTGGATGTCTGTATGTACAGACCAGTTATGTGGTGGATGGGAGGTGCTGTCTTTTTTTGTGTTGTTGGAAATTAGAAAATTTTGAATGGATGGAATAGGTTTGATCAGCTTCTAAATTTTTACTAGTGGGACAGAGTTTAAGTGATCTAAATTGTTGATATAATCCAAACCATCATGGATGATGATCCATGCACCAAACTGAAAAACTGCTGGCTACTAAAACCATGTTTATCATGTGTGGGACCCACCAGTGTGTGATCAAATCCATTCAAATCACATGATTAATTTCACTTTAGTTAGAATTATGTGAATGACTAAATTGTTTGTATGTGAAAGAATTGAAAAGTGAGACGGTTCTAATGTAGTATAATATTGGTCAATTGTGAAGCAACGTAGACACAAAATACGTATAATAAAGACGAGAATGTTGAGGTAGATGTGTAGTAAAATTAGGAAAAATAAAATTTAAATAATCGCTTTTCCGGAGCATTTAGTGCATGATAGCATCAATATAGGCCAACAATGGCTCCATTGAGGAAAAGTTTATCTGCACCAGATTAATGACCCTTCAAAAAGAAGGGTTGTCCGAAGATAATATGTATGGAAGTGGTTAGGATAGATTTAAAGAAGTGAAACATTGGCTCAAGATAGATTAAAATGGAGAAATAAAATTAATGAGCCAACTCCAATATAGTTGGGATAAGGATATGTCATGACAACAGTTTTTCGGTAGAGGGGTTAATCACACTTAAGGCCATTCTCAACTGTTTTAGTTGTTGTCAACACCATACTAATGCAGCATGGGATCATTTCATGAAAGGAGGAAATTTTTTTTTTTGAGTTCCCCCTTTATAGCAGGTCCTCATGTTTGTGGAGCTCAATAGCATTTAGTAATTTCTTTACTAGGGTTTTGACTTTACCTATTGCACCACGTGTTTGGGGGGCTGAAAGTTGCTTCTCCATGTTTTTGCATTCAATAGAAGAGGTTGGAGAGAGAGAAATTCTTTGGGCTTGAGAGAAGAAAATTGGGTTTTCTCCTTTCCCATGAAACAAAGGCAACCTGGTTTACTTCTTCCCTTCGGGAATTCAAGAAAACATAAAAGAAATGTACAAAGATTTCAATGCAAGGAGAGCAAAATTTCCTTTTCTCCCTGCATTAATTCATTTGCTTATGATAATATATGTTTATAGATTAAACTTCATTAGGTATGTAACTACCGGCCCTAACTTGAGATAAAAGCGGGCTGCGTCTGATTAGTTGATGACCTTTGTAAAACTTTTGTCACAACTCCAATATGAATTTTAAGAAAATAAAACCAAAGAAACAGAATTCGCGTTACTTACCTTAATATGATGGCTGGGGCAAGCCTTTGACAATGATGATTATATAAGTTTTTATATTAAGCATAAACCAAAAGTCAGCTTTATTAGAAGAGTATGGTTTCTGGTGTAAGGTTTTGAGACCATTAGATGTTGAATTTAGAGAGATCACTTTTATCTGGTAGGATTGGATCGACCGTGAAGACATGGCACATAGCCTATTTGAGGAGGTGAATGGGATTTTATTTTAGGATTTACATCAGAGGATCCAAAGCAGACTACAGCCACCAAATTTTCTTGTCACGTGCAAGCCCAACAGATTTCATGAACGACAATGGGCTACATAGGAACAACAAGAACCAACTCTGATATCATTTGAGATACCATGTACCAATCCAAAAGCCAAGTTAAACTCATTGCGTGGGTGATGTGGGACTTTCCCAACAATCTTCATTAATGAAGTCCTTTCTTAGGGTAGATTTTTGTCAATGAAGCCTTAATTCATCTCCTGGAGTCGTTTTGGTGATTAATATTCATTTGTACTTTCGACTTTTCTTTAATGACATTAAAGTCTATAATGTCCCCTTTAGCTGCTTTATTTGTATGTTTTTTTATCCGTGAGCCCAAGCCCTAGCCAAGTCTAGCCTCTAGAACAACCAACACAAATCTGAACCCAACATGCCTTCAATCTGAATCTAAAAAAGTCATTTTCAATGGCATCCACTTGCCATGAATTTCACTGATTGAACAATATATTTCTGCATTTGCAAAAGGCACCTCTACACAAACATGCTGTGTTTGATATGAGTTGGCCACAACCTAAAATTGCAACCAAATTTACCAGTTGGCCTTTTATTTTTCATTGAAACTGTCGCAATAATTGGCCAAGCTCAAGGAGCTCTAGGTACAAAATCAACCCAAATGTTCAATGCTTCTTCATCCATTTTTCTTTTGAATCTTATTGTTATTACTGCAATTGCTGTTATCGTTGTATTAGTTGTAGTTATCACTGTCTTCCTCCTAATTAACAACCTCCATAACACCATCAGTAGTATTGTTCGATTTTGGCAACAATACTGCTTCTTTACTCTAAAGCTTACAAATATCTCCTTAGTTTACTTTTTTGCTCACCTTCATCATCATCCAACATCAAATTCTCATCCATTCTATTTGTAAGTTCTACTTCTCCACTCATCCTATAATTTTTTAAAAGATTAAGAAAAGAATTAGAATTCACTGTCAAAATGACATTTTACAAAGTTAAATTTGCGAGTTGAGCCAAACTACTAAAGGCTTCATTTCTCCTGATTATATCTTCCTCCAAACACCAAAAAAGAGTGCTTACAAAGATAATGTGTTTTTTTTTTATAACCCGGGTATCTCCTGCCCAACCCAGCCCAGGAGCCTTTGGCCCTGAGCCCGAGGGACACTCGATTCTAGACAGCCGAAAATAAACTATAAAATGAGTTGTGCCAAAATAAGGCACACCCCTTAATGTCAATATCAGTATTTCAAAAGACCAGGGGGAGCAAAAGCAGACAAGACCCAGTTTAACCTGATTATTGCCTTTGCCAGTTCAGCCATACTAAAAATCCTAATGTAAAGATTCACTGAGACCACACTTCAACCCAACTTTTTGCATCCTAGGGGTTCAACTTGCATTGTACAAAGTCGGATGCCCACCCACCCACCCACCCACAGAGAGAGCACTGTTTCTTTTCCATCTCCATTCAACCAAAATATCTTGGGTTTCCTACTTGTATCATCATATCATGCTCAACTTGCTTGATTAGCTTCAGTTGTGGTTGCTTCTCTAGGGCACTGTGCTACATAGGGCTTCAGCTGCACATAAAAACAAGGAATGATAACAAATCAGTATTTTATAGATATGCATGCATGTCTGCAAGAATGGATCACAAAAATAACTCGACATGAATCTGTAAAGTCAACATCACACCCCTAATCAGGAAGAAACTCCTACAGAAGATGGAAGCTAGGAACAAGATTCCAAATGAAGGCAAGTCAATGCAACGAAAAGAGAGAACAGAACCAGCATGAACACATTTCCATAAATTAAATATACATGCATCATAGTGAAGAAAAAATAGATTCAATAATATGCAGAAGAGAACAACATGAGTCTCTTCCTTTTTTCTAAAGAGGCGCCAGCAAGTATCAACAGATCTTCAGATATAATGGTGTTTTTTATCCACCGTAATTTTGGGCAAATATAAGATCCAAATGCCACTTCCAGAATATATTTCCACTAAAACCAAAAATATGTTTTCAACTTTAGGGCCATCATGAATTTCAAACGAGGCCAAACATGACCTTCACAGAACACAATCTTGTCCTTCCAGAAAGCATCTTCAAAGATAGTTGTGTGTCCTTGAAACCTTCACTAAACACTAATTATCTCCCCCCATATCCCAAGCAAAAAAGATAAATATATAATTATATATAGTGCTAATTATAGTTATGATTATCTTCCTCATAAAGATTAATAAAATTATAGTCAACTAAATCCTCACAAAATAAATAACATGGAATTATGTTCTTACATGCAGTAATTAGCTGCCCAATTACCATAGATACTTAATAACAGTGGCCCATGGGTTATATTTCAGACGACTTGACAGGTGCATTGTCATAAAAGCATTAATTGTTCGTTTGTAAGAACCAATCGATTCAGTTGAATGTGTCGCTTACAAGCCACAGAAATGATTGTCTTGGACTGTGGGAGGTGGCCAATAAGGAATTCACACGTATACTTCCAACAGAGTATTGTAGTGTGTGTGACTTTGCACTGATCAATTAACACAATGGTCTCCCCTCCTCGTTTCTTTAAAAAGAAATGGAAGTGCTTCTAGGGGGCAATGAAGGCAGGCATTGGTGGAGCAATGATATGCATTAAAACTCAGTGAGCCTGGGAAGACTCACTCAGACAGATTTCAATAATGAAGAGCTCTCGTGTTTCACCAGTCAAGGGGAAAAAACTCTCATGTTTCTTTAGCATTCTCCTCGTTTCGTTTTTCAATAAGATTTTTTTTCCTTCAAAATAAGACTTCTCAAGTTTCAATTACTGCCCTTTATTAGTACCTGTCCAAAAAACTCCATATTGAAGTTGGAAAGATCCAAGCAATTACTAACCCATGGGCTGCATACAGAAACATTTGTTTAGAATTCATCTTCTATGTTCAGCATATTTCCGTCTGCAGTAACCTGTAGCAAATTTCTTTCCACAAGATCCTAGGAGTTCATTTCATAATCATTGTTGGTTTCTGCTCATCCCATAATCTACCTTACAGCTTCCATCAGAAGCATCTTTCGTGATGCTGATCATCAAAATCACCAAATATTAGCATGCAAAATGTTGTCTCCCACAAACTAAATACCTTGAGTCCAGTTTCTCCATGACTTGCCACACAACAGAAACATCTACGAATACCTCAACATCTTTAAATAGATGTTAAGCAAGGCTGCTTCCTTTTCAAGGATCTGTTATCTTATGTTGTTTTGCAAGGCATGGATGCCAGACACAGAATAACTCATTACTCTAAGGTATCATATCACTTTTACCATCACAACCTAGCCCACCTAAAGTTCCTCTCCAAGTTTCATCCGCAATAGGAAGGAAAGTAAAAATTGATTGTGAGCCACTCACAAGAAATCTATATTACACATGCACACGCAAGTCCAGAATGCCAAGAAATGGAAATGGGATTAGAGATGAAGCCAGGTGGGCTCATCATCCTCATGACCTTTGCTCTTCTCTTTCAATAATTATAAGAAAAACCCTTCTTTTCAGGGTCAGAGATCAAGCGAGGGAGAGCTCATCACCCTCAGCTCCTCCTTCCCTCTTTCCACAGATACAAGAAAACCCCTTTCAATACTACACAAACCTAGATGCTTGGTATTTGTACATGACTATCATATTCATACCTACATCCAAAGGATAGGTACTGCTAGTAGGTACTAAATACTGCAGCAAAACTTGTAGGATACAAGTCTAATGCATCCTACAGATACACTATTTCATGAATTTCCTAGTTCTTAACAGTAAAGAAAAATTGTTACAAATGAATGTAAAGAATGATTATTTGATAATATTTCATTAATTTAGAAAATTTCAAAGAAAAACAGAATGGTTAGATAAAAATCATAAAATGAAATATGAGATTTCATATCATGGACAGAATAGCCGTATTCATGTCCTAGATCTTAGAATCCATATCTGTGCCTAAGCATCAGACACAGAAATACATTGCAATATATATCGCTTAAAATAACCAACACCCCCCCCCCCCCCCCCCCGCGCAGGGGTCTGTTTTTCTCCTCCTGTTGAAATTACCTATATTTGTCCTTACATGCGTTGATTAATAACATTAGGTGCACAGCCACACGTGCGGTCGTATGGCACAATAATATAGTGAGACAATCATTAGCAAACCACAACCAAATACAAAGCTATGGTACAAAGTAAAGAATGAAGTAACCATTCAAAAATAAACAAATAAAAAAGTAAAGAAGTAGTAGGTCAAATTAGGGACGACATAGTTTGGTAACTTCTCATTCACCACAACATATCCACCTACAGCAAAATGATATATTGAATCAGATTGAAAATAAGGTCAAAGGAACTGGAAACATTAGCATATCCATCTACCTATTAACTTCAAAAGAAACCAAGGCATACTAGTCAATATGGCAAGCCTAAGTAAACTTGATATCATGTATTTTGCTTGTGATGATGGTAAACTTAAAGGGGAAGATGAATTCTACATTATCAAAAGAAACAATCAACAAGGGAAGCAAAGGGATTTTCACAATGTAATGAGGGCTGAAAGGGGAAGAAAAACTTTGCCTGCCACACACCAAAAAAAAAAATGGTCGACAAATTATGAAGTGCTGTCATCTACCAATATGGAGTTCTAAATGATCAAAATGGCATAAGATAACAAAAGAATATTCAGGCATATCACGCAATTTCAGGTCACCTTGTATCATGGACCCACACACACCAAGTATAATGATAAAAGGCATTTGTACCAGAAATTATGTTATATCTTTTTCCCCCTTTCTTTCATAGGTCAATTCAAAGTTACCCTTGTAGTGACACCCTGCTTAGTGCTGACTAATACATCTCCAATTATTAATGGAATAGAGTACACCATTCTGGCATCTACTTAAGACATGTACAAAAAATCTAATAAACCTTTTAAATTTGTGTTAATATGATACCATATTCACTATCATCATTTTATCCATATCCCATCAATTTGAGATAAAGCTCATCTCTAATTACTGCCAGCCATCAATCTCTTACTAATTAAAAGAAACTACATTAAATTCTTTACGAACCTTGAACGACTTAGAAAATTGTATGGACTAGACATCATGGCTAACAATGGTCTGTTGGATATTAATTATAAAACATAACAAGGCTTGCAAAGTCACCACAAGCTAGAGATAAACTTTATGTGTCTTAGGCTAGAGACGCATTATACTTGATGTATCCTTGAGTAAACATTTTTCCATCCAACTGGAATAAATAGCCCATAGGCAATTTCCAACTCTAGCCAAAGTACGGTGCAACTGGTGTATACAAAGAAGTCTAAATCACTTGTCATGTAGTTAAATCGCATGTCAGTGATAGCATCCGTTGAACGCTTGTTACATTTTCCTAACCAAACCAGTGGGCAGTTCATGGGACTCTTTTTTGTGGATTCTATTTAGGCATTTATGCTTTCAACTCAAATCCAAAATAAATAATTAAGCAACACCAATCAAGTGGATGCCTTCGGAGATGGAAGGCAAAGCTTTGTTGAAGGAAAATGCAATTTTCCTTTTTCAAGGCTCATACTGGAACCCATATTTCTTATGTCCTCTTCTTACAACTGAACTGATGATGGAGAAAGAAAAAATATCAAGTCCAGCAACCTTTGTTCTGGGGTTGACGACTTCATCTGCACGCATGCATGTATGATTAACGGTTAGATAGGAAAGGCATTACAAAGTTTACAAATGATCTAAACTTGAATTTGATTTCGATGGCCATAACCAGTGAGGAAAAGTTTTTCTATCATGCACGTATGATTAATGGTTAAATACAAAAGGCATTTCATAGTTTACGGATGATCTAAACTTGAATTTGATTTCGATGGCCATAACCGGTAAGGAAAAGTTTTTCTATGTAGGTTAATGGACCCAGGAAAAGGGGCAGGCTGAAGACATGGATGGAAGTAGAAAGGATACGTCAGAAGAAGTGCAACCTATCCGAGGATTTGGCCCAAGATAGACTGAACGGAGAAATAGGAAATTCACATGGCTGACCCCAGTCTAGTTGGGACAAGACTCTGATGATGATGAACTGTTGAATCAATGTGATGAAAAATAAACAGTTCAACCAAATTGGTCTGTCATTCTAGATAGGAGGCCCTCGTGAGATGTTGGTGAATTGTGTACCGTGATCATCAAATCAAGGTGAAATATGAGTAATGAGGAAACAATTGTTTGCCCTTCTCTTCTTGTACAATTATAATGGTATAACCTTTCATTTTGTCAATTATTTAGGCTTAATCAAGGGCCCAGAATGTAGGATATGCTAAAATTGTAGTACAGCCAGTTCAACTTAATTATTTACCGTGAATAATAAATATAAAACTGCTTAAAGGCCTATGCTGAACTTAGCTAGATGACGGTCCCTTCTATTTGGACCTTCACTGAATGGGAAACAAACGAACCATCAAACATTTCATTTACGGTAAGGGGTCGTTTGTCTAATACCCTATTGAATTTTAAGGATTCCCTAAGCCAATGAGCTTCTATCAAAGGGGCAAAGATTGTAAAAATCAGAGGTAAAAGATGTACAAAAGGACCACCAAAATATAACCCTTTGATGGGAAATGATTTCCAACCCTTTACCCTAAAAAAATTAAATCCTAGATTTGTTTTGATGCTGCCCTACACTGTCACAAGTCTCAGTATTGTTTTGAATATATCACTATAAATATTTACCTGAAATGGTATTCTCCCAATAATATTGCGATTTTTTCAAAATATTAACAACATTGAAACTCTAGGGTGGGGGGGGATTCAGATAATATCAGAAGAAAATGGGGAAATAGGAAAAATCTACAAAATGTTTTGTTATAAGCATTCTATAAATTTGCATTCATTTATTATTTTTAATAATCATTTAAAAATCCATTTATTTTTCCACAACATTTGTGATCACAATTATAAAAAAAAAATTGACAATACCCCAAAATTTTCCTTAGAAAAATAACTTCCAAAAAAAAAAACCTATCTAACCCCAAAGATCCCATCCCTTATAATCCACTCCTCACCCTATCAATTCAACACAACTATACAAAATCCACTGGGAAAAACTTTTCAAAATCCAAAACCACACAGCTAAAATGGAAAAGAGATTTTCAAAGAAACAAATGAATGACATGTAGATGAGCTCAAGAACAACACAAACAAACAACACAAACAAATCCATGGAATGTTATGTTGATAAAAATCAGACCTTTGCGGGTATGGAAACCAGTGGGTTTGCAGTTCTTCCCCTTGTAATAGTCTCTAGGACCTCTTTTAGAAGAGAGAATGTCGGGTGACGAAGTTCTTTTTCTCCGCATTGCCCTTCCTAAAATCCCAGCGGCATTTCCGATTCTTCTGCAAATCAAATCAGATCAGATCAAATCAAAAGATACTAAACCACGTACAAAAGTCGTAACCCTATACCCTAAACCCTAACCAAAGCCACCTTACCTAAACCCTAAACCCCCAAACCCTAAATTTCGCAAGCTTAAACTCTTAAAACCCTAAGCCGCAGGAAAGTACGCGAGTCATACCTCAGAGAGAAAGAAGGGCGCTTTTGCTTCGGTCGTCTGATATATGTGGTTGAAACGTGGTACATTTTATCGGAAGAAGGTGAAAAATATAATAATAATAAACATACTATGATGTTTCAATCCAACGGTCATTATTATCGGGATTGGAAATAAACTTTATTTTACACATGATGGACCAACTTCACAGCACATGAATGGCTTGGATCCCTGATTGAGCTGAATTGCATTATTACTAATTTTTCTCTTGAATTGGCAGTGAATGTTGGGAGAATGAAAGTAGAGATAAGGTCCACCAATAAAGAAATGGGTTATAAAATATGACATGAATAATTTTCTTAATTTATTACATAAAAGATAAATTACTTTATGGTCATTTTTATATGTTCACTTTTGTTTCTTTATTTTTAATTGCTTTTTAAATATAAAAAAATATTGTGGTTATTACTAATTGAACTTTATGGAAAAAATGAACCCTAAGGGACTTTTTAGGTAAATTCTTGACAAAATATCAAAAACCATTATGTGATGACAATCACCCTAGCATTTTCAAATGCGGCATTCATTTGTTAGAATTATAAATTTCAATCACTTGAAAAATCGCAAAATGATCTTTCGGAATTTCAGAATTATAGCCTCCTTGTCATTTCCAGATTTTCCAATGGAGTTCCAGATTTGGGAATTCCATGTAGGGGGCATCCTCTTCATCTTCTTTAGTGGCATTTCAAGAATTTCTATTTAAGAATTTTATAAATTTTCCAAAAGCTAACCTGATATAATTCCTAAATCCTCCTCTCCACTTGAACAACTAGAAATGTCGAAGCTGAAATTCTGAGAATCTCAATTGTTGTTTTTTACTTTTTAGGTGGATGGAATTTAGAATGCTAGCAAAAAAAAACAAAAAACAAAAAAAAAGAAGTTTCAAGGGATAGCCATTACATCATCATTCTTGAGTTCCTAACATCACAAGCTCTAATAATAAATTCTGCTAAAGAATCAAACCCTTGAAGAATTTACTAATTATTTCAGAAGTTCTTCGAACATGAATTCTACTAGAGAAACAATTAGGACCTATATGTTTGCATTAAAACACATAGGAATTCAATAAATAATAGTTATTTAAGTGGTTAAAGATGAAGACCGAATTATTTGCAAGCAATTCAATACATAGCCATTAGGACCTATTTATTTGCAAGCATTGATTATTAGTGTTATAGAACCTAATTTGCACTACTATATGGTTGTCTCTAAATTGTTACATATGATTCCAACACATATTAGAGATATCGCTATTAAAGTAGAGTGTGATTTCTTAAGATTTTAAAAGAGCTAGGTGCATCACCTTGGTGTGATCGATTTGAATTGGGAAAATTGGGATTGATAATTAAGAATTTTTATATTATCCACCTTGATGCTCTAACGCCTCATTCTGTTAAATTAAGTAGAGAAAGATTAAAAGGGTCGTGAGGTTCGTGCTTGTTTTAAAGATGTTGAGTTAGCGACTCTCTTTCATGATAGGTGATTCTTTTTTGTTTGCTCATAACCTGAGATGTTGGATAAATTATTGATTATTGTTTTTCATGTGTATGCCCCATTGGGATTCTCTATTTTCATTATCAATTGTGAGAATTTGAATGGATGAAGTTTCCTTCTGTTGTAAGTTATGTTTGCTAAATTATTGATTATTGTTTTTCATGTATATGCCCCATCTTCTCTATTTTCATTATCAATTGTGAGGATTTGAATGGATGACGTTTCCTTCTCTTGTAAATTATGTTTGGTTAGAAAATAAAAGACTTACTTATTTTTTTGTTTTTTAAAAAAAGGAAACCAGATGCTATTTATTCATTTTTCAAGTTCCTTTGGTTCTATTTTCAATAAATGATAGGTTATGTGATGCTCATTTTTTGAGACTCACTTTTAATATTCAGTTTTAGCCACTTCAAAAATATTTAATGTATTGAATTCTTATGTATTTTAATGCAAACAGACAAGTCATTGATTTTTCCTTTGAAAATATCGATTATTGTGGGACAATGGCTTCTTACATAGTTACACTTTCATGCTTTGCTAAATATGGCTATCATCATAGCAGGATTCCCATTAGTAAAAAGATATGTGTATTGTTTAAGTTGGAAAGTGTTGACTGTTACAAATATATAGATATCAAATCATATCATATTCTGTTTTTGAAAATCAATTGCTCCGACCGTTGTGGCTAGTTTTAAGGAGAAATTAAATGAAGTTTTTAATGTAAGCACTATATTTAAAAGAATTGTTGACAAGATTTTAAAATATTGGAGTTTTTTTCACATGATGTAATGCCTGCCCCCTTGGCATTTCCAAATGTTGTATTTATTTAGTAGAATTTCAAATGCTATCCACGTGTCGAGTCATTTTTTAACCCTTAGAATTATCAATTCCACCAGCTTTAAACATTCTTCAGATGCTCTTACAAGATGAGGATTTGGGAATTCCATTTAGAGGGTTTATTGCATTAAAATATATAAGAAATGAATACATAGAGTTCATACTATTACCAGTAAGAAATAAAGATCAAATGTGTGATTTCAAAAGTGAGTATTAAATAACCTTTCCTTTTAGAGAAATGAAATATGGAAAACAAACTATCAGTTGTGAACCTAGTAGCTCATTTTCATTTTTTTATTTTACTTTCTCAAAAAGAATGGATTAATGTTCATTTTTCAAATTCACATTTGATCAGCATGTTTAACCATTTATGGTATGAATTATATATATTCAACTGCTACATATTATAATGCAAACATATAGGCTCCGAACATGAATTCATTGAATTCACAAAATCTTACGAGGGGAATTTCTGACTTAGGGAATTCACAAACATGACTTGACGGCCTGTTTCTTGACATTTACAAACTCTTCGTGCATGAGAAAAAATAAAGAAAAAGAAACATGCCTTTATGGAATTTCTAAAGAGATTTTGTGATGATATAAATTCATAGACATGATTTGATGGCTTATCCCCTTAGTATCTCAAAATGCTACGTTTCTTTGCAAAAATTCCAAATTCCAACAACTTGAAAAAAGTTCTCAAACAAGGTTTGAAATTCTCAGTATTCCAAACTCCTTGTCATTTGCAAACCTTCCATAGGAGCATTAGGGGTTGCTTGCCAAAATCGCATGTGATGGGAAAATGATTCACACGACGAAGAATCATATGCAATCAAATTTCTTGTTTCCATTTTCCATTGTTTGTCATCTTCACAGGCGAATCTCAATAGACCCAACAATTCACAATTTTCCTCAATCTTCTTAAAATTTACAATTAATCAACACATTTGAGTCCCCCAGTTGTTTTTAATTTTTCAAAGAAGATAAGTAGTTTGGATTGTGATTCCAACGCCCACAAAAGTCAAGATAACTAGATCTATGAATTTGAACTTGTTCGCAATTTTCTCAAAATAGATGATGAATTAATAGCTCAAATTTGATCCTCATATGCTTTTAGCTTTTTAAAGAGGGTGAACGGTTTGGATCATGAAAAAGGAGCCCGCAAGAGCAAAATAAATTGGGAAAAATGAATTGCCTTAAAACCCCATGCAAAAGGGCCATTTTCCATCAAGTGGTTCACTTTGTTTTCTCAAAAATCTCAAAAGCTATGATAAATCAATACATGGATTATGTTTCCATTTTGGATTTTTGGCCTTCCAAATATAATCAACGGCTCGGATTGTGAAAATGGACCCCACAAAAGTTCAAAATCTTAGATTTTAAGGTCTACACTCATTTGCGAATATCTCAAAATCCATGATGAATCAATGGATGGAATTTAACCATATGGCCTTTTAAACCTTTTAAAAAGTATTATTGGTTCGTATATTGAATTCGAGGCCCAGACAATTTGAAAAAAATGGACCGGCAGCGAGGATGTCCATAACATGTATAAAACATTGATTCAATTTAATAGTCATTCTTTTATGATGTCTTGAAATCATGAAGGGTTAAATTTCACCCACAGTCATTTTTGGCCTTCTAAAGAGGGTGAACGGTTCATATTGTAAAAATGGTCTCCACAAAAGTCTGAAACGATAGATTTTACGGTTTAAACTTTTTTCAACTATCTCAAAATTTATAATGAATCAACAGTTGAAAATTCACCTTATAAATGTGTTTGACCTTTTAAGGATCATGAACGGTTTAGATCTTGAATATGGGGTCCAAATTTGTTAAAAAATAAAAAATAAAAACAAAACTGAGATGTAACACTTCCTTTTCTCCTCCCACTGTCACACCATTTGTGGTTCTACAAGAAGTGAACAATATGCCCACCAAATGCACATCATTTTCACACATTTCCCGACATCATTTACACATGTGATACATAAACGAGCGCATCCAAACATGATCCGTGCATAACCATTACACACATCTTCATTTTTACAGCAAACAAACAACCCCTTTTTAGGAAATTTAGTAAGAGAATTACTTCAATAAAATTTACAAATTTTGCATACATGAATTTCCTTAATCATGCTTAAAGAAACATGCCCTAAAAGCTATCAACCAACTACACAATATACAAGTTTTACATAATTGTACGGGTTGAATCACATGCAGAAGGTGCACATGATGATTTCCATGTACATGCCATGTATATAATAGTCAATAAAACCAAATCAATACTCAAATTAGACAAAAAAAATACCCAATAAAACTACCAAACAAGAGCAGGTTGGAGAGGGTCATCTGTCTAACCCAATCTGTTGCCATCTCTGTCAGTACGGTACTAAACAACGATCTTCTTTTCAGCCATCCGATAAAAAAATTCCAATTCTTCCCTTCAGGTTTTCCATCATGGCCCACCAAATCCAACGGTTGAGATTGAGCTAAAAAAAGCCTACAGACCCCACCATATTGTCAAAATCGATAGACAAGACCAACTTACCGATAACGTGCATACACTCCTTGACGAAGGGCGTCTGTCTCTATGTGGAAAACAAGCCCTGTGAGGAAGAGCAGCCGTTCCATACCCAGCTGTTGAAACTCTCTTTCACTGCCCAAACCCCAAAAGCCCAAATCTTTCCATCTCTTCTTTCTTGGGTAGCTTCAATTTCTACCCACACCCATTTGCATGCATCTGAATTCAAGGTATTGTCACCCCCAATTTGATGTCGGATCTTATTCTGCTTGAATTTAATCATCTGGGTCTTTTTTATTTGTTATCATTTGTACTTGAATCATGTTATTTTATCACCAGCTCATCGTTTTCACATCTGGGTCTGCTTTATTTCATGTTTTGGGAGATGGGTTTCTCGCGGAATTGTTCATTTTGGGGGGCTTGATTATGTATTGGGTTTATATGTTTGATTACAATGTTAATAAATTTTGTAAGCTGATGGTTGTTGCGTTTAAAACAGTTTTGTTTTCATTTTTGTTGGAATGATTTGGGGATTTATTTGTTTGGTTCCATGATTTTGCTTCATCGAGTGAATCTTTGTTGGGATAGATAGGTGAACCCAGATGTGAATGTGGGAGGCATTAATTAAGGGCCACCATATCAGAAATTCGCAACCGCATTTGGGTTGTTTGAATCTAGGTTACTTAGGGTGTATTTGGATTTATCTAAAGTGGTCTCTCAGGCTCTAAAAGTCCAGACACTTATTAGGATGGATAACTATCTAATCATTCAAGTGACTTGATGATAGAGGAATTATTTATTTATTGGGTTGGAGGGGGAAAGGGGGGAATTGAGGGAGGATATATCTTCATGGATTAGGGTGCCCTTGAAATCTGGCCGGGTTAGATCAGGTCCCAAGGACGAACTATGAAAAAATATAAAAACTCAGTGTTTCAATCCACCTGTGAATAATAAATCACATTTGTCAGCAGTGCTGAGGGCCAATTCACATGGGTAGTGAGTGACGGGGTTAGAGGTGCACCAGAAGGTAGTCCGCATATAGGTTATACAAGGGTACATCTCATTCGAAAACTTTTGTTGTTTGTGTATGTACAATGTATGGACTGGATGGATGTATTTATGTGTGTATTCTTGTGGACTGGCTTCATATAATCACATGCAGGGGAGGGGAAGGTATATGCTTGAATTGGGGATTCTCCAAATCACAGGTCTAGGTCCCCAAAGATTAATGATGAAAACGTTTTAAAGAATGGGATATTTCAATCCAAAGTAATTGTTGGATGAGTGAAATTTGGGATGGAGTGAGTGCTAATTTGCTAGGAGGGGGAGGGGGAGTAGTGTGACTGGATTGGATTGATCATAGGTGGATACAACAAGTTTGTCTATTTATAACTTGTGTTTTGAGTATCCCACATATGAAAATCTCCATATATATATGGAAAGGTTTATTATGGGCTAGATGTGTGAAAGACATGGCCCTACCAAATCATCTTAGCCCTTGAGTTAAGGACCTCAAAGTTTGACAACTTTAAGCCTTTAGGTGAAAAATCAAAATTTCATCAAGACCTGCTTGGGTCTGTTTCTTCCTGCTTTGGAAAAAAATAAATAATAATAAAATAAAATAAAATAAAAATATTTTGGTTTTTCTGTTTCACATTTCTACCCTTTCAGTTCGTGCGTGCACAAATTGGCACCATTTTCAATTTTGATACGTGTTCACTCACTGTTGATTAAAATCCAAAATATTGATACCTTTAAGACCATTACTCTTTGAAAGCTAGAGATCAAAGGGTTAAGATGATGTGATGGCTAATTTTTTTGTTTTGCACAGCCCTAGGTCTCAATGAGATCTTTCACTTTTCCCAACCATGGCTGTCATGCATCATCTCGGGCCCCACAATCAGGTTCCTACCGGGTGCAAATGCTGCTCAGCAGGTCATTTTCAAAATGACCTTATGCTCACTCTTTTGATTAGACTTTATTCCCACTAATTCCATTTACTAGAAGAGAATAAACGGTTGTCTTCAAACCAAGTGGCCAAATGGTGTGCAGACTTCAGACTAACACCGTTGGAAAGTGATGAATATTGAATACAGTTACAACTGAGGTTGAGTGGAAAAGTAGAACTCACAAAGTGAATTCCAAATTGAATGGGTAAGACTTCAATGGTGATGATAATGATTTATCAATTTTTGTTGAGGCTCTCATATCATTCAGGGAAAGCATCGGTATAACTATACATTTTTTTTTTGAGTTACATCAGCGATTCAAACTTAGACACCCATGACCCTAACCAGCTTAGCCACAACTGAGTGACATTATAACAATACATTTGAGTAGATGTGAGAAGGATTGGCTTTGTGCATTTGGTATTCAATTGACAATAATGATTCCTATCCATGTGAATTGGATATCTGTCTGTTTCATAGTACACACTGAGTAATGGGAAGGATTTGGATTATACCAAAGCAACAAACAGATTCATGAAGTAAGATTCTAATGAGGCCCAGAAATGTCCTACTGAGATTCAGAAAAATGTCTATTGTAAATGATTCAATGAGTGTGCCAATAATTTGCAAATGATGGGAGAGATTTAGAAAGATATGAACATGGGTTTTCCCTTTCATCTCCTTGCATTTACTTAAGACAAACTACACAGATTGTCTTGTTTTGACTTTTGGATAGTGTTTTGGGAGGATGATAGGAGCCATGGCAGGGATCTTGGTTGATCTGTCCACCATTCAGTTGTCATGCACTAGAAGCGGAGGTTGAAAGGATAATAAGAGGCCTGATATATGTGTACATGGATGAAAGGATTGCAATTTGTAGGAGTCATTTATGGTGTGATCAGCAATAATATAGTCCTCTTAAACTAGTGCTAGAGTACTATAAAATACTTTTATCATCAGTGGAATATTTTGTTTCTTAAAAAAATTGTAGGTATATTTACTATTTTGTGACCCAATAGTACATAAATAGAAGTCTCAAGGACCCTATTGTACATTAATAGAAGTCTCAACGGACCCACTCTGTTGTTCATCATTCCATCTGGCAGGGTTTCACAAATGACAAACATTGCTTGTGCTATGCAAGAAGCTATGATTGAGGATACTGCTTGATGTACCAGGTCCAACAGGATAAAGCCCTCAGTGAGTGTTTGATCTTCAGGTTAGTAAGAAGTGTGGGATATACTTGGGGAGCTGACCATTGTATATAAGGGTGGATGAACCCTCTTAGTAAGAAGTGTGAAGCAGCAGCTCAGGCAGTACAGTTGCCAATGGTGTGGAATATACTTGGGAGCTTAGCTGGGAGACCATTGTATATGAGGGTGTATGAACCCTCTTGGTAAGCAGTAGTAAGCAGCATCTTTGGCAGAACCAGTGGCCACCCTTATTCACCTTGCTCAAAGTTCCGTGATATATGTATGTCTAAAGAATCCATTGCTTGATTTTTTTCCCTTGACCATAAAAGGAATAAAGCACAGCAGCTATTACAGAGACATCCACAGCCAATAGGTTGGCAAATCTTCTTTGTTAAGATTGTCTTTACAACAGGGAAATGGTATTCTTTCATATGTAACACCTGGAAAATCCTGTGCTCAATATCTACCTTGCCATTGCAAACCGGCAATAAACAGCGACTTCATAATAGTGAATGAAGTGCTCTTTTATCATTATGGCTTTGCAAACCTATGATGCCCAGATACGGCATGAATACGGCAAAGAGACACCATAGACACGGCAGGGACACGGATTTTACACATAAAAAGTGAAGTATCGGATACGATACGATACGTTTCCTATTTTGAAGTATCCTTGCATCATAGTTGCAAACTGCTGAGAAACAGTGAAAAATGCATCTTACCAACAAATTTTTGAAGAGATGAGCAATTCTCTTATATTTGGTTGTTTTTTGCTTGCGTTGTGGTGGACTTTTGAAACATGCCACTTTCCTGATCCCTAATAGCCAAAGTCAGTTCCAAAATAGCAACTAATAATTCATATTTTTTTATTCTTCTGCAAAGCTCATAGAAGGTCCTAACCATCCTAGTTTAGTGTATGCAAACTTGTAAGCCTTATCTCTGCTACATGACTGTTTTGGCTTTGGGACGTGCTGCAAGGTGCTTATTTCATTATATTAAGCAGATGATGTTTTTCCCCTGTTGGTTGGTTATGCTTCTTTTCAACATCATCTGGTATTTGTTGAACCCATAATTAAACAAGTTTTATATGTATTGGAGGTTGCCTATATTGAATGTTTATTTCTTTTCTTTAGGAATGCTTAGTTGTCTTATTTTAGATCGAGTTTCTGCAAGTTTTTGATAGGCAGCTCAATAGCTGATAAATATTTTGTTGAGCATGATGTGTCATCCTATCTATGACATGCCTGGATATTGTGAACCTCTTTCATCTATTTTAGAACACAGCGACATTCACTTGCTGCCATTGTTACTATGCGGTTAAGAGTGTGTTCGTTTTATTTACACTATGTCATCCTCACGAGCCTGGGAATTTCAGGTACTGACTATTCCTGTAAGTGGTGATGGCTTGCTTGAGAGCATCATTAACTAGTTAGCATAGCTCCCTTCAGCATTACATCGACATTTTATATCATGGCTCGGAAGGGAAGCCACCAGAAGAATTGCTTAAATCGCAATGCTACAGGCCGCAAATTTACTGTTTCAGAATCTACTGATGTTTCTATTGAACCAGTGGATAATGCAAAAGTGGATGGGGAAGATGCTATTTACAGAGAGGAGCCTACAAATGTTAACTGCCAATGTGGGACTAGCAGTTCATCAGGAGAGCGAAAGAATAAGAATAAAAATTCAGGAGATGGTAAGAAAAACAACAAAAAAATTGTCAACTCTAACAAAGAGAAGTCAGGGATTGATAAAGTGCAATCGGTGCCTATATCCAGTAATTCAAGCGATTTTGTCGAAAAGGATTTAACCTCTGATACTTCCAAGTTAGGGGGAGATGACAGAGTGCCACATAGCAGTTGTCATGGATCAGAAATTTCAGAAAATTGCCCAGACCATTTGCAGAAGTGTTCAGCTGATGATGGTACAGCAGAAGGTGAATATTTTTCTGTCAAGGCAGTGGGCAGGAGCTTAGAAGCTTCAGCATTGTTTATACTGGAAGCAGCCAATGCATGGCTTGAAAGGCAGAAACCTTTATTAGATACTTTAACCACAATATTATCTGATGCCCGTGATTATATCCGCTTTAAAACTGAACTTGCATCTCCTATTATTTGGAGGGGGCTTGTGCATTTTGGGAAGTTAATGCTGCTTCTATCCATGGTATGGCTGGATTGCAGTCTCCGGGGCCTTGATTCCTTGCTACGCCTGGGAACGGCTTCCTTTTTCACTGTTATTTGGTGCAGCATTCTTTCAGTTATTGCAATGATAGGAACTGCAAAGTTTCTTATAATGTTGGTACGTTCTTCCTCGTCTATATCTCTGCCTTTGATTTTGTTTTGCTCTTTTGTTTAAATAATTGTTTTTGGAGATTAACATTGTACTAGTAAATAATTATTATGCTAGTTATGTAATTCTATGTGTGCAGAATTATCTAGACTGTTGATTTGTAGGTCCCTAAAACCAGATGGAGGATACCCTAGCAATCTACTAGATTGGAATTGTCCTAATCCTCGGACCAGTTGCCTCCAAATACAATGTTGGGGAAAAGAATGTGGCAACAACCTAGATTAGTATTATTTGGGAGTTTAATCACTCCTGTATCATCTGTAGTGCCCATTAGATCATTGATCTGGATCTCCAAACCATGGGCCTCATATGTACATTGCCTGAACCTGTTAGTTTATCTATGTGATGCACGAACTGGACCTAGGTTTGGGTCCAGTGGACTCCAAGCCCTGGTCTGGATCCAGATCCAGATCGAGCCTGGATCCAGGTCCAGGCCTATGTCCAACAACAGATCCTAATCTGATCGGATACAAAATCCAGCTTAGCAAGTACTGCCTAAAGTCCAGATGTGGCTTTTGAGTTGCTTTCCTTAGCGCATCATGCATATATCCATGCCTTAAAAGACTCTTGCTTGACACCAGATATGTTGGCAAGGGGATCTCTAAATAAAAGCCTCTGAACTTCTATATCACGTACCTATATACCAACAATAATGAGAAGCTACCCTTTGTTAGGGATGAATCTTGCTGAGTTCCTGAGAACAAAAGTAGAGTGAAACCTCTGGAAGAACCACCATTCCCAGTAGAGAACTCTCTAGAAAAAGAAAATCTTACTCCAATCTCCCTTTTCAATAGTCATTATATTTTGTTTTAGAAGTACAAGAACAAACCGAAATCAATCTATACTTTTTAAAAAAGAATGCTAAATCCTAGTCATCTAAACAGAATAATTAAAAATGACAAAATATCCTTAAATACATGTCTCCTACACCCCCAACATAGTTGAGATAAGGCTATGATGACGACGACGACGACGACATAAGTTTCCTACACCCTACCAGAAAGTTGGCCATTACTTTCTCAATATGAGTGAGAATCAAACAAACTTAGGGTTCGAGGGAAAGCTAATTATGCTATCCAACGGATCCTATTTCAGGTCATCCTAACATCATATGACACAAAATCTGGTCATTATTAAAAAGACAAAAAAATAAATTAATTAAGTTGCACCACCAATCATGGTTGTAGCGGCCGCATTATCGGCCGTAGCGGTTGAGGCCGCTACACTATTTTGAAAATAACAGCGTTGCGGTCTAAAACCTAGTAGAGCCAAGCAATTTTAATTTAAAACATTATTTTTTCTTATTTCTTCTTCTCAATAGCCTTTTCTAAAGTTATCTTTACCCTTAAATGGTTCCAAGTCACTAAAACAAAAAACCCTACATAACAAGATTCGACTTTTTTTGCCACTTATAAAATTCACACTACTACACCGCTAGTGTCGCCAAAACGCAATGCATTGCATGCTATGTAGCGTTTGATCATTGGCCGCTACACCTGCCCGACCGCTATTTTGATCCTTGCCACCGATGGGCTCAGGTCCATCTGTAGTTCTGTACAGGTTGCATCAAGATTATAGACCAAGTGATAGATTTCCAGCAATGTTTTCTTTTCTGGTAGATAAAAGGATAATAGTTAACAACTCGTTGGAGAGGAGCAAGAATGTGGATTTATGGGCTCCACTGTGAGCCAGAGTCCAAAATGCAGAACATCATGGAATTGATTGTGGCACTAAATGAAAAGTACATTTCTCTGGCTCAGGGCGACCATAGAATTTTGGGTCAACTCCAAATGGCATTTTTTCTCAGCATCGTTTTGTGGCTTTCTATTTGGATGATCAAGGGCAGTGTGTTCCTCTTTCTCACATTTGGAAGAATCCATCATCTCTGAGAAATGAGAAGCTATTCGATGGGAACCAATTTTTGATAAGATTCCTACTATTAATCTTCTGTGTAGAAAGAGGACTATAGTAACACTATAAAAAAAAAAAGAGGACTATAGTAAACAGCTGACTTTTGTGCCTTCAGAGTGAGGAGAATGTGGATCATTTATTTCTTCATTCCCCTATCGCACAAGAGGTTTGGGCTTCTTCTCTAAGCTCTCTGGTGTACTATGGTTAATGACTAAATCTTTAGTGTAGTTAAGTTCTTGTTGAAGGTAGTACTAAAGGTGGAACATCTATTGGAGTTAAGGCAGTACTAAAGATGGAAAATCTATCAGTTTTGGTTTTGTTTGGTTTCTTTGGGAAGAGTGCAACAGCAGAATGTTAATGGAATCCCAGTGGACATATCGAGTGTGTCAAAGCAACCAAGTTTCAGGTGATATCTTGGGCCGTCTGCAGCAGCATGCAGATCCCGACAAGTGTTGGATTTTTTTGTTAGTGTTTTTCAGACAAGAAAATTTGGGTTCATGTAGGTTGTGCTCCTCATCCTACAGGCTATATCAACTCCTTTTGATGGACTTTCAGGGGAAATTGTAATCTTGGAAATGTGGAAATGTGAGTATTATAATAAATTATGATGGGAATTCTAAAAAGGTTATTTAGGTTCAGTAGGAATATGTGGTTCAATTAATGTGGAGGTACAGTCAATGCTAATGGGATGTAGAGCATTCGTGACCCTTTCAGCTATACATGCCCTTGCGGAGAGTAATTCAACTTCAGTAAATCCATTTAGCCAGGGCAAAGGAGTTGGAGCTTATCCATATAATGGTTGCTAATTTTGTTTCTTCAGTGTCTGGCCGAAATCTCCCATTCTTTTTCAAGGATTATCTTAACCCACATTATAATGATACCTCTATACTTCATTTTGAAAAAGAAATATACATACATACATGCATAGACATAGAAGACTACCAAAATACTCCACTCCAGAGGTCTCTCATCAAGATGAAGAGCATAAAGAGACTAGGAACTGTCCTATAACAATATAGGAACACACCAAAAAAAAATTCTCCAGAGCATGATCTGAAAACCTCCATCAATTTCAAACTAGATGCGAGAGTCAAAGGACTTTTTAACACTGAGAAAATCCCTTTATATTCCAGATACACGGATAAGCGGAATAGGAATTCTTCATCTACCCTTCAAGATTGTATTTGGTAGTAACAATCGTTTCACAGCCATTGGCTCTCCAATCCAACTCACCATAGCCATTTGCCCAGAATGCTAAGTCCTACCTTCTTAAAATTTTCAGCGCCTAACCTTGGCACTGCAAAAGTTAGCCTGCATTAAATTAGAGAAGCCAATAAACACATGCCACAATTATGTTGTTAATTCTTAGGCTCTTATATGTTCGGCAAATGAACCAACTTGTTTTGATCTTCTACATATGCAAGGTTCAATTGCATCTTTGTTGAACATCCTGGAGGACTCATTAGAAATTCATTATATAGTATTTTATTGGATTTAGAGTTGCAATTTTCTGTTTGCTCATTCTGATAAATTTTTGAATGATCCAGGTAACAGCTGCCTTAGTGACAATTCTCGTTGGTTTCACACTTGCAATTTTTGTAATTGCCATCTTTGCAATTGTATTTTTGTGGATGTATGGCAGCTTCTGGACTACAGGGTTTGTCATCTTTGTTGGAGGTTCATACCAATTTTTTATTTCTTTAAGCATAATTTTTTCTTTGTTGCATTAGAGTGCATTAGCATGTACATGAAATCATAATTGGTTTTTATATGATAGAAAGGATGGTTATACAGGCTGCTGTCTTTGGGCCTTTAGCACTGTGAAATCCTGCAATGTTTCCTCCCCAAATCAATATTCATTTTAATAATGGTTTCAGTTGGAAACATATGAAAAACAGTACCCCATTTCATGTGATCTCCACTGCCAGGCCTTATATTGGATTGAATAACCACCATTTCTTCTAAAATAATCCAAGTGCATGCCCTGGAAAAAAAAAAGAAATTTTTTTTTTTCAAAGTGCATGCCATTTAGGGTATATCCACACACACCCTAAGTCTGGTGAAAATTGCTGATTTTAATACTGATTCAATATTGCAGGAGTGGCATTTGCTTTGAGCCAGGATCGTCTTGCACTCTTAATTGCTACATTATATTCTACATATTGTGCGAAAAACTATGTTGGTTGGCTTGGTGTGGTTTTGGGAATAAATCTATCGTTCATTTCAAGTGATGTTCTGATACACTTTCTGAAAAATAACTTGAATGAGCATAGAGCCAACACTTTCCCAGAACAATCGGCTGATTCTCGGGGCAGACCTCGCCACTTTTATTATGAGTCCACGCATGCTTCAGTGTCAGATGATGCCTTTCAGACTCCTGAGAGACCAGTAGACCATAACCCAGGCGAGCCTTCAACTAGTGGAGCTGAGACAGAGCTAACATCTGAAGATGAAGTTATTCGGTTATTGAACTGTAGCGATCACTATTCAGCACTGGGATTCTTGCGTTATGAGAATATAGATGTTTCTTCACTCAAAAAGGAGTATAGAAAAAAGGTACTCATCATCTTTATTGTATCTCCCTAATGAGTAAGCTGTTTTAGTATGTGGAATCATACGCTCTTCATCCAAGAATATGCGTACTGTCCTAGGGCCTTTAGCATATACAAACCTGATCAATGGTTCAATGCCAATACCAATGATTTGATAGCCCCAGCATTGATGATCATGTTTCAAGGTTTTCCCAATGGGATCATCCTACTTTTCCATTTGGAAGTCTAAATCTAGATGGTTTAGACAAAGTCACAAAATACAGCGGCAGTCCACATTGAATAAAGAAATGGGAAAATATTGGATGGCCAGGGTCTTCCAGTGTGGCATTGTCTATCCAGGATAGCATTGTTCCACCAGGTCAATGCAAGGGATTCACCTAACTACTAGCTTTTTACATCGTACACTTGTTAGCTTTTTACATTGTACACTTGTTAGCTCAAGGCCCATTTCTGCTATGCAGACCCATCAGGTCAATGCAAGGGATTCACCTAACTACTAGCCTTTTACATCGTACACTTGTTAGCTCAAGGCCCATATCTGCTTTGCGGATCCATGGGTCAAGGATCATGTAATGTCTCTTTAGATGGCATTTTTCCTTCTACTCTCAACTCTCTTGAATTTATCAATCATTATATGATGGATGTAGGTTTGTTGACAACAACTGTTGTCGATTTTATTTATTTTTCTTTTTGTTTTCTTTTTCCAGGCAATGCTAGTCCATCCTGATAAAAATATGGGAAATGAGAAGGCTGCCGAAGCCTTTAAAAAGCTTCAAAATGCATACGAGGTAATGCATTGTTTTCTTCTAATTATTACTATTTGGTTCTTTTGCAGACGTCTTGAATTTTTGGGTTTAAGTTGAGATTCTAGATATCTTCATTTAACGAGGATCTTCATGTCTAGGTTTTGCTAGACTCCTTGAAGCGAAAAGCATATGATGATGAATTGAGAAGGGAGGAGCTATTGAATTGTTTTCGCAGGTTCCAAGGTGCTTACCAAAAGGTGTGTTTTGTCCCACTTATCATTATCTTGGGATTCTTATTTACTCACTTTTGAGTACATCTTAAGTAAAGATTTACCACTTTTCCCTCACCTACATAACTTGGATATGGACTCGAGGAGTCTGAACACTGAAGCACTTTAGTGGAAAACTTATATATGTTGCAATGTGTGTGTGAGAGAGAGAGTGGGAGGGGGCGAGGGAGGAGACCATTAGCCAAGGACACACACAACAAAAAAAAAAAAACCAGGTGTGTACCCAAGAGTCCACCCTTTGTCCAGAGTATCTAGTGTTCCTATTAGTGTTTTAAGGTTCCTTTAGTACTGTGTACTCATTGGAACATCTGATAGTCTAGACTCTAGAGTCCAAAAATACCCAAAAAGGTTTTTTGTTTAGTGATTAGTGTTTAGGGTCTCCTTCCTGCTTGTCAGTCCTTCATCCTCCTCTTATATCACCATCCCATTCCTCTGTTCTATTTCCGCGACCCAATCCTCTCTCAGAAACCTTCATCCATACAAGATACCAAGTGAGAAGAAAGAGAAACAGGTTCTCCTAGAACACTATGTCTTAATGATGGCAGTAGATTGCCAAAAAAAAGGGGATATAAGTTTGGAGATACCGCTGCTCCAAGCCAAACTCAGCCAGCTCTGGAACTACATTGAAGTAATCGACCAGCAAGTCCTAATCCTGGAAGATCAAAGGCAGCATAAATCCCCCATCAAAGATGCAGAGGCAAAAGAAAATCTCTTTATAGGGGTCATCTCTCATGCTCAGATGTGGATAAGCTATGTTGACCTTAATATCGATGGAAGAAAGCGGAGGGATGTTCATGCAAACTTTGATAGTGGTGCAGATTTCAACTGCATTTTCCCCAACTACGTGATGCAGAGCAGGCTACCACTCCACCAATGGTCCCACCTAGCATATTTTAGTAGCTTCCTAATTTTATTGTAATTAGGATTAATATTCTAATTTATTTGGTTTCCTAGTTTGATTAGGATAGTTGCTATTATTAGATTAGGTTTTCTTAGGCCCTAAGTTACTTTGCCTATTTATATTACATTGTAGAGATATTAATCTCAGATTTGGAGTTAAATAAAATTGGGATTTTCCCTTGGAGATGTTTTCCTTGTGTTAGAAATCTCTGCGGAAATAATTTGAGGTGTCTTTACACGTGCTTCGGCATCTACGGAAGCCCTAACCCTAGGGCATGCATCACTATGTCCCTACAAAGCTTTGGGGAAAATGTTCCCATAAGGTGACTATTGTCAACGGCCAGATCCTCTCCATAAAGTGGATGGTTTGGAATGTAGAAGTAGCCACGGAAGGGATTGTGCAAAGGCTGACTTCCTCATCATAGAAGGAATCCAAGAGGGCATCCCTTGGAAACCCGTTCCTCACAATGATCCAACCTATCACGGCGGATAGGGACGGAATCACTGGAAGGATAAACGGAGTTCACAAATTCTGTTTTACCCAACCACCGAAAATCAGACGGGACTATATCTCCATGCTAAGCAGCACCAACAACCACTAAGGTAGCCAGATAAGCCTCTACCCCAGCAGTGATGATACGACCAACCTATCATGGTTGATAGGGATGGAGTCACATGAAGGATAAACGGAGTTGATCACAAGTTTCGTTTTGCCCAACCACCGAAAATCCGACGGGACTGTATCTCCATGCTAAGCAGCACCAACAGCCAGGAAGGTAGCCAGATAAACCTCTACCCCAGCAGTGATGATTCGACCAAAGAAGATCGAGAGTGGTACAAAAATGCCCTGGAACACACATTGAGAGAAGTAAGCTTTCCCAAAGGCATTTGGCCTCCCTACGCCCACACAACTGCACTAATATTGCTAGGTGACCAATGGCAGGACCGCTCCTACATGTTCCAAATGGATCCATCTCGAGCTCAGAGGATTCTGGTGGCTACAGGCTCGGCACAAATTGATCATGATTGCTGAAATTTGATTAATCCTACTTTATCCTCAAAAGGTTTCCTACTTTATCCTAAAAAATGTTCTAAGTTTCGACGAATGGGCTACTCCCACAATGAAGACCCCAACGACGGTTTGGAGGATTATCTGTAATGACCTCGAGTATAGGGAGGCATTCAACGCAGCATTCAAAGAAGCAGCTGTAGGCCATTACTGGAGGATAACCATTCATCGGACAATAGACGTCAGTCGCCTGCCAGAGTGCTTCAAAGCTCGATGGTGGGGCACTTACGGCCTACAAACGGATGCAATACCCGATAATCTTCATAAGGACTACACCGACTCTGCCAGCTGGGAGGAATTCCACCAGACCCCTGAAGGGATACAGCGATATCGGGATGGCCTCATTAGATCCCTGATTGTGTATTAGTAATACAAACTTGGCCAGTTGCTAGCTATAATCAAGGATTTCAAAGAATAAAAAATCTCCTAATATGGTATTTACACACTGTCTCTTGACTATATATTATTTAATGATTATATGTTAGACTAGCTTATTGGGCCTGATGGGTCTTGTGGGCTTTATCATTTCTACACTCCCCCTCAAATTAATGTGGAGAGATTAAAGCATCAATTTGGAAGTCAGAAAATTTTGCCTGCTTTTAACCATTGCTTTAGTAAATAGATCTGCCAACTGGTCATGTGATGAAATGCGTGGCAGTTCAATTGAACCCGAAAAGACATGTTTTTGACTGTTGACCTCTATGTGCTGTTTGCTAATGGAAGACTGGATTTGTGGCAATTGTCACAGCACTAGTGTTGTCAGCAAAGAGTGGTGTGGGTCTTAATAGGATAATTCGAAGTTCACGAAGAAGACACTGAAGACAAATTATTTCACTACTGGCGGAAGTCATAGAACAATATTCAGCTTCAGCAGAGGATTGCTTCTTGCATTTCCATCATCTTAGAGAATCACCTGAAAACATGCACCACCCGGTGACTAACTGTCTGGTATCTGTGGACAACCAGCCCAATCAGCATAGCTGCATAAGTTATAAGTGTGAGAGGAGACATTGAGGAGTAAAATAAGCCGCAATCAAGAGTGCAATGGATATATCTTAGTATCCAGTAGACTACTGTTAGATGAGATGTGTGAGGATTGCCCACAAACTGGTTGATAGTTTAAACTGCATGAAAGATGCCTGGCCTTGATATAGTAAGATAGAGAAAGCTTCCCACAAGTCGGCGATACATGGATTGATCAGACAATGGACTCCCGTCATCTTGACGAATTTTCACATTGAGTTCAAGTGGCGTATCAACACTTTTGCAATCTGCATGATGAGCGGAGGCCAGTAGATTTTCAGCATATTTCCTTTGATGGATGCAAATGCCTTCATTGGATTGTGAGAGTTCAAGTTCAAGAAAATATGTTAAATGTCCAAAATCCTTCATTTTAAAGGAGTCCATAAGGTGTCTTTAAAAATCTTTGATACCTTTAGCATCATTTCCACTAATAATCATATCATCCACATAGAGAAGCAGGATAGTGCACCCATGTGCAGTTAGTTGAATGAAGAGCGAATTATCATTCAGACTATGGAAACTAGTCATTTGATAATAGCTTGTTGCATGGTGTATGATCTTCACTATCACAACATCATACTATAAATTCTGATTTATTAGGGGACCATTACTGAGTTTCATTGACTCTCAATGGAATTCCTCAAGGAGTGGTGTTTATTTGAGAAGAATGATCAAGAGTTGAATGTGGTCACATTAAGTAATTGGGTCAAACTGCTTCAACATTATTGAATTATCTAGCCTTGTAGAGTAGGTAAGCTGTAGAAATTACTCGTTTGATTATAGTATGGTAGCTTTGCATATCGATCGCTCTGTCCCTTAGGAGCATCATATTAGAATATTTTTGATTTATTATGGGACGATTATGGAATTTTATTGACTCAATGAATTCCTCAAATGGTGATAGTTTATTTGAGAAAATGACCAGAGTTGAGTAAGGCAAGGAATTGGGTCAAACTACTTCAATGTTATAGAAATATCTAGCCCTGTAGTCTAGGTAATCCGTAGAAACTACTCGTGATTCTACCATGGCAGCTTTGCCTATCAATCCCTTCTACGGGTCATGTTACCAGGTCTACGGGCCATGTCCTAGATCTACAGGTCAGAACCTGAGTGGTTCCAGAACCGGACCCATTTACATCCTTGGTTCAAAAATATGTTATGAAACTGGAGTCTGGACCCGTTTAATAAGCGGAGCAAAACATACAGCCAAATCTGGTTTTTCATTGGTTGGAACCTCCGAGTAGTTGTGAACCCTTGTGAACTTTTTTGTTGGACCCACACTATGCACTTCTTTATGGGACCCCCCACCTTTCACAAGGACGTATGGGACTGGATGGGATGTCTCAGAAACCAACCTAATTGGACGATGGTAGCTATCAATTTTAAATATTAATATTGGAAAATAGGTGTCCTTTTTGGTAGTAAATTAGGTTATTATAATCCAGCAGGGACTATCTGTCAAATCATGTTCAAATTTGAGCAGATGATAATGCACAACGTCAGGTGTTTGTCATGGGGGTTGGACCCAGGTGAGACCCATGAGAAGGTCGTGACTGACACATGGATCTCACTATCATTTACTGTTGTCGGTCTCGCCCATCATCATTAACAAAGCCTTGTCCCAACTATGTTCTGATCAGCTTTTGTGGGTCTCAGTCACTATCATATACTTTTGTGGGTGTCATTACTTACAGTCCAGACTCCTGGATCCCCCAGTATGCATGCTTATGCTTTCTGCTTATAAAATTTAGTTTCCAATCTTCTCTGTTTTTCCCCCTTTTCTGAAATACTGCTCTTCTATGTTTTGTTTGTTTTTACAGTTCTCTTCTTCTATGTAATGTTTGTTTTTATAGTTCTCTTTTACTCGCAGTTTGAAGATGATGTTGATTTCTCTTTCTAAATGTTACTTGAGCTTTGTAATACCCTTGCTTTTCCAGAATGGAAGACATGGTCCGGTTGCTTCTGGGTTCCCTCGTTCTGAGGCTGATGGTGAAGAGCCTCATGGAGAGTCTAGAAGAATTTCCTGCAAAAAATGTGGTGATTTTCATGTGTGGTTTCATGTTGATAGATCTAAATCCCGAGCAAGATGGTGCCAGGTTTCCTTTCTCTAATAGTTTACCTCTTTACATGATTTCATATTACTTTTACATGCATGGGTTCTGAAAAATACACACACACAGACAAAAAAGAAAAAAAAAAGATGAAGTTTCATCATAATCTTGCTGAGTATTTTGGATGGAATTTGTTCTTGGTAGGATTGCAAAGATTTTCATCAAGCTAAAGATGGTGATGGGTGGGTTGAACAATCTTTTCAGCCCTTTTTGTTCGGATTGTTGCAGAAGGTATTGATCTGTGCTGATTTTTCGTATTCAACTTAGTTACTTTAAAGACAAGTATTAAGTAAAAATAATTTAGGGCCACACCAGAGCTGCTCTTTATTAGTGTTTTAGTTCTAGTGGAACATTGTCCTGTTGACTTTATGATGAGTGATTATTAATAAAGCACAGATGACCCATATCCAAGCCATGCAATTAATTTTATTTTTATTTTTGAGTTGTAACATGTCTTGAACCTGCAACCTTGTGTTTGAGACAATGAGCATTTCTAACTTTGCTCTGGCTTACCAGCCATGCAACTAGTTGATTTCAGCATTTGGATCACTTAATTCTGGTAGGTCCATCATCAGTTGCTCTGCATGTGTGCTGAATGTGCAGTCTCAAGTTTTCACCACATCCTCCACCGTAAGAAACCCCCTATGACACGCACACAACACAGCATACCATCACAGGTAATGTTTTGGCCAAGGCATATATATATATATATATATATATATATGAGGGAGGCTCTCCTCCACTGCAGTGGAGGAGAGCCTCAGTTGCAATCGTGTGGGAATTAATGGGCTCGTGTGGAAACTAAAAAGATGTAGGGTCAAACAGTGCTGCCCGCCCAAAATCGAGTTGACTGAAATGAAAAACAGCCCAAAATCGAAACCCTCCCTCCCACCTTCCTCTCCAGCCGATCTCTCTGCAATCGCTCTCTCTCTCTCTCTCTCTCTCTCTCTCTCTCTCTCGCTCCCATTGGTTCTGCTCACGAGGATCTCTCCAGCAGCCCCTCCTGATCTCTCGCTCCCATCGGTCCTTCTCTCCCTCCCGATCTGCTGCGTCTCTGCTTCACTCCTTCTCTCCCTGCAATCGCTCTCTCTCTCTCTCTCTCTCTCTCGCTCCCATCGACACTGCTGCTGCGTCGAGAGCTTCTCTCCCGACCGATCTCTGCTGCTGCGTTTCCTCTGGCCTGCTACTGCTTCTCTCCCTCTCGATCCCTGCTGCTGCGTCTCTGCTTCTCTCCCTCCCGATCTCTGCTGTTGTGTCTCTGCTTCTCTCCCTTCGATCTCTGCTGCTGCATTTGTTCTTGTGTCGTCTCTCTCGTTGGTGCTATGCAGAGGGTTTCTCGCTGGACCTCGCGCTATCACCTCTACATCTCGCATCGTCTGTTGCTTTTGTGTCTGCCTTCCCTGCGCAGAATCAAGGTGTGCGTCTCTCTCGTTGGACCTCTGCAGAGGGTTTCGAGCTGTCTGCCTGGCATCGTCTCCCCCACTGCAGTCTCCCTGAAGTCATCTCTCTGCTTCACTCCTCTCCCTTTAATCACTCTCTCTCTCTCTCTCTCGCTCCCATCGACACTGCTGCTGCGTCGAGAGCTTCTCTCCCGATCTGCTGCGATCAGACATCCTCCCTCGTCTCTGCTGCTGCGATCAGACATCCTCACTCACTCCCTGCGTCTCTGCTGCTGCGATTTCTCGCTCCCTCTCTCGTCGAGATCTCTCTCGCCAGAAGCTCTAACTCTCTCGCCAGAAGCTCTCCCTCTCATCACTGCACTCCCTCTCTCTCGCTGCTGCATTTCCTCTCAAAAGTCGTCTCTCCCGCTGGTTCTCTGCCGAGGGTTTCGAGGTGCTCTCATCTCTCCAGAGGGTTCCGAGGTGCTCTCATCCATCGCCACTGCACTCTCGATCGCGTTTGATCGGTTTTCAACTCGCGCACTTTTTCAACTCAGTAAAAAAAACTGATGAAACCTTACTGAGTACCCTTGTTCGGGCAACTGGTTGACCCACTTCCAGGTGGAATTTTTGGATGGAATTTGGGGTATGCGAAGACCATATTCCGGACTTAAAATCTTCTATATTTGGCCAAGGAACGATCGCGTTTGATCGGTCTTCAACTCGCACACTTTTTCAACTCAGTAAAAAAAAACTGATGAAACCTTGTTGAGTACCCCTATTCGGGCAACTGGTTGACCCACTTCCGGATGGAATTTTTGGATGAAATTTGGGGTATGCGAAGACCATATTCCGGACTTAAAATCTGCTATATTTGGGCAAGGAACGATCGCGTTTGATCGGTCTTCAACTCGCGCACTTTTTCAACTCAGTCGCAGAAAACTGATGAAACCTTGCTGAGTACCCCTGTTCGGGCAACTGGTTGACCCACTTCCGGATGGAATTTTTGGATGAAATTTGGGGTATGCGAAGACCATATTCCGGACTTAAAATCTGCTATATTTGGGCAAGGAACGATCGCGTTTGATCGGTTTTCAACTCGCGCACTTTTTCAACTCAGTCGCAGAAAACTGATGAAACCTTGCTGAGTACCCCTGTTCGGGCAACTGGTTGACCCACTTCCAGATGGAATTTTTGGATGAAATTTGGGGTATGCGAAGACCATATTCCGGACTTAAAATCTTCTATATTTGGGCAAGGAACGATCGCGTTTGATCGGTTTTCAACTCGCGCACTTTTTCAACTCAGTAAAAAAAAAACTGATGAAACCTTGCTGAGTACCCCTGTTCGGGCAACTGGTTGACCCACTTCCGGGTGGAATTTTTGGATGGAATTTTGGGTATGCGAAGACCATATTCCGGACTTCAAATCTGCTATATTTGGGCAAGGAACGATCGCGTTTGATCGGTCTTCAACTCGCGCACTTTTTCAACTCAGTCGCAGAAAACTGATGAAACCTTGCTGAGTACCCCTATTCGGGCAACTGGTTGACCCACTTCCGGATGGAATTTTTGGATGAAATTTGGGGTATACGAAGACCATATTCCGGACTTAAAATCTGCTATATTTGGGCAAGGAACGATCGCGTTTGATCGGTCTTCAACTCGCGCACTTTTTCAACTCAGTAAAAAAAAACTGATGAAACCTTGCTGAGTACGCCTGTTCGGGCAACTGGTTGACCCACTTCCGGGTGGAATTTTTGGATGAAATTTGGGGTATGCGAAGATCATATTCCGGACTTAAAATCTGCTATATTTGGGCAAGGAACGATCACGTTTGATCGGTCTTCAACTCGCGCACTTTTTCAACTCAGTAGAAAAAAACTGATGAAACCTTGCTGAGTACCCCTGTTCGGGCAACTGGTTGACCCACTTCCGGGTGGAGTTTTTGGATGAAATTTGGGGTATGCGAAGACCATATTCCGGACTTAAAATCTGCTATATTTGGGCAAGGAACGATCGCATTTGATCGATCTTCAACTCGCGCACTTTTTCAACTCAGTCAAAAAAACTGATGAAACCTTGCTGAGTACCCCTGTTCGGGCAACTGGTTGACCCACTTCCGGGTGGAATTTTTGGATGAAATTTGGGGTATGCGAAGACCATATTCCGGACTTAAAATCTGCTATATTTGGGCAAGGAACGATCGCGTTTGATCGGTCTTCAACTCGCGCACCTTTTCAACTCGGTCGCAGAAAACTGATGAAACCTTGCTGAGTACCCCTATTCGGGCAACTGGTTGACCCACTTCCGGATTGAATTTTTGGATGAAATTTGGGGTATGCGAAGACCATATTCCGGACTTAAAATCTGCTATATTTGGGCAAGGAACGATCGCGTTTGATTGGTTTTCAACTCGCGCACTTTTTCAACTCAGTCGCAGAAAACTTCTTTTGTCAAGATGTTTTCTCAAGCATTCACTTCTTTTGTCATTTTCCATTGTTTTATTCCCTATTTTTTTTTAATTTTATTTTGTGCAGAGTATATCTAAAACAAGATCTAGAGTTGTAAACACAGTCAAGTAGCTGACTCCATTAACTACTACTACTCATTTCCACATTTTTATCTTTAAAAGATGAAAAAAATAGTCATGATCCGTGAATGCACTTGAAAATGGTTATATTAGAGATAATACACGTGCGTCTGTACATATCCATTAAAAAAAAAAAAAAAACAAGACAAAAAAAAAGAAGAACAACTAATAGGGATAGCTATCCTCATGTTGCAACGTTTGATCCCCATACATATGCAACAAATACTAGAAGCATCATCAATATAATCCTGCTAAAATTTAAGTGTTGTTCATGAGCTTCAACCCTTTCTCTCAAAAGTTTGATTTCATTCTTAATTTCCTCCTTCATCTCTTGAATTGACTTTCTCATGTCATCTTCTCTACTTTCGTTTTGCACACGTCCGAAACTTCATCCCTGTGTAGATTTAGTTGCGAGCTCATCCATCCAAATAAGCAACCCGCAACCTCTTTCTCCCTACACATAGATTCATATCAAATGATAAATTAATATTTGCATGAAAATAAATATTAATTTAAGGAGTTGGAATAAATAGACACTTGTAAATTTGGACATTTCCAAGATCTTCATCCCGGATTTTGGGTTGTACGAGATGTCTTTAAGATCATATACCCATACCCACATGGGTACTTTGGAGCCCATTCTAAGTTTCGTATTGAAGATGATGCTGACGACATTTTGCTATGGTATTGTGGTATTGCACTGATCGATTTATAACTGCAACGTTAAAACCCCGTCTCAAGATCGAATCAACATACAATGGCATAAAGTTGTTTCATTCATCAAATTAAGTACATGAAAGGTTTAATAACAGCAAACAACATACAATGACATCCACAACCACATGTATATACAAGAAGAAATTTATCCATTCGTATAGTTTATTCATCATCTATCCATGCTTCTCCACAACAACATGTCTAAGTATACTAAATCCATCCATATAAAACATTGTTCATCCACAGCCACAGCCATATACTTCCATTAATACGTAGAGATATCACTATCATTAATAAGCCTAAAAAAAAATTTAAGCGTGGCTGCTATAATGCAGGATCAACGGATGGCATTTGGAGCACATTTATCTTGAAGTATAAATTCTCTTGTGCAAAAACACAGATGAAAAAATTAATACAGATGGCCTACTTATAGTATTTCCATTTGAGAAATTAAACAAGGATGCTCCTCTCCTTTAGTTGGTGGGCTACGGTTTACAATCATGTTTTTGATCTTTGTTTTCACGGTTTACAATCATGCCAATCATCTCTGTTTTAGCTATTAAAACAGATCTGAAACAAATGCAAAGTTGGAAAAAAAAAAAAAAAAAGGAGCAGATCTGAAACAAATGCAAAGTCCTAAGCAATAGTCAAAGAAAATGAGCACATGTGAAACAAATGCAAAGTTGGACCCAAAAAAAAAAAAAAGACAATTTCCATCTCACATTCCCGGATTCAAAACAAATTAAAGAAACAGTAGCAGGCCAGACGTTGTTTTCTTACTCTGTTTTATGCAGAAGAGTTGCTGAGGGAGGGGCTTGGTTCGTTGAAATAGAGAGATGACTTCAGGGAGACTGCAGTGGGGGAGACGATGCCAGGCAGACACAGCTCGAAACCCTCTGCAGAGGTCCAGCGAGAGAGACACACACCTAGATTCTGCGCAGGGAAGACAGACACAAAAGCAGCAGACGATGCGAGATGCAGAGGTGATGGCGCGAGGTCCAGCGAGAAACCCTCTGCAGAGCACCAGCGAGAGAGACGACGCAAGAACAAATGCAGCAGCAGAGATCGAAGGGAGAGAAGCAGAGACGCAGCAGCAGAGATCGGGGAGGGAGAGAAGCAGAGACACAGCAGCAGGGATCGAGAGGGAGAGAAGCAGTAGCAGGCCAGAGGAAACGCAGCAGCAGAGATCGGGAGGGAGAAAAGCAGAGACGCAGCAGCAGAGATCGGTCGGGAGAAAAGCTCTCGACGCAGCAGCAGTGTCGATGAGAGAGAGAGAGAGAGCGATTGCAGGGAGAGAAGGAGTGAAGCAGAGACGCAACAGATCGGGAGGGAGAGAAGGACCGATGGGAGCGAGAGATCGGGAGGGGCTGCTGGAGAGATCCTCATGAGCAGAGCCGATGGGAGAGAGAGAGAGAGAGAGAGAGAGAGAGAGAGAGAGAGAGAGAGAGAGAGAGAGAGAGAGAGAGAGGTGGGAGGGAGGGTTTCGATTTTGGGCTGTTTTTCATTTCAGTCAACTCGATTTTGGGCGGGCAGCACTGTTTGACCCTACATCTTTTTAGTTTCCACACGAGCCCATTAGTTCCCACACGATTGCAGCTGAGGCTCTCCTCCATTGCAGTGGAGGAGAGCCTCCCTCATATATATATATATATATATATATATATACACACACACACACACACACACACACATGGAGCACTCATGGTGGCGCACAGATGGCCTCTATCAAATGCAGGGCCTCAGCAGCTCTCTTAGATACCATATTTTAACATATCATGAATATGATAGCTTACATTATAGAAGTTCAAAAGAAACATGATGGTCACCATATTAATGCAATATAGTTTTGCACAGGTAGATGGACCCTGTGCATATGTTTGTGCAGAAAGCAGGATATACAATGCAACTGAATGGTTCAATTGTCAGGTAAGAATTTATCATGCTTTGTCTCTATTCCGCAGAATCTTTGCTGTATGCTTTTGTTAATAATCTATAAGCCAAAGATCAGAGATGACTGGAATCTCCCACTGAAAGATCTTTTATTCTATCACCCACCTTTTCTGGTGGGGGGGGTGGTGGGGGGGCCTTTTGCCATATTCTTTACTGTATGCTTTTGGTAACCATCTATAAGCCAGAGATCAGAAAGGACTGATCTCCCTCCGAAAAAATTTTGGTTGGTCTGACACCCAAGGTGGGCTCCATCAGAACAAATGCTTGATGACCAAATCATGTGTTCCACTTGTAGGGCTGCACAGAACCGGACCGCAGACCGGACCGGACCGCAAAACCGGACCGGATTTGAAAAACTGGTTATATCCGGTCCGGTCCGGTCCAGACCTTTTAAAAACCGGTCTGGACCGGATTAATAATAATAATTTTTTTTTAATTTTTTTAATATAAAACTTTAAGTATATAAAATTCCTAAGTCAAATACCCTAGTGAAATAGAAGATCTGGCTTCTTACATCTGGAAAAAGAGGCAGGAAATGGGCTGAAAATGAAAAAAAAAAAAAAAAAAAAAAAACTTAGGAAAAAAAAAAAACAAATGAAACCGGTCCGGACCACTTAAGTGGTCCAGACCGGACCGTTTTGGACCGGACCGGAAATCCGGTCCGACCGGATTCCGGTCCAAAAACCGGACCAGAAATCCAGTTGTGCAGCCCTATCCACTTGCATGGAATGACCTTTTATGTCGACTCACTGTAAGTATTGGTTGTAACAGGGAATGAGATGTCCAGCCAACACTCACAAACCGACCTTCCATGTCAACACAAGCATCACTTCCAAACACGCGAACCCAAAGGGATCATCCTCAGTGAACAGAGGTGGGGGAATGCCAACAGCCAACATGGATGAGAACATGACACAGGAGGAATTCTTCGAGTGGTTGCAGAATGCTGTTCAATCAGGCCTGTTTGAAGCCAGCAATGTCTCTGCTGACAGCCCTTCTCCTAAAGCTGGCAGCTCCAAGAGTTGTGGCAGCACCACTGGCAAGAAAAAGAAGAAAGGAAAGAAGCAATGGTGAGTTTTTCACACATATTATAGCCACAAAAGAAAACAGAAAGAAAGTTTTTGTAGTTGTTTAGAATGGTAGCCCTGTTTTAAAAGTACCAGTCTTTGCATTTTTGCATGGATGTGGAATCCTAATGAAGGCTTAACTGAATCTGGTTGCATCATCTATTGATTAAACAAAAAAAAAAGAAGAGATACTATAATTGAATAGTATGATTTCAGACAAAACAATGAGATGGAGGAAGCTATTTTTTACTTTACACCAGCTTTTATTCTTGCAATGGAAAATGCATACTTACCAGACCCAAGAAAGAACAAAGGAGAATGAGGGGGAAGAAAAAGCTATACTGAAAAAAAATCAAATGACCCATCAAATCCATCTAGTAGAGAACACCCACCTGGATCAAACTGAAGAACAACCAAAATGGCACATGGCAAAGCTTGAGGGGGCTACTACTTCAATGGCATCTAAAAAAAAAACATGTGATTGAGATAAAAATAACAACAGGTGTAAATCATGTATGTTGCACATTATCAATGAGGGTGGGAGTGTGGGACATAACACACAAAACAAGAAATGAATGAATTTTATATTGTTGCGCGAATGTGGATTGGCTGAAACAGTATTTCCTTGTTTCAATAAAACGGGAATCTGGGTTCTTCAAGGTTCAACTATAGAGGTTATAGCAATGAGTTGAGAGAATTTCGTGGTCCTAATCTCAGCAGATCTGTGTTGGGAATCATCTATGATTAGTGGTCTGGGTTTGATCTTGTGCCAAGTCAAAACCAGCCCAATTCTTATGTCCTACTTTTGTAACTGGTGGGCTCAGCTTCCTAATTGTGTTAGTTTAGTGGGATCTAATCCCAAGGGGTAGCTCAGTTGGCCTAAGACCACGGTATACATATGGAGGTTGTAGGTTCGAAATTGCAGTATCACTGGGGTTACAGGGGAGATTAGTCTAGCCTAAAGTGTTGAGAATCCTTTGATAGCAAAAAAAAAAAAAAAAGGTTAGTGGGATATGGTTTTGGTTGAAACCCGACCCAAGCCCAAATAATGCCAAGTTCAGATTAGTTTGGTTGAGTTCAGGTTGGGCCATGCCCAAGTTGCATGAAGAATATGTTCTATTATATTATTTTCATTCATTTTTTTTTTCCATCCAAACAGGCCCATGAAAAATAAGAATGGTCAAGTGATTGACCTAAAGAGAAACAAGTATGCATTGTGGATATGGCTAATAACCGAACCATATCAACATGTATTGGCCCAAATCAGCCATACCATGTAAGATTTCTTGAGAATCATGATTGTCGCATTTTTTTGTGAACAACCCCCATTTAGACTAGATATGGGCTGGCTGACCATATACATCTGTGGTCGGGCCTGGTCTCGATCCAATAACTAAATGGACTTGGACTGGATCTGCTTAAATGTGGGACAACATGGCGTATCCCAGGCTTACAAATTCAATCGACAAAATACTTGACTAATGGATCGAGCCCGGCCTGATTTATTAGATTTTGGAATGGATCCAGGCCCAACCACAGCCTTCTCAGTCGGACTTTGTTAGACTCAATTGACTCGTTGATTTATGAGTAACTCAACTCAGCTGATCAAGAGTGAGAACCAGTGTTTAAACAAAGAAACACAATAGCGTTTGCAGAAGGCATGACAGCAAAAGGGTCAGGTTGGATAGGATTGTGCAATGTGGGTAAAATCTATAGGCCCAACTGAACCTAACTCATTTATTAATCAGGATAAAAAGGTCAGCTTTGATCAATTCCAATCCTCACGAGTTAAAGGGTCAATCTGAACCCTAAACAAGTTTTTAGGGTTGGTTTGCGCTGTCAAAATGCTATTAATAGGCTTCAGGTCACGTTGGCTTGCCGAATAACAAGAATAGCCTTTACTCAAACAAAACTTATTAGTTAATTAGGTCGGCAATGTCAATCCAAAACCCAAGCCAATTATAAAAAGAGCTTTTTGCATATACCACCCTAAGATTTCTATGATTTGTAAATAGGCCCCTATGATTTTAGTATTTGTAAATAGACCCCTGCCTCTACATTTTAATACCTTTCATGTCCTACCCTTCCAAATAGGGTGAAATGAAACTTTTGCCCATATCTTTATCCTCATGTGCATAGATTCAAAAGTTTAGACCTATTTTTTTTCAAAGCTTGTAATATTAATAATTACATTTGGTGGGAGAGAATAACCATATGTAAATCATTTTTTTTTTATCAATACATGATCTATTTCATTAAATCCAAATAGATCATAATGATAATCAATGCCGGTGCTTATAATTAGTTATAATTGATTCGACCCATGCACGACCCACCGTTAAATTGATGAAAGTTTTAAAATATATGATTAGGCTTCATGTGCATTAAAGAGTTATTGAGAGAGACCGTTGGCGCTTAGGATAAATAATGATATTTTTGTAGATAATAATATACTCTTTTTTTTTAATGGATATTAGAGAAAATGTGTCATTTTTATAAAAGTTTAATACAAATCTCATGGTGGGTTCTTATTTTCAATATAAATACTGGGGACATGAAATGTATTGAAATTAAAAAGTAGGGGCTTATTTATAAATACTAAAATTACAAGGGCCTATTTACAAATCATGAAAATCTTAGGGGGGTATATACAAAAAAACTCATTATAAAAAAGGGTTAACCCGAACATTGAATTACTGGCTCGGGTTGATTGGGTTGGGTTAGTCAGTTTTGGAATATTTCCACCCTGTATTGGAGCTTTGTGGAGGAGGTTGGCATCTTACCTTTCTTTTTAAAACTATTCTACCTGTGGAATACATGACAGTCGATCTACACCGTTGAAATCGTGCTTCCATTCTTGACAAAATCATTCACAATCTTTTCTTTCTATATTTGCTTTAATGGTCCATTGAACAAACAATTGATGGCCCAATACTAATAAATGAACTTACTTATTAGGCCCAATCACTAAATGGACCAGGTTTTGGACTATATCCGGCACAACCCAACCAGGTATGTTTGGGTTATTATCTATATCCATAAGATATTTCATATAATCAATTCAATCGTGTGTATCACTTCGATGAGAATGAAATAAGAAACAATACACCATCATTGGTGGGATATGTGATAAAAGTGAGATGGATCACGTAAAAGTGGGGTCCACATTGCAGCCCAGCATCTTTTATAGAAGAGGATGAAATTGCAAAAACACCCCTCATCTGAAATGAAGAAATATCTTCTTCTGCAAGAGCCTTTTGCGTTTTTCTCTTTGCATTGCCCATGGAGTCCCTCATGCACTCTGCAACTGCTCTCTCTTCCAAGAGCTTCAGATTCCATTATAGAGAGAGGGTTTCGATCAAAGATGGGATTTTGGCTAATGGGTTCTCATTTTCAAGGCCATTTCTCACCACCCAAAGACTCTCTGTTGGGTTCAGGGAGAGAAAGTCAGTGATTGTAAGAGCATCGGCAGAGGATAAGGAGGAGAAAAAGAAGAAGAGGAAGAAGAAGGTGGATACTCATAGCTTTGTTGTGAAGCCAGAAGAAGCCACTGGGGCCTTTCCTGAAGCTGTCCTCCTTAAAGAGGTGATTTTGGTTTCACCATTCTCTTCCTCTTGCCTTTCCTTTTCTTTCTTTAGTTATGGTTTTGGGTTTGCGATTTCAACTGGGTTTCTTTTATACAAAAAGCCTCTGTTTGTGATTGATGTAGCTTGAGATTGAACTGGGTTTTGTGTGGGTATTTCATATTATTTTGGAGTTGGGGAGAACATAGCCTTAAATAGTAGAACTCAAAAGGATGACCTTAACAGCCCATTTGTCTGAATGGGATTGAATTTCTTGGATTCATGCTAAAATAACTTCTAAGAAAGGGATTATTAAAGAGGTGAAGGTTGAAGGATATAATGTGGAGATATATATGGAATCCTGAATTTCCTTAAATAATTAGATTTTATTTACTTGGGGTGATGAATGGGTATTCATTTGCCATCTCCCCTTATTCATTTTCAGATTTTCTCTAGAAGGGCAGATTATTTGATGGTAATTTGTGAATCTTCACCTTTGTTTCTTAATTTTAGCTACTCTTAGGAATACATTTCTGAGAGTTCCTGGGAACTCAATTCCATGCTAAGGCAATGGTGTTTTTTTATTTAGTTTTGAGGACTGGTATTTTTGTAATTATTTATATGGTTTTTCCAAAAAGAACATTCATACATTATTGGATGTTTAATTTTGAAGATTTGATTTCTGTTTCCTGATTCTTAATTTGAGTCAGTTTTTTTTTATTTCTTTGGTGTCACTTTTTTTTTTCCTCTCATGGTATTGGTTTTGGTTGGGCTTTCAAGCTTAGAGTTTGGTTATTTTAGATTTAAAGAAACGTGTATAAGAGTTTTTTTTTTTTAATTTCTATGTGTTATAGGTAGTAATTAAATGGTTTTTTTGGTCTGATTCCTAGAGGAAACTTCGGGAAGATGGAAGAAGTCTCCCGGATTTCGCCGATGCTGAAGAAGGTCAGCTGTTTGTGTTCCCCTTATCTCTCCTCAGTCCTCACTTGAATTTGGTTTGATTGCATCTGCTTGCTTCTTTAGAAATTGCCAGTAATTAATACTGAAGTGTTTCATTTGCAGAGAAGCTTTTTGAGTCACTCAACCTTGAGATGGAGAAGAAGTTAAATTTTGAACTAAGTAAGCACATTGTGGTTCCTTTTCTTCTACCTACAGAATTAGGAGTGTATTTATTAAGTTTATTAGGTTTTTGAGGAAAAGCCTTTTTTGGATGTCAACTAGAGCAACTTGATGCTTTTCCTCCATATCCTCATTTGCTGGATTTTAGGCTAAGCTCTGTTGGCTGGTTTGGAAGAGGAAATAGCATGCAGTCTGAATCATCTACTGATTTATATTGATGCTCGCTGGTTTGTTTGAATTTTTTTTTTCTTCTGAATAGTAACCATAGACTTCATTATAAGAACAGGATATTGCAAAGAGCTTATTAGGTTAAAATTATATATCCTTTTCAAAACAGTCAAAAGCAGTGGAAAAAACAACTCCGGATCTATATTCATGATAGATGTGTGCCTCCCTGTTTAGCTAATGAATTTGATGCACCATTCGCACTTCTGAAAAATATGACCGTATTGCATCTCCAAGGACTTGCTTCTATCAATGATTTCCCTATTTATTTAACACAATCTCCATAGACCCTTACTGCCCTTTGGCACCCGAGAAACGGCATTAGTTGAGCAACTCTCCATAATGAAATGGCCTGTGGGAAAATAAGAAATAGAAAAAAGGTTACAAGAATTCTCATTGCCTCCGTTATCGCCAAAACTTCTTCCTTTGTTGAGCCTTTAACCCCTACAGGTCTTGGAAAAATCAAACTTATCTTCTCCCTGATCATCCTGAAGAGTGAAGAGGTTCTATTCCTGCAGGCCTCTCCTTACCTTTAGGCCTTTGCTTCTCCATCCACATTGGACTTCAGAAACCAAATAGGAGGAAGGCTTCATCTCGCCAGCTTGTTTTCCTTTGGACTCCACATCTCTTACAAGCTCCCCAACTTTGTACCACATCACCATTTAACATATTGGCAAACTCTTTCTAAATAGATCCCACGTACCAACTTGCACCTTTATGATATGACAGATTCTTGCATGCAACCTTTCCGTAGACTATATTGGCATTTCTTTCTCCCCAGAGAGCCCATGGGATAATTAAGAAAGCTAAGTTCCACAAAACGTTCCCTCTCTTTTCGAAGGGCAACAGTCCCTACAACCTACAGGGGCTATAAGATGTGATAAATTGAAGCTGATCTCTTGTAATGTGAGAAGGCTTGGCATCCTGGAGTGCCAATCGTGGTTGAAGAGGTCATCTAGAGCTCAATGGTGTTGATTGCAGTTCTGTAGGAATCCAAGTTAAGTAGGATGGAGAGGTGGTGAAGGAGATCTGGGGAGGCTGGTCAATTTAGTGGGCCTGTCTGGATGCTTTTGGTTCAGCTGGAGGAATCCATGCTTCAGGATTCTAGGAAGGTTTTCTTCCTCTCTTTTTTCTTTTTTTCCTTTTTTTTTTTCGTTTTTTCTTCTTTCTTTTGATAAATAACATGTCTCAAACCAACAAACTCAAGGTTGCAAAAGTGAGCTCTCATAAAAATGATAGGTAACATGACTCAAACTCACAACCTCTAGGAAGGTTACTGTGGTAGACTCTTGGATAGGGGAATTCTGGATCTCAGAGTTATTAGTGGACCTTGAGGAAAACAAGCAGATGATATCCTCGATCTATGGACCAAATGATCACCATCTAAGGGAAAGCTTTTGGAGAGAACATGACTACACTACATCCAAGCAACATGAACAGGTCCTTGGTTTATAGGAGGGGACTTCAATGTCATCAGATATCCTTGGAAGAGATTGGGGGAATGCCACTGCAAGAATGACTAATTTCTCTGATTGGATTAACTCCCATACTCTGGTTTGTAAAGATATAGCAGACCCGTGAAGTGGGGAACATTTGTTCCGATAGAAGCTTGGAGTACAGTATTGTTATATTTATTTTGTATATCTAGAGCTAGGCATGTAATTCGATAACTAGATAGATATAATAATCTGTGATTATCATCACAAGGATAATGGTCCTTAATTGTAACATTTCTGAATGATTGATCAAAGGGAATCAGTGGGGTGAGACCAAAATATAGTCTCTGTACAGAATCTTGGGTCAGATATGAAAGGTCCAAATCAAGACGGTCTACAAAAAATTGCATGGAGAAGAATGGGTATTCTCATGGCATTGCTTCAGATATTTACATGATTATATATTGAGTTGAGATGTATTTAGTTATCAATCGGTTTTTAATATATTCTTATTGTTGTTTACAATCATTTTTTATTGTAGCATGCTAATTTAGTGGTTTTCCTTTTTGCACAGTGCGACACTATGAAGTGGTTTTCTTAGTTCATGAAGATCGTGTGGATGAGATTGAGAGTGTTAAAACAAAAGTTGAAGGTAGTTTTTCGGATCTTATCTTTTCATTTTCTTTTAAACTTTTAATTGCATCCAAATATATATTATGAGCATCATCTTCGAATTCTTGGGACACTTTTGTTGTCAATACCATTTTGACGGGGTACTGTTCTGAGTCAAACAATATGCCTGAATACTTGTAGATAGAAACTGTCTCTACTACATAAAGAGGGTTCCCCATGGGCGGCATTTTTCAAGTATGAAGACTATAAGTAGTCATTTGGATGTGGAGAATATGTCCATTCTGTTTGGATGAGGGGAGAGGTCATGGTGGAGAAAACTGTATACAGTTTGCATTTTTACTGTGGACAGTTTTTCTCCAAATGTTTTCTCCTCCTTTTTTCCTTCACATCATTCAAATGACCCCTTTAGGCATCAGAAATACCAACCAAAGTTATTGATCTGGAAAAAAATGTTAGAAAAGAGAGGAAAAAAAGGAGCCAGTGATAAATCAAACTTAACAGGTTGAAACAAAACAAACTTGAACAAGGTACGCTTTCTTTTACCCTGTGCTGATCCCAAACATTTTGGTCATTTAGCAAAGTTGAGTTATTTCATTATAATTTCATTAATTAACATATGGAATCGTTGCCTATAGATGCTTCTAGACTGGTAAAGCTTTTCCAAAATGTGTTACTATGTGGGATCCACATTCCAAATTGGAATAGTCAGTCTTACATGGTTTTCATTCTAGAAACCAATCCCTGGTTTGGATGATTGTAGTGGGTATCTGTCCATGTGATGGCACTAAACTCGTGTCTCTAGCATTTTCTATACTGATTGTACTAAGTGACTTTGCAGAATTTATCAGGGAGAATAAGGGTATAATATGGAGATCGAATGATTGGGGCCTTCGGAGATTAGCATACAAAATACAGAAAGCAAAGAATGCATACTACGTGTTGATGAACATTGAGCTGGGAGCCAAATGGATCAATGACTTCAGGAGCATGCTACTCAAGGATGAGAGGGTCATCAGGCATCTGGTCATAAAAAGGGATGAAGCGATCACCGAGGACTGCCCACCCCCTCCAGAGTTCCACACCCTGCGGGCAAATGTCATGGATGAGGTTGATTTCGATGGTGATGACGAGCAGGATTGGGATGATGAGAGTGAATTGGGTGTGGTTTCCAGCAGTGAGTACGGCGATGATGGTGAAGATAATGGGTCAGGTGGGGTCAGAAAAGAGGCGAAAACCTTGAAGGCTGAGAAAGTAGCAAGGTAGTGTAGTTTTCCTTTTGTTGTCTCTCTTTTGTTGGGTAAAGAAATGTTCGAGGAAGTTTCATGGGTCTCTTCATACATGTTTTGTATCTATATATGAGTTATCTCGAGACTCAGAAACCACAATTTTTTCAGTCTTTAGTGAGTCTGAAAAGGTCTATATGGTTGATTGGGATTGAATATGATAGAGAAAACATAAAATGGGATTTATTTTGCTGAGAATGGATGTAAATTACTAAAGAAAGAGTGATAAAGTCTAATGCCAATATGGAACCAGTGTTTCTAGAAGCATTTGGAGCTTATGCCTTTTGAAGCTTGTCTAAGGGCAAGGCTTTCCCAAAAATATGCCCCAAGACACAAACCAAAGAAGGTATGGCGTGCATTTGCATTTGGGGTGTTAGGCATCACCATTTGAGGTGTATTTAATGTGTGTTCCTGGATGAAATATGTGCTTCATTGTACAAAACAGTCAATTTGAATCAATCTTAGTTAACTCAGTATAAGGCCTAAATATGTTTTTTTTTTCTAAATCTTTCATGTAAATATGTTTATATAATTTATTTATTTTATTTTATTAAAAAAAAAAACACTCTCACAAGTCTTTTATACAATGGGAGCTTTGCATATTTTGGAACTTAAGATCCTTTGTTAGATGCTTCCTAATTTGTGGTTGGCTTGTAAATCCAAAGATAACTAGGAGAGCAGATGAGGATAGTCATCATCGGCAATAATTAGTAGTATTATGTGTAGTCATATTTGTATAAAGAGATTTGCATGCATACAATTTTTCCTTTTGAGAATTGGCCTACAACTTTCCGCCTGAGAGGTCCTGTGTTCGACAGTAACGTTTGTTGGCCACCTCTCATAGTTTTATCCAATGCATGTGGATAGGAGGGTTTGCATACGCCCCTAGGATTTAGTTCTTGACTGCTTAGAATCGAGTATCCCTCGGGTTGAGTGCCAAAAGCTCCTAGGTTGAGCTGAGCGAGAGATACCATAGGTTATAAAAAAGAAAAATCCTTGGGTATGTTTGGATAAATGAAGAGTGGAGTAAAATGAAGTGGATTTCACATATGGAGTGGAGTGAAGAAAAGTAGGTTGAAGTTAAAGTAGAGTACTTCACTCCATTTGGATGCTTATTTTAAAGTTAGGTTTGGAGTAGAATCTACTTTTACTCAATGAAATGGAAGTATTTAGAGTTGAAGTGAAATGGAGTACATGTGGCTCACAACATTACTTCATCTATTGGGCAGACTCTCATCCAAACGGGGTAGAGTTGAAATTTTATATTGTTAGAGCCCATTTAACTTCATTCTACTTTATCTTTTGCCTATCCAAACAGGCCGGAGGTTTTCCTTTCTAGGTTAAGTGAAATGCCAATATTACAGGGAGAAGTGGCATGACTCTTGTCAAGAATCTTAAACCACTTTTGGATAGAGGTTTGTTCATTCTTCAAAACCATAACAATGATTGGCAGGATTTGCGTTTTGTCCCCCAAAATCATCAGTTCACGGACATAAGATCTTGAGGTTTCATTAAACCATATGTGCCCCAAACTGCTCTGATTTTTCCCTTCATTTTGGTTATATTCCTAGTAGTGCCAAGTGAATCTATTTCAGCAATCCAGCTACTGATTTATTTAAGTTTAGCCAAAAGCAACTTTGCCTAAGTGACCCTGTGGGCTCATATGTCAAGTGACCATGTGGTGTCCCATTTCTGCATAGTTGATATCAGAGTGGGAACTAAAACAAACTGGTCCAGTAAATAAAGTTTGGGAGATGGAAGCTTCTCATGAGATAAGACCCACTGTGAAGATTGACTTCTGGTTGGCCTTGCCAATTGAGAATTTGAGTTGGGGAAATGCACATAAAAAGTTTATCTTTTTTCCCTCTCTCAACGGATCAAAATTTATCTTTTTTCCTCCTCTTTAATGGGACATGATCAAATTTTACCCCCATAAGATTAATCTTGTTAAAATATACAAATAAAAAAAAAAGTGTTTCAAGTACATAAGGGCACACATTCTTGAGTATATAAATGCAATATAATCCATTTCAATCCAAAGAGTGGAAATCATTGTAGGGAACAAAATTTAAAAGACTAACTGTAAAATAAGTATATAATGTAATTAACATAAGATGCTTTTACACTTTTCAAGTAATGAAAAAAAACTAAGTCAAGAACTTTCACTTACGACAGGATGCAATTCAGCTCATGGTGACAACTTAACCTCATATTCTAACTTGACTTTTTCTTAGATCCAAGCTTCAATGACGATCACATATAACTCAAGTTAAAATGGGTCCAAATATTGAAACAAATCTAATTTTTCAATTTTTTGAAGCCAATTCTTATCCAAATTCTAACATTATTTTGCTCAAATCACATAGCAAAAATTTAATAATGGGTCAAAATATTGGACAATAAATATGATTTTCTCAATTTTCTTAATTATGCTTATTTATAATTAATGAATAATTTTCTTATATCTAAGCTCATACATGTATAAAATACATATGATTGATAAGTAAATGCTTCTATTTTCATATAAAAATCACACCATTCTTTAGCATCGAACACATCAGAGAATCATATATGGATAAAAGAATAATTACTCATTAATTCTAAATAAGTGGGATTAGAAAAATTGAGAAAATCATATTCACGCCCAATGTTTAAAAGAACTAAACAAGTTTGCATTTGGATGTAATCGGGCTTGGATCTAAGTAAAGATTGATTTCGAATATGAGGCTAGATCGGCCATATTAGCATAACAACATTCAACTGAAAATTAAAGTAATTTTTATTTTTTACGTTTTTTTATCCATTCAATATTTAAAAATAGGACTCCATGACATTTTAATGCTTTGAATTAAAAATTGATTAAACGCATTTACATGTCCTAGAAAGTGGGCCCTTGTTTATTTTAAACATATGAAATTTTTTTTATCTTTTATTCATATGTTTTTTACGAGCTTAATTTCGTAGTGGGGGCAACTCATATTAGAGTAAAATTTATCCATGTTTCATAAAAAAGAGGGATGTGCATTTGGAAAGGTTTAGATTTTCATCTAGTGTAGCCCATCATGAAAAAAGGACAATTGAAACGAGAGAAGAGGAGGGCAATAACCAACTATACATCTTGGACAGAATGAACCACAAGCCTAATCAACTTCCTTCGTTACTTCAACTTATTTTTTCTATCTTCGTCTCCAAGGCATTTACCTTCTCCCCAACATCGAAAAGAATTCCTTGATAAGTTTACAAGGGTGATTCTACAAGATTTTCACAGATCTAGCATTCTCATAGAGCAACAGATTCTGTGCAATTCTACTTTCACTAATGTTAATAATGATACCATTAAAAAACGAACGTCATAATTATCATAATGATTACATCAAAACTAATGATACAAAAATTTTCCACACATTTTGCCATATAAACTTCACCATGGCATTTTCACTTCAACAAAACACTCTTCAGCGCCCTGATGACCATCAGGAGATCCGTGGCTTGTAGGCTCCAGATCTAAAAATTAGTTACTCTTTGATCCATGTATAATATTCAGGCTTTAAGGTAATTCTGTAGCTGCTTTTAGCCTTCAGGTTTTGGATGGAACAAGGGGTAACTGAATGACTGGATTAATAATTTGATGTTGAGATGTACAAACTTGGATCCATGACTTGGAGTTGACAGTCACATCCAGAGCTGGTGAGGATTTATTTAAGGGATTGTGCAACAGCTCCCTGCCAAGGTGGAGATGTTGAACTGACTTTTACATGAAATTGTTCTGGACTAGTTTCTTCAGCTCCTCCAGTTTTTGTATGATCTTTGGATTCATCAAATCCCTAGCTTCCCTGATAAGAGTGCCTTCTCTACTGAAATGGTATGCATCCACCACAGTTCTTATCCAAGTAAACAGCTTCTCCGGAGTTCTGAAAATAGAATATCCAAGTTGCAAAATTAATTAACATAAGCAAACATAATTGTACCCAGGGAAGTAAAATTAACAGTGTCAATGAATATAACATGTGTAGCATCCCAAAGACGTACGTGTACAAGCTGTCCACATCCTTTCCCTCAAGTTCGGTGCCTGGGGTAAATGCATCTTTCAGAGCACATAACTGTTCATCAGGATCCTCAATTGTGAGAAGATACTTGAGTATCCTAATCTCCTTAGGCATGAGCCTTTGAAGATTACCTCTTGCTGTCATGTACAAATGATACAATATGTCTTTTACCTGCACAACATATAGAAACAGATTCAGATAGCTTACATAAGTACATAATTAAAGGGCAATGACTGCTAGGGGTGCAACTTGGCATGGAACTTCAATTTTTTCTTGGTCTGCTCGGGTACCCAAATGGGTCTGGGTCTGCTAGGGGCTCAGGTACCCAAATGGGTCTGCTAGGGGCTCAGGTACCCAAATGGGTCTGGGTACACAAATCACATTCTTATCTTCAAATAATGCAAGTATGTAAAGGGATGACTGTTAGGGGTGCAACTTGGGTGGATCCAAGCCTTAGCCCTCATGGAACTTCAATATTTGCTTGGTATGCTCGGCAGCTTGGGCTAGGGGCTCAGGTACCCAAATGGGCCTGGGTACACAAATCACATTCTTATCTTGAAATAACGCCCTATGATATATGCACCCTTGAATGAATCCATGGTGTTGAGTTAAGCCCACTACAAATAGACAAAACTAGAGTTTTCCACTTTCACATTTCAACTCACTCAACGCCATCCAAATCAAATGCATTGTATGTGATATCATCATCAGTATTCAGTAGCATTATCATTGTTCTTGTCGTCGTCATTGTTTTAAAAACTTAAATATTACATTCAATGATTTAAGTATATTGTGCATTTTAATCTTCTATCATTTCTTCGTATTTGTGGTCCCATGCATCACATGGGTTTTGGTTTCAGGTTAGATCCCAAGAAAGCCTCTGTTTTTATTTCAGTTATATACTTTTATGAGTTTGTCTTTCTCATTTTGACTACATAATTATCAATTTCTGCCTATTTTGATATTATTTATCATTACTTATATGTTTTCACATTTTTTTCCTTTAGATTTCTACCACTTCTTATCAACAAATCTAGTATTATTTTCATTTTAAACTTTTCTATTGTTCAAATTTAAACTATGCATTCTTATCTTTATTTCACATTTTACAATTTTTAATTTTTTCTCATAAAAAATAAGGCTTTTATTTTTGTTTCTTAACTAGATGTTTTTATTTTTTATCTATAGATTTTCTCCTTTAATTTTTCACCCAGCACTGACAACATTAATCTAAATATAAAATTTTCATTCTTTATGTTAATAATTTTTATGTTTTCTTATTCCCACTATTTTTTTCTGGAAGTCCCTATTTTATGCATTTGGCCTCATAAATGGAACTTATGGGTTGGATGCGGACCCACTTAGTTCTTCTCAAGCCCCTAAATATGCATCAGTCTCTAAAATGGAACATTTTCAAAATAAACAAAAAATCCTCAAAAGATGCAACAAAAGAATATTAAAATAAAAAATAAAAAATACTATAAAGCAAATTAACGCAAAAAAAGTCATTTGTCCCCGGCTGTAGCTCAGCTCGTTAGGGACACTAGCATGAGTTTGTGAGTGCATTAGTTCGAGTCTTTCATGCAGGAAAAAAGGTCACTTACATCATTAGACCACAATTTTACCTTTTTCTTACACGTCAAATTGACAGCTTCAATGGCCCCAAGATTAAGTTTTCCTCACTTTATAAGGTATTACGGTTGAGGGAGAACACTTCTTCCTCTCCCTAAATTTCTAAATGTGTAAAGAGCCACCGCCAAAAGGCATCTTCTGGCAGAATTTTTTTAAGGGGAATCTCCAACTGAACAACTATGTTATGCATATCCTTAATTCCTTATGCTTGAGGCCAAATATTTCTTTATAACATTTATACTGTACCATTAAGAAAAAAACACATTAACACTCTAGTGTCAACAATTGCACCTACTGTGGAAGATCTGCAAAAGATATAACTGAAGGAAAGAGCTTTGGGCAAAGAATAACTATCATCATTTAAAAAAAAAAAAAATCGAAAAGAGCACCTCGTCTTTCATCATATTTGACTCCTTGGAAGCTGACCAAGCTTTGGTGAGCATCAACATTAGTGCAGAATCAAGTTCCTTTTTCTCCGCCAAAGAGTCTATCTTTTTGCATGCTGCATCTAAGGTAGGGGAATTGATGATATCATTGAACTTCAACTCGGCAGCATTCAGAGCCTCAATACTTTCAGATGCAGTGTCATATGCTTGTACCACAGCCAAGCAAACATTTCCAAGCTTTGCAAGAGCTGATGAAACAAAGGTGCATTAGTTCTATTTATAATGCATATGGATTGTCGTGAGTTGTTTCTGCAATATAGTTAAAGATATGAGCTTCCTAAAGCTTAGATGTGATATGCATTGCTTACAGAAAATAAAGTAATGAGCTACATGCATGAATTAAAAAAGAAAAGAAAAGAAAAGAAAAATCCCACTGTACCATTTTGCTCTTTTGGATTGTCATAGTAGGATTCTGCTACTGTATGAAGATGCATGAAGAATTCTTTCGTAAAATCTTTGCGGCGTCTAGCAACTACTGCACTGATATCAGTTTCCACTCCTCTAATCACTTCAAGAAGTTCATTATGCCTTTGCACATCATCATCAATCTGAGTGGAAGAAGCTCCAGGCCAAATATAAATCATCATCATTGTCATCACCAAGCCTTATCAGGTAAATGACACAATCCAGCTAATCTGATAGTTATCTCAGCTAAATACAATATTCAGATAAGCATAACATGCTCGTACGTGCAGTACTTACAAAAACATGTGCCCATCACCTCTAGATGAGGCTGATTAGGGGCAGCCATTGATAATAAGTTGGTGTTAGGAATAAATAAGTGCAGGTGTGGCCTACATTCTCCCTCCCTCTCATGGTAAGACAGTCGGAAGGTCCTATTGTCACAACCACAAGGTTGCAGGTTTGAGTCGTGTTATCAATCCAAAAAAAAAAAAAAAAAAAACAGCATCAAGATCAGTTGATGTGCATTTGGGACAAAGTAGAATTTAAACATCACATCAGATGGAATAGTGTGTTTTTTTCCTTAATTTTCCATACAATTCAATATTAGAAACGGACACCCATAATGATTTAGGAAATGATAATAATAGTGACTTTCCCTTATAGATTTTCCATTTTCTTTGCCACACAAAAATTAGCGAAAAGGATAATCTCTCTGCTTTGTGGAAAAAATGACACCGCTCGCAATTTGGAGCTCATCTACTACATATGTGTTGCCTTGAAAAACTTCTCGCATCCTGATGGTAAACTAGTTCACCACAAAATTCATGACAAGTACCTCTTTCAGCTTCCTGAAAAGCCTTAGTAACTTGTGCTTCATCCCAGGATCTTGCTCAGCATCTGCTCGTTCCTGACAACGCTGAAAGAAATGAGGCTGAATATTGACCCATTCCTTGCTGAAAGCTAATAACCTTCTCCAATCAGTTGCTGTAGGCTTGTCCACCATGAAAACATCAATTAGCTTGTCACAAACTCTGTCCATTCTATTATCATTCAAACAGTCTGGACCAGGTTCAGCATCCCCATTTCCCCTACCCTGTTCAGTGAATTCTTCATGAGCATCCGTATTATCCACTTGTACAGGGAATGATGAGTGCTCTCTGGTACAATCACTTGGCACTGAAGTAGTTCCACCAATTGCCGCGGCAACAAATGGTCGTTGAAGCCTGAAAGATCTAAATGGCATATGATATCCTGGCATTACACACCAGACGGGTTAATTCAGATATACCACATTCCATTGATTACACAAATTTGAAAACTACATGCAATGTTTTTTCCTCACCAAACCACATACAAGTGTAAATGAAGACATGCATCTCAGTTTAAAATTAGTGACACCTAAGCACATGAACATGAAATGAGAAGCAGCCTAAGTTGTATCAGTAGAACATTTATGTGAACAATAAAAAGTGTAAGACTATGACGACGAACTTGGAACAGCAAATGTTTCTCTATTATAGTGTAAGGTACATCTGCAAGTTTATAGAAGCATAACATGGAATATATAAACAAGGTCAAGAGCAAAGACACAATATTATCATCATCTAATTGAAGCCTCATCCCATACATCTAGGATCGGATTAGTGAGTTCTACTTCTACACTCATCACTTCTAAGGGCTAACCGCTGTTGTTAAAGTCCAAGGATTTAGGATAGAATACTAGGGGAACGGCTTCATATCAATACTAAGTATCCCACTTAAAGGAAAAACTTAGGATTCAGGCATGACACTTAATATTTGATACATGTTGTATTGAATCATTGAATCTTGCTATTCATGAGATCATGAGATTCAACAAGGCAGCAATAGCAAGAATGGAATATCTAATTTTAGTCATTTATTTACTCTCTTTTTTGGGTGTCTGGTGTGTTTATTTTAAAGAAGTTGTCTGATGATTTAAAAAAAAATCACTTGAGAATTTTGTGACATTTTGAGAAGGTGTTAGAGAGAAACAAAAAAAGACCATGTCGAATATTTAGGTATGTATAGATTTCACCCAACATTCTTTTTTTTTTTAATATTTTCTTAAGTTTTTTATTTTTATTTTTATGGATTGCCTAGTTTCTGTCATTTAGACAATGTTTGAAACATGAGACATACCCATATATTTTTAAACTACTATTTTAATGATATACTGGGAGCATATCTATACATAAGGGACCCAATTTGGACCTATTTATTAATTCGTCGGACCATCCATGGTCTTCGTCAAATATCCTCACCAAGCCTCCATTTTATTCTATAGCCAATCCCAACTCCCAAGCATAAAGTAATTTTCAATTATAACCGTAAGCTTGCACTCGATATGAAATATTATATGCAAGTCAAATACTGTTTCATACATTAAATTTAAATAATGTGAATACCAATACGCAGCAATGAGGGGATGAAGTAGACTGAAAAAAACAATGTTATTGAATTCTTGTATGCCTAAGATATGTGAAATTTTTACCATGTATATGATGTGCTGTTAGTTAACACATAAATTCAAGGCAACAAACCATTTTTTCAAGCGAAAAGTTATTACCCAATTGTCTGGGGGTATCAACACACCATAAGTCCAGAAAGGTTAAACGTGTCTACGTTTTGCAAAACCTTAAACTTGATCTTTGTCTTCATATGGGAGAAGCATCTGCACGTACTTTAGGATACTGAGATGCTACACATGGGTGGCTCCAACAATTAAGAGCACAAGACTTTTAGATGAAACAATATATACAACTGTGCTTAGACTTTTCTAGAGAGGGCAAACACCTACCTGTACCAATTTCCCAAGAATCCTTGTTACCCAAATTTCAGGCACTGATAAGATTCTAATACAATCTAGAAGTCTCCATATAGCACCCCGTTCTTGACTTCCTGTTCCTCAATGGGAAAATTACTTTTATTGTGATTCTTAGTTATTGTCTCAACTTATTATTGAGTGAAAAACCATTCGATTTCTGATTAAAAAAAGGATTATTCAGAATGGGAAATATCGATATCTCCACTTTGGTTTAACAAAGGTTATTGTCTGGCAAATAACACCCTAAAGTCTAAACACAGTTCAATCTTTCATTTCACAAGCTATCACTCATGTATAATTCAAATTCATCGTTGTCTATAATTAAATTTCAACCTCATCATTTATCCAATCCCCATCCATCCCCTGTTGCATCTCATTTTCTGATTTTTTTTTTATCCCTTAGCAGTAGAAATTCTATAAATAGACTGAATGAAGTGGTGTAAGGCATGTAGCAAGATTTTCTGAATTATGGGTTCCTTCGAATGATCCAAACAAGAGCAAAGTCATAATAGTTACTGTGTTTTGAGTTTAATGTGAGTTGCAATAATTATCATAGCTAAAGAAATGTTCTTCTTCTAACCCAAAATCAATTAAAACAAAAATGCGATTCTGATATATTATTCGAGCATTTGATACGAATGTCAAAGGGTGAAAACACAGTGTGGACCAAGTAGTACAAGCTAAATTCAACTACAAACAGCAAGTAATCAATCAAATTATACCTTTAAACCCTAATCAAATCATTTAAATCCAGAAACTTCGAAAAATCTTACAAGAGAAAACATGATTTGGGGTAAGGTAAGAAGTACGAATTACCTTTGATTTTGCGGTCGGAAGTAGAGATTGTGCCCAAACCGCTTGGGTTTCTCTTGAAGGAGACATGAAGAGAAGGAATGAGGGAAATTTCGGAACTCGGGAACGAAAAGGAAGGAGCTGTGAGGGGAATTAGGGTTTGGAGAGCTGCAGAAGCGATTTCCATGGCAGGAGGGATTCTAGGGTTTTCGATGGCGTTTTGGGATTTTTAGGGTTTTTGAGGTGGAGCCCGAAATGGGAGTTGGGACTTGGGAGTTGGGACTAAACCTGCCAGTTAGGCCCTGAGAAAGGGGGCCCGGCCCGGCCCTCAATAAGCCCTTAAAATAAAGGTTTTTGTTTCTAACAATAATTCCTAAAACACGGGTTAGATAATTTTTTCCAGGCCGTGAGATTTGAGGGCCGGGCTTAGATGGTACTACTTTTATTTATTTTATTATATATAAATATAAATATACATTAAAATCATGACACTACATTTGGAATTTCCAAAGTGATAAAATCAAATTTGGTTTAAAAACATGGCCTACTACCCAAGTTCTCATAAAAAAAAAAATGCTTTAAGTCAAATAGGACGTAACTATTGAAGTCTTGATTGCCTGTAGCAGTTGGCGTATGCTCATCGTGAGTGGACTAATTATGGTGAGTCCAATTACCTGTAGATAATGTGTAGCTCAGCTCACGTATTGTTAGAGATGTAAAGTTTTTGGAGCAGTTGCACGTGATTTGTAATTAATACGATTCACAATCATTGATCTACTCATGATGAATGCATGCCAAGTGATTTGTAATTAATATGACTCATCATGATTGGTCAACTCATGATAAGTGCACGCCACCACCTACAATAGGTGATTCAGATTCCAACTATTGGAAATTTTGGACAATTTGTGTCAAGTCATTGCCTTGTGAAAATTCCAAAAGCCCTCAATATTATAAGATTTTTGGATGCCAACCCACTCATTTTTCTTTTTCCTTTTATAAGGGAGGGCATCCTAGCCTTTTAGGCCAGACTGATCCCTACGGAGCCAGATATTTCCCCAATGACCTTAGTGTGGTGCCGAATTTTCATACCCACAACTTTCGAGAGCAAATCGTGGTTCTAGGCCAACTGAGGTACCCCTTGGCGTTGAATGGTAGCCCATTTAAAAACCCGTTTTAAAAAGCACAAGCATGTATCAAACCCTTGTCAACCAAGCAATTAGTTCTTGAGCCCAACCCTCATCAATCCTTAAGGCCCAAGTGCACCCATTTAATGAATAATGGGGGGTTGGGCCAGGCTGGGCTTTCTCTAACTTATTTTTAGTTACTAAACTAAAAGCAATCCTTACTCGATCCGAGTCGAGCTAAGCTTCAGGCGTTCTATCACTTAATTCAAGTCCAGCCTAAACATTAAATGAGCGAATATTTAAATATGGTGCCGAGCCAAATACTATTAATACCCAATGGGCAAAAGCAGGTTGGGCCCGGGTCATGCCCGACCCATGAGCATTCCTAGGTTAACTCAAACCTAAGACCAAGGGTATTTTAGTAACTTCGACATCTATCTTCTATCTTCCTCCCGCATATAAAGCAAAACCCTAGGATCTAGATCAAGCTTCTTCTACACAGAGAAGGGGGAAAAAAGCTAGGGCTTCGTTCTCTCAACTCTCTCGCCCCTCAAAACCCTAAGATTTCCTTCCAAAAAACCCAAAATCAATCCCTCAAAACCACTTATTTTCCCATATCTGTCCTTTTTTCCAAGATTTCTAAGCGTCTGATTCGATTCGAAGCCATTAAATCGAGTTTCTTCCTTAGTTTTCCCTCTTTTGGTCTCTTTTTCGACCCGATTCAGGCGATTTCTAGGGTTTCTTGCCCGTCTTGGTGGGGATTTTGGGGGGAATGTCGACGGAGAGGAGGAGGAAGATCAGCTTGTTCGACGTGGTTGACGAGAACTCCGTCTCCGCGAAGCTGGCGAAGGTAAATGGGGGTTTTGGAGGCTCCGCGACGACGAATCCGTGGACTGGACGCCCTTACTCGCAGCGCTACTATGAGATTCTGGAGAAGAGGAAGACGCTCCCGGTCTGGCAGCAGAAAGACGAGTTCTTGCAGGCTTTGAAGGATAATCAGAGCTTGATTTTGGTCGGAGAAACCGGCAGCGGGAAAACTACTCAGGTCAGTGTGGAAAAAACTTGGGTGTTGTTTATCATTATCATAATCTTTGAATTCTCTAGATTGGGTTTTACTTGATTGATATCTGTAATTGGAAATCTATGACCCCATGTGTTTATTCCTGCTATTTTCATAGTTATCAATCTACTAGGTTCTTTTGGGATTCATTGATTTAAATATGACGCTTGTGGGTGTGTGAGTTGGGGAGAGATTCTCCTTTAGAATCAAATCCACTGCTGGGTTTACACGATGGAAAAGTAATCATTGGAGAGAGGTGCCAGTCCCGTAGGTGACCCCGTGAACCTGGTTTTGATATTCTTCTGATTTGAAAGGTTCACCCATGTCTATATGCACTCCTATGCATTGGGACTTGGAAGGATAAGGTTGTGGGCTGGTCAACATCATGAAAGATTTGGCTGATGAGCTGCTTTAATAGGAAAGCAACCGGCAGCACCCCTTATGTAATGTCCTAACCATATTCACTTTATATTTTTGAAACCAATCTGTATTCCACATTGTATTATTAGATGTGGTTCTCAATCATCTTTCTTATTTTTGTGTTCTACTTGAGCTATGCGGAGTGTGGGTACGTGTCGGAATATGGGTTTACCATGTTTGATTCAACACACCTCAAAATACAGGATTTGTTGATTTAACATGATATTGGAATAAATATAATCAAATAGGTACGTCTAGGTAAAAAAATAATATGATAGGACCAATAAATTATGTACAAATATCATTCCAAACTAAACAAGAATGTAATATTTATATCGGTATCATTTTTAGATTTCAAAGATGAAAAAGGCAATATTATGATTAAGTTAGGTGTAATATAATTTGCCAGTTGCAAAATAATGTTTACGCTTGCACTATATGAATCCTTGAAGAACTTGTTATGTTGTGTGTATATGTCCAACATAGGTACGTGGCTTGTTTCGAAGAGTCGCTGCAACATAGGTTCTTCTTGAATTTTTTCTTAATTTATCATACAAATTAGACAAAATTGAATATAATCAGTAGTTTATTAATGCATTTATGTGCGATCCAATTCACTGTTAATCCGGTCTTTTTGGTTCATATTCTTACTTCTTTTTTTTTTTTTTTTTTTTTTTCATCTAGTAAATACTCAACTCACGCACCCACACACATTACACAAGTCCTAAATCAACGAAGAGCAACAAGCAATCGATCCCTGGTCATGCTTGGAAAGGGAGTTACCTTACCACTAATCCAGCAGTAGGTTGGCATATTCGTAACTGTGTCATCTGGTCTTTTTTGTTCATATCCTACCAGTGTTTTGTTATTATTATTATTTTTAATCTAGGTAAATACTCATACACCCACAAAAACACATTACACGACTACCAAACCATCGAAAGAAACAATTGTGATTGATCCCTGGTCATCCCTGTGGAAATGGAAATGCCTTACCACTGATCCATCAATAAGTTGACATATTCATACCTGTGTTTCTAAATAGTTGCAATAACTTACGTATAAATGTTTGAGGGTATTTTACCGAAAATATGGCTTAGACTAAGTATTTATCAATTAATGATTGACCTGTTTAAAATACCACAGAGTGCTTCATGCAGGCTGCAGCCTGGTAGAGCTGTGAATATACTGATATGCCCACTACTTTTCATTGTTGCCTATTCACAGCAAACCTTGACTGAAAAGGGAGCTGGGTTTTTATCTGAGAAAGGGGGCTGGGTTTTAAGGGGAAAAGGGTCATTCATTATCGGTTGTGAATGGAGTATATGTGTTGGGTCTTAGGTAAGTAAGTGGAGGACCCATGACATTGATGATGAGAAATGGGATTGGGAGAGGGTTGCTGTCTCTGGGTCTTGATTGGAATACCGAGGGAGGAAGGGAGGGAGGGCTTCCACAGACAACAAGACCACCAGATGAAGTGCTAATAATATTAGAAAACTGTGGGTGCTAAAAAAATTGCCATGGGTAAAATGATTCAGACATGAGGAAGTTGTGGGGAGCTTTATGATCCAGGAAGCGTCCAGCTCCTAATTGACCTTTTATATTTTAATAAATTTATTTGTGGGGGGAGAGAGAGAGAGAGAGAGAGAGAGAGAGAGAGAGAGAGAGAGAGAGAGAGAGAGAGAGAGAGAGAGAGAGACTTTGTGTGATTTTTTATGTTGAGACTTTCTTGGGTTCTGACTTGAATGGGATGATGAGATAGTGCCCTTCTCCTCAATTGAGATTCCTTTATCTGGCGGGTTCCATCCTTTTGAGTCCATATGCAGAGATCTCATGTTTGGGAGGAGCTTTGTTTAAGATCAAGCTTGCATCAGATAGGTAACAATATTGAGACCACGGCTGTATTTTTAATTTGACAGCACTCCCTTACTTTATGAAGCACTTTGCGGTTATTTTAAAGTTGATCATTAATTGGTAGTGTCTTCGTCTAAGCTGTATTTTCTGGTAAAAATCACAATGTATGGGCTGATAAAGTATGTCTTCTAGAACATCTCCTGTATTTGAGCGTAGTCATTACAGAGATATTTTCTGCTCCACAGATTCCTCAGTTTGCTCTGGAAGCTGGTAGCATTCTACAAAAAGTTGATAGACGCAAGATGATTGCTTGCACCCAGCCTCGTAGAGTGGCTGCAATGTCTGTTTCTCGCCGAGTTGCTGATGAGATGGATGTAACAATAGGAGAAGAAGTTGGTTACAGCATCCGTTTTGAAGATTGCAGTGGTCCAAAAACGATTCTTAAGTAAGTTTGTGTTTGTCGACTTGTTTCAGACTTGTGCTTGTGCCAAATTTTTTTTTTTTTTTTTGGATCTTGCATGGCATTCCTTGTTTGCATCATGCTTTAGATCTGTACAAAACTGATTCCTTTTTTAAAATTGGTAACAGGTACTTAACGGATGGTATGCTTTTAAGGGAAGCAATGACAGATCCCCTTCTTGAACGATATCGAGTGATAATTCTTGATGAGGCTCATGAAAGAACGTTGGCAACAGATGTTCTTTTTGGGCTTTTAAAGGAAGTAATAAAAAATAGACCAGATTTGAAAGTGGTTGTAATGAGTGCAACACTTGAGGCTGAAAAGTTTAGGGGTTATTTTAATAGTGCACCACTCATGAAGGTTCCTGGAAGGCTTCATCCAGTAGAGATTTTCTACACACAAGAACCTGAGAGGGATTACCTGGAAGCCGCAATTCGAACTGTTGTGCAGATACACATGTGCGAGCCTCCTGGTGACATACTTGTTTTCCTTACTGGAGAGGAGGAGATAGAAGACGCATGCAGGAAAATAATGAAAGAAGTTGCTAATCTTGGTGACCAAGTGGGGCCTGTGAAAGCTGTACCTCTTTATTCTACATTACCTCCAGCAATGCAGCAGAAGATATTTGAGGCTGCCCCACCTCCACTGAAGGAGGGCGGTCCTCCAGGCAGGAAGATTGTGGTATCAACGAACATTGCAGAAACTTCTTTGACCATAGATGGTATAGTTTATGTGATTGATCCGGGGTTTGCAAAACAAAAGGTTTATAACCCACGAATCCGTGTGGAGTCTTTGCTAGTGTCACCAATATCGAAGGCAAGTGCTCACCAGAGATCAGGTCGTGCTGGAAGGACTCAACCGGGGAAATGCTTTAGACTCTACACCGAAAGGAGTTTCAATAATGACCTTCAGCCACAGACATATCCTGAAATTCTGCGGTCAAATCTTGCAAATGTTGTTCTTAATTTGAAAAAACTTGGAATTGATGATCTGGTCCATTTTGATTTTATGGATCCTCCTGCCCCTGAAACATTGATGCGGGCATTAGAGGTCTTGAATTATTTGGGTGCGCTTGATGATGATGGGAATTTGACCAAGTTGGGTGAAATAATGAGCGAATTTCCATTGGATCCTCAGATGTCAAAGATGCTTGTTGTTAGTCCTGAATTCAACTGTTCGAATGAAATTCTCTCAGTATCTGCTATGCTTTCAGGTATATGTGGAAATTCTCAGTTTATATGTTTCTTCTTTTTGCTTCGTAGGTCTCATCTAAATCACCCGCGTGGATGCGGGTTTTATGTGGCTGTATATGCACACACATATATGACTGACACATTATCATGTTGCCAATTAAAAATGTGATCATCTTATCGTGCTAAACGGTTCTATCATTTCCAACCAATTAGAAGAACAGTCCAGCACGTTTTGTACTTGTGTCTTTGATGTGAGTGTATATGCATTACATAATTCGAGTGATGGGTGAAATATTCATGCTCTGATTTCTGCACAGCATATCTGCATGTGTTTAGAGCTGTGTATTTTACCCAGTTAGGTTGTCACAAGCAACTGTCTTGTCCGGGCTTCCATGCCGCTGGTCAGCATGCACTACAGAAATTTTTAAGTAAGTGCTGTTGCAGATAGTTGCAGTTTCTCAGTATTCTCTCATGAAGCAAATGGTGTCGTCTCGCCTCTATGCATCTGCTGACCTACCGTGGGCCTCATCTGTGATAACAAATCTTTTTCTCTAGTACCGAATTGCTTTCTCCGGCCTAGGGAGGCTCAGAAAGCTGCAGACGAAGCAAAAGCTCGGTTTGGCCACATCGACGGGGATCACCTCACACTTTTGAACGTGTATCATGCTTACAAGCAAAATAGTAAGTAGAAGAGATATTTTCCCCTTAGTTTTGATTTACTTGCAAAATTATTATGGGGACCTACATGTTCATTCTCTAATACTTTGCTTGTATTGGATGGTGCAGATGAAGATCCTTCATGGTGCTATGAGAATTTTATCAACCAAAGAGCATTGAAGAGTGCCGATAATGTGAGACAGCAGCTTGTCCGTATCATGGCAAGGTTTAACCTCAAGCTATGCAGCACAGATTTCAACAGCCGCGACTATTACATCAACATAAGGAAGGCTATGCTGGCAGGGTATTTTATGCAGGTAGCACACCTTGAACGCACTGGGCACTACCTAACAGTGAAGGACAATCAGGTATATTTGCTTTTCCTTTTTTTCCCTTTTGCTGGCCATCTTTTTCATTGCTTGTCTCTGTTTGTTTCGCTCAATGCTGTATTCATAAATTTTGCTGCAAATGAAGGTGGTTCATCTGCATCCTTCCAATTGCCTAGATCACAAACCAGAGTGGGTCATCTACAATGAGTATGTCCTAACAAGTAGGAATTTCATTCGAACAGTTACAGACGTTCGTGGGGAATGGTGAGTTGATTCTTCTCCAAATACTGCATATATATGCAATGACAACTCTGTACAATTCAGTTCTCTATCTGTAGACTATTTGTTTATCTTCTATATTTTTGCTGCTATTTTGCTTCTTTCTGTAATTTGGACATGCATATATATATGCATACATCTATATGTGCTTACTATAGCTCTCTTGGCTACGAAAGCATGCACTATGAAACTTGCTAGGTGGACCACATTTAAACTTGCTAGCCAAACTAAAATCCCTTCCCCATTGACAAGAGAACCAAAAAGAAAAGAAGAAAAATAAAGGGACCTTTTATCCTAATTGAGGGCATTTTTGTCAATAAATTGGCTGAAATTGGGAATTTTGGCATGTGTGTTTTAATCAATGAATTCTAGACTAAAATGTAGATTTTGACTAAACAAGCGCAAATTTCGGATATAATAGTTTTTGGTGGGTTGTTGGGTTTGGTATATACTCAATGAATTGAATAGTTTTTACTGATTTGGCCTAAAATGAATTGAATTTTACTATATTATGATCTAGTGATGAATAAATATGAGCTGTAATGCTGTGATGCATTTGAGAAGTCAAGTTCCTATCTCCATCCATTTCCCCTTGTATTGTTGTAGGTTTATTTTTTAGTTTATCTTTTTGATAACGTTGTTGTAGGTTTATCTTGCCCTTGAAGAATTTTGTTAACAACCTTGGATCTGGAATTAGGGCAATTCATGTTCTGATGTTGTGAATAATGTATTCATCAGCATTACTGGATGAAATAAGCTGAATTTTTTTAATCATATTTCAAGCCTTACCCATTAATCTTGGGGTCAGCTAAAAGATCTCTACAAATAAAACTGAATTTCATTTAATCTGAATGATAACCTAGCAATCTGTGCATGTGAGGTGTGCTGTGTAAAGAATAATTGAGCTGGGAAGACAATGCTCTAATTCTCTTTTTTTATTTATTTTTAATGCAGGCTGATTGATATAGCTCCACACTATTATGATCTTGTCAATTTTCCCAACTGTGAAGCCAAGCGCGTTCTTGAGAGGCTTTACAACAAACGTGAGAGAGAAAAGGGGGAGAATAAGCAGAGAAAGTAAACGATGATCCTTCAACTTGTGCTGCTCATCCCCCCTTGGTTGCCTTTTATCATTTGCATATGCAAAGTGTTTCTTGCTTGTTAACAGTATCTATCCATCATCACTGTAGCACTGCTGCACTGAAGAACACGAGCAACTCTTTTATCCTGTTGGACTTGAAAGTAGTGTTTCAGTTGCTGTTTTAGAGGCTGGTTAAGTGTAGACAATCAATTGTCTTTTCATGCATTATATTAAAATTATCTCTCATTTTTGTTTTCCAGCTAGAAATCAAAATTTACAATTTGCATTGTCAGCTATAAACCATACACTAAACTAATAATAAGATGATGTTTATATTATTTTATTTTTTTACGACAGAAGAAAGTTATCTATAGCGTTAGTTTTATTGGTTGGTTTTTACAATGGCACTCATAACTAACAATCTCCCTTTCACAATAAGATAGAAATACATAAATAGACAAATACAAGAATAAAACCAAATCTGCCCCAATCAAATTAGGAAAGGCCACAATAGAATGTTTGCCGACACACCTATTCTATACATCAATAAGTGGGGCTCATGTCTCAATACCAGCTCCTTTGATTGATCATATAGTTTATTTTCTCTTTGTTTTCCATTTAAAGGAACTTGTTAACCAAGGAAGAAAAACCACAAAAAATAGTTATAAAGCACCCATAATATCTTAAAATCTTTATGACCCATGATTTGTAATAAAAGAAGAATTTGTGGTTAAAAGTTTTATTTTGTTAAATCAGATCTTTTGAGGCTGATTTTTTTGAATGACCATTATCCATAAAGGGACCTTTCTTTTCTATCCATCATACCCAAGGTGATAGGAATGTATCAAAGTGGGCCCCCGAGCTGGACTGCAATACGCACGTCTGCTTGTAGGTGAAAATCTTCCATTCTAGACACTGATTGTCACAGACGGTTTTTTTTTTTTTTTTTTATATTTTCTCAAGGTTTGTAGGATTTAAAAGTAGGCCCATGTGGTTTTTAACATTTAAGTCATAAATCCTTACCTTTTAAATGTAATGAACAATTAGGAAAATGGCAGCTTTGCACCTACATCCATTAAGCAAAAATTGAAATCCCATTGCTTTATCCCAGTCTCAATAGGATCTCTCGCTCTCTCTCTCTCTCTTGCTGATTAACTCTAATCACGTGTGCGGTTGGAAACTTTTATGAATCCAATCCAATGGTTCGAGATATTAGATTGCTCAAGACCTGACTCGACTGACACACAATTTGCCCCATACCGGGCCCGTGACGGGTTTTGAGGCATGTGACACACTTACCTGGTGACAACTGACAAGTATGGGTCCGGTCATATTTTTATAATGGGTTAAAAAAGTGGGTCCGGTCAAATTTTTATAATGGGTTAAAAATCTCTTGGCCAAAAGCGATTTTTTCACTTAGCTAGCTTAGCAAATTCTCACATCCAAAAACTAAAATTAAATTACACATATCAATTTATCGCTCATAACCAATTTATCTCATATGAACAGCTAATCTATATGAATAAAGAAGATATAAGTAGCATAGTGTGAAACAAGTAGTACACAAACAGCCAATCGATGAAATTCATCGACCCAAAATCAGCCTTTCTAGTACCTTTTGTAAAGTCCCAAGTCTATTGGCATTCATGTGGGATATGAAGGGTTACCAATATCATTTTATTTTAATGCTGATGGCCTACTGATGAGAAGGGGCAGTCCAATGAAGACGACAGGACGTGAATGGAAGTAGGAATAATAGTCTGAAAAATTGCAACCTAATTAGGATTTAGCTCATCAGCCAAATTGAAATGGAGAAACTTACATAATAATAATTTTGCATGAAAAAGGATATAGACATACACAGGAGTGTCATTCCACACTTAACCTAACTGTACTACTGTAGTTGCATGTTCTCATTAGGGATATCAATTTTGAGGAGATTAAAAATTTTAAATAACAAAATAGGAACATATGACTAAGTATTGAAATCACATGACCTACTTTATTTTACATCTCGAAAAACTTAGGGCCGGGTATTATACAAAAAAAAAGAAGGTCTTATCACAATATTATGCACAATCGTACTGTGGGAGCAGCTCTCCTTGATGTTAAATTTGGAGACATCTTATGTGAGGGCAGATCAAATTTCCAATAGGTGGGCCTATTGTATGGTTTTGCTCTTGCAACACTGGGCAACTCACGATTCTATGCAAGGGAGGCAGTCGGCTAATAAAAAAGTGAATTTGATGGTAGAGTTCACCTATTGAAAAATTGTTACACAATTTTTATAGAGAGATGCTCCTATGAGAAATGCTTTGACCTTAGGGCCCCATCCTATCTCTCATAGTAAGGTAAGAACATCGCTCGTATAAATATATAAAGAGCAAGGCTCTCATAAGTTCAAGTTTAAGACATAATTTCGTAAGCTCATACTTGTCGGGCCCACCTTTGGTCCATTCAAATGGACTAAACAAATGACCCCCCCCCTAAATTGCACATGTCCACCAACTTTCGGCTATATCCAAATTTATTGGACCGTTGGATCGACTATGTATCGATCTAAATGGACCGTTGACCATTAAACTTTTGTGCTCATATGGAAATGAAAGAAATTACGGTTGGAGCTGATTTTTTACAGAAATGAAGATCTCAGTGAGTCCTTAAAATCCACCCATCCCCATCCCCAGGTGGGTCCCACCACAAACTTGATCTTACCTTATTTTAAGCTTGAGTTTAGGAGAACTGACCCTATATATAAATATATATATTTATATAATTTATGGAAAAACTCTCTAGCCTGAATTGGGAACATCAATAAGGACAACCATATAAAGCACAATTGGGCAGTGATCCAAACTGACGATCAAAATCCCCAACTTCTATTTACAGTAGATCCATTGGACTTGCACAATTGGAATTAGGGGTCAAGACTTTTTATACTATAAAGCCTTAAGCTTATAGCCAGTGGATCAAGGGATTAGTATGATTTGATGGATTTACAACTTTTCATATTGGTTAGTCACATCAAGATCTTCTAATCCCCCAAACCCATGATTGATGAAGGTTGGAGACCCTTGCGCTCAGACCTCCACAGGAACTGTCAATAGTAGGGATGTAAATGAGTCACCAATTCTCTGATTATCAGGAGGTTTCGACCTGTTAAAAATCGGGTTTAGGTCCTTATTTAGGCCCCGATAAGTAAATGAGTCCAAGTCTGGTTTCACCTTGGTTCAGACTCGTGGACCTGAGACCCGACATATTACCTTAATTCTTAAAAATCTCTCATAAAAACTATATTTTTTTAAATATTATTTTCTACCTAGATCCGGATCCGGATCCAGACCCGCTCCATATATGGTTCTGGTTCCGGTCCCGGAGCTAAGAAACCGATTCCATATTCGAAACTGGTTCCACCTTTTTCTTAAGGGTTTCGGTTCTAGTTCCACCTTGGACTCCGACCTCGACCACAGACCCGGACCAAAACCGACCCATTTACAACTCTAGTCAACAGCTAATGGGAGGGCACAACTCATTACTTATTATTAATTAAAGAAAATCAAATGGTCAATCTCGTTCGGGTATACTTCATGGATACCCTTTGTATGATGAAATTTTATTTTAAATGGTTTAAATTTTTAATAGGTAGATCCGCCGCGGCGCCACCACATAAATTCTTACCATTTTAGGTGCCAGGTAAGGCAATGAGTGTATATTGATCCCATTAGGTGCCACGTCAGCCCTAGGAGCATTCGCACGTGAGAGAAGAGCCCGCCTCTCCCAACTTTACTCAAACCGCGAAACAGCACAAAAGACGCACACTTGAAGAAGCAGGTAGAATCCATACCGTCCGATCCAAAGCCACGTCATCGATCCGCTTCTCTTTTCACCTTTTCAACGGCTTAGATCTCTCTATTCTCCAAACCTCCTGCAAATGCTCTGATACTCTCTCCATCTTCTTTTTCCCTCCATTTTTCTCCTCGAATCTTCTAGCGAGAGAGAAAGAGAGAGAGAGAAAGAGAGAGATGAAGATGAAGACGACGACGAATGTAGAAGAGGAAGCAGCTAAGGAGCAGCAGAAAGAAATTAGGGTTTTGAATGGCATACTCCATAAGGAAGATGAAATCATCGACCATGAAGACAAACAAGTAGAAGATGATGATGAATCAGAAGAAGAAGTTACCGATGATGATGATGATGAATCAGAAGAAGATACTGATGATGATGATGATGATGATGTTACTGATGCCAGCGGTCGTCAAGTGCAATCTGTTGATGACGACGATGACGAAGATGACGATGACGACAGCGAAGACGATGAAGATGATGAAGAGAACGAAGAGGTAATCTTTTTGTAATTCTTCTGATAGCTCCTGCTTGAGTTAGGGTTTTCGTTAGTTTATAATAAGATGATTAGGGTTTGTGTCTTTTTTTTTGATAGATTGTGGCTGTTGTTGTTATTGTTGTTATCACTTATTCATCAGCTACAAGTTTTTCATCCTCTATTGATATGATTGGAGTCTCTTCTGACATTGATATGAATGTGTTACAGGAATGAATGTGAATAACAGTGACTTAAGTACCCAACTAGTAGTTAGACTCATCCAAGTAGTTCTCATTGAGCTATGTAAGCAAGCTAGTATGCAGAAAATGTGCATCTGTATGGTTAAGGTCACAATTATTATTGTTGTGAATCCTGACCTGTTCATGTTTTTGGGATGATTCTCAACATTGTGCAAGACTAACCTGTTTATTAATTGACACTAAGATTCAGCCATGAGTTTGAAAGGACCATGCGCTGCTTATTTGCAAAATTTCTACCCCTTTGTGTTAAATATGATTGGCTGGGCTATATCTATTGTTGGGTCTTTAGCATACATAAATCAAGCCATGAACAGGTCTATTGAAGTAACAAAATTGTTATCCCATCTATCTGGATTCTGGGGTGCCTTTTCTGTTCCATTTTGTGTTCCTAATCACTATTAAGATAAAAAATAAATAAATAATTGTATGTGTGTGTTGGTTATTCTGTCCCATGAACATGTATTTTACTTTGTATAAATGTCCATCTGTGTTAGTTGTTCTGCTTCTATGTTACAGTACCACCCATTAAAAAACTGTTCTTTCTAGTGACTTTCATGTTGCCTCACTGGTTTGTGGTTGGTTCCTTTATTCCTTGCCTTTTCCTTTAAATAGTTTTACTTCTCCAAGTTCTTCACTGTCATCAGGTTTATATTCGAAACTCACTTGAGAAAAGGATGGTAAGAAAACCCGATTCTCTTTTCCAAGTGCGTAGGGTAATATTACCTATAGGAAAGAAAAAAAAGGGCCTTGGTTCACAGCTCTCAGTGATTTTTCTTCTTCAGAAAAGCAATTAGAAAGTACTTGTTTTTCTCTTCTTTTTTTTCATTGTTCTGTTCCGTTGTAGTTATCAGAGTGATCTGGTTCTGCTGTTTAATCAATGATGATTTACAATGACATATTAATAATGTATGTGCCATTCCCCCGCCCCCCCCCCCCCCCCCCCCCCCCCCCCCCCCCCCATTTTTTTTCAATTGCATGCATATCAATCGTTTATACCTTGTACATATTGGTGTTGGTGCATTTTCTTCATGCTTACATATATTTTGAACATCCAAGCAGAACAAGTGCTTGTTTGGACAGACGCGTTGGCCTGTCCACTGGGGTAATGTAAGCTACATTTGGTGGGCGACTACTTTATTTTATTTGGATATGAACATGTTAATTTTTATTGTACTATCTGGGTTCTTCTTCTTTCTCTCTGTTTCTTACATGGTAATATTCATTTGTTAGGAGGATTTGGGAACAGAATACCTTATTCAACCATTAGGACGAGCAGAGGACGAGGAAGATGCCAGTGATTTTGAACCCGACGATGAGAATGGCGAGGATGAAGAACTTGATGATGGGGAGGAAGATGATGATGATGGTAGTGCTGGGAAGGATGGGGGATCAGTGAAGAGGAAGAGGTCAAGTACTGACGACCCTAATGATGGTGATCATGGCGAGGATGATGGGAGACCATCGAAGCGATAGTGGGACTGTGTCAAACTCTAATGTGGCTGGATCCATTAATCTAGGTCAGGTTTTGTTTACTCAGTAAAACTTTTTTATGCAGATGAAGGCAAGATAATATGTTTAAGAGTTCATCCTTCTGGAACTGTAATGGGATTGTAGGTTCTTACTCTGGTTGTGTTGTAGTTGTTGGTTTCTTTGTGAAAACTGGTTTTTGATCTGCATACATTGTCTGGCCTTGTACAAGGTTGGGACTTGATGTGATGAGTAAGAGGTCATCATTTTACCCAAGAGATCATGGATGCAATTTTTCCTTTTTCAGAATATATGAGTGATATTGAAGCATGGTAGGAGCCACCATTTAAGGTTAATTGCCTTATTGATAAATAGGTAAAGTAGAAAATTAATCAACAATGCAGGTGGAGTAGGATTTTCAACATTTGTGATTGTGAGCCACTTTTTAATTAGATTTACCATTGATATGCTTGAAAGGGTCCACAATGTTTTCTTGAATGCGGTGGTGCCTTGACATGTGTGGGTTTCAACTTTCAATACTGAAAAATCGCAGTCTAAGCTTGTTTGTTTCATTTAGAATAAATTCCTAGGAATTCTAAGGTTTTGTTTCTGAAAGTTGTTAAAAATGCAGAAATAAAAGTGATTAACTGAATAGCACTGCTGGATTTCTTCTCCATGCCTATAGTGGGAAAATTTCAGCAGAAAACTCCATGGAGGCAGAACTTAAGACACTGATTACAGGAGTTGGAACTGTGCAAAAGAATGAATGTTTTTGGGGAAGACTTTTTTTTGCATTATGATACTTGCGATTGCCACATTTAATCAAACCAAGACTGGATCTTGCATATCACATGTATATCTTCAGTCTCCAAAACAATATTGTTTATGTATTTTTAACTTTTGTGGCCACATAGATGTATGACAATCAAGAAAAAGAGTGGGATGGATAAATTAGGATATGCGTTAAGGGTGACCTTAATATCAATTTGATCAAATGACCCAATCTCTTATTCTAGCTCCTCTAAGTTTGATGGCCACATTGAAAAAATTGTTGTTCCAGATGGGTGTCAGAACCGAACTCGCCTGGAGCTTTGTGTGTTTCGGTGTAAGATAGATCTTGCGAACTCACTACGAATGCTCTCAGATCTACTGGAAGCAAGGGTTCCATCTCTTTTATATAGAGCATTTCCCAGGAGTCACGATTACTATAGACACTACCCCTTCTAAAATCCTACATCTCCTAACCAGCGTGATAATTTTAAACCTGATCAAAACTCTACCACCAAGAGTTTGAATCTTATCTGACTCAACCAAATCAAGACTTGTCGGGAGTTCATCTTCAGCACACCTCCGAGCTCGATCTGGCATGGGCCCAATGATAGTCGAGCCACATAATTTTCCAACACATATGTTAGGCAATTTTATTGTGATAAAATTAATGGTTATTTATGCCAATCCACATCAAATGATTTTGAAATCATGGAGTACAATAGATTTGGTTTTTTCTTTCTTCTTTTGATTAGCAACCATAATAAGCACATGACAACATAGGCCTCACAAAGGTGGCACCTCTGCCAACCCTAAAAAAAATCCGCAATCCCATTATCCTCCCTGCCCACATGAAATGCAGATAGGTGCACCATTTTGAAATATCCCAGTAACAAAGCTGAAATCTATACATATAACCGCCATCTGGGTCATAGCAATTCAGATCGTAGGTCATTTCTCTTTGGATCACAATACAATACAAGATAACAATACAATACAATTTACATTATTTTGGTTGATCAGGGTTCAATTAGTCAATGAGTTGAGATCTGGATCCAGTCCCTAAACTCTAACAAAAAATCCCTTCTGTCGACATTGCTTGCAAACTGGATCACAAATGGGAACCAAAGGGCTAAGAGAACTGGTGAGGAATCCACAGATATGAATCAATCTCATCTGACCGTAGGTCATGTTTGGGAAATAACTTTTTCATGGAAATGGAAAGGAAAATAGGGGCATTCATTTTCTCAATAGGAACTCTATTATTTGGTGCAGGCGCTTTACCCAAGGAAAAACATAAAAAGCATTGTGTTATATAATTTTGAGGAGAAGTATTTCTGATGGGAGAAAGGGGGTAGGAATTTCTTTGGACAAATGGAAATCCGCAAGCTTCTATTTGTGCAAGCGCTGTACAAATGTGCTCCTAGTGAATCAGGTCGACATAAAGATTAACCACAAATTACGATATGGTGCTCTAAGTAAGCCCGGTTAGCATGCATCTTCACTCTTAATCCACTTTTTCTTATTAACACACTTAAGAAATTCCTTCTAGAAACTGGTGTTGTCAAGGAAAGGGTGCACTTTCTGATCAAATACTAAATCTAGAATTAGATTAGACACTTACTCTTTATCATTGGGTGGTGAGTCAGTAATCTATTGCTTAACTAAATTGCTAAAACCCCTAGCCTTGTTTCTTAGAATGATTGAATTCCTAAAGCTCTCTATATTAATCAACAACAGACAATACAAAGAGCCTCCTCATGGCCCCCATACCAACTTAAAAAAAATTATCTGTGCCATTTGCTTTTAATTTATAAAAGAGTAGGGGTTTTGGACTCCCATTTGGGCTTTCTCTCACTAAGAAAATACTGTGACAGGCTGGCAGCTCAACCACCTTACAAGTATTTGATGGGGCCGGCCATGCATGCACACCAATCTATACCATCCAAAGTGTGGGCCACTTGATAGATGGTGCATCCTATAAGCCATGCTAACTAATTAAATATTCCTAGATGGTTCAATTGGTGGCCATTAAATGGGCAGTTAAGAAGGATGTGATTAGCATTGGATGAACTGACAGCTTTCAGATGGTTGTTGGAATTAGAATAAATATGATTTGGGGATTGTATAAATAATCATCTATATATATTTGATAATTATAAATAACCATCTATCTTTAAGAATGAAAATCTTGACCAACACAGATTTTTTAGGTGTACCCAGTTAAGGGGGTTGGGACCCAAGAAAGAGCCCACACAAATGGGAAGACATCCATGAACCGACTCAGGTGGAAAAGGAGCCCTCGCAGATGGAGGCCTATATATTATTCACTAGTTGACGAAATTCACTTGTTTTTTTTTTTTCAAAATGACGAAAAGTTTATTTTAGATTTAGGCTCCTAAGGATTAACTTAGGGTGTTAATTAACCAAGATGTTTATAACATTTAAAAGACCACTGGAATTGACTCAGTTCAATCAAGACAACGCACTCAATTAATCCTAGAGAAATTCTATCTTAGAAAATTTGTATCTTCAACTAAAAAAAAGTGTCAAATCTCATGAAAAGATAAAGCCTCTGCTTGCTGATCAAAATGGTTGAGCAATATTCTTAAATTAGGAGAGCAACAACAAACATACAAACATTATAAATTAAAACACACACAAGTGACTATATGAAAACTAGACATATAACCTACAAAGGGTATTTGCCAATGGAAGCCTCAAAGGCCAATTAAGATAACCAACGCAAAATGGGGTTGCTTCTCCTCTCAAGTTTGTTATATTTTACTTGTTTTTTTTTCCTTTTGTAGATGAACTACTTTGTTGACTTGAGAAGAAAGTGGCATTGGATTGTAATAGCTGGACTATAGAGGCATAGAGCATGGATAAAGAAAACCATTATTGAACTGGTTGGGTGTATTCTAAGAAAGAAAAACATGAAATTCTAACAAGAGAATTCTGCAATTTGCATGGGCGTGCACGTCACCATAGTGAGTAATGCTAGGAAATACTGGGGGGAAGGGTAAAGTGAGTTTGGCACCAGTTGTAACATGATAAACATATCTATCTCACCTTCCTAATAGTTATCCATCCTTTTTGGAGGACTATAGGCTGAGAAAAGAGGCTAAACATTGGCTTTTCTTTTGGTAAAAGTTTTCTTTTCTTTTGTAGAAGACATTACTTTTTCTTTTAACCCAACCAAGGGGGATGAGACTTATGAGAGAGCCCACATACGCAGGGGTGGACCGCCAACACAAACGGATTAGAAAATGTGACGTACCCAGGGTTCAAATCCTAAATAACTAGGTGAGAACCGCCACCAATTACCAATAAGGTACGTAAGTGACCATTCTCAACCGAAGACATTACTTGATATCTTGATTTTGAGAAAGAAAGTTGCCATCAGTCAAAATTCAGCTCATTCTTCAATATCATAGTTTTCTTGTTCTTTTATTTTTTTTATTTTTTTATGTTTTATCTGATTTTCTTTGTGAGCCAACTGGGTTTGAACCATTCCCATGGACAAGCCTGCCACTGTTTGAATGTATTAGAAAGTTGGAAAATATAGAAAGAACTAAAGAAGTATCTTCCAAAAGTTTTTTTATTGGCAAAATCATTTGCAAAAAAATCAGTAGATGGGGTGTGCGGTTGTTACTATTTTTTTTTTTTTTTGTCTTTGACCAGTCTTGATATATTTTTCTCATAATTACTATACTTATGCGGACTGTAGTTTTGGTTGAGCCCCATTCGACCAAATATTAACATGGTTAGATATCTCATGATGATGATGAATGTCTTATATTAGAATTAGGGTTTTGTTTGATGGCAGGTTTTTTTTTTGGCAGCTTTAGATGGTTTGTGGATAACCGGTGTTTTTCTTTAAACTTTTTTCAAGATCTGAACCACAAAATGAGATATCCAACCTTCTTACTATTCTCTATGAGGGTAATGTTCTCCTACGAGTAATTGCACGTACACAATCCAACGATGTGGGCCGCACTGGGGCCTACCTTTCATTAATAGCCCCTTCAATACTCTTTGCATCCCATGATCTCGCATTAGGCCAAATTTCATACTTATGGCATCTTCACCCGCCATTGGATTGAATATCAAGAAAATCTATGGTTAGGACGCCAATAAAGTTTAAAGTTGTTAAATCAAAGACTCAGATAATCTGGTGGGACTTATTTTTTGGATCCTCCTTCTCCATGTGGAAACATTTCCATCTGCTATCCTACCATTGATAAACTTGCATCTAAGTAGGCTCCGTGAATTGGATTGCATATAAGCTAAATGCCGTCAACATTCTCTTCTCTTCTCAATTAGTTCTTGTTTTCTATAGATATGATTTTATGCACTTTTGTAGGCATCGAATTCATGATTGAATTGTTCAATTTTGCCATATGCATCAACATTTGGTTTCATATTTAAGTCATATATTTTGAGAATTCGTGAGAAAAATCTGAAAAAAATAAAATAAAATCTTAACACATCTAAGTCTATTGGATGTATACATTTACTCATGCAAAAATGATGATCTTGTCCAACATGCTGATTTTGCCATTTACACATGAAACACATTACTAGCAAGTGAAAATAGTACTGATTTTGACAAGCATGATAACTTTGTCTTTTACTCATGCAGAAATGGTGATTTGCCTATAAATGCTCTACTATTGTAAAATCCATTTTCTTATCCCTTGTGTAAAGGCAAAGATCCTTTTACATTTCAATACCATGTGATCAGATCATGAGTTGCAACATGGAACGAATGATGGAAAATGGATTATTTGAAGAGCCCATCATTTACAAATCCCTTGGGCCCCCATTAAGTGGGTTGCTTGTGTCAAACTTGGGGCCCACTATCTGTATCAATCAGAAAAAGGGTCACTTGATTCTGGTGGGCCAAGCCTGATCACTTTGATTGGACAAGAAGATATATCAATTGGACCAAAGGCCACACCCATTTTGCTTCATATTGCTAAACTAGTGGATGCTGTTGGTGCTAATGTTGCTCAAACTCCTGCATGAATAGATCTGATAGGATGCCCATTTCATGAAGTAGGGAATTTTAGTTTGTATTTAGAAATAGAAACTTTTGGAGGGGGCCCATCTATGATGAACCTAAACCTTGTGCCCCAACCTCTCTTGGGTTTGCCCTCTCCTTAATTCGATTCTCATCAGACAATTTCGTAGGATAAATTCTAAAATGAAAACCACACCATCTAATAATTGTAACATTTATAAGACTTCTAAATAGGACTTGGGATTTATGATTGGAATTCATCTAAATGGGCCCTCCAGAGAATCATGGGTTGCTCAATTGGTTAGCAACCCTATATCTCAACCAGCTACATAGGGTTCAATCCCTGGATATGCTGTCATTATAATTATATGTGTTGATTGTCAGTTGATTTTCTCCTGTACATCCAAGCAAAGGTGCCGTTCGTTATGTGGACCCAGTGAAATCAGGGGCTCCCACTTGTGATGGTCCGATGCTCTCTCTTGTAGGAGCGCATGCAAAGGAGAATTTCTTTTGTTGATTGTCATTACGATCAATTTGGATTTAAGAAATGGTAGCTGCCAGTCTACTAACTTTGGGGACAATAGAAGGTATTAAAGTTAAAAAATAGGGATATATTACTAAATAGTGAAACTATAGGGCCTATTTACAAATGGTAAAAACATTAGGGCAGTGTTTAAAAAAATTTATTGAAAATTTCTAACTAGTTTGAGGACCTTTCTAATCCTCCAAATCTTTGGGCAGTAATCATCGTATCACTTTCTTGTGAAGATGAAGACTTAATCAAATTGACTAGATGAAACTTTTACATCATTCCATCAAGGCAAATTCAAAATCCAAGGAATGGGCACTTGGGCAGTGAACAAGAAATTAGGCCCATTGCACCCAATGTAATGGAGGGCTGGCTTTGGAAATTGGAGTGGAAAGTAAAAATGACTAGGGAGACAACAGGCAGAGGCCTTAAAAGCTTGATTTTAATCTGACCGTCAAAATCGACAGCTGTCCTGAAACTCAAAGGAGGCTCACTTATCGAAAATCTGAACCAATCAAAATGAATTTAGGGTGAAATCTAGATTTTACTCCAATAGAGTTAGGTCAAGACAGAGCATATGATAAATCCCTTAAGGCCACACTTAAAATGTTTGTGTGGTTAGGCAGTCCAGTTTTAATCTAGAGGTCTTGGCTTCGAATTCTTTAAAGCCTTACTCGATACATAAGGCTAGTGGGTAGTTTTATATATCCGTGAGTTTACCAATAATCAACCGAAGGGGGGTCGACGGGTTCCCATGTTATAAAAAAAAAAAAAAAAAAAAAACCAGAGCATATGATGAATCTTATTATTAGTTTATACATGTTGGGCCAATTTTATTGGAGTATAATTTAGCACATGTCATGGAATAAGAAGACGTTCATTTTCAGCGGCTTGGATTTAATATAGGTGGGGCCTTCTATAGAGGCTTCACTCTCACATCAGTCATGGGAAGTGTGAGTGAGACATTGAGAGGATGTGGGCGCATCTGCACAAGTTATTAATGAATCGCGTGAGTCCGATTACCAGTAACCGACTTAAACCTATCTAATATTTCCCAACAAAAGCCTCTTGACTTTCTTAAAACTACATTAATGCCCCTGGAGGCCAATTGTTTTTGTTAAATGAAAATTTACTTAACACAGAAATAGGGATTAACTATCCTTGATATTTGGACCTAATAGTCATCAGTGAAGTAAACACCATCATCACCAAAATAGACAACTTTAGTTAAAACATGGACAACCCCATTCAGAGCCAACTTTATTATATTATGAAATATCAAATTAAATAATTTTCTTAAATGTCATAATATGTGTTTGATAATCACATTATTCATTTGTAATTTACTTTTTTACTATCAATCCTATGTAAATGCATTTCCATGTGACATTAATATTATCAAAACAGATTTAATAACGTAGAAGATTGTGTCGGTTAAAATTTGAGAAGATTTCATTGGTAAGGCATGAAATCAATTTAGGTCGTATGGTGGGTTCCACTCAATTATTGTATTTGGGCTCTCGTGAAAAATAAATACGCAGCGAAAGAAGAAAGAAAGATAATTGAAATTATATAATTCAAAAGGATTTGATAGGTGGATAGTTTTGATGGGTTATCTTTTGTATAATAGTAAATGTCGAACTTGCCCTTATGCTGGTAAGTTCTATTCTTTAATGTGAGGAAAAATCATATTTATTAAGGGTTAAATAAAAAAGAACAGAAAGGGCAAAAATGATAAAGAGCACAATATGCACGAGATATACCAACTAATTTTCTCCTACATTATTAAAGGAAATGTAGAGATTTTTTTTTTGTACCATAGCCAATGGGGCTAATGAGATTCAAGTGAGAGGTAACTCACTCAAGTGGGAAAGAAGCACACACAAGTGGAAAAAAAGCACACATAAATGAAAAAAGAGCATGCACAAATGAGGAAGGGTGACATACTTGGGGTTCGAACACCGAGCAGCCAAATAAGAACTAACTCTCCTTACCACTCGGAGAAGATATTGAGAAGGGGCAACGTACATTATGTGGCTCTGTGACCGACACCATTAAATCTTGTAATTTGCCAAATAATTTTAATTTTAATGATTAATGAATTTTAGTATGACTTGTAGAAATGGCACAAGGAGTAATTGCTTAAAAACACAAGGCCCATTTAGAACCATGAAACATCCACTCGGGTATAAAGTCGGCATTTGGTACGACAATCTCCAAATCCCCTCATCATCCCTTCTCCAACCCAAAATGGCAACAACGAAGTCCTTCTTCAAGTTTCTTCTCTTCTTCTCTCGTTACATCCTCAAAAGACTCAGAAACCCACACCTCTTCCACCCCAAGACTAATGCCCACACACCCACATCACAATTACAAAACTGCCCTCCTCTCCTCCCTCCTCTCCATCATCTCTCCAACCAGACCCTTCTATTCCATGTTGAGGACTCATTGCTTAGATCTTCCTCTCCCTTCCCTTACTTCATGTTGGTGGCCTTTGAGGCAGGTGGGCTCCTAAGGGCTCTTCTTCTCTTGCTCTTGTACCCTCTATTGTGTTGTGTTGGTGAGGAAATGGTACTTAAGGTGATGGTCATGGTCTCCTTTTGTGGGGTTAGGGAGGAGGGGTTTAGGGTGGGCAGGGCAGTGTTGCCAAAGTTTTTTTTGGAGGATGTTGGGTTGGAGGGGTTTGAGGTTTTGGTGAGGGCTGGGAAGAGGGTGGGTGTGAGTGAGTTGCCTAGGGTGATGGTGGAGGGGTTCTTGAAAGAGTACTTGGAGGTGGAGGCTGTTGTGGGAAGGGAGTTGAAGGTGGTTGGTGGGTTTTATGTTGGGTTGATGGAGGAGAAGAAGGAGGTGGGTTTGGCAGTGGAGGAGTTGCTTGGAGATGGGATGTTGGGTGGTGGTGGTGGTGGTGTTTTTGGGTTTGGAAGCTGCAACAGGTGTCTTGATCAGCACCCCTTCTCTCTGTGCAAGGTGAGAGTTGTGCTACCATTTTTTAGTGCCATGTGTTCAAGATCAAACCTTTTGCCATTGGGGCCCATGTGTATATGGCTATATGATATTCCATAATGATTATCTGCTGCACTTTGGCTCTAAATGCAAATGCTGATGAGAAGGGTCATGTCCCATCACCACCTTGTGGACCCCATGTTGGAATAGAAGTGATGCCCATCACAAGTGGGGCTCACTAATTTTCCTCCATGGAGGGGCAAGGATGTCATCAAACTCCTGCCTAAGGGCTTACTTCTTTACTAGAATTTCTAATAAGAAATTGAGTTTTTTATTTTTATTATTTTTATTTTTTATACAATGTGATGGTTTCTAATAAGAGATTGAGTTTTTTATTTTTATTATTTTTATTTTTTATACAATGTGATGGTTTGTCTTTCGTTGTTTGCAAATGCGATATTTCTTTACAAGTCTTTTAAAATTCCAGTTACCTAAAATGTTTCAAATGCTCCAAAAGGATTTTAAAATTTTAACCCCTTCCTCTTTTGGTAGAATTTCTGAATGCTCAAATGTAGAGGAGTATCCATAAATTACAGTGTGTCTAGGAATTCAAAGACTCTCCAAATAAGAATTATCTGAATTTCAATAAAGAAACAGCCTTAAGAATCTCAATCTTAATTGGATATTAGGGAAATTCGTCTGAGAGAAAAGGATACTCTTGGCACATTGGTATGTACAACCATCTTGTACTAGCACATAAAAGGCTTAGCACCCCTCTTATTTATGGCACATCAAACTTTCTTCTGTTGTGGAATTCTTTTTCCTAATCCCCCATTGGAAATATTTTTCTGCTTGCTGATGGAAATTTGCACTAGTTATGATGCTTTTTTCGTGAAAAAGCATTTACACGATCAAGACAGTGGAAAAAAAAAAAAAACTAACTTACCCAAATTCTTGACACATGATATGGGCTTAGGCACATCAAAAAAGACCCATTGACTGGATTCCCATTTAAAGGGCAGATAAAGTGTCTTTATCTTGTTTAGCTATATATATTTTTCTTCATAAGACTTGGATATGTTTTAATTGATCTTTGTTGTACAGGAAATCTACTTGGTGACAGAAGCTGACAGAAGAAGTTACCATTCCCTACCAGGACATAGATACCCCAAACCCTTGATTTTCCATGATGGTAGGTTGGCCTTCAGACCTACCCCTCTGGCCACCCTGGCTATGTTCATGTGGGTTCCATTTGGTTTCTTCCTTGCCATCTTCAGAGCACTTGTTTGGCTATTACTATCTCCCAAGGTAGCCATCCCTATCTTGTCATTTAGTGGGATGAGACTTAGAATAAAAAGACCCAGCACTAGTCCAATTCCAAACAAGATGGACCCAAAAAACATTCTATATGTATGCAACCATAGGACTCTCCTGGACCCTGTCTATCTTTCAGCCTTTGTAGACAGGCCTCTGACTGCAGTCACCTACAGCCTAAGTAGACTGTCTGAGATACTGGCACCCATCAAAACAGTGAGGCTAACAAGAGAAAGAGAGGATGATAAGAAGAGTATGGAGAAGTTATTAAGCCAAGGAGACCTTGTGGTGTGCCCAGAGGGAACCACCTGCAGGGAGCCATTTCTACTAAGGTTCAGCCCTCTATTTGCTGAGTTGAATAAGGACATTGTACCTGTGGCCTTAGATGCACATGTTAGCATGTTCTATGGCACAACTGCTGGTGGGCTCAAGTGCTTGGACCCAGTTTTCTTCCTCATGAACCCTTTTCCTGCCTATGATGTGGAGTTGCTTGAGAAGGTGGCTGAGGAACGTCTATTTGGTGGGGTTGGTGGGAAGTCTAGGTATGAAGTGGCTAACCATGTCCAGGAGGAGATTGGTAGGGCTTTGGGGTTTGAGTGCACCACACTTACAAGGAGGGACAAGTACTTGATTCTGGCTGGAAATGAAGGGATTGTCCCAACAGACCACAAAACCAAAAGAAAGTGAAATGGGAATTTGTATATAATCTTGTGTGTCCATCTTCCAACTCATTTTGCTCTCTCTCTCTCTCTCTCTCTCTCTCTCCATTTTGTTGCGTTTGTTTTGTTGTAATATGGTTTGCCATTTCATATTAATATTCTCATGTAATTTTTTTAAAGAAAGATTTGAATGAATAATATTCTCTTACATATGTGCCTTTTGTAGCTAAAACAAAATTCATGTAGACTCAATATAATTGAGACAATGCTTCAATGGTGATAATAATATGTCGTTTTGTTGAGGTCAATGTCCATCCTCGCTCTTGAGCTGTTATAATTGTAGTCGAACCCTCACCCTCACCATAAAACTATTGTTGTGCCGTTTCCTATTACCAATTGATTTGGTATAAGTCGTAGATCAATGTGGTATAAGATCCTACACATTTGATTTTACTTCGTTTGGAAACAGACAAATACGTTGACCGGTTGTTTTTAAGGAATCTGGTTTATTAAGGAATCGATGTACTTTCAATGACTGTGAATTGTGCTTGGACCAAGGTTTTAGATTTCAGCTGATAACTATTTGCTAATATATCTGATAAAGGCTGACTGGTGACAATTTTTTTTCTTCATTCAAAATAAAATCACACTTGTATATATGTTGTTCATCGTTGCAATTAGTTAGTTTTGCAATTGTTATTTAGGGCAGCTGGGTTTGAGCCTTAATAAAATAGGGAGAGAGCATTAAGTAGTGCTAGAAAGAGTCATGTCTAGATTTCATTAGGATTAAGCAAAAAGTCACACCTACATGACCAAATATGTTGATGTTGATATGTATTGAATTTTTGTTTGGATGACATATATAAATATGGCCCGGTACAAATAGAAAAAGTCACACCCACATGACCAAATAAGTTGATATTGACATGTATTGACTTTTTGTTTGGTGGACATATGGTCCGGCACAGTTAGTTCTAATTAGACTGACCACCATGGTTGGGTGGGGTCCATGCCGTATAGGCCACATGGCCTCAAAGACTTAACCACTTACATGTAGGCCTGTGAATGGGCCAGGCCAGGCCGGCTTGGGCTGTCCAAATCCCGTCCCAAATATTGGACGAACCAATCGGTGGTTGTCTAATCTCTACCCTAAATTTAACGGGCCACGTCAAATCCCATCCCGTGTAGGCCCGGACTGGGCCAAGGTAGGACTAGGGCTTAGCACGATAAGCTAAGCATTCTCTAATTATTCTTATATTGCCATTGAACCGAACTTTAAACTCTCCTCCTTTTCTCAGGGCTTGGGACCAGCAATGTTCCAGTCCCCTTCTTTTCTCCTTCAACCATCCCAAAATAGGATTAACTCAACTCCACCATGTAAATCAATTACCTTTACCATGTCTGATTTGAGTTTATGTTCAAACTGATTCTAGGTCACCCAACATTATAATCTGTTAACATTATAAACAAAATATAAGAATTGTTGTTTTTCCTGGATGGTCACTACTACCGTGGTTGCATGCAAAATAAAGATGCCGAGACATTTTTCTGCATTCTTTTGTGGTTATAGCCAGCAGAGTAAGGGCAATTAGTACGACAGTTAGACAAACCGACTTAAAGTTAGCCAATTTAATTAACTTCAGAAATAAGTGACAAATCTAATACCATATAGAGCACATGGGATAGTGTGTCGTTCCGTCGCTTGCTTGTCGATGGATAATAGGAGTGAAAGATGAAATTTGCCAAGGATTAAAATACCAATTGTAGCACCATAACTTTAACATACTAAATAGATCTCTTTAGGGTCCATTTAGGAATTATAATATATTAAGCTAGGAGGTTTTGACTTCAATTTTGACAGCCAGTTATAATTTTGACCGACGGTTATGTAACTACTTATGTAACTACCCAATCATTTTTTCATTAAACCACTCATGTTTCAATTGTTCCTATGTAACTATACCCTTTTTGCTACAATTTCTCTATTTCTATTTTATCCAATTTGTTCTATGAAAACAGGTAAAAAATTTTAATATGTAATTATACTGTGCTGAGCACGGGTTATTAGGCTAGTTTACTATTAAAGTAAAAATAATATTAAGTAGAGTGAGATTCTCTAGCTGTGTATTCCTTGCATGGTTATGCACTTTAGGAAGGAATAGATAAATTTTCTTGAAGGCGGGCCGGACTTGTTCTACCCAATCTGAGTCCCATTTTGGCTGGGCTTTGAAATCATTGTGCAAGCCCAGCGCACTGGACTCAATTTTTTTTTTATAAAAGCCCTGTGTTTGCGGGCTTGGGACAGGCCGGGCCAAGCCGGGTAACGGGTTCAATTGACATGCCTACTTACATGCCATTTATATGTTGGACTAATAAAAACGTTTCTTGGTCCTCTGCATACTCTTTTTTTTTTATTTGAGCTAGAGGCCTGTCAACAAATGTGAGATTAAGAGATCATCCCTGGACATGTGTGAGATATTGAGATCATCTTTGGATATGTGTGAGATACCGAGGTGTAAACACCACTCAACTATGAGTGTGTTGGCCTTTCCTCTTTTTTTTTTTTTTTCGCTTTATGGTGTTTAAAAAGATAGTTTGAATCACAAGAAGTAGGTGAATTTGAATGACTTGGATTTGTCACGAGTGGGCCCCACTATACATGATATCCAACTTTTCCCCCTTAGAAGAGACTTATGTCCTTGATCATTATCCAACATGGTTCAGCCCTTACCCCTCTTAAGAGGCATGAATTTACATTGGTCCCATGAGTTGGACCCATATGAATAGGTGAGGCAATGGGTCTAATTAGGCCAGGCTGAGCACCACGGCTCACATGCATGAACTCAAACCAAATTTGAGCCATTAATCAATCATGTTAAACACCTCGACTCCAATCCATACCCTGAAAAGGGGCCTGGCCTGGCCCAATCCATAAAAGCCTGCAAAGTGAAGGCTTTTAGTTTTATTTTTCTAAAGCCTGAGAGCGCGGTAGGGCCAAGTTTCGAATAGTCCGCAACCTTAAAAGCTAAGCTAGGGCTTGAACGAGCCAAGCTTGGCCCGACGTGCTTTTAATTTATATATATATATATATATATATAGAGAGAGAGAGAGAGAGAGAGAGAGAGAGAGAGAGAGAGACTCTCCTAAGCTCAAGCTTAGGATAATCAACAAAAATGACCCTCAAATTAACTAGTTTTATAGATTGCTTTGTGTTTGGCTTTTGAGGAAGAACCCCTTAAAAAAGAAAAGAACAAGTTGCATTTTGGGTTGTTGTCATCTGGAAGTTTCTATCTTTCTTCCCTTTTCCTCTTCTGCATGGATTTTTGGATTTTCTGAAGTTTGTAATTTGTATTCTTTTGACATCTTTGAGTTTGAAACCCATGTTTCACTTTTGGGTTTGTTTCTGATACTTTGATTTTTGAGGTGCTGGTTTTATGTTTTCTTGTTTGATTTTTTTGGTGATAGGGTTTTGATTTTTGATTTTTTTTCTTGTTCATTTTCAGTTGGGTCGTTTTGGTATTATTGATTGGGTTGGCAGCTGAAGTGTCCTTGGATTTAATATCAGAGGGAGGGAGTATAGAAATGCCCAAATAAGGTCCTTATTGCCATTGTGGGATTACATGTGAGTCATTGCTTGTTGGAGGAAAACTTCCTTTTTTTTTTAATATACGTATGCTTGGAGGTTTTATGTTGTTCCAATTAGCATTATTTTCTGTCCAATTTGATTTGAGAATACTATGATTGTTATCTTACCATGTTGCTGGTTTAGTTTGGTCAATGTATTTTATTTGATATATTGAGATGGAATTGGATTGCCGTGTGGGTTTTTTAAAACTTGGGTTTTTTCTGTTTTCAATTTTTTTGAGCTAATTTACTGATTTGGTGACATAGGTTTCATTCATGTTATTTTTCTGTTAATATTTTCTCCCCTTACATACTGAATGGTTTGATGATTGCACTTTTCATTTTTTGTTTGTCAATAATAATGAAAACTTTTTATTAAAAGGAAGGAGGAAACATTGAACATGTAAAATGAAAGAATAAAAGGCAGGCATAAAAGACTTTTATAGTTACACTGCCAACAACCAAGATACAAAGAAGAACCTACAGAGCATGGTAAAACTTTCTACACCCAATTTGGTTAAGGAGGCAGCCACTACATTGGTATCCTAAAAGTTTCCACATACTATACATTTGTTTTATTTAATGCCGAACTATCTCATTGAGATCTTTTTTGCTTGACATTTTTCTAGTTAATTTCTTTTCAAGAGGATATAATTTTTTGTTTTATTTTTTTTCTACTTTCCATTTGCAGGCTTAGACAACAAGGAATCCTCAGAGTCAGACGAAAAACATATTGGAGAGCATCTGTGGTGATGGAATTCACTCCGGGCATTTGGAACACTTCTTATTGCCCTTTTTATTTCAGATAATGTAATGTTCAAATAAATGTAATCATCCTAATGATGTAATGGATTTCATGGTAATGTAATTTAATTTAATGATGGAATGAATTCTGATTTAAATGTGAATGGAGATGTTATGAAATGATGAGAGTTTATATTGGTTGAGATGTTTTGAATTTGGAATATTTTGTGAATCTTGTGACAATGGTTTTCTTCCTTAAGAGAAAAGGAAGAACAACATATATAATTACATTTTATACATATATAACATAGAAAAAGGAAAAACAGAGAGAAAAGAAAAACCAACACAAACAATCAGAAAATAAAAATCAATTCTAGTTACATGAAAACCACATCACAAAATATGAGATTAAGATGGGAGATCTTAACATCAACCCACATTCAAATGATAGTATGAAACTCGGCAAGGTTTCAAGGTTTCAGCTGATCTGAACCCACTGTGTTGGAAAAGTGCGCAAATGCAAAACCAGCCAAACGCGATTGATTCCTACTGAAACAATGTAGATTTGAAGTTCATAATATGGAATTTGAAACCCCAAAATTTCAACCAAAAACTCCCTCGGGAAGTAGGCTAACCAACGCCCTAAACAGGGGTACTCAGCAAGGTTTCAAGGTTTTAGCAGATCTGAACCCACTCTGTTGGAAAAGTGCGCAAGTGCAAAACCAGCCAAACGCGATTGTTTCTATCCGAAACTTAGTAGATTTGAAGTTCAAAATATGTTCTTTGAAAGCCCAAAATTTCGTCCAAAAATCCCTCGGGAAGTGAGTTAACCAGTGCTCCAAATAGGGGTACTCAACAAGATTTCAGCAGATTTGACCGACATGATAGGAAAAGTGCACAAGTTGAAAATGAGGCAAACGCGATTGATTCCTATCCAAAAATTGTAAATTTGGAGTTCATAATATGGACTTTGAAACCCCCAAGTTTCGTCCAAAAATCCCTCCGAAAGTGGATTAACCAGTACCATAAACATGGGTGCTCAACAAGGTTTGTGCAGATTTTCTTAACCGAGTTGAAAAAGTGCCTAAGTTGAAAACATTGCAAACGTGATTTTAATTAACTAAAAAATAACATATTTTAAGTTGATAATATGGACTTCGAAAGCCCCAATTTCAGCAAAAAAAAAAAACCCTCGGGAAGTGGGCTAAAAAGTGTCCTAAACAGGGGTACTCACCAAGGTTTGTGCAGATTTTCCTAATCGGGTTGAAAAAGTGCCCGAGTTGAAAACATCGCAAACGTGATTGTAATTAGTTGAAAAATAGCAGATTTTAAGTTCATTGTGTGGACTTCGAAAGCCCCAAATTTCAGAAAAAAAAACCCTTGGGAAGTGGGCTAAAAAGTGTCCTAAACAGAGGTATTCAACAAGGTTTGTACAGATTTTCTTAACCGGGTTGAAAAAGTGCTCGAGTTGAAAACATCTCAAACGTGATTGTAATTAACTGAAAAATAACATATTTTAAGTTCATAGTGTGGACTTCAAAAGCCCCAAATTTCAGCAAAAAAAAAATAATCATAGGGAAGTGGGCTAAAAAGTGTCCTAAACAGAGGTACTCAGCAAGGTTTGTGCAGATTTTCTTAACCGAGTTGAAAAAGTGCTTCGGTAACCGATTCTCAGATTATCTTCCCTCTTTCGTAAAAAGCTCTATTTGATGGTGTTTCTTTAAAAAGAAGAACGATCTCATTGAGATCTTCTTTGCTATAATTTTATTTTGGCTAATCTCTTTTCAATAGGCCTTCTTTTCTGGTTTATTTAATTCTTATTTTCTATTTACAGGAGTCCACAAAGTCAGAAGAAGAGAAACATATTGGACATCATTTGTTGTGATGGAGTTGATGATGGGCATTTGGAACACTTCTCATCGCCGATTTTTTTTCTCAAATGATTTAATGTTCAAATAAATGTAATTCGAATGATGTAATGGATTTCATGTAATTTTAATGATGGAATGAATTCTGCATTTAAGTGTTAATGGAGATATTGAGGAAATGATGGGAATTTATATTGGTTGAGATGTTATGAATTTGTAAACAAACATTGTCGAATTTTACAGAATGTATTTTGTTTGTGTTGAGATTCCTTACTGCACAGAGTTTAACTGTGGAGATGTAGCTAGAGATATTCCATAAATTCTGTTGTAAGTTATCTATGATTACAGTGACAGGCACTCTGTGGAGTCTATGGAGATGTCCTGATATTTTGTTAATTTTATAGATTTTGTGACTAGTTATTGCAATGATTGGTTATATTCTTTTGATCCCACTAGGTGCCCATTAAATTTGTAAACATGAACACAACCATTCACATTTATAACCAAACTTGGTTTTGCCTATCATATTCACATTCAACATCAACTATAATTTATTCATCAAACATCCAAGTTGTGCATTAAACAAAATCATTTTTATCAATCAATGCCAATATGCCATCTTCAAGCACTAAAGTCTTCTTCCATTCTTCATTTATAGATTTGAGTTTTTTTCCCATATTTCAAGTTTGAACCCTTTCTTTGTATATTGAAGCAACCCATAGTCATCCACAACACATCAAATGAAGCCCACAATAAACTTTTATTAACAAGTTTATTAACAAAAGAGCATTGAATACAACCGTAAGTTAGCCAATAATGGATAATGACCAAGATTTAAAAAGTTCATCAATTCATCATTCATTATCTATAGTGTCTTCCAAGTTCGACTTTGTTGAATACATTAAGTCAACCAATAATGGTTACTGACCCAAGATTTAAAAAAAAAAATCATCAATTAATCATTTATCATCCATAGTGTCTTCTAAGTTGGACTCCACTCAAAATGCTCTAAGGTGCACTCTCCAAGTAACCTACATGAGCTGAAGTCCTCTTTGAGCTCTTAGAGGTGGAGGAAGACTTTCACTCTGCATAGCATAGAAAAAGAAAAGAAAATTCAACAAAAACAATTAGAAAACAAAAATCCATTCTTATTATATGAAAACCACATCACAGAAAAAGAAACTAAGATGAGAGAAATTAACTTCAGCCCACATTCAATTGTTCCAGAGTTGTTGTTTGAAGCAAACCACCCATTAAAAAATAAATCTCAGAAAATAAATGAACAAATCAAACCCAAAAATTGGAAGGAAACATAATAGATTTAAGATAATAAAACTAAGAGACACAAATTGAGACGTGCAAAATACCGGAGAAAACCCCGTTAAAACTCAATTCCAGATCTCCAAAATGAATGAAAACAAGACAAAGAAACAAAGGAAGCCCATATCATAAAAAAAGAAAAAGAAAACCTAAAGCCAAAATTGCAAAAGAAAATGTAGAATCACACAAAACATAGCAAGTTTTCAAAGTGAGAGAGAGAGAGAGAGATAACTAGTTTCTCGGCAAATGGAGAAAATCCCAAATCCATGGTGTGTGCAGGTATGTATTAAAAAGAAAGGGGAATGATTCAGATAAAAACTAAGAAAGAACTCCAATACCCCATTAACATTTCAATTTAATGTGTCATGCATTTAAATAGAAAAAAGATCTCCTTATACACGGGTGCCTCACTATAGAAAGAGATAAGTAAAAGAGAAGACGGTCCTGCTATATTTTCTCCTTAGATTGATTGGCAATGAGAGGATGAAGATAGATGGCAGGGAGCGATTTGGACAAAGAGGAAGAGCGTAGAGAAGGCTGGGATCGAACAAATCTTCGTCTGAAATTTTCGAGAGTAGGAGAGCACGTTGGAGAGAGAGACGAGAGAGGGGGAGACGTCCGGGTGAGAGAAATTGACTGAAGCTTCTGTTCTTTGATTCAGGGGAGAGAGAGAGAGGAGAGAGAGAGCCTTGAATGCTTTTCGCTGAGAAAGGGGAGAGAGAGAAAGAGAGAGAGAGAGTGGTCGATTAGGTCTCAAAAGGGGGAAATAAAAAAAAAGAAAAAAACGGGCCTTTGAAATTTCATTGACTTGAGAGAAACTCAATCCCCCCCTCCCCCCCCCACACACAAAAAGGGCAGCAATCGAAAGAGACAGAGGCGAGAGAGAGAGAGAGAGGGGTCGCGCAGCAGAGACACAAAGATCGTAGCAGCAACCAGAGAAACAGAGATCGCAGCAACAGCCAGAGAAACAGAGATCGCAGCGCAACAGAGGAGCTAGAGAGAGGTGAAGCAGGAGAGCACGGACAGAGAGATCGCAAGTGAGAGGGACGCAGCAAAGCAGCGAGAGAGAAAGAGGGACGCAGTAGTCGCAGGCAAGAGGGAGGGAGAGATCGCAGCCGGATCTGATGGAAAAGAGATCGCAGCGAGCTGGGAGACATTGAGATCACAGGCGAGAGGGACGCAGCAGAGCAGCGAGAGAGAAAGGGTGACGCAGCAGTTGTAGGCGAGAGGGATGCAGCAGTCGCAGGCGGGAGAGAGACCGTAGGGAAGAGAAGCGATGGGAGGGAGAGAGATCGCAGGGAAGAGAAGCGATGGATGGGAGGGAGAGAGATCGCAGGGAAGAGAAGCGATGGGAGGGAGAGAGATCGTAGCGATTAGGTCTGCCGATGAAAGTGGGGAATGAAAGGGGGCAAATGATTTTAGCGCGGTAGACATCTGAAATTTGACTTGCATTCACTCATTTTGTTTTAAGCCCACACGAGAGAGTCACACGAGCCCAACTGATGCTCTCCTCAATTGCAGTTGAGGAGAGCCACTCCCTATATATATATATATCTATATATATATATACATATATGGAGAATATTCATGTGCATCCATCATTCACCATAGGATAAGGAAACTTTCCCTTTTTGTACACCCTATGGTGAGGGATGGATGCACTTGAAACTTCCCCATATATATATGGGAAATGCTCTTGTGAGATGCACTCCCACCTTACTATGAGAGATAAGGTGGGGGCCCTCATATCCATATCCAATATCAACAACTTAAATGTGAAGGCCCCCACCTTTATCTCTCATAGTAAGGTGAGAGTGTCTTTCACAAGAGCACCTCAGCAATGGTTTCTTTAGATATTTTTTTATTGATTTTCAAATTCGATTTCTTTAGACTTCAAATGTGGGTTACATAGCTGTATTTTTTTTAATCTTTTAATCCCACTTGATAAAGATAATATTTATTTATCATTTTGATAAAATTAAATAAAACCAGCCCTTTAAAACTTATTTATGGATAAAAATTCTTACTTCCATCTTATTCTCCTAAAACTATAACCTATACTATATAATGTTATTAGTAACTGAGGTTAATGCTTTACCCTTACAAGCAACTTCAGTTAATGGATAATTGTAATAGCAGTACCAAAACTATGTTTTGCATGGAATTGATTTTTTATATTACTTTAAGACTCTTTTAGGCATGGTGAGATGAAATAAATAAATAAATGGAGAAAAGTGTTTGCAATATAAAATCAAACTATAGTTGTTTTTTCATCTTCATTTTCTCCGCATATTCTCTAAGTTTGAATAGACATTTAAATTTATATGAAGTAAAAGTAGTAACATAAAGGATGCGAAACTGGTTTCAATTTCAATACATTTCACATTTTGTACTGAAACCATTGCTAAGAACGTATTTGTTAGGGTGCACAGAAAAACCGCTAAATCGATTCAAACCGATCTGAATCGAGTGGTTCGAATCGGTTTTGTAGTAGATCAATTCGGTCACGGTTCAAATTTCCTTCAAACCGTTCGGTTCAATTTGGTTTTTGGTTCGAATATATACACGGCTAAACCACTCAAACTGAACCGAATGAATTATATAAATATATATATATATTTTATAAAATATATAAAGGAATATGAAAAATTGCTTGAAGAAAACTCGAACTCTCACTCCGTTACTTGAAGTCCAACATCTCTCACCAATTGAATTGCCATTTTTTTTATGAAAAACATAAAATAAAAACATGAAAAAAAACCCGTAACCGAACCGGTTCCTTTCAATTCGGTTTGGGCAAAATAGAAAACCGAAATGTTCGGTTTGGTTGATGGTCTCCCCTCTAAACCCATCCGAACCGCCGATGTGCACCCTTAGTATTTGTAATGGCGGGAATATGTGAGCTAAGATGATATATAATGGTTTTAGCCGAGCTTAAAAGAATCATTGTTATTTATTTTATATTTTATTGTATAAAAATACTTTACCACGCCACCAACCCACCAATAAAAATATAAATTCTTTTAAATTTTAACATGTTGTCTTTTGCATTAAATTACCAATTCCGACCGGACAACTGAGGGGGGTTAACATCAAGTTGAAAATCAACGGTGGCGTAGATAAAGATTATATATATTTAAAAAAAAATGATTTTCTCTTTCTTTTTGCCTTAACCTGGTCTTGACCCTTGAAGCAGGATGAGATTGGGCTTAAGCATTGTGCCCCACCGAAGACACCTAGGGCTTTGGCTTGACCTAAACCCAGCCCTAATATGTGAGGGTCATGAGCATGGCTTGACCTAAGCCGGCCCTTTGACAGTACTGCCTGTGACTACAAGTAAGGGCAGGTTGTTTGTGTAAAGCCCTCTTCTCCATATCTCTCCCTCTCTCTCACGAGCGAGCAAAGAACGGAAGAAGTGAAAGAACGTCTGGTATGGATCTTCAGCTCTCTATTGCATGCATGCATGCATCTCTGTCTCTATCCATCTCTCTCTGTCTCCATCTCTTTCATCTCTCTGTAACCCACTTCCTCCTCTGGAATTGGATTTGAGCTTGGATTTGGTGAATCTGCAGTGGGTTTTGTTGGTTGAGCTCGATTGGGAGCAATGGTTCCAGACCCAACTATTCATGGGTCAAGAACCCTTGAAATCTCTTGTTGGTCTGAGAAAATAGGACTGTTCTCAGATTCCTAGCCCTATAGCTGCTATTGTGAATACTTTGATTTTTTTTTCTTGTTCTTTTTGGCATTTCTGATTCTTGATTCATTTGTGCAAACTTGAAATTCAAGATTTCAGCATTTTGACCATTTGATGAACCATTTGATCATTTTGTTTGGTGTGATTGAATGGTTGGATTTTTTATAGTCATCCCAAAGAAGGAAGAGGAGGCTCTGCAAGTGAAGGGAAGGGAAGGCAATTGTCATGGCCATGGCTCTGAAGCAAACCCTAATCACCAAAACCCCTCTCATTCCATATCTATCCATCTCCACATTCTCCAGACTCTTCTCCTCCAAATCAAACCCTAGTTACACAGGTTCTTCTTATTCATCTTCAGTTTCTACTCATAATTGGTTTTTTAGGGTTTCAAGATCTGAGATTGGAAAATAGATGAAACTGCAATAATCATGAAAAAATTTATTTATTTTTTTGTTTGCAGTGAAGGTTGGGATTCCAGAGTTCTTGACAGGGGTGGGAAAAGGGGTGGAAACCCACATACAAAAGCTGGAGGCGGAGATTGGAGACATTCAGAAGCTTCTTGTCACCAGAACTCTTAAGCTCAAGAAGCTTGGGATTCCTTGCAAACATGTAATTTTCGATCCTCTTCAAATGTCCTTTAAAAAAAAAAATAGAACTTTTGTGTTGAAATGATGGGCCTGCTTGATTTTGTTCATAGTTTTTTTTCTTTTTTCCATTGTGGGTTTTAATTTTATATTTTTCCCCAGCGTGTGTACTTCGCGGTTTTGATCGTGATCAGAACTGATTTTATATGGTTTAGTCTGGATATGTTATAACTGCTTTGCCCCGCAAAATGGAATTAGAAAGGAAGATTATCAAATTTTTAGCTTTTTAAAATATGTGCATATGTGTATAAAAGGCCAGAATAAACTTTCTTATCATCTAGGAATGATACTATGTGTAAAGGTTTTGAATTTGGTTGAAACAAATTACAATGTCCCAAAATGCGATTTAAAAGCATTGTTCATATGGGAGAAAACTTGGTTTATTCCTAGGATGTGCAATTCATAATTCAAATACAAGTGAACTTTTTTTTTTTTTTTTTTTTCTCCCTTAAACACCGTGTGAGTTATGGAGTGCATCAAGATGAATCTGGTGCCATTAAGGTGGCTTTCTCTGGTTCCACAGGACTTAGAAACTCAGACGCCATGGAGTTCTTGGCCATTAGAGAACCATGAAGAAAGTTTTATCTTTCTTTTGAGAAGTCTAATCGCAGAAAATGAGTCTGCATAAACTTTTTAGGTGGATATCTAAATTTCTTTTGGATCAGTAAAAAAGTGAAAATTTACTGGAATGCTGATTTGCTGCTGGGAGATACAGAGAGATGTTTATTTCAAGGCACAGTGCTGATTTGCTTCATAAACTTTTTTTTTTCGCTCTGGTAAATACGAGTACACACCCACTCCCTCACCATCAGCACTACAGCTAGGGATTGATGTGTGGGGGGGGGGGGGGGGGGGGGGTGGTGCGCGCGCTCACCACTGAACAACCAGTGGATTGGCAAGGTCAAAACGAAACAATAATCCCACTCAAAACAAGAACCATTTAATGATGGGCCTAAATACACAATTTCTACTAGATTTGCTTGATTTGCTTCTCTAACTATATGGAGAAATGCCACTTCTTTAAAGGAGCTTATATCCCTGATCTCATCTAGAATAAAATGACATTTCCACAGATTCCCTGTCCTTCATAATCACCCAACTAAGTACAGAAGAAGAGTCCATCCACAATGTCCTTTCCCATAAACAATGCCTTAAAAATACTTATGACTTCTGTAATAGCTAAAATGTCTCTTCATCTGAGTGCCTTACATACAATCTGGGTAGATAAGGCCACCAACACTTGACCATAAGTGATGTGAAGTACTCCACCTATCCTCACCAGACCTATTTTCATCTTTGCAGCCCATCCACATTAAATTCCAACTATTTATAGGAGTCGTATCTGGTGAGCCTTCTCTCCATTTCCACACCTGAGACAAGTTTCCGGATGATTTTTTTTTTTCTAAATTGAATTTCCGGATAATGTTATTAAGCTTTAAATCTTCAAAGTTCAAACAAACCCCTTTCTTAGTGAAGCCCCCTTCCTCACCGTTAATCACTCTCTTGGTTTTGTTTATAAACTTCATTTTGGTTTGAGATATTTATTGTTACCTTTCTTCTCCGATAGATGATAAGATAGCACAGGGTAACAATCTCCATAATATTAGCCCATCACCTAGAAAGGAACTACCACCCCATGCTGCCGCTGTGTCTCCATCGAAACCCAACATGCACCAAGACATACCATACAAATTCACAAAGTAACTCCAAATTTGACAAGATTTTCCTCAGTGAAGAATTCAATGTTTAATCATCTCCTTTTCCTTCTTGCATAGAGAGTGGACAGTTGAAAATTGAAATAGATCCCGATGAAATTTCCCGCCTCTTGAGATTTTCCATTGTCCACATTGGGTAGTGTCACACCCCAGACCACTTTTTAAGGCAAGAATGTCCTCAGTGAAGAATTCAATGTTTAATCATTTCCTTTTCCTTCTTGCATAGAGAGTGGACAGTTGAAATAGAATCGATGAAATTTCCTGCCTCTTGAGATAGTCTACTGTCCACATAGGGTAGCGTCACACCCCAGACCACTTTTTAAGGGAGTGTTTCTTGCCACTTGCCCTGCGTGCTGGCAGACACGCTCCCTTCCGTAGTTCAGTACCTTCAATCTGACAAACTTCATCTGATATTGTAAAATATTTCACAAGGACCTTTGCTCCTATAATGTACAAATAAGGTGACAGTTGGTGTAAGACTTTTCCTTATCGGATAAGTCCTTGTGCATCGGACCCATTAACTAAACTCGGGAAGATATTATACTAATACAGAGAGTTTTGGTTGATTAATTTCTCGCTGAACCCCTAAATGTGTAGACAAGATAAGACAAACTGAGTGCTCAATGTAACATATACTTGGCATTATTAAGTTTGATAAGTGATAGCTACTCACCTTTAAACCAGAAAAAGAATAGTTTCAAAATTTCCCTTGTCTTGCCCCTTGATATGCGGCTAAAATCTCTTTGATGACAATTATGTTGCCAGTTGCCTAGCACCCTGGGAAGAAAAGCATTTTGAGCTCTAGAGGTCCCCCAAGTCTTTTCAAGCATTACTTTTCAACCTATGTTGTTGCATACCTAAAATGAGTGAATTGTGTGGTTGAGCACCAGTCTCTATGTTTAGTAGTTGGGAAGCATTCCATGATTTATTATTATTATTTTTTTTGAACTTGTGGCAAATACCCTCTCCCTCCAATGTGTTTTTGTGGACTATGACCTTGTATAAAACTTTGTTAGTCTGAGAAATCATCTTTGGAACTGTTTCATTGTGAATTCCCTAGTTCTATGTATGTGAGATGTGGAGGATGAAGATAAGATATAGAAAAAGAAAAAGAAAATCAAAATGTTTATAGAAAAATCGCATTTGTTCCGATGTCACTTTCCTTGTTCAATACAGAGAATAGATTATCACTCTTTTTCTTAGTGCAGCAAAAATTGCATCTGTTCTAATGTCATTCTCTTTGTTGATGCAGAGAAAATTAATTTTGAAGTACACCCACAAGTATAGGCTTGGGCTATGGAGGCCGCGAGATGACCTTCCAAAACCTCAATCAGCTTAGATCCGGAAGCAATGACTGATGCCTTTATGGTGAAAATTCTATAGTTGAGAAGGGGGAAAAATCATGAGTAGAGAGGTACTTGGGTCAGGTGATTCATTCCATGAACTGTGATTGTCTTTTTACCATTCTCCCATTTTTCACAAGCTCTTCTGCTTATGGTTGCCCTGAACCCCTTGAAACCAACTGCCAAATAATATTAGATGACTATGTTCTCTGTTAGAAATGTAGCAAGTGAAACAATTGAACATGGTTAATATGATCTATCTTGGACTTCGCATTTGCTCATCCTTTTACTTTACTTCCCTAGCACATGTATACAAGTATGGACAAGTGAGCCATATATAATGCAAAAACAAACCTTCAAACAAAATAAAATGGAATGATCCCAACTGCAAGATTGTATTGTAAAAGTGGTAATGGTCCACATGCACTTTGAAAGTTCAATTAGTGTGAACCTAAATCCGTCTTGATAGATCTGGTTTTGAATCCCAATTTGCATCTAACAAGGAACCCATGTATTGTATATGGATTTGGCTTTTCAACTTTGAATTGGATTTGATTTTGGATCCAAATTGGGGTTCAATAATTACATGATTGAAGCTACGAAGACAATCAAATATGAATATAACTCGATCTATTTATACCCTTAAGATATATAAATGCTTCTAATATTAAATTAAATGTTGACCCACATGGACTTGAATCCAAATTTCTCCTGATGCAAAAATAGGTTTCCATAACCGCTTTACAGGGAACAAGAGACTTCACATTCTTGGATCCAAAATAACCATTTGCAACCTTGGGGCTTCATCAAGGAAAAATGGACCCTTGAAGTGGATCAACAGGTGGGCAACATGGAAGCAAGCATATGATCATTTCTCAAATCTGCCTGCCTGGAACTCTCTTTACTTGTGAAATGGGAACTCTCAAGGTTATTCAGAGGAGTAAACAATCTCAGAAAAAAGGTAAATTTACCTCAGCACTGTAAAGTAAATGAGAGCTGCTAAGTACATTTGCTCTCACCCATAAAGGAAAATGATGAAAAAGGATGTTTTTTTAAAATCTCTGCATTTTCAGTTGCTCTCTACACGCGCACACGCCCTTCTTGTAAACAAATTACTTCCCTCCCATTTGTGCAACTCCCCTTCCTCTCATTCAATACCATTTATGCAAATCTTCTCATTCTTCCCACACTCCTCACTCTTCTTCCCACTCATCTCCCACTTATCCCTCATTCTTCTTATCGCTCATACCTCAATCTTCATCTATCAATGACCACTTATTTGTGATTTTAAAGCATTAAACAAGCAAATGGCAGCAGCGAGAAGCAAATGGTACATTTTTTTTCTTTTTCGCCTTACAGGATTGTGCTCGACGTTCCGTTCCGCCACACATGGCCAAACAAATGAAATATGTTCGGCCCTATGTGGCCGAACAAAACTGGTTGAATGAAAGAAAAATGACTTTATGGTGAGGGAGGGAGGGAGGGAGGGAGGGAGGGAGAAGGTTCATTCACCCATTTCTGAGGGCAATAAAGATCCATTGCCTTCAATATAACAAGAAAGATGAAAGATGAGAACATGAAAATGGGAGAATGAGGGAGAGAGATTTACTGTGAGAATGAGAGTGAGCAAGGAAGAGAAGAGAATGAGTGAGGAAGATAACAGTTGAGACAGTTGAGAGTCACTGGGGAGAAGGGACCTGTAGAGAGCAATGGAGTTTTCATATATTAGGGTATTTTGGTCAAAACAAGGTATGTATAGAGAAAGTGTGGGGAGTGTTGAGAGTACCAATATGGAGAGAGCAAATAACATTGTGTATTTAGCCTCTCTCAAAGTAAATAAGAGAACTATGACAGGAACCAAGTGGGCCCACCCATGTAATACAAGTTGTGGATTTCTTTAGAATGAAGTTGGGGATGTAGAGAGTTTGATAGATGTCCTTTTAGGTAATTTCCAATATGGGTATTTGGGCAAAATAAAAATTCAATGTCCATAGATCAATTTTCAGTGTGTTTAGCAACTCTTTTCTCTAAATCTCTAAAGTGGGTAGAGTTTTTTAAACAAAAGAGGCTTTTGATAGTGATTTCAGCCTCTGTCCACTTTAGAGAAGTAGAATCAATGCCTTTTTTTTTCCACAGCTCTCATCTCATAGTAGTTGGAAAATAGAGTCACAAGCAAAAGAAAAAAGAAAAAAAAAGAGGCGGCTACAGTGTTTTGGCCTTGCGGACTCCCATTCCCTTATTTATTTTATTTCTAATCTAAAAGAGTGAATCAAGATCCAAACCATTGAGATTGTTCCTAAGATCTGGCAAGGCTATGCGACCATATTTCAACCATTTGATCATGACCAATCTCGATATATGTGAAGAAAAAAAAGAGCCATTAGATATTATTTTTTGAATTCTGTGGCCCCCAAACAGAAGATCCAAACCTTTAGATCTCTTTGAAAGGCTAAACATGGCAATAAGATTAATTGTCAAGGCTTGATACCTTGTGAATCTCGAGATATTTGTAAAACAATATCAACCATTGATGTAACATGCTTAATTTTTGAATTAGTCCTTAAGTAGTTCTGTTTTTCTTTTCATTTTTTTTAAAATTATTTTTGGGATAGTAAATCACGATCCAAACTATTGAAATTGTTCTTAAGACCGAGCAAGGCTATGGGACTAACTTTCAGTCATTGGATCATCACTAGTATCGAGATATGTGAAAAAAGTGAGTCATTTGATTGTATTTTTTGGATTCTATGGGCCCCAAATACTAGATCCAAACCGTTAGATCTCTTTGGAAGACTGTACACTCGTGGATCATAATGAATTTGTAAAAAAACTCTACCATTTATTTGAAAAAGTCTATTTAAAGTAAATCCTTGCATTTTTAAAGGAAACGAGAGGAGGAATGGGGATGGTTTGGTTCTACACTTTGACTGAGAAAGAGGGATCAGAGGTAAAACAAACAACAAAGAGAGAAAAACTTAGGTCAACCTCAAATCCATTAGATCTAAAACCGTCCATCATCATTTTTCATGTTTTAGGAGTCCATCTTTGTCCTTGGATTAGAACTTCACCTGATCTGTTCATAGTCATTGGATTAGAGCTTCACCTCATATTCTCATGCGAATATCGGATCGAGTTTTGGCTGCGATTAAGGTAATCAGATTTTATTTCTTCCTATGTTGGGTTACCTGTGTAGGATTAGAACTTTTGTTATTGAGAGGCCAAAATTGTTTCTAAACAGTTTTGGCCTGTACAGTTCAGATTATGGGCTTATGTTCTTTTTTACCTCATATTAATAAGACCTTTTGAGGGCCTCTTTTGCTACAGTAAGAGGGCACCATAACTGACAGAGACACAGCACATTAACTGGATCATACAACCAGACCCATTTACTTTCTGGACCTGGCCCATTTTGGGATCAAATCCAAGTTCCCCAGCATCATACCAGATCATGATTTGATTCACAACTGAGCCTGAGGAAGCTTGAACTCACTACTATTGACGAATCCGGTAATCGGTCTGTATTGAATCTGTTTATTAACTCTTTTTCGATCCATTTTGAACCTGAGTTTAATTCATGTCTAATTTGGATCACAGTTGAGGGCCCATTTTTTGAACCATGATATGACCTATATTGGGCCTGATTTAGGACCAATTTTTTTGGACCTGTCCCAGTGTTTAAATTGATTTCTTAAGGCCCACTTAGATCCATATAGTCAGTGCAAAGTCGTGCCCTGTGCACAGAACATAATGCATTAAGTGTTCACTTTCTTTTTAAACTATAAAAAACTTTTAAGATCTAATAAGTCTTACCATTGATAACACTGATTAATAAAATATTATTTTATTGGGACCAAAAGTTGAGGACTTACTAATTCAGTCACTGTTTTTGGCCCCTGTCATGAGAATATAATGAACTTGCATCACTACTCAGTCATGACAAAACAGAAAAGCATCTTCCTATTGATTTCCCTAGTATGTTATAGTTAGCTTAATTTAATTATAAAATCTCCTTAGAGGAAAGTCCTTCTATTCTGCCCAAAAACCTGAAGTGCTTCTACTGTTTCCTTCAAGTCTTTTCTACAGCAAAAACTAATCACATTTGGCACCTGCCTCTGCTAATGTAAACGATATTGGCTGCCAGCCTCCATGAGCAGTGATCCATTTCTTACCATACACTGACACATGCAGAATCTGAAATATTTCACCCAAAGTAAGATGTAAATATAGCAGCATGATACTTGAGAGAGACGTACAAGAAAATCAAAATGGGGGGTTTCTCTCAGAGAATGGATGAGATAGGAAAGTAGAAGAGCAGCACTCTGAGTCTTCTTGCGTTACCTGCATGACATAATTGCAGAGCGCATGGGCGGACCCAGGTGATATGGAATCAATAAATCCCTTATACCTTCAATGGGCCCCTCACCATGCCCCACATATTTCAACAAGTCTCCCCCACCTACTTCAGTCTTGTATTGCTGTACAGCAAAACAACTATTGCAGATGGTTTTACATTGCAGTCTTGCCACTTGCGACATATTGGAGTCTTGATTTGAATAGTCTTATATTGTAGTCTTGCCATGTATTGGAGTCTTGTAGTATGGGTGAGTAGTCTTGTAGTGCATGCTTGCAAGATGCATATAAAGAATACAAGTTGCATAGAGAGGGTCTTGTGTCTAGGTTAGACTTTGGTTTATTGGAGAAGTTGAAAAAGAAATATATAAAAATAGATTAAATGGGAATTGAGTGTTGTAAAAGAAGAGATTATTTTATAAAGAGAATGGATAATATAAAAAGAGATGAGAATTGGGGGATTGAAAAAGGAGAGATTAATATTTAAAGCGAGAATGGTGTGTTTGTTTTATAGAAGAATGATTTGTAGATTATTAAAATGCCATTAACATATGGAATTCTCATTTGCTTTATATGTGTTAAGTGTGAGATCTAGGTTTCCTTGATTTAGTGAGATTGGGTGAACATTTTGAATGAACTAGAGTTTTCTTCAATTCCATAATCCATGGTATTGTGTCATGTTATTGTCATTCTCAATCCTTCAAATTCTCTTTGACATAAGAGTTTGCCTCTCTTTTTTCTTATAAAGGAAAGTAGGTAGTTACAAAATTATAGAAATTAAGTTTTAACTATTTATTTCTTCTTCTTTTTCATTTTTTTTTTTGAAAATTCATTTATTGAACCAATGTTTATGATTATGCTATCAAAAGTTTAGCCCCACCTAAATGAAAATCCAGGGTCCGCCACTGGCTGAGCGTCCATCAAAAGAAAGATATTTCTCGATCTATATGGTCCACATACTTCGAACAATCAACATTTTTAGGAAAATACATCTTTCAATTATCCTATAAAATGAACCACTATCTGCTGTTGTTTGAAGGCACTTTCTAGTCATGTCGTTATTGTTTCGAAGCGTATCCAAAGCAAGTAGGTCTTGAACATGAATAGAAGGATATGCATGTCCTTCTTTCCTACAATTCCTAATATCCACGTTTGATAGGGATTTTGGTCTCTACGGTTTTAATGTTTTAGATTGAAATGGATTATACTTTGTTTAAATATCTAGAAAAGTGGCCTCTCATACGGAGAACACATTATTTTTTACATTCAATTTTGAGACCAAGTTATATTAGAGTAAAATCTGATCACTTACTTTTATGGTTGGAAAACTCATGACTTGTACTTTACTTGATCAATGAAAAAAAAAAAAAAACTCATATAAAGTCAATGTGGAGACTTGGGAGAGTCACGGTTTTTTAAAAATAATTAAAAATGAATCCATTCTTTATAAAATCTAAAAATACATTTATATATATGATTCATAATAATCAATTCAAATTAATAAATTCATAATATATAAAAAAAGTACTACAATAAGGAAAATATGAAAATGTTGCATATTGTATAATTTGTTAGTCTAAATATTGACTCTAAATGATCAATCAAATATAAATTTCAAATTATATTCAAGTCCTCATTTTTAAATTACTGACTCCAAACATCATGTATAATTACTTACAAATAAATTTTAATTATTTTAAAATTAAATTTATCTATTAATTTATTTGGATTGCAAACAACTTATTAAAATGAGACGGCTCGACTGAATCTTCCCTATTATAGATTTAGTGTTTCGTCAAATCGAGATAACTTGAGAGAGTCAATAGTCAACTCAGAGAGTTTTGCATCCATGCTTATTATAAACTAAATAAGAATTTCATTTGAATGGTTGGTCCCACTCCACCATGACCAATATGAGATGGTCCCATAAGATGTTAAATTTTCAACAGGTGGGCCCAGGGCGGGTCCACCAAACGCACACTGAATTTGAAAGAGTCCGGCCATTTTGAATGTCCGCTTGCTCGAAGTTATAACATTGGGAAAGATGATCCCCTGTTTGGTCCAATGAATGGGTGCCACATGGGAAGCAAAATTTTATTTATTTTTTAAGTGGAGGAGATGAGATGTCATTGATATGACATCTCCCCCACATGTGGCACCCCCTGAATCCCTCTCTGGACCAAACTGGGGATCCTCTTCCATAACATTTACATTGACAGGTGACTTGCTCATTCATGAGCATTGCCATGGTGCGCAATCTGAAATCCACCGCGTCTTCTCTCTTTTATATTTCTTTTCAATCGCATGCTGCTTATAGGCCAGGCGACATCTTTCCTATGAGCAAGATGGGTCAATACCATAGCGTCATGTCTCAAAACCCTAGACCCCAGATCCTAAATTCTCTCTTCCTCTTCTTGTATGTTAGTTTTTTTTTTTTTTGATGTCATCTTTCAATTTAAGGGATGTAAACAGGTATTCGATTTTCTTCGGAGGTTCTGATCTATTAAAAACTGGGTCTGAGTTCTTATTCAGGTCCCGATAAGTATATGGGTTCGGGTCCTGTTCCACCTTGGTTCGGACCCGTAGACTCGAGACCTGACATTTTATCTTAATTTTTAAAAATCTCTCTTAAAAATCCTATTTTTCTAATATCATTCTCTACTTAAATCTGGACCCGGATCCAGATCCGTCTCATATATGGTTCTGGTTCTGGTTCCGATTCCGTAGCAAAAAAACCGGTAACAAAAGGGTTCCGGTTCCGGATCTAGTTTCATTTTCTCCTTAACGATTTCGGTTCCACCATGAATCCGGACCGGAACTTATCCGTTTACAACCCTACTTTCAGTCGAGAACGGTTTGGTAGATGTTATTGGCCGCCAATGCCCAATCTTCGCTGTAGATCGTGAGGTCTACATCTTTCATATTCTCATCTCTCTTTCTGAGATGAATCTCCTTTTTTATGCTGTTGTTTGGGCAATTCGTTTTTTTTTTTTTGTAGGTTTTGATTCCGATAACGGATACCACGGAGGCCGTGTAAGTTGAAAAATTATGGGGTTATGAGTTATGTGATATTTAAATGTTGTGTGGATGAAAAGATTGGTTAGATTATTTGAACTTCAACATCAAAATTCGAAAAATGTGACGTGTGTGTGATTGGTGCGCGTCAGGACTCCACAGTGGCATTTGTTTCATGGAATTGGATTTGGAGGAGTTGTATGAAATTTATTCCTAAAAGTTGCTAAAATCAGAGAAGTGAAGGTGGGGATCAATAAATGACCATTAAAAATGATCTACCTTTTAATGGAAAAACGAATTAAGGAGAGATTGAAAATGAATAACCCGCCATTGCACTTAGTAATTACTTACTAGGAAGGTCAATCTCAGTCTTGTATTTAATAATCCTTTGGTGTAACCCATGTTAAACAAATTAAAGGAGCCTCCAAGTGCCACCTCCTGTGATCAGTATCCAATTTCTGCTAATCAGTTTGATTGGACGGATTATTTATTTATTTATTTATTCAGGGAGTTACTTTTGTGTGTCAAGCTGTGGGCTGCTGGTGGTCAGTTAGCATCATCTGATTACTGAGAATTTTGAGAGCTATAACAGATCATCCCTCTGCAGTAGTGACCATTTAAATGGGTATGAGACTTTGGATACGATAATAAGAGTGCCTCCTCTATCTCTATGGATTGGGGTCAAGGGCACAAAGGCTCTTTTATCATTTTCGTCATTGTTGTGTGTCGTTTGTTTCTTCTTCTTCCTTGTTTTCTCCCGCAATGATATAACTTTATTTGTCCAAGAGCAAAGGTTATATTACAAGAGGGATATGCAGAAACAATCTCTAATGTGATAGAATTGAGAATTCAGAGTGATAGAACTCATCTCTAATTTGCTTATGATTGAATTTGTATGTTGTAATGCTGATCGGCAACAACTGGAGAAGTTAAAAGTGATCTTGCCAAGGTATGAAATGTTTTTAGGCTGACTCTGACATAACAAATTTGAACTCATTGTTATGTGTGGAGCCTGATTACACCCGTGACTGTTAACTTAGACCCGTAATAATATTATCCTGAGCATTTCGTAGACTTATATCGTGTATTCTCATCTTCTACCTTTGAGCATAGTGGAATCAGTGTGATCCGTGGACGTACCTTAATCTCGAGGGAACTTTGTAAATCTGTGTGTCTTCTTTGTGTTGTTTGGTTGCATCTTTGTTTTTACTTTCCTAACACTCATGGGTGCCTAGTTGCTCCACATTGGGTGGAATAACTTGCAGGCATTTTTTGTTGTCAGGTGGGATGTCTTTCTTCATCTCATGAGGGCCTTTCTCCATGCATTAGTAAGGTTAGTATTCTGTATATTAAATGAAGCCGCAGACAAAATTCTACAGCATTTTAGATTTTCTCTTTTATTTGAATGGATCCCAGATTAAATTTTTTGGTATGTAGTCTTCATCTGGAGCTGGCCATTATGTATAAATGCCTGCATGCTGATCGAACTGAACACCTAAAAAAACCCAGTTTAGACAACATGGATAACGTGGCCACTATTTTGCTTTGGAACACCAAGTAGATTTAATCATATAAACTAACCTAAGAAATAAAGTAGAATGGAATGGGTTGGTGATGATTGAGGATGAATGACTAGAGAGAGACTAAAACCCAGAAGCATAGATTAAAAAGAGAGTAAAACACACACACACACACACACAGATTTTAATTCAGACCTCTATACTGTGTGACCATGATCACCAAACCATGGGCCAGTATCTTCTGATTGTAAGGTATTGATTGAGATTTTACTCACTTCAAAGCCTCTACAATGGCTAGCATTGCCTCAATGGTCCACGCCGTTGATGTGTTTGCAAGCTCCATGTATTAAATGTTTGTGTATTTGAATTTATTACTTCTTTTTTTTTTTTTTTGGTTGAATAAGTAACAAAAGCTTTTATTAATAGAAAAAGAAGTGGGCAACAAAGGTAGGTACAAGAGCATTGAACCCCACCTCCTCACTTACATAATAAAAGCCTCCAAGGGACACCCTCACAACCCTCCATTTGGCTAAAGCATCAGCGAAAGAGTTGGCCGATCTAAGCTTAGGATGGAATATTGGAATACGATATTGATGGTAATACTTCATTGTTTAAATGTTAATATTAATCAATCAGTCTTGGGCTTAATTAACTAGATGGGCCAGTTTGCATCTGACATGTTTGAGGCGGGCTAAACTTGGGCCAGATACGGGTCTGGGTTTCTAAAGTCCGGTTGGGGCCTCCTAAATCCTAATGCCTCAATCCAAACCAACCCAGCCCATGAGCATGCCCACTTGTATAGGCACTGACCAGAATTTCACTCTTTTTAAGTAGGGTATCTATCAATAGATTATATAGTCATACAAATTTACATATGACAATTCAACAATGTGAATTAATCAGGTTGAAGTGAAGTTTGTTTAATATAAACCCACTCATATCATCCCTTCATGGACCAAGTGGATCCAACAGTTGGACAACATGGAAGCAAGCATATGATGAGTGAACAAGGCCCACCTATGTAATAAAAGTTGCGGATTTCTATTGAAAGATGGAAACTTGTTAGGACTACTACAATGCACTTTGTTCTATTACAGACTGAAAATGACACCAATCAGATGATCCTAGCCAATCACTTAACCATATGCCAATTGTGGAAAAGTCATAATCCAAAACAACTGGAGGATAATTTGCAGTATAATCATTGATAAAAATGCTTTAGGATCTGAGCTCTAGATTTGATTTATGTTAGGTCTTTTTTCTTTTTTCTTTTCTTTGCTAGTGGAGGTTTTCCAACTCTTTGGGTCGGACTTAGCCCTCCGGGCCAAGAGGGAAGCCGGGTGAACTCCCCTATAGCCCAGTGTAGTAGTGTAGTTTCAAACCTACAATCTCCGAGTGCAAACTGTAGTCTTAGGCCAACTGAATTATCGCTTGGGGTTAATTAAGTAGGCCTTTTTAGTATAAAAGGTGGAAAGGGGAATATAAGAAAGGTGGAAAGGGCCTGTTGAGTTTCCTGGTTCCTGGTCTGAGGTATTAGATAACATGTGTGGGCTCATCTCGTTCATAAAACAAGGACGTACCGGCACTCAGTAGTTTTGAGCCTTGATTAAGCCTATTTGATATTGGGCCGGGCTTGTATTAAATGACACAAACCCCAAAGCCAGGCCTAGCCCAGTCCAAACAAGAGATATAGGCTTATACCCATATACTTTTCTGAACTAAACAATTTATGAGATTTTTTTATTTTTTTTGAAAACTCACTACTTTCTGATCTGTTTGAAATTTCCCCTATCAAATAATGTTGTCAAAAAAGCCACTGGGCCAAGGCACAGCCCCGCACGACATTTATATATATAATTCTGATTTTTTATATAAATAAAATGTAAAGCTTAAAATAATTCAATTTTTTTTTCCATTTGTAAATTAGCATCAATGTTTGTGCATTTATTTTAATATATTCAACTTTATTTCAAGTTGACAACCTCTAATTAAGGCTTGTTTGGATAAATGAGGAGTGTAGTGAAATAAAGTGGATTTCTTATGTGAAGTGGAGTGAAGAGAAGTAGGTTGAAGTTAAAATAGATTACTTCACTTTACTCCATTTGGGTGTTTATTTTGAAGTTAAGGTTTAGAGTAGAATCCACTTTTATTCAAGGAAATTAAAGTATTTAGAGTTGAAGTGAAATGAAGTACATTTGACTCACAACATTACTTCATCTATCAGGCAGACTCATCCAAGCGGGATAGAGTTGAAATTTTAGATTGTTAGGGCCCATTTAACTTCACTCTACTCTATTTTTTGCCTACCCAAACAGGCCCAAGTTCATGAAGTCTCTTTCAATTTATATTAAAAAAAAAAAACTAGAAGAGGCATGCATGTGGGCCAGCCCATGGCCCGCACAGCCCAGCTTACACCCCTAGTCATAAGACAAGGAAATATAATAGCCAAAATTCAGAACTCAGAAATCCAGAATGGCACAGAATACTACTCACCACTAGGAAAATTATTTTTCAAACAATGCAATAACTCAACTCTGATGTTGAATTGCAATAAATCAAGAGTCAGAATCATCTAAATGAAATAAGTAGCATCCTTCCCCCTACATTGTGGGTTATAACCTATGACTGATAAGCATTGAAAGTTAAAATGATTGGTCCAAATTAAGTAGCTCTCCAACAGTAATATTTACTTCACTGATGGTGATGCCATCTGTTTCAACTTTCAATGCCCTTCAACTTGTTGATTTTTTTATATATATATAGCCATTAGAATGAAATCAACAAATCTATTTTACAATGCACTGAACTTTCCAGCACAAGGCAACGACATCAGATTTATTCCGATAAAGACAGAAGTGTCATTGCACATTATGAGAGGCATTAATGAAATCACGTCTGCCAAATCAAAGGGCAAAGAAACTAACTGTTAACTAAAACTTCAATATTGCAGCACCACTTGAAGGTTTGGATGCGAAGATGAAGAGGCCAAGATTGTTCTGGTTGACTACACCCTTTTCAATCCTCGACTGGTAGAACAATTCCTGAAAAAAAAAAAATTTGGTTGAGATGTTTTGGAGATAGAACTTCATTCCACAGCACATTCTTGATGTCAATATTTTAAATTCTAAACAAACTGAAGTTTGTATTCTGCTTCCGACGTACACAGCAAGAAAAGTAACAATTAGTGCCACCAACCATGTAACAAATTACACTCATTGATTTAAAAATTTATTAATAAAAAGACAGATTGAGTCTGAACATCGTTTTATTTGTTTATAACACTGTACAATGCAATCAATGGAGACACGAACATGCACTCAGGTTTGAATATCTGTTTTCATATAAAGCCCATTTACCCACTCCATATTAAGTTCCTAGGGATTTGTAGTAAGGGGGTTTAATTAAAGGATTGTTCAAGAGGCAAGGAGTGAAATGCCTACATGGTAAAATTACTTGTAAAGTGAAGTGAAGTAAAGCCTCAAATCAAGAGAGCATAAAAATTGAGGGGGTCTGATCATAATATGAAGGCATTTTGTTTTTAGTGGCTTGATAAGTGGCTTGATAAGGAATCTTTTTTACTTTTTGGGTAAAAAGTAGAAGGCTTTTTTGTCATTTTGTGGCTTGAAGATGTTACTTTTTTATTTTTATTTTTTTAAAGGGGGGAATTATTAATTTTTATACTTTTGTAATGACCCCCTAGTCTTTTCATGTCTCTTAAATGGAGACTTTACCTCACTTCACTTTAATAGCAAACATTATGTGGAGATCACAAAGAAGGGCCAATTACTTTCGTAGGTATTAATTTACTGGGATGAGGGGTGGTAATCATATCCTATGGAAAAGGAAAGTATTTGATGGCACTCATGAATCTTCACCTTTGCCCTTCGCTTTTAACCCCTTTGATAGAAAAGACATTGCTTAAAATTCTCAGGAATTTAAAGCTGATCAAACAAATGGGCCCTTATGGGCCACTAGTCTAATTCGTATTGAATTCGTAAGAATCCATCAGGGGCTTTTTGAGGGGGGATGTTGAAGGTCCAGATCTAGAGGGCACCATCAATTTGCTAGCATTTTAAGTTATAGGGATGAAGGGTGGGCAATCATTTAATACCAAAAAGAGGGATGAAAGTCAACAGTCGGGTTCAGACCAAGAATCAACTCCTGATCCAGATCTGTATTTGGTTTTGGAACTTGGAAAGGGCAGAAACATGAAGAGTTAAACCTCAGTATTCAGACTTTCAGATCCAAATTGGATCCAAACCCAGATTTGAGTCTTGTAAAAAAAATAAGCATATCGAGTCCATGTCCAGCTAATATGGCTGATTGGCATCCCTAATAAAAAGCACTACTGTCAATTTTTTTATGTAACATTCACCAAAAGATTTATATTCTAATAAAAAGCACTACTGTCAATTTTTTTATGTAACATTCACCAAAAGATTTATATTCAGTAGTAAATATATACTATGACTTGCACTAGACCCCTTTAAAAAAGCTAAGCATGAGTTGAGACTAGTTGAGCTTGTTAACAAGTTGAGCTAGAGCAGAGCAGAGCCGAACCGAACTTGAACTTGGCTCTCATTAGTTAATGAGCAGGGATCGAGCCTAAATGAGCTGAGCCGAAATGACTAGAGAGCTAGTTTGGCTTGTTGACAGCCCAATTATACCGTCAATGCTATATCTTTCCATAACATGACAATATAACCATGAAAAAAATTTCTGGCAACTACCAAGCAGGACACTGATTTTCCTTGTTATTTATATGATAGGTAACATGTAAAACTTAATTCAGGAAGTTTCCAAGTGGGCATGGATTCAAAATTCAGGAAGATGAGCAGTCTTAATGTACACTGATTAGGGAGGATAAAATGCTAACCTTCAAATTGAGTATAAATTGCGGCACTATACTCTCTTTCACCAATGCAACTGCACACCCACCCCATCCAGCTCCAGTAAGTCTTGCCCCAAGTGCTCCATTATCACCACAAATTTTTACTAGTTCTTCCAACTCTGGGCAACTAACGAGAAAAAAAGCATATACATAAGGGGAAAGACAATAATGAAATTGATAAACATATCTAAGCATGTCTTTTGGGAAAAAAAGAGAGAGTGCAGAACAGATAGTCAATATGGTTTTTTGGAAAACTATGAAGCGGTCTAAACTCTGGGCAACTAACGAGAAAAAAAGCATATACATATTATGGGGAAAGACAATAATGAAATTGATAAACATATCTAAGCATGTCCTTTGGAAAAAAAAAAGAAAAAAAAGAGAGTGCAGAACAGATAGTCAAGATGGTTTTTTGAAAACTATGAGGCGGTTCAATTTTTTTTGTAATATTCAACTACACATACAATTAATCACACTTTAGAAGGATCCCATGTTTCACTATAGTGATATAGTGAAATCTACATATGAGAAGGATGAAATGATGGAGGCATAGTGAATTCTTTGCAATGTAGCGCTTTTGGCGATACAAAATAATTGGATGAAAACTCTTGTGCATATCACAAATCTATACATAAAAATGTATATGACTGCATACTACAGTTACAGATATACTCTTGTGCTTTATCCTTGTCTATATAAGATGCATATAATGATTTGTTATCTCTATATAGGATGTTGTGCAGGAATGGATATACACATGAAGGTCTATATGCATGCATTTATGTTAAAAATGGATGAATGGCAGTGAGGCTCATACCTGCACTCATACAAAACACTGCAGCTATGATGGCTTTCATTCATGAGGTCACCAAGCTTTTTAAGCATGTCATCATCACTGCAAACACAACTCTTCAGTAATACTGGAAGTTCAAAGAAATTAATGTCTCCAAATTAGCTCATAGTTTTTTAATTTTTTTAATTTTTTTTATAGTACTATTAGGAGGACCAGAGCTAAGGCAAAATCTCAGGTCCGCGGAACTAGATATGATTTGATTCCAAACCCAAAGTCCAAACCCAGCGATAGGAATTTTGGTTTGGTTCTCTATCACTAGGCCATGTAGTTCACACCCTGATTGCCTGCTTTTGTTCCTTCTCTCGGGAAGTAAATGTTTGCCTGCAAGGTGCAGCTGTTGGGGAGTACTGCATATTAAATTTGAAGCATACTACTGATGGTAAGGTTTCACTTGTCACTCAAATAAATGCAATTTCCATGCTCTCTTTCATCATTTTATGGTTTCCTAATTGGTAGAAACCTGTTATTATTGATCAAATTAAGGCTATGTGCTAGATGTTCTAAGGTGCATGCAATTTTTTTTCTGAAAAATCACATGTATGTTACAGATTGTTGAGAAATATAGACAATAATGTGGTGAATGCATTCGAATGTGTTTAAAATTGAAAGCACGAGGCAGTAAAGAGGCACACCTGAGCTTTGATTGCACAGTGTCCCTAAAAGCGTGAACACGTTTAGCTTCAGAATATACATGGGAAGCCCTCTGGGACATAGAGGTCAAATTAGAAGCTCAATTTGAAAACAATCAATTGAAGGGATGCATTTATCAATGATAAGTGATGAAATAAAAGTAACTACACCTAGCACTACATACTTTCCAAACAAAAGGTGGGACAAGAACTCTAACTGCAGGCACTAACAACTTCCAAAGATTAGTTAGTTGGCCGGTTTAATTATTAGAAGCATGGGGGATGTACTTATAGAGTATTTTATGAAAAATACTTCACATGATTTAAACTGAGTCTGAGATAAAACAAACAGTAGTCCTGGGATATAATAAATCAAAATTAGACATAGCCATAGAGTTAGATGATAAATTGAAGACAAATTATTATGGAAGACGTTAAAAAAAAAGATTGAGACGAAAAACCTTATTTGGATTTACAGCAATGTGTCATAGTATTCATACCTAAAAGGAAAAAAAATGTAGCAAATAATACAAAATAATGGACAAGGTTTATTTTCTCTAATAATTATGTCAAAGTAAGTCCAAGGTGTATCCACCTTCACAGTTTATAAGAAAGAAAAGGCTTTCCCTTTTGGAAATTTAACCTTCAACATATTTATATTAACTTACTCCCGATTACAAAAAAGCTTAATTTTTTGATAAACATGATAACCTTATGTTAATTACTTAATTAATCACTCCATTTTTTAACAGGCATAAATTTTAAGACAAAGTATTGTCAAGAAATAAAGAGAATAATATATCAATCAAGACATAGAAGTATAGAACCCATCATAAGACATAACATATGCAGCCTATGCAACCTATATCAATTAAAAGAATTGCTTATCCACACACATATATGTGCAATAACAGAAGGAATTACTTGAAATAATTTAAAATGCTCGGCAGCTCTTAAGACGGCCAATGAAGATGCAGACTTCTCCAGGACTGATGGCAAACTTTCCTCTGTGATTTTCTCTATCTCTTCAGCTGTGTAAGGTTCCTCATGTAAAATTTCCTGTAGAAGTAAAACAAACGTCAACTGATACTATAAAGGAAGTGTTTTAGCAACAAGGAAACATGCAGCCTAAACATGGAAAAGCACTGTCTTTCATTGATGAGCACAATTCACAATCCACTGCTGACAACATCAACTTCTTATTATTTAGTAACAAGTCAAACGGAACAACTTTTTGTCTCCAGATGTAGCTCAATTGGTTAGGACACATACACTGCACTTAAGTATGTGAGTTCATGCCCTCCCCAAAGCAAAGAATAAGAAAAAAAGTAACAACTTTTTAAAAAGATTTACAAAAAAGCATCTTAGCGATAGGGAAAGTTAAGCATATAATCTTCAAGCAGGAGCACTCAGCTACAAATCAAGAAAACCAACTTATACAGGGAAGAAACAACAAGATCAGTAAAACTTTTGGAGGGGTCAACAGTTACAGTACAGACAAGAAGAAACAAATTTGCAGAAGTGATGAATTACTTTCCAAAGTTCTCCACACCTGAATAAGCTGAAAATCTTTGATAGACTGCCAAATAAGAAATTAACAAAGTTGATTCTTTTCTCCACTTTTTCTTGGTTAAAATAGACATATAGTGGACCTTCTAAAAGCACCACACTAACAACCCATGCCAATGCACCATATGAAAATTTTTCTTCTCGAAACAAGGGTCAGAGACTCACGGCTGCCAATTATGCTTCTTGCAGCCCATCGGTCAAAGTAACTAAATACAGGTCAGTGGCTGTAGACCCCACAAAGGTCTATTGGCCAAGGTATGATGAGATGGACAAATTAAGGACCACAAATTCATGCTAAAAATGAGCATGGGAAACTAGGAATCATAATACCATTAATCATTTCTTTCTATAGCCATGGTTTGGTCTATTGCGACATGTGATAATAGCAAAACCATGGAACACTCCATGGTAATACTATTTATTTATTTATTTATAACGGTTAAATTTTATTCCACCAAAAAACGAAAAGAACAAAAAACAACTACCGAACAACAAAATATAAAGCAACTAAAACAAACTATACATAAAACATGATAGAAGATCGAGAAAGCTTCCAAGGTAATACTGTTATAAGGGTATTATTAAAAAAATACTGTTATAAGGATAATGTCATGAAATATTAATGTATACTCAATAATGAAATCTGGGTAAATAATCACAAAGGAAACAAGTCACATAAAAAAGAAGAAGTTAGAAGTCAGTGCCATAAAATAGAATCATATAAAGGAAAGACATCCTATGGTGCATAGAACAGAACATGACACCGTTGATTATTTCTACATTTTCAGGAAATGAAAGCCATGGGTTGGTGAAGAGTCCTTTTTTTTAGAAAAAGAAAACAGCTGGTGTTCTCACTACATTTTTTTAAGTCGCATGCTAAACAGAGATTCGTTTAGGTGTTTTAAGTTGAAGACCAGAAGAGGGGCCCTTTTACCTTCATACTATGTACAAGCAGACAACTAGTTTACCTTCATACTTTTGTACACGCAGACAACTAGTACATAGACATGAAGCCCATCAACATTTGCACACATGCAATTATGTCTTGATGATATGATCAAAACATGCACTTTTTTTTTTCTTTTGAAATTCAAAGTATACAATAGTTCAAAAGAATAACAATGATAGTGCTTATAATAAATGAAGAACTAGATTTTAAAATGATACAATAAACTATTTAAGAAAAATGTTAAGTAGATATTCATAATTCAAACAAAATATTAAAGCAGCACATTCCGACCTTACAACTATAATATTAGAGAGTAAAAGACGGATTAAACCATAAGCTGCAATGGGATAATCCTAAATAAGGGAGGAAGAAAAAAAAAAAACCTTGACCGCAAGGACTGGATCAGAAGAGCCACGACCACTGGCAAAAGAAGCACACAGCCCTTCAACATCAGAGAGAGTTTTCACTTTGGAGATTGCCTCTTTTTGTTCCATCCCAAGCTTTATAGCAAGGACAATCTGCAGCAGTTCCCAGAAACCACTAGTAAACTGAATAAATTTATTCATATGCACAGGAAAATGTTTACGAACAAACAGTTGCACACATTAGCATATGACACCTATCTCAAGTGACGACTATTCACAACTCTAAAAGTTAGGAACTCCCAAGTGAGGCCCCTCATGGATTAGGCTAGGACAAATAATAGGCCCAGATTATCCTACTCCTTCCTACTCCTTAATGTCTTTTACGCGTGAAATTTTTTGAGATTCAATCCAAATGGTTAGCATATAAAGGATCCGCAAGAAAGTTGGGCTGAGTGCCATAAGCCTCTTTTCTCTTTTGTGGTTTCAAAGGGTAACAATAAATCTTATTAAAGCAAAGCAAGAAAGAAACAAGAAGGGGGCATTTCACAAGATGGGCAGCCAGCAAATACAGTAAGATGGGGAAACTACAGATAACCATAATGACATCATTTCTATACTGCCATTTGCTATAGCTAATCCATATGCCTCAAAATTAGCTGCTCTAACAACATGGAACTGGTCTCATCCAACCGAAGTCCAATTTTCAAAAAGCCCAAGCAGGATCCATCCTCCCACTTAATAGCAAAGTAGAATCATCCTCACAACAGCAACAGAAAGAGACCCATATTACAAGCCTCTCACACAGTCACACCCACCAGCATAGACAGAAATTCTGCTTCATTGATGCTTCTGAAGCCATCTGGACCCAAGAAGGGCCTAGGCAGGATCCACCTGTCCATGCAAGTCTCCTCTTCCTTGCATCAATCTAAACGGACCAATCAAAGTAGACTTCCCCAAATTGACATTGGCCTAAAATATTTCTTAATCTGAGTGATATTAATCACTCAACTAGCCAACTGAAATAGTGTGAATATCACTCCAATTGGAAAACATGGCCTTACAAGAGGATAACTTCCAACATTGAGGAATGAGGAATGTATGATCAAGACTACCCATATTAATATTACCACTGGAACAGAGAAATAGATACTACGAGCGCACCCAGAATATAGTAAGATTTTGAACTAAATTTTCATAGAGAATTTTTAAGCTCATATAACCTGTGAAATAACAAGATAAAAAGTAACACAACTGACAATGTACAAAGAAACAGACTGCCAATATCACCCTCTTTAAGAGTAAGCAAAAATGACAGCTTACAGCTGCCAGACGACATTCTACAACCCTGTTATTGTAATTTGTTGCAGCAGTCACTGCCTTCTGTGATTCTGCCAAGGAATGGGCAATCACAAAAGTTCCAGCAGCAGGTAGTTGCACATCAGTTGCACGGATAGGATTGAAATCTATCAGCTCAGCAAACCCAGATTTAGCCATGACGGAGATTGCCTGTGAAATAATGTTAGATGATGTTAGATAAAGTTCAAGACTTCAAGTCTAAGGAAATCATGGACTTCCATTCACAAACAGAGGAAAATATCATTATTGGTAAACATTTGTCTTGACTCTTGAATGTCAAAAACAAATGAGGAACAGAAAATCTTCTCAATATGTCAATCCATTCTGCAGCTAAGTAGCTAACAGGCTGGGAAAGCAATAAACATTAATGATGCTTTCTGAAGTTGCATGGAAGAGACATGTGTTAAGGTCACAATAATGTGAAAACTGCCAGAACTGATGACATGCATTACGGGAACCTAAAGCGGAGGATGTGTTAAAGATAGGATTTGAATGTCAAAAGCATAATGTGGAAACTGATTGCAAATTTAGAAAATAATTTCTCAAGTTTTAAACATTTGGAAGGAAAAGGATTAAACCCTATTTTCAGTTCAAACAACAAGAAGTATTGATAAAAGCATCCAGATAATTAAAAAGCTATATAGCTTAAAAGTGTAGGTGGCGATGGGTGCATAGGGTGTATTTTCTTTATGATTGCAAGGTGGGTGTGCACCAAGTTATTTCCATTTCAAACCAACATGATCTGCCTGCTAAACAAAAGCATGTGGATCTTCACAAGTGAAGATTAATCTAAGCTTAAATGCATGATCTAAGCTTGAATGCATGTATATAATGTACTTGCCTGTATGAATGATGCATGAAAACATGCATGTGCACATAGAGAGATCAAGAGAGACAAATTTACCTGATCCATCCCACCAGATTGTGTTCCAATGTGACGTTCACAATCACATGTAAGTTGGGCAATTTCTTTCTGTAAAACAGGAAACAAAAGCAACAAAGAACATTAGCATCTGAAGAGAGAACTCACAGTTTCGTCAGTGTATAGGTTGTTCTCATGACACAGCAAATAAGAACTTCATTCTTTCCTTGTTCTTATGTTTTTGATAACTAAAAGCAAACACAACTCCCAATTGTGTTGTAGAAAATGAAATAACATCTTCATGTCTTTCTATTAATGTGGAAGCACTTAAGAAAAGGGGCAAACAACAACAACAAAAAATAAATAAATAAATTTCTGCAGTATTTTAAAGTATAGAAGAAACTACCTTTGGGAATTTCACATCAAAAGCAGCCATTATAGCAATTGTAGATGAGCAAACAAATGCTGCGGAACTTGAAAGGCCAGAACCTACAAGATGAGATCACATGTTTTTCAGAATAAAGTATAGAAGAGCTCTTTCATTTTCTTGAAGATACAGACATAAAATTGGAAGTGTAAAACCACCTGTAGGAACAGTCCCATCAACAATTACATCAAAGCCAACAGGAACACCAACATCAATTCCTTTTGATTTAACAAATTCGTGAAAACCCTTGTACCTGCATGGCACAAATAAATTATTTACATATTTCTTCAACATTTGTTGAAACTGAAACTTATTAACCATTCCTAACAATAAACGCTGAGAATTTAAATATCTGGAAAATGTGTGACTGCATGTCCCCTGGAGAGAGAATAATACTCTATGACGATGACAATTAGGATGAAGATAACAATGCTGACAACAATAATAATCTGTGGCTGCATGCGTTTGGGTATATGGGCCATGTGCATTTCCTAACAAAGTTTAAAACAGAACACAATCCAGAAATGCACATAAAAGTGATTTCATGCTGTCATTGTTAGGATTAAAGTCATGACCTTATTAGTCAAGATGACCCCAACCTCAAAGCTCTGGATGTCACATTAAAGGTTTTTCTTTAGAAGTTGACAAATAAAAAAACCGATACAACCCAAAAATTGCTTTCACATTGACTAATGACTACAATAATTAAAGACCACAGTACCGTACACACTACAAGAAAATCATTTTTATTCCAGAAATACATTAAATTAGGTGATCCATTAGTAGATTTCAAAATTTCACCATCTCAGGAAATCTCCCAAAAAAATATGGGAACAAATTTGACAAAAAAGAATTAGTTTTAAAACATATCAAGGGAAAAGTTTTAACACACACACACACATATATTCATAGTTGTTTAAAATAAATATGTCAAAATTAAGAGTTTCCAGGTAAAATTTCAAGAAGAATATCATATTATTCCCAAATAGTGGTAACATTTTGCCAATCTACTGATAGCTCAGTGTGTAGCCATCTGCCCCACCACAAAAACAACCAGGGATCAATCCCTGGTTGTGTTGGTGATGGACTTGGGTACTCTGTGTGTGGTAGTGTGAGTATTTTACCAGAGAAAAAAAAAGTGGTGATATTTTGATAATCTTGACACGCAAAGAGACATGATAAGAAGATTAGGTACATTGGGTCAAGTATATATATGCAAAGATGGATGTGTGGGGTTATAAGATGTGAAATAATTCGAATTAGCACATAAGAGCAATTTTGCAGTTGGTTCAAATAGAGGATAGAGTGAAGGAAAGTAATTTGAGATGGTTTGGGTATGGCACAGAGAAGCACCACAAAAGATATGAAAAATATTAGTGTTTCAAGTAGAAGGAACTAGGGAAGGGAGAGGCTAATGAAGCCAACCCCAAGCTTCGATGATGATGATGAATGAAGTGATTAGTAATCAAAATTGACAAGTTAGCAGAGAGAGAAAAGCCCATAACCCTAGATAGGGATGAGTAGGGACTCAAAACTCATGAAGTTGACTCCTAATAGATCAGGACCAATCAAAAAAAGAAAAAAAAAAGAGAAAATAAGAAAGACACAAAATGAGATAAGAATTCATTGGTGATAATGATGATGATGGATGATTTTGTATGTACACATGAAATTTTGTCTTTGAAAACTTTTGTCCTTCAAATATGCTTCCAAAACTTGTCATAATGCAATAGATTAACCAAATTAAGGCTTCATGTCTCACCCACAAAGGAAATAATGGCCCCATTTGTGATTCTTCAAATCAATTTCCTGCACACAGAGACATAAGCTTAAGTACCTCTACACAATACTCAATAAGATCAAAACGCCTTCTCAAATGAATAAGGATAGAATTTAAAAAAAGAACAGAATAAAAATGCCTAGCCCTTGGCCATTCTAGCTAATATAAGAAATTGTTGATTAGTAATAGGATTAAGTCGATGACTTTGGAAACTCCACAAATTGATTGAAATTGAATCAATTACTAACCTTGAATCTCAAAAAAGAGATATAAAAAACATGGGGGATATCCGAATTATATGATTCAAAGTAGACGAATTGAGAAAGAGATAAGAGATGGTTGAGTCAAAATAATTCCTTCTTAAGCTCTATTTATGTCAGAGAGCAATATGAATGTTCTATCCTGTTCGATCAATTAAATGAAGGTGTTACACAATATATCAGATGCGGAAGTTGGCCAACATTTATACTGGCAAATAGGGGATTAGATTCCAGTGAAAAATTACCTGTGATCAGATACATATCTAAGAAGGTGATCCATGATAAATATTAGTGCTTTATGTTTTACTTTCCAAGAGAACGACCAATAGAAGAAGAATAGTTTTGAGTCTTCTGTACACACAGTAGGATGAGTAAAGGAGCATGCACCAGAATCCTGAACACCGAGAAGTCATTATTGAAGGGCAACATGCTAGAGGAGACCAAATACCTATGGGAGAGCTCGTTCCATAGTTGTGTCCACATCTACCCATCACTCTAACCTCTCATACATTGAGATGGGCCCAAGGAGGCCTGCATCTCCTTAGGTAACACGCCCAGGTATCTAGGCAATCTACAGCAATACGCTTTTTAAGAATTAATAAAAGAGTCAATATAGCTGGCTCCCACTTCTGAAAGTATAGTATGCTCCACTCAGAAATCATTTTTTGGGTCCACTATTCATGAATCTGGACCACTCATATCACACAAAAATGAAAAAAAAAAAAAAAATACTCCAATCAAAGGGCACCCCACCATTGGAAGATATCCTGACACAAAACCCAACCTATCCCTCAATACAAAAATTTATGACTGCCCAATCTACCAAGCTATATTGTCCAACACAACTTCTATACAAATGTCCCACCACATGCCAGATATTCCAACTTGAGCAGCCGCTATGACTTCTGATTTGTATTTTTTCGTACTCATGATTTTTTTTATTTTTTTTTGTTTTTGTAATACAATAATGAGCAGAAGAATGTAATTAGCAAGAAAGATTGTTTTATTAATCTGAGAAGAGGGAGGGACCTTCTTAAATCAAAGATAGCGAAATTTGAAATTAAAGATAGCACTTTCTTATCTTTCTCTTGGTAAAAGGAACTTAAAATAAGGCATAGATGCAGTGGTTACAGTAACAATAAAAACTCATCTGAACTCCTTTTCTCCCATTGTCATACATCAAATGTTGGAAAAAGAAAAACAACCCAACAAACCTGCTCTGGATCAGCAGGATAAGTACACATTGTGTACTTCTCACTGACATTCGCAATACGAAGAACCTTAGGACTCTCTCCCTCATCATGCTTGCGGATCGCCACAATCGTGTCTTGCCGAATCGCCATCGGCAACACCGAGTACCCCTCATAGTCAATGTGCTCTCCAATCAAGTTCACTCGACCTACATTGCCGAATTAGAAAAGTCCATTTATCACTATATCCAACATCAATTCTTTTACTTTTAAAAAAAAATTAAAAAAAAAATTAAAAGCAACATATGATGATTGGATGTTTCATGGTATCCAAAAGTCAAGTTAACTTTACTTGCTTCTAAAAACACAACCTTCTATTTTCAACCATCTCCCTGTCTCCAATAGTGAATTAAATAAAAACAAGGAAAGAAGTTCAAAACCAACATAACTAAATCCTTTGCCTTGGATTTTCTATGCTATCACAAAATCAAGTTCACTCTACCTGCATCTACAAGGAAAAAAAATCCATATTTCGCCACATTCAACAGTAAATTATAAGAATAAAAAGAAGAAAAATCAAAATCAACATGGATGAGTTGGATCTTCTATTGAACTGCAAAATCAAATCCAATCATCATAAACACAAACATCAACATATCTAAATCTGATGCTTTTGATTTTGCTCGGTATCGTAAAATCAAATTCACCACGTCTTGCATTACAAAAAAAAAGTCGTCTTTTCCACACCATCTCCAACAGCAAATCAAAAGAAAAAGACTAAAAAGATAAATCAAAACAGCACATCTAAATCCGATCGCTTGATTATTCTACAGCATGCAAAATCAAGATCACTATTTTCAATATCAAGAATCCAAACCGTCCCTTTCCCACCATATCCAACAATCAATACAAACAACAGTATACAAGAAATTTTCAATCTTCTCAACAGATCTAAATCTATTACAATGAATCAACAAATTTCTAACAGAGATCGAACTCAACAAACCAAAAAACAGGCTAAGACAAGTAGAAATTCAAAACAAGAAGAAGAAGAAGAAGAACCTGGAGATCGAGCGAAGAGCTGTGGCTGATGACCGAAAACTTGGACAAACTTGGATTTGAGATTGTCGAATCGGATCTGAGCTTCGTCGAGAAGAGATCCTTCTCCATAGACGGGTTCAAGCGAGGAGAAGATCGGGATCGGAAGCTCTTCGTGCGCCATTGATGAAGTAGAAAATGCTCTCTCTCTCTCTCTCTCTCTGCAATTGAGATTTTGGAGAATGAGAATTCCGAACTTCGCCTTTTGTAATTGGATTGAAAGAAGAAGAGATTTTGTAATTTAAATAAGAAGAAGAATGAAGAGTGAGTTCCAACCGCGGAAGCTCTCTTATCTCTCTTTTTAACATACACAAGAGGCCCACTTTGTGGGTCCTACCACATTTGATTGAAAATGTTTTTTTTTTTTTTTTCCTATCGAGGGTTCCCAATCCTTTAGGCTGAAGTAATCCCTCAGGGCCCAAAGTGAAGCCGAATAAACTCTCCTGTATCCCCAGTGTGGTAGTGCAATTTCAAACTTACAATCTCCTGATGCAAACTGTGGTCCTACATCAATGAGCTGACCCTTTGAGTTGATTGAAATTGATGAGATGAACGGTGATTGAGGCATCTCATCCACCTGATGAACGGTCAATAAAGCTTTTATAGAACAACCCCATCTCAACAACAACAAAAATTTAAGAAGCACAAGAGCCTAATGCTAAAAGGCTCTACTCTATTGAATTCCCAAGGAAATAATTAATCCTTCATATAAATTTCCGGGTGAAGGCCAAAGGTTCGAAGGTTAGGCTGGGGAGGGATATCTGAGTCATTATAATAGAAAAACAAAAAAATTCTACTCTGTTGAGCTCTGATCCTCTTGGGGTTTTAACATGGAAAATCACCGAGATAAAATAGTAGGGCTCACCTGATTGAAATCTGAGCCTTGCAAAATAAACCCTCCTCCAGTTTTATGTGGTATGCTCAAGTTTGACATCAATTGGAATATGTTCCACTGTTGAATTGATTACTTGTGATGAAAAATATAACAATGAAATACATAAAATAACAATTGATGCAAAATATGAGATAGGTGGGTCCCAAGTTTACCAAATGACAAGTGACATTTATTTTGAGTGATTCAAAGTTCCATAGATGGGTCTTCCCTATGGTTGTAAACGGGTCGGTTCCAGGCCCGTTAGAAAAAAACTAGAACTGGATCCGTGCACGGAACCGTTTGGAAACCGGTTTCTTGGCTCTAGAACCGGAACCAAAACCATATATGGAATGAGTCTGGATTTAGGTCCAGGTTTAGATAGATAATGATATTAAAAAATATAATTTTTAGGAAAGATTTTCGACAATTGTGGTAATATGTCGGGTGTCGGGTCCACGGGTCCGAACCAATGTGGAACCGGATCTTGACTCATTTACTTATCTGGACCTAAATAAAGACCTAGATCCGATTTTTAACGGATTGAAACTTTTAGGTAATCAAACAATCGGATACCCATTTTCATCCTGATCCGCCTCCCACTGTGGGGCTTCCACTCTTACAGTATCAATCCAGAATTTCTCTAAGTTAAAGCCTCGTAGGACCCGGATTCCTACTCTGTTACTTGTGTGGAACCCACAAGCCCGGTTGACATTATCATGAAAGTTCTTTTTATCGTTATGAGAAAGTTTCGATATTTTTGGTACGGAAGGAATAATCTAATGGACCACCTTTTGTGTAATGGGTAGTGGGCCCAAAACAAATTTACGTGACGTTTCCTATTTCTAATAGCACCTTTCGCTTGATTGATGCAAGAGAAAGATAAAGAGATCGTGGCCATTGATTTTTCTAATGTGATGTGATGGGAATCTCAAGATGGAGCCTGGTCATTAGGGACATTATATGGATCATCACATGTGTTTGTAATTTTCCAAGAGGACGAAACGGCTAATGGAATAATAACAATAATTATTGGTATTATAATAATAAAGGATACTGTTGATACTTGATACAATATGAGTTATGATTATATTATATTGAAATATTTTGTCATTACTGTTAATGGGCTTCTTTTTTAGAACAACCCAAACCATGCAATCACGGGGAAAAATCATAATTTTTCCCAAAGTTGGACAATTTATAACTAGTAGAGACGAAGAGACACTGTATGCCATAAATCAATCCAAAAATGTATGAGAGTCCTTTCACCGTGGGTTGCATTTTCGAACTCGTACTCTCTTCCGATCCACTTGTCCATGCATAAGCAGTTTACACGGTGGTGTGCAAGGAGGCAAAAATTCAAGTGCCTAAAAAAAAGCCTGTTCTCAAAGAGGCCGCCGGAGTAGACCCTCGTCGAAAAAAAAGAAACTTTTAATTAATTTTATACATTTTTTTTTTTTTGTAACATGAAAACCCACGACCTTCTTCGCTTGATCATTAGTAAACCCATAAATACTTAGAACCACCCATTAGCCTTAGCAGGAACTCAGGTTAAAACTGAACTTCGCAACCCACAATTAATCTTATACATCCTACTCTTTCTTTTTAAAGATAGACAATGTAACTACAGATTTAGCCGGTGCCCGGTTGGAATCATTACCATACTGATCTCATTGTCTCAATCAATAGTTATCTTTATCTAAAAACCTATAAAATTAGGTATCCACCTCATTTTGGTGTATCAATAGTTAACTTTATCCTCTCCACTTTCCTCTCCTTTTTGTCCTCTACTACTCATAAATTGAGCATCATCCCATGCATTTTGTTCTCACAAAAGTAGAGGGTGAGATCTTCTACTACTAATGTGTCATTTCAAAAATGTTGAAATTCAAGATTTTCATACATGAACTACTAATGTGTCATGTCAAAAATGTTGAAATTCAAGATTTTCATACATGAAAAGTAACTTATTTTTTAAAAGGTAAATTACTCACCCAAGTCCCAATATGAAGTATTAGTTTTGGGATTATTAGAAATAAGAGAATTCATGTTCAGAGAATTTATAAATTCTCACCTCTTGGGTGAAGCATCTGCAACAGCTAAAATGGCTGAAATTTAGAGAATTCCAAATGGCATTAGGGATTTTTTTACATGGTTGGTTATTTTTTTAATTTTTTTTACTATAGGAGGTTTCCAACCCTTTGGGCTGGATTAATCCTTTCGGGCCCAGAGGAAAGCCGAGTAAACTCCCATGTAGCCTAGTGTGGTAATGCAGTTTCGAACCTATAACCTTCGGGTGGAAATCATGGTCCTAGGTCAACTGAGCTACCCCTTGGAATTACTGGTCAATTTATGATCGTTGCCAACAGATGAGGTAAGAGAGTTGGAAGAGATTGAATTGGACATATGGACCCCACATACAAAAAAGAGTGCTAGAAAATGGGCACTGGAGAATTTGCCCATATATGTAAAATGTTGGATGGATTGAGAAAAGTTGAAGTAAAGATCAGCCAAATTGCCATTAGCAAGTTGCTGGTCTATGGCCCAGCCCAAATGTGGAATGTCAGGTACCACATTACATGGACTTGGCTTGGATTATCAAAGGGATTCATGAAATCTTCCTTGTATGAAAACCTACCTCACTAAAAACACATCACTAAAAACACAGTGGATAATTAACTAAATGCAGGGTACTAATTTGACTGGTGAGGTGGCCCAAAACCTTTGGTTTGTCCCTTTTCTAATTGGAAATTCTTGAGCTGCCAATCTGAGGTTTTCATATTCATAATATTTCAATTAGGGGTGACAGGCTGACAGCTTGGCCGGGTCGAATTTAAACCGTCGGGTTTATGGATTGAGGCCCAACTCATATTTGCACCTTTCTTTACTGCTCATGATTCACACCTAATTATAGTTGTACTGAATTACAAGAGCTCATGGAACCGTGAAAGGTGCGCACTACTGCAACCATGAGTTTGTGGGTTCAAGTAACGTTCCCAACCAAAATAAATAAATAAATATATCGACTAGGCACCCCCTTTTGGGCTTGAAATATTGAATTATGGGTCTAGCTTCCTCTTGGCAATCATGATTCATCTAGGCTCTGATTTACCCACATGCAAATCAAACATTGGTTGGGCCAATACTAAGCCTTGTGCGGTCAACTACAGCACTAAGGAACTATGATGCACGGATATTTCAAAATGAGCAAAATATCGTTTCGTATCGTATCCAATACTTCACTTTTTATGTGTAAAATTCATGTCTACGACGTGTCCTTACTATATCCATGCCGTATCCGTGTATCATAGCTTAGGAATTTATACTTGAGGTTTTCTTCTTATGGGAAAAAAAAAAGCATTCATGAGATTTGAGTTCCTCAAATAGCCTTTTTTTTTTAACCACCACTTATATACTTAAGTGGACTTTTTTTTTTCTTTTCTTTTCAACCATTTTGGAAGATGATTGAAAAACAAAGAATATAAATTACTATAGCTAAAATAATATAGATAACGGGAAATATTCATGTGCATCCATCCCTCATCATGTTATGGTGAGGGACAATATATTAGGATTGACTTTCATGATGAGGGACAATATATTAGGGTTGACTTTATAACACATCCAAACCATCCACACATATGGAACTCCCTTAAGTAAACTAGATCCATTAAATTTTCACATATCCAAATAGATTGGACCGTTGGAACGAGGGTCTGATTCCTTTAATATAAAATCATTAAAATTATGGACACGGATGAAGGAGTTAGATGCATGGGATTAACCCCAAATTTGATATATGGTCCCATCCAAAGTGTCTCTTCTCATCAACCACAAGTCCCATGATTTGTGGGTCCCTAAGTGGGCCACATTAAGTTTGCCCCTCACCAATATCCCCCATAACGACCTCCATAGATAACTGTGGTTATGGTGAGACACTATATCAATAGTTACAAAGACCACCACACCACCCAATGCACAATGCCAGTTGCGTAGTAGCTTGACCCACTGAAGCTACTATTTATGCAATTGCGTCCAGTTTTCCAAAACCCGGCCAAGCTTGCAATAAAGCAACAGTAAATGAACAAGCACTTTTTATTTCATGAATGAGAAACCTTTCTTTCTTGTTCAGTTGTTCCACAAGTAGATAAATAGAATTTTTTTGTCATAACTTGCTAAGTGTTTCGTAGTATTACTCTTTAACATGAGTAGATTAATGGAACAAGACTTTCATGATGATGATGAAATGAACAAGCTATGTTAAACAATGATCACTCCTTGCAGCAAATGGGGAAACAAGCATCACAAACAATGCATTGTGAATCTGATAGAATAAGTTCATCTGTATAGCCAAATAAGACTTGTTAAGGCTTGAGGTTCATAAATTGGCAGGGTACATCAATAAACCTTACAGCACTAAATTTCAGTCATCCAATACAGCCCCAAACATTACATGTCTCAATCTAAATTGGTTATCCACAAAGAGATGCCCAAAGAGCAATGATTGAACAAAAAAGAGCACCAGGAAAAAATGGGTGCCTCTCTCTCTCTCTCTCTCTCTCTCTCTCTCTCTCTCTCTCTTGTTTTTTTTATTTTTTTTCCCTATGTTGTGGGGTGCAGTCTCTTTAGTCCTGTAAAAGAGAAGCACTTTGATGATCCTACATACAAATTTACAATACCATATCATGAGCCAAAAGCTTACCTTAAAAATGGAAACTATCCACTTCTTTGTTTTCACCTTCATGCTTCATCTTTCTCCTCTTCCTCTGAAAAAAGTTCAAATTCCTCCTCTTCCTCATCCATCACAATTTCACCAACTCCCTCATCCTTCAAACCCCTGCTCAACACCATGGTGTTTCCATCAGATTTCTCCATGCCCCTCCTTAGCTTATCCATGTTCTCCTGCCGTAACTCTTCTTCTAAGCGTTCCTTCTCTGCCCATCTCTTGTCAAGATCAGCTCTGTGGTGGAATATTAATTTTAAAAAATAAGAATAAAAACATACAACAAAAACTATAAATTTTCATATTCCCATGAAAGAAAAAATAAAAAATTCTGAAACAAGGCCTGTACTTGTAGCTGTCCATGTATTCATCAGCACTTGCTTCTATGGCACTAAAGAAAGCTTCCATTCCAGTACCAGAAACAGCGGAGACTCCAACAAAGCGGAGATTCTTGTAGAATTCATCAAGAACAAGTGAAAGACTTCTAGTTAGAGTTGAGTGGTATGATGAGTCAGATTCAATGGCTGCCTGAAATGCCTCCAAATTTTCCATCCACTGTTCACACAACATGGCACATTTCAATATAGATACGTGAATAACAGAATCTATCTTTGTCAAAGATACCATGAAGCTTTCCTTCATGTCAAAATTCAAAGAGTTGGTTCATAAAGATTCACAATGCTGCTTAAAGAGTGGCTTTTTCCTAATCAATATTTAGAATAACAAGACAAATAATAATGAAATCTTTAGACTTTAGTTACCATCCAAAAAAACAATAAAAGAAGAGAGCAACAATAATATTGTAATGGTGGTAGTACATTAGTTTCCTGGTGCCCATTTCCAAGACTTCATGTCCCTTCTAAAATGAAAATGGGTAGGGATAGCCAAAGAAGCACGGAAATGGACACACCGACACGGCATTTATAAAAAAAGTATGACACGGACACGTCAGGTACACGTTAATATTTAATAATAATAATAATAATATATCTAATCATATACTAAAAGATAATATCATTTTAACTTTGTAATCAATTTAGCAATCAAATAAATAAAAATTCAAGTGCCAGTGTACCACTGACGTGAGGATGAGCTGCTGCCCTGTTTCAGCTTCCCCCTTTCGATCATCTAAGACAGAATGCAAGAATGGCCTAGCCTCAGTCTTATCTTTTATTTAAATTAACAAAATTGTATCTAGGGCCTTTCCTTTTTCTAATTTAAAGCCCTAGCCTCTGCCTTATCTTTCTTTTCTTTCTTCCAACTAAAAGAGATTTTTTTACAAACGGCCCCCTTCTCTTTTCTTTATTTTAATTTTAAGACTTTTCTCCATTAAAAACAGCCAGCATGTCCCCAGCGTGTTTGGAAAATAAAATATAAAAAAAATAAGCAGGACACCATTTTTGGCGTGTCGGACACAAACACGCCGGCCCCAAAGAGGTCTCCGTGCTTCCTAGGGGATGGCAATGGTAGTTTAGAAGGAGGGGGGGGTGAGGGGGGTGGGTGGGGTGGGGTGGGGGACTCCTGTTAGGGCCAGGTTTGGTAGTAAGTTAGTTGGGTTCAGACAGGCATGGGTTTTGGAGATTTTAATTCGAGTCCGGTTCAGGTCTCGGTTGTGCCTGACTTGCATTGCCCTACTTTCATTTAATTTATATAGTTTTTCTTATGCTCTGTGTAAAATCTTAATGGAACAAGTGGTAGTGAGTGGTACTTGTGCACCCACAGGTTGTGGGTTTGAATTCAAGCAGGTTTAGGCATTATTTATTTTTTAAAGATGAAAAAAAAAAAAAAAAAAAGATTGATCTGACCCATACCATCACGGAGCAGATAAAAAACCATAAATCTATCATGGGTTGGGATGGGTATGCGGTAGAGCATGTGTCAGATTGGGTTCAGGCTCAGCCAATACCTGAACCAGACCCGACACGACCCATTGCCATCCCTAAAAATGGGTTTGCCATGCTACAATTTTAGGTACATCTTTGTCTCATGAATTCAGCTCCAAGTTTTTTTTTAAATAATATAAATTTAGAAAACTGGTCATGCTTGTCAAATTTAAGCATAAGAAAAGGATTACAGTAAGAAATGAGATAGCATAACTTCGAGCAGATTATTTGCTATTTCCATAACAAAAGCTTAGGCAGTGAGCAAAATATTCAACATATAGAAGAAGAGACGACTGTTTTAAAGCTGTTGTATACCTCCAAAGCAAACTGATGCTGCGCCACATCTATCTTGTTAAATGCCAAAACCAGTGGTAAACGTGTCTTATACAGTATACTACATGCATAGAGCATACTACTCATGAAAGTTCCTGGATTTGTTGCGTGGGGAGTATCGACTATGTACGCAATAACTGTGGGAAAAGTTGAAGCAAAAGCTTCTGTAATTATCGCTCCAGAAGCTGACCAAGTGAATACTTCAATTTGACCAGGGGTGTCAACAAGAACATAATCAAGATCATCTGCCCGCTTCTCAATAACTGATATTACCTGAAATGAGAAACTGCCACCAGTAAACCTAATGCAAACAAGCAGCACATGCAATATTTTGGCCAGAAAAAGAAGTCTCATCTGATATGGCTTCTACCTCATCAAACCTTGTTGAGAACAGGTTAAGTGATGTGAGTATGCCCCCATTTGGGCCGAGATTGAACTCTTTCATGACATCCCTGTACCGAACTGTGTCTCTTATATCAATATTTGAACCAAATGGAAGGGCCATGACTGCTGGGTCGAGGTTAAGTACATATCCCCGAATATTAGATGCTTGTATATGACAAACCAAACGATGAAGAAATGTTGTTTTTCCACTCCCTGAAAAAAAATATTAAACTGATACTTTAATGTGATCTAAAGAACATAACAGCATTCAAATTTGATAATGCACACAAAAAGCGCTAAATATACACCAAATAGTCTTGCCTGCCATTCCTACAACAATGATAATAATTGGTTTTCTCTTGAAGTTAATAGATGAAGACCCCACTCTAGTGGATGATGATTCCTCTATGTTTAGGTTCCCCATTAACTTAGAAAGCTCTTCCTTTACATTGTCCTTGGGCTATAAATAATAAGGAAAGCATAGCAATGAACAATAGAAAAGTACAAGTCAATAAAAAAAAATGGAAAAGAATTTTCCTTGAAATTCATAAATGAAAAGGTGCATACTTTGTTAGCCTCATATTCCTCTGAATCCATTTCCATTGGTGCCTCTCCAGTTTTCCACTTTGAACTGTGGGAATCCACATCAATATCCATTTTCAACGTTTGACTCCTCAATTTCTCACTAATTCCTCATCTGAAAAAACAGGTTAAAAAAAATAGTCTAGACTTGAACATTAAAGAGAATGCTAGAAGATTCCTTAGAACATGACAGTAAGTACCATCTGCAAGATTTCACTCACAGGTTGCATTGGACAATGTGAAAGGAATCGGTTTGTGTTTCACCTTCTCCAATGAGAAAAGTGACTCAATGGAAAAAACAGATGAAAGGTTACCATTCAACAAAAGAAAAAAGGGAGAAAAAAAAAAGGAAAAGAGATTAAAGGTTGCCTGAATTATATTCCATCATCACAGACACCAAATGAAACCACACTTCCATTTCCCAACACAAGACACCCTTTAACTCTGAAAGGATGCATAGTTTTACTATCAATTGCATGCTGGTTTCCATTGGGGAGAACGCTCAAAGCATTGGAAACCTACTCATTTCATTGCAATGTTAGGTGGGAATTAGCAACATGAAGTCGTGAACAGACTTTCATGCTTGTTAGGGAGAAACAAAAGAAGAAAAGCACCTGAACACGCAGATTCAAACCTTCAGAGGAAAGAATGGCTGACTTTGTTCCATTAAAAAAAATGATTTCTTTGTGACTTTAAGTGAACTTTATAGCTGCAGAAATATACCTTACATTTCATGAGAAGAGAATTAAAAAAATCAAGCAGAAACTGATTTCAGTATAATTTGTGGATACTATAAAAGGGTCACAAACAATTATTTTGTTCAATACATTCACATATAATATTACTAATTTCGTCAGTTCAAATGGTTACATAAGTTTCTCTTAGCCTATGGAAGATCAAGGCTCCTCCTAAGGTTGTAGTTTTTGGACGGCTTGTTCTAAGGAAAAGAATCCTCATGATGGACAACTTAAGACGGAGAGGAAAGATTGTTGTCAATGGGTGCCCTATTTGTTTAAGCGAAGAGGAAACATTGGATCACCTACTTTTGAATTGTAAAGTTGCTCAAACACTTTGGAGGTCAGTGAAACTGTATAGTGGACTTATTCCAAGCTTGTAAATCTCTGGTCCGATCACACAGGGGAAGGAGATGTGGAGTCTGCCCTTTCTAGTAGTCACTTGGACAATTTGGAAGGAAAGAAATCTTTGATGCTTTGAGGGGAAGTTCAACAATGTTAGTTCTTTAATAGAAAAAATCAAGCTCTTGGTTGCATCTTGGGTGATGATTGATCAACACTTTAAACCCTATTCAGTGTACCAAATTATGCATAACTGGATGGAAGTGGCCTACTCTCAAGTCTGCCCTTTGCAGGACGTTTATTGTTCAGTTTCTTTTTTGTTGGGTGTCTGTAGCTCTTTAGGTGTTGTCTACTTTGGTGTTTTTTTTCCCTTTGGGGATGGAGTTCTTTTTGTTGTAAGCTGTCTATTGTACTGCTTGCTTTTAATGAAAGTAACCATTAAAAAAAAATGAAAAAAGGAGAGAGAGGGAGAGAGAGAGAGAAAGGAGAAAAAAAGAAAAAGAAAAAGAAAAAGAAGAAGAAGAAATGGCTAGAGTAGAAGGCTAATCAATTATCTCTTGGCCCTGAGCATGCAAATATTAGCACGTAAATACAACTTTCTGTTTGAACAACATTCATAGCTTGAAGAGCTCCTTGAGTGCGATTTTTTTTTTGGATTTTACGGGAAAAAAAAACAAAAAAGGCCCTCATAGTTCCTCCGTAACAGTAAGGCCCTCATGAGCAACGATCTTGTTGCTCGTTTTAGTTCAGCAGCAATATCACCGCTCATGTCTTCTTCTCCCTCCTCTTTCTCCATCTCCCCACTTCATTTCTCGCTCAACCCACCACCCTCCACACCTCCATCATCCTCATTGCCATCCATCTTCATCTTCACCTTGCACAAAACCCATCCAAACCCATCTCTACAACTCGTCACCTTGTACAGGAGCCATCTCTGCAACTCAGCCCAACCGGTGGCACTCACAAACATTATCAGCCATACACTTGGCGCACTCACCTCACTTGCCGCATAACCCATAAAACCCACTGTATCTCCTTACCAGCACCCATCTCCACATTACCATCTAACCAACTCAACTTGGCCTGAAACCAACCCACAGAGACTATCTCTTGGCCAGCCCAGTTCACAACATCCAACCAGACAGACCTTAAAAAAAAGAGACCAACGACTACCCGTCTCTCCTCCAACTTCCATCTTCCCATCATCTTCATAACTCATCTACGTCCCATGGCCCATTCAACCCACCATCAGATGGAGGTGTTGAGGGTGGTGGGTTGGGCAAGAAATGGAGTGGGGGATGGAGAAAGAAAGTGAATTGCTGCTCAACTAAAGAAGACAATTGCTGCTCAACTGAAACGAGTGACGATATCGTCGCACTCATTCAAAAAGGCAAAATAAAAAGTGAAAATTGGCAGGAGGGCCTGTACTGTTATAGAGAAACTATGAGGGCCTTTTTGGTTCACAGGACATCTAAGGGGATTTTCCCATTAAATCCTCTCTTTTTTTTTCTTTTTTTGTTGCATTAGCAACACCAAATGGTTCTTTCATGCTTGTTGCAAAATAGAAAATAAATGACAACAAAAAAATCCCAAATCCCAGAACATCTCCAAAAAAAAAAAAAAAACACTGATTAACTGGAATAAAAACACTAAGGTAAAGTTTTATTGCTTCCCATGGATTGGTATTGGACCAAAAATACTATAATCCAATTATCCTAACCATTAATCGACAAATTAGTCACATGTCCGTTACAGCAAGGCCATATGTCCCAAGGGGTTTCTATAAGTTCTGTTTCAAGTTTATTTTATGCTTTTTCTTTCAAGTCAAACTAGTTAAAGTCATAATTGGAGTCTTAGAAGTTTAGTCGCGACAGAATGGGAAAAAGAACTGTAGCATAGGATGTCCAGTCTTCTAAATATGGATGCAGTCCTTGCAATTAAAATACATTGATAGATGTCGAATTTCCATAGTCTTGTAGCACTCCTGGATGGATCAGACACTAATGTCTAATCTTCATGGGGTTTGTTCCAGTATGTTCGAGTCCATTAGTCCTCTTGATATGGAATTTGAAATGTGTCAACTGTTAAAACATTCTAGATCCACCTTTCCATCAAGATTTTAAGAGATACTTCCAACAAAGTGGAGCCTTTGGTCCTCCTTTCGGACTCGGTGAATAGTATTACCCAACTCCTGGAGTTTCCTAAGTTGGGTGGAAAAGTGTTTCAAGGGTCCTTCAAGAATGCATTTTTTTTTTTTAAAGATAAGATTAAAGAAGAGATTGTTGCAAACTTATGGCGTAGTAAATAATCATTCAACCAAAAAAAAAGTACTAAATAAGTGCAAAACAAGGAGTCAAAACTCCTTAGTTAAACAGGGAGTTGATAGAAAACATATATGTAGGAACAAGACCCATGTCTTATTCTCTCTCTCTCTCTCTCTCTCTCTCTCTCTCTCTCTCTCTCTCTCTCTCTCTCTCTCTCTCTCATGTTTATTTTGTTAGTTTTCAGTTTGGCATGTCTCTTATACCTACCAAGCATCATGTACTCTTTCTTTTCATACTAAAGAAATTCATCCATGCCCATTAAAGAAAGGGTTTGCTACTTTGCTTTGCAAAATTGAAGACAGTTTAAGTCAGAGCATCTTTCTTGATTTCTAGTCAGTTGGTGAGGCTCAATACAGTCTTTGAGGAACTTCAATTTATCAAAAAAAGAAAACCCAAAATCTACTAGTACCCCAAGTCTTGTGAAATTGGATCCAAAAGCACACAAGCACAAGAGGGTTTTTTTTTTTTTTTTTTGTTCTGATTTAACAAGTGGATGTTGGGTGTTTGTGGGATTGTGGTGAAGGATGTTAAATATCTTCTTCTTCAGAAAAAAAGGGTGAGCAATCGAATGGGTTTATTGAAATATGGATTATAAGTGTTGGGTCTTGATTTCCTTTTCCCCTTCAAATCCAAATGAGAAACTAAGATTAAGGAGAAATGTACAGAGAGAAGACGACGACATACCTGTTGTCTTTTTGCGACGGGAGAGGATATGGGAGCAAAGTGAAAATGAAGAGAGTGTAAATAGCCCGCCCCAAGCCTGTATTGGCTTTTCTAAGGGACATTCAGGGCATTTCCACGGAAAAGGATGTGTTTTCTAGGGAAATTTTTTTTTTTTTTTTATGTGTTTGGTGTGACAATTTTTTGCAGAACTACTTTTTCGCTACATCAATTTTTCCTTCTTAGACATGGAAATAAACTTCCTGGGGTTGAGAGTTGGTATGGGAAGTCTATTTCCACGAAAAATTGACCATTCATTTTCTCACTCCCACCCCCACTCCACCTAGTCAGTAGCCACGCTCTTTCTTCTCTCTCCCCTCCCAACCCCACCCTCTATACATACATACCAACCCACCAACTTAATAGTTTTCACTAAAAGTGGTGTTTACTAAAAAAATCCGCAGCTGCACCAAATAACATTAACACTAATTCATCGAGGAAAAACTTTTTGCACCAAATATGAATTTCTTAGGAATTTAAAAAAATATAGAATTTACAAATATGACAATTTCATCTTTCCATGAAAGTTACCTCTACACAAACGTGCCCTTATGTGTCGGGTTAAGAAATATCCAAGTCCTGCCCAATTTTAAAACGACAAGCCCAAGCACGACCCTAGCTTCAATCGGGTCGTTAAAAAAATAACCGTCGAGAGTGGTAGCTTAGCTGGTTATCACGTGTATTAGTGAGCTATAGAGCATGGCTCTCAAGTCTTCATTCCAACATTAAATTGCATTTTTTTGCTTAAATGGGGTCAATCATTTGTGCCAAGGCGGGTTTTGGGCTCCATACTTATGATTCCAAGCCCGGCCTGTATATTAATCAGGCCCAAACTTACAGTCCAAGCTCAGCCCTAGTATGAAAACATAAGGCCCAAGCCTGGCCTGGTACATAAGCATCCCCATACAAAGTTGTGTGGCATCCTAGGTCCATTCGATCTCGCATATATCGCATTGTGCGTTATCCTAGGGTCGGATAATATCACACCGCTATTGTAGTTTAGTAAAAAAAAAAAATTGTGCGGTGGGAAAAGAGAAAAGTGTAGTGCCAATAGAAGCTCCCAATTTAAAATCAAAGTCAGTATCTGCCGAGCGAGGCAGCTGTTAGGTTTTCTTTTTAGGCGAAAGCCTACTTGTTGACCCTAAAATTCATCAAAAGCTCAAAATCTACAATCCAACATTCAACACAAAGTGGGCCTACGGAGAAGGGCCTTCCTTGTTCCTGATATGCAAATCAGATCAGACCAAGCCTGGGATTGCATGCCTCATCCTCATGAAAATGCAGTTCTGGCTGGGCCTTTTAGATTTCAGGCTCAAGCCAGCTGGGTTTTTTTTATATATATATATTGGGCTTGGGCTCTAGCCTCGTTTTAGCAGCTTAAATGGAATTGGGACCCGGCTCAGGCTCAGGCTCAGGCCTCAGGAACCTGACTCCATATAGGTAAATATCATGGTAATATTAACATTAGAATAACTTTCTGTAAGTTACTGCAATCCATGTGCATCACATCCGAATGGGGAATTGCAAGACAAAATCCCAATAGCCCAATGCCCATGTGCCTATAAGGCTTTCGAATCCATACAACAACCAGGCCCAAAACCATCATGCATAGGTAGAGACACCAGTTCATTCAATCCTCTTTTCTTCTTCACTCCAGTAGACCAGGGTGATTTGATCATCAGGTAGGTCACCAGTGCATCGAATATGGACAACTGGTTCTCACCTCGACGTGTTTTGTGGACCTCTGCAATTTCACCAACCGGGGATGGGCTGCTGTTTTTATTCATGTATAAACCTGTCAATTGGATGCTCAAGTGGAATCGAAAGCATTCCAAAAACTTGAAGACCCAACTACTTGCTATAAAGCAACTAGTGTGACATAGCATTCCTCTGATATCTTTCACCTCAGCATTTCATACAGGGCACTGTAGAAATCTTGATTCTTTTAATCATGGCCTTCAGGCACAAGGCTTCCCCGATGATGATGGCGACTACAACGTCGATGGCTACCTGTTCATTTATACACTAGAGTGATATGTGGATCCCTGGCATGTTCATTATACGGCCTAGATGATGAATAATCTATGAACCCTATAAAGATGGAATGTGTAATAAATAAATCACACTGAAAATGGTGCTTCCATTTTCAGTAGGATTAAGTCACATCGTAAACTGGAAGCACCATGAAACACCTAGGATTAAGTCACATTGTAAAGTAACACTTCCACTACAATGAAATGTGGTGAGCTTATTTTGGCTGTGCAAACCAACCTCACAGTTCGGGAGAAAACAATTAAAACTGCAAAATGGAGTAGCAGCGACACAATTTCCGGACAAAGGAGAGTTCAAAGTGTTCACACATACAAAGCACTGGGTGAACTCATGCCACTGAAGTTCTAATCATCATCTTCATCTGCGCCAACAAAAGAGAGAGGATTCAGAATATAGCATGGGAAAGCTTGTAGACAAATATATATACTATTAGATACTTTCCGTACATTTAACTGAAAACGAGGATGGGTGCATAATTTCTTTTATCAGTTCTAAACGTATGATATTAAACAAGTAAAGATGTAAAATGTTTTAAGAAACCTCCTCAGCATAACCCACAATGCAATTATGTAACAGAAACACAAACTACCAAGAACAAGGCAAATCGCCACGAGGATTCTCCCTCCCTTTTGTTTTCCTTTTAGGGATAAAATTGAATCCACAATTACAAGAGAGCGAATAGGTTGTAAATGAGTAGGGTAGTAGATTAGAGCCAGAGCCCTCACTGCACCTAGCACTAGATCTAATAGTGGTGCAAACCAGATTGCACAGGGCAAATCTGTTGCAACGAAAACACACGTTCACGGGTTTTCTGGTCTTCTTCTTCAAATCCTCAAAAGCTCCTTCTACCTCTTTTCATTACTTAAATAGGTTCCACAAAACAACCCTAAAACTCATCTCAGCCATTGAATAAGGCATGAGATCTAATCTAGGTCATTGACAAAAAGAAGGAAAAGTCTAAAGTGCCCTCAACAAATGGGCTACATAACACAGTTGAAGAAGAAAAAAAAAGTAAAGATGTAACTAATAACGGGCCAGTCCCATACAATCAGATGACTGACTGTGATCTACATCAAATAAGTAGGGGGTCAGAAGAGTCAATGGCCCCATATCCAATGAACCTGAATATTATAATGATGGGCCCATTTCAGACCTGAGTGTATTACAGTAAATTTTAGTATTTATATGTTATTTAGGTTATATTTGTTAACAGGCTGGTTTATGCTTAACTGCTGGAATTGTGTACAAATTGTTGAAATTTCACTTTGAGTGCATATTTTGTATTCATAATTTTCAGACCAGGCCAGGAGGTTCGATTGTTCAGGATTGACTTGGGTTCGGCCTGGGTGTTTCCTGATTGCATCACTGACTCAACAAGATCCAGGTATGGATCCTAGGATTCAGAACTGAATTGGACATGAACCTGGGTACATACCTGAACAAATATATGCAGGTCAGGTCTGCCTATGGGAGGACCTTTTTCTTGCCTCAAACAAATACTTACACACCCTACACAAGTCCATCGTCATCAGCAGTGCAATCAGGTATCAATCCATGTTTCTGTGAAGAGGAGGTGCCACAACGGCATGACCACTAAGATACCAGTGGCTTGGGTATGTATGGGTGGACTGGACAAGATTTTGTTTTCCCTCTAATGGTTAAGAATACTGAATACCTCATGGATGAAAAAAAAAAAAGCAAGGAATTTATTTTCAAAAAGGAAAAGGAAAACAAAGTCAAAGAGGATTGGTTCCAAGGACAAAAATTACAATCATGGAACAAGGAAATAAAGATCAATCACAAGAAGTATTCCATTGTATGTATATACTTTAGTGTTCTTTGTTGGTGAATGATGAGACCAAAAGCGCAATATTGTTAAGTATCCACTTATTAGTGCCTCTGTAAATTTTGACACATTTGTCACACACACCTAATTCTTTCTTTCCTTTTTTTTTTTGAAATGATAACTTGTATTAAAAGAAGAGGCTTTACAGTATAAAAGATTTATACTGAGAAACAGTTGCAGCGGAACCCGACAAAAAGACAGCTGCCACCCAAAAGGAGACACAAAAGTGACAAAACACAAAACAGAGCAAAGAGGGGCAACATGGGCACTAAACCAAAAAGAGGAGAGAAAGATCCCTTATCAAGGAGCAGCAACATCCCTCCAATTGTACATGAAGCAGCCTAGAGAGAATCCCCTAATGTCAGGCCCATAACGCAACACAGAACCTCATTTTGTGGACCGTATCCTCAAGGGGAAAAGCTACTCCCTTCAAAGCAATGATGATTTATTTCCTTCAAGGGGAGAAGCGACTATTTCTTTCTTTTAATCGCTCTCATAAGAGAGAAAATAGGAGAAAAGACCAAAGAATTGCACCTTTTTACTTAAGGCACTTTTGTGCAAGGGGCTCTCCATGAAAGCGGAAGGCCTGTGTATGATACGCTTCTTGTTCGGTGCAGCGCAACTATCCATCCAGTCCTTCGGATTTCTGTTTCCATGGAAAAGGAAACATGGGTTTCCTCTCTCGTGGCTTGACGCAAACAAACCCTTAGAAAAACTGCAAGACTACCACTCGACAGTCTCACAGGAGTTCCTTGAACTTGATGCATCAATGATATATGAAAGAGCTCTAAATGACCATAGCAACTTACATGCAAGAAGTGATCCACAGTTTTTACCTCGTCTTTGCAAATTACATGCCTCTGGTGGAATTTAAATTCCAGCTCTGTCAAAGATCAAGGGTCAAAATTTTGTTGGTGACTGCTGTCCAACAAAAGGATTAGACTCGCAGCGGAAGACCGTGTCCTCAAATTTTTGGATGAGGCATGTTCCCGTTCTTTTGAGTGAGTCACCTAGAAAATGGTAATTTTTAATAGGTGAACATGCAACAATTTTACACTACCTTCCCGCCCTAACTTCATAGCCTCCTTGATTAAGCCAACATTCATTTTTAAAAGGTTGTATGATCTATGAGCTATCCCCTAACCACTACTACACCAAAACTGGGTGTAGGTCCCCTGCTAACTTTGATAGAAGTAGAAGTGAGGTTCTGGGCTCAAGTCCTGCCAAAGTGGTTTCAACCTGCCTGAACCAATATGCAATCAGAGAGACCAAAACCCCTCACTTCGATGTCATTTCAGTCTGATATTTTTAATAGGTGAACATGCAACAATTTCACACTACCTTCCTTCCCTAACTTCATAGCCTCCTTGATTAAGCCAACCTTCATTTTTAAAAGGTTGTATGATGTATGAGCTGTCCCCTAACCACTATTACACCAAAAATGGGTGTAGGTCCCTGCTAACTTTGATAGAAGTAGAAGTGAGGTTCTGGGCTCAAGTCCTGCCAAAGTGGTTTCAACCTGCCTGAACCAATATGTAATCAGAGAGACCAAAACCCCTTCACTTCGATGTCATTTCAGTCTGATATTTGAATGGAAGGATGAAAACGGTGAGGTTCAGGCAGGCCCATGACCTCTAACTATCTGAATAGCATTGTACAATCGCAAACCCGCTCTTGCATCCGTATGGGTATGAAAAAGGTTACCCACACTTAAAATGTTTGTGTGGTTATGAAGTCCAGTTTTAACCTGGAGGTCCTGTCTTCGAATCCTTAAGGCCTTACCCGATACATAGGGCTTGTGGGTGGTTCTATGTATCCGTGGGTTTACCAATGATCTCCCAAAAGGGGGTCGGCGGGTTCCCATGTTATCAAAAAAAAAAAAAAAAAAAAAAAAAGGATGCCCATACTTGTTCCCAATGCCTGCTTGAATACCACTGAACTGAACATGATCATTAAAATCCTAATGTCCCTCCTCTCCCCTTCCAAATTCCAATCTCCCTAAACATGAGAACCCATTCAAAGAGAAACAATTCATCGATTAAAATCTCAATCTGCCTCTGTTTCCAAACTGTAAAACTCTTTCAGATAAGGGGCATTCCATAATACAGAAAACCCAAAGACTATAAAACCCCAATATCCTCAGTCTGCAAATCCCAATGTTCTCAATCTGGAGATTCATTTGAAAAATAGAAAAAGCAATTGAGAGTCCCTCTCTCCCTCCCTCCCACGATGATTAACTCTCCACAAGATAACTTGTTCACAACCTAAGATAAATTAAATGTCATCTCTCCCCATTAATCACATCAACAGATTTCTCAGATTAAAACCCACATCCAACAGGTTTTTTTTTTTTTCCTTCTTTGGATTGTAACGGTGCTTGTTTCAAATACTCTCCACACCCACATGCACACAACCAGTGATTTAAAACTTCAAGTCAGTCCCCAACTTGGCAGGGATTGAATCAAGGTGAGTCGGGTTGACTCCCCAATTCTTTTCCTTTTCAAGAAGGAGAAGGGGAGAAGGGAGATTGAAGGAGGGTAAATGGGTTTTACCCATCAAGAGATGGTTTTATATTATCGGGATTTGGAAGATGGATTTTCATTAAAAAACTGAAATGGTTTTTACCCATTAAGAGATGGTTTTTTTATATTGGGATTTGGAAGGAGGATGGAATCATGGAAGACGCGATTTTCTGGAAGAGATGGCTCAAGAAACTAGAAAGAGATCTGGGGTATGGGGTTTTGATACATGTAGTGTGGAAGTAATAGAAATCGATTTACGGCCAAGGGTTTTGATGAGTATGGTGAGGAAGGTGATGGAAGCCGGGACTTGGGAGGGCACTTGGGATGAGAAGGCAACTAGCTTGGATGAGTTTTAGAACGTTGCACATAACACAGACAAGCACAGATACTTGTATGGGGTAAAGTAGAAACACACCTCCATCCAGATGGTGGAGGGATTCAGATCATAGAGATTAAACGAAACACTTCCAACACATAAATCATTTCATCACATTCCACCAACTCCAATTAATTTACTTTTGAAACAATTCACCTTCAAACCTGAAACAACTTCAAAGCATAAGAGAGACGCCGTACAGAAAATTAGTGTATCATCCACAAATTCCAAATGGTCAACCATTTGCGCAATCGGCACTGGTTTGAAACCACTAATCAAATTAGCAACACCAGCCGCCTCCACCATGCGATTAAGAGCCTCACTCACAATAAGAAAATAAAGAGAGTGGATCCCCCTGATGAAGCTCTCTCTGAGCTACAAAAAATTAACCCCGCTTCTGCTAATAAATCACAAGCCTTGTCTGCTACTCATGGGAGATGAGACAATTCCGTTAAACAATATCTCCTTAGTTTCAGCCACCGCAAAAGAAAATCTCGAAGGTAGCTATCCCAAGAAAAGAAATTCCAGTTTCCAAAATCAAACTAGACTACTAATGGGGCTAGACAAAAATCCTTTCAACAATCTTTGACCCTCCTTTATTGCCCAAATCTTAATTCTAACTGAATCTTCAAAACCCACCCACCTAAAAAAGAAAAAAACATTATCTTTCTCATCTCTTACAAACCCACCAATTCCAAATTGTCCTCCGTTGGTACCGAGCTTCTATCCACATTTAAGGTGTGTATTCTTGGTGTTGGTGGTGGTGCCTGTGCCAAATCTACTATGAGTATGGGAAGTAGAGTTTTCTTTTTCCTTATGTTTTGATAACCTATTCTCATAAGTAGTCCATCAGTGGAAGTAACCCAATCTCTCCCAAATTCTATAGAGTTCTTTCTCTTACACATAAGCATATACTTCATTCTTGTCAATTAGGTATGGCATGATAAGCATTTCCTATAAAAGATGGTTTTAATTTACCCCGTATTTTGCTGAACCAATTTCGGCTAGTTTTATGCATCCCAATGAATAAACCTCTCCAGTGATAACTCATGCATAACATGATTACATTTTCTCTGCTGTTCGAAATTTTGAGAGACTCTTAGAAATGAGCAGACACCTAATACAAAAGCATTAAAGACCAACGAAAAAATATGATCATAGTGAGGCGGTGATTGTTCCCACAAAATATTGAAGTAAATGGAACATATTGAGCCTTCAAAAGAAGCTTATAGGACGAGCTTCTCTCCTCCTCACTCATGAGCTTCTTCTCCTAACTATCTTTTAAAACAGATATATCAGAGAGATGTTGAACTCTTAGTTGCTCAATCGCTCCTCCTCACTCATGAGCTGCTTCTCCTAACTATCTTTTACAACAGATATATCAAAGAGATGTTGAACCCTTAGTTGCCCAATCATATACATACTAACCAGAAAATGATTCACTTAAAAAGGTATTTGCATCTATACTAGCGAGATGATGAAGAAGCAGGAAACGCAAGTATTGATGAGGGGATTTGTTTTGAACAAGATATGCAAGATAGAGACAAATTGAAAATCAGCATCATTTTATTCAAGAGAAGGTACTTGGAGAAGAGATTGAGTTCACCAGTATCAGTCTCGAGATCAATTGGTGAGTATTTTCACAGAGGCATTACCCAAAGCAAAAATTGAAGAAATTAGATATCAGCTGAGTTGGTATCTCAAATTAGCAGAAAGGAGTGTTAAAAATGTTGTGCTAACTTGTAAAGGCATTCTTTTAATCTTTTTATAATAACAGATCTCATTCTTCATATTTCAAAATTGTCTTTGCAGTATTTCAACTTCTATAGAAACATATTTTCATATCTTCAGTCCCTTCAAAAAGTTCTGCGTATAATGGGACCAACAGGTTGAGCCATTCAATTGGACTGCAATGGTTAGGACTTAGGAGCAATCAGAAGTCACTTTGGGAGAAATGTGAAAATATTACAACCCAAAACAAAAATGTAAATTTTACCATTGATGAGACAATACATTCAGAAAAAAAATGACTTCTATAAAAATAAATGCCATAAACCAGAGCATATTTATCTCTTGATCAGACAAGAAGTCCAGAAGTATTGGTTAAGATGTAATACAAGGAGATGTTTCACGAGGAAATCACAAAATAAACTAGTGGGTGGGATAAATTTTTTTCCTAGAAATTTCCTACTCTGAAAAGTTCTTCAAAACCCCTCTTAGATTCCCATAAAAAAACCCAGCAAAAATACTGAGAGTTCCTATATTGATTGGTCGACCAAGAGGATGATGATATCCAGAGATTGGTCCACTATAGTGGAACCAACAGGATGATTTCACAAACAGCCTGGGCTGCAATCTGGTGTGAAGATGATCGGGTTGGTATTTGATAAACCTTCTCCCAGTTTTGAAGAAGAATAGACCAGTTGAAGTTGGGCTCCATTGGAAGTTAAATGACAAGAAAAATGAGAGATTTGGTTTGAAGTTGGGCTCCATTGGAAGTCAAATGAAAAGAAAAATGAGAAATTTGGCTCAGATCTAGAATGTCCAGATCTCTGTGATCTAATAGCATGAAACTGCACACATATCAAAAAATTTGGAATAAATATGATCTGTGTCACCATGACCAGCCATGTTTTGCTTTGATAGAGTGAAATTATACAACATATGGAAAGTACAAAAATAGAAAATGGGCTTTTGAAGAATGGTTACAATGAGCTAACTAACCTCTAGAGATAAGTAAAAGTATTTTATACTGCAAGTATAAAATACAAACAAAAATGTTCCCTCAGCTCTTACTTTGTGAGTATTCAGCGAGTACAAAAAGGTAAGTGGTTTTCTCCCTTTAGGATACAATGTACTCCAAAAAAAATAGCCATTCAAAGTTTTATCCTACTAAGATCAACTCACTATTAGAAATAGAACCCCACTACAATGCTTAAAAAAAAAAAAACAAAAAACAAAAAAAAAACAAAAACAAAAACAAAAAACGGGGCTTTGGCTCTCTAAATGATTATCCAAACCAGAATTCCAGATGAAGTTTTATAAATTACAATTTTCTCTGGCTTACTTGAGCAATTTATCAACTTTTCAAACACAATATGAGACATCTAATTTTAAAATTCATTTAAAAAATCAATAGCTTGTACTAAGAATAAAAGTGTTGCAACTTGCAAGTATAAGGTACTAGAGCAAAAAAAAAAAGAACCAATAAAGACTTGGAAAGAAGTACATAGAAACAACATGTTAGATTGTTGACTGACAAAGAACTTAGCCATAAATAGGGCTCTGAAAGGAGAAATAGAACATGCATATGCAACCCAGATAGGATAGGCTTCCATGTAGGCGATGAATAGATGTTGTTTATATTTAATATGGTTCTTTTCTAATGCATTTCAGTTGTGTAAACATATTATTTCCTAGTTTACATATTTATGAAAAATTAATCTAATACAGCAAATTTTCAGATTTCCCAGGTTTCCCATGTCTAAGCTCAACTTCTAAACCTCACAGAGTGTCTTTTGTGTACATTACTTTATCCTCACATGCTCAGTCACACATGGTAATTTCATCTAAACATCACTTTGTTTACCCTCTTGATTCCCTAATTCAAGAATTGGATACAGGTGCCTTTAAGCTGTTTGGTTTAATGGCCTTTTTGCCTACATCAGAATGAATTCCTAGTAATTCATAGTAAAGGAGGTTTAACAGGAGGAATATTATAAAGTTGAGGAGTGAAGGGTCCAAGGTCCAGGGATCATCACTTTTCTAGGACTTGATTTACTAGGGTGACTGCTGTGTAATCATTCCCAATCAGAGAGAATAGTTGATGGTCCCTTGAGGATTTTCATTTTCAACCCAACATATTTAATAGAGAGCATTGCTAAGAAACTCCAGGAATTCATTTACACAAACAGGCCCTAAAGTTCCTTCAAACACTATTCACTGTACAATCTTCACTTCAAAACATGCAACATTTCATTCTTACTTCAATAGAATTCATGCAATTTCAGACCAAGATAAATTAACACATAAAACCCACAGAGAAAAAACAATCAAAGAAATGATTCTGTTAGAGAATAAGGCCAAAAAACTTCAATCAAATTAGGGAGAAGATTCAAAGTGCAATATCATCCAAGTCCATAAAAACCCACATAGAAAATCAATCCAAAATATGAATTTTAAGAGAAAAAATAGCTAAAACTTCAATAAAAAAAAACGCGAAAAATGAAATTGGGCAACTGGTCAATCCAAACCCATAAAACCCACATAGAAAACCGATCTAAGATATGATTTTTAAGAGAAAAAAATCACTAAAACTTCAATAAAAACGAGTAAAATCAAATTGGACAGATGGTCATTCAAACCCATAAAACCCACATAGAAAACCGATGGAAGATATGATTTTTAAGAGAAAGAATAGCTAAAGCTTCAATAAGAATGAGCAAAATCAAATGGGGGAAATGAACAAACCAAAGTATCTGCGCTCGTTGGCGGCTTTGGCCTTCTCGAGCATCTTGTCGAGATCTTCCTGCAACTGAGCATCCCATTTCACGAGCTGGTTGGCGAAGATTGCGCCGAGTCCCATTCCGAGGACATGCTCCCAAGGATCTGAAAAAACCAAGAAATGGGTGAGGACTGAAATCTTGATTCCATGGAAAAGGAGACATCCAAACATCATCAAAAAGAGGAAATCGAAATAGGGGAAGAGAAAGAGAGGGAGAAACTGACGCCTCATGAGGGGTAGTTTTCTGAGGGCGTTGGAGTAAACCTGAGTACCCAAACCCATAAAAGCTCCAATCATCGTAGCTGTGGCCGGCATCTCTCTCTCTCTCTCTATCTCCTTCTCCTTCTCCTTCTCCTTCTCCTTCTCCTCCTCCTCTTCCTCTCTGTGAAAAGAAGCAAGAGGCTGGTCAGTGTAATAAGTATTTTTACAGAGGGAAAAAGAAGATGGAACCTGATCAATGAGTGGGGCCCACCTAACTGATCTGAACCGTTCAAATCCTTCTTGGGGTTGGGCTATATTGCAATCTAATCGGCCTCTGATCATGTGTAGGCACATTTTTTTTTTTCATTTTTAATTATGTGTTTGCCCAATAATGAATATGAGGGTGGGCCCATATATAAACAAGGTGAGATTCATCCAAGGTATATGGTGAGGAAGGGGACTATGATTGTGAGGGTTTTAGCTTTCATCTGTGTATCCACTGGTTCAAGTCTGTGAGTATGTTTTATAGGTGTGCCATCAAAAAGTGAGTAAGTATCACCTCACTAAATTCAAACCCAACAAACCTAAGATGCCTCCTAAACTCTAAAAAGTTAGTTTTAAGAGGATTTTTACTGGAAAATAAATCATATTTGACCATTGCACGAAATAATGAAAAGTATTTTCTACTGTACGAAATCGTTCATCCCGCTACTTTTTTTTTTTTTTTCATTTTTTTAACAATGGACGATAGCGTCGCCCAAAATAAGTATGGACGATGCTAGCATCACTCTTCGCTTTATATTCCTTGCCCCGAATCCAACTTTTCCTCATCCGTTTTCCCTCAATAGGGTTCACGAAGAGTGAATGAGGGTAATTGAGGAAGATGAAATAGAAGAAGAGGAGGAAGAAGAAGAGCACAGAGGAGATTCGGTACTATTCACACAACACTTCGATTTGGCTCGCCAAGTCAGTTATTTCATCGACCTCAAATCCATTTTCATTGGTTGAGAACTTGGTCAATAAATCATGGTTTTTGAATCTATAAAATTTTCCACTCTTGTTCACTGATTCATGTCATGGAAAATAGCAATAAGCTTTTTTTGGTTCACAAAAGTGCTCCAACCAGTCGTCAAAAGATGCATGCGTGGGGTCCCTATATATATGCCTAAATTTCCAAATCTCGCCGTGAACATCCTTGGCGAAGATGTTCTGAATAGGCGGATTTTTATTTATATACAAGTGGGGGAAGATTGTATCTGCTCAGTAACGAGGAACTGAGAAGCCCCCACCATTGTTTGCATTAGATTGCGTTAGCATCTTGGAGAATGATGCAAGTTTCCCTTGACTGTCACCAAGAACCCCATTGCCTTCTTCTATAGAGAATTCCGATTCTCCATTCCTCATTGGGATCAATCGGATCTTTGCATAAACCTCATCACTCTCTTGGTCAGCCAAGAACTTCACATCTGCAACCCTACAGAGGATAATAGATGAGACCCTCCATTCAACTTCTGCTTCATCTCCATTGACTAGAAATTTGTTGCCGAGGTTAATGTTTAATTTTAATCATCTTTATTTTGTTGTTGCTGTCTTTATGGGTTTTATGAAGAGCGACACTAGCATCACTTCATCTTAAATTGAGCGACGTTAGCGTCGTTGGTCCCAAAGTTAAAAAAAAAAAAAAAAAAAAAAAAAAAACCCCGAAACCATGCCTAACGGACCACATTTGTGCATTAGGAGATAGTTTTCACTATTTTGTGCAACGACCAAATACAGTGTATTTTCTGGTAAAATCCACATTATTATTTTGTGATTTAGAGCTTATTTACTTGTAAGGGTGTTGGGTAAATCTTACATTTTCTATTTTTTAGGGCTTTTATTCAAATTAGAGCTTTCACCTCTTAAAAAATTTAATTGAGGGGGGCTCTCTTTTTTGAGAGCTTTTTTAGCTAGAGCAAATGGAGGTGGAATTTCTTGGATGAAAATAACTTCATAGAAATTTCAAAATAACAAGAGTTGTAGGGTCTGGTTTTAGAATAATGGAACGAGAAGAACAAGGAATTATAACTCATGATTATCCTGTGGGAGAGCCTTATAAATATCAAGTTAAACCGGGAAATGAATTAGAAAAAGAGTTTTCTGCATATACTCCCCTAAGGATTGTATGATTTGCAAATAAGCCCCTGTGGTTTTTGTATTTGTAAATATGCTCCTACTCTTTCATTTCAATACCTTTCATATCCCCAAAATCAATATTCATAATCAGAATGGATAACCACTATGAAATTTGTGTTGAACTTTTATGAAGATGACAGCTTTGCCCTTACATCCATTAAACAAAAATGATTATATTATTATTTATAAAAATACAATTATTTTATTTCAAGTCCCAATTGTCTCTCTTAATAACTCTTTAATGCAAATGAAGCCTAATCATGTATTTTGAAACTTTTATCAATTTAACATTTGATCATACATGGATTGAATCAATTATAACCAACTATAAGCACGTGCTTTTATTGTCATTATAATTGATTTGAATCTAATTAAATAGGCTCTATAACGACAAAAATAGATTTATATGCGGTTATTCTCTCTTACTAAATATAATTATTAATACTACAAGTTTTAGAGAAAAATAAGTCCAAGCTTTTAAATTTATGCATTTAGGGATAAAGAAATTGACAAAAGTGTCATTTTACTCTAAAAACTTTTGGTGGTTGAAAGGCTACTGATTTTGAGGATACAAAAGGTATTAAATTGAAAGGGCAGGGGTACCTACAAATACTAAAACCATAGGGGCCTATTTATAAATCCTACAAACCTTTGGGGGGTATATACAAAAAGCTCTTGGAAAAATCTCAAAAGTAGTTTGATGGAGCGGGAACCCCCCGATAGAGAAGAGGGTTTTGGCCTTAATTTTGACTATCTGTTGAAATTTTGACTTATTCACTCGTAACTTCTATTGAGTGATATTTCTTTCAATTTTTCTTATTTTGTAGCTCTTTCGGTGCGAAAAGGAACTTCTTCTCTAATTTTCTTCATGCTAATTTTGAATAACATTTTTTCTCCGCTCGACCAGGTAGCTCCAATGACTAGATCATGGATAATCCACTAATTTGATGGTCTCATAATGTTGAATATTCATATTCAAATTTTAATATTTTTTTATGTATGAGTGCGGGCCTTTATTGCTAGTAAGAGAGAAGTGAACAGTTTTACTTTGTATGCCCTTTCGACAATTTAGTATAAGATAGAGAGCAAAATTTGACCCAACCCACTGACTCGATCCAGACCTAACCCCTTTTTGACATGTCCAACCCTACGCACATATTTTCAGTCACAACTCACCACAAGTTACAAAAACCTGACCCACAAAAGGGGTCAAGATAGGGTTAGGGTTAACCCGCCCAACCTGCATAAATCCTTAAGCGTAAGTTATTGTCACCATTTTGATCTAAAGTTATTATCACTGATTCACCAAAGGTACAAATTTCCAAAACCCATAAATCTTAGAGACAGAGACAGCCATCTATCTTTCAAATAGATGCAAGTATTTCATTGGGTTGGTGCTTTGGTACTCATCATCAAACTCTCCTAGCCATTGTTCAGAAAATTGAATTCATATCACAAATTATTTAAGGGGAGGAATTGAATTGTATCCCAAATCGTAGGATTTTTATTTTTCTTATATAAAAATAGAAAATAACTAAAATAAAAAAGGAAAAAGTAGTCCTTTCTAATTCATTCATAGCAATATAAATACAATAACAAATAAGATTATAATACAATTATATGGAGACCATCATTGACATAGGTAAATATGTTTAAGATATCGATGTTACTAGGGGAAATAAGCTAGTTGCAATACTTTTTATCTAAAAATAATTAAATCTAAATCATCATTCTTGCATGCTATGATATCTCCTCTAGTTAAAAAGTGTTTTAACATCATCAAAGCCCTGTCCTAACTATTTTAGGGTCAGCTACTTGAATTCTATTTCTCCACTTAGATCTATTTGAATAAAAAAGCATTGAGTAGGTTGCAGTTTTTCAATCTATTGTTACGACTTTCATCAATGTTTTCTTGGGCCTCAATGGACTTTTACAAAAACTTTTCATTAGCAACAACATTGTTGGCCTGCAATGGACTTGTCCAAATAATTCCAAGCAGGTTTCTCTTATTTTATCACCTATTGATGCTACAACTTGTTGGTTGGAGATTGTTGCGGAAGCTATCCGCTACAATGCAAGAGACCTATCCATGCTAAGGTGAGATATTGTATATTTGTCAAAAGGCAAGAGGATATTTACTAGAAATCTGTCCACTCAATCACTCCCTATTGTCCATAGGCTTAGAGATAGATGCCTGATAAATGAGCTAATTGATGGAAGGACCGAATCTTTTAGTGATAGCCAAAAGGAAGAAGATAGGGATGCTGGATCTATGTTTCTTCTTCTCTACTACATCCTCTTTATATAACCATGGAGAAGATTCTTTGAAGGGAGGCATAATTAGGTTTCAATGGCCTTTTCCGTTCCCTCATGAAGAAGAGGAAAAAGAAGAGTCAATCAGAGTAAGGGGCGTTTTCCCATAAGTGGTTGGGGCCATGTTTCCTTACATGGCAGCGGCCCCAACCCACTAAGGCTAACACACCTAAATACTCCCGAAAGCACTCATTTCTGATTCTACCCTTCTTATTTTTACCACATATCCACTTCAACTTGTCATCTCTATTACACTCGTTTTGTTTTGTGCATGTAATGTTTCTTCATTTTGTGTGTACCTTCACCCTTCTCCTCAGATTCACCCTTGTTGTAAGACATGCCATTGGTATGCCTTGGCCGAATATGCCATGGGCATATGAGTTTTGGTGGAATGATGAACTTGCCATGCATAGGTCCAAATGGCCATGAACATGTGTTTTGAATAAATTCACATGTGCTTGATATGCTTTGGTCGAGTATGCCATGAGCATATGATGAATTTGACATGCTACCTGACGGACCCAACAGAGTCTCACTGAAATAGTATCATGACAGACCATATGCAGGCCCAATCATGAACAATCCTCAAATTTTGATCACAATGAACTAGTTCTCTTAATCAGTACTGCTATCACTGATGACACTTTGTTCTTAAACTTGTGTGTACAGAACATGAACACCTTATGCTTTCATGTTCTGTACTCAGGGCACAGCATTGGGCAGACTGTATGGATCTAAGTGGGCCATTGGAAAACAATTAAAACACTGCCATTTGAATGAATGATGCTTTATTGGTGGAATGATGAACTTGCCATGCATAGGTCCAAACAATTAAAATAACTGATCCAACATAGTTAAACCCCGGGCAACCATGTAAGAACTAACGCTCCTTATCACTTTGGTAATGAGCCGTTTTTTGTCCATGCCATGTTAGTTCATCTAGATGGAATGGGATAAAAACTCTATTTGATGATCCATGAAATTTTGAAACTAGTTCATGTGAAGAAGAAATGCGAGGTAATCTGTGCTGTGTAAATGATAGTTCATGCGTGTGGATGTCCTAAGGTACACTTTTAACGCTGTACTTTATAATCGATCATCTTAATCAGATATCAAATATGATTGATCTATTGAAATAGATGTATTTCTTCTACATAATCATTGAGTATAATTATGATGTTGAATCTTTCTAAGGGATTTCACCTTTATCATATTTTGCTCACAGTACTAGTGTTGTTCATGTGGTTCTATGATCTAGTTAGCAGGATCTTTCAATCCAACTGTTTGGATCATGATTAGTCACCTCCAATTTTTTCAGGTTTGCAGATAAAAAAATAATATTCATGATTTAGTGATGTTGGCACCTTAGTCTTGCACACATGTCGAGGGATCGATCCCTGGTCCACTCCTACACCAGTAGCCCGACATGGGAAGGAAAAAAAGAACATAACGGGTTACCTTAATAGCTACCAAAACTCGATCCGATGTTCGCATGAGCAAATCGGGTGAAGCTCTAATCCAAGGGCTATGATGGACTCCTCAGACTTGGAGAATGATGATGGTCCATCATCATTCTCCAAGTCTGAGGAGTCACAACTGGTCTTAAAACAGCTTGAAATTAGATTAATCAACTGGCCTAAGTAATGGTCCTCATTTAGGGAATAAAGCAGGCCTTAATGCAGATTCAAATTAGACATGAATTTTGACCTTGCCAATTCAGATTCTAAATGGGTTGGAAAAGAGTTCGTATACTAATTCACCAATTAAGTACTGAGTGAGCCTAAAGTAAACCATTCTTGGGCTCATAATGAAACAAAACGTCTTGATGTTGATAAAGGGGGAACTTGGCTAGGGGTCGCTCAGTTGGTTGGCAACTGTACATGTGACTCGGCTACGGATCTTTGGGTATGCCACCATTCCCACTTGTGTTGGCAATCCTTCCTACAGTGAGGTTTCCTCTTCACACTTGGGCTCCCATAAAAAAGTTATACTTAGTGATGGACAACAATCAACCTAGATAAATGATTAGTGTGGGGCTGAGAGACTGAGGTGGGCTACACGTGAGACCCATCATAGATAGGACCTTCCATGGTTCATAGGATCTGGGCCCATGATTTTTTGGGGTCTTTTAAATGGCCTGATCTGACCCAGCACATGTAACCCTAGTAGGCATGTTTGTTGGACCCGTTTGGTTATGGAGACCAAGTCCTTGATGAAGCCCACTGGGAAAGTCTACTGGGAAATACATGGGTCTATGTGCTAAATATATCAGGTCAAGTCATATCAGGCCTATAAACAAATGAAGGCCAAACCCTTTGCATAACAATCTGGCCAGAAAAAAGACATGAGCGTCTGGGCTTTGTTGATTTTTACTTGGGCCATGATCGCCTTTAATTACCGCAGGGATATATGTCCTGGTAGTTGGTCTATCCGAAATCCTCTTTGGCCCTTTAATTCGATCGATTTCTCGTTAATACTAGGCCCATAAGTAAATGGACTGGACCAGGGCTAGCTTTAGCTCGGCCCATTTGAAAACGAATTGTGTCTAAGGCCCAACTGTGAACTAGTCCACAATATTTGGTTTATAACTCAACTTCCTGTTCAAAAGTTGAGAACTTGATCCTCTTATTGAAACTCAATCTTTGATAACTTGATATCAACATTGTAAAGAGATTAGAATTGGGAATGGGCCCATCATATTAATGAATTGAAACCTTAGATCTAAAACCCAACTCCCTCTTGTAGTCTTGTGAATTGAAAAGAATTTTTTTATTCATGCGAGTGCCCCATAAAACATGAATTATTTCATCCTTACCCTACTTTTACTAGAATAAAGCAAACCCCACATGAATTATTTCATCCTCACCCTACTTTTACTAGAATGAAGCAAACCCCCACCTACCATTCACAAACTACAAATTGAATTATCATCACCATCTTAGCCTTGTTCCATCAAATTAGATTCGGCATTTGAAGTCTAATCATATCAATAAAGAAAAATAAACAGCTGGAAATTCACATTTTTTTTTCACAGAAGACAAATTTAACCTTTTGAAGTTAAAAGCACCAGAAAAAAGGTTTTAGTTTTGAAGAAAAGCAATACCCTCTCAAAGGTACTATGATCTGCCCTATAGACTATAGTAAATAAAAAACCTCACCCACAGTTAACAAGCATTCCAAATTGACAGAATCTGGGGATAATTTTTGGCAAACGCCCACCAATCCATCCAAGAGTTTCCTACTTCACAATTTGCATGCATCTAGGTGGTTCCTTTTAAGATAACAAGGGATCTATGTATCTCACATCCGATGCGAACTAATTAAAAGGACATTCTTAATAAAATTCTTGACATAAAACTGTGTTAATTAACACTCTCCCTTATACTAAACATACTATGGAAGAACAACCGGAATTTGTATAAGAAAAAATTACTGTAAAGGCTGCATTTTAGCTTGTAGGATCAAAAAATGTAGTGGATCAATGGTGTGGCTGTGGCAATATATTAACAGCCCGATGAACAACTGGGATACTCAGCAGTCCAAATGGAGAATATCAATGGATTGATTGGTGATGACCCAAAGATCAAAGACTGTAAACATACCAAATTTTAGATAATCCCCCATATTTAATAAAAACCGATAATAGAGAAAGACGGACGACTCTCAATTATCAAGGTAATCAAGGGGTTGGGCATGATTAAGCAGTTGATTTATAGCTTAATCATCACCTCAGATCATTGAAAGAAGCTATGATTCCATGCAACAATAGTGTATGCTAACAAATTAATTGCAGATTAACATTAAGAAGAGGTAATGTTTATAGGTTAATCATAGATATTAATTAAGCTAACAAGGTATCTGCCCACATCTTATATACCCTAACTAACTAAATATATTAAATAATATCCTAACACATAAATTTGTACTTTCATAATGTAATATTTGTTTTGTTTGTACTAAATTTAAGCAAAGGGAGATGAGCTTTAAAAGCATACTTTACATTATAACAAGGATCTAGAACATGAAGTACATTATCAAAACTAAGGACATTCTTGGAAAGTTTTATCTATTTGAAATAGAACTGATTTAATTAGATTTGTTTGAAATAACTATTTTAGTTAGACCGTTTAACAAATAGACTGTTTGATATCTAATTCGATCATTAAGTAGAAAAATGCAATTTTGTCCCATAGTGAAAGGTGTATGGAATTAGAATTTGTCATATGGTAAAATTTGTCTCACTACATAGTAAATATACATGGGCAAACTTAAAAAAAAGAAAAAGAAAAAGAAAACTGTCCAATTACGTTGGACTTTGATGTCTTTTGGAAAATCTATCATTTTATTGATTTTTGAAGAAGAGGTAAAAGGTCTTAGATTCAATTATAAGCTTTTCTAATTAGTCTAAAGTATTCAAATACCCGTTGAAATAATTCTTTACTCAGCAAAAAGAAAAAAAATCAGTTTTAAGTCAAATTGACCTAAAAGTAAACTCGCCTAACAACAACTTATAAGTGGAACTATGCCCCTCACCCCACACACACACAAAATTAGAGAGAGAGAGAGAGAGAGAGAGAGAGAGAGAGAGAGAGAGAGAGAGAGAGAGAAGAAGAAGAAGAAGAAGAAGAACGAAAAGAAAACCCCCATTTGGGGGAATTTTATGCTGCTTTTATATCTAAACGTACACGGTGGTCCCTCGAGAAAAATTTCCTGGTTCTACCACTTGGACAACTAAACTGATGCTTAACTTGTATGGTCAAGATCAATAGCTAGTTGTGAATCCCTAGAAAGCATGCAAAAAAAAATAAACAAATCATCTAATGTTTGATTAGATTCAAAGTCAAACTAAGAGAGGCAATTAGAAGAGAATGGGCAATGAGGCCATTACAACTAACAGAACAACTACTCTACATATATAGAGTCTCTCTTAACATCTCAAAGATCAGCGGGGCATTGTACCAAAGCACAACACATCACAATTAAATCACAACACATTATAACAATCTCTATTCTTCAAATCGAAGGTAATAAAATTCTAAATATGGGTTTTGGTGTATCAATCTCATGTCGTCTTGTGTGTTTTCCCATTCCATTTTGTCTTCTTGAAGTCTCCCTGGAACTCAGGTAGGTATGTATGGGTTCTATTACATCCATGTATACATAGCTAAATCTTGAAAAAAAACTAAACTAATTTTTTTAATAGAGAGGATTTTGATTTCCTATGTGAGGACATGAAGGAATGTAGGATTCTTTCTCTTTATAGAAAGGGAAATCGTCAGAGTTCTTCTCACCTCACAAAAGATGTTATCCATGGAAAAAGATAAAGGAGAGGAACAAAAGAACTCAAAGTTCAGACATTGGTGAATAGGCCCTTTTTGGGCCCAAGATGATTTGGAATGTTATAATTCATAGTCTTACCAATTAACTGGGTTTCTTCTTGAAAATGGACCTTAAGTGTGATCCTAATGTCTTCTACAATTAACTTAATGATCCCTTCTTTTTTTTTGTTCTTTTCCCTACTAGGCTTATCTTTTTTTGTCTCCTCAAAAAAGAAATTACAGTCTCTCATGCTTCTAGTTTTCTTTTTCTTATTATTATTATTATTATTTGTATTTGTCATAGAAGCAATTCAATAGCTCGTTGATTAGCAGAACTTGGATTCCCACTGGTTATACAAATGGGACCCACTATTTCCTAGGGAGGTCTCAAGACTTCAAGTGGGTCCCATCACTTTTAACCAATTGAAAAATCTGCCAAGTCTTATGCATGGGAAGCCAGAATTTGGGGAATATGTGAGGAAGAATATGGGTATCATGCAGGTGCACAACTTTAATTCTGTCAATCATGATGGAAACTCCAGGAATCCATAAATATTCCTAACTAGCTAGTATCATTATAATTATCATCTTACCATTGTATCATCAATCTTGGGTACCTTTTTGAGTCTTACTTAAAAATGACCTGTATATCATTATCTTTCCAATATTACTTCATAATAAGCTCTGTGTGCTTGTGTGCTTGTGTTTTAATTGCATGAAGAAATGATCAAAGGTACAACAGATTGAAATACAAGTTGACCCCATTATTGTAGCTTAATCAGGGATCATGTATATGTAGACTTTGAGCTTGATTCAAACCCCATTAGTTTTTCTCTGATGGACTGACTAGACTCAAATTAACCCAACTCAAAATCTAAATATATCATCTTATATATTTCAAATATAATAATATTAATATAATTAGACTTTCATAATATATATATTTTTTATTTATATATTAATCATGTAATCAAGCATGCATGACCTAAGTTCGATTCTAAATTTGATCCTTAAATGGGGTTCATACCTAGATCTTTCGGGACAAAGAGAGGTCCATTGACATCTTTGAGCCTAAACCCATCCATTTAAAGTCACTTTCTTGAGCTTTCACGACCATCATTTCTACCCAATGAACTTTAAGGGCCTTCTTTTTTTTTGCATGGAATTGAATTCTTAAGAAATCACAAGGGAAGGTGAAAAATGAACCCTCAGCCAACACCATAGTAAATCAAATCCTCATAAAGTTAGGGTTCCATTAATTACATTTCCACTTTATATCCTTTGCCCGTCATCTCTAATGCTTTGGTGCAATCCATTTTACCATCAATTTCTAAGAATTCGACTCCATGCAAACAAATAGTCTCTAAATTAACCTTCAAGTTGCATGCATATAGCTTCATGCATTTGTAGCTAGGATATATATGGTTTGTTGATACATGTCCTTTTATTATGTTGTATTTTACTGTAGAATCAGTCACAGCTACCGGCCTTAGCCTTTCTTTTACTTTGCTTTAAGTCTTTTGTGAGGCATGACCTGCTGCTTTGATCTTGGCTGCAATACATGTCTGATTGTAAGTGGCATTAATTAGAATAAACATGGCCAACATCCCAAGCAAAGAAAACACCACATGGACAATGACCTAGAACCCTAAGACAAATAAAGCCATATGCTTTATTAACATCTTCTAAATGGTGCATATCTCCATCAGGATCTCTCACTTCATTCTCTAATCTCCACAAGATGTTCTTAAACACCATTCAATGAATCAAGCATGAGTTGATAGCAAAATGAAGGAAAGACAATAAATTCCACAAACTCTCTGAAAAGAAAAAGGCTAGTGACGTACAGTAGCTCTTTCTTTCATTTGGCAACCCATATTTGCATTTCAAGATAACCCATCCACCTCCCAAAATGGAGCTCTTTCTTTCCCACAGTACTTCTAGTTCTAGCCTTCTAGGCCTTTTATTTTTGTTTCCAATTTCCATGAACAGTAGCATATCATGTTCCCAAGATATCCTAGCCCTTCAAATTCCCATAAATGGGTCATTGATGATTCACATACAAACCCATACATAAAAAAGTGAAAAAAAAAAAAAAAGATCCTACCCAACTTGCATTTTAAAGAAACCCTAGCCTGCCCTAAAAAACCCTAATGAGTGCAATGCCCTTCCCAATGAAATCAATGCACATTCCTTCTGCCACAGAAACAAACGCATGGAACAAGCAAAGGAAAACAAGAAGCTGATGACAAGAAGAACAACTCAAATGAAATGCAAGACTAGAGCTCCAAATCTGAACAAATACTCTTCCTCTGTTGAGTGACAGAAAATGCAAGGACAATTCAACCCAACCCAGTTGAGAAAACCATACCCCAATTAAAGAAATACAGTCAGTTAACAGCTACTACAATCAGCTGGCCCTTAAATATATGAACTGGGTCCTTGACTAAAGAGGGTCTTCATTGGTCAGTAATGAGAAGAAACACATACCTAATCACTTGTACTCTTCTTTCCTCACATCAGATGGTAGAATGTCTTGAAGAAGTCCATGATCTCTCAGCAAAGAAGCAGATGGAGTGCAATAAGGTGGATATTGAAGCAAAGAGGCTGTGGAAGGGACAGAACAAGGATTCAAAGAAGGTGGTGGCAAGCTAAGCAAATAGGGCTGTTGTTGATAATGAGCTTGTGTAATCTGCATGGGCAAGAAATTAGCAGCATTGGCAGAGGCGAAACCGAAGCGGTCTCGGGGCACCACAGTGGAGCCGCTCCGGTGCACCACCGGGCTCAGGTGTGTGTGCTTCCCTTCATAGGTGGTGACGACAATCGCCGGATCTTCGGACGATCGCTCGACGCGCTTCTTGACATTGCACATGGCACTGGTGCAACGATAGTAACTCCTGCAACAAAAATATACCGCCCACATAACTATTATCCATCATGATAATCTTCGTCCACTTCTTTATTTTAGCATTACCCTACCAATCAATCAACCAGCCGCTAGATGTGATGCTTCTAATAGTGCAAATAGACAAGTAAAGATCAAGTATATTATCTTACTAACATTGATATGTATGAGAGTGATTTTTCTTTGTGCCTGTGCGCTATTAGAATTCAAGTGTAGGATATATAGCTTAATTCATACCTTGGATATGGGCTATTTTTAACTGCTTTCTGCCCATATTTCCGCCATCGGTATCCATCTTCAAGATGATCAACTTCACTCCTAGTCATGAAAGCGAATCGCGGCTGTCTCTCCTTCTTCTGATTCTTCTTCTTTGGCTTAGATCTAAAAGAAAACCCCAAAATTTTCTTCAAAAAGATTCAAAATTTAAGCTCCCAACAGTAGTAATTATAGAGATCTGATGATCTTCCTCTATTTTTCCTCAATTCCCTATGTGGGTTTCTTGTTTTTAGAACAAATACACTGAAACATAGGTGTAACAACAAAAGTAAAGTGAAAAAGAGTAAACTTTGTCATGGAACCTACTGTTTCTTTATCTTCTCTTGTTCTTCTTGCTCTTCTACCACCTCTCCTTCTTCTACTACCTCTCTAGCTTGCTCTTCGTTGGCTGCCTCGGTCGACATCGATGAGATCGACGATGAATTTGGCGTCGCCGGGGGATTACCGGCATCTGATGATTCAGGTAACGACCTCGGTGGCAGCGAGAGAGGCGGTAGGAGGTCGAAGATCGACGGCGCCAGTTCTTCTAGTCCTAAGAGCTCCATGAAGCCTATGGATCCTGTTGCGGCAGGGTCGCCAGAGACGAGGTCGAAGATGCCGGAGGAGGTGAAGGTGGTCGGTATCTGATCGGAAAATGATGTAATTCCGGCAGAATTCTTGGTCTCTTCCATGTTGTTTATGAGAAAGAGACCATCTTTTTCTTCCTTTTCTTCACTCTCTCTCTCTCTCTCTCTCTCTGTGGATTTGGAGACAGCAATGTGAAAGCTTTGGTCTTTAATCTTTGCAGGAGGGAATTGGGTTCCAGGTCGGACAGGTTGGGCACCGCATTTTGACCGGATATCACCAGTCAGTTATACGGGACCAATTGGCGTGGACATGTGGACATGAATCAATATTATGAATTCATCGGTGGAATCTACGTCTGAAATTCAAACCTTCTCAAATTCAAACTACTCATAATTATTGGCTCCAAGCTAAAATATTGATTAACCCTAACATGCTGGCGGAATGGTCAGGATCACGGTTGCTCTCTCTTTCGGAGTTAGAGGTCCTGGTATCGATTCCCGGTTCTCCCCTTTTTAGGAATCGAAGATTGAGTCCACTAATGCTACCACTTAGGGGCCGACCAGGCTTCTCTCTGGGCCTGGAGGGATTAGTCCAGCCCAAAGGGCTGAGAACCTTCCGTTAGCCAAAAAAAAAAAAAAAGAGCTAAAATGTTGATTAGATTATATAATTTGAACTAGCACAAAAATTCGTGCTAATCACGGATATGCATGAAGAGATATATATGATTCTATGTACGTTCGAAAGGAGGAAAATGGGAGTCCATGAGTGGGGGAAGTATATGAGTGAAAGATTGTTGTAGAAATCGAAAAAAAAATTTGTTAATAGTTGCATAAATAAAAAATAACTTCATATCAAAATTAAAAAGTAAAGTCAAAATTAGATCCAAAATGTTTTAGTTTAATATATTATAATTGGAAGAGTGGAATCATATGTTTTGCTCGGGATAAAATCTATTTGTGGGCTCAATTTATATTGGAGTAAGCTAGAAAAACTTGGGTCAATTCACATTTTGGTCATAATTTTTTTCCCTGTGATTTGGACCTACACCTAATTGTCAGGACTTCATGGTCATAGTTTATGAACAAGTGCCGTGTACATGCATATCCATGGTCAAAGGTTTAGGTTGTCTCTACCCAACATATTTAAGACAAAGGGATATATATATGGTTTTGCAAATGGGGTGTCTGGGCCAGACTTTTAAGCTCATGGACTGAACTCAACCTAAATAGGCCTAGTAAGTAAAAGGGCTTGTGGTTTGGGACTAGCTTAGGTTGAATATGGGTCCTCTACGGTTTGGAGAAAAGAAATTTCGAGCGGCTCACCTGGGGCCCACTTATTGACACTTTAAGCCGCTCAAAATAAATCCCCTCCTCTTGACATTGATCACTTAATAACACTATAAATCTAATGCTGGTCTCTATTTTTATTAGGGCAAAACTTGTCAAATAACTATCAACATTTATTTTAAAAATAACTCAAAGTTCAACTTATTTGGTTAGAGTTACTTCCAACCAAAACTTCTATGGACGGAATTTATGAAAGAAGTGATAGCTGTTGTTTTTCAAAAATTCTGAATTTCCTATTTGAATGATGAATTCTTAAAATTATTATTGTCCACCAAGAATGCTGAGTTCTTTGTATAGATATCGATCGAATTTATAGTGTCCTCAAGATCTGAATCTTAAAAATGGTAGATATGATAAATCCCCCCCTCTTGAATTAATCCTTGACAAATCTTACATCCACTATGACATTGATCACTTAGTAACACCATAAATCTAATGCTGGCCTCCATTTCTATTATGGCGAAACTTGCTAAATAACTAAAACCATTTATTTTAAAAAGTGAACTCAAAGTTCAACCTATTTGGTTAGAGTTACTTGCAACCAAAACTTCTATAAAAGGGAATTTATAAAAGAAGTGATAGCTATTGTCTTTTAAGAATTCTGAATTTCCTATTTGAATGATGAAATTTTAAAATTACCGTTGCCCACCAAGAATGCGGAGTTCCTAATATAAATATCGATCGAATTCAGGGTATCCTCAAGATTCGAGTCTTAAAAATGATAGATATAATAATATTTGTGAAACAAGGTGGGGGATAAACCGGGCCAAGATCCGGACTCGGTTAGACCTATTCCCATATAAAGAAATGAGAGATTTGACCGGTTACCGGCTAGTGTGAATGGGGGCTACGGACACGTGGCTGACAACGGCGCAAAAGTGGAGATCACTCTCGCTCGTGTGCATGTGATTCCTTGAAAGAAAAAAAAAAAGCTTCTCGAAGCTTTTCCGATGGGTTGTTTTCCAAAAGCCTATAAACTGAAATGACGAAAATGCCCTTTCATTTGGAGACCTTTAACGCGGAAACCAGCTGCAGATGACGCAAGTACCCTTGGCCTTGAACATCTCCATCCATCCGTTTAAACGACAGCTACATAAAGTACTCTACAATGATAAGATTTTTATTTATTAGTCTGTTCCCAATTTTGAAAGTTGAGTATGCTTCACTTTTCAAAATGCTTATGTAAACTTTTGTTGGATTCAACACATCTAGACTGTAAAGTAGATGAATGATTCTTGTTTTGCATGGAATTGAATTCTTCTATTCTAATTCATGTATTGTAAAATTTGTTGCAATAAGAATTATTGAAAAAGTTACAGCGGCGTTTTTTTTTTTTTTTCTTTTTTCGATCAGCTTAAAGACCCGATTAATATGAAAGTGCACTTTACACACAAAGGTGGAAAAACCACTTTTCCACATGTAAGGGAAAAGACCCAGTAATTAAATTCTAAGATAGTTGGGGGGAGAAGTGAGAATGAGAGACGCCCAAACACTGGACAATCACTTTATTCTCTCCATAAAATTGATTTGCAAGGTTATATCTAGGTTAGGAGAGAATGGAGAACGAGACACCCAAACACTGAACAATCATTTTATTCTCTATGTAAAATTGATTTACAAGGTCATATATATCTAGGTATTCATTTAACATCTTTTATGAACCGACTGATTTCTCATTACAAAGAAGATTATTTGACTTTTAATTTTTACTTTTAATTTGAAATAAATTATAATCTCATGCATGGCTAAGTTTTATGAGAATAGAGTTTAATTGGAGTGAGCCTTGGATGAGGTCAATTCATAGGGTGAAACATGACATGTGACTTATGATATGAACAGGTTAGGACTTATATTTACTAGGTGGTTTTGTTGTTCAAATATTAAAATGTGGGTGCTAAAATTTGTTTCACTTTATATATAATGCCATGTCGCATATGATATCTCAAGTTGATGGTGGCCTGGGACTTTTCATGTTGTCACCTTTGTTGGCCCCCCAGGGAGCAACTTGCTTGAACATGTTCTAGTCACTATATATTGAGCCCCAAAAGTTGGAGAGATTGTAAGATGTGATCAAGTAAGAAACATGAGATTAAGATAAAAGTTAGAACTATCACTTTTCAAATACTATTCAATTTACTTTTGTATATTTCTTCTCTTCTTCCACTCAAATTTTTAGGAGTAAATTCTGATGAGGGGTCACGCGAAATAAATGGATTGGATCAAACAAAAGGAACATACGGACCAACAAAAGTTGACAACATGGGAGAGTTGGATACAACAATTTAACATGATTATTATTCTCTAATTGGACCTGGATAATGTAAAATGAATATTGGATATAGTCTCTGAGTACTTTGTGCCCATTTGGCTGTCTTGCAATGCAAGGAAAATGTACTTACAATACTATTAAAAAATGACTAGACTCCTGTATGACATGTTGGTGCTATTGTCAGATTAGAACCAATGCTAATTCACCGAGAGTTGATTCAAGTAAAGAGGCTGGATTTCACTTTGGTGAGATTTATAACAATAAAAAATAGAAAATGAGTTCTTTTTTCTTTTTCTTTTTTAAATCTTGACAAATTTGAAAGACCAATTTATTAATGGTGTTCTCAAATCTTTTTAATGGAGTAATATTTAGAAGTATCTCATGCACAAGTGGGGGCTTTTAATTTGAGCGTCTCGTCTCGAATTTTCAATAGATGCGCCTCACTGTAGAGTTTTTATCATGTGTGGTGATTCTTTTCTATGGATTCATGCCTCATGGGAATGAATGAATTAAACTAATCCTGACCGTTCCCGTAAGAGTGATGGACCATAGTCCGTCCATCTCGGTGTTCTACTAGCACGTGAAAGCTTTACGCGGTTTCAGAATATTCTATTCCTCGAGGGTTTGCTTGCAACATACGCCCTTAGATTTTTTTCCATTATATTTGTCCTTTCCTTATATTATCTTATTTCAAAAAGATCCAGATATGCAGGGGCCCCTCAATTGAACCTTTTCTGTTGCTTTTGAAAAATGAGACCCTGCTTTTTTAAGTTTAAATTTTTTTTATGATGCGGGTATCTGAAGGTCTTTAACCCGATAACACTAATCTCTCATGTGGCTGCAACTAAACTCACACAAATGCAGAACGAGTAAATCTAGAGTGGGTTTTGAAAAAAAGACGGCTGGAGTTTTTTTTTTTTTTGCTATCGGAGGGTTCTCAACCCTTTGGGCTAGACTAATCTCTCCGGGCTCAAAGAAAAGCTAGGTAAACTCCTCTATAGCCCCAATGTGGTAGTGTAGTTTCGAACCTACAGTCTCCGGACACAAACCGTGGTCTTATGCCAACTTAGCTACCCCTTGGGGTTAAAGATGGCGGGAGTAATCTTATGCCAACTCCACCAACTTCAAAGTGGGTGAAACCCCTGCTTGTTGGGCATTCTTGCCCTATCAACATAAGTGGGCTTTGTGGATGAGCCTGTGAATCTAAGGCCACAAAATGAAGAGCTTTAATCGAACAATTTATTCGTCAACTTTATATATAGGATGACTAGCCATATCTACTAATTTTATTTTATTTTAAAACATTTTTTATTTAATTGGTGTGATAGACTCACAAACAGTATCTGTGGAAAGCTTCCTATTGTGAAGATGGTGATGATTCCTTCTTTTTTTTTTAACATTTAGTTAGTGGGTCTCTAATTGTTTATTAGGTTGAATTGACTGTAGAAGATATATCTTTTTTCTTTTGATTTGGTAGAAAGACTGTTGACTATTTTATGTTTCTTTTATGGATAAGATTAGAAGCTGCTAAAGAGACATGAGATAACAATTAAAGTATTGTGTTTGTTTAGCTTAATTGTTCAGATAGAAATTCTGAAATTTTGGCTCCCAGACAAACTCAGGTTTCATACAAAATCAGACTTTGCACCACTAGACTAAAAATAAGGAGTGAAAGTCATTGTTAAAAACTAGTAGAAAGGCCTCTACAAATCACCACATAGTCATCAATTCAACTCCTGGCATTAAGTTCAATTTGATATTGACCCAATCATCATTTATCATTAAATTGAGTTACAATAAGAGATGCACTAATAAAACAATCAAACTTTAAGGCCCTACGATTATGGATTAAGATTAAATGATTAAATTAAATATATATTTCTCTAACCCGACGTTTGCATTGTACCCTACTTTCTGTGATTAACATGCATCCAAGAGGGGCTAAAAGGTGTGATTGTAATGAGCGAACCTGTATTTCTATTATGGGTTCCTCTTTAATTTTCTTTAGGAACAGAAGTCCAACATATATCCATTGGTAAGATGAGAATTGAAATTTCTGAAAAATTAAAGAAGTTTAACTAGTCCCCTGCCCATGAACACCTTTTCTTGAGGAATAATTCGTACATATACCATGAAAATCAAGAAGTTTTCATGTATAAATGTCATTGAACTGTGAGCTTATGTATTGTCCCTTCTCTTTAAACATTATTTAAAACATAAATGATTTCATGTCCATGATCACTTAGACCTCATGGTGCTGATGAGCATGAGGTTGGATTTGTTCCAAGCCATTCATATCACTCTCTCCCATCTGAATGTACTATTTCAAATTTTAATTTAATGGAAATCGTATACCGTTGGATTCATCAATGCGTGAAAAAAAAAAAAAGAATTTAACTTGATAGCTGATCTCATTATTCATGACCTAATCAAATCAACAATCTATAAAACTTGATCTGAAGTGAGTGTGAGCCATGCTATCATGCTTTGGCTTGTATCCACCTCAAAGTCCGAAAAAAGGAAAAGGGTCCGTGTCATCCAAACATGTTAATTACTTAAGTTAAATTATTAATATTGGTACATATTTTGACTGTTCAAAAACCAATAAATTAATCAAGATGCCAATTCATAGTGCAGCAGTTGGATTGCTTGATTTCATCTTGAGTTGAAACTTGAAAATAAAAAAACAGTCAATATCAGTTAATCTATTTCAACTCATATTCATGTTTTTACCAAAAAAAAATACATATATCCATGTATACAGGTACGAGTCAAGAGTTCATCCCTAAATCTTATATCTAGGGCTGTAAACGGGTCGGTTCCGGTCCGGGTCCATGGTGGATCCGGAATTAGAATCATTAAGGAAAATGTGGAACCGGATTTGGACTCGGAACCAGTTTCTTGGCTCCGGAACCAGAACCAGAACCATATATGGGATGGGTCTAGATCCGGGTCCGGGTTTGGATAGAGAATGATATTAAAAAAAAAAACCATCATTTTTAGGAGAGATTTCCGAAAATTGAGGTAATATGTCGGATCCACATATCCGAACTGAGGTGAAATCGGACCCAGACCCATTTACTTATCGGGGCCTAAATAAGGACCCAAACCCGAATTTTAACAGGTCAGAACCTCTAGATAATCGGATAATCGGGGACCCATTTATATCCCTACTTATATCATGGTTCTTGAAAAGCTCATCAAACTAAAATTGTGTTTATTTTGACCTCAGGCTATTGTGTGTATGGGTTAAAACTAATATGACTTTAAAAATGTTGATACAATAAACCAAACATTTTCCTTCACAATGGCTTTTAGGTGTTTAATGAAAACCAATCAACAAACAAAAGCTTAATTTGGAGATAATATTTGAGCTCAGCTTAAGCTTAAGCTCTAACTCAAGGCAAATTGATCCCTAAAAGCTTGTGATCTTGATTGGCTGATTGGCTGCCGTACTAAAAGCTTTCTAATCATGATTAATGATGTGTTTGGCTGAGTAAAATATACATAGTGGAGCCCACTTCTCCTCAATTTCAAGCATTTGTTCAAAGTTAACATTAATTGAGACTAGGTTTGTGATCTTTAATTACCATTGTGGTTGGAGCAATCTTCATCTTGGATTCCATCTTAGAGTGAGGGCAATCACTTTGTCCCATTGTGTTACTATTGACCCATTTTCAAATCAATTAAAATCTATCTTGTTGGTGGGGCTCATCAACATGACACGTGTCGCCTCGCGGAAATGATTGACTGATGGTAGTCAAGCATAAGTCTTAATATTCTAATGATCTTTTCATAGGCTTATGCCACTAAAATAATGATCACATGCTCATAATTTGATGTAGGTAAATTTTTATGAGTCATGGGCTGGGCCAAGGGCAATACATAAATAGGCAGATACACTGGATGATAGACTCAGTTAGACTCATTGAGTTGACTAGGAACAGCAAAAAAACTAAATTACTGTAATGATGGTCATTAGCAACAATGGCAGCAACAGATCCTTATTTTATCAATGTGAAAAGATTGGACCCTTTAATCAGGACAAGTTAAGAACAAAAATTCTAATCCATTTACCTATAGAAAAAAAAAGAAAAGAAGAAAGGCCTCTTTTGCAATTGTGAAACTTGATTTGGAGAAGTCCTAAATCAAATGTACACTGGAAACCAATTTAGCATATGGGGTATCCTCTTCAACTGTATTCAAATTAATTAGTTTACTTAGGATTAGCACTGTGTGGATTTGGTCATAATAATACTGAGTATTCTGTGAGAACTTGTTGCACTGCATGTTTTGGCCTGACTCAATTTGACTCAGTCAAGGTCCTTTTAAAAAAAAAAAAAAAAACTCTGTCAAATCTCGGTTGACCTGTTTATGACTTGGTCAAGAACTAATTGCAGTTTGTGAAATCATTATAGATTTTTTTTTTCATTAGTTTTAGCAATTTTGACTTATTTTACTCAATTCAGAATGCCTTTTTTTTTTTTTTTTGCTTGTTATCAGACGGTTCCCAACCCTTTGGGTTGGACTAATCCATTCAGGCCCAGAAGGAAGCCGGATAAACTCCCTTGTAGTCCCAGTGTGATAATGCAGTTTCGAACCTACAACCTCCATGTGCAAATCCTGGTCCTAAATTACTCAATTCAGAATGCCATGTCTCAGAGACCGAGTCGAGCCGAATTCTTGAGTTCTGAAAAAATGGCCTGACCCAAAAGAAACCCATTATGGTAGGATCTGTGTTGAATGTTTCCATTCAATCCTAATCAGGATTAAGTAGTTAAATAATATTATTAGAGATATTTAAGAAGAAAGTGTGGTGTGACTGGTGATTTTGACTCAACACCTTCTACATTTAAAAAAGAAAATAGAAATGAATGCAAGCGACAACTAAACATGCTTTTTTGGGGGTGTTGGTCTCAAAGAGATTGAAGTTTTCTCTGGGTCAGCTTTTATATATATCTTTTTATCCCCCCACATTATTTTACTTTGGCAGGTGTGATGGGATTGAGGGTATCAACATCTAAGGTCAGCTTTTGAATAATCTAGAATAACCTCTTAGTTAGATGAGCCATTAATGAAATTCCATGTTTGAGTTTTGTTTTACTTATATTTTAAAATTGTTGAAGGATGCCCCTGTTGGGCCCTTCCCAAAAGAAGTGGGGGTGGCTTTGGTTATGAAAGAAATATCTTTACTTGTTAGGATATATTTGATGTTGTTGCTTTCAGAGTGGAATAAAATATAGTTATTTAGTAAAGTTAACTCTCAGACTTGCTGTGCAACACCTGTTAGGCAAGACTTTCTAAAATATTGTTCAATGCACAATTAGGTCCAACTGTTGGCTTTAACTTAACTTTCAAGTCAATTTTAGTGTGGCCTACCTTTAAATGGAGCAAATGTTTATTTTAATTGATGAGATTTATTTATTTATTTTGTGCTATCGGAGGGTTTCCAACCCTTTGGGCTGGACTAATCCCTCCAGCCCCAGAGGGAAGCTAGATAAACTCCCATGTAGCCCCAGTGTGGTAGTACAGTTTCGAATCTACAATCTCCGGGTGCAAACCGTAGTCCCAGTCCAACTGAGCTATCCCTTGGGGTTATTTTCTTCTTTTAGATAAAGGGAGAACAACGGATGGAGTTAATTACTTTTAAATCATATGATCAATCTAATAGTGGGCTTCTAATTATTTGTGTTAAATTACATCCTCCGAAAATGGAGGGGTCAAACTGTGCCAGCTGTTTGGATTTGGGAAGGTTCTAATAGTGGGCTTCTAATGATTTGAGTGAAATTACATCCTCTGAAAATGGAGGGGTCAAATTGTGACAGCTGTTTGGATTTGGGAAGGTGGCACGCTCATTGATTTAAGTGGAGAGAGAGAGAGAGAGAGAGAGAGAGAGAGAATCTATATTGAAACTATTAAATTCAAGATATACTTGATGTTCTAATCTGTATAAAGTATAATGAGATACTGTAATAGATTCTATGGGTTTTACTTTCTTCTTTATCTCCATCTATTGGTCAAAACCCTAGTTTAAGTAAGATGGCAATATTCATATAGAGAAGAATCAGCAGTGGCTTAGCAATAAAAAACAGAAAAAGTAGTAAAAGCAGGCTTTAAACCTTTGGGACACAATCACACAAAAATTACTCATTTTTTTTCACATTATCATCGTCATTGTCATTCTTATCATCATCATAGTCTTATCCTATCAATCTAGATCAGCTAAAAGAATTCTACTTCGAAGCTCCTAAAACAAAATTCAACAAAACTAGCTAGAGGTATGAAAGACGCCATTTGGATCCTTGGAACTCGATTGCCTGCACTCAGCTTAGCTGTAACTTACAACGAACTCAGGTTATCCAAACAGGCCAACCTTTATTTTTACCCACATAATTTATCAAGGTCAAAGATGGGCCCTAATAAGTAATGGGTCTCCTTTGCCCATCCACATCAATTATCATTTACATGTAAAGCAAGTTTACCTGCACCTATTTTTGAAGTTCGAGGTGGGCCCAAAGGTGTCGACGTCTACCTTTGTTATTTTTAATCAAGGTCTTCTTTTCTTTGTACCCAAATCATTAGCATCTAATGTATATTGGAAGGTTAATCTTAGATTAACCTACTTTTACGGTCATTATGTAAAGAGGTTTATCATATTCACCTACTTTTACGGTCATTATGTAAAGAGGTTTATCATATTCATCACCAATGAAGCCTCACCACATTTACTTGGGATCAAGAAATTAAGGCCTTAAGTTAGTGATGACCCTCACCAGTGGCGGACCCAGGATTTTGACTTGGGGGGGGGCTTAAGATAGTCACTTGAAAAGGCCAATTGTTATTTCTTAACTTTAACTGTCGCAAAAGAGAAAATGTCTTGCATTTACAAACCTTTACATGTTAGCCAAAGTCAGAACCTTCATATATCAGCAAAGAGAATATTCGGGCCGGTGTCTCTCCAAAACAGATTTTCTAATTTTAAAAAAGGATCTCAACCGCAAAAACCACTTTGAAAGCAAAATTCAACAGCCACTTTTTTCTTGATAGGAATTAGGAACAAACTCACATAAAAAATCAAGCTCATTGCCATTGGGCCCATTCCACATCATCATCTTCATCAAAATATAACAACGTCATAATCACCATTTAAAGCCTACGTGAGGTTTTATTAACATATGGAATAATGGGAACAAAAATAAAAGTATAAAAACTTGAAGTGGGAAAAGGTGACATGGGCTGACCACCACTTTGTCCTAGTATGTGCTGACCACCACAGGTAGCATCACTCCACTAGTTTGGAGAGTTCCAATGGCATGCCTGTTTGGATCAAGGAATCACAAACCAACATGCTCCAAGGAAAAACAAACATTGTTTTTCAAGAGAACAAACATCGTTTCATTGTCTTCTTTTACCTAATGAGAGAGAGAGAGTAAGATAGATATGAGTACCTGCCCTGCCGCTTGCCGGAGTGAGGGATGGCTTCATGCCGATGTCGGTAGGCACTAGCCAGGGGTTTACTGTTTAGGTTAAAGTGGAAAGGGAAGGGAACGTGGGGGGACTGGGGACTTGGGGTATTTTTAAGTGGGGGCTGGGCTTAAGGGCCCTTAGGGCCCTTATGGGCTTTTTTCCAATATGGAGGGGGCTTCAGCCCCCAGCTCACTCTATGTCCGTCCGCCACTGACCCTCACTTCCATGCACTCTTGTTACAAAGAAGGAAAATAAGGACATAGCTTATTGTAGAGGTCAATAGTGAACCCATTAAACTAACCCAAATTGATAGATTAAGGTTAAGATGATGATACCGAATTAATGATATCCGTTTCACGTATGTGTCGAGTGGATGTAAAAAAATGATTTCATTCAAGAGCAATAGGAGCAGCATCAATAGATAATAAAGTAAGAGAGACTCGTTTGAGATAGTTTGAACATGTTCAAAGTAGGCCAACAACATCGTTTGTGAGAACAAGTTTTTCTTTGCAAATTGATGGCACCTCAAGGAAAAATAGGCCAAAGAAGACATTGATGGAAATCGATGAAGTGGTGCAACCTATCGATGACTTGGCCCAGGATAGACTAAAATGGAAAAATAGAATTCATGTAGCTGACCCAAATAGTTAGGATGAGGCTTTGATGATGATGTGTGTTTGATGCAACCCTCCTAAGCAATAATATGCACTACTATGGAGGACTGGGGGGACTACCAAAATCTCAAAAAAACCACTGTAGGCATTGCTTGGACTAATCAGATGTCATTATCAAATGTCATGTAAGACTTTCAAGTCTGTAGGCCCAATTGTGAAGTGGTGGGTACCTGGTCCAACAACAGATTGTTTATCTAATTGGACGACTATGGATGGATATGCCTCAAAGATGATCTAATGATGGGGAACAATACATAATCCTTCAGTATCTTCCAGAAGTTGAAAGACCCTGTATGGTTTAAGGGTCTATTTGGTTCTTTTGAGCCTTTTTGATGCTGTTGTTTGTACTGAGGTGAAAAAAATCCTTCCAACCACAGTGGAAAGATCAAACAAGGCCATTTCCTCTGTTTAATATGTGAATCTCTGTGTCTATGCAATTTTTTTTTTTTTTTTAAGCGTACAGCATTGTTGAGCCTCTTGAATTTGTTTTTCTATGTTGAAATCAAAGTCAACTCATGTCATTGCTTTAAATAATCTTATATTTATTTCATATAAAGACAAAATCATAATAGGCCGCCGCGCTTTCTTTGTTGGCACATAATTATATAAACAATGCTTTTATGTAGCTTTAATAAACAAAAGTAATAGCTCTAAAATTGTGCTAGTGCAATCTCTTTGATGGGAAGTGAATCCTTATGACTAGTCCTTGAATAAACAAGTGAGAGAGAGAGAGAGAGAGAGAGAGAGAGAGAGAGAGAGAGAATCCAATCTGTGTTGAAAATGATGTGGTTTTCATGTGTGTTCTTCCATTTGCACTTGTGGGGTTCCTTTACATATTGGGAGAAAAGCATATAGGAACTATTAAAAGAAAATTGATAGCAAGTTAAAAGTCCAGAGGGTAAAAGATTTGATGAGACACAATGCAGTTAACTGAACCAGAAGCCAAAAAGGGACCTAAAATATGTCTCCAAGTTGCAGCACTTTGTGAGACTTGAGAGACTCTAATTATATAGATTAGGCTGTTTACTGTATTTACAAAACAACCCCACACTCTAGATATATTTGCAAGCTTAGCCTTTATCCTTATTATTACTTTTAAAAGGATATAGCATTCACAATACCGGTCCCAGGAGGAAAGCAAGGAAAGAGTTAAATACATACTTTGATTCAAATCACTCTCCAAGGAGGACATGTCAAAAAACCCCACAAGAAGCACATGGTTGCACCAATAATATAGCAAAATCATGACAAAACACCCCACAACAAAACCCAATAAGCAAGGAATACAAATTCTTTCAGCTGATAAATACGAAAACTCTAGTTTTTAACCTTTAAAAAATGATCATCAATACAACAGATTAATATTGTTTGGTGGGGCCACAGAAAATGGAATCAGAGTTTCATTAAGAATTCCAATCATTAATTAATTTATTAATTTATATTTTTGAGTGTCATGTTCATATTTAGGGTGATCATAGGTGCACATGCCTGGTCAAGTGGATCAAACACAGATTTTGAATTGGGAAAGAACAAATGGAGAAGACAACAGCATCGAACCTTGAGAGACAGCTTGCCGCAACTTGGTTAAAGGTGGATTAGCTCTGGTCAATGCTGAGATTACCATCAGAAATGACTATCAAGGGGACTGCATCTGATACATGGTGAAATAGATAAACAATATTAGATATAATCCAATACACTTTAATAATCGTCTTATCGGCAGATTAGTAATTATTTGCTTGGATACTAGTTGAGGCTACTCGGCAGTTTCTGTAGGACTCTGGCTTTTCTGTTAAATGAAAGATAAGTTCACAAGGAAAGACAAACCGTTACACATTAACTAAATTACAAAACAGATCTGCGGTGATATGATATGCTTCTGTCAGCTAATTTAAAAGTGTTGTGATAATCACTTTTTTCTTTCTATTTTCATTTTTTTTTTAAACGTTGTGAGAGTCACTAGGCAACATGTCACTATTAAAAAAATGAAAACAGCAATGCCTATTAGGAAAAATGAAAGCATGGATATTGACCACCTTGAATCCATGGTCAGAACTTCACACCAAACTGTTGCCCGTAGGCGACAATCCCCCTTTCTTCAATTTTTTTTTAAAATTTTGTATATCCCTTTTTAATTTCTCAATTATTCATGAATTATTTAAGAATAATTAATACAATAATTAAAGAATATTCCATATCATTTGATAGTAATCCCATATTTTTTACATTCACTCCCATATTTCAACAATTTGTAAATATGATTGAAAATCAATTTTCTACATATATCAAAACCTTCTGCTGCAGATTTAGGGAAAGAATACATGCCTCAAGATTTTCAGTCATACTTACAATAAAAGGGAATTACTTTAAAACACTCATGTCATCATACTCCATAACAAAATGGAGTAGCTAAGCATAAACATCAGCAGCACATCCTTCAAACTGTTTGCACTTTGTCGATTGATTCAGCTGTCCTGCGTCCTTTTGGGCTGTAATAGTAACCAGTAAGCACTATTGTCTATTTCATCAATCATTAGTTATATCCAAATTTGTCCAATCAGTCTTCAAACCAGTCTTCATACTTTCATCTTATTCACCGCCATCCAAATTATAATATTCTTCATTTTTTTGGTTATATGCTTTGTCTTGCTACCTTCAAATGAGCAAATTAAACCTACCGCTCAATCCTTCCAATGTGCTTTTCTTGGACATGGAAATGCACAGAAGGGATTTATTTGTTATGATCCTACTATAAATTGATTACGTATGTCAACAAATGCTACCTTTTAGACTATTACTTTCTTTTGTGCCTCTTAATCTTCATCTAAATATATCTTGTCATGTACCTATATGCTCCTCTTTCTCCAACACTTCTAACAATTCCTCTCCATCCAATGGTTCAATTCCTGATACGTCTTAAGTCTTGACCTAAATGATTTAAAGGTATGATATATCAAAACCGCCTCCTCATGGCTCTTCCTCACAAGCTTCTACAGGTACACCACAAACCCCTACTATATTGCTTCAGCACTTGCTTACTGGAGGTCAAGGGGCCATGTGTTTGCCCTCTTTTCATTTGGATCCCAAGATAACCCGCCAATAAATTCCAGGGAAAGAACATGGGATCATTACATAAAAGAAAAACAACATGGTAAATTAAAGAAGAATCAATCTAATTTTTTGGTTCTTTCTCAATGTCGGTGGGGACCAAGTAGAAGTTTTGGTGACTAGGCATTGTTGGCAAAATGGTTGTGGAGATTTGGAGAGGAAAAGGAGGCTCTTTGGCGGAGGTTGATTGGTAGCAAATATGGTGAGGATAATTGGGGCTGGTGGCCTAAGCTTGGGCCTAGCTATTGTAGATCAGGCGTTTGGAGGGATATTATTTTTGTTGGGGATGAGTCCAACATGAGGGGGAAAGCATTGCTTAAAGGGGTGGGTTTTATAATTGGGGATGGTAGACATGTGAAATTTTAGCTGGATGACTGGGTGGTGATGGGACCTTTGTGTGAATTGTTTCTGAGGCTATTCAGAGTAACGGTCAATAAGGACTCTTCTGTAAGTGACTGTTTCGAGATGAGGAGTGGTTGCATGGTGTGGGAGGTGTCTTTTAGAAAGAGCCTACGATAGATGGAGGGGTTTATGTACCAAGATATGTTTGGTATTTTTGCTAACATGTTCTTTTGTAGGGATTATAAGGACTCTCGGATTTGGCAGCCTTCCACCTCTAGAGAGTTCTCGGCTAAAGTTTTTTACTCGACCTTGGAGGGTACTCATTGATGCCGGCCCTAGGATTAGGGCTTGCGTGGCAAGTGCTAAAAGCACAATGGGTGCCAAAGCACATGTCTAAAGACACAATAAATCTCTGCAGAGAAGACAAATGAGGATGCACCTCAATGGGAAAACACAACTTCATTAATCAACTCTCAATAATTCTTTACTACAATGCCATATAAATAAGAAAGATAACTTAGGGCCTAAGAAATCTAATTAATCTAGGAAACTAAATAAAATGGAAACCTAATCCTAATTACAATATTTAAAGAAACTAATGACATAAGAATAAATTAAATTCCTAAATCTACATGGGCCATACACATGTGGCCATGAGGTCTACACTGTATCACTCATCCTCATAAGGCCTCTTTTTCCGTTGTGTTGTTGGTTTTGGCTCCACCCTAGGTTGAGGATTTTTGTTGCTTAACAGCCGCAGGTAAAGTCTCCACCGTGGATAATCTAAGGAGAAGAGGGTTAGCTTCTAACAAGAATTCGGACACCTATGTGATGTGTGGCAAGGAGGAGTCGGACATCCATCTGTTTCTTCACTATGAGATGGCGGTTAGCATTTGAAGGAACTTTATTGGGAGGTATGGTCTTGCTTGGTGTTGCCCAAAGAATATAGCAGATGTGGTGGAGTCCTAGCGGGATGAGTGCTTTGTGGGGGTGTGGCCTAGTCTTATGGAGGATGATTCCTTTCGCTATCTTATAAACAATTTGGAAGGAAATAAGTAATAGGATTTTTAGGGGCTCTTCTACTTCGACATCAAACTTGATTTCTAAAGTTGCCTTAAGGATTGCGAAATGGGCCTTGGCTAGAAAAGAGTTCTGTAATTTTAATTTGAATGATAATCTTTATAATTGGGGAGCTTGCATGGAGTGTGGTCCTTTTAAGAAGAAGAAAGCCATCCTTTGGTCTCCCCATCATTATGGGGTCTTAAAGTTTAATGTGGATGGAGCTTCTAGGGGTAAGCCAAGCTTGGCAGGGATTGGATTTTTTCGTAATAGTTAAGTGGGAGGTATTGCTTATGTTCTCCAAACATGTTGGTGTATGTGATTCAAAGCAGCAGATGTGCTAGCTATCTTGGAAGGCCTCAGATTGTTTTCAAGAGGATATGGTAGTCCACTTGTAATGGAGAGCAATTCTTTTAATGTGATTGCTTTGGTCCCTAAGCAGAAGGCTAACCCATGGAAACTCCAACTCCACTTCAATGAAATTTGGGAGCTAGCAACTAGCATCGATGTCTCCTTTCATGAGGATAGATCCGTCAACTCCATGGCGGATTTTTTAGCCAAGCAAGGGAGTTGATAGGCTTTTTCCTTGGGTTGGAGTTGGAGTGATTATGTGGGCATCTTGTTTTTTGAGGTTGGGTGTGTTGCATTTCTCTTGCACCTTTCCCCTTCCTCATTTTTGTGTTCTTTCTGTATTCATTATTTTTTGCTTCTCTTTTAATGAAATATTTTGTTGTTGTTTCAAAAAAAATATAAAAATAAAGGACAACTTATTTGCATAGCATACATAGGAACTCATGGTCAAATGAGCTCCGAAGAAGGATTGAAGAGGTAAGGGGTGAAGGATATGAAGTACTAACGTAGATGAGATCTTGGCTTTCCTAGGATTTGAAAGACCAGGGTGATGGTTAGGTATTCATTTCCCTTCTTCCCTTGATTCAATTTCCATTAAAGGGAAGGTTATATGATGGTCATTTTTGGAAATTCACCTTTGATTCTTAATTTTTAAATACTCGCACAAATATAGTGTTAGAATCCTTATGAATTCAATTACATGGAACAAGCCCAAAGGCTAGAAGATTATTCATAACAGATTTTTGAGTCATCTGATTATAGAAAAAAAACAAGAAAAATGAGATTTCTTGGGTGACAGGAAAGTGAAGTCCATGGTATTTTATATTCATCTTAAGAGAAATTTGGGATCTAAGCATAGGGCTGTTATGTTCTTTTCAGCATGTGAAAAGAAGGCGGAATGAGGCAAGCATATTTGTTGGTGAAACAGGGAGTAGAAAATGACGCTATGGTTGTTGCAAAGAAATGCCTTTAGTTCTCTGAAAGTTGGATGGATTGCATTTAGTCAAAACAGTATGCATCCCTATATTGTATAGCTTTTCAAAATAAGGATTCTTGTGCAGTTCATTTTTTCAATGAAACATTATATTACTGATAAGATTTATTTAAAAATAATAATAATAAGTTCCTTGAAAAAGTTTCCAGATGAAAGCAGTTTTGAGTTCAAGGTCAAACTTGAAGGTGCATTCAGCATGTTCGAAGACACGCCCACAGTAGTGAATGCAAGAGCAAAGGGCACTCTTTAAATGACGTTAAAGGACCCAGCAATGCATCAAGTCCCAAGTTATATAGAATGGAAACTAATACATGGGTGAGAGTAGTCGGCCAAATTTCCAAGTTTGTGTAAATCATCAAACAACTCAATCCTTGGGAATCACAGGTTGGATGATGAGGACAGCAGACCTGATCCCAACAGTCCCACCTAGGGATCAATCCATGGGTGGGTAGGTCTCCTCACCCTCCCCTGGCCACTTGGCCAAAAAAAAAAAAAAAAACAACTCAAATCTTGGAAAAGACTATTTTATCAGAAAAGCCCAGTCTCCAGACTCCAAATCACAACCAGACTCACATCATAATGTCACTTTCGCTAGCTACACTTGAGTGAATAAAAAATAAACAATTCCCCTACCTTTATCCAAACATTGTGATTTTGTGAAATCCATAGAAGCCACACAAGTCAAAACAAGAATGCTAGAGTTTTGGTTTCTGAAATTATTTATATATATATATATATATGGGAGATGCTCCTATGAGAGATATGGGTGGGGGCCCTTACATTTAAGTTGTTGGCATTGGATATGGATGTGAGGGCCCCCTCCCTATCTCTCATATAAGGTGAGAGATATCTCTCATAGGAGCATCTCCCTATATATATATATATATATGATTGGATGCTGGAAATAATTTTAGTCTACCACACATCTAATAGATAATGTCCAGAGAGACACACATGGTCATCTAGCACAACTACAGAAGTAACATTTACATAGTGAACAGATAAGGGAGCTTTTGAATGTACCCAAACTGCGGTGGGTTCAAATATTTAGCAGATTAGATGCTTCTCTTTTGACCTACTAGTGAGTGAACCACAAATTAGACTTGTTAAAATAATGTTTTCCCTCCAACTTTTCCAGCCCACTTCAGTACTGGCATCCTGCTGTCATAATGATAAGAGCATAATAAAAAATCTTCAAATTCCTTTTCCACTCCAATCGTGTGGTGAAACAGTTTGCCATCCATGCAACCAAAATATTCAGAACAATTGAAAATTGGAGAAGATCCAAATTCACCCTGATCAAAGGTGAGAATCCCATTGCTATCAGGACAGACATCAACCACAAATTTCACAAAGACACAACCACAACAGTCTCGAAATACATCTATGCCTACTTTTTGCTCAGCTTTAAGAGACAAGATCTTTATGTGTCCCACACCCCTTGTGATTTTCATGTATCCAGGCGGGCCCAAAATCAAGGTGCTTACCAAGTTATGCAATGTTCGGTGCTTAGTGGATCATAACAATATATAGATAGAGACAGGGAATTTCCAGCTACTAGCACAGTGCATATTGTTCATATGCAGTCCAATTTATGCATACCTAGGATTCTGTGCGTGTGTGGTTCATTCGAATGGGTGATCAAGTGGGGCCCTGCTATGAGGTGCACACCGTGTGCACTTGTTAACTTGTGTGTACGTTTGTTGTACATCTGGTACATACCGTCACCCAGTGGCAGTGGCAGACCTAGGATTTTCTTTTGAGGGGGGGCAGCGGCAGACAATGGCCATAATGTTACTTTCTTCATTATTTTGTCGTTTGAAGGAGGCGAGGGCTTATTTTTGATGGGGTCATGGGTCATTTGGCCCATATCCCCTTTCAAGCTTCTTTTAGGTCCAACAGGGGATTGTCACCAAACCCAACACCTGAGTACACCCCAGCCTAGTGGGGTCCACCTTATGACCCATCCAAATGGACCATAACCTATGATACCTAGATACGGCATGGACACACCTAAGAGACGGTAGGGGCATAAAATTTTACACATAAAAAGTGAAGCATCAGATACGATACGACATGTATGCTGCCAATTTTGAAGTATCCATGCATTATAAATCACAATCACCCAGATAGTCACTGATCCCATGGGTTTGCACCGATCCAAATAGACTGCCCTTAAACTTGTAAGCCACAGATGAAGGGGTTAGGGGCATCAGATTGACTTCAAATTTGATATCAGGGGTGGTCCCACTTGGATATTTCAATTCCCCCCTTTCCCATGACCTATGGGGTCCCAGGTGGGCCCCAACAGCTGGTATGTACCGTAAGGATGTATGGGAGCAAGGCCCTGCACACACATATTATTATTTGTAACATGAGTGGTACTTGGAACCTTTTGGTTGCGACAGAATACATGTTATAAATCCCAAACTGGAAAGCATAAATCAGTGATTCTCAGAAAATAGAACTTCAAACCAACACTACTTCGAAAATCTCTGATGAATGATCAAATAAGATTGACTCTATTACTAATAATTCCAAAGAGGGGTTGACACATCACCAAAAATGAAAGAACCAAAAATTAATCCAACAACATACTTGTCTAAAAGCCAGCTTCCATCTCCTAATTTAGAGGTTGGCCAAGAGAAAGTCAGGAATCATTTGCAGCTTGCTTAATTCAGTGTTGATGAACATCCCATTATGTACCCAAGCATATCCTGGAGAGATTCCACGGGTATTTAATTAATATGTTATATAAATAGCCAAACTTGGGCATATTCTTTCATGAAAAGCATCAAGGGTTTCTTCATGCATCAGGATTGATTTGAGTGTGCCACTTTTACAAAACTACAGCAAGCCCATGTTTGGTGAGTGTCCTCTAATCACATAGGTGCAATGTGGATCGGCCAATATTTAAAAAAATCTGAAACTCAACTGGACTAGGAAGGACTTCAAGTAACCCAGCCAAGCCTGACTAAGAACCTACTATGACTTGTTCATATTTCCTTGACTTACCTAACTAAGTGATCTATCAAGTTGAATTGGTTGGTAAATATGTCGATGATGGTGACTCCACAAACATGAAAATAAGGATAGAAAACCCCAAAACAAATTGAGTAACAAAGACACTTGGCCTACACGGAAGAGATTTGGATGCACTGGGTAGTGGCTCATCTATCCCCAGAGTATGCCAGCTCTCCTTCGCGATTAATGGCTTAGATCTGGTGCACAATAGTTCCGGGTCCCACTGGACCACAATTTGCCTTCTGGTTTTCCCAAACACAATTATAGAAAAAGAATAAAGAAAGAATTAAGGAAAAAGAAATGGTTGCTTATAAAAGATCAACCAAGAGAGAGGGAAAACCATTGAAGGAGCCAAGCTTCTTGAAGAAGCTCCATATGTGTTGAACATGTAGCAGCCACAAATTTGCAACAACTAGGCAACAAATACAGATACATTTGTTAAAGATGGAAAATTCGTTACAATCTATCTTATGAAGTCGGAACCACCAAAGAAAAGGTTGATGTCATGTGTTACACGTACGGTTTGTTTACAGCGGAAACAAAAATATGAGTCAAGCTCAAGGTCAAGCTTTTTTGCACACCAGGGGAATAATGCAAGTTCAAAGGGCCAACCTAGAGAAACTCGTAGACCAAATTTCATGCCCAAAAAAGGAGCTCTCACGACAATTGACAACTCGTCCAAAGAAAAAGTAACATTTTCTCCATTAGAATTTTTAGTAGGTATTTATTTATTGAGTTGTAATAGGACTTTTAATTAGAAATTTGATTAGGTTAGATCAAGTTTCCTCTTTTGATTTCTTTTTTCTTTTTTCTGATGAAGAAGAGGATGGTACCAATCCTTGAACCCTTGACCTCTTGTATGTGCTCACAATCATGCAACCATAGAGACGCAAGGAAGATTGGTCCCATTTTGAAAACTTTCAGTTTTTAAGGATTTTCTTTTCCCATGTATATGGGTGTGAATCACTAGAAAGGTCAGTCAGAATTAATGAAAGTTCTCACTACGTGGGTTGGTAGTTGCTGTTTCTTTCCTTCTTCTTCTTCTTCTTCTTCCTTTTTTTTTTTTGAGGAAGTCACTAGCAGACTTAATTTCATATTTCGGCACTACAATCGTTCCTGAGGAAGCCTTCTCCAGACGGTTTGCATCAGCTTCTGCTTGGCAACCTAAAAATCTAAAGAAATTGGCAGTTGATTGTTGGTGACATGATGCGAAGCTACATGTCATGGTGGCAAACAAGTCATAGTTTCCTGAAAATGTCAGCCATCTGTAACTGACTTTAAAGGATATGGACATTAGCTCTTCAAGGAGATTGGTCATCTGGAGACCAAATGAAATAAGTCAAACCTTACCCTGATATGCACTGTTTTAAGCAAAAGTTGCCAAGAACTAATTCATAATGGAATGCGATTTGAAAAACTGAGAGACTAGTGGTGGAAAAATATATTTCGTAACCTATATAGATGATTGCTCAAGGTATGCTAGAATTTGTTTAGTTAAAACTAAAGATGAAGTCAGATAAATTTGGGACTTATAAGAATGAGACAGAAAATTAATTAGGGAAAGTATAAGGTAAAGATCAGGTAGAAGTCTTAAACTTCTTCCCAAAATGAAATGTTAAAAATATTTCTTTCTAGAATAGGTAGCCAATGGTATTGAGTATTGACTATAACAAATAAATAGTATGGGAAATCTGACAACAACTGGAGAACTGGAGCCTTCAGATGATAGAATTGAAAACACAAAAGATTATGAGAATTGACAAGAGGGGATACCTCTTTTAGAGAAAGGGCCAAATTAGATATCTATAAAAGAAAATATGATCTCTATCTATATCTAGTTATGTAAGAGACCTGTAAATACGGTTGTATGCTACTACCTAACCTAGAGAGTCACTAAGAAATAAGAATAATAAAAGATAACAAGCTGCATGATACTCCTCATGAGCATTGCTTGCAATACTTGTTCATTTCCTACACAAATCATTCACATGAATGCTTTTTATTAATATAATATGTTTTTTTATGTTTAACCTGAGGTAGTAGAACTTTGCCTTCCATATGATCTATATTCCTTCCCAACAGTCTGTAGATCAGTAAGTCACTTGTCCTCTATGATAAAGTGCTTCAAAATATCATAAGAAATATAAAGTATAAACTAGATGCAGCTCATGTCACTTTCTACTCTGGTTTTCATCCTTTCCAACCAATAAGATAAAATGCTGCCTAGAGTTCTGAAATTTTACTCCAGAGATTGCAGCAAATATCTGTGCATGCTGAACACAAGAATCTACCAACAATAGCATTTGTTACATATTTAGACAAAACTAGTCTTGTTTTTCAATTTTTTTTTCTTGTTGAGATGGTGGTTAGGTGTTGTATTAACTAGAATAAGATAATATATTAACCACATATGGACAATAGAAAGAAAGAAAGAAATAAAGGAAAAAGAAAAACAGCTAGGATAGTTTAGCATCACCAATTCACCATACCAGACACCTCACGGAAGAGAGAGAAATCCCTACAAACTCCTTGGTGGGAAAATTTACAGGAGATGACCAACGACTGATGACTTAAAGCAGTGGACAAGAGTAGATTACCTATACATTCTTCTCGTCAAAGTAGGACATGTGGCATAAAGAGGGGATTGGGTACTATAGATATCGGAAAAAAAGCCTCCATTGGACAAGTAGCCACTCAATAAAAGTGGGATTTGTCAAACAAAGATCAGTCAGGCTGAAAGGGTTTGTGGATTATATTTCTACCAAAAAGTTAGCCCTATCACACATTTCTACCTACCATAGGGCATAAAAGAGGGGTTCATCATACAGTTCCGCTGGTTATGATTGTTCAGCCTTCATTTGTTACGTATTTGGGCTAAAGTATTTTTATATAAATTCTTCTGAGGTAACGGTATGGATTTTAAAACAACGGTAGAACAAAAATTGCTTATGATACATACTACATAGGCTTCAACAAAGCACATGTTTATGATCCACAAGTTTCAAATTGGATACCATATGTATGATTGGATGGTTAAAAGATATTAATTCCCTTCATCAATAAGTTAGGATTTAATCAGTGTTTTAGAAGCATTTGAGGCTAATACCTCCAGGTTTGCCCCGAAACTGAGTGTTCCTAAAATACCCCAGGCTCAAGTCTGAGGCTCTTGGAAGTGTTTTGAAGGCTTACCCATAAGGCTCATGTTAGGCATGGTGATCAGAAAATGCATCAGGGCTCAAGTTTGAGGGATCGCTTGCATTCGAGACACTCCATAATATGAGATATATTTGAGATGTATTCCCAGATGAAGCATGTGCTTCAATCATGCTCCTTGTCAGAGGCATACAACTCACTAACACATCTTTTACTTCGAAAAGAAAATGAGGGAGAGACTCTAATTTCAAGAACTTAAACACTTTATAGCTTAAGTCACCTAGTTAACTCATTAAAAGTCTTTAAAATAGCAAGATCACGATTCTTTTCTATTTATTTTAATATAATTCATATTTTTATGTACTTATTTATTTATTTATTAAAGAATGATGTTCTGGTGAAGCTCAGTCCCTACACATTAAGGCTTATGCTTAACACAGTGGGAAATTGGAACACCTCGCCCTAAGTCTCAATGTTTGATTGATTATGAAACTAATGTTGGTTAAGTACTCCGACGAGTATATTTTGTATACATCCTTGGTTCAACTGTGGAGCTCTGAATAGAAACGGTTCCAGTGAGAACAACAAATTCCCACCAAAATTGACAGCTTTTTTATAGTTTTTTTTTTTTCTTCCCAGAATCGAATCTTATTTATCGCATTTATTAATCGAAGAACAGTCTTTAATTTCCTCCCATGCCATCCAAATACAACTTTTCCTACCTCTCACAACCAAAACAATCATCTCATACACAACATAGCAGAAAGTAGATAATCTACAAGAAACCCAAGTTGTAGGCATTCCATAAAATAAAAATCCAAATTGCTAAAATCACCACAAACACTACCTGTCACCAAAAAAAAATCCATGAATCAGAGCAATCTGCCATGAACAGTTCAGAGAAAAGCCAGAATCATGGAAAAATCAAATGGAAACTTCAAACCCAGATGGAGTTTCATGCAATGATTTCAAAAAAAAAAAAAGAAAAAAAGGAAGGCACAAGACAAGTGTGAATCCCACAATCAATCATGTGAAAGAAATAGAGGAGCTTCTGACCTTTCTTTCAAGAATGCAAGGGAAGATGCGTTTCGAGATCGTCAACGAAGCACATAAGATAGAAAACCCCCTTCTTGACAGTACGCCATTAACAGTCAACAAACAAAGGTCTTGGAATTCTCAGCAGCTTTTACAAATGAAGCACACGTGGCTTTTTTTTTTTTATTGGGCCCAGTGACCCTTATTGCTAGTTTCGCACTTTATTAGTATGGTAAAAGTAAAGTAGAGCATCCATCTTTTAGACAAAATGCCATATTTAAAGTATTTTAATTTTAAAAAAAATTATTTTTTTTAAAATAAAAAAACAATCTTCTTTATCCACTAAAATATAAAAAAACTCAACTTTCTAGTAAAAAATTTTTCATAACAAACAACTAAAAATAAAATATCATTATAACTCACTTATATTTTATTCTTTCTTCAAAATCAACTTTACTTCGCTTGTATTAGTAGAGTTGCCAAACTGGCAGGCTAGTTTGGCACTTTACTAATATAGTAAAAGTCAAGTAAATGCTCCATTTTTTAGACAAAATGTTACATAAAAGCATTTTAATTCAAAACTCCCTTCATCTTTTAAAAAATGAAAGTTAAAAAACAACTACCTCTATCCACTAAAAAAAAAAAAACTTCAGTTTCTCATACAAAAAGTAAAAAAGATTCAATAACAAACAACTAAAAACAAAATACCATTATAACCTACTTATACTTTATTCTTTCTTCAAAATCAACTTTACTTCAATTGACCCTATTAGTAGAGTTTCCAAACTGCATCAAATCACGAGAGAATAAATTATAAAAGGTTTACCACTGTCTTTTGTTTTTAGTGAATTAGTAATGAATATTTTTTTATTTTTTTGCGAAAAAGTGAATTTTGTTTTTCTTTTAGAAGTTTAAAGAGTTGCCTTTTGATTTTTTTTTTCAAGTAGGGGAGAAATTTGAATTTGTATGCTTTTGATATGACCCATGGGTCTTTTTGTGTCCGGAAAATGGAAGCTTTACTTTGTTTTTATTTTACAAGTAGATTGAAAAACAGGCCCTTAGGTATATGGGATACCGAGTTCGGATCCCCTGTTTCAATGAAATAGAGAAATATTGTTTTGCATTATCCCCTAGCAATACCTATATAAAATGTCACCTAAGTTACCACTTTCAGAAAAGAGAATAAATAGTATTCCCCTATTTCATTGAAACAGAGGATCTGAATTAATGGGATATCCTCAATGATTCAAGTTCATTCCACTTTTGGATTGATTGTTTGATAAAAAAAACGTGATAATCAATATGCATAAGATTTTATTAATTACGTTTTCTATCAAATAGTTAAGTGGAATAAATTCGGATTGACGCAAAATTGGAGGATACCCATCGCAAACGAAGTTTATTTTGAATGGTTCATATTACAATAGATGGGCTCCATTATATAGTTCCACTCCTATAGCTGAAGATGTTAAGGCCTTGGATGATTCAGTTCTAACTAAATATATCATCAATGTCAGTCAGTTGATGCATATCTATCTAATAGATGGTTGAAATAGAAGATCCCTGAGCTTTATATTAGAGAAACCTTATCATACACATTACCTCCAATGAATTTTCACAAGGGTAAATTTTGATACTCATCTAACCATTACTCAGATTGAAATTGAAAAACCAAATGATGCCTTTTAAAACTACTAAATTCGAGACATTTAGATCAAGGGATTATAATGCTAATAGGATTGATATTATGTACACCTCTAAGTTTCCTCCAGATCTTTCCTTCTTCAACCTCCCCATGATGACATTCCCTTGGTAAGCCCTATAGGTGAATTACCACAATAATAACATGCTAGCTCTCACCAAAATAGGAAAAAAAAGAAAAAGAAAAAAGGGGGGGTTTCTTTAGCTAAGAGATACCTCTATGGCTTGCATTAGAAGTAAAAGTATTCACTTATAAGTTCTTATGAGATCCACTTGTTAGAAAAATGGCTAAGAGCACCACTATATTTGTCAACTTTGAGCCGAAATCTAAGTGAGACTCACTTATCATATTAGGTGGGAGTACAGGGGAATGTAATTTACCCCATGAGTAGATTAAGAACATATATTGGGTTGCTCTAATCTATTAAGGAGTGAATGAGAAATTGCCTTCTAAACACCTGAACTGAACCGGGCTTGGGCTTGGGCTTCACGTGAGTTGGGCCTGGTTCGGTCCACTACCCATTTATATATTTTTGGAGAAATTTTTTTTTCCAAAAGGGATGTGTCCATTCACATATGAAAGGGTGTGTCCAAAGTGATGTGTGTCCATTCACATCTGAAAGGGTGTTTTCAAAGTGATGTGTCCATTCACATATAAAAGGGTGTGTCCAACCCAAGAGGTGTGTTCAAAGAGAAGTATTTTTGTTCGATCACTGAACAGATGCAATCCCATGAATAGACATGAAGCTGGCTATAGATGCAACCCCATGAATAGGCATGAAGCGGGCTATAAATATCATCTTGTCCATGCCTTCTTACTCGTTCCATTCACTGCAACTGCGTTGCATTTGGGGCATCAGTCTGAGTCAAGAGAGATTTCTACTACATGATTGATTCGCTTGTCACATAGTTTGTAGCGATGCTACTGTGTGGATTGATCATTGTATCTTAGGAGACAAACACCATTGAAGTCCATTAGCACCGTTGCGGGGGAGAAATTTGTCTGAAAGACATAGTGTCAAACACTAGTCTTGATCAACTTTCTTTTGAGGATTTTCGGATCACTTAACTTCAACAAAAGTTCTATGTTTTCTGCCTTCAAACTGTAAGTGGATTTATTTTCAAAATTATTCTATTGAGGTCGTTTTATTCTTTCTGTAGTGCAAACCTATTTCTTAAATACTGAATTAATTATGTATGTACTCAGAACAACACCACTTAAATTAATGTCACTCATGAGATGGAAAGGCCTGCCATGGATATTATTTTGAGCACGAATTATATCAATCATATCATATATCACAACCATTGATTTAGGGGCACTTCATCATGTTTAACAGTTTCTTAACGTGGAAGGACCCAAAGCAATTTCACATTGTACTTGTAGAGTCGGGATCCTCGGTTTACAAAATAGAAACAGGGAGATATTGTTTCAGACAATCCAAATGAAGAAATATTTATTTTCTTCTCAGTTTTATGACATTATGAAACATAACAACAGAGCCTAAGGCCCCAAATGTAAAGGAACAATGACAACAAGAGTTCATAACATTACTACTATATGAATCAAGTCCTGCTTGGAGAGAAGTCAAAATCTCTCATTATTTATATTTCTATTCTCTCCATCACTTTTGGAAGAGATAAGAAGCTGCTAAGCTCAATTGGCCGTCCCTTCAACACAGAGCCATTGGCCAACGAAGAGCGAGCTGCAATTGAGATTCGGGTTGATGGCGAGGAACTGATCAGCAGTTAGGTTGGAAAACTGTGAAATTCCAAAGCATGTGTCGCCTGTTCTCACCCCAGTGACTGCATCACATTCTGGGGTTGCATCTCTCTTCCCAGAGCCTGCTGTGTTACATGATCAAAGAAAAGCACCATGACCATAAAGGGTAACTAGTGTTAAACAAGATGAATGGACAATGGTAAAAATACTTAAAGATCAATCAAATGATTTAATATAAACCATGATGCTAATCACACACTTACCGCCGAATAATCTGGCTTCGGCCATGGACATGATGAGAAGCAGAGAGAGCACTAACACCAAATTGAAGAACATAACCATGTTGTTGCTTGACTTAGCCATGTTTTTCTGCTCTTTTTGCTCAAGATGGAAGCTCCCTTTTCTTGGGTTGTTGCTTCCACAGTCCCTTCTATTTATAGAGTAGCATATAAGCAAGAGGATTGTACTTGTTTGTTAATTGAGATTACCAAAGAGGCTGGCTTCTGTTATTCTGGAATTGTATGTATATATATAGTTTTGTATTTCCTTAAGTTCATTGATTGGAACAGGGCGATTTAGTCTAAGACAGAATTTAGACTTGATTGGTTGTTCTTAGTTGATGAAATGAGATCTTCCAAGTATCTTAGTATGCAAGAATATTATTCTATATGAGAAACCTTACAAGTACTTTCTCTAGAGACAAAGCCTTTTGAAGAAGGATATTTATTTCTACAGTGTTTACTACTGATTTGTCCATTTGTGATTAACATATCTAAACTATATTTAAAAACATTCATTGGATATGGAGATAGTGCCAGCCATTGAATTCTTTTTTCCTCATTGGGGGCATCATGCTACCAATACCATCCAAGTCACATCAACTTTGATTTTTGTCTTTTTTAAGATATTACAGGGAGGAATGATAGAACCTTGTTTAATGAGTTACAAGGATGAAGTATTACTTCTATAAATTAAATTTTCTAGCATTACCCACATACCATCTCATGTTGATGCACTTATAATTGTCTTTCTTCATGAAAGGGGTGCAACCTTGTTTGAACATACCAAACCCATATGACCAACCCAATCCAAACTTGTTTCCCATCTTGCCTGACTTAAAGTTTAATGGTTTCTAAGTTATATACTATTATAAAATTCAATTGATCAGTGAGTATAATTAGGGTGAGTATCCAATTCATGAGATATTGTGAGTGCGAAGGAGTTTGATTGGTCACGAGGGTCTCATGTGATACTGAAAAAGTTACCTCCCTCAAAGAATGGATTTTCCTATATATGGATCGTATGACAAAAGATCAAAATTAGGGATGTAAATAGGTTGGTTTCGGTCTAGGTCCATGGTGGACCGTGAACCGGACCCGTTAATGAGAAGTTGGAACTAGTACCAGAACCAGAACCACATATGGAATGCGTCCACGTCCCGGTCTAGGTAGAGAATGGTATAGTGAAAAACCTAGTTTTTAAGAGAGATTCTAGAAAATTGAGGTAATATGTCGGATTCCGAGTCAGAACCGAGGTGGAACGGGACCTGGATCCCAACATGCTTACTTATAATAGGGACCCAAACCTGGTATTTAGCGGGCTGGAACGTTTAGGTAATCAAAGAATCAAAGACCATTTTACATCGCTACTTTTACATCCCTACTCAAAATAATCAACTCATGCAACTCTCTACTTTTACATCCCTACTCAAAATTAATCAACTCATGCAACTAGGGATGAGACACTCTTCTTTTAATCAGGAATATCCAATTGGGTAGGTACGGAATCTTGAAAAATCTGTAAATGAACTTGGGGTGTCAAAATCTGACCCAACCTACAGACTCAACCCATATTCAACCCAGGTTTGACCCGCATCCTATAGAGGTTGATCACGGGTCATATAAATCTAACATGCAATACAATCGTTCAGGCCAGGGTCATCAACAAGTTGAGTAGGATGGGTGAGAGTTAAATGGATCAACCCATGTTGGATGTGGGTTATGCAAGTCAACTCGACTTGGCTTGCATAGGGTAGGGTTGGGTTACCTGACCCATTTTTAAAATGGGCATGGTATGGGTTGACCTTCAACCTCTATACAACGTAGGTGGACCTGACCCGACCTGCAGGTGGACACCCATAAAATAAACTTTCTTTTTCAAGTATAGAAACCTGAAAATTTTGTAAATGAATCATTCTTTTCTTCTTTCAAGTTGGATTAGTTATCAAGTATGGGTCCTTTAATTTGGATACACATGGGAATAACCGTATACATGTTTTCCTTTTACTATAAAACTAGGCAGGGGAAAAAGTCATTTTTTGAATGGGCATTTTGTCTACATGAATTTTGTGTCTCCATCTTGATCTATTCTTGGATAGGTGTATTTTTTTGGACCAATTCTTACTACTTCCATTCGTTTCCTTTTTAGCCTACCCCTTTTTTCTTGGTAGGCCATCAACCCGGATTGATTTTGATTTCCTAATGGTGTCGTTGATGCTATTGATGATACAACTAAATGCCCTTAAATGTCTGATTACTAATACTATCCTTTTTAGCTTTGCCATACATCAATCTCAAATTTCTTATCTTTACTTTGATCATTTTGTATATATGTTGTTTTTTTAAAACCAACATTCTGCTTGATAAGTCATAGTTGGTCTAACTTTTGTCCTGAAATTTCTTCTTCAATCTTGTTTGTATATCGATATTCACAAAGAACTCTCGAAGAAAGTCTCCACACTTCAGCCATCTAACACTTATCCTAGGGAGTTGATACGGTGTGATGAGCTTGATGAATTCACTCACCTAGGGACATATATCTAACACTTATCCTAGGGAGTTGATACAGTGTGATGAAATTGATGAACACACCTTACCTCATCTTGGGCCATGATAGCCACGGTGAAGAATGGAAAGCTCTCAAAGAGTCCTTTGGGTGTAAAAATTGAAAACCCTATTAGATCATTGTAAGCCTTGATCTGCGGCCCTCAAATTTAAAAGTTTTAAGAAATAAATCTTTTTGGATTTCAGTCCAATGGTGAGTAACAATTCAATGAGTGCCAAAATTGAGCTATTAGGTGAACGATGGTGGGTGGGTTGGTTTGGGTTTGACCTTGTGCAGAGGTGGACCCAAGTGAGCTCATGCACCTTCATCGCACTAGATCACGAGCCCATATACATAGGCATTTGCTCCTACGTATCTGTCTAGCACGATATTATTGTGAAAGATGGCATGTGGGGCCCATTTGGTAATCAATCTGAGTGGACCATACATATAACCCCCCAAACCCCCACAACATGTTATGGATCCATGGAGTTTGGACTGTTGGATCTAGTGTCACTTTTTTTTATTGAAAACTTTGAAACTTGTGGTTCCCAAATGAAGGGTGATCCCACCTGAATCTTTCCATCCCAACCCTCCCATGATCTATGAGGCCCAAGTGGGCCACAACAGCTATCTCACAGTAACATATGCACGATAGGATGGCTCATATATATATATATATATATATTAGTTTGTCCTAACTAGAGTGTTAGGGATCCGGATCCCCTCTTTGGACCAAATAGGAAACAGGAAACCTGTTTGGTCCAATCAGGAGGTGCTATAAAAGAAAATTTTGAGATGAGATGTGACATCTTTCCCCATGTGGCACCCCCTTATTAGTCCAAACAGGGGATCCATTTCCGAGTATTAGACTACTACTTGACCTTGCACTAGTACCAACTTAACTGAAACTCATTAACATTTATACCTTTCCTTTTATGAAAAGAGAATCAAAGAAGATTTGAAGGATAAATTTTTGCATGGTTTCATATACCTACTAGAAAACCTTAGCATAAAGAAACCCCGCAATATTGGATGAATAAATAAGCATGATCTAAGGTCAAACTCTCATGAATATCTAAATTGTATCTGCATGAAAACCTTTTGAGACAGTAACAATCCATATATACAGCATCCCTCCATCCCTTTCAATCATGAAACAAAGTAAAATCTTTTGAGAAGAGTTGAGAAAAATATTGTATTGCATATTTTCTTTGTATAAGTACATGACATAAATACAAGTGAGAAACTGTGTGAAAACCGTGTGACAATTGTAGATCCTAAAATTTAGAATCTTGTGTAATTTAAGTTACAATCTATAAGGCATGATGAGATTTCCAGCTCATTCCATTGACTGAATATTGGGCCAGAATATCATGAGATCTCATTTATTGACAACTTTGTCAATACACTCTCTCAAGGTGATGGGCCACTTGCGGGCCATCAGCTTGTCTTTGAGTTTCTGAAAGCGAGGAGAGGAAAGCCCTTTTGTAAAAATGTCTGCAACTTGGTCATTGGAGGACACATAGCGGACAGTTATTTCTTTGCGGACAACTTTGTCACGAATGTAATGATAATCCACTTCAATATGTTTCATCCGGGTATATTAATGGATAAATTAAATTTACATCATCATCATAGCCTTATCCCACTAAGCTGAGGTTGGCTTAATGAGTTTTGCTAAGAACATCTAAGACGAGAAAAGATCACGATGTGCGTGTATGTGTATCATGAATAAATCCCTCGGTGAGAGTGGAGAGTGAAAATGTGAGAGAGAAATAGAGGCGACAATCGAAAAGAAATTTAAAAAAACCTGCTGAACCACTCCCTACTATCATGTCAATGGCAGTGTTCTTCACATAATAAACAATAAGCATTGCCTTGATACTCACCAACTAGAGGAATTTTCAATCAGGGATCAACTTCACCACCATCAGCTTCATTGATAGTATTCTCTAATTACCAAATTTGACCGAGAATTTACACCACCTAATTGATCACTAAAAAAAAAAAAAAAACAAATGATTCGTTTTTTTTTTTTTTTTTTTTTAAATCTTAGTCTTGTCACATGTGCCCCACACATATTCAATCTAACGGCAGGCCCAACTTTTGTAAGAGAAAAAGGAATCAATGATATTGAACAGTTCGGTAGGGATTAACTCAGAGAACTCTGTAACCTGTTTGCTTCATGAGTTTCAAGTAATTCTAAGTTATGTATTCCTACAACTGGTTGAAAATGGAGAAACAAAGGTGAATATCCAAAAATACCATTCAATAACCTCCCCTTTAGTGGGAATTAATTCAAGAGAAGATGGAAAATGAATATTTAGCTATCACCAGAGTCATGTAAATCTTTGGAAAGTCTAACGTCCTATCTACATGGCTACCTCATAGACTGCTAAAAACTTGTCTATGCATGTGTAGAGCGCTCCAATGGAGAAACTGATTGGCTCGCACAACTATGCCGATGATGATGACCGTTTTTTACCCTTGCCTAGGGGACTGAACTCATGAGAGCACCTACACACGCGAGGATGGAGCACTCACGCAAGTGAAGAGAAGTAACATGCACGTGCAGAAAGAAAGCATTCACACACATGCGAGGAGAGATATCACACACGTGGGGAGGCAGCACCTGCAGCATGAGGGACGCGGGGATCAAACCCTGATGATCTAAGTGAGTGGTGGGTTTCCCAACCAATTGGGCAACCCCTCACTCTCAGATGATGACAACTCGAAACATTTTCCAACTAGCCCCCTAACAACCCTGCTTGGATTATGTTGGGGTTAGTTTTCATGTTCATGGGCTGGGTCCAACCCCATTTTCAGGCCTTATCTTAAACAGGCTTCGACTGGGCCAATCTATATTCACACAGTCGCTAAATCGGCGGGCTCACACCTTTATGTTCAACTGAAAGTTTGATCTTGCTGACCTCACATTTGCAATATACATGGGCCACATACTCTTTTAATGGGATATACTATAGAAACTCATTTTGTGTAGCCCTAGACCACTAAGCTCTCAACTCTCAAGTCACAAAGTCACAGATAAGAGTCAAATGAATCTGGCCAGACCAAAGGAGGTAGCCTTTCAAGTTGAGTTTCCAAGTTTTTTAATTATGGCTGATTTAAATCCAATCCTAAATATAAGGCCCAAAAATTGGCAGGCTGACATTCAAATCCAAGCCCGGGTGCAGGGCAAACTTGTAGAGTGCTAACATCAACCACAAAACAAGGCTCTAGTTGCCAAGAAATGTTCCCCTACAAGTGAAATCAACAAACATTAGGAGATAGAATTAATCACACAATTTTTTCTTTTTCAACTAGCAAGTAAACATACATATTTTAACTCATCCTTACCCTGCTAGATGAAAAACACATCCCCCAAGCAGTAATATGGGAAATCATCCCCTTGTGAGACCCGTGTTGACTGTGGATGCAAACCAAACATATGAGGTTAGTGTAATGAAAAGGTCTCATTGTGGACATGATTGTGGGCAAGAATTATTTCAATCGAATCATCAAAGCCATTAATTTAAGGGCTTTAAAGTCTAACAATTTCTCAAGTCGTTATACTTTTCACGAAATTCAATCCAACAGTGAGTATAATTCAAACTATTGTCAACTAAAGATGAGTGTCAGTCAATTTGGCGATTGACGACAAAGGAACCCATGTAATGATTAAAAAAAGTTGCCTATCACACAAGCCGCGCCGAAGATGTCTATAGGAGAGAATTTTCCATACTCATACATATTTGCAAATATAAGACATTATCACTATGCCTCCATCCTTAGTAATTTGAAATCCATCAACCAACAAGAAAGATAGAATTCAAAAGAAAGTAAGACAAAACAAAACAAAGAACATAGAAAGAAAAGCATATTCATTTATATTTGAGATTCCAATTCAGCACCACATTTTTCTAACCCCTTTTCAATCTCTTCTCATTTTTCTAAACCCTAAACCCAATGTTCTCATTCTCATTGGCTTCTGAAAATTAGTGGCCTACAACTTTTTGTTTTGTTTTTTTTTTTTTTTCAATTCCTGCTCTACCACTCTACAGAGCAAAGTTATTGTGAGTTTCCATTCAATAGAGAGAGACATGAAAGAGCATAAAAGGAATATATCCTAAAAAAACAGAGAATATATCGCGTGTCGGTGTCTTGCATTAATCATGTTCCAACCGATACGCTACTACCATGTACCAGCATCACGTCTATACAACCAATCACACTTGCCACGAGTGATACCGCAACCGTTACGTTACGTCGGGCGATTCGTATCGGGAAACTGCATTCCCGTCATTGAATCTCGGAGAACAACGACTGAAACCGATGCGACACACACGAAAAACGAAAGCAATCCGATATATACCTTCTCTCGCAGACGACAGTAGAACCGTTCCCTTTCCATCGCCACAAGATCCAACGGCTCGATCACGCTCTTGATCAGATCATCAACAATCTTCTTCGATCGACGGTCCACATCCACCGAATTCACGACCTGCTCGCGAGCTTGGAGTAGTAGATCGACGGCGACCTGAACCTCCACGTTCTCCGTCCTGGAACCGCTAGATCCGCCGGAGATCCGACTCAACTCGGAGATATCTCGACTTCCATGCTCGATCTCCGTTGGCGGTGAGAAATCGAGAAGATCGATCTCATCCGACGACTCTAACAGTGACGGATTCGAGACTTCCTGGAAAAAAGAAGATACGAATCTGAAAAATCTGAGAAATCGAGCTGAAACTTTAGATCGGAGGAGGAAATGTCGATAAAATTAAGCGTTTCGAACTGAATCGAGCTGAGATTCTACAACGGAGGTGGAAATGTCGATGAATTAGGGTTTAGAAACTTACTTCTATGATGTTCTTCTCGGGGCTTCCATCTGAGATCACTGATTGCAAGAGAGAATCTATCGAATTGCGCTCGGATGCAGCTGAGAAAGCTGGATTCAGGGATTTCGCGACGATCTGCAAGAGAGAGAAAGAGATTATGGCTTGTTTTTTAGGGTTTTAGGGTTTATGAGATTGAGAGAAAGCGAGAGAGATAATACCTTGGTTTTGGTAGGGGTTTCCTTGGAGCGGCGATTTGAGGATTTGAGAGGAATTTGGTTGGATTTCATTTTGGGCGGGAAATGACAACGAGGGATGCTGCGGGGGATATGTTTATAGAGATGGTGAGTTGATCCTGACCGTTTATGTAAGTAGGTTGCATTGAAAGTGGGCCACGATGTCAAAATGTTTTGGTCGATTGACAATTGCACTGAAAGTGGGCCATGCAAGGAATGCGCTCAGGTGGGCCCCATAAGTTGGATGATTAACAAATGTAATTAATTGTGCATAAGAGTGTGTTAAATGCATTTTTAACAATATCGTTCATCAGACCGATTCTAATTAGAGTAAAATTTAGGTGGAAGTTTATTTTGAACTGCACGGATTTTTAATAAGTAGGCCGTACTATGAAATTTCACTCCTTCATAGCCTTGGAGATGCATACCAATAAAGATAAGATATTTTAGAACATTTTTTTCATTTTTATTTTCATTTTTATTTTTAAGGTGGGCGTCACTGATGGATTCATAAGATGGGCACGAATTAATCCTAGAAGAATCATAATGATGAGAAATGTTCTCGTACGAGTTGCAGCATATGTACTGTAAATCCGCAGGGCCCACTTTTGATCCGTGTGGGCCTATTCGTACTCTCATCCTTCATATGTAGCACATGGTCCGATTTTACTTTCATCAAACCTTTTATCCACCGTTGAATTGAATTTCAAAGAAATTTTTTTACTTAACAATAAGTAAGGCTTTTTAAATCAAGGGTTAAAATGATCACCTTTATCCATTAGGCATTTCCATGTACCCATAACCCGAGTAATAAGAAGACATCTAAGTTAACTCCAAGGGTTTCGCCGAGTGGTCAGGACCACAATTGCTCCCTCTTACGGAACCAGAGGTTTTGGTATCGACCCATGATTTCCTCTTCTTTAAAAATTGAAGGTTGAATCCACTAATGCTACTACCTTAGGGGCCACAGGAGTGTTTAGCCGGCTTCCCTCTGGACCCAGAGAAATTAGTTCAGCCCAAAAGGTTGAGAACCTTCCGATAAGAAAAAAAAACCCATCTAAGTGGGCCCCATGATGTGTGTCTGCCAAACATTTCCCCTTAATCACATCAAACATATTTTTGCGATAATTTCTCATTTAGCGTCTATCAAATTGATGGTTAAGATCATTAAAAGAAAATGATGGGGATTAAACATCTCAACTTTGTTTAAGGAATGGTAGTTCTGAGGTTAGGATCATCCGAATCAATTCCCATTTGCAGTCGGCTGAATTGCTAACCCGACCAGATGAATAATCAAAATTGGAGAAATCTGAGTCTATCCCTATAAATTCTTTGATTGATGCTCCACATATAATGTCCAAACTGCTCAAAATTAATGTTCTTTAACCGCCAAATTTCACTATGATGATTTACACAATCAGATTGATCACTCACAAAACACATGATTTGATTTATTTATTTTTTAATCTTAGTCTTCTGGGTTTAATCTAATGGTGGGCTCAAACTTTTATGAGAGTTGAGTAGTTTGGTAGGGATTGACTCAGGGAACTCTAGTACGTTTGTTTCATGTAATTGAATTATAAGGACTTTTAATATTGATATTTTTGTAAATGGTTGAAAAAGAATAAACAAAGGTGAATATCCAAAAAACCTCCCCTTTAAAGGAAATTAAATCGAGAGATGTCAAATGAATATTCATCCATCATGAGGCCAGTTTGTTGCATTTAAATGCATAAAAATTCAATAGATAGATTAGATATTCATTTCCCATCTTCTTTGATTCTATTTTCATTATAGGAAAGATTAATCAATGCTAATTTCTGAAAATTCACTTTTGATATTCAATTTCAACCACTTTAAAAAACTTCTATTTATCTAATTCCTATGCATTTTAATGTATAGCGAGGGGTCCCCTTCGTTTACAACACCCTTCCTCTTGAATTGAGATCACATAAGGATTTCCTACATGGTGACGGTGAGTGGACCAATCGAGATCACATAAGCGCTCGAACTCCACTTGATTCTCAGCGTGGAGCCTAACGATATCGAGCGACTTGGAGCCGTCGTCGCTGGATCGATCTTGATGGTTCTGGTGGTTGCATTGGCCGGATTGAGAAGGGAGAGGGAGGCATTGTTGGGCGAGGTCCATTTGTTTTCTAGCAACGTTGTTTGCTGATGTTGATAGTATAGAGGGAAGTAAGTGAAGATAGAAACAGTAGAGAACATGAATATTTATTGAAGAAAGCAACAAGTCATCTACGGCTATTAGTAAGAGGTAGTCTAAGTATTTTAGGAAAGATAGAGAGGTAGCCTTTTCTAATTAGAAGTTGATGATTGTTAGAGGGGAAGTTTGGAATTAGGAAAGTAAGCAAAGGGAAAAGATTTAGGAAAGTATAAATGGTATGAATTTGTTGGGAGGGGGATTTTAAAGAGTCCGGATGGTATGGGTCACACTTCTTGTAACTCTAGATTTCTCTGGTCCGAACACTCATGTGATCCGGACTCGTGAGGAATTAATACTCTACTAGCATAAAAACTCATGCTAATAACAAGTACGGATGAAAGATAGGATTCTATGTACGTTAGAAAGGGGAGTCCATAAGCATGGGAAGTATGTTAGTGGAAAGTGGAGCGAGCGTATGTTATAGAAACTAAAAATAACTTATAGTCAAAATATAGGAGCATGGATGAAATTAGACTCAAAACTTTTCAGCTTAATATATTATAATTGAAAGGCACTGGACACTGCTAAATAGTGAACATTTTTTAACTCAGCCTTACACCAAACATCTGGATGTGAGACCTATTTGGATGTATGTGAATCATATGATAGCAGGATAAAAGGTCTCATTGTGGATAGGATTCTAGCTAGGGAAGAATCATTTTAAGATCATCGGAATGTTGATTAAGGGCTTTAGACTTTTAATGGGTAGCTCAGTTTGCTTAGGACCACGGTTTGCTTTTGGAGGTTCACTATTCGAAACTGTATTACCACACTGGAGCCACAAGGGATTTACCAAAGTCCCCCTGCGCCTGTAGGGATTAGCCCGGCCCAAAGGGGTGGGACACCCTCCATTATTAAAAAAAAGAAAAAAAGGCTTTAAACTTTTAATGGTTTCTTAAGTTATTAATCTTTTTTATGAAATTCAATCTAAAGATGAGTATAAGGTGGATTAGAGTGGATAAGAAGTGGCTTGTGTGCATACACATGTCTATGTGTGTGTTTTTTTAAGAAGTAAATCACATATCTTGTACATTCTAAATTAATCCAATGTTATCATTCTCATTGGAAATAGAATTAGAGGCCTAACACTTATTTGTGAGTTCCAACAGATATCCTATCATGATGTACCGGCATCACCTGTATACAATCAATCAAACGTGCCACGAGTAAAAACGCAGCCATTTATAAGGCCCGCCTCGGGCCCGCCTTTGATCAGTGCAGTTCGTTTCGCACTCTTATTCCCCTCTTGATCAAGCATGATGCCCAACTTTATGCTCATCAAACCTTTACACACCGTTTGATTGAATCTTACGAAAATCTATGGTTAAAAGACCCTCATGATCTGCAAAGAGGCTTTCTCATCTGTCCTAACCCAATGATAGGAGTGCGCCAAGTGGGCCCCTTAACGAATATGATTAATAATGCATACAATAACTTCTGAAAAATGCCTTCTTCTTTAGAAAATTTTATGAATTTTTACATAAGGCTCCTCCAAAATTTGTGAAAACCCCTTCTTTCTTGAGATAATTTTATAATTTTTTGCGTATGGACCACCCCAGAATTTCTAAAAATCTCGTTTTCCTTTAGAAAATTTAATAACTTTTTACATATGGACCCCAAAGATTAAAAAAAAAAGAAGAAGAAACTAATATATATTTGAAAACTACATGCATTTTTCATATGTGGGCCCTCAAGAATTCTTCTCTACATTAGTGAATTAATCACATATTTAACCAAATGGCTACTCTTACGGTGGGACCAACACCAGCTGGAGTGAAGTTTGGATGGATGTTCATTTTGAGCGGCTTAGATTTTAATAGGTGGGCCCCACTACGGACTTCCACTCCTTCGGTTCAGGATTTAATTTGTCTAAGTTAGAGCCACCCTCATGCTAGCAGTAGAGATAAGCAAAAGAAAACGTCTTGCTCTTTATTCAACTGCACATGTTATCTCACTTTGTTATATGCAACTAATATAATTCATGTTCTTGATTAATTATCAGTAGAATTTAAGCTAGAGATTGCAATAGATGCCTCATCTTCTTCTATTCTAGTAGCTTAGTTGCAATCTTACATGCTTTTCGAACTTCTCGTTGTGGTTAATTTCCCACTAGGAAGAGAAGTCCATAAAATTACAAATGAAGTTGAATCAATTGGTGAATATGAAATTCAAAGCTAACCATTAATTCTCACATAATATTGACATCAGAGTCAAGGAAAATCTTCACTGTCATTATATGTGGTTGAATCATGTGATAATGAGGTAAAACTTGTCAATCACAATAATTCCTCAGTGGTGATACCACTAGCTTAGTCATGGAAATTGCCTAGTTCCACTCAGTGAGGTTGGATTTCACCTTCTCCATAGTAATCTTTGTTAATGTTATATTAGATGTTTAATGGAACCATGTGACAGTTCAACATCTATTGCAAACTTGTCATAATTCACGAAGTCCTCATCCATGGTTACTTAACTGATAATCTTATTGTAAACATCTAGTAAATTAAATATGCATGTATGTTATTGTGACTTCATGGGGGTAGATAATCAAGCTTGCCAAGCTCTAATCTAGAGGGGGAAGAAACAGATAACCACCGATCAAATAATCTAACGGATAGGTGTTAATAATCATAAGGCCCTGTAATTCGATCCCTCTGCACTGAGTTTACCTGTAAATCTAATCACCATAAACTCTCTTTATGTGTAATTGGTCGCGGCAAAGAATACAACGCTCACATGCAGGTAACTCAGATTTTCCAAAAGCATGAACCCAAAATTACGCATAAACTGATCTATGGTGGTCAGTAACCATGGATGAGGACTTCATGAAGTATGACAAGTTATACTTCCCTTTGTTTGTGAAGTAATCGAAGTGAGTGAGCCTGAAGAGGGATCGGTATGATCTGCACTTTGTTTGCGAAGTGATCCAAACGAGCGAGCCCTAAGAGGGATCAGACTTACTTAAAACACCCATTTGTTGGAGAGATAGGAATGAGGTTCAAGTGACCTTTAGTAATGGTTTCATGTAATTGCTGATACTAATTCCTTAGCATTTGTAATATAGTTAGACCATGGACACACTGCTTATTCTTCTCTTTATACTGGACTGGTCTTGGATATTCCCAGTGTTTCTTCTGGTAAGCACAGATAGATCCATTCCAAAACCATATGAATGAAAATCTAGCTCCTGTACATAAAAACATGCTTAAAAGTCTGAAGATGTAATAATACAAGTTCCATAAGGATATGTGTTGGTTTGATGTATTCCATGTTGGATGAGGTTTCATCCATTGAATATTATCAGTGGCTTTCCAGATGGCAAAAATATCATCTTTGTAGTAACTGTCATGAAATAAATAAGACTATCTTGGCATTGTGCTTGTTTTTATCATCATTATTATCACCATCTCCATCAATCTGGGGTCAGCTTAATGCATATTAGATCTCTCTCTCTCTCTCTCTCTCTCTCTCTCTCTCTCTCTCTCTCTCTCTCTCTCTCTCTCTCTCTCTCTCTCTCTCTCTTATAGTGTGCATACACCTTTGAGTGTGTGTGTATAGTAGCGCACAAGAGACTAATAATGGAAGAGAAGAAAGGATTGAAGGGGACAACATGCATTTAGGTTTGTTATGGTCCAATCTAACTAATACCAATGAGTGTGCAATTCAGTATTAATCAATTCCAAAATGTAACCATTGGATGAGCATGTGCACCGATAACATTAGGACAGTGCGGAATATTCAAGTATAATGATCACAAGACCAAGGTATGTTTATAGCATCATTCAAACACATAGGCTCTATTCGTTACAGGCATTACATCGTTCAAATATAAAATGTTGAAGTTTCTCTACAGATTTTAGGAATTGTGAACGCAATTCTTTAAATATGATTACCTTTTCCTTCCTATGTCAATCTTCTCAGAAAGGGCAATAATCTCACCCTGATATTTGTATGGTTACCTACCCTACTCAACAGGTAGAGACTGAGCCTGTTGGGTGCGAAGTAACATCCACGCAAGCTTTACTCCCCTACCAAATGACCACATAATTTACCTGAATATATGGTGATCTTTTCTCATTATCTACAAAATCTCCCTAATATAATATCTATCATTGCATGACTGACAATTCTCGGCTGTAAATTACTTGAAAATCACCATAAGAACAGGGAGAGAATTCACGAAGCTAAAACCAGGAATTTATTAGTCTCTGCTAATATAGAATCTGTTATAGTAAAAAAACCACAGAAATACTTAACTAGAAAGAGATTAAGGTTGGCATGATTGCATGATTGACTCTGCTCCACTTCATTTAGGATCCTCTCATTTCCTCTTCAGTCTTTACTCCATGATTTCTAACATGAATTCTCAGCCCATGCATTAAATATGAATCCTATTACTCTAGTAGGACCTGCATAAATGTTACAAAACCTTCTATCCAAAACCAATCTGCAAACTAAACCTGGTTAGGAGCTAAGTCAATGCCTAAAACAGATCCTGCATTTGGAAGAACTCAGCTCTTTTAGGTTCCATTATTAAGTCCTCTCAATTTTACAACATCTATGACCAATAATATTAAATGTTGTGCATGCGCTGATTTGTAGCACAAGTCGCAGATTGTAAATAGATGATATTTGATCTACTATGTAGCTGCGTAGTTAAAATTACATACCATTAACCATTGCAGTCTTCCATGCTCTTGGGCAACCTAATAGAGGTTTCATCTGAGGAAGAGAATTAAATAAAATGAAAAATGATGTCATTTGCCGGACGTTATTGGTTGAGATGTAGAAATTAGTCAATAGCTGATGATGATGTTAGGAAAATTATTATACAGATGAGGTATAAATCACCATTAACCACATTTTTTCTGATAGTGATGCCACTGAGGAAGAAAAATTCCTCTCTGTTATCATGTAAAGTAGAATCTCGCAATAATGTGATGTAAAAATTTCCATTAAAAAAATCTTTCCATTGTTGGCAGCACTAGATTATAAAAGGATGCACTCTACTTTATTACATGTTGGCTGAGTGTTACCTTGTCATGGTAATTTCTGTTTTCATTGTGATAAATTCTCTTAGAACAGAATCCTTGTTTTATACATGGAGGGGTACATGCATGGATAAATTTACATCATCGTCGTCAATATCATCATAGCCTTATCCCAACTAATTTGTGGTCAGCTTAATGAGTTTCACAAAGAACATCTAAGATGAGAGATCAAAATGTGCGTGTATGTGTATCATCAATAAATGATCATAATCCGCGTGTGTGTGTAATCATCATCCCTCCATGAGAGTGGAGAGTGCACACAAGACTAATTAGTGATGAAAAAGGAGTGAAAATGCTAGAGAAATAATTAGAGGCCACAATCGAAAAGAGATTATAAAAAACCTACTGAACCACTCCCTACAGAGCATGTCAATGGCAGAGTTCTCCACATAATAAACAGTAAGCATTGCCTTGATACTCACCAACTAGAGGAATTTTCAATCGGGGTCCAAAATCACCACCATCAGCTTCATTGCCTTATCCAATTTATCTAGTGTCGCCTTTGTGAGCACTGTTTTTCTACTCAACCCAATTTAAAGCCATGCTCTCTGTCACTACACAGTGTAACAATAATTGAATTTAGATAATTCATAAAATATGGAAGCGTTTCATTTGTGCCCGCCACTGATGATATTCACTTTTAGCACCTCTCATCTTTTCATAGGTTGGAAAAATTGTGATCGTCCACTTGGATTGTAGTGCTCCAGTTTTGCTTTCCACTAACCCAGTTAAATCTCTAAATTTTTTCCTATAAATTTCCCTTCATTAATCTGATTTCTCAACCTTCCCTCCACCGAAGTAGCTTCGGAGCGAAGAACTCAGGTACACCCTGTACCAAAGTTGTCTTTATCTTGATTGGAAAAGCCTCAATCTTATTTTAATTTCTACTTCACTCTTTCAACTAAAGTTATCCAATGATAAATACTAACTCTGAAATGGCAGTACTCCAGTGTGACAATGAAGACATATCTTATTCTCCTCCTTATACTAGGACTGAGCTTGGTAATTTCCAAGGCCTACGCAACAGATACTCGATTTGGAAGTAAAGTTGTATCTTTTGGTCGAAAGGTAGAAGGCAGGCCCAATGGTGGGGGGAAGATCATCATAGACAGTCTTGATAAAGATTCAGAAAAGAAACGGGCGAATCCTGTGGCCAGTCATGCCACAACCGCAAGTGATGATGAAAGTAGCGACAATGATGATGGTGATGATTCTGCTGTTGGTGTTCCTAGGTCTTCAACTGACACCACCCATCGCGAGATAAACTATGAAGATTTTAATAAAGTGTTCCAACATAAGTCAACCCCAGAACCTTAAGAGTGATAAATCTGGCAGTGATGGCTATGAAAAACAGTGTGCAATCCTAAGATCATGCTTGATGTGTAATATGGTGTGCTTAAATAAAGTGGATGTAATGTATGAATGCAGGATTTCCACGCAGTTAAATGAATGTCGACTATGGTGTTATCCATGTTATCATGGGTCTGTCAGGCTTTGGGTAAAACAAAATGTAATATGATGTTTATCATCAATGAACATAAATAGTGTGGGTTTGCATAGTTGTTAGCATAAATGTTACTATCATGAATTATATGTATAAAGATTTATCTGATAAGAAGGTTGGAAAAGTGTAGTCCTCGCAGATTGCCATGTCCACATCGTTGGAGAAAGTTTCTTTCCTGAATAAGAAGTATACGATTTTCTGATATAAAGGTTGAAAACAACATTCTTCTACAGTCACAATGATGGCTTCCAGACATGGATTGTTTTTTTATACTAGCCCACTATTGTAGTATTCTAGAAGATCAACCCTACAGAATTTGGAAAGAAAAGTAGCAGAAGCCATTATTGAGCAGCACTCTTTACATTATATTTAATCTTTTGATCCATCTTTTGCAAATATAACAAATAAACAGATGAGGCTCTAGATAAGTACACCGTAAGATCCGTCTTGCTTTAGGTAATGCTGTCCTGTAATCCATTCTTAAATCCCACTCAACCCAAGAATACATGTCTGAGAAGATCATAGTAGTGGTTATTGTTTCCAAAGAATTCATCTCCATCATTGAAATAATATTCCATATATTAGGGGTTGGCTTTGTGAGTTTTATTTCATTGATCCCTGCTGGATGCTGAATTCTCTTACACTACAACTGTAAGTGCAAAAAATATACTCACAAGATTAGGATACCTTCAAGGACTTACTCAAAGTACCGGAGAGGTAGCTGCGATCTAGTGAACCTGAAAGGGGAGAAGAAAGCGGTCAGAAGACCCTGGCTGTGGGCAGCACAGGGCTCTCCGATGCTTAAGTTAGTAGTTGATCGGAGAAGAAAGGGAGGTGTCTGGTTGCATGTATTAGGAATGCATACCTTGTTTTTGGATCGTCCCATACTTTATATGAGAAATTGTTTTGGTGCCTATGCCAGTGGGCCTCATGATGTGACTAGGGTCTCATCAGCCCACATAGTCATTAATGAGGGTCCATCACAGCCCTCATTACATTTAATGAGGGTCCGATCAGCCCATACTGCATTTAATGCCAGTCACATTGGGCCTGATCTGTTGGCGGCTGAGGTCCCATCGAATCCCTTTCTTGGGCCCTGTCCCTGATAGGGCTGTGGCCAATGGATGTGATTACATCTCTATGTAGCCGAGACTGAGTGGGGTGGCGCGGCTGACCTGGTTACCATTTACCGATATCAGCAGTTGGTGCCGAGACCGAAGTAACGCAGGGTTTATGTCCGAGATCGAGATTGATGCGCTTCGCCGAAACCGAACGGGGATTTGGTTCGCGGGATGGTTCCCACACAATAGCCCCCCAGCTCTTGACCTCTTGGGCTCCTCGGGCCTTGAGGTTGAGAGTTGAATTGGTCTTCCGAAGCCGTTTGGCATTTACTCCACAGGCGCCTCCCAGCTAAGGGTTCTGACTGTTCGGCTTAAGGCGTAGCCGTCGTTTCATTAGCCCGAGGCAATCAAGAGAGCAATAAATGAAGCGATCATGACTCGCGTGGGGAGACGGACCGACTGCGCCACGCGTCGCCATCCGAGAGGCTTCCTTGTCACTTCGAGGCTGCACGGGCGGGGAATCGAGACGACACCTTGCACGCCTCCCTTTTGAATTTCGGGATGGCGCCCATCCCTTCATTTTAAATACACCTTGGCTTGTCTTTTTGCCATTTTCGCTCCTGCATTCTCCATTAGAACATTTAGCCTCCTGCTAGAACCTCGGGCTTCCTGCTAGAACCAGCACAACCATCACAGAACAGAACCTCCGGCTGTTTCCCTGCGGCCACCATCTGCAGTCCACTCACCAGAGTCCGACCCTGCTTCTGTCGAACCAGTGAGTCTCTCTCCGATTCTATTCTCTTGTTTACATTTTGGACCTAGTTCCTAGGGTTTCTGTACCTTGCTCCGTTCTGCATCTGCCCTTTCTTAGAGCTTCGTTAGGGTTACCTTAGGGTTTTCTTTTTCTTACTCAGAAATGGGGGCCTTTAGCCATTGGATAGACACCCCTACGGCCTTGGCAGAGTTCAGGGTGGCCTACGTGATCCCGGAGGACGTCCGGGTGAAGGCTTCCGATCCAAGCAGTGCATCCGGCCATGGATGAAAATAGCGGTAGCGGCAGGCGTAGCGGCCCGCCGCCAAACCGCTACGAAGCGGGCGATACGTAGCGTAGCGGGGATACGTAGCGGCGTAGCGGTGCGATTTTAAAAAATCGCCAAAAAAATCTGAAAAAATTCCAGAAAATCCAGAAAATTGTAAAATGAAAGAAAATGTGGTTCTTTTTCAAAAGTAAGTAAGAAAAGGGGGCGTAGCGGTGCCCTCAATATATGAGGTCCTATATCGCTGTATAAATAGAAAATAATAGTAATGATTAGTTTTTTCACATGTATTCATGTTTCTTAGTCATGTTAACTTAAAAAGTAATGGAAAGCTCATTAAAAAAAAATTAGAACATGAAATGAAGGCATAAGAATTAAGAAGACTTAAGAGTTAGGTCATTAGTGAACATTGAACAATCAAATATCAATACTTCAGCATTCAAGGTTCAAATTCAATCAAGTGAATGAACTATGAAGTGATCAACAATCAACATTCAACACCAATTTAGAAATGGCAAAGAGAGTAGAGAGTTAGTGAAAGAAATAGGAAATTAGGAATACCTTGATCACCACCAAAAGGAATGTCTACCAAGATTCAAGGGGCTATGGTTATCCTCATCCACATCAGTGTTATCATTTCTATTGGCACCATATTGAATTTGATATTGATGAGCATTGGGATCCACAAATCCAAAGAAGCCAGCCGCACCCACATCATGGGAACTTGGAGGAGGTGGAGGTGGTCCAGGTGGATATCTACCATATTGCGTTTCACCATAGTCACCATATGAGTAGGACCCCGAAGTTGAAGACTGTTCTTCTCCTTGTTGTACTTGACCATATGGAAAAAAGTCAAAATACTGTGAGTGTGAGGGTTCTTGTCCACTGTAACCAGGGTTCCACGAATCAGTCCATGATGCCGCTTGTTGTCCTCCAAAATCTCCACCCATATTTCCTTGCCCAGTACTACCTCCAGCCCCAGGTGGTGAATCTCTTCGGCGCCGTTGATAACCACGGCTTGGATCAAATCTTCCAGATGGAGGTAACTCCTGTACTTCCTCTACAGGAATGACATCGTCTTCATCATGTTGATAGTATTCACTAGTACCACCTGTCCCACTGTCTCCTCCTCCATCTCCTCCAGGACCTCCACCATGGCTACTTGAAGAGACTGTGGTGGAACTAGCTTTCTCAGAAGCAGGTTCTTTCCCACTCCTCCTAGTCCTACTACTTGTACCTTCTCCCTGAGGTGGCTGACCTTCTGCAGGTGCCTCACCCATGTCCTCACCTATCACCTCTTGAACCGTTGCCTGAAACCCCAGATCTGAATCTAGCAGTGGATCCTCTATCTCGGCTAGCCATGGGAGTAAGGGATCGTCCTCTCTAAATATGTGATCCAAATCAATGGGACAATAATCAGGACTATCCCTTACCCTTCTCTCTCTAATTCTGTTTCTCAACTTCAGATTGTAATGACAATATACAAGCTTGTTGAGTTTCTGCATGGTAAGCCGATTCCTGATCTTCGTGTGGATCAAAGAGAAAGTGCTCCAATTTCTTTCACAGTTGGAAGATGTTGTAGTTTGACTAAAGATGCGAACAGCCGCACTCCTTAGATGTGGAGCACTCTCTCCAAAATTCATCCACCAATCAGCTGAAATGCAAAAAATAAATAAAGAAAATTAGATCGTATCAAAAGATATCTAGTTATCTACAATGTGGATATGTCTTTTGTTCATAGTCATACCAGGTGGCATCCTTCCAATCGATCGTATCACAAGAGGGTCAGCAAAGGTTCCTCTCCTTTGTGTATATATAGATATCTACAATGTGAAAATTAGATATAAGTTAGTAAACCCCTACAACATAATTAAATTATCTTAGGTAACCCCCCACTCACCTCTTGTATGGCATCAATTTGATCATTTGGACCTAACAATTTCTTCAACACCTCCCGTAATCCTACCCGCAAGTCCGTATCTATTGCTTCGGTGTGTAGTTCGACATTGCGGTAATAGAATTCGGGATTCAAAAAATAACCTACATTATAAATATGTAGAATGTACTGTGAGCAAACAAGATAATAAATACATTAGTTAGGAAAACAAAAAAGTTTCAAGGAACAAAGATATATATTAATTACCTGCAGCATGCAATGGATGGTGCAACTGATCGTTCCAACGGGCATCAATGATCTTTATATATTTCTCGTGATATCTAACATTTTCCATAATGTTTTGGTTTGCCCGATCCATTGCTTCATATATAAAGCCCATTGCCGGCTTGTCATCACCATCTACAAGCCGCAACACTTTAACTAAAGGCTCAAAAACCTTTAATATCTTCCTCACTTTCTTCCAAAATTTATTGTCCCTCATCAGGTTTGGGACTTCAAACTCCGGACCACTAGTTGCATTGCCCCATTTCGAACGAAGCCATTCTTCTGATGCAAACATCTGAATGAGCTCCGTTCTAAACTTTACAAGGCTTTCCATAGCCAGAAAATGGGTTGCGAACCTAGTTAATCCTGGACGCATCAAGGCATGGTTATTTGTATATCTTTTCATCAAGCTTAACACCCATGAATGATCATATATAAATCTTGTAATTCCTCTACATGCCTTGATCAATGAAGCCACTTTTGTCTTCCTTCCAATCTCTTCCAAGATGAGATCTATACAGTGTGCTGCACATGGGGTCCAGAATAAATGGGTCCTCTTCTCCATTAATTTCAAACCTGCTGCCTTGAAATTGGCACCATTATCTGTAACAATCTGTACAATATACTCCTCTCCCACACTCTCTACAACTTTATCCATAAGAGTATATATATATGTGGCTGTCCGTCTATGTTCAGATGCATCAATGGACTTCACAAAGACGGTCCCAGCGACTGAATACACCAAAAAATTTATTAATTGTGTTTGGGTGCCGCTGGTCCACCCGTCACACATGATGGTAACACCATTCTGTTGCCACATGGGCCTAAACTTTTCCACCCAAGCCTTTATTTCTTTATATTCTTCTTCAAGATATTTAGTGCCCACATCATATACGGAGGGCGCCTGTATACCCCGCCCAGCTTCTGCGGCAACATCAAGAATAGTCTGGAAATATGGGGAATCTACTGCTGTAGGTGGTATGTTCTTGTGAATTAGCCATTTTGCTGTAGCTTTGGCCAATCTATCTTTTGCAGCCTTCATTACCCCTTTCACAACACTAGATATTTTTGGTTGTTTAGCTCCCTCTTTTCTATGTGCTAGAGGATCAACAGGGGGAGGAACTGCTCTTCCCGTAGAGATCAACTCTACATCAACATCCCGTTCCCGGGTGCTAAATGCCCTACGCATGGACCCCACAATGCCCTTACCCCTGCTTGGCACAGAAGCAGATGAGCCCCCTGCATCATAATATCTGCTTCCAGCAAATGCACGACGTTCATGTTCTTCTTGTTGACTCATTAAAGACTCTCGGCGTGCAGCCTCCATTTGTCTATCTTCCTCCTCATCAAAGTATTCATCTCCGAATACATCATAGCGGGGAGCATCAACATCTTGCCGCTTCTTTTCTTTTATCTCTATTTTTCTAGATTTGTTTTGGCCAACCAAAGCTTTCATTTCTTCCCTGATTTCCCTTGGTACTTCGGTACAGCCAGCAACATTGCCAGAAATGTGGCCCAAATGGTGCTTGAATCTTGTAATGCCTCCATTGGTGACTTTCCCACAAAACTTGCATTTGATTTTCAACCTATTATTATCAACTGCCTCACCAAAGCTCCATGCGGGATCAATATCACGAGGCATTTTAACTTATCAATTGACAAAGACAGATAGTCTGAACTCTGAATACCTGGTTGACTATAAATATGAACAACTAAACAAGTAGTATGTTAAAAATTAAAAAAAACAAAGAAACATGTTAGAGGAAACATATATCACAAATCTAGGAACCATTTTCAAGACATTTGATTGGTATTCAAATATTAAAAATTATTTTTTTTTCAAAAAAAAAAAATCCGAAAATAAAAATTAGAGAAAAATCAACAAACATTGAAAATGTGATGGATTGATCCATGGGAAACATAGATCTATCATTTACAAGCAATTTCCAAGTGGTTTCATGGGTTGTCCATGAGTATTCAAATTTTTTTTCAAAAAAAAAAATTAAATCCGAAAATAAAAATTAGAGAAAAATCAACAAACAATGAAAATGTGATGGATTGATCCATGAGAAACATAGATCTATCATTTACAAACAATTTCCAAGTGGTTTCATGGGTTGTCTATGAGTATTCAATTTTTTTTTTTTCAAAAAAAAAAATCCAAAAAAAAAAATTAGAGAAAAATTAACAAACATTGAAAATGTGATGGATTGATCCATGGGAAACATAGATCTATCATTTATAAGCAATTTCCAAGTGGTTTCATGGGTTGTCCATGAGTATTCAATTTTTTTTTTCAAAAAAATAAATAAATCCGAAAATAAAAAGTAGTGAAAAATCAACAAACAATGAAAATGTGATGGATTGATCCATGGGAAATATAGATCTATCATTTACAAGCAATTTCCAAGTGGTTTCATGGGTTGTCCATGAGTTTTCAAATTTTTTTTTCAAAAAAAAAAAAAAATCCGAAAATAAATAGTAGAGAAAAATAAAATAAAAATAAAAATATGTGTGCATGATGAAAGGGAAACATGGATCTCATCATATTACAAGACAATGAAGCTTTTTATAATACCTAGACTCTTAGAAAGAGATGAATAGATGATCTCAATTCTCAAAAGTCAAAAGACTAGAAAAAAATAAAAAGAAAAACATACCTTGTGGAAATGGAATGGAAGCTTGGGCCTTGGATCTTGTAGACTTGTAGTTGTTAATCACTTGTTTGTGTTTGATTCCTTCAAATTTGGCTCTTGTGGTTGAAACTTGAAAATGAGATGGTTTGGAGGCACACACAGCATATGGAAATGGAATGAAACACTTGGAAATGAGCTAGGGCCGGCTGTCAAGTGGCTTTATAAAGTCACGGAAACGTAGCGGCCGCTACGCTTTGTGGCGGTCGTAGCGGCCGCTACGGTGCGTTTTCCCGTAGCGGCCGCTAAATACAATGTGCCGCCACGCCCGATACGTAGCGGCCGATATTTACATCCTTGCATCCGGCTACGCTTTCAGCAACGGCTGGATGCCATTCCCCTTGATTGCCATCATCGAGGGTGGGGTCAGGTTCCCCCTTCATCCCCTCCTCAGAACTTGCCTCCAGACCTGGAACCTATGTCCCTGCCAACTGATGCCTAATGGCTTCAAAATCATCATGGGCGTCGCCGAACTGAATAGAATCCTAGACATTAATCTCGGCGTCCATGACATTGAGGACATATACGACATCTGCAAGTCTCGGGAGGGCGACACGTACTACCTCCGCGTCAAAGCGAAGTGCCAGCCCCTCGTCACGGCATTGGAGGACTCCAACAAGTATGCCGGGGATGATCGCCTGTTCGTCTCAGGAAACTGGGAGTTCAGTGATGCCGAGACCGAAGTGACAAGAAGGGTCCAGGTTCCGCGGTACTTCGGGACTCCGCCGAGTAAATACTAACCCCTCTTGGGTTTCGGATTTTCTTCATTTCATTTCTATGCTTTGATTTTGAATCACACTTGAATTCGCTTTGCAGGCCTCTCCCAGCGTAGGCGAGACGCTCAGCTAGACGGCTGGAGGAGGAACGCGACCTGGTTGAACAAAGTGTACCGATACCGAGGTCATCACACCAGGGCCGCGTATTCTCTTCTAGGGTACGAGCCGAAGTACGTGTCTTACACACGGAAGTCGGGTCGTCCCGGGGACATCGTCCTTGCCTTAGCCGAAGCTGCGAGCGGAGCCGTCTCTGGCGTTAAGGCTTCCACATCGGCTGCCGCAGGCGCAGACCAGCCTATCAGCCGCTGAATCTGGAGGCGGCTTTGTTCGGCGGGTAAGCGGCAGCCACCGTTGCCGACACGCTCCCTCCCAGCGCCAGTGCCCTCGTCCCCTCCAGCGCCGAGGCCCGCCCCCCCGCAGACTCGGAGCGGGAAAGACCTAGAAAAAGGGCGAGGGGAAAGGAACCAGTCCAAGGGGACCAATCACGGCCCCTCCAGGCAACAAGGGAGAGGGTCATGGGAGAGGCGCCAACCCAGACGGCCCCCCTGGTGGAGCGGCGTCCTGAATCTTCCGGCCCCACGACCTCAGCTGAGCCGGCAGTCTTCAAACCGAACCTCGAACTGCGGCGAGGGAGGCCGCTGAACGTCGAGGACAAGCTGGTGGGGAACCCTGCCATCATCGCGGCCCTCAGCAGGGCTTGTGCGCTCCCCAAAGACATGGAGAAGCACAAGGCGGAGGACAGCCCCCAGCTGCTCATGAGGACGATACAGCATTCCCTCGCGGTAAGTGTTGGGCTTTTTAAATAACGGCCTCTGGATTTTTCACACGATTTTGCATGTGATACTAACTCATCCCCGTCTGTTTCTCTGCAGAGCGTCCAGAGGCTTCAAGTAGTCGTGGACAGGATCCTCGAGGAAGATGGTCGGTTGAGTAAGTTGGTGGAGGAGAAGGAGAGGGCTGAGGCCGAACTCCGAGCGAGAACCGAGGAGCTAATGGTTGTGAGGGCCAAGAACGCCGAACTTGACGCTCAGTCCGACCTAATGGTGAGCGAGCTCTGCAAGGTAAGGGCCGAAAACTACGAGTGGCAGGGGAAGCTCAACGCAGAGGAAAAGAGATCGGCGGGGCTGGTGGCCGATCTTGAGGCAGAGAAGAAAGCGAGGGAAGAGCTTCTAGCGTCGGCCCAAGCCGAGGTCAATGCCGCTTTCTTAGAAGGGGTCGCGGATGCGGGCCGAAACTATACCGAGCAGATCCATAGGCTGAGTCCGAAAATATTTCAGCTCGGCTGCCGTGCTGTACTCAAGGAGTTGGGGTATCAAGAAGATCATCCACTGTATCTGAACCCTCCTGAGTTCGGACAAGCCGCTCCAGCGACCTAGTCCCCTGCCGAGACTCCTGCCCTTCCTCCTGAAGCTCCCGCCGAGACTCCTGCGCCTCCTCCACCCGAAGTTCCAGCTGAGTCGACGCTGACCTCTCCCAAAGCCGCCCCGTCTGGTGATGCATCAGTGGTGGTCATTGACGACACCGGGGCGGAGACTTCTTGATTTCTTATCTTTCATGAAATGTAACCCCTTTTGTTTTTCTTTTGGCGAAGTTGTAATCAGAACCTTGTACTCACTAGTTCATCAAAAAAATTCCTTTCTCAAATTAGTCTGTTCAGAATTCCATTCGTCTGCGACTTGCTATTTGCATGGGAATATATCTACTTTTCTGCATTTTTCATAAGTACATGAATTCGGATTAGAGTGGACCAACTAGTTTAGGGTTCACCATGAACGCCCTGATTTCTTGTGGACTTCACTCATCTCGGCAACTCGATCGAAACACCCTAATGAGCGTTGTGCTGATATTCCGAGACGGAGAGAACAATGGCCAGAGTGGCCCTATGCCTTGGCTGTTTGTCGTCGAGCCGCGGCGACTTCTCCAAGGGCCATTTTGGCTTCACGTCCGGGTTGCACGTAGCAAACCCGCGGCGATCTCATCAAGGCCGCAATGGCTTCACGCTCGGATTGTACGTAGCGAACCCGAGGCGATCTCATCGTGGCCATAATGGCTTCACGCCCGGGTTGCACGTAGCGAACCCGAGGCGATCTCATCGTGGCCATAATGGCTTCACGCCCGGGTTGCACATAGTGAACCCGAGGCGATCTCATCGTGGCCGTAATGGCTTCACGCCCGGGTTGCACATAGCGAACCTGAGGCGATCTCATCATTGGCCGTAAAGGCTTCACGCTCGGGTGGCCCGTAGCCGACCCGAGGCGATCTCATCATTGGCCGTAAAGGCTTCACGCCCGGGTGGCTCGCAGCCGACCCGAGGCGATCTCATCATTGGCCGTAAAGGCTTCACGCCCGGGTGGCCCGTAGCCGACCCGAGGCGATCTCATCATTCGCCGTAGCCGAAGTGCTGACAATCTGCTATTTGAATGTGAAATTCCCTTTCATTGAATTTGGAGTAAAATACAGGTACAGAGGTACAGGTTTCAGAAGTAGAATTTCTTGAGGTGAGACGCGTTCCATGGTCTCGGTAGCTGCCGGCCCTCCATATCTTCTAATCTGTAAGCTGACCGTCCAGCGATGGAGGTCACTTTGAACGGTCCGTGCCAATTCGGCGCCAGCTTGCCTTGATTTGGATCCTTGTCCCCCGGGAGTGCTTTCTTGAGAATCAACTCTCCTACTGAGAATTTCCTCTCTCTGACATTCTGGTTATAACCCCTGGCCAGTTGCCGCTGGTAGGCAGGTAATCTGACTGCAGCCGCTTCTCTTCGCTCGTCTGCCAAATCCAGCTCTTTGGCTAGGTTAGTTTCGTTCTGCCCTTGGTCGAAAAGTTTGGACCTCAAAGTGGGGAGGCCGATCTCCAGAGGGATGACCGCTTCAATCCCATAGGCGAGTGAGAAAGGCGTTGGCCGAAGTGGAACGTCTTGGAGTAGTTCTGTAAGCCCATAGGACGCTCGAGAGTTCTTCTACCCATCTTCCCTTAGCTCGGTCCAGCCGCTTCTTGAGCCCATCGAGGATTACCTTGTTAGAGATCTCAGCCTGGCCATTGCTCTGAGGGTACGCTGGGGTGGAGTAATGGTTCCTGATGCCATGTTCTTGGCAGAAGCTCCTGAAGAGGTTGGAATCGAACTGGGTCCCGTTGTCCGAGATCAAAGTTCTAGGGAGGCCGAACCTCGTGACAATGTTTTTCCATACGAACTTTTTGGAATCATGCTCTGTGATGGAAGACAATGGCTCCACCTCGATCCATTTAGTGAAGTAGTCGGTAGCCACGATCAGCCACCTCTTGTTCCCCGGAGTTCGGTGGAGCGGTCCCACAATGTCGAGCCTCCACTGGGTGAATGGCCATGGGCTAGAGAGCGGACTAAGGTCCTGTGCCGGTTGATGGAGAGAGTGAGAGAATTTCTGGCACTTTTCACACTTCCTCGCATACACTTGTGCATCCTTCTGCATGTACGACCACCAATAGCCTTGGCTGATGGCTCGGTAGGCCAGGGATCTCCCCCCAATGTGGCTTCCGCAGATTCCTTCATGCATCTCAAAAAGGAGGTTTTCGACTCTGCTTGGATGAACACACTGGAGGTACGGGCCTGTGTACGACTTCCTGTAGAGCTTGACTTCGGGAGACAACCAGAACCGGGCTGCTTTGAGTCTGATTCGATGGGCCTCGCCACTGTCTTCGGGAAGCTTGTCGTCCTTGAGATAGACTATAATGGGGTCCATCCAACTCGGGCCGAGATCAACACACGACACTTCCCGAGCTGGATGGAGCTTGATGCTGGGCGCGACCAATGATTCTACTTCGAAGGTTCTTTTTCTTCCTGCTTCGACAGCCGATGCCAAATTTGCAAGAGCATCTGCATGAGAGTTTGATTCTTTGCCTATCTGTTTGGTTTCAGCCGTTTGGAACTGAGAGAGCAGCTTCTTTGCCAGGGCTAAATACTCGACCATCCGATCGTTGCGAGCCTGGTAGTCCCCATTCAGCTGGTTTGCCACCAACTGTGAGTCGCTGAAGACCACCAGCTATTGAGGTCCGAGGATTTTGGCGCTGTTCAGTCCGGCTAATAGGGCTTCGTACTCAGCTTCGTTGTTCGACGCCTTGAAATCCAGAGTCAGAGCCTGCTCGATGACCAGCCCTTCTGGCGATTGGAGGACAACTCCTGCCCCGGCTCTTCTCGAGGTGGAAGACCTGTTGACGAAGATTTTCCAAACTGGAGTGAGGGCTTGGCCTTGTGATTGTTCAGAGCCCGTGGACGCCCCGTGCTCCCTGCCCCCCAGTTCGGTGCCGAGCTGGGTTGGTGCCGAACTCGAATTGAACTCGACAAGGAAATCCGCCAGTACCTGGGTACTGAATTTCGTACTGCCCCAGTTCGACAGCCCATCTTGAAAGCCTTCCTGAAAAGTCAGCTTTTCTGAAAACAAACTTAAGTGGATATTTCGTAACAACCACTATGGTATGTGTTTGAAAGTAATGAGAGAGCTTCCGCGAGGCACTAACGAGTGCCAGCGCGAGCTTCTCGAGTGGCAAGTATCTGGTCTCGGCATCAATCAGGGTTTTGCTCGTATAATAGATGAGTTTTTGGACCTTATCCTCTTCTCGGAGGAGGACCGAGCTCACCGCATGATCCGAGACCGCTAGGTATAAATACAAAAAATCTCTGTGAACCGGAGTTGACAGCAGAGGAGGTGAGGATAAATAGGCCTTAAGCTCCTGCAAGGCCTGGTCACATTCCGGAGTCCACTGAAATTTAAAATTCTTCCTAAGAAGCTGAAAGAAAGGCCGGCACTTATCTGAGGATCTGCTGATGAACCGATTCAGTGCGGCTGCCATTCCGGTTAGCTTTTGGACCTCCTTAGCCGAGGTGGGACTCTGCACTCTGAGGATAGCCGAGATCTGATCTGGATTTGCCTCAATTCCCCTGCGCGTGACCAAGCTTCCCAAGAATTTGCTGGAACCGACACCAAAGGCGCACTTGGAGGCATTGAGCTTGAGCTTGAACCTCTTCAGAGTGGCGAAAACTCCAGCTAGGTCTGCCAAATGGTTATGGGCTTGCTGGGACTTGACCACCATATCGTCGATGTAGACTTCAACAGTCTTGCAGAGCTGATCGTGGAACATCTTGGTGACAAGTCGCTGGTAGGTGGCTCCTGCATTCTTCAGCCCAAACGGCATCACCTTGTAACAGTATGTGCCTCTGGGTGTTATGAAGGCTGTCTTTTCTTCGTCCGGCCCAAACAGTGGTATCTGGTGATAGCCGCGATATGCATCGAGGAAGCTCATTCTGTCGTGTCCGGCTGTGGCATCAATTATCTGGTCGATCTTTGGAAGGGGAAAGCTGTCTTTGGGACAGGCCTTGTTGAGGTCGGTAAAGTCGACGCACACCCTCCATTTGCCAGTCTTCTTCTTGATGACTACGGTATTGGCTAGCCAGGTCGGGTATTGGACCTCTCTGATGGCGCCGGCCTCTAGCAGTTTATCTACTTCTTCGACCACGGCCTCGGTTTGTGGCACCCCAGTCCTACGGGCTCTCTACATCACCGGTTTATAGTTAGGGTCCACATTCAATTTATGACATATTACCTCCAGGTCGATGTCGGACATTTTTCGAGGCGTCCAGGAGAAGACTTCTTTGTTCTGCACCAAGAACTGGACCAGTTCGGACCTCTTTGGCTCCCCGAGCTGACTGCCGAGCAAGAAGAACCGTTCCAGATCTTGTGAGTCGATCCTGATTTCGGTCAGGTCCTCCACGCTCTTGCTCTCCGGGTCCTGGCCGACCTCATCTAGCTTCTTCTCCAGCCTCTTCTCCATCTCGGCCATGTTAACCTCCTTGGGCTCTCGCTCTCCGGATACCACAGCTGTCAGACATTGCTTGGCTGCCTGCTGATCTCCTCTGACTGTGACGATTTCAACTCGGCCATTCTTCCCTCCCCACGAAAATTTCAGCTTTTGGTGGAGAGTGGAAGGGACTGCCTCCAGACTATGGAGCCAAGACCTGCCCACTATAGCATTGTAAGGCGATGGTGCGTCAACCACCATGAAGGTTGTCACAACAGACGTGCCACCGACCTCGACCTTGAACGTCACCTTTCCCTTGGGGTGCACCGGCTTGGCGCTGAAGCCGATAAGGGGAATTCGAGCCTCCTGCAGATCCTTCTCCGTCAGGCCCATCCTTCGGAAACTATCGAAATAGAGGATCTCGGATGAATTGCCGGGGTCGACGAGGACATTCTTCACGGTGCAATCCTTCACACCTTACTTAGAGCAATCAAACTTCAGAGTGACGATCAGCGGGTCGTTGTGGGGAAGCTGTACCCCTTCCAAGTCTGCATCTGAGAACTTGACTTTGGGCCTCTCCCTTCGGGCCCTCTTCGGAGTTGAGCCGAGCTCAGCTGCCATGACTCGCTCAGTGTGAGATGCACGCCTGGCCTCAGGACGGGCTCGGTTACTCCCCTTGGGCGGCGGAGCTAAATGTATAACATTAAGGATCTTCTCCGACCCGTCGCTGTCATGGCCCCTCTCGTCTCTGCGCGGAGCTCGGGTGTCGGCTCCGGTGTCTGCCTTGACGAACTCCTGCAGGTGTCCATCTTGGACAAACTTTTCCAAATGCGACCGCAGTGTCCTGCACTCCTCAGTTTTGTGGCCGCTCTCCTTGTGGTAAGCACAGAACCTGGTCTGATCCCGGAAAGAAGGGTCGGTTCTCATGGGCTCCGGCCAGCTGAAGTACAGCCTTGATTTGATCTTGGACATGATCCTGTGGATGGGCTCCTTAAAGATCGTGTTATCTGCCCGGTATGCATCCTCGGATAGCCTGAGCTTTTTGCTTCTTGCCGAGGTGAAGGCCTGAGCCTTCGCCGAGTTGGCTGGCGCCCAGCGTCTGTCTGGCTCATCTCTTCGGGACTCATCTTTGCGGGATTCATCTCTTCAGGGCGGTCCCCTATCCCTCTTGAAGGGCCTCTCACCTCGGTCCTTCTATGCGGCCCCATGGTTTTCTCGAGCCCGGACCTGGTCGTCCTCTTGAGCGATTGACTATGGACATGAGCGCCGCTATGGAAGACACCGAGTTCCTAGCCAGATCTTTGCGAAGATCACTGTCCGGTAGCAAGGCATTCTGAAATGCGAAGATGGCCACCTCGTCCTTGGAGTTCTCGACCTGGCAGTAGACCGTCCAGAACCGCTTTGCGAACTGAGTGACGTTCTCTCCCTGCTTCATTTTCAGGGCCATGATATCCACATCCGTTTTCGGCAGAATTCTGTAGGCCTGGAACTTCTTCATGAAGGATTGCTGGAGTTACTGCCAATTTGAGATGGACCCCTCCGGGAGCGCATAGAACCACTTTAAGGGGAGGTCACCTAAACTGGAGGAAAAGACTCGACAGTTCAGATGACCCTCATCCCCCCAAATAGACATCCTCTGAGAGAAGTGCCTGAGGTGTGTAGCTGGGTCCGAGGTCCCGTCGTAAGTGACGAACCTCGGGACGGTGAACTTCTTTGGCAGGGGATACTTCCTGATATCGTGAGAGAAGGGAGACGCGCCGAGATCAATGGAGTCGCAGCAAACATCCCTTTGGTCTCGGCCGAGACCAGCCACCTCCAGATTTCGCTGGACCGTTTTCCTTATGCGCGCGTCCAACCACTCCTGGTCATGATACCTGCTCTCCGGGATAGTTTCTGACGCCTTCCTCGAGTAGCTATGGCTGGCGCTCGAGCCTTCGTCTCGAGTTCGGTCGCGCCTCTTCGCATTCAGGTGATCCCTCAAGTCTTTCTTGGGGGAGTCAGGGCGCCTGCCACGAGACACCCTCCTCTCGCGCTGCCGCTGCGAGTGCTGCTGCTGACGCGACTGCTGCTGCTGATGTCTTGCTGAACTCGTAGCTCTTTCCAGCTGCTGTTGGAGCTGGCGGATCAGAGCGTCCTTCTCTTTGATGGCCTCATTCTGCGCTCTAATCTCTTCAACGGTGGAGTCAAAGTCATCATCAGGATTGTACTCCTCATCCTCAGTGTCCTCAACATCCTCCACCTGATCAGAGGGACGTGGTCCATCGACCACTGGAGACTTACTCCACTGGTCTCGACCCAACAGGAGACCTCCTGCAGGCTGCTGCTGAGTATCTCCCCTCCGGGGAGCAGACTCTGAGCGAAGGTCACGCTCCTGAACGTTGATCCGGACGAGGTTACGCTCGACGTCATCCTTTACAACTGGTTGCTTCCCAGACCTCTTCTTGGCAGGGAGGAGGTCAGAGGACGGTCCTGCACGCTTTGTCTTGGATGTTTCTCCGCCTTTCGTAGCTCTTCTCGTCATGGTGACAGGGAAGATTATGCAAATCGGTTCCCACAGACGGCGCCAATTGTAAGTGCAAAAAATATACTCACAAGATTAGAATGCCTTCAAGGACTTACTCAAAGTACCGAAGAGGTAGCTGCGATCTAGTGAACCTGAAAGGGGAGAAGAAAGCGGTCAGAAGACCCTGGCTGTGGGCATCACATGGCTCTCCAATGCTTAAGTTAGTAGTTGATCGGAGAAGAAAGGGAGGTGTCTGGTTGCATGTATTAGGAATGCATACCTTATTTTTGGATCGTCCCATACTTTATATGAGAAATTGTTTTGGTGCCTGTGCCAGTGGGCCTTATGATGTGACTAGGGTCTCATCAGCCCACATAGTCATTAATGAGGGTCCATCACAGCCCTCATTACATTTAATGAGGGTCCGATCAGCCCATACTGCATTTAATGCCAGTCACATTGGGCCTGATCTGTTGGCGGTTGAGGTCCCATCGAATCCCTTTCTTGGGCCATGTCCCTGATAGAGGTGTGGCCAATGGATGTGATTACATCTCTATGTAGCCGAGACTGAGTGGGGTGGCGCGGCTGACCTGATTACCGTTTACCGATATCAGCAGTTGGTGCCGAGACCGAAGTAACGCAGAGTTTATGTCCGAGATCGAGATTGATGCGCTTCGCCGAAACCGAACGGGGATTTGGTTCACGGGATGGTTCCCACACAACAACCTAACATGTCACTTTTCACAAATTAGTTAGATACAGAAAAGGTACCAATGCTAAAAATTACGCGAAGATGTTGGCCAACTAACCCATAGGCTGTCTCTTTTTCAGGAATTTATTTCCAATAGACTAAGGGCATCACAAGAAAAAATCATGGACAATCTAAAATGAGAAATGAGTTTTAAAAGTGTACTACTTGATTTTGTGATAATCTATCTACAAAGTGATTCATCATTAAAAATCTCAGCTCAGCTTCAATACAGTGCGATTAAAACAGAGGAAATGCTTAGTTTAGAAGAGCTGAAATTGTCACAAGGTTTGCTTCCACTAATCTGTGTACTTAACCATTGTCAACCTTTTGTAAGGCTTTCTCACACTATTCTTATGAGTCATCCTTTGTTGACATCTCAAGTGAAATTTCACACTTGTATTTCATCGATGTCTCAAGTGACATTTCATAAATCATCATGAGGGGTTTTTCACTCTTCTGTCAATATATCACAAGTTCCCCGGATTATCTCTGAGAGTTTATACTGTCATGGATTGGAGATACAGCCCCAGACAGGTTGGTAACTCTTCACTCTTGGTTAATCCATCATTGTCTGAAAAACTCATTCTCCAAAATGTATTAACTGCAACCTGCTTGGTCTCCTTCACTTCTGTTGATGATTAGTTGAAGATGATGGTGAAACTTTAGGATCTTATACTCCATTGAGCTACCACTTATCCCAAAACCAATTGGTGATAAGAAACGGCACAACAATAATTTTTATGGTGAGGGAGGGCGAGGGCACCCGACCTACCAGGCCCTAATACCACTTGCAGGATATTACACCCCATTCAACTACCACTTATCCAAAAATCAATTGGTGATAGGAAACGACACAACAATAGTTTTATAGTGAGGACGAGGGCTCGACCACAATTATGACCGCTCAGGAGCGATGGTGGACATTGACCCCAACAGAAACAATACTAGCATGGATTGGATATGTAGCCTTAGACACTGCTCCATTTCTATATGATGGTGAAACAATACTAACAAGATCTACACATGTGATGTGAGTCCATACATACAGATCTAATTTTGTTAGACTTTTGGGCACACAATTCATGATCCAAACCGTTCAATAATCTTATATTAATGGTAAACGTACATGATCAAGATTTAAGGTCTCATTTTTTTTATATTAATTTTCAATAGATTTTGAGAAATTTGTGAAGATGTCCAAAAAAGCCAAATATATTTAGAAGCATTAGATGTACTCATTTACTAATTTGAAAATGATCATTTTGACCAAGATGGTAATGTGTTTCACATGTATATCATGTGCATACATGACATATACACAAGGCACATTTACATATGTAATATTTGTTGGCATTTGTGATGGGCCCACTTGTGTTTACATGTGGGTGGACCCATTCACAAAGAGACACCCCTCACAAGGAATCTGATGGTGATATGGATAAGAATAGTTTGAGTTTTATCTAACTCTCTATCCTTATCATATCTCCATTCAAATTCAATTCGAATTGAGAGAATTTGATCCAACCTATTATCTTTATCATCTCTCAATTCGAATTTGAATAGAGATCTTATCACTCATTACTCATTAGCCAAAGGGCTATATATAGACATGAGAAATATCAGTTGGTATAACTTTCAACAAGTCATATTCTTTCCATCAGATCTACAATTCTCCATCATCATCTTCTACATACAGGGTGTCCATCCCTGCCCTTGGATCTTGAAGAGTGAATCATACGTGACTGATCTCTCGTAGACAGTCACAGATCTCTACACCAGTGTCTGATTCAAGCCGACGCTGTCCCTATCGCGTTTGTAGATTCAAGTCGACGTTGTCCTTATCACGTTTGTAGTAGCCAACTCTTATAGATACGTAGTTCCGCAGTATCTATATCCTTCAATATTTGCATAAGTAAAAGGCAAACAGCACCTAAGGAAGAGAATGGTCAGTCATCCAAATTCAAATGGGTAGATCAGATGACTCCATTTGTAAATAATATAAAGTGAAATTCACTTCTGAAGTGGCAGCTTATAATCCTCCCAAGCCCATCGCCCCATATCCCCCATTCAGAAACATAGAGAAGGCCACTCATCAAGTGAGCTGCGTTCTAGAACACTTGGCCCACAAAACACATTGAATTTTTATGTGACCCACCTGATGAAAGAGCTCAACCATCTCCAGATTAACCTTCTGATGCACCTAAAATACATGGGATCACTTGGGCCCATGTCTCAACTACCCTCTCTTTTCTTTTTTTTCTTTTTTTTTTTTTTTTTTAATGGGGCCAGATTTCATGAGTCAAATTAACGTCAGAATGATTTAAAATTAGATCCATTGGCTAGCTTAGTCATTTTGATTTTCGCCATGGTTAAGTTTGTGTGATTTTATTTGCATAAAGAAAGTTATGGCCAACTCATAATGCAGAGAGCTAGTTAACAATACATGAGAAAGTGTTAGCTCAAGCTCTACACCATGTATTAGGAAAGTAAGAACAAAGATGTAACCAAAACAATACAAAGAAGACACGTAGATTTACGTGGTTCTCTTGAGGTTGAGGTACGTCCACGAATCACACCAATTCCACTATGCTCGAAGGCAGAAGATGAGAATACAAGATACGGATCTCTGGCGGCTATGCTAGGGTTACATAAAGGCGCATGGTAATATTATTACGGAAATACCCTTACACGTTTCGCGACAGTGGGCCTGAGTTAACGGTCTGACCCCAGGATCAGGATCCACACTTAACAGAAGATTCATGACAAAAGATAATGGGATGGATAGGTTGGCTCATGAATGGCGTGTCTTCAATTTCTTCAAACATTAGAAGAAATTGTTTGTATGTGTGTGTTTTGTGTATTATGTTTATATTTTCCCGAAATGTTATTATAAAAAGTTTCGCCGAAATTTTGAATCGGCCGAAACTTTTCATTTTGGAGGCAGGACCGAAATGGGGTCCAAACGATATTGACAATTATGATCTTAACATCCATGTGTAGTACCCACGAGATCTGTTTTCTCCATTAAGCCTGGGAAACAACTCTCCGCATGCAAACTGTTAGTAATTTTGTTATTATCATGAAAGAGCCGTTGAGGGCCTTTGACCAACCTGGTAATCCATGGAAAACAAACCGCGCAATCCCCCCCCCCCCCCCCCCCCCCCCCCCCAATAGTCACCAATCCCTTGTTTGACACCCATCTAAATAGATTAGACCATTGGATTGATTGTCTGCTAAATTTGGATGGTGGAAGTTTGTTGGTCCTTTATCAAGTAGTTGGGGTGATGATTCGAGCCTCCATCACCATACACAGTTAGATGGGGAGGATCGAAAGCCCAACGAGAAACGATGTTCACCTTATCATGAACACCGGCGCTCAAGTGAGGGGCCAGAGCCCTATATATAAATATTTTAAGGGTCATTGACCTGGCTATCCCTAAGTATGTAATGGCCTAGTCTATTGGGCCCTTGTGAAAGCACAACAATCATGGGGGACTAGGAGTTTGGAAGATTTTCATATGACCTACTAGCGAGTGAAAAAATAGAAACCATTTGATCACCAGAGGTACTATATTTTTTTTTATGCCCCCTTAAGTTGTCCAACCTTCGTTGATATGCTAGACAATTGTAGGGTCTATACAACTACAATGAGTGTAACATTTAGGCTCGTGGCTAGTAGGGTGTGCTCATTGGTCGAGTTTGGGTCTTAGGTTTATTAGTGGCGGTTCCAGGAATTCGAGTTAGTGGGGTCAACAAAAGAGTTATCTTTTCCAAATCGAATAAATTTATTTTCCCCTTTATCAACATCTGTCATCTATTTTCGATAATTCAACAAGTATAGTATAAAATTCTTAAATAATCTATTTCCGAAAATCCGACAAAGATAATATTGAATTCTAAAATAAAAAAGAAATTTTAATACATTGTTACTAATAGTTCTTAATTCAAAAGAAAAATCCAAATACTTAAACTCCTACAGCTGCCCTCTAGGTTTTCATATTTTCATGTGTTGAAATCGTTGCATAATAGATTCATTATCAACACTATCAATTAATATATGTAATCAAACAGTCATTCATCCATTGATCTCCTATTTGGTTACACAACTTGTTATTTACGTGCTTCATTGCTGAAAAAGCTCTTTTTACTGTTGCAGTCATTGCTGATAAGATCAATGTCAATTTTAAAAGCAAATAAATCAATTGGTATACGATATCCTTTTTTGTCTCTACTAATTTTCTAGCAATGTCACCAATTCCTTTAAGTTTTAAAAATTCATTGCTAGAGCGCATATCAGTAATGTGGGCCCATTAATTTTATTTAAGTTTTGGTAGACAGTTGGCCCATTAACTTAGACTGTGGGTATTCTTTACAGAAAGCTTGACACCCAGTTCAACCCAACCAAAACAAGAGGTATAGCCAGATTGGATTTATATTTAAACTTAAGATTCTTTGATATTTGAATAAGATCTTTTTGTAATTTTTTTTTATTTGTTCGCATTTGATTGGACTTTAATAGGGCTTCGGACTGGGCTCGGTCTAACATGTTTGGGGCAAGCCAAGCTCAGGACAGGCACTTTTAGCCATGTTTGGTCTCGGCCGAATATGGGCCTGTATTTCTAAGATTTGGTTAAGCCTGGATGCTACTCGGCCCAACCCGAGTGGCCCATCAACAGCCCAAATAATTAAGCCTGCACATATAAAATCTTCCTATACTTATGTCATTATGTGTGTGTTATATATAGAATAATATTACAAGGTTACATTATATACTCCATTTAGATTGGAGTTTTATGTGAGCATCTAGAGGACACAGTACGTCTGGATAGATCCCATTGTATGAAGAATAAATTTACTGATAAATCATTCTTAATTGTTTGCTTTAAGCACATTTACTTCAATCCAACTGTTAAATCTTGCTTTCTTTGGATAATATCCCAAGCTTGTTATACCACAGCATGTGGCCAACAACAACTAATCAATAGCCTCGTAATATACATTTACATATTAACATGATAAGGCAAATTCTTTCAAATGCCCCATTTTCTATCACCTCTTTTTCTTGTTTTCATACAAGGGTCTATCTATGATCATTCCAATCTTTCACCCCTTCAATCATCACTAATTCTACACCATTGGATTTAATACAATAAATTTGAATGATATATAATTATTTTAAATTTGAATGATATATAAATTCGATTAAATTCATGCATCATCAAATTCACCCTAAATGTGAAAAGATTAGAAAGGGAAATGAAAAAAAACTGTTTGAATTTATGCTTTTTCTGACCAGTACCAACTGGATCATTTCATCTTTTCTAAAGAAAGTCATTTCACCACTTACTATTGCAATGAAAGTACATTATCCTGATCCCAAATGCAAGAGATTCTCCAAATTAACTCCAAATTCATCACACCCAAGTAAATGGTGATTATTCTTTTTCCAGATTCTTCCTCACAACTTGTTATATATATAGTCCCCAGAGGTTATTCAAGAAAAATATGAAGCTTTGTACGTAGAAACATATTCTAGCTAGTAGGCCATTTCTCTTTTTTTCCATCAAAATGAAGTCCTTTCAGCTCTCTTTCACTGTTGTGGTGGCCCTCTCTTTGATTCAATTTTTCTTAGTGAGTTCTTATTACCAAGGATCAAGAAATTCAACAAAATCTTTGTTGATCGCGAAGGTCATCACCGTAGATTTGTGGGGTCATGGAGATTTTACTACAATTCAGGGTGCCATCAATTCCGTTCCATCAAACAATAACTGGTGGATTTGCATCCATGTTAATCCTGGATTCTACAGGTAATTCATTACCTACTCTTACTAGAAGAGTAGTAACTAACAATTTTACTTATATTATAAGTCTTATCACTCAATTTTTATGTGTACATGTGTGTAGAGAGAAGATTTACATAGGCAAGGAAAAGCCATTCATTTACCTTGAAGGATCAGGAATGGAGAAGACTGTGATTATTTATAATGAAGCCATTCAAACAAGAGAAAGTGCAACTGTTACTGTGATGGCTGACAATTTTGTTGCTAAATGGATTACCTTCAAGGTGATTAACTTAATCTCAACACTATTTTTTCTAAAGTAATAGTAATAAAAATTTCGATATCAGTTGCGATATATATCGATAAAGACCTAATCAATGATTATTAAGTTAGGTGAGACCCACGTAAAAATGGAGCCCTTCTTCCCATCAACAATGGTTATTAAGCACATTAATCCTCACACAAAGTGTTCACTTAAGTAGTGGTCATCAGGACACCTTCCACTTTATCACGAGCTCTAATTGTCAAACAAATGCGGTATTTTACATTACATTAATCAGCAGTAACTATATATTTTGCATCTAAAAGAGTCAATCTTGAATCATTGTTGATCTCTTGGGGGCCATCTTTCTCAACAGAACTACTACAACCATCCTGTGGCTGCTAATCCATCAAAGCAAGCAGTTGCATTGTTGGCAGGAGGGGACAAGGCCTATTTCCATATGTGTGGTTTTGTAGGATTCCAAGATACATTGTGTGATGAGAGGGGGCGTCATTATTTCCACTCTTGCTACATTGAAGGTGCTATTGATTTCATATTTGGGTATGCTCAATCCATTTATGAGGTAAGAAATACCATTCTCCTATGTTTTACAATTATTTTGAGAAAAGTTGGCACTTTCTTAGACAAATATGATCGTGACATCATATAATAAAAAAGAGGGTCCTTATATTAGGTCCATACCCAATATTTTCAATTTGGGTTGTGTCATGAGAGGATTTTGTAATAAACGGGCAAATTATCCTGATTTTTCATGCAGATCCACTTTTTCATTATTTGATGTGACACTTTTTTTACGAGATAAAGAAAAAAAAATGAATGAGTTTTCCTCAACAGAGAGGATCTCAATTTTCAACGAGTAAGGTAAGAATGCGAGATTCTACTTTACTATGAAAACGAAAGTTTCCAAAGTGCAGAATCCTCTCGCGGCACAAACATACATTTCCACTCTCAGCCAAGGATTTCCACATCCTACGGGGTTGGGGTCGGATATGAGAATCCTCAAAAGATGAGAGTATCAAATTGCTCAATTCCTCAAAAATTATAATTGCCAAATGCAGGTTTCTCGTGAGTTTATAAAATGCAAAAATCTCTTCTTTTTTTTTTTATGATGATTTTGCCAAATGTGAACAATAGGTTGCATCATTTCTTCATACCTATTTCATTGTTATGACTTGTGACACTCATGTGTGTAACTTTGGTTGCATGTTTCTTGTGTAGAACTGTAAAATATTTGTCAATCCAAAGAATCTTGGTGGGGTGAACATAGCATTTCCAGGGTGGATAACAGCCCAAGGAAGAGAATCTTCTAAAGATCCTGGTGGTTTTGTGTTCAAATCATGTATTGTGGAAGGGAATGGCCCAACTTATCTTGGAAGAGCCTGGGGAAATCATTCAAGAGTAATTTTCTACCAAACAAGTTTACCAAACAATGTGGTTCCTGAGGGCTGGGATGCTTGGAATTTCATAGGCCATGAGTAAGTCTTATCCTCTGAAATAGAAAATAACATCCAAAGAAAAAATGAAACTCAATGAAAATAGGTAGGTGTTAGTGGGCTCGGCCCGTTCGGGTGCCTAATATCAAGGTCTGGATCGCGTCCATGAGTCTGAAAGTCTGGCCCAGGCCTTTCCAGCTCATGGGCCTAGAAACACAACCCAAATCCAGCACAATGTGGGCTGGGCTTCTGTCAGACCAATCTGGCCCGTCGTATATTTTTGGACCCCATCCTATCCATGTAACACCACCCTATTTATCATTATTACTACTAGTACTATCATATGCTTTTAATTCACCTTCAATCTGGCTGGACCTAGGGCTTGGCTTCTATTTGGGCTAATGCTTGGCAATTCGGGTTTGATTGAGGCCCAACTTGGGCTAACCCACATGAATTGCTCCTTCTCCACTCATTCCTTTATTTATTCATTCATCTCTTTAGCTAAGTTTATTTATTTCTTTATTGTTGAACACTTGTGTGTCAGGGATCAAGTAATGTATGCAGAGGTGGAATGTAAGGGACAAGGGTCAGACACATCCAAGCGTGTGGGGTGGATAAAGAAGCTCAGTGCCTCTGAGGTCTCCTCATATACAAGTCTTTCTTTTATTGACACTGAAGGTTGGCTTAAACAACTACCATGATTTGCAAAGGGTCAGAAACACCCCCCAACTTTCTTCTACAGGCCAAAAGAAAGCCCACATCAAACTAAATCCACCCCTTTGTTTCCATAAGAAAAGTTTCTTTCTTTTTTTTTTTCTTCCAAGTTTCATGTGGTTGTGAATATGTTACCTTATTGTGTGAGCTTCATTCATTTAACTAGAGGTGAAGAGCATTCATCAATGCCTGACTGTTTACTCTCTCTCTCTCTCTCTCTCTCTCTCTCTCTCTCTCTCTCTCTAATGAGCTCTTAATTTGTCAAGCATGGTGGAACCAAGTAACTTTCCTAGGGGGGGCAATGGATTATATATGTGGGAGGGTCAACAGAGTTCTCTAAAATGTTGGGGTTTTTTTTTCAGACTTCTGGAGTATATAAGGCGCCTTCCTTTACTGGATAAAAATCCATTTATATTGCTTGCCCTCGCATGAAGATGCAGTTCCCAAGTTTAGTACCAATCGGAGTGCTGCATACTGTTGGATTAATCTGGGATTTATCATAAGTTCATAACTGTTAATCTTATTTTAAAAATAATTAAAACTAATAAGCAATTAAACAAATTAGATTAGTCATTTAGAAGAGTGTAGCTCCATTAGATATTACTAGGCATATGCTCAGCTTTGAAATGGATGGAAGATAAGGATGCTCCCCTTTTATGTATCCATGATCTGTTTCATGGCCTTACATTAGATGTATGATCATGGATCTGATTTCTTGGTAGATAGATAATCTACAAAATCATCTTTCTTGAATATTGCTAAATGTATGGGCTCCAATAATATGCCTTATATCATATTTCTTATTCGTCGAACTTTGTTTAATTAAAGCCAAGATAAAGTCGGATTTGAGCAGGGTGGAGCTTGAACATTCCAGCATAGGGAGGAGGGGGATTGAAAGACATAGATGAGACATATATGTGTGAAGAATTCCAAGTCCTTTAGGTCATCCTAACCCTTGATCCATGGCCCTCAAATTTGTTGGTATTAGAAGACATTACTTTTGACAAGCTCAATAAATGGCGAGTAACATTTGGATGAGTGTCAAACTTGAGGCTTGTGATAGCAATCTCTAGCTCTATAAAAAGGCCTCAAATCAAAATTTGAAAAAGATTCGCATACTATTACTATATACAACTTTCTCAAATACTTAATTTTCTTCCAAGAAAATTATTTCCAATGTTATTTCCTTTGGCAAATCCATATTTTTATCTCTTATGGGGAAAATGTTATATTTAAGAAGGCATTAGGCTATTTGGTCAATTAAAACAAACTCGATCCATAAGCAAGGCCATTTAGAATGAATATAACTTTCTTCATAGGCTATATTAGGCCTTCTACATTTCATTTCCTCCTATATAACCTTCTAGTTTAGATATATTAATCCCAAATGGACAAATCAGAAATAACAACCTTCTTCATTAGGATAGGTTGAATGCTAAGATACTTGATTTGAGTTCATGAAGATGTCATATCCCCACTAACAACAACCAATCCAATCTAAATTTTGTCTTAGACTATATCGCCCTATCCTAATCAATGAACTCAAGGAGATAAAAAAACTATATAATAATTATAGAATAAGAGAACAAAGGGCCTGCAGAAGCCGGCCTCTTTGGTTATCACAGTTAACAAACAACTCTCTAGCTTAATGCTCATCTATAAATGAAGGGTCTGTGGAAGCCACATACCAAGAAGAGGGAGCTTCCAAATTCAGCAGCAGGAGCAGGAAAACATGGCTAAGGCAAGCAACAAAATGGTCATGTTCTTTAATTTGGTGTTACTTCTCTCTCTTCTTCTCATCCTGTCCATGGCCGAGGCCAGATTATTCGGCGGTAAGTGTGCGATTACTCACGCAGTTTATATCAAATCATCTGATTGATCTTTAAGTATTTTAGTTTTGTACATTCATCTGGTTTGACACTAGTTACACTTAATACTAATCATGTTGCTTTTCTTTGATCATGTTACACAATAGGCTCTGGGAAGAAAGATGTGGCCGCAGAATGCGATGCGGTGTTTGGGGTGGGATCGGGCGATACATGCTTTGAGGTCGCGCAACTGTTCAACCTTACAGTTGATGAGTTCAGCACAATCAACCCAAATCTAAACTGCGACTCGCTCTTTGTTGGCCAATGGCTCTGTGTTGACGGAACAGTGAATTGAGCTTATCAGTCTCTTATCTCTTCCAAAATTGATGAAGAGAACATAAGTTTAAATAAAGGGAGATTTTAACTTCTCTCTGAGTAGGATTTGATTAATTTCTTAGCTATGTTATGAGCTCTGGTTGTAATTGTTCCTTTCCTTTTGACTTCTTGTTCTGTTTCAGAATGTCATAGAACTGAGAAGACTGAATAAACACTTCTATATTTCTGTTAAACAATAATCCTGTGGTGTGTGTATTACAATGTGAGATTGCTTAGCCATCTTATTAGGCCAAACCTATTTTTCTAATATAGTGAAAGTTTGGAAATATGTTGTGAATGGCTATTCCTTGCCCACTATTACTGCTGATGGGGTAACTGGACCCAAACCTGAAGATAAGTGGACTAAGGAAGAAGAGTTTGCAGCCACTTGCAACTTTAGGGCTTTGAATGCTATCTATAATGGAGTTAGCATATCTGAGTTTCGTAGAATTTCTACATGCACTACTATAAAAGAAGTTTGGGATATTCTGCAGACTTTGCATGAAGGGACTGACACTGTCAAACAGTCGAAACTTCAGAAATTGTATACAGCCTTTGAAACCATAAAGATGGAGGATGATGAAACTTTTGATGAGTTTAATTCAAAGCTGAATACAATTGTGAATGATACATTCACTTTGGAAGAGCCAATTCCTGAAAATAGAGTTGTAAAAAAGATTCTGTGGTCTCTTCCAGAACGGTTTGATGCAAAGGTAGTGGCCATAGAAGACAATAAAAATTTAAATATTCTCAAAGCTGAGGAATTAGTTGGGAACCTTCAGACTTTTGAAGCAAACTTAAGGACTAATGCAAAATCAAAATCCAAAAGTATGGCTTTGAGAGCCTCCAAAGAATCTTTCAAGAAAATTGCTACTGATTCTGATTCTGAGGAGATTGATCCTCAAGTTGCTGTTCAATTTATGAAGCAATTTCAGTTGTTTATGAAGGGGAAGAAAAGCAATGTAAAAGTCCCTAAAAACTTTGTCAAGAAAAAATCTCCTAAAGGGACTCGATGCTTTGAGTGTCATGGTTATGGACACATTGCTAGTAACTGTGCTAACAAAAAGTCAAGAAAGCAGGCTCTCAACACAACTTGGGATGAAGATTCTTCTGAAGAAGAAAAGGAAGATGAAAAAGATCCTGAAGATGATCATGGGAATGGAAAATATGTGGCATTCATGGCAACTTCAATTTCTGCTACTCCACCAGTTTCTGATGAGGAGATTGATCATGATGTTAGTGAGTTAGAGACAGAACATGATTGGCAAGCTGAATATAATATATTGTTTGCAAAGACCATGAAAATGCTCAAGATGAATTGGCTACAAGTTGGAAAGAATCTAAAGAGCATATTACTTCATTAAAAGCTGAATTGTTTAAGGCTCTTACAAAAGTGAGTAACTTAGAGACAGAAAATAATAAATTGTCAGATGAATTGACAGCACAGAAGTGTGAGTTGCTTAATCATGATATGAAGATCTTGAAAGCTAAAAATACCGACTTGCAAGGAAGACTCAAGATGGTTCTTTTTTAATTTGATACAAGCAAGGCTTTTCTAAACATGATGAATACTGGGTCTAAAAAACTTGATGAAATCCCGTGCAATCAAAAGGCAAAGACCAATATGCATGGCATTGGCTACACTGACGGAGCATCTACATCAAAAGCCAAAGGTAATAATTGTTTTGTTCAAACTTCAGTTGTTATTAATTCTACTGTTCATGTTTCAAATACAGCTGCCAAGAAGAAGAATGTGCCACGTCCTGAACAAATTCCCACTTGCCATCACTGTGGAATTAAATGACACATTCGACCCCCATTGCAATAAGTTGCGAAAGTTGCCAGATCAAAAGCAATGGGAACAACAGAAGGAAGCGTCCCCGATGAAAACCAAAGCTGCCTGGGTCAAGAAAGAAGACCTTTCATCTGTCCTCGTACACACTTTGCTGAACTATCTGAATATGCAAGTGTGTGTACCAAAGCTTCATCACCCCTGATCTACAAGATCAAGCCTCACCCCAGTGCTGATACTAAGATCAATTTGAGGGGGACCTACAGAATCCAGATTGACAGAAGCTGCTTGAAGGATCTTGTTTGTCAATTATGAACAAAACGGGGGAAAATATTGAAGCTAGGGGGAGCTAGAGACAATAAGAAGTTCAGACTGAGTCAAAGACATGTAGATTCTACATTTGCTGGATTTTTTTTTGCTGATTTTTCTTAATGTATTTTGGGTTTCTTTTTGGTATATCAACTTGTGTTGTCTTAGGGAGTTTTATCCATTAATTGCCAAAGGGGGAGATTGTTAGGTATTTTAGTATTGGCAAAATTCATGGGTAGGACAAAACTCTAGGTCTTTTGGGTTGTAATGTTTTTTAGAAAAGGACTCTGTAGAATAGAAGATTAAAAGGACTCAGAAGAAGAAAGCTGAAGAAACAGAGCTAAATTTCCGGATCATCCAGAATGGGGTCCGCTCCAGCGAACGTCTCATCCGCTCGAGCGAAGGCAACATAGATAGCCCAAACGCACTGACAGAAGATTTTTATGCCAAGACAGAACCTCATCCGCTCGAGCGGATGGTAGGTCCGCTCGAGCGGACAGGTGTGCAGAAAAAGGGAAAGTCTCTATTCTGATTCGAATAGGTTTCCCTTTGAGACTATGTTTCCCAGTTTGAGTCTTACTTGTGCACTAAGTCTAAGGCACGAATTTGGGGCTATTTATAGGGTGTTTCTCTCAACCCTAGACACCAACAGACACAACTCTCATTGATCTGAGTCAGAGATATCTTAGAGAGAGTTAATTCTCTAGAGCCATTGAGAGACTATTCTGAAGGGTTGCTCTAGAAGATTGTTGCTGCTTCTACTTTTCTTGTAGAAAATTGATCATCTTGGTTAACAAGGTGCGAGGAGATCAAGTAAAGAGAACGGGGCACAGTGCATGTCATGTCAGTGGATTCTTTGCAAGAATAACTACAGTCCTTAGGTCGAGGTACAGACTGAAGTAAAGGAGCTTGTGAGTATATCTTGTAACTGTTCGTGAACTCTTGATTTTTTGTTCGTGGTTTTTCTCTCTGGATAGGGTTTCCACGCTAAATATTGTGTCTGCCTTCTTGTGGTGTGTGATTAGTAGATAGCTAGTTCAATATTGTTTGATTGGTTAATTTCCGCTGCATTGATTGGTTATATTAGAACTAGTAATCCATTCTAGTAGCCCTCAAGGGGATTTTCAAATAGCTTTATGGTGAGGATGGAGGCTCGACCACAATTATGACCGCTCAGGAGTGAAGGTGGACGTTGACCTCAACAAAAACAATACTAGCATGGATTGGATATGTAGCCTTAGACAATGCTCCATTTCTATATGATGGTGAAACAATACTAACAAGATCTACACAAGTGATGTGAGTCCATACATACAGATCTAATTTTGTTAGACTTTTGGGCACACAATTCATGATCCAAACCGTTCAATAATCTTATATTAATGGTAAACGTACATAATCAAGATTTAAAGTCTCTTTTTTATATTAATTTTTAATAGATTTTGAGAAATTTCTGAAGATATCCAAAAAAGCCAAATATATTTAGAAGCATTAGATGTACTCATTTACTAATCTGAAAATGATCATTTTGACCGAGATGGTAATGTGTTTCACATGTATATCATTTGCATATATGACATAAACACAAGGCACATTTACATATGTAATATTTGCATAAGTAAAAGGCAAACAACACCTAAGGAAGAGAGTGGTCAGTCATCCAAATTCAAATGGGTAGATCAGATGAGTCCATTTGTAAATAATATAAAGTGAAATTCACTTCTGAAGTGGCAGCTTAAAATCCTCCCAAGCCTATATCCCCATATCCCCCATTCAGAAACATAGAGAAGGCCACTCATCAAGGGGGCTGCGGTCAAGAGCACTTGGCCAACAAAACACATTGAATTTTTATGTGACCCACCTGATGAAAGGGCTCTACAACCATCTTCAGCTTAACCTTCTGATGCACCTAAAATACATGGGATCACTTGGGCCCATGTCTCAACTACCCACTTTTTTTTTTAATGGGGCCAGATTTCATGAGTCAAATTAACGTCAGAATGATTTAAAATTTGATCCATTGGCTAGCTTAGTCATTTTGATTTTCGCCATGGTTAAGTTTGTGTGATTTTATTTGCATAAAGAAAGTTATGGCCAACTCATAGTGCAGAGAGCTAGTTAACAATACATGAGAATGTTTTAGCTCAAGCTCTACACCATGTACTAGGAAAGTAAGAACAAAGATGTAACCAAAACAATACAAAGAAGACACGTAGATTTACGTGGTTCCTTCGAGATTGAGGTATGTCCACGGATCACACCAATTCCACTATGCTTGAAGGCAGAAGATGAGAATACAAGATACAAATCTCTGGCAGCTATGCTAGGGTTACATAAAGGCGCAGGGTAATATTATTACACAAATACCCTTACACGTTTCGCGACAGTGGGCCTGAGTTAACAGTTTGACCTGGGATCAAGTTCCACACTTAACAAAAGATTCATGACAAAAGATAATGGGACGGATAGGTTGGCACATGGAATGGCGTGTCTTCAATTTCTTCAAACATTAGAAGAAATTGTTTGTGTGTGTGTGTTTCGTGTATTATGTTTATATTTTCCCGAAATGTTATTGTAAAAAGTTTCGTCGAAACTTTGAAACGGCCGAAACTTTTCATTTTGGAGGCAGGACTGAAATGGGGTTTGAACGATATTGACAATTATGATCTTAACATCCATATGCGTAGTACCCACGAGATCTGTTTTCTCCATTAAGCTTGGGAAACAACTCTTCACGTGCAAACTATTAGTAATTTTGTTATTATCATGAAAGAGCCGTTGAGGGCCTTTGACCAAACCATGTGGGACCCACCTGGTAAGCCATCCAAGTGGACCATAAAATAGTGCCCCCCCCCCCGCCCCCCAATGTCACCAATCCCTGGTTTGACACCCATCTAAATAGATTGGACCATTGGATTGATTGTCTGCTAAATTTGGATGGTGGAAGTTTGTTGGTCGTTTATCAAGTAGTTTGGGTGATGATTCGAGTCTCCATCACCATACACAGTTAGGTGGGGAGGATCGAAAGCCCAACGAGAAACGATGTTCACCTTATCATGAACACAACACAAGCATGGCCTTTTTGGAGTGGGAATGATGTAATGAGCTATTGTGTGCTTTTGGAAATCTGTTGAACACAAAACTTTAGCCTTTTTTTTAACACAAGCATGGCCTAAGAGTGGGAATGAAGGTTGTTAGTATTTTTGAGTGTTGGCTAATTCATTGGGTGGACAAAACATGGGATTCTATGTAATTTACAATTTTTAGTTGGACCACTTTGTGTTGAAGTAGAATTCCGAAGCAGCAGGAAACAGGGAGTTTTCAGCAAACAGGCTGACCGATCGATCGGACCTGTTGTCCGATCGATCGGACAGCGTCGAAGCCTCAGCTATTTTTTAGCACCTTCTTTCTTATGCACTGTTTTCCAATCCTATTCAAACCCAATCTCTCCCATACGATTCTAAGAGCTTATTTAAGGGTTCAAACCCTTCAGAAACCTTACCTCTCTCTGATGTAAACCCTAGATTATCCTAAGAGAGATTTACTTCCTCCAGAGAGTTCTTGTGAGAGATTCATGTGCTGAAGCCCTGTTCTCTGGAGATTCCTCATCTATGTTCCAGCCAATTCGTCTTGCTTAAGGCGTGGAGATTGAAGTACTAGAGAAGGTGAACGGCGTGGTCGTCGGCAAGATTCACGGTGGTCCTTAGGTTGTGATCAGCTGTAAAGGGGAGTGAGTTTTCTCTTGTAACCTTCGATCTTTTAGTGCTTGATCTTTTTGGACCGGAGTTAGGTCCCGTGGTTTTTTTCCCTTCCCAGGGTTTTCCACGCAAAAATCTTGTGTCCATCTTATTGATTGGTTGCTTGATTAACTTAGGTTTTTGTTTCCATATTAGTATCTGTACTGGGATTTATTATACTTTCTGTTAGGTTTGTGTTTATCAACCCTCCAGGAATTTTCACTTGGTATCAGAGCTGATTCACACTAACTTGTTGTGTGAGATCTTCACAGATTTCTGATATGGATATAATTAGAGATGGATCATCTATTTCCAAACCTCCTCTCTTGGATGGTTCGAACTACCATTATTGGAAAGTTCGAATGACTGCTTTCCTTTAATCCATAGATGTGGATGTCTGGAACTGTGTGGAATTTGGCTACACCAAGCCTACTGTTGCCATTGATGACAACAAGATCATTGAAAAACCCATGCCTCAATGGACCAAGGATGATAAACAAGCCTTCAATTTTAATAGTAGAGCCTTAAATGCCATTTTTAATGGTGTTTCTCCTTCCGAATTTCGTCGGATATCTATTTGCAAAACTGCTAAGGAAGCATGGGATATATTAGAAACTGTCCATGAAGGTACTCTCAAAGTTAAGCAAGCTAAACTTCAGAATTTGGCTACTGCTTTTGAAAATCTGGAAATGGATGAAACTGAAGTTTTTGATGATTTCAATGATAAACTGTCTGCTATTGTTAATGCTACTTTCTACTTGGGTGAAGTCATTCCTGAACATAAAATTGTTAAAAAGATTCTCCGATCTCTTCCTGAGAGATTTGACCCAAAAGTAGTAGCAATTGAGGAGTCCAGCAATTTGGATTTAATCAAAGTTGATTAATTAGTTGGCAACATGCAAACATTTGAAGCCAATCTCAGGAAAACAAAGAAAGCTAAAGGGATGGCTTTGAAGTCTCATCTGGAGCATGATAATGACTCTGAACAAGAGACTGAAGACCCAGAACTTGATGCTCTCTTTCTTAAAAAGTTTAAAACTTTTTTGAAAAATGACAAGAAGGATTTTAAAAAGAATTTTAAAAATACTGCACAAAAAGGGCAGAATAAGCCTTCTTCGTTTAAATCCAATGCTGGTCAAAATCCTGAGAAAAATGTGTCCAAAATTCCCCCCAAGAGTATACACTGTTATGAATGTAAAGGTTTTGGTCACTATGCTTCTCAATGTGTCAATAGAACTTTCCGATCTCAAGGAAAGGTTTTGAATGTCACGTGGGATGATGATTCAGACAAAGACTGCAATGACACTGAACCCGAATCATCATCACCTGAACATGGTAAGTTTATGGCTTTTATGGCAAGATCTAATGATTCCTTTTTGCAGGAAGATGTGGAAAAATCAGATGAAACTATTTCAAAGGATCTTAATTCTTTGTCAGATAATGAACAGGATTTAGTGGAAGCATATCAGAGTCTCCTAAAACACTCTAGGAGGATGACTCAATTGAATGATATTCTGAAAGGAAAATGGAAAGCTGCTGAAAAAGAAAATCTTGTTATTAAAACTGAATTCAATGAAGCCCAAGGTAAAGTATCTCAACTTGAATCACAGCGTACCATTCTATCTAACAAGTTGATTTCTGTAGGGAATGAGCGTGATTTACTACATGAGAACTCAATTCAAGCTGAGAAAGAGATACTAAACCTCAAGAAAGAACTGGATTCCTGCAAAGCGGAAAATGCTAGCATCTCGGACAAGCTCAAGATGACGATTGCTGAATTGGTCTCTACCAAAGCTGATCTTAATCGGATGAACAAAGGGTCAAAGAAACTTGATGAAATTCTAGGTGCATAAATCATATCAAGCAGCAAGCATGGCCTTGGATTTGAATATGGTGCATCCTCCTCCAATAACCAAGGTAAATTTGTTTGGGGTAATACACTGTTTGCTATTGAACCTACTATTTCTCAACCACAACATGTGAACCCCAATATCAAGAAGCACATGCCTCAACGTAAATATGTTCCTACCTGTCATTTTTTGCGGAATCATTGGACATATCAGGCCTCATTGCAATAAATTACGTAAGAAACTTCGCAATGAAAGAAGAAACATCAATTTGATCCCTTATAATGTCAAACGAAAATCCATTTGGATACGTAAATCTGATCTTTGTTGCAATGTGGTACTCACTGCTCTTAAGGCACAAAGTTCACATGTTTGGTACTTAGACAACGGGTGCTCTAGACATATGTCAGGGGATAAGTCTCTTTTCACGTCACTTGAAAGTCATCATGGTGGTAATGTTCAATTTGGAGATGGAAGCAAATCAAAAGTCATTGGTAAAGGATCTGTCAACATACCAGGTATGTCCACTATCAATAATGTCTTTCTGGTTGATGGACTTAAGGCAAATTTGCTAAGTATCAGTCACTTCTGTGAGTCTGGTAATGAGGTTCATTTTTCTCTAAATACTTGCTCTATTGTCGACAGTCATAGAAAACATGTTCTTTCTGGTAAAAAGAATTCCGATAATTGCTATGTGGTTGTCACTGAAAATGTCTTGAACTGCAACTCTGCTACTGTTAATACTGTTGACCTTTGGCATCAAAGGCTGGGTCATATTAACCATTCTGATTTGGAAAAACTTTCTAAGCAAGAATTAGTTCGAGGACTTCCCAAACTTCAAAAACCTCATAACCACGTGTGTGGTCCTTGTCAATTGGGGAAACAAATTAGAGCACCACATAAAAAATTGGATATGCTTACTACCAAGAGACCACTAGAGCTACTTCATATGGATCTTATGGGTCCGGCAAAATCTGACAATATTGATGGCAAAAAGTATATTTTTCTTACTGTTGATGATTTCTCTAGATTTACTTGGGTTTGCTTTCTTAGAGATAAAACTGAAACCTTTGATGTGTTCCATTGTTTATGGCTTCAACTTCTTACAGATAAGGGTGAACAGTTTGGTGGAATTGCAAGAATCAGATCTGATCATGGCACTGAGTTTCAAAACTCCTTATTTGACTCTTTTTGCACTGAAAATGGAATTAAACATGAGTTTTCTGCCCCAAAAACTCCACAACAAAATGGAGTTGTTGAAAGCAAAAAATTGGGTTGTACAAGAAATGGCTTGAGTCATGATCCATAGTAAGAATGTGCCACAAAGGTTTTGGGCAGAGGCAGTTAATACTGTTGTATATGTGATCAATCGAGTCTACATCAAGGCAGGGACAAAGGATACTCCCTATGAACTATGGACTGGTCGAAAACCCACTGTGAAATACTTCAAAACTTTTTGGAGCAAATGCTATATCTTGAAAGATCGAGAACATCTTGGAAAGTTTGACTCCCGAAGTGATGAAGGGATTTTTCTTGGATATTCTTTAAACAGCAAAGCCTACAGGGTGTTTCACTTGCGTACTTCAACGGTCATGGAATCTATCAACGTCATTGTAGATGACGCTGGACCTTCTTATTTTTCTGATGACGAAGATGAATTTCCACTAACTCTTCATTCTTCTCCGCAGGATGAGCAAGATGGGAAGCAACATACGGAACGAAAAGATCCAGTTACACCGGATCAAGAAGTTGTTATTCCTGACACAGAATCTGAATCTGAAAGTGAAGAGTCTGGACTGAAAGAGAAATGTTATGCTCAAAGAACACCAAGTCATCAATCCTCTCCAAGCAAGGAAGTACATCCTAGATCCCAAAAAGGTCAGGTAATCAGAGATCATTCTCTTGACAAAGTCATTGGTGATATTCATGCTCCATTAAAAACTCGTCAGCAAGTCCAAAGTGAGGTAAATTTCTTGTGTTATGTTTCCTCTCTTGAACCCAAAAACATAAATGAAGCGCTTATTGACGACTCCTGGATCAACGCCATGCATGAGGAGTTAGGTCAATTTGAGCGTAACAATGTTTGGAAACTAGTTCCACGGCCCAAAAATACACATGTCATCGGGACAAAATGGATCTTCAAAAATAAAACTGATGAATTTGGACAAGTCATTAGAAACAAAGCTAGACTAGTTGCCCAGGGCTACACACAGGTGGAGGGAATAGATTTTGATGAAACGTTTGCTCCGGTTGCTCATCTTGAATCCATTCGCATTTTATTGGCAGTAGCGTGTTCCTTGAAAATCAAGTTATATCAGATGGACGTCAAGAGTGCCTTCTTGAATGGATTTTTGAATGAGGAGGTGTATGTAGAACAATCGAAAGGTTTTCAAGACCCTCATAGCCCTGATCACGTGTTCAAATTGAACAAAGCTTTGTATGGTTTGAAGCAGGCCCCTCGAGCATGGTATGAGAGACTGACTATCTTCCTGTTAGAAAACTCGTTTGTACGGGGCAGCGTGGATAAAACGCTATTCATCAAGAGAGAAAGAAATAATATCCTCATTGCTCAAGTTTATGTGGATGATATTGTTTTCGGATCCACATCTGAAAGCCTAGCTACCTCATTTGCCACATGTATGTCCCAAGAATTTGAGATGAGTATGGTAGGAGAATTATCTTTTTTCTTAGGTCTGCAAATCAAACAATACGAGAATGGGATATTTCTTTTTCAATCCAAATATGCTCACAATATTTTGAAGAAATTTGGGATGAACTCAGCCAAGCACTCTAGTACTCCCATGAGCACCACAGTTAAGTTGAGTTTAGACTCTTCCGGGAAAGATTTTGATGAAAGAATGTATCGAAGCATGATAGGAAGCTTGCTGTACTTGACTGCTAGTCGACCAGACATCTCCTTTAGTGTTTGTGTTTGTGCTAGATATCAGTCAAGACCTAAGGAATCTCATGTTCAAGCTGTGAAAAGGATTTTAAAATATGTTAGTGGCACCACTGATTTTGGAATTTGGTTTCCAAGAGATACAAACATGAATGTTGTAGGCTACTCAGATGCTGACTGGGCACGTTGCGTAGATGATCGGAAAAGCACTTCTGGCGGCTGTTTTCTTATTGGCAATAATTTGGTTGCATGGCACAGTAAGAAACAAACATCCATCTCCCTATCCACAGCTGAGTCAGAATACATTGCGGCTGGAAGCTGTTGCACACAATTATTATGGATGAATGTAAGGTCCGCGACCTTACTGGGTTAATTGGGCCCAATAGCAGGCCCGTTGACCCATTTATTTTTATTATTATTATTATAATTATTTGTATTTTAGATATTTAAGTGGGTTTAGTCTTAGAGTGAGTTTCTTTTAGTGTTAGGATAGTGTCTGCGAAGTTTCGTTCGATTTCGAGTTCGTTTGATCCTAGAAGGGGGGTATATTGCAAATTAGGAAAAATTGAGTGTTTTTCTGAAAATTCCTATCACCGTGGTTTTGGGTTCGTTGGAAAGGTCTCGTCGCGCTGATCATTTTTGTCTTCTGGCTCGTCGCGATCCGACGATCAGAAACCCTTCAAATAGTCCATTCTTTCACCGGACCCACGTAAGGGCAAATTAGTATTTTCCTCCCTCTCTTCATCTTAAACAGGGATTAGCCCTAATCGTAGTATCACTTCTGCAACGAGAGTTACAGCAGCCCTCATTCTCCCTCTTCATCTTCTCAAGCCCAGATCTCCCTCCGGAAGAGGTCATCTTCGCGATCCGGACCACACATCTCCTTCCTTTTGATCTTCTCTCTCCATTGATACTAGTGAGTAAGCCTTTTCCCATCATCAACTTTTCCATTCGTCTTCTCTTTTGTTTAGAATAGGTTAGATCATAATCCTTTTCTTTCTTTTCTTCTCCGTTGCGTTCTAGATTGCGTTTGGTCGGACTAGATTGTGGGTTTTGCGAAAGAGAGCTTCTCCTCAAGCTTTTCCAATTTTTAATTGTCTTCTTGTTTGAGGCAAGTAGATATGCAATTATATTTAATCATGTCTGTAATGTATTCTTTTGATTGCAATGATACTCTTGTTAGATTACCCAAATTCCAAGCTTATTGTGGGTATTTTATTGGGATTTACATGTTAGGTTAGATTTGTGGTTTTGATTGGATAAATTGTTAAATTTTAACTTGGAAGTTTTTAATTTAATATAATGGATAGAAAGAATGATTAAAATGATTGGGGAGCATGAAAGCTCGTTTTATGCAGGAAAAAGAAAGAAGAAAAACCCATTTTCGGGCTCAGGTACAGTACCGATCGATCGGGCCTTCAGTCCGATCGATCGGACTGAAATTACTCCCAGTTAGCTGAGAAAAATCTCAGACCGATCGATCGGACATGTTGTCCGATCGATCGGAGGGCCATTTTGCTTTGTATATTATGACAACTGAAAAGAAACGTTGACTGACTCATGGTACTTGTGCATATGAATAAAAAAAAGAAAAAAAGAAAAAGAAACAAAGGACGTTGGCTGACTACCTGACATGCATATGGGTTTTGTTGAATTGCCCCATCCGATGAATCGGACCGATGGATGGTCCGTTGTACTTTATATATATATATATATATATATATTTATATTTATATATATATATATATATATAATTGGTCAAACTTTTATGGACCATAACTTTTGAACCATACGTCGGAATTTCGCGAGCCATATACCGTTGGAAAGCTCTTTGAGCGTAGAATCCAATGATACATGTCTCGTGATGATTGAGGATCAGGTAGGGAAGTAGTTAATGAGATTAATTACTAGACCACTTTCTTGTTAGTAACGAGATTGTTAACCTAGGTTTGGGCCTTAGACATTGGAAACCATGAAACCACTCTCACGCAACCATTAATGGGGTTTTGAAATCGTAGCACGTGGCTTGGTGTGCTTCGATGGGTTGTCTAGGTATTCGTGTATTGTGTACGGTTAACCGAATGCGTATGGAATTGAATCAATCGATGCTCAACATGATTGTACACCAAGGAAATTCCTTATAAGCATTGATTATTCGAATTCCCCACGCACTCCGTTAAAACACATACGGTACATGGATGACAACACTTGCCTAGGATTGGGTTGTAATCTCTCCTTGATTTATTAATCGTATCCGTTGATCTTGTATCCTTGTACACTCTCTTGGCATAAAACACCTAATTGATTATGAAACATAATCTCTTATAGAATTAGGACTTGGACCTGACTTAGAGTGTACCTTAGGACCCCGTGTTATGTAATTGATGAACATGACTGGCTAGACTGAAGGGATTAGCATGGGAGTGGATTTGTCTTGTATTGACTTGAATGAGATAATCCCTATGAACGTGTCTTGTATATTGAGCTAGCCAGACTTGCTTGTCTTGGTCTATTCTCGTGTCAACACCACATTATTATTATTATTATTTGCATATCATGGCCAGCTGCAGTTTGGGGGTTTATTGATGGGCCGGTTACTCGGACATCGGGGTGGGCAGTCGGCTTTGGACGGCGTCCATGGCGTTGAATAGTTGGGAGCGGGCTAGGACCGTGCTACTATTCCCAGGACCGGGAGCTGGGATCCCCCTGGAGCCGGACTTTGGTATCAGTAGTCTGGATAGGATTGTTACTGGTACCCCGTGAGGTGGCTAGGACATCCACGGAGTCTCCCTCTTGTGCATTGCATTATATTGGTAGTGGTGATTGTTAGTATTGCTAGGATTTCTATTTATGATCCTGATGGTTATTTACTCATGCTTTATGCCTAGATTCGATTCCTTGTATTCTCTTGATTATTATACCTGTCATTACTCTTATACTTGATGCATGTCATGATTATTTATATATTGCTCATCTATTGATCAACATGTCGTTGACCCTATTCCTTGGTGTGCAGACTCCTCAGGTGAGTACTACTACGAGGAGCAATCAGGTGAGGAGATCCCAGAGGATCTCCAACCGGCTGAGGAGGAACGAGAGTGGCGTGCAGATGACATAGAGTAGTGTCATCATTCCCGGCACGAGAGTGATTCATCGGGACTTCCCTAGATTTTATTTCTTCGTTTATTATCTCTCGTTGAACTTTCATATCATTGACTTCTTAATTGTTTTAAATGGCCTTAAGTATTGAGATGGCCATTGTAATAGATTAACTTCATTGCTTAAGTTTTATTTTATTCCTTGTGCAACTTTAACTATTAATGAGATTTATTATTCATTGCTTCGAAATTTAATATGCCTCATTCGTATGAATTCCGCAGTTTTATATTACTGGAGGTTTGAAATATTATATCCTCACAGCGGACTTACGATCCTTGGGCCTAAAGGGCAAAATTTTTAATTAGCCCTAAATTTCACTCCACGGATCCGGTTTATTCTCTAATCGGGTTCGGGGGACGTGACAGATGAAACAAATGCTATCTGATTACGGCATTGCACAAACCATAATGGTTGTTTATTGTGATAACAAAAGTGTCATTGACATTTCTAAAAACCCGATACAACATTCCAGAACCAAACACATAGACATAAGGCATCATTTTATTAGAGATTTGGTTGAAGAGAAGATCATTAGCTTGGAGCACATCCCTACGGAAAATCAACTGGCTGACATTCTTGCAAAACCCTTGGACCCAACTCGGTTTGACTCCCTTTGCAAGTCTCTAGGTATTTGCTCACACCCTTAATTTTTTTTCTTTCCCATCTTCTAGTGGTTTCCCTATCTTGTGATTCATTGAATTTTTGCCAAGTTTAATTTTTTTTTGTGCACTAAAACTTCCTCATAGTTTGATGGTTATGGTTTGATTGCATATAATCAGTACTCTTCTCTCCTGGCATAAAAAAAAAAGGTGCCGGAGGATCAGGACTACCTACGAGTATGTGTGATAGCTACTATATGATTGAAAAGTTTCATTTGAGAAAGCTACCATACTCATTAGTGTGAAAGTCACCTATGATGGATCTTATTTGTTCATTTACATTTAAAAAAAAAGGGGAGTTGAGTCTGTTGTGTGCGACCCTATCATTTATCCTAGAACAGACTATTTTTCAAAATTTACACTCACTCTGACACACTTATGCTTGGTACAAGATTCAGTGTATGATCATAAGGGACACACCCTGCTCATTCATTCACTATCTGGCTCGTTTCTCAGTTCTGGACCAGGACCGATCGATCGGCTTGACTAGACTGATTGATCGGCCATCGTGTTAGTGGTTTTAAATCAGTTCAGCCCGTTTTTCTTCTTTTGTTTCCTTTCCTCTTCTTCTCATTAGCTGCCCTAGAACCGTTTTCCCCTGTCTTCTTCACGATCTTCTGTTGGGATTGCTTGCTCAGAGGTATGTCTTCTCCTCCTTCCTTTCTCTCTTTCCATTTCCCTTCATTTGCTATACTTTGGTTTTGGTAGAAATATTGGGTGTTTGGATTTTGTTTGTTTGGGTGTGGTTGATTGAAAATAAGATGTGTGCTGCAACTGTTTTGTTTAGTCTTGTGTTGAATGTACTCAGTTGGGACTGCACTATACTCATTGTACATCCATTTTAACTGAACCATTTCTAAGTTGAAGGCTGGATATGTTTATTTGTGTCATGCACACCAGGTGTTTGGTTGTTTGCCTCAACGAAAAAATGGCTCCAAAAGTTTCTCATCCTCGCAAGAAAACCTGCCATCGTGGAAGCTCCTCCTTTGCCCCCACTTTTGACGGTGCTAGATTTTAGAGTTTAGTCAAAGAAAATTCGTTTACAAGTGTGTTTTCAAAGAAGCAAGTAATTGTTGAACATCCCATTCGCTTGGCCAAGATAGAAATTGATTTCAGTGTGTGGCTCCGGGGAAGGGAATGGGATTCCCTCTATGTCTTTGACCCCACAGCCTATGGGTCGCTGGTTCAGGAATTTTACAACAACTTTCATGACTTTGGAGATGAATCATTTAAAACATTTGTTCGTGGGATAGTGATTGAAATCAATCCAAATTTCATAGGCCAATATCTTCAAATTGATAGGAGTATTGATGCAGACTACCCGACTCCAGACCCCGATCCAGATGATATGGAAGATCCTGTAGCCAATATTGATTGGGATGAAGTGGTAACCACACTTACTGGTGGTCGAAAGACTACATGGTCAGGTGGCATTTTGAAGCAGAAATTTCTTACTCCATCCTACCGGATGCTGAATCTTTTTGTTTGCTATAATCTTCAGCCAAATGGGAGAACATCAGAGGTGATACTGGAGACCGGCTACTTGTTATATGTGATTGGGACAGGGCGGCTTATCGACATTCCTCTCACCATATTTAAGCACATGTTGGCTGCCCCTCTTGGTGCTACGTCTACTTCTCTACCCTACGGAGCACTCATCACTCATATACTCTTCTCTAGAGGAGTAGAGGTTGGGCCACATGATTCTCTTGTGAAAGGGAGAGGGCCGATTACCTACCGCACCGTCAGTTAGTCATCCGCCCATGTTGATGACAGTGGTGATGAAGCTCCAGTTCCAGAAGACGAAGCTGCTCCGGTTGATACTCAGTTTGAGTCTGCTGTGCCTCCATATCTTCAAGACTTTGAAAATCGCCTCCTGGATCAGTCTACACAGATTGAGCTACTTGAGCATCGAATGGACTCACAATTTCAGGATGTTTTTACTCAGTTGAGGCAGCTACAGATTGGCAGCAACCGAATTGAGGAAAAATTGGACTCTCTTCTTCATCGATTTCCTCCTCCTCCTTTGTAGTCCTCAGCATCTATCATTTTGTCCTCAACCTTTTATTTTCTGTGTGCCCTAGACTGATTATGTGTTTTTGTTTGTCGCGTCTCTCTCTTTTCATGATTACTGCTAATTTTGCTATCACTGTTAATTTTTCTTACCCTTGTCAATTTATGGCCAAAAAGGGGGAGACGAACTTAGTTTAGTTGTTGCTTAGTTGCTCTTCTCTTTAATACTTTCGTCTATTTATCTATGTATGCTTAATTTTCATACCATTTGATCACGATCTTTTGTCAAAGATTGTCCGTGACAGGTATTGCAAATATCAGCAACGGATGATGGTTTTGCTCAGGTATACTTTTTGTTTGGGTAGTTTTTGGGTAGATTTATTGTATTAGATGTTTTGTCCATGAATTGCCAAAGGGGGAGATTGTTAGTATTTTTTAGTGTTGGCTAATTCATTGGGTGGACAAAACATGGGATTCTATGTAATTTACAATTTTTAGTTTGACCACTTTGTGTTGAAGTAGAATTCCGAAGCAGCAAGAAGCAGGGAGTTTTCAGCAAACAGGCTGACCGATTGATCGGACCTGCTGTCCGATTGATCGCCCAGAAAAAGGCCTCAGTTAAAAGTCAGGCCGATCGGACAGCGGCGAAGCCTCAACTAGTTTTTACCACCTTCTTTCTTATGCCCTGTTTTCCAATCCTATTCAAACCCAATCTCTCCCATACGATTCTAAGAGCTTATTTAAGGATTCAAACCCTTCAGAAACCTTACCTCTCTCTGATCTAAACCCTAGATTATCCTAAGAGAGATTTACTTCCTCCAGAGAGTTCTTGTGAGAGATTCATGTGCTGAAGCCCTGTTCTCTGGAGATTCCTCATCCATGTTCCAGCCAATTCGTCTTGCTTAAGGCGTGGAGATTGAAGTACTAGAGGAGGTGAACGGCGTGGTCGTCGGCAAGATTCACGGTGGTCCTTAGGTTGTGATCAACTGTAAAGGGGAGTGAGTTTTCTCTTGTAACCTTCGATCTTTTAGTGCTTGATCTTTTTGGATCGGAGTTAGGTCCCGTGGTTTTTTTCCCTTCCCAGGGTTTTCCACGTAAAAATTTTGTGTCCATCTTATTGATTGGTTGCTTGATTAACTTAGGTTTTTGTTTCCATATTAGTATCTGTGCTGGGATTTATTATACTTTCTGTTAGGTTTGTGTTTATCAACCCTCCAGGAATTTTCAGAGGTGTCGTTCCATACAATGCCTGTCTTTCCCTTGCCATTCCCTCTCAGGAAGATGTATGGCTTGCTCTTTGGCACCTTAATTTTTTCCTGCAACCATATTTTAATTTCTCTTTCATTAGAAACTTACGCAGAATAAGATAGTTTTTTACGTAAAAATGCAAAAAAAAAAAAATTACGTAAAATTGCAAGAAATATAATTAGCTTACTGGTACAAACCCGAGCCAAGTTGGACGATAATCCACTCCTTATTACGTGTAACATCCCGTCCCCTAATGGCCTATTAATTATAATTAATTGTGTGATTGGTTAGTAAGCTTGATTAGAGTCTAAATAGTTGGGTTTAACGTCGAATCTCGTGTGCGAGGTCTCGCATGATTCGGAGCGCGTTTGGGTAGGATAGAGAGTCGTTTTGCTAATTGGGTAGGGTTTCAGGGAATTCAAGAGATTATGAGTTTTAGTGAGTTGGGTGCATTGGGTAGGTTTCGTCGTTTCATGAACTTTAGCCTTCTGTCGCGTTTCAATTCGACGCGTCGAAGGGGCCCAAACATCATTGATTATATATGTAGGCCGACCCGAAACTTGGTCCAAGACCCAAGCCCAAAACCCATTACTTAAATTAGGTCACCAAACCCCTCTTCATTTATCTCTTTCATTCATTTCACTCAACAACCACAGCAACACAACAACCATCTTATTCTCCTTCTTTCTTTCATCTTCTTCTTCTCCGTCGACGAGCACCGGAGCTCCGGCGAAGGAAACAAATCCACTAATCATCTTCCTCAAGTCTCCAAGATCACAACCATACACTTTTCTAAGTGTTTCACCCACAACCCATCCTTAGGTAAGCTTTTAAAGCTTGGAAACCTTCTCTACACCTTCTTTCTTGGTTAGAAATGGCCTAAATAGGCTCACCTTGACTCTTGGCATGCACTTGTAGGAGCAAGTTGGGTTTGGAGAGTTGTCTCACCTCTTTGGAGCTTCAAAGTCCTTCTCTTCTTCATTTTTCTTCTTGATTTTGAGTCTAGCACATCACCAAGGCAAGTCAATAGATATATTAAGGCTTGATATGTGTGTTCACCTTGATTTGTTTGATTAAATCATGTTTTAGATTACCTTTGCTCAATTGATACCTTAGAAAGTGAAAAACATGATAATTTGGTTCAATAGCTTAATGGAATGGATGTAGAAGTTTATAATTGATTAGATGGTTTTTATGCTTTGTAGTTAGGTAAATTTTATCACCACATATGTTGCTTATCAGGTCCAAGAAGAAAAGAAATGGAAAGAGCCCATTTCAGTGCAGAAACAGGGCCTGCACCCTGTTTCCGCAGGTCACCAGGTCGACCTAGCAACAGGCAGGTCAACCTGGCCTATGGCAGGTCGACCGGCCCCACTGTGCATGGGGTTGACCTGCCAGGGGAGGGGTCGACCGGGCCTTCTGCTGATTTCCTTCCGTGAAGGGATTTTTACTCTGTTTTGAGGTGGACTTTGGTGAAACTTTGGATAACCCTTTTTGGACTCATTTAACTTCTTGTGAGGACGTCTTGAGCCGACGTTCGTCACTGTTGATTCGGTTGTATCGGAATCCAACCTAGTTCAATCTGGAATGGTATGGGATAACAGGATACTCTTCTTTAAATCTATGCACGAAGATTGTTCGTCCGAGTATCGTGAACCCTAACCCCTTCGTTGACTGAATAGGTCGTACGATGCTACATGATTGACATTATACTTAGGATTGGATTGTTTATCGTTTTCGATTCTGAATTGTACCTTCTGGTACTATCTTCTACATGTGATGAGCATGTTCTTTAGTTCTGTTTGCTTTACTTTATTAGAGGATCACTTTGAGAACTTAGATGATGGACTGAGGATCCCCTTTGCTATTTCGCTTGTTTCGATGTTCGTTTGAAGTGTTGAGGCTAGGGAGCTTTGATTGTCAGGCTTAAAGAGGACTACTATTGGTATTTGTTTGAAGTTTGATTTGATTGGAATAAAGTAGTTCTCTAGTGTTATCGAATCTTGTTCACACAAGAGCCTAGCCCTTCACCAATGTTTTAGGATTCTTTGTGTCAGTCACCACTCAGCTGTTAACGTTCAACACAGTTGGGGCACCATTTGTGGAGAGGACTGTTACTATCCTCGGGTTGTTTGTTCCTCGAAGCGAGATAGAGCCAGAGCTCACGGAGCCCGAGCTACTTGAGCTGAGAGTTGTTTGTTCCTCTAGCTGTTTGATCCTCGGAGCAAGATAGAGCCAGAGCTCACGAAGCCGGAGTTACTTGAGCTACGGGTTGTTTAGATATTGGATACTGGGTTTTATCCCAATTGATGATATATATTGGCATATGTGGACCGCCTACTTTGATAGTTTATTTATAATTCGAATGCAATGCATCTCTTATAATCATGCTTATTGTTTATTCTCTTTAGTACTGCATATCTATGTGATATATACATCTATTGCTTTGCCATCCGTTGTGTTGATGATGCTACTCTTGGTGCATAGGTACCGAGCCTTTCTACCTCGAGGCGGAGGAGACGACGGAAGAAGTTCAGGCAGATCAGCCTGATGACTTCCTAGAGTATAGTACGGACGACATTGTATAGCCGTGATGACCCCGTACACAAGAGCTTCACGATTATCCTCCTAGCTTCATCTTTTGTTTCTTTATACTTTTGTTTAGGCCTAGTTTTAGTTTGGCCTTCTTACTTGTAATTAATATGTTGTTAACAGTTTCAAACTTTAATCCTAATCATGGTATTCAGTATATTGCTCTCAAACTATACATCTTTAAGATACCTCTTGATTTATGAAGCTTCCGCTAATTGTTTTATATATTGAGGAAATGTTTATACCTCACAGCGATCTTCGATCCAGATGAGACATGATTAGGGCAAGTGGCTTATGATTATTATTGGAAAAAGCCTTAAATTGGCCCTAATCTCACGCATAACCCCGGTTTCACTTTTGGGGGCGTGACATTACGTTCTGGGATGGAATCGATGGCGGCTTGAATTGACGTGAAGGCCTCACCGCCATTCGGATCAACGATTATGGAGCGGTTGCTTTGGATCTTCGACGTTAGCACCTTCGATTCAATGCCAGATTCTTTGGTCTTGCAATCGACGGTGTCAAAGAGAGCGATCGACGCGATCAAAATGGCCACGAATATGGTGAGAAGAGGCCGCGACGACAATGGTGACCACGATGGTGATGACATCGTGGAAGGGTCCTACTGCCTCAGGGTTTGAGATGAGGGAGGGGCTGAAGGGTGGTAGTCTATTATCTTGTGGTTGCTTGAATGGATGGTTTTTAATTTTCAGTCTGTTTTTTTCAGGTATTGGCAGTTTGGAAAGAACAAAGTGTGTTCTTAGGTTTGGAGGAAATGTCTCTTTTATGTATAGAACAAGGTGTGTGGTGCAAAGACCAAGTCTTTCATGGCCTGTATTTGCTATTTTAGGTACTAATTAGGTATTGGTAGTAGTTTTTATTTATAGGTTATGATGAGATGTATGATTTGGGGGATGAAAGTTGGGCTAGCCCGAATTGGAAACCACATGCATGACCCAACCCAACAAATTCTGAAATCCGGGTTAGGCTTGTTTGGGTTTGGGCCGGTCTCGAGTCTAGATTTTGAACCCAATTGGAATTCGGGCTTGGCTCAAGTTTGGGTCTTAGCGCTCGAATTCAACCTAGGTGCGACTTTAATAAAAACATATACATATTTGTTTATATGCACTAATTTTTCTTTTTTTCCCTTTAGAAGCAACCCAAACCCTAAAATTTACGTATGCAACTTGGCATTAACCAATTAGGATAAGGATTAAGTGGGTATATTTAAGTTTCATCTAGGTGAAGTTTGGGTTTAGATCTCACTAAATGTACCAACTTGGCTAGTTTAGCGGAAAAAAAAAAGAGATGATTTAGTGGAGTGATTAGGCACCTAGAAAATTAACTCAATTACAAATCTCATCTAATGCTATGAAATGAATAATCAATAGAAAGATGGGTTGGTTGGAGGTGGGGTTTGATTTCGTTCAATGGACAGCAATTTTAATGGAGCTGAACTGTGCTAGATGGTGCATTTAACTTCAGTAATATGTTCGTTAGTTGTGAGCTTGTGACCCTTTTTTTTTGGTAAACATGACCTATGTGTTTAAAAATAGTTCACTAATTTTTAAAATCTTAGTGACCTATGTTTTTAAGTTTTTAAAAATGTGATTGATTGTGTTAAATCCTAGTTTTGATACAATGATCAATTCAATGTCTGGGTCAACATGGGTTTGCCACTGGGAATAAGTTCATTAGCTGGATGATACAACTTTTTTGGTTGACACCTATTTTTCCATTAAATGTTGATTGTTAATCATTTCTTCATTTAATCACAATTTTAAAGACTTGAGATGAAATATAGGCTTTTACATAGAACCAGGATCCCAAACTTTCACTATATTAGAAAAATAGGTTTGGCCTAATAAGATGGCTAAGCAATCTCACATTGTAATACACACACCACAGGATTATTGTTTAACAGAAATATAGAAGTGTTTATTCAGTCTTCTCAGTTCTATGACATTCTGAAACAGAATAAGAAGTCAAAAGGAAAGGAACAATTACAACCAGAGCTCATAACATAGCTAAGAAATTAATCAAATCCTACTCAGAGAGAAGTTAAAATCTCCCTTTATTTAAACTTATGTTCTCTTCATCAATTTTGGAAGAGATAAGAGACTGATAAGCTCAATTCACTGTTCCGTCAACACAGAGCCATTGGCCAACAAAGAGCGAGTCGCAGTTTAGATTTGGGTTGATTGTGCTGAACTCATCAGCTGTAAGGTTGAACAGTTGCGCGACCTCAAAGCATGTATCGCCCGATCCCACCCCAAACACCGCATCGCATTCTGCGGCCACATCTTTCTTCCCAGAGCCTATTGTGTAACATGAACAAAGAAAAGCAACATGATTAGTATTAAGTGTAACTAGTGTCAAACCAGATGAATGTACAAAACTAAAATACTTAAAGATCAATTAGATGATTTGATATAAACTGCGTGAGTAATCGCACACTTACCGCCGAATAATCTGGCCTCGGCCATGGACAGGATGAGAAGAAGAGAGAGAAGTAACACCAAATTAAAGAACATGACCATTTTGTTGCTTGCCTTAGCCATGTTTTCCTGCTCCTGCTGCTGAATTTGGAAGCTCCCTCTTCTTGGTATGTGGCTTCCACAGACCCTTCATTTATAGATGAGCATTAAGCTAGAGAGCTGTTTGTTAACTGTGATTACCAAAGAGGCCGGCTTCTGCAGGCCCTTTGTTCTCTTATTCTATAATTATTATATAGTTTTTTATCTCCTTGAGTTCATTGATTAGGATAGGGCGATATAGTCTAAGACAAAATTTAGATTGGATTGGTTGTTGTTAGTGGGTGATATGTCATCTTCATGAACTCAAATCAAGTATCTTAGCATGCAACCTATCCTAATGAAGAAGGTTGTTATTTCTGATTTGTCCATTTGGGATTAATATATCTAAACTAGAAGGTTATATAGGAGGAAATGAAATGTAGAAGGCCTAATATAGCCTATGAAGAAAGTTATATTCATTTTGATGTAACCAAAACAATACAAAGAAGACACGTAGATTTACGTGGTTCCCTCGAGGTTGAGGTATGTCCACGGATCACACCAATTCCACTATGCTCGAAGGCAGAAGATGAGAATACAAGATACAAATCTCCGGCGGCTATGTTAGAGTTACATAAAGGCGCAGGGTAATATTATTACGGAAATACCCCCCCCCCCCCAACAGTCACCAATCCTTGATTTGACACCCATCTTAATAGATTGGACCATTGGATTGATTGTCTGCTAAATTTGGATGGTGGAAGTTTGTTGGTCGTTTATCAAGTAAATTGGGTGATGATTCGAGCCTCCATCACCATACACAGTTAGGTGGGGAGGATCGAAAGCCCAACGAGAAACGATGTTCACCTTATCATGAACACAGGTGCTCAAGTGAGGGGCCGGAGCCCTATATATAAATATTTTAAGGGTCATTGACCTAGCTATCCCTAAGTATGTAATGGCCTGGTCTATTGGGCCCTTGTGAAAGCACAACAATCATGGGGGACTAGGAGTTTGGATTTTTTTTCTTATGACCTACTAACGAGTGAAAAAATAGAAACCATTTGATCACCAGAGGTAATATATTTTTTTTTATGCCCCCTTAAGTTGTCCAACCTTCGTTGATATGCTAGACAATTGTAGGGTATATACAACTACAATGAGTGTAACATTTAGGCTCGTGGCTAGTAGGGTGTGCTCATTGGTCGAGTTTGGGTCTTAGGTTTATTAGTGGCGGTTCCAGGAATTCGAGTTAGTGGGGTCAACAAAAGAGTTATCTTCTGCAAATCAAATAAATTTATTTTCTCCTTTATCAACATCTGCCATCTATTTTCGATAATTCAACAAGTATAGTATAAAATTCTCAAATAATCTATTTCTGAGAATCCAACAAAGATAATATTGAATTCTAAAATAAAAAAGAAAGTGTAATACATTGTTACTAATAGTTCTTAATTCAAAAGCAAAATCCAAATACTTAAACTCGTACAGCTGCCCTTAATAGGTTTTCGGATTTTTCATGTGTTGAAATCGTTGCATAATAGATTCATTATCAACACTAGCAATTAATATATGTAATTAAACAGTCATTCATCCATTGATCTCCTATTTGGTTACGCAACTTGTTATTTACGTACTTCATTGCTGAAAAAGCTCTTTTTACTGTTGCAGTCACTGCTGGTAAAATCAATGTCAATTTTAAAAGCAAATAAATTAATTGGTATACGATATCCTTTTTTGTCTCTACTAATTTTCTAGCAATGTCACCAATTCCTTTAAGTTTTAAAAATTCATTGCTAGAGCGCATATCAGTAATGTGTGCCCATTAATTTTATTTAAGTTTTGGTAGACAGTTGGCCCATTAACTTAGGCGGTGGGTATTCTTTACAGAAAGCTCGACACCCAGTTCAACCCAACCAAAGCAAGAGGTATAGCCAGATTGGATTTATATTTAAACTTAAGATTATTTGATATTTGAATAAGATCTTTTTGTCATTTTTTTTATTTGTTTGCATTTTATTGGACTTTAATAGGGCTTCGGACTGGGCCCGGTCTAACATGTTTGGGGCAAGCCAAGCTCTGGCCAGGCACTTTTAGCTAGGGTTGTAAACGGGTCGGTTCCGGTCCGGGTCTATGGTGGACCCGGAACCGTTAAGGAGAAGGTGGAACCGGATCCGGACCCGGAACCGTTTCAGAATCGGTTTCTTGGCTCCGGAACCGGAACCAGAACCATATATGGAATGGGTCTGGATCTGGGTCCGGGTTTAGGTAGAGAATGAAATTAAAAAAAATATGATTTTTAGGAGAGATTTTCGAAAATTTAGGTAATATATCGGGTCTCGGGTTCACGGGTCCGAACCAAGGTGGAATCGGACCCGGACCCATTTTCTTATCGAGGCCTAAGTAAGGACCCAGACCCGGTTTTTAACTGGTCGGAACTTTCAGATAATCGGATAATCGGGTACCCATTTACATCCCTACTTTTAGCCATGTTTGGTCTAGGTCGAATATGGGCATGTATTTCTAAGATTTGGTTAAGCCTGGCCGGATGTGACTCAGCCCAACCCGAGTGGCCCATGAACACCCCTAATAACTAAGCCTGCACATATAAAATCTTCCTATACTTATGTCAATATGTGTGTGTTATATATAGAATAATATTACAAGGTTACATTATATACTCCATTTAGATTGGAGTTTTTTATGTGCATCTAGAGGACACAGTCAGGATAGATCCCATTGTATGAAGAATAAATTTACTGATAAATCATTCTTAATTGTTTGCTTTAAGCACATTTACTTCAATCCAACTGTTAAATCTTGCTTTCTTTGGATAATATCCCAAGCTTGTTATACCACAGCATGTGGCCAACAACAACTAATCAATAGCCTCGTAATATACATTTACATATTAACATGATAAGGCAAATTCTTTCAAATGCCCCATTTTCTATCACCTCTTTTTCTTGTTTTCATACAAGGGTCTATCTATGATCATTCCAATCTTTCACCCCTTGAATCATCACTAATTCTAGACCATTGGATTTAATACAATAAATTTGAATGATATATAATTATTTTAAATTTGAACGATATATAAATTCGATTAAATTCATGCATCATCAAATTCACCCTAAATGCGAAATGATTAGAAAGGGAAATGAAAAAAATTGTTTGAATTTATGCTTTTTTCTGACCAGTACCAACTGGATCATTTCATCTTTTCTAAAGAAAGTCATTTCACCACTTACTATTGCAATGAAAGTACATTATCCTGATCCCAAATGCAAGAGATTCTCCAAATTAACTCCAAATTCATCACACCCAAGTAAATGGTGATTATTCTTTTTCCAGATTCTTCCACACAACTTGTTATATATATAGTCCCCAGAGGTTATTCAAGAAAAATATGAAGCTTTGTACGTAGAAACATATTCTAGCTAGTAGGCCATTTCTCTTTTTTTCCATCAAAATGAAGTCCTTTCAGCTCTCTTTCACTGTTGTGGTGGCCCTCTCTTTGATTCAATTTTTCTTAGTGAGTTCTTATTACCAAGGATCAAGAAATTCAACAAAATCTTTGTTGATCGCGAAGGTCATCACCGTAGATTTGTGGGGTCATGGAGATTTTACTACAATTCAGGGTGCCATCAATTCCGTTCCATCAAACAATAACTGGTGGATTTGCATCCATGTTAATCCTGGATTCTACAGGTAATTCATTACCTACTCTTACTAGAAGAGTAGTAACTAACAATTTTACTTATATTATAAGTCTTATCACTCAATTTTTATGTGTACATGTGTGTAGAGAGAAGATTTACATAGGCAAGGAAAAGCCATTCATTTACCTTGAAGGATCAGGAATGGAGAAGACTGTGATTATTTATAATGAAGCCATTCAAACAAGAGAAAGTGCAACTGTTACTGTGATGGCTGATAATTTTGTTGCTAAATGGATTACCTTCAAGGTGATTAACTTAATCTCAACACTATTTTTTTTTAAAATAATAGTAATAAAAATTTCGATATCAGTTGTGATATATATCGATAAAGACCTAATCAATGATTATTAAGTTAGGTGAGACCCACAAAAAAATGGAGCCCTTCTTCCCATCAACAATGGTTATCAAGCACATTAATCCTCACACAAAGTGTTCACTTAAGTAGTGGTCATCAGGACACCTTCCACTTTATCACGAGCTCTAATTGTCAAACAAATGCGGTATTTTACATTACATTAATAAGCAGTAACTATATATTTTGCATCTAAAAGAGTCAATCTTGAATCATTGTTGATCTCTTGGGGGCCATCTTTCTCAACAGAACTACGACAACCATCCTGTGGCTGCTAATCCATCAAAGCAAGCAGTTGCATTGTTGGCAGGAGGGGACAAGGCCTATTTCCATATGTGTGGTTTTGTAGGATTCCAAGATACATTGTGTGATGAGAAGGGGCGTCATTATTTCCACTCTTGCTACATTGAAGGTGCTATTGATTTCATCTTTGGGTATGGTCAATCCATTTATGAGGTAAGAAATACCATTCTCCTATGTTTTACAATTATTTTGAGAAAAGTTGGCACTTTCTTAGACAAATATGATCGTGACATCATATAATAAAAAAGGGGGTCCTCATATTAGGTCCATACCCAATATTTTCAATTTGTTGTGCCATGAGAGGATTTTGTAATAAACGGGCAAATTATCCTGATTTTTCATGCAAATCCATTTTTTCATTGTTTGATGTGACACTTTCTTTACGAGATAAAGAAAAAAAATGAATGAGTTTTCCTCATCAGAGAGGATGTCAATTTTCAACGAGTAAGGTAAGAATGCGAGATTCTACTTTACTATGAAAACAAAAGTTTCCAAAGTGCAGAATCCTCTCGCGGCACACACATACCTTTCCACTCTCAGCCAAGGATTTCCACATCCTATGGGGTTGGGGTCGGATATGAGAATCCTCAAAAGATGAGAGTATCAAATGGCCCAATTCCTCAAAAATTATAATTGCCAAATGCGGGTGGGTTTCTTGTGAGTTTATAAAATGCAAAAATCTTTTTTTTTTTTTTATGATGATTTTGCCAAATGTGGACAATAGGTTGCATCATTTCTTCATACCTATTTCATTGTTATGACACTCATGTGTGTAACTTTGGTTGCATGTTTCTTGTGTAGAACTGTAAAATATTTGTCAATCCAAAGAATCTTGGTGGGGTGAACATAGCATTTCCAGGGTGGATAACAGCCCAAGGAAGAGAATCTTCTAAAGATCCTGGTGGCTTTGTCTTCAAATCATGTATTGTGGAAGGGAATGGCCCAACTTATCTTGGAAGAGCCTGGGGAAATCATTCAAGAGTAATTTTCTACCAAACAAGTTTACCAAACAATGTGGTTCCTGAGGGCTGGGATGCTTGGAATTTCATAGGCCATGAGTAAGTCTTATCTTCTGAAATAGAAAATAACATCCAAAGAAAAAATGAAACTCAATGAAAATAGGTAGGCATGTTAGTGGGCTCGGCCCGTTAGGGTGCCTAATATCAAGGTCTGGATTCGTCCATGAGTCTGAAAGTCTGGCCCAGGCCTTTCCAGCTCATGGGCCTAGAAACTCAACCCAAATCCAGCACAACGTGGGCTGGGCTTGTGTCAGACCGATCTGGCCCATCGTATATTTTTGGACCCCATCCTATCCATGTAACACCACCCTATTTATCATTATTACTACTAGTACTATCATATGCTTTTAATTCACCTTCAATCTGGCTGGACCTAGGGCTTGGCTTCAATTTGGGCTAAGGCTTGGCAATTCGGGTTTGATTATGGCCCAACTTGGGCTAACCCACATGAATTGCTCCTTCTCCACTCATTCCTTTATTTATTCTTTCATCTCTTTAGCTAAGTTTATTTATTTCTTTATTGTTAAACACTTGTGTGTCAGGGAGCAAGTAATGTATGCAGAGGTGGAATGTAAGGGACAAGGGTCAGACACATCCAAGCGTGTGGGGTGGATAAAGAAGCTCAGTGCCTCTGAGGTCTCCTCATATACAAGTCTTTCTTTTATTGACACTGAAGGTTGGCTTAAACAACTACCATGATTTGCAAAGGGTCAGAAACACCCCCCAACTTTCTTCCACAGGCCAAAAGAAAGCCCACATCAAACTAAATCCACCCCTTTGTTTCCATAAGAAAAGTTTCTTTCTTTTTTTTTTTCTTCCAAGTTTCATGTGGTTGTGAATATGTTACCTTATTGTGTGAGCTTCATTCATTTAACTAGAGGTGAAGAGCATTCATCAATGCCTGACTGTTTACTCTCTCTCTCTCTCTCTAATGAGCTCTTAATTTGTCAAGCATGGTGGAACCAAGAAATTTTCCTAGGGGGAGCAATGGATTATATATGTGGGAGGGTCAACAGAGTTCTCTAAAATGTTGGGGTTTTTTTTCAGACTTCTGGAGTAGATAAGGCGCCTTCCTTTACTGGATAAAAATCCATTTATATTGCTTGCCCTCGCATGAAGATGCAGTTCCCAAGTTTAGCACCAATCGGAGTGCTGCATACTTATGGATTAATCTGGGATTTATCATAAGTTCATAACTGTTAATCTTATTTTAAAAATAATTAAAACTAATAAGCAATTAGACAAATTAGATTAGTCATTTAGAAGAGTGTAGCTCCATTAGTTATTACTAGGCATATGCTCAGCTTTGAAATGGATGGAAGATAAGGATGCTCCTCTTTTATGTATCCATCATCTGTTTCATGGCCTTACATTAGATGTATGATCATGGATCTGATTTCTTGGTAGATAGATAATCTACAAAATCACCTTTCTTGAATATCGCTAAATCTATGGGCTCCAATAATATGCCATGTATCATATTTCTTATCTGTCGAACTTTGCTGAATTACAGCCAAGATAAAGTGGGATTTTAGCAGGGTCAAGGGTGGAGCTTGAACCTCCCATCATAGGGAGGTAGGGGATTGAAATACATAGATGAGACATATATGTGTGAAGAATTCCAAGTCCATTAGGTCGTCCTCACCCTTGATCCATGGCCCTCAAATTTGTTGGTATTAGAAGACATTACTTTAACAAGCTCAATAAATGGCGAGTAACATTTGGATGAGTGTCAAACTTGAGGCTTGTGATAGCAATCTCTAGCTCTATAAAAAGGCTTCAAATCAAAATTTGAAAAAGATACGCATACTATTCCTATATACAACTTTCTCAAATACTTAATTTTCTTCCAAGAAAATTATTTCCAATGTTATTTCCTTTGGCAAATCCATATTTTTATCTCTTATGGGGAAAATGTTATATTTAAGAAGGCATTAGGCTATTTGGTCAATTAAAACAAACTCGATCCATAAGCGAGGCCATTTAGAATGAATATAACTTTCTTCATAGGCTATATTAGGTCTTCTACATTTCATTTCCTCCTATATAACCTTCTAGTTTAGATATATTAATCCCAAATGGACAAATCAGAAATAACAACCTTCTTCATTAGGATAGGTTGCATGCTAAGATACTTGATTTGAGTTCATGAAGATGTCATATCACCCACTAACAACAACCAATCCAATCTAAATTTTGTCTTAGACTATATCGCCCTATCTTAATCAATGAACTCAAGGAGATAAAAAACTATATAATAATTATAGAATAAGAGAACAAAGGGCCTGCAGAAGCCGGCCTCTTTGGTAATCACAGTTAACAAACAGCTCTCTAGCTTAATGCTCATCTATAAATGAAGGGTCTGTGGAAGCCACATACCAAGAAGAGGGAGCTTCCAAATTCAGCAGCAGGAGCAGGAAAACATGGCTAAGGCAAGCAACAAAATGGTCATGTTCTTTAATTTGGTGTTACTTCTCTCTCTTCTTCTCATCCTGTCCATGGCCGAGGCTAGATTATTTGGCGGTAAGTGTGCGATTACGCACGCAGTTTATATCAAATCATCTGATTGATCTTTAAGTATTTTAGTTTTGTACATTCATCTGGTTTGACACTAGTTACACTTAATACTAATCATGTTGCTTTTCTTTGATCATGTAACACAATAGGCTCTGGGAAGAAAGATGTGGCCGCAGAATGCGATGCGGTGTTTGGGGTGGGATCGGGAGATACATGCTTTGAGGTCGCGCAACTGTTCAACCTTACAGCTGATGAGTTCAGCACAATCAACCCAAATCTAAACTGCGACTCGCTCTTTGTTGGCCAATGGCTCTGTGTTGATGGAACAGTGAATTGAGCTTATCAGTCTCTTATCTCTTCCAAAATTGATGAAGAGAACATAAGTTTAAATAAAGGGAGATTTTAACTTCTCTCTCTGAGTAGGATTTGATTAATTTCTTAGCTATGTTATGAGCTCTGGTTGTAATTGTTCCTTTCCTTTTGACTTCTTGTTCTGTTTCAGAATGTCATAGAACTGAGAAGACTGAATAAACACTTCTATATTTCTGTTAAACAATAATCCTGTGGTGTGTGTATTACAATGTGAGATTGCTTAGCCATCTTATTAGGCCAAACCTATTTTTCTAATATAGTGAAAGTTTGTGATCCTGGTTCTATGTAAAGGCCTATATTTCATCTCAAGTCTTTAAAGTTGTGATTAAATGAAGAAATGATTAACAATCAACATTTAATGGAAAAATAGGTGTCAACCAAAAAAGTTGTATCATCCAGCTAATGAACTTATTCCCAGTGGCAAATCCATGTTGACCCAGACATTGAATTGATCATTGTATCAAAACTAGGATTTAACACAATCAATCACATTTTTAAAAACTTAAGAACATAGGTCACTAAGATTTTAAAAATTAGTGAACTATTTTTAAACACATAGGTCATGTTTACCAAAAAAAAGAAATGGGTCACAAGCTCACAAATAACGAACATATTACTGAAGTTAAATGCACCATCTAGCACAGTTCAGCTCCATTAAAATTGCTGTCCATTGAACGATATCAAACCCCACCTCCAACCAACCCATCTTTCTATTGATTATTCATTTCATAGCAATAGATGAAATTTGTAATTGAGTTAATTTTCTAGGTGCCTAATCACTCCACTAAATCATCTTTTTTTTCCGCTAAACTAGCCAAGTTGGTACATTTAGTGAGATCTAAACCCAAACTTCACCTAGATGAAACTCAAATATACCCACTTAATCCTTATCCTAATTGGTTAATGCCAAGTTGAATACGTAAATTTCAGGGTTTGGGTTGCTTCTAATGGGAAAAAAAGAAAAATTAGTGCATATAAACAGATATGTATATGTTTTTATTAAAGTCGCACCTAGGTTGAATTCGAGCGCTAAGACCCAAACTTGAGCCAAGCCCGAATTCCAATTTGGTTCAAAATCTAGACTTGAGACTGAGCCAAACCCAAACAAGCCTAACCCGGATTTCAGAATTTGCTGGGTTGGGTCATGTGGTTTCCAATTCGGGCTAGCCCAACTTTCATCCCCCATATCATACGTATCATCATAACCTGTAAATAAAAGCTACTACCAATACCTAATTAGTACCTAAAATAGCAAATACAGGCCATGAAAGACTCGGTCTTTGCACCACACACCTTGTTCTATACATAAAAGAGACATTTCCTCCAAACCTAAGAACACACTTGGGCTAACCCACATGAATTGCTCCTTCTCCACTCATTCCTTTATTTATTCATTCATCTCTTTAGCTAAGTTTATTTATTTCTTTATTGTTAAACACTTGTGTGTCAGGGAGCAAGTAATGTATGCAGAGGTGGTGTAACGCCCCAATTAGGATACCGAGAAAGTCGTCGGAATACCGGAAGTTGGCACGCTACTTCCCAGAAAATCCGAGAACTTCCAAGATTGTAGGTCCGCAGTGTGGTCCAATTTAAAACTTTTGAACAAGATAATAACAACGGTTAAATTGCGGAAGCATAAGATGTGAAACGAAAGCAATAGGTATCATAATATATCAAATAAGAGCAGAACTGTAGTCTAGTTTAAAAGATATTAATTGTTAAGAACTAAAAGTTAATTACACTTTAATGCTACCCGACTCACTACAAAATTCGCTCAAAAGCCCAAAATAAAGATAACGCTCAAAGCCCTGGCCCTGGCTCTCCACCCTCTGGCTCGACATCTGGGTCGGCCGAGCCCCAAACAAAATCTCCAGCGACAGGCGCCTCTACGAGCGCAAGCGCATCGTCCGCGAACTCGGGGTCAAGACCTAAGCACCAAAGATGGGTCAGATCTAAAGATCTGGTAAGTCACAGTATACAAGTAACATAGGACATATATATCAAAAGAGTAGAGACAAGTATATAAATTAAGGAATAACAAGAAAAATGATCTAGGCAGTTGAGCAAGATAAACATATAGAATCAGGATAAATATACAACATCTAATCTACTACAATATGACACATTCACACGAGCTGGATACCGCGGGATATTATGCTGCGGCCCTCCCATACTGAACACAGTTGCGGCGGGGAATCTCACTAGTGCTGGGGATAACTAACCCCGCAAATCACTCAACAGTCTCACCACACTCATCACTCGGGGAGACTGGATTCGGTATCACACCGTCCGTCTAAAACATAGCTCATCATGATAGCTCACTCAACACTCATAAATAGCTCCTACCAAGGATGATCAGTCTACAGGCGGAGCTTAAATCAATCAAGTGAATGTCTATGCCGACTCGAGGAAAACCCTAAAGGTCTGTGTTGTTCTAGGCTTTACCTTGCGTGAACAAGGTCCTAACCAAGTCTCTAAGAAGTTCATATATCAATTAGTTCATGGATTACAATCCAAGTCCAAGCCCACCCGTTGGATCCATACCAAGGCCCATCAAACACATGGCCTGGTCTAAAACAATCCAAACGAGGCAACATATGCATTTCCAATTATAAACAGCTCCTTCTCATCCATAAGGAGTTATAAGACTAATACAGTACACCTCTCCAATTCTAAGGGTATAACACATCCATACTTAGGCCATAAATAGGACCCGCTTAGCACAGACACGGGTCATTGTTCTCCCAATCACACCATCGAGTCACCTCTAAGATATCCTAGGTTCAGGTCATCCATTTCCATTTAATTAACAGTTATCAACTATAGTAAAGATATAAGAGTGACATTAATAAGGAAAGGTGAAATATGAACTTCGAATACGAGAATCAATAGGAAAATAACAACAGTGAACCTAGGTAATGGACCACATTCAGGTCCAGGTCCATCTCAGGTAATTTGATCCCTAAATGGAGTCTCAGATGCCAAAGGATACTGTGTTTGGTGCTCCTGAGGTTACGGGCATCATTAACAACTTTTAAGGATCGAATCATCTTAGATTAAACAACCAAAACCCGGCTTGGCACATCAATAGATGTCCATTTGGATGGTCAATGGGCCCCACAAATGATCACAACTTCAGATTTCTGAAAACTGGAAAATCACTGAATTCAGTGTGCTCGGTCGACCTGGCACAGGGCTCGGTCGACCGAGTACACTAGGGGTTGACCCCCAAGTCGACCAAGGTGCAGTGTGCTCGGTCGACTTGGCTGCAGGTCGGTCAACCGAGTACACTAGAAAAATTGGGTTAGTCACCTGGCAGGCATGGTCTGTTCTCAGTGGTTCCCCATGTGTCCGATCGACCTACTGGCCTGGGAGGTCAACTGTATACATAGAGAATCCTGGAAAAGTGATGTCCCAGCTTTCAGCCATTTCCACTTGCAAATCCTGTGTGCTCGGTCGACCTGGTACACTGGACTGATAGTTCTGCAAGAAAAACAACTGAGACTTGTTTTCTGCAGGTTTTAGTGTGCTCGGTCGACCGGGCTGTAAGTAGGTTGACCGGGCACACGCAAAACTGCAGAAACCCAGTTTTTCAGGGTTTCTTATTTTCAACCCGTTTTTCCATTTGAACACCTCCAATCTCGCTTAAATACCATCAAATCAACATATAACTTAAAAACACTACAATGCACTACCATCCAACATCCAAACGGGCCATTGATATTCCAAATGGGTAAATCCCATCATCAATGCCAAAAATCCAAGAAAACTAAGCTCAAGGTAAATCTAGCACATGTTCATAACTGAATTGGAAATACAGAATCAAAGAAATAGGAACATATATTCTATGTTAAATCAGTATATTGCACTTGCCTTGATGAAATGAGAGGTTGTAGAGAGAGAGAGTGAGAAGATAAACCCTATCTAAGAAGATGAAGTTGCAGCTCCTAGTATCTTTTCCAGCACAAAAACCAGCTCAAAGCTCAGCACTAGGGGAGAAATGAGAGAGAGGAAGAAGGGGGGAAAAGAAGAGGATGAATAGTAGCTAGGGCTTCCTTGGGAAATGAGCTATATTTATAGATTGGGGGTTTGGGCTAAGGACTGAAATGCCCCTTTAGCTTGTATGAGATTAGGGTTAGGGTAGAGGGCTTTTAGGTCTTTAGGTGGGAAGGTTCTAGAAGAGCCTTTTATAGATACCCCCTACGGAAAATGCTAATATCTAGCAAGCACCCTATCTCACTAGCTAATCCTAGAAATTGCAAAAGACCCCCTACAAACCCTATTACTAACACAACTAGACTAATCTAACTCCAACTTAGGAAGTATACCTAACTACCCTTACTAACCCACTAATTATTATAATTAGCTAATAAACTCTATTAATTAGTATATAATAAGCTAATATATACTATTAAATAGTATTTAAAACCAAATTGAGGGCCCACAAGGGGTGGGGCCTCACAGGTGGAATGTAAGGGACAAGGGTCAGACACATCCAAGCGTGTGGGGTGGATAAAGAAGCTCAGTGCCTCTGAGAGTCTGAGGTCTCCTCATGTACAAGTCTTTCTTTTATTGACACTGAAGGTTGGCTTAAACAACTACCATGATTTGCAAAGGGTCAGAAACACCCCCCAACTTTCTTCCACAGGCCAAAAGAAAGCCTACATCAAACTAAATCCACCCCTTTGTTTCCATAAGAAAAGTTTCTTTCTTTTTTTTTTCTTCCAAGTTTCATGTGGTTGTGAATATGTTACCTTATTGTGTGAGCTTCATTCATTTAACTAGAGGTGAAGAGCATTCATCAATGCCTGACTGTTTTCTCTCTCTCTCTCTCTCTAATGAGCTCTTAATTTGTCAAGCATGGTGGAACCAAGAAATTTTCCTAGGGGGGCAATGGATTATATATGTGGGAGGGTCAACAGAGTTCTCTAAAATGTTGGGGTTTTTTTTCAGACTTCTGGAGTATATAAGGCGCCTTCCTTTTCTGGATAAAAATCCATTTATATTGCTTGCCCTCGCATGAAGATGCAGTTCCCAAGTTTAGCACCAATCGAAGTGCTGCATACTATTGGATTAATCTGGGATTTATCATAAGTTCATAACGTTAATCTTATTTTAAAAATAATTAAAACTAATAAGCAATTACACAAATTAGATTAGTCATTTAGAAGAGTGTAGCTCCATTAGATATTACTAGGCATATGCTCAGCTTTGAAATGGATGGAAGATAAGGATGCTCCCCTTTTATGTATCCATGATCTGTTTCATGGCCTTACATTAGATGTATGATCATGGATCTGATTTCTTGGTAGATAGATAATCTACAAAATCATCTTTCTTGAATATTGCTAAACGTATGGGCTCCAATAATATGCCATGTATCATATTTCTTATCTGTTAAACTTTGCTGAATTAAAGCCAAGAAAAAGTGGGATTTTAGCAGGGTGGAGCTTGAACCTCCCATCATAGGGAGGTAGGGGATTGAAACACATAGATGAGACATATATGTGTGAAGAATTCCAAGTCCATTAGGTCGTCCTCACCCTTGATCCATGGCCCTCAAATTTGTTGGTATTAGAAGACATTACTTTTAACAAGCTCAATAAATGGCGAGTAACATTTGGATGAGTGTCAAACTTGAGGCTTGTGATAGCAATCTCTAGCTCTATAAAAAGGCTTCAAATCAAAATTTGAAAAAGATACGCATACTATTCCTATATACAACTTTCTCAAATACTTAATTTTCTTCCAAGAAAATTATTTCCAATGTTATTTCCTTTGGCAAATCCATATTTTTATCTCTTATGGGGAAAATGTTATATTTAAGAAGGCATTAGGCTATTTGGTCAATTAAAACAAACTCGATCCATAAGCGAGGCCATTTAGAATGAATATAACTTTCTTCATAGGCTATATTAGGCCTTCTACATTTCATTTCCTCCTATATAACCTTCTAGTTTAGATATATTAATCCCAAATGGACAAATCAGAAACAACAACCTTCTTCATTAGGATAGGTTGCATCCTAAGATACTTGATTTGAGTTCATGAAGATGTCACATCACCCACTACACTAACAACAACCAATCCAATCTAAATTTTGTCTTAGACTATATCGCCCTATCCTAATCAATGAACTCAAGGAGATAAAAAACTATATAATAATTATAGAATAAGAGAACAAAGGGCCTGCAGAAGCCGGCCTCTTTGGTAATCACAGTTAACAAACAGCTCTCTAGCTTAATGCTCATCTATAAATGAAGGGTCTGTGGAAGCCACATACCAAGAAGAGGGAGCTTCCAAATTCAGCAGCAGGAGCAGGAAAACATGGCTAAGGCAAGCAACAAAATGGTCATGTTCTTTAATTTGGTGTTACTTCTCTCTCTTCTTCTCATCCTGTCCATGGCCGAGGCTAGATTATTTGGCGGTAAGTGTGCGATTACTCACGCAGTTTATATCAAATCATCTGATTGATCTTTAAGTATTTTAGTTTTGTACATTCATCTGGTTTGACACTAGTTACACTTAATACTAATCATGTTGCTTTTCTTTGATCATGTAACACAATAGGCTCTGGGAAGAAAGATGTGGCCGCAGAATGCGATGCGGTGTTTGGGGTGGGATCGGGAGATACATGCTTTGAGGTCGCGCAACTGTTCAACCTTACAGCTGATGAGTTCAGCACAATCAACCCAAATCTAAACTGCGACTCGCTCTTTGTTGGCCAATGGCTCTGTGTTGATGGAACAGTGAATTGAGCTTATCAGTCTCTTATCTCTTCCAAAATTGATGAAGAGAACATAAGTTTAAATAAAGGGAGATTTTAACTTCTCTCTCTGAGTAGGATTTGATTAATTTCTTAGCTATGTTATGAGCTCTGGTTGTAATTGTTCCTTTCCTTTTGACTTCTTGTTCTGTTTCAGAATGTCATAGAACTGAGAAGACTGAATAAACACTTCTATATTTCTGTTAAACAATAATCCTGTGGTGTGTGTATTACAATGTGAGATTGCTTAGCCATCTTATTAGGCCAAACCTATTTTTCTAATATAGTGAAAGTTTGTGATCCTGGTTCTATGTAAAGGCCTATATTTCATCTCAAGTCTTTAAAGTTGTGATTAAATGAAGAAATGATTAACAATCAACATTTAATGGAAAAATAGGTGTCAACCAAAAAAGTTGTATCATCCAGCTAATGAACTTATTCCCAGTGGCAAATCCATGTTGACCCAGACATTGAATTGATCATTGTATCAAAACTAGGATTTAACACAATCAATCACATTTTTAAAAACTTAAGAACATAGGTCACTAAGATTTTAAAAATTAGTGAACTATTTTTAAACACATAGGTCATGTTTACCAAAAAAAAGAAATGGGTCACAAGCTCACAAATAACGAACATATTACTGAAGTTAAATGCACCATCTAGCACAGTTCAGCTCCATTAAAATTGCTGTCCATTGAACGATATCAAACCCCACCTCCAACCAATCCATCTTTCTATTGATTATTCATTTCATAGCAATAGATGAGATTTGTAATTGAGTTAATTTTCTAGGTGCCTAATCACTCCACTAAATCATCTTTTTTTTCCGCTAAACTAGCCAAGTTGGTACATTTAGTGAGATCTAAACCCAAACTTCACCTAGATGAAACTCAAATATACCCACTTAATCCTTATCCTAATTGGTTAATGCCAAGTTGCATACGTAAATTTCAGGGTTTGGGTTGCTTCTAATGGGAAAAAAGAAAAATTAGTGCATATAAACAGATATGTATATGTTTTTATTAAAGTCGCACCTAGGTTGAATTCGAGCGCTAAGACCCAAACTTGAGCCAAGCCCGAATTCCAATTGGGTTCAAAATCTAGACTCGAGACCGACCCAAACCCAAACAAGCCTAACCCGGATTTCAGAATTTGTTGGGTTGGGTCATGTGGTTTCCAATTCGGGCTAGCCCAACTTTCATTCCCCATATCATACGTATCATCATAACCTGTAAATAAAAACTACTACCAATACCTAATTAGTACCTAAAATAGCAAATACAGGCCATGAAAGACTCGGTCTTTGCACCACACACCTTGTTCTATACATAAAAGAGACATTTCCTCCAAACCTAAGAACACACTTTGTTCTTTCCAAACTGCCAATACCTGAAAAAAACAGACTGAAAATTAAAAACCATCCATTCAAGCAACCACAAGATAATAGACTACCACCCTTCAGCCCCTCCCTCATCTCAGACCCTGAGGCAGTTGGACCCTTCCACGATGTCATCACCATCGTGGTCACCGTTGTCGTCGCGGCCTCCTCTCACCATATTCGTGGCCATTTTGATTGCTTCGATCGCTCTCTTTGACACCGTCGATTGCAAGACCAAAGAATCTGGCATCGACTCGAAGGTGCTAACGTCGAAGATCCAAAGCAACCGCACCATAATCGTCGATCCGAATGGCGGTGAGGCCTTCACGTCGATTCAAGCCGCCATCGATTCCATCCCAGAAGGTAATAAGGAGTGGATTATCGTCCAACTTGGCTCGGGTTTGTACCGGTAAGCTAATTATATTTCTTACAATTTTACGTTTTTTTTTTTTTTTTTTGCATTTTTACGTAAAAAACTATCTTATTGTGCGTAAGTTTCTAATGAAAGAGAAATTAAAATATGGTTGCAGGGAAAAAATTAAGGTGCCAAAGAGCAAGCCATACATCTTCCTGAGAGGGAATGGCAAGGGAAAGACAGGCATTGTATGGAACGACACCTCCCTTGTAAATATTAAGTCTGCGACGTTTACAGTGGAGGCCACCAACTTCGTTGCATGGGGAATCAGCTTTAAGGTAATTAAAGTAACAAACTTGAGTTTGCTTTTAGAAGGTACACCCTAATCTCAATGGACATCCAAAGTGAGGTGTAGGGCAATGAAAGGGTAATATGAGGAAAGGGGTTGATCAAATATAACTCATTAACATCATTCCCACTCTTAGGCCATGCTTGTGTTAAAAAAAGGCTAAAGTTTTGTGTTCTACAGATTTCCAAAAGCACACCCTAAGCTCAATGGACATCCAAAGTGAGGTGTAGGGCAATGAAAGGGTAATATGAGGAAAGGGGTTGATCAAATATAACTCATTAACATCATTCCCACTCTTAGGCCATGCTTGTGTTAAAAAAAGGCTAAAGTTTTGTGTTCTACAGATTTCCAAAAGCACACCCTAAGCTCAATGGACATCCAAAGTGAGGTGTAGGGCAATGAAAGGGTAATATGAGGAAAGGGGTTGATCAAATATAACTCATTACATCATTCCCACTCTTAGGCCATGCTTGTGTTAAAGGCTAAAGTTTTGTGTTCTACATATTTCCATTTTTGTTGTGCCACAAAAAAAGTGGTTTAGAATTCCTCATTGGAAATAATTTGTCTAGGACTAGAGAAAAATCAATTCGATTTTTCTTTTGTTTTTCCAATCAGAAAGCACCAGAATGTGGAAACACGGAAACTGGAGAAAATCATAGCATTTTCTGTGGCTGCAAAGAATCCTCTGCATTGTAAAAGCGTTCCCTTATGGCCTCTTTCTTCAGGAAAATTCGTGACATGAATTCGTGACACTCAGAATTTATGGACAATTCACCCCCTTTGCATTTTCAAAAGTCATGTTTCTTTGCTAGATTTCTCAACTTCAACAACCTAAAAAGTCACCTTTGTGCTTTGGGAATCTCAAATCCCACCCCCGTTAACCATTTCTAGATGCTCCAGCCAAGTAGACAAGTCAAGAACTCCACACAAGGGGCAACTTTTGGAGAATTTAAAAATTCTTCATACATGGATTTTTTTAAAGAAATAGGCCTTTTAGGTTTAGAACCTAAAACATTGACAATTTTATCAATGCATCTATGAGTAGGTATGAAGGAGGGGATGATGGTTGGATGATTATCAAACTAAGTAGAGAGTTGATAGGGTAATTAAAGATGAGGGAAAGAGGAAATGATTTTCCTTAGTATCAAGGAACATAAATGCGTCAATCCAAAAGAAAAAATATCAGTGCACACAAAAATAAAGGACTTTCTTGTGCAACCAAGTGATCCTCACTATTACACAAACATAACCCAAGTTCATATTTGGTAACCGGCGAGGAATTTCAGTATACCTCAGTGCCCCTAGAGTAAGGCTTCCTCAATGAGGATTTGTAAGCTGAGGATATTTTAGGTTGCATTTGATAATAGGTGAGCAATTCACAGATTTGAAAATTTTATACTCCAATCCTCATAGCTGAGAATTCCTATATCCTATAGGGGGGAGGTCAAATTTGAGAATCCTTAAAAATGAGGATCTTAGTGGCCCAAATCCTCAGTAACTTATAATTGCCAAACATGAGTTTTTCACGACTTTACAGGAAACGAAAATCTTTTATACAAAGATTTGGTTGGCGAATATGATAACCTTGGTGTAAGTGACTAAAATCTTGTGGTTTGTTTATTAATTTTGCAGAATGAGGCTCCAGTAGGGCCCTTTGGTGTGATAAATAATAGATCAGTTGCAGCATATGTTGCAGCAGACAAGGTTGCATTTTACCATTGTGCCTTTTACAGCAGATTCAACACACTATTTGATTCCAAAGGCAGACATTATTATGATAATTGCTATATCACTGGCTCCATTGATTTCATCTTCGGCCGTGCTCGATCTATTTTTAATGTGAGTCAGCTCTCAATCTTTATTCTTTTTCCAACTTCTAAACAGAGATACAAGTGGATTGGGCTTAGGTCAAATCTTTTGGACCCAACAAACCCAAGATTTACCAACCTTAGAAATTCTCAAAACACCCAAAGGTTTATGAACCACCCCACCCCACTCCCCAAGGAGAATTTCCTAGTGCCGCGGTTGATTGGACCTATAACCAATTAAATAAATTTGTTTGGATAACTCACTTGTAGAGTGTATTGAAGTGAATGCTCAATTTAAAAAGCATGTAAAGAAAAGGGGGGCATCTCAAAAGGTATCAAATTTCAAAAATCACATCTTTTTTTAAAACAAAAAAAAAAGTAATTTACTCAAAGTCATCTACTTTCTTCTTTTTTTTTTAAAAGGTCAAAACGATACATTTTCAACCTACTAAATGACAAAATGTTATACGTTTTGACTTGGACCCCTCTACTTTTATTTTCTCACTATTCACTTCACTTCACTTGTGAATTGCCCAAACCACCAGGCCCTGACTGTAGGAATAAGTTAATATTTTGTTTTTATTTTCAATTAACTTGTCCTGTCATATATACTAGTTATAATTTTATTTTCTTGGGCATTGGGTGTTCTCAACATGTTCAATTTTTCTTTATGTACAAGTTTGTGGGTATGTTTGTAAAAGCTATTTCCATTTGTGTCCACTGGTGGTTGCAGAACTGTGAAGTTTTTGTGGTGGCAGACAAGAGAGTGACAAATATTCTTGGGTCTATCACAGCTCAGCTTAGGAAATCCCCAGCTGAGGATAGTGGTATGGTCTTCATAGGAGGGAAGGTATATGGAATTGGAACAGTTTACTTGGGTAGAGCAAGGGCAGCCTATTCTACTGTCATCTTCGTGAAGAGTTACCTGTCCATGGCCATCTTTCCTGAGGGTTGGACTAACTGGAGTTATGATGACAGCACTAAGTAAGTGATTTTTTATTTTATTTTTACCCTTATCCATAAGTATCGCACTCGCACTGATAGATAGGCATCTAAGTAGGCCCCACAAGTTGAACTGCATATAAGAACTACCCCAGTGCGTTAAAAGTTGCCACACTATCTTTTTATGATAACATGAAATGTGTTTTTTTGTTGTCATTTATGATTGTGTATAGGGTTGTAAATGGGTTGGTCCCGATCCGGGTCCACCATAGACCAGGAACCGGAACCAGAACCGTTAAGGAGAAGGTAGAACCGGATCCGGACCCGGAACCCGAACTATATATGGGATGTGTTTGGGTCCGGGTTCAAATTTAGGTAAACAATGATATTATAAAAAAAATATGGTTTTAAAGAGAGATTTTCGAAAATTGAGGTGATATATCAGGTCTCGGGTCCACGGGTCCGAACTAAGGTAGAACCGGAATAAGGATACATTTACTTATCGTGCCTAAATAAGGACAAGGACCAAGACCCAGTTTTTAACGGGTCGAAACCTCTAGGTAATCAGAGAATGAGGTACTTATTCCATTTACATCCCTAATTGTGCAGAAGAGAAGAGTACTTCATACTAATTTTTCTTTGTTTTCAAACATGATGAAAATGATGGTTGGAGCAGTCATTTAATGTTGGCGGAGCATCAAACCTTTGGACCAGGTGCCACTCCAGATAAACGTGTTGAGTGGTCTCGACAACTCAGTGATGAAGAAGCTGCTCAATTCACATCCATTGATTACATTGATGGAAAAGGATGGTTGCCAGCTTATCATTAGAAAGATCTCTTTCTTCTAACCTTTGTCATCTTTTTATTTCTTATTTGATGTATCCAAACTATAAGCTCTGTAGAAGGATATATATATTAACATCATATTTCTATATTTGTATGTTTTGTTAAGTACCATCCAACTTTGGAAATAAGACTCAAAAACAATTATACCTTGTGTGTTTGCAAGTCTTAAGACTCTCCACTATTCTGGGTGTTCAACCTTTAAATTGGTTAGTCTAACATGTAAGGCCTTGTTAATAGCAAAAGAATGAATGGACATGGAAACCATTCTTTTCTTCGTTTCAATTGCCACTATGTAGCAAATGACATCTAATTTAGTCAATAACATGTTAATTAAACCAGGATACTCACTCTGAGTGAGTGAGAAAGTCAAAACTTAGTGTGAACATATACAACAATGATGATGATATCTAATAAATTCTTCTTCCTTAAAGTTGGAAAACAGTTGGGAAGAAATCACATCAAAACTCTCTCCCCTTATCTGTCTCTCTCCTTACTTGGTGGTTTCATATAAAAACAAAAGGATTTATATGAGTATCCTCCATTTCTCAACCACAGCGACTTTTCATCCCTCTTTCTCAACTACTGCTGACTCTTTATTGCTTTATCGGTTAAACATCACATTCCCTAACTCTCCTCTCCCTCTTCCTCCACGCCCTTTCTCTCTCTATCTCAACACCTACCATGGTTTCTAATTCCCTATTCCGCTTTCTCAACTCCCCTTTCTCTCTATGTCGGCACCTACCAAGGTATGGTTTCTATAATTGAATTTTTTTTTTGGCATGGAATATGGGGATTTGAGGAGCTTATCTTTAAAAAAAAAATGTCAATAGAAATATTTTTAATTAGTTTCTTTTAATTTCAAGAAATGAAATCATTGGGGATTTAACACTGCGGCTTCTTTCTTTCTTTTAAAAAATTATCAACAGATATAGGAATACACTCAGATGATTTTTGCCTAGCATCATTCTCAATGTATTCTCCATCTTTGATACAAATTATATTCAAGAGAATCAAATAATAATTTAAAATCAAGGACTGGGATAATCTGATAGATTTTTGAGTTTTTTCCCTATATGTTTGGTTAGTGGGTTGCAACGTGTTTGGAGCTTTTTTAACTATAAGAATATTTACATTATTTTAAAATATACAACTAATTACTTTAATTTGTGATGTATTTGTGGTGATTAATTTTATTTATTAATCAATTTGCACGAGATTATGTTAGTTTTCTTAAATTGTGATCGAGTCAACTCGAGTTTAATCAGAACTAAGAACAAGTTTTGTAACTAGTTTTAGTTTTCCTATACAGCCAAGTGTTGGATATATTAGGCTTCACAAATATACATAGAAAGAATTTAAGAAAGTGAGGAAGATGGGAGTTGCAAGGTACTCTTTAAAGAGTCCAGATCACGTATCGCAATTGTTATACCTTAACCATGAATGGACCGATAATAATCCGTCACGTCATCCAAAGATTTAAGTGATTTTGAAGTTTAAAAATTTAAATCAGATGAAATAAAAATTTGAACTTTTTTAATCACTTAAATTTTTTTATTACATGGCAGACTGTTATTAGTCCACTCACGGTAAAAGTATAACAACTATGATAGGTGATCCGAACTCCTCTTTAAGATGCTTGAATTCCATGGAAAGTTCATCACAATATATATATATATATATATATATATATTTTAAATTTTGGTAAGAAGTCCATCCTATGATAGAATGCCCACTTCTACCTCAAGTCTGTACATGAATAAAATATAGATTTGCCTAGAAATATGAAAGAAAAAAAAACAAAGCTTGTATGCAAGGGAGGTTTTTGCAATGCTTCTTGTCTTTTAGAATCCATATATAGGCCGGTTAAATAGAGGTGGAAAGCAACGCATGAGATGGGCCGTACCCATTGGACAAAGCCCATTAGGTACACCGCTTGGAAAAGACATATAACTAGGAGAATTTGAACAAACCTTCTGAAAAACAGAGGACCAATGGGGGAGGAGATGACCGTTAGCTAACCGCACCTTCCCCTTCCCCTCTTTCCTCTTCTTCCTTTTCTTTACTTTCTTATATTTGTACTATGTGCATATAAATAAGTTACTATAGAGAAAACTCTCCATTTATATCTTCTCGTCCAGAATCGAGTGTCCCTCGGACTCATGTCTAAAGGCTCGTAGGCTGGGCTGGGCAAGATATAGACCCTGAGTTATCTATATATATGTATATGTATGTATGTAGTCATTAAACTTGTGGGTCACGGATCAAGAGGTTAGAGGCATAGGATTGAACCCGAACTTGACAGTTAGGCCCATCAAAGACGGCTCTTTCCATCCCCCTTATTCCGTGATTAGTGAGGCCCAGGTGGACCCTTAGATATTGGTTTAGATTATAGGATTGTGTTTTTTTTTTTACCCACCTCTAAACTTGTATTATATTCATTCCGACTTCCTCTCTACTCCATGGTCAACATGCATCTAGAGGCTGCACAAAGCCTTTCTGAACTTCCAAGATTTAGAGCAAATCATGCTTGAAAATTTCTTGTCAAAAGAAACATAGCCATTGCAATTCAAACCCATAAATAAAAACATTTAAATGAATAAGAAATCTGAATAAAAAAAAGGAAAGAAGGCCAACGGGGCTGGACCCAAGAGATCGAGCCACATAAGGAAAGAGGAAGCCCACACAAGGGAAGAGTTGCTTACCTAGAGATCGAACTGAACCCAATGTAGCCAGGTGACATGCGGGATTGTTAACCAACTGAACAACCTCTTGTTATCAAATTGAGATCAGTTTGACATGTCAAAAATGAGTAAAATTTATAATGATGTATGAGAAGGTTTTTTCAGTCCAATACAAATCTTATGCACAGTTTAATAAAAGAAAATCCCATTTGTCAATCAGTTTCAAAACTAAAACTCTACCCAGATTTCTATTGGGACAGAATAAGGCCTTCCAATCCAGGCCCATTAGACTTCTGTATAGACTATAATATATTTATGTATTTATGTGTGTGTATACAATGTATAACTGTTTCTATTGATATAAACGTATATGATATACATTTGAATGGTAAAGAAAGAGATCTTTGATTAAAAATGGGCCTCTAATGAAATCGACCCTTAATCGAACTTGAGCCTTAAGCGAGTTTGGGCTCAGGCCTTTTATATTTCTTATCAAATGGGCTTGGACCTAGACCTTTTATATTGAAAATGGATTGCATTTGGGTCAACTCCATAGAGTAGCCAAACAAAAACCCAAACAACTCCATGTAATTCCATGGGGATCCGAACCCTAGAGGGGGGGTGAATAGGGTGAGCTTCTTTTATGACCAATTTTAACAATTTTAACTTCTTTAAAACAAACTAGTCACAAGTGATGATTATCAAACAAAATGCGGAAGCTTAACGAAAATAATCACCACAAAGCAAGCACCATCACACAAGTATTTATAGTGGTTCGGCCTCAATGCCTACATCCACTACCGGCTTGTGATCCAACACCCCACCGGATTTCCACTATTTATGCTTTTCAATAGGCTAAGCAATAACCTTTACAATATGCTTTACAAGGCTAAGCAATAACCTTACATTGATGTTTTTCAAGGCTTAACATCAACCTATACACTATGCTTTTATAGGCTAAGCAATAACATCTTCAACCACAAGGTTGGTTATCTCACTAAGATAGTGTCTTTAATACACTTAATGGAGATTCAATTAAGCTCATTACATTGCCTCTTAATTAGGCGGATATGGAAGTGAAAAACTAATACACACTCACACTATGGATGCAAAGATGAAAGTACATGAAGTGTGTGTGTGTGGTCCTCAATCATTTTGAAAATGAAAGTTCATAAATGTATGCCTAAGGCTTTTGAAAGTTTTAGCTCAAAAACATTTATGATTGATGAAGTAATGCAATCACATGTTAAAAGTAACAACTTGTTAATGATATCAAAGTTACACAAGTTGTATGAAATGGATTAGCTCTAAACATGTGATGCATAGGGATGTCAATCAAATCACCAATGAAGCTCAAAACATAAAAATAGATTTGATTGAAAATAGGGGACAAATCATATGTAATTATAAATACAACTTGAAAAGATTTACCTATCAAAGCAAAGCAAGTTGTGAGACATTAAAACAATAATACACATATGATTTGCAAAGATGTTGAATCCAAAACATAAGATATATTTGAAAGAGATTTTCTTATGATGGAAAACAACAACCAAAGATTCAACCAAGTATATGAATCATGTTACATATTTCATTAACATGATCTACTTAGATTTACCAAAGATTAAGTACTACTTGTATTGAATCAAATGGTGATGCATCCAAAACAATAGATCTATTCAAAGTGTAAAACATGCTAAGGATGCAACACATCATAGGTTATCATGTTACTAAAGATTTACCAATGATAAAACAAAACATGAAAACATATGATTTGTAAAGAAGTTGAATCCAAAACATAAGATAGTTTTGAAAGTGATTTTCTCATGTTGGAAAACAACAACCAAAGATTCAACCAAGTATATGGATCATGTTACATATGATTTCAAAGATTTTTCCATTAACATGATCTACTTAGATTTACCAAAGTTAAGTACTACTTGGATTGAATCATATGATGTTGTATCCAAAACAATATATCAATTCAAAACATAAAACATGTTAAAGACACAACACAAACATAGTTTAACATGCTGAAATGATTTACCAAAAATAAAACAAAGCATGAAAACATATGATTAAGGAAAGTAAAGCCTACTTGGTGATTTAACTTCATTAATCCAAGCTTTAGCTTTCCTAATGCTCCCCTTCATCCCTTGGTTCTTTTCCCTTGAATATGCCTCAAAACCTCTCAAGGAGGGGCTTAAAATTCCCAACTTTTGGCAAAGGAAAGAACTCATATTTATAGCAAAAAGTTGTCAACGGCTAGTTCTCGGTCGACCTAGACACAGGTCTCGGTCGACCGAGAACACACAACGGTCATATTTCTGACCGTTGGTGCTCCCAGGCAAATTTTGCCTGCAGTTGTCTCGGTCGACCGAGACCTGTATCTCGGTCGACCGGCGACACTGCCGGGACACCCCCTTTTTGCAAAAAATGCAACTTTTGCATATTTGAAGGTTTTGCTTGGGGGACCTTTTGGCCACTAAATCAAGCTTGGAAAACATGTTTTAAAGATTCTAATGGTTTTTAAAACATGACATAAAAAGCCTAAAAAGATTCAAAACTTTTAAAACAAAGGCTTGCTTGATTTCTTGAAAACTCTTTTCTAAAACAAATGCATCCAAGATAAAAAGACAAATCATGCATAAATCAATACTTTTACAAATCTTAAAAGCAATACATGAATAAAACAAGATTTCAAGATTTCTTAAATCAATGCATGTGTGTGTGAATCAAATGATGCTAATATGAAAATGCATCCATCAAATTGCAATCTAGAAAATTCCTAACACTCCATGCCGGGCCCAGCGGGGATTGGAGGAGTGCTTTGCAATAGCAAGGGTGATGTCGTTCTTATGTTCTCCAAGCATGTTGGTGTGTGCGACTTTAATGAAGCGGAAGATCTTAGATTGTTTTCAACAAGATATAGTGGTGTCCTTGTGTTAGAAAGTGATTCTTCAAATGCGATTGTGTGGGTATCTAATTGAAAGTCTAACCCATGATATCTTCAATTCCTCTTCAATGAAATTAGGGAGATTTCAGCTCGCATTAATGTCTCATTCCGTCGTGAGATTAGATCCGCCAATTCAATGGTGGATGTGCTAACAAAGCAAGGGGTGGATAGGTTAATTCCTTGGGTGGATGTCATCTTGTAATTGGAGTTGTGGTGGGTGCTTCTCTCTTGCACCTTCCAACTCCTCTTTTTTGACGTTTTGATGTATTCTTTTCTTCCTTCTTCTAATGAAATCTTTGTTACCGTTTTTTTTAAAAAAATACCAATTTCTAATAAAGACTTGTACCTGTACAAAATTAGTTTTCAAGAGCTTGTACAAAAATTCAGGCTCAAATGGACTAAAAAACGCTTCAAGAAGAAAAAAAATAGATAATTATAATAAATAGTAAGTTTTGCACGAAAACTACATTTCTTTTTTACCTCCGAAACTGCCTCATTTTGCCTCTACGGTCAATAATCACCTTTGGTGTTGATAGCTTCGAAATGAGTATTTGTGCATCGCAAGTTGATACACATATCATCATTCATGCCTTCCCGCTTAATCTCTTATGATATTCTTATTAAAAGTTGACCTGACTAAGAATGGGTACCTGTAAGTGCCTAAAAATTATAGACTTAGTTAAGAGAGGATCAGGCTCTCGGTTTGATTATTTGGGAAGGATTAGCCTCCTAAAACCTAAAAGGGAAAGCAAAGGCAAAAGGTCAGAACCCCTGGTTGTAGGCAGCCGAAGGCACTCTGATGCCTGAGTTAGTTTAGTGACTGAACTAAGGAGGAATGAGTGGGGGAGAAGGGAGAATGTATATCTCTGTTTGCATACCTTTGGTGGTTTTACCTCATGCATATATATAGGGGTGAGTGACATCATTGGGCCAAACCCCTTAGTGGGGGAGGTAGAGATGGAAGTCTCATTGACTTGTACTTTGCCTCCTGAGTGGGGGTAGGTAAAAAGAGAACGTCCTATCAGACCATGCTCCAATGGCTGTGGATGCTATCGCTAGATAAAGCTGTCCACTTATTTAAGTTCGGCGCCCACTCTTCCTGTCAGTTCGTCGTTTGCCTCTATGGCAGCGCATTTATTGTTGGGTTTTTTAGTTTAAAAAATTCTAAAGGTGGTTTTTATATTTCTTGTTTTGTCCTTTCTTCACTTTTGCTTTATGGGTTGTGTAGGCTTTTGGAAAACAACACATCCCATATTGCTCAAGTTCAACTTTTGAAGGAGGTTTATATGTGTTTTCATTCCTTTAGTTTTTAAGAATCTTTGAAGGCTTTTGCCATGGGCTCTATGCGCGCACGCGAGCCAGGCTCGACCCGGGGTGCTGGGTCCGGAAAACGTTTAACCGGGCGTGCGTCCTCGACGCGCATCCTGCATGTATATCGCGCGCAGGGGGGGTGCAAATCCCGGTCGGCTGGCCTAGAGGGACCCATATATTGATATAGAAATGGCGATTTTTAAACGTCGTTTAATTAAACTGTTTTAATCACTGATTTAATATGGATTAATGATATTAAAAACGACGTGGTTTTATGGCCCAACGGATCTTTGATTATAATATAAAACTAGGGCTTTCTGCGCTCTTGTAAGATAGAAAAAATTGTTCTTTCCTCTTCTTCTTTTACTTCGGTTTTCCCTCTGAGCATTGGAAAAGGAGTCTGCGATAATCAGGCCTACGTTGCGACCAGAGCCTGAACAAGAAGGCCGTTGTATCCTGGGGGCAGTTCTGCTGAGAACCTTCGCAACTGGGAATAGTATCCAGGGGGGCGGAACTCGTCCTAAAGAGAGCGTCATCAGACGTGCCTCGGTCACAGTCCTGCTGCTGTTGCTGCTCTTCTGTTTCCGCCTACAAGTCACAGTTGCAGCCTTCTTCGATCGGGTATTACTGTTCCATTTACATTCTGTGTCACAGAAGCATCTGTTCTGTAGCCATTAGATCTTACAATTTTAGGACGAATCTCCCTGCTATGGCTACTTCCGCTGTCAAATTCATGCACCAGGACCTAGTTCGGTTGGACAGCTTTGATGGATCTAATTTTCGACGTTGGCAGCAGAAAGTTTTATTTCTGCTGACATCTTTGAAAATTGCCTATGTCCTTACCGAACCATGCCCTGATCGTGAAGAAGGACCAGGTGGCTCTTATGCACGGAAGAAGTGGAAAGAAAACGATTACCTGTGCAAGAGCCATATTTTAAACCTTGTAGCAGACAACATCTATAACATGTATTCTGAAGCCCAATCTGCTAAAGACCTCTGGAGAGCTCTTGATAAAAAATATAAAACAGAGGAGTCGGGAGCTAAGAAATATGCGGTTGGTCGCTATCTGAATTTCAAGATGGTAGATGACAAGCCCATTCTTCCTCAAGTACATGATTTACAAACCATTGTTAATGAAATTATTAAAGAAGGGATCCGAATCGATGAACAGTTCCAAGTGGCTACAGTAATTGAAAAATTACCACCCACTTGGAAGGATATACAGAAAACCCTTCGACATAAGAGAAAGGACTATTCTTTGGAGCGCCTTCAGCGCTACTTGAGAATTGAGGAAGAAGCCCGAAACAGTGATCAGAAAGATTTGGCTGAGAATGGTGGAAAAATAAACTTAGCTGAATCTAAATCACAAAGTGATGGTGAAAAGAAAGGGAAATTTGACCAAAATCTGAGCAGGAATAAGCAGTCAAATCCTTCCTTTAAGAGGAAGAATTCAAAGCAAAACCAGAACAAAAAGTTCAGTAAAAATCAAGGGACTGTCAAGCCACAGGCTAAAGGCAATTGCTTTGTTTGTGGCAAGCCTGGACATTTTGCAAGAGAATGTCGTCACCGGAAAAAAGGGCCACAACAATCTCAAGCAACCAAGCCTCAAGCTAATGTTACTGAAGCCGAACAGTTTGTTGCTGTTCTTTCTGAGGTAAATGCTGTCAGCACAGCAAAGAGCGAAGGATGGTGGATTGACACTGGTGCAACCAACCATGTCACATTTGACAGAAATCAGTTCAAGACCTATGAGAAGGTCACTACTGATTGTAAACTCGCTCTGGGAACTATCGTTACTACTCAAGTAATCGGTAAAGGGAATGTTGAAATTCAGTTCACTTCCGGGAAGACAGTAACATTGCTGAACGTCTTTCATGCACCAGAATTAAGAAAGAACCTTGTGTCTGGTTATCTTCTTAATAAGGCCGGATTTAAACAAGTAATAGAATCCGACCAATTTGTGATCACCAAGAAAGGTGTATTTGTGGGTAAGGGTTATGCATGTGAGAATATGTTTAAACTGAATATTGTCAATAATAATATTGCATCTTCTTCTGCTTATATTATCGCTTCAGTTGATGAATGGCATGGTAGATTAGGTCACATTAATTTCAGAACTATGAGAAATATGAGTAATGATGGATTAATTGATAAATATGATGATGATCATAAGAAATGTATTATATGCTCTCAATCCAAAATTACTCGTAAGCCATTTAAACATGTGGAAAGGGAATCAGCATTGCTTCAATTAGTTCATTCTGATATATGTGATCTAAGTAATACTATGACTAGAGGTGGTAAATATTATTTTATTACTTTTATTGATGACTGTTCTAGGTATACTTATGTATACTTATTAAGAACTAAAGATGAAGCACTTTCTAAATTTCAAGTCTATGTGACTGAAGTTGAAAATAAACTGAATAGAAAGGTTGTGACATTTAGAAGTGATAGAGGTGGTGAATACACTTCAAAAGATTTTTTAGACTATTGTGAATCTAAAGGGATTAAGAGAACTTGTATTGCCCCTTATACACCCCAACAAAATGGTATAGCAGAAAGGAAAAATAGGACTTTGATTGAAATGGTTAACTCTATGTTAATATCATCTGGGAGTCCTAAAAACTTATGGGGTGAAGCACTGTTGACTGCCTGTTACATCTTAAATAGAGTTTTACATTCTAAAACTAATAGAACACCTTTTGAGATTTGGGAAGGGAGAAAGCCTAACCTTAGATACTTTAGAGTTTGGGGGTGTTTAGCACATGTCAGGATAGTAGATCCAAAAAGACCTAAATTAGGACCCCACTCATGGGAGTGTGTCTTCATTGGCTATGCACAAGATAGTGCTGCCTATAGATTCATGAAATTAGAAGACCTAAGCCTAGTTGAATCTAGAGATGCAGACTTCTTTGAAGACCTTTTTCCTTTTAAAACTAAGTTTACATCGGAACCTTCTTCATTAAATAGAGTACTAGAAACTCATGAGGAAGAGGAATCTCAACCTAGAAGGAGTAAGAGACAAAGAACAACTACTAGTTTTGGTCCTGACTTTAAAACCTATCTAGTAGAGGAAGATCCATCTACTTTCCAGGAGGCTATGACTGCTCATGATGCTGCCTTTTGGAAGGAGGCATTAGATGATGAAATTGAATCTATTTTAGCCAATAATACTTGGGAATTAACTGACTTACCTTTAGGTACTAAACCTTTAGGTTGCAAGTGGGTTCTCAAGAAAAAACTTAGGCCTGATGGGTCAATAGAGAAATATAAAGCCAGGCTAGTAGCCAAAGGCTTTAGGCAAAAAGAAGGAATTGACTTCTTTGATACTTATTCCCCTGTGTCTAGAATCAGTTCTATTAGACTCTTGATTGCTATTGCTGCTGTTCATAATTTGATTATACATCAGATGGATGTTAAAACTGCTTTTCTAAATGGAGATTTGGAAGAGGAAATTTATATGGATCAACCAAAAGGCTATGTCATAAAAGGACAAGAACATAAGGTGTGTAAATTAATAAAGTCCTTATATGGACTAAAACAAGCACCTAAACAGTGGCATATGAAATTTGATGAGGTAATTCTATCTTATGGCTTCAAAATAAACGAAGCTGAAAAATGTATTTATTATAAATCTAATGGTTGTTCAACAATTATAATATGCTTATATGTTGATGATTTACTAATATTTGGCTCTGACATGGAAAGCATCAAAGATATAAAGAGACTTCTCTCTCATAACTTTGATATGAAAGACTTGGGAGAAGCAAATGTAATATTGGGAATTAAAATTATAAGAGATGATTCTGGAATCAAGTTATCCCAATCACATTACATTGAAAAAATATTGAGAAAATATGATCATTTTGATTGTAAACCTGTGTCTACTCCTTTTGATCCTAGTATTAAATTAGTAAAAAATGATGGTCAATGTGTATCTCAACTTGATTATGCTAGTGTAATTGGTAGCTTAATGTATGCTATGAATTGTACTCGTCCTGATATAGCTTATGCAGTCAGTAAATTGAGTAGATATACCAGTAACCCTGGTATAGAACATTGGAAAGCTGTATCTAGAGTACTTAAGTATTTAAAGAATACTATAGACTATGCATTGCATTATTCTGGTTATCCACCTGTAGTTGAGTGTTACAGCGACGCTGACTGGAATTCAGACTTAGATGATTCTAAGCCTACAAGTGGATATATTTTCACTTTAGGAGGTGCTGCAGTATCTTGGAAATCAAAGAAACAAACTGCAATTTCTCATTCCACTAAAGATTCAGAATTCCTGGCTCTGGGAGCTGCTGCGCTGGAATCTGAATGGATTAGAAATTTATTATTTGATATTCCCTTGTGGACTAAACCCATTCCTCATATTATTATTCATTGTGATAACACTGCAGCAATTATTACTGCTAACAATACCACGTATAATGGAAAGTCTAGACAAGTGCGATTACAACATAGCTATGTGAGACAATTACTCAGTGGAGGAGTAATTTCAATTGATTATGTGAGATCAAAGGATAACTTAGCAGATCCTTTGACAAAAGGCCTTGCAAGGGAAAAAATTAAAGAAACAACTAAAGGGATGGGTCTTAAGCCCATAAATCATCAATAGTGGGAACCCAACCTAATGACCGGAGATCCCGAGAATTAGGTTCAATGGGAAAAACAAGCTATCTCGATGATGTGAAGTATCGATATATAGAGTATGGTTACTCTGAACTCATCCCTGTTGTGTATGACTCATGTGATGGTTGGTACATAACCTGTAGCGAATCAGGTTGAATTTAATTCTTAGTGAGATCTATAGCCTATATGGTGGGGTGCACAGTTGCAGGAGCACTCTTGATAGACTCACCTATATGAGTGTGGAAGTGGGGCCGCTTCCTATGAGAATTTGGGCAGATTCTCTAGAGCACTCATGAAATCCGGGATTAAGCACATGGCCGTAAAGTGCTGATCTAATGACTCCAAAATCAAAACTTGACATAATTCTGAACTGATATAAAAAGTTGAAGTTCAAGAACTTATTCACTCCAACTCCTAAAGGTTTGAAATTATATCATGACGGTAAGGTTCAAGCTTGGTCACCTTACCAGTGAAATGCTCATTAAATATTTTGAAACAAGGGGGAGATTGTTGGGTTTTTTAGTGTCAAAAATTCTAAAGGTGGTTTTTATATTTCTTGTTTTGTCCTTTCTTCACTTTTGCTTTATGGGTTGTGTAGGCTTTTGGAAAACAACACATCCCACATTGCTCAAGTTCAACTTTTGAAGGAGGTTTATATGTGTTTTCATTCCTTTAGTTTTTAAGAATCTTTGAAGGCTTTTGCCATGGGCTCTATGCGCGCACGCGAGTCAGGCTCGACCCGGGGTGCTGGGTCCGGAAAACGTTTAACCGGGCGTGCGTCCGCGACGCGCATCCTGCGTGTATATCGCGCGCAGGGGGGGTGCAAATCCCGGTCGGCTGGCCTAGAGGGACCCATATATTGATATAGAAATGGCATCTTTTAAACGTCGTGTAATTGCTTATTTAAACGTTGATTAACGTTGTGAATTTAAACTGTTTTAATCACTGATTTAATATGGAGTAATGATATTAAACGACGTTGTTTTATGGCCCAACGGATCTTTGATTATAATATAAAACTAGGGCTTTCTGCGCTCTTGTAAGATAGAAAAAATTGTTCTTTCCTCTTCTTCTTTTACTTCGGTTTTCCCTCTGAGCATTGGAAAAGGAGTCTGCGATAATCAGGTCTGCGTTGCGACCAGAGCCTGAACAAGAAGGCCGTTGTATCCTGGGGGCAGTTCTGCTGAGAACCTTCGCAACTGGGAATAGTATCCAAGGGGGCGGAACTCGTCCTAAAGAGAGCGTCATCAGACGTGCCTCGGTCACAGTCCTGCTGCTGTTGCTGCTCTTCTGTTTCCGCCTACAAGTCACAGTTGCAGCCTTCTTCGATCGGGTATTACTGTTCCATTTACATTCTGTGTCACAGAAACATCTGTTCTGTAGCCATTAGATCTTACATTTATAGTTGAATGACAGCAGAGACCGAGACAAACCTTTGCTGATATCTTCATCGAGACGAACTTCGGGACCTCTCCAAGTTGGCATTTTGTCGAGCTTGATATGAACTGGCTGAGATCAGGATAATCCGAGCTAGGACTGTGATTAGCATAATTACTGCCACTAGAGAATCTCCCCACACAGTACCAATTAGAAACCTATACAACCAAGGTGAGTGTTGAATATAGTCATTCCTAATTTACAAGGGTTAATGAGTGCCATGAGAATAGATTGAAAGAGACTGATCTGTTCTTAAGGTAGAGACAGTTTATGTGTAAACTATTCTTCATGTAACAAAATAGCAAAGCAGTTCATTATGTTGGAAACTAAAGGAGAATGAAACCAAGTGACAATAAGAACCAAAGGTAAAAGTATCAGAAAAAACCACTTAAAAATGAGTACAATATGACCTTTATTAACTTTGACCTAAACTAAAAATATAATCACGAGGCAGGTTTGGTATCACAAATCCTAAATCCATCACTAGAGAATCTTTTTTACCCGAAGAGAACTTGACCATCAGGGCCTTGAATGAGTTACTGAGTATGAGGGGCTTGAATTGATCATACCAAGCCATTCCATGCATGAACAGTGTGGAAGATTGGTCTATTAAATCCTGTATTTTTTAAACATTTTGAATGTGCTAGCTGATTTTGACTGTGTTAGTTGTAGCTTTATTACAAGAACTACACATGGTGCTGTTTTTGTGGTTGGAATTTTTGGCCTTTGTTGTGAGGAGGCTACTGTTTGGACTGATACTTTTCCAGCTTGGTTGGTGTGATTCCTTTTGTTTGCTATTTTGATAAAAATTCCTTTTACCATAAACAAAGTCATTGCAAGCTTAGGCAGAAATTTTCAATTGTAATCATGGTGAGTGCCAAATGCAACTCACAGTTGTGAATGTCTGATCGACCAAGAACTTACATAGTGAGATTTGTGTGTCTGAATGGAGTCATGTACAGTTAAAAATGGGTGTAACTGTTCAAATGACATCAGTCCTTGCAGAAGATCAATTAAAGTGTAATGGTGGGACCCTGGTCACATGAAATGAGTCCTGCAAGGCATGTGAGACACCAACCTTGCACCCACCTATACCGTTGGTGGGGGTCCACTCCTGCATGGGAAGGGGCAAAATGCTAGTGTGGCTGCAAAAAGGGAAGAAGGATCATGGACTGGACCCAAGCTACCATAGTTTGAAGACTTTACATGCCTTGGCTAAAGCTGGCCCCTCCATAGACATTTGCTCAAAATTCACATGCCTCCCTGTGGAAATGGGGTTGCAGATAGATATCCAATTAGACTTCAAGAGAAAAACATATTTGAAATCTAGCTTTGGACTTGATAAAAAATCAAATTCGAATTCAGAACATATTATACAAACTATTGAGAAACCGGTCCAATTTTGAATCCATAAATATTGAAAATCCAAATCACTCAAAATGAAGGCTTTTCAATTCAATAGTTTGGCCCCAAATCTTACTCAAATAAGAGTTTGTCCCACCGGTGCTCAATCTTATCTAAGGGTCAACTTCTATACGAGTAAAATTTAAATTTTCTGAAGGGTTCAGATATACAGTCCATCGCCCCATTATATTTCATATCCCTCATGGAAAGCATGAATGAGACACTCAAAGGATCCAGACTCCTACTTTGCATTATGGTATGTATCATTTGTTCCTTCACAGTCTACCTTATCATGACTTTGTAAAATGAGTTTCAATACTTTTCTATCAACAATTCATGCCTACCACAACATTGTTGCCCATCAAACAATGACAACTAACCAATAGCAAAATCTCATTAATTAATTATAGGTAGATTGATTTACATGTAATCAATCTAACATAAGTCCTATTTTGGTTGGAGTGAGATGCAGCTCTCAATGCTAAAACAAGAAGGAAATGATTGTCTTTTTTCTTTTTTTTTTGTACCCCAGCCAATGGGGCTGGGACCCAAGAGCAGCTTGGATTGACTACGATGAGCCCTATTTTTTTATACTTTAAAACAACCCTCATGGAGTTTTAATAATATCTTCAGAAGTTGAATCAAAATGTATAGCTGCTGTAAACACCATGTTAACTATCAATTGAGGATATGAACAATGGTGGATACCGGATTTTTTTTTCCAATGGAGGCAAGCAATAGTCAACTAATTGTTTTTATAAAGGAGATCGATAAAAAAATTTATATTTGTGGATCTGTTACTTATAATTCTAAAATAAATCTAATTTTTTAAGGATCTTAATACTAATATCTCAAGAAAACTCCCAGAATTTGAAAATGCTTCAATAGTTTTACAGATATAATTTCTCAAAACTTTGATGATATATATATATATATATATTTGTGTGTGTAAATAAACCTTAAGGATAGTTCAAATACAAAAATAATAGGAATCACTATAATAAGTCAAAATCACACAATCATTCACTCCTTGTTTAAGGGATAATAGTTGCATCTCGCTCTAATCAAAGTACGGTCTATATTAGATTGATCACATGTAAATAAATTCAGTACCTATAATTAATGAATAAAATTCAGTTGATTGATTGCTTGTGGCCATCATTAAATGGGCCTCGACGCCTATGGTAGACATGACTGGTTGAAGATCCATTGATAGGTTACTCGGTGATCGTTTGATTGGCTATGCTGCCTGTAGTGGGATGCATGGATGATTGAGAGCACACCGCTAATAGGTATTAACCAATGCCATAAAAAAAATGAAGAGTTTAGGTGTAATATGCATTCTGCTTATAATAAATAGCCTCTTCTTAAAGTAGATATTTTCCACATTTTACTGCAATAGGAGTTGTTCCAACCATAAAATTGAGAAAATCATATTTTAAGCATAAGCTCTCCTATTTGAACCCAAAGGATCGTTAGATATCCAAATCCAACAGAGTTATAAAGTTCTAAAAAAAACCGCGGAGGAGAAATGCTTTTTATGGAGACTTCCAATTTAGAGAAAAATGAGTGGGAATGATGGATTTACTTTAGCTAGCTCCTTGAAACTCTTCTTTGACTTATTTTCTAGAAGTAAGCAGAAGACAAAACAAAACTTGAGATTTTTCAAATTCTCTCCCTTTATACAGGGAAAATAATAAATGAAAATTGACGAAATTGTAAGAAACCAATTCCATGTACTCACTCTAATGACCATTAAAAGAACTTGAGAGTGGGGCAATTGCCCTGATGTTAGGGTTTTAAACGGGTCAATTACCGTCTAGATCCATGGTGTACCCGAAATCCAAACTGTTAAGGAAAAGGTGGAACTGGATATAGATCCGGAACTGTTTCGGAACCAGCTTCTTGGCTCCGGAACCGGAACCATGTATGGGACGGGTCTGGATTCAGGTCTGAGCTTAGGTAGAGAATGATATTAAAAAAATATAATTTTTTCAAGAGATTTTCGAAAATTGAGATAATATGTCAAGTCTCGAGTCCACAGGTCGAAACCAAGGTGGAACCGGACCCGGACTCAATTACTTATTGGGGTCTAAATAAGATTCAGACCCGGTTTTTAACGGATTGGAACCTCTTGGTAGTCGAAAAATTGGACACCTATTTACATCCTTACCTGATATGATATGGGAATGGATTTGGTTAAGGTCAAATCAGCCTTCTACCTAAACCCAAACCTGAATTACTTATAAGGTTGGCACCCAAAATCTGAATTGGATTAGATTTTGAACCTCATTATCCGAATATAAACCAAAGAGATGAACATGGAAGGCCATATCAATGCCCAACTACACAGTAATGTAATCATTTTTCATAAAAGACTAGTCACCTCACAATTTTGAAGATTCCTTTTAAGGAATCTCCAGACAACTTTGGGCCCGAATGGTCATCCAGGGTGGGTCACACATGAAGGAGGTGCAAGAAGTGCACATCTTTGACAAAGGGACACCCTTAATTTTTCACCTGTTTTTTACAACAAGTTTGCCAACTGTCTGTGTCATTTCAGTGGGTACTTTTAGCCTGTCTCCCATACATGAATTTTATCATTTTCTTCTCCTTCCTGGGAACAAGGGGTGCTTGTAGCATTAATAAAGGAGTAGACACAATGTCCATCGTCCATCAAATGGACAGTCAGTCATGTAGATATCATATCAGCCGTCAGATCAGTGTTTTCCTTTTCCTTGCCATTCACAGGAAGAGGTCTGGCATCCTGAGCCAGGAGAATTATATATCTCCCAACTACAATGGGCCCACTCTCATGGGTGTGCACTCAAATCAGGCTCAACTATAACTTCTAGTATAATTGCAATTAAAGATGGCCCATAAAATAATGGTAAAACTTGGGCACAATTTAAGCCCAAGTCCAAGCCCACCTACCTAGGCTGTCAATTGAGCCCTCTTGTGAGGGTATCTGCCCGACACGGCCCTCAAAAAGCCTACAAAATGAGAGCTTTTATTTATTCTTTTTTAAAACCCAAGGGCCAAGCTTGGACAAAGTTTTTTCAGATCTGCCATTTGCGGGCTGATCTTTAACAATACGAGGCCCAACCCTCTTATTTTTCTTATTTTATATATGTAGATTTATGTGAGCATGTATATGGGTTTATTTGAGGATAATTCTTATGTCATTCTTAGTATTGGGTTTTTAAGTGATTCTTATATTAACTATTTATATATGATGGATGTGTTTTTCATGTTATTCTTATGTGATTTTCATATAAATAAGCCATGCATAATTTTTATGTGATTCTCTTTCTGTAATAAATTATCTACATTCAGTTTGCTATATATGCGGCTTTATTTGAATACGAATGTGAGTTTATTTGAGCATGATTCTTATGTGAATCACATGTGGGTTTTTTACTGGCATTGGATCACTCCATGTTAGCTATTGGGTCAAAATACGACAAAATCCCAATGGCTTGCCATAGAGGAAATTATAAGATAATTTTTTTTTCATTTTTATTTTTATATAGGATCCATTGTTTGTTCAATATTTAATTCATGAGAACTCAATGGCATCAAGTTGATGAGTTAAAAGATAATATTTACTGATACATTAAACAGTCTTCTCCTTGGATAATAAATGTTTGTCTGGCCATCACCCTACTAAATAGTACTGTAATAAAGCAAGATTTTTCATCTCTCACCATGTTGCTTTTTGCATAAATTAACAATCCCCAGTTCACACTTGGTGCCAGTGGCAATCTCTCTCTCTCTCTCTCTCTCTCTCTCTCTCTCTCTCTCTCTCCATGTCCTTGGCACAGGAATGGTCCTTGAGAGGCGCCTGAAAAGAGCTCAAGTGCCCTCTGATGACTTTGGCCTCAAGTGCCCACTGATGACTTTGGCCTGCCTCAGGTCCAACCTGCGTATATATGAGGAGAGTAGGACATCCCTACACTTGCTTGATGTATGTGCCCAAGGCTCACAATAGTCTTTCCAAGTTCATTTGTTTGGAGGAATTCATTAATAGGAGTTCTATATGTTGAGAGCTTCTAATAACAATGTCAGTGGCTATCTATGGAGTATTTGAAATCCCCTATTTAGCTCGTGGAATTTCAAGAGTTCTGCATTGACATGTCACATTTACTCTTTGGGATTTTCCAATAGAAATCCTGAGAATTCCTACAAACAACTAGCCCTTTAAACTTTCTAAGTTATTGTATAAGGTCTAAAAGCTCTTTAGCTAAAAACATAGAACTCAATACTGTGAATAGTTTCTAAGTATTATGTATAAATTTTCCGCCATTTGTTCATAGTGTTTCAAGTATAAATAACGGTAGCTCAGTTGATCTAGGACAACGGTTTGCACTCGGAGGTTGTAGATTCGAAACTGCACTACCACAATTGGGTACCCGGCTTCCCTCTGGGCCTGGAGGGATTAGACCAGTTCATGGTTCAAAATAGCGGCCGCTACGTAGCGTAGCGCCCGCATTATCGGCCGTAGCGGTCAAGGCCGCTACGTTATTTTAAAAATAGCGGCGCTACGGTCTAAAACCTAATAGAGCCAAGTAATTTTAATTTTAAACACTGTTTTTTCTGTTTCTTCTCCTCATTAGTCTTTCCTAAAGTTATCTCTACCCTTATATGGTTTCAAATCACTAAAGAAATACAAGATTTAAAAAAATTTGACCATTTAAAAAATTCACACCGCTACGTATCGCCGACTACGTAGCATTTTGGCCACCGACCGCTATACTTGTCACAATCATTATTTTGATCCTTGGTCCAGTCCAATGGGTTGGGAACCCTCCGATATAGTAAATATATATATATATATATATAAATAATGGTTGGACGACTCCCTCATCTATATTAACCCCAAGGCTTATAAGTAATACTCTATATATCAAAATATAAGTTTCTTCGTGGCGGGGGGGGGGGGCGGGGGGGGGGGGGTTTGGAAACTCTAAAAATAAGCTCTTATTTTTATAATTCAGTAAGGCTTATAAAGAGCAAGAATTTTTCATCTACTCTCTCTCTCGATAAAGGATTAGAATACAATACACCATTATATAACCCATTTCTAAGCCCTCGAAAGCCGTCATACATAATGACTAAAATACCCTCGAACCCTAATATATCATGACTCTCTCTCTCTCTATATATAAAGGATTAGAATACAATACACCATTATATAACCCGTTTCTAAGCCCTCGAAAGCCGTCATACATAATGACTAAAATACCCTCGAACCCTAATCTATCATGGCTAACCCAATGCACCATCCGGTTAACCCGAAATACAAGACTTACCCAACAAAAATAGGTCCATAATTCTTATTTTAAATCACAATTTTAGCCACCATCAAGTTAACATTGTATTTCTAAACATAAAGAGTAACTGGAATAATCATTTATTAGAAACTGCAAGTGATTATTTGTAATCTCCCACAAAAAAAAAATCAATTATTTTATCTTGACCATGGAATGTTTTAAAATTTTCAAATGAACATGATAGATAAAGATTATTTTCCACCAGATCAACTATCTCAGACTATAAAATTACAAGTTCTGATGAAAGATGTGTATAATAATTTTTTTTTTGGGGACCAGTAGACTATCTTTGTACACATCTTTTTCAAAGTCACAGAGTCACCAAATATAAAGCTTTTGCCACTATTTCCCAAAATCCAAGCATTCTATTTGATTTTCAACAAGCTCGAACGCACGTGGCCTTCCATAACGTTTTGCTGCAACTCAGCTGTAATTTTTATAAGGTGCCCATCCCTTGTGTGGGCCCACTTGAGATGGATACAATTTACTGGGTAAATTGTGTATGAATAACGTCTTAAGGGCACGTTTGGATAATCGTTTTTACGTTAAAATAAGATACTTGATGGCAATGCATGGATTTTTCATATTTTTTTAATTTTAACTACTTTAAATATATGTTTGTGGGATATTGGAATTTTAAAATTTCATAAAGGAGTGCACTTTATCTTAGAAAATGATTTTTTTTGTAGGGTTAATTAAGAAACATAGCTAAATTTTTTTTTTTCACTTTCCATGTAGAAAAGTACTACATCAAATAAGGAGAAAATGGCAAGTGCAAAAGGTCAAAGGCTTTTCTGTGCTATCCAAAAAATTTCTGCATTTCACAGATGTAACCTTAAAAATATTTTTCTTAAGATCTATAAGACTTTAATTCCATGCGAACTAGTGAGCCCTTAGGACACACAAGTTTGAAGCTTCGAAATTTATTAACTTTTTATGTGCATTTAGTTTTATGATTTAACTTGATTCACATCAAACTAAGAGTGTTCATTCTATGTATAGTAATTGAATTTATATGGCCATTCCAAGTTTAACTCAAATCAATGAAGGTTTAAGTGAATTCTCATCATTCTATGTCAAATAAGGGTGACCTACTCCAGATCGGTGATGAGCTCAACATGGCCTCATTTTCTAGCCTGACAATTAAGTGGACTATGGGCCTTTAACCTGGCCATCCTTTCTCATTAACACCTCATTGCTAAATGATCAATGTGGGTGGTTGAGATTTTCATATAGGAGAATGATGGGAATTTTTCTCCTACAAATGGACTATATATTCTTCACATGTGGTCAAGTTTGTTGAGCCTACGTAGATGCAAGCTATGGGAGGGCAGAGGAGATGGAAAGGTCGTGTTGTAAATAAGGGTTAGGCAAATGATTAGCTCCTTTAGATTATCCTAATGCATGATTTAATAGCCTTAAAATCTAATCATCTTTTAATAAGATATTTTTTAAGATGCAATTCAACTTTGAGTAATGGTAAGATGAGTCTCAAGTTGATTGTAGTGTCAATTCACATGTGTAGGGGGAAAATAATTGGATAGACTATCTACAAATGTAACTATTCATGTAGGAGGGCATGTTTCTTTCATGTAATTGAATTCCTAGGAATTCGACTTTGAATTTTTATAAGTGCTTAAAAATGAACGATCAAAAATAAATATTCAAAATAACCATAAAAAACTCTTTTTTAAAGAAAATTGAATCAATGGAAAATGTCAAATAGATATCCAATCGTCAAGGTCCCATCTAAGTCTTTATGTTCTATCCTTGACTCTTACATCTTTAATAGTTTTGGGTTCATTCGACCATGCATTCTTAAATTCTAGCAAAAAAAAAAAAAAAAATTGGCCCTTGGCCTCTAAGAGCCTTGGGAGGAGACATTTCTACATGATATGTGCTAAGTAGATGTTGAGTCCACCAGATAATTTTTTTTCTACGTACGACTCTTTTACATCTTATCAATGCCGGACCCACCTCTTACTCCAGGTACAGAACTCTGATCATATCTAGATTCAGACACTTCTTGAATAAAATCTCAGAAATCTTACAATTTTACAGTATTTAATGGATCTACCAAATGCAAAAGGCTTCGAAATCAATAAAAGAAAAAAAAGGAGCCATCCAATATTGATAACTATATTACTTAATGTCATAAATTTGAAAAATCAGTTTGAAATGGGGACATTATGTGTTCAGCATTTCAACTGCCCATTTTGTAGTCTATGATGTAATAATTATCTACATTCAATGAAACTTTTTTTTTTATAGAAATTTCTCATTAAACCAGTAGGCCCACAAAACACATCAAATGAATATCTTGCTCCTTTGATACAGAGACTTCTTGTAAAGTGACTCCAAAGCGTCACCCAAAGACTTTCTTTCTTTCTACAGATCAACATCAAAGGAACACCCTATGAAAATGAGAGACAACTTCCCTGTCAATCAATCCCAAAGACACTCCCACCAAAACAGAACCACAATTAAAATATTACCCCCATCTTTCCCCCATTCATGTCCCTTTCTTGAAAGACCTGAAAACCCCCCAAACACTCCCATCATATCCCACAATCTGATGCTCATCACCCTCCATCATTTTCAGTTAGACAACTGAAAACATAGATAAATAAACAATTTTCAAATGACAAGAACATAAGGAGTAGCTGTTTCATACTCTTCAGGACCATGGAGCAAATTTGCCGCACCCACTGTACACGTGTCACAACCTTACTGGCAATAGTGTCCTAACTGATCAAAGGGCAGATAACCCTCCGTTATAAAAAATAATAATAATAATAATTATTATTATTATATTATTATTACTAAAAATCCAGATTCATGAGGGTCTACTAATGCTTCCCATGAATAAACTCCCAAGGAAAGGACACCCATAGAAGATTCGAGTTGTTCATAACAAACATCTTTTTAACCTACTAAATATTCTCAAATTATATTTTAGTAGAAGTCGGTTCCATTATAAGATTAATATAATATTAAGAACATATTTGTTGCATATAATTGATATGTTTGAGATTGTCTTAACTATATTCTTAATTTTATATCCAATCTTAGATAGACAAGAGTACATTTATTTTGAGTTGTTTGAATATTATGTAGGAATTAGGAAGGCCCACAGTGATTCTGCTTTGGGATCTGGATCCGATGCTACAGGCATGTCACGTGTGTACAAACTTTGAACATGAATGAAGTGAAAAATCATTACATTGTCTTGCAGAGTACCAAATAATCTTTAGACATGAGAGGTGGGTCCCCTACACACATTCCATGCACCTCTCTCTCTCTCTCTCTCTCTCTCTCTCTTCAGTCACACTCCCATGATATTACATCACTCATTGTATTCTTCAAAGTCATCTTAATTCTTAAGTCTAATAAATATGCACCTATCTGTCCATGTCCATCTGATAATATCCAAAGAGATTTCTTTAGATTTAGCAGGAATAGCTTTACTATGTTTTTCACCATCATCTTGTTCATGTTGGTTGACACAGTGCCTTGGACTTGAAAGCACCCATCATATCTTGTCTACTACAGATGTCTGTGTTGTTTAACTTGAGTTGGTTGTTCCTGTACTTTTCACCCACCTGCCTTGCACCCTTTGTCAATACAAAATGGGGCTGTTGGTCTTGAATTGTTAGAAGGGCTGTTGTTTTCTTCAATCTGGTGGGGTTTGAAGAGATGGGTTCTTTGGGTGGAGAAGTTGTGGAGAAGAATGCAATGTGGCTGTATCCAAAGGTTTTGGCTTTCAATCCCTCTGAGAGATGGGGTCATTCTGCCTGCTACTCAAATGGGGTAGTCTATGTTTTTGGGGTATGTTTGTTCAAACCCATCATTTTCTCTTTGATTCCATATGCCTTTTCATTTCAATTGCTTCCTTCTCATTTCACAGTTTTTTTCTATTTTCATCAGTAGTCTTGTTTTTTCTTAAATGATTTTTTCCTTTTTATCTTAGCATTCTTGATGTAGTATGTTTGGTCATTTTTATTTCCTGCAATGTTACTGCTGTTGTTTGCAGTTTTGCATAATTCTGTATACTTTCCTTGTTTTTCTTTCTTTTGGTAGTTACAGGGGTGTCTTCAGTTCCTCTTTTTTTTTTTTTTGTTGTTGTTCTGTTTAGTCTCTTATATACTAACCTATTGTCCTTCAAGGTAATCTGAGAACTTGCTTCTATTGTGCTTCTGTTTTGCTCTCAACTTGGGTAGTTGCTTGTTATTAGTATGGGCATCTTTGTCGTTTTTCAAAACTCATGCTTATCTCTGTTTTTTTTTTTCTTCCTTTTCTGCAGTTTGGTTCTGTTCCCATTGGCTCATCATCTTGGAAGATTGCTTGTCATTAAATAAATTATGGGTTTTGCTCACATTTTCTTTTGCTAACTGTAATGTTTGTGGAGTTGGTTATCTATGTAGCAATTGTGCTGTGTGGGTTTAATGTGATCTCTATCACTATTAAATTTTTTAGCATTGACCCCATCCCTTGATCTGTATCTCTTTTCTTCTTTTTCTAATTTCTCCATGGTTACTGATTTTTTGTTGTATGAAATTGTTTGAGAGCTCTTTTGAAGTATGCAGTGTGTTAGATTTTTTTTTTTTTACTTTTCACCTTTTCCAAGTTCTTTGAATCATTTTTGCAAGACTCATGTTAATTGAGCTGTAAGTTGGGAAGTTTGGGTTGTGTTGGTCCTTTTCTTTTCTCATTCTCTATGTTTGTTGATGCTTATCATCCATAAAGTCATGTCAATATGTAATATTCCAAGGTATTTTTTAAACTTTAGTATGGTGTCAATGCTTTCTATGATTATCATGTCTGCGATCCCTTTTCTTTTCCCTGCCAAATGTTTTAGGATTTCCCTTTAATCCATTTTGCTTTCACTGGAATGGTATTGTGTAAAAGGTTGTAGGGTTTGCAATCAAAACTGTAAGAATTGGACACAGTGACAGACCCTACTTCAACATAGCTTTATGCCTTAATTTGCTCTGTTGTCCTAGTCCCTTCCCTACATCTGTTAATTTTATGTTAAAATCATTGTTAGATTAGGATTCCCTTTTTATATATATATTTGAGTTGTTTAATGAGTGTTTTCTGCTTTAATAAAGTAGGAAAAAATATTTCTAGAGAATAGATCCTTCAATTTTAGTGAAAAAGCTTTTGGTTTTTTGTCACAGGTGTTTTTTAATGCTCTCTTATCATTACCAAAAGTCAATATATTTTTCTTTTTCCGTTTTTTACTTGAGATATCTTTGTGAGTGTTCTACTTTTCTGCAATAAAAATTTATGGTGGTGTGATCATTCGATCTTGGGTATCTCACATTCTCACCTATCTTTCCAACTAGGGTTTGTAGAAATAAACATCAAAGAGAGACCCCGTGTGGATCTTTGACTCATTTCATCCTCTTTTTCTACTATTATTGAAGTTCTGGGTTTTGTTTTGTTTTTTTTTTTTAGTTTTGCATCAGTTTCTCTTTAATTGTGATATTTTGAGTTATTTATGAAGTTAAGAGTATGACTCAATATTAATGGAACTGAATTGTGGGGACTGAAACCGGGCCTCTACAGCTGATAGAGGTAGAAAAACTAGCCTAAGTTAATCAGAACTAACCATAATGTCAGGTTGACAGAACCATGTCTTCTATATCTTCACATTCATTTCAATTTGAGACTTCTTTCCTTTGACTCTAGTCCTGCAAGTATCCCATGTCTCATCTTTTAGTCTTCATACCCATTTCAGGGCTGTTGTGGGGGCCTGCATTTCAGCGACGTCCTGATGCTGAATTTGGATACAATGGCTTGGAGTTCACTTTCAACAACTGGCCAACTTCCAGGTAGTAGAGACAGCCATAGTGCAGTACTTGTGGGGCACAAGATGCTAATTTTTGGGGGTACCAATGGTTATAAAAAGGTAAATGATCTTCATGTATTGGATCTGAGAACAAATGAATGGAGTCAGCCCATTTGCGAAGGACACCCGCCATCCCCCCGTGAAAGTCATACGGCTACTGTTGTAGGTGATGATAGATTAGTGGTATTTGGGGGTAGTGGGGAAGGGGAAGGTAATTACTTGAATGATGTGCATGTTCTAGACCTTAAGACCATGAAGTGGAGTTCTCCAGAGGTTAAGGGAGACCTTCCTGCACCTAGGGACAGCCACACTGCAGTGGCGATCGAGAACAAGCTTATCGTTTATGGTGGAGACTGTGGTGACCGCTATCATGGAGAAGTTGATGTTCTTGACATGGATGCTCTAACCTGGACCAGGGTACGTTCTATCTTTTATCAAATCATTGGTGCATTCAAATGTACCCAAATTCATATATGGTTTGACTATTTGGGCAGAGGATATGTTTGCTCATGCTGCTTTATAGCTGATGTGCTGTAGAAATTGGATACCAAAACGACTGAGATGGTATTATTTCCCCTCCCTTTCCCATCTCAAGTCCTTGTGACTTCTCTGGTGTTGCTTTGAGGTGGGAAAATTGGAATATCAGTATTCCACATAATGTGATTTCTGATTTCAGTGCTGCCACCTTATTTCAGTCAGGAACCATCCATTCTTTTGACGTATTTAAAATTATTTTGATTAAGCCTTCTGTTAATTGGTATGGCTCAATAGAAGTTAATAAGTCCTGGTTAACTGGGCCCCTGTATTGCCCAAGTTGTACTGTAATTAGAAGTAGGGTTTGGGTGTAACAGGGTTTGGAGCTGATATTATAAATAGAGATTCAGAGTCTCTAGGATGTACACCTCTTTTGATTGCATAGTGAATTCTCCCGTCTTTCCCATGGACGTAGGCCAAAAGCCGAAGCACGTAACTCTCGTGTTCTCTTGTGCGTGATTGATCTCTTCTGCTAGGCCCTAGATCACAACACCTTCATTTGGGTATATGTCAAAATTAGTTTAGAATATCTACTCTGTGTATTTTGCACTTTAATTTCATAGTTAAAACAATTTTGTTACAGTTGGCTATTCGAGGATCTTCACCTGGGTTTAGAGCAGGCCATGCAGCTGTAAATGTTGGAACCAAGGCAAGACAGCTTTTTTATTGATGGTTATGAAAGTGATGTGTTTTTTTTTTTTTTTTTTTGTTTTTTTTGTTATTATTATTTCAGTAGTAGTGATTGAATGGAATATGTTTCTGATAAAAGAAAATAAAGAAAAATTTGCCCTCCTTTTGGGTTGGATTGCAGGTTTATGTCATAGGTGGTGTTGGTGATAAGCACTACTATAATGATGTTTGGGTTCTCGATTTGCATACTTGCTCATGGACTCTGCTTGATATACGTGGTCAGCAACCACACGGGCGATTTTCTCACAGTGCTGTAGTTATTGACTCGGATATTGCCATCTATGGAGGGTAAGTTCATACATCTGTTTTAAGCCTATGTAAACATGACTGCCTTTTGGGTTCTGTATATTCTATACATATTCTCCGTAGATTTGCATTATTCCTCCATATGTTTTCTTAGCAGCGGTCCCTAGCCCAGACAAATGGAGGGTTGGTGTCAGATGAGAAATCAGCCATAAAAAATAATAATAAATAAATAATCCTGATCAAACAAATATTGGGTACTTTTTTTTTATTGAAGTACCACCCAGCTTACAATTCCGCGATTCCAAAAAAAGGCTATAGCTGATGATAATAGCATTTTATGTTGGTTTTTCAATCTTGCAGATGCGGCGAGGATGAACGTCCTCTAAATGAATTGCTTATCCTTCAGCTAGGAGCTGAGCACCCAAATGGCCGTTACAACATTTCCTTGTGCAAGATTTTCGGCAATCACTGGAACCAAGCGAAACGGAAGTATGTTAGAGAGACTGGAAACATGGTAAGTTCATGTTCTAAAGATGTATGTTTATGTATGCGAAATGCAACATTAACCACCTGTCGTCTAAATAAATTGCTTATCTGCCCACATGCAATTTCAAAGGCTGAAGTATTGCAAGTTTCAACATCCAGTCTTCCACTGAACATAGCTTTAGACACTGACCTTTCAAAGACTCGTTAAAAATCTTCTGACTACAAGCTTATACCTGATTTTATCATCAGAGAAATATGGTTTTCAGCTATGGCGAATCAAATTGCAGTAACTGTGAGAAAGATGCTGAACATAAGCACCCCATCTTATGTAGCTCAGGTTGGTTTTAAATCCTGTTGCATCAATGTATTTGGTTTCATTAGTGAATCCAATGTTTCATTCTTCAGATACATGAACATTAGTCTTTTTTTTTTTTTTTTGAAGATGGTGTTCATGCAAAGAGAAAGATAAACAGCAACCCAAAAGCTTGGGATGTAGAGTTAGAGGAAGAGGAACATCCTCATTCTCTATCCCAACATTCATCTCAGTCTCTATCCCATTCCCATCAAGAGCAGACCATGGTCTCTCCACTCTTGGGTCTGTGTAAGCAGCAGAACCAGACTCACAACCACCACCAATCTAACAACACAATGAAAAACCAAATGGAGCAGAGAAATTGTGTTCGAAGAACTACTGTGGACTTTCCTTTCATGACTAGTGAGAGTCGAAGACATCCCAAGACAGAACAGTTTCTTCGTGTCGCCCACACAGGAAGTCAAGATGTACAATACTCACCGGCAGATCAGAAGCTTCCTCAGCAGAAACCACCAGTTTCCCCCTTAGTAAGACATTACATCTACACCAAATGTCTTTAAAATGAGAATTTTATTATATAAACAAAGTTTCAAACTGTTTGATTAGCTTGATAGCAAGGATGGTTATTTGTTCTATTCAGTGTTTAGGTGGTGCACACATTTTTCAGCTGTAGTCCTGACACAGATCACTATTAGCACTAAGCATCTAAAGTTTCATTTTCATCGGAAAAGGTGTTTAAAGTAGTTATTATTTCTCACACAATGCAAATTTTATTTTTTCACTACCTAAAACATTGAATATGAACATATAAGTGTCAAAATGCACGGCTCTTTAATCTTTCCTGAATCAAAGCGTTTTATCATGCATCCTTTAAAGTTTTTCCCTCTTGTCTCTCTGTAGCTTGGTGCTGAGGTTCGAGGAACTGTTGATGGAGCTTTCGATTCCGGCTACCTCATGACTGCCAATGTCAATGGTCAGATTTTCAGAGGGGTCTTGTTCTCTCCTGTAAGCTTCTAATTTATGCACACAAAATTCACACACATGAAACATAAATAGGTCAATATTTCGCAGACTGAATTGTTGGATGTTGGGACGCACATGATGGAACCCACAAAAGAAACTTATGCTTCAAATGTGAAACCAATGGCTCTGTTTGGATGTATAATAATGGAATTTTCCTTTATTATAGTGTTTTTCTTGCACATAAATTTATTCATTTGAGTTGATTATCATGAATGCATGTAAATAAATGTTTCTTTATATTTTATAAGTATTTGATTCATTTTTTAAATATTTTGAGATTATTTAAAAAATATGACTCTCGAGTCTCCGTGTCGACTCTATCCGAGTCGATTTTTTTGCATTGGATAATTCGAGTCCGAGTCATGAGTTTCTCAATCTTAATGAAACCTTATTTATGTGTAACCGGTTACCTGCATTTTGTTTACAATGCTCCAAACAAGCACAATGAGAGTCCAAGTATTCACAGTTTGCAGTCTGCTACTAATCTAGTCTTTTGTCGAATGGTAATTCTATTAATCCATTGAAGCATTTTCCTTGTTATTTATGATCAGGGACCTGGGGTTGTCACACAAACAGCAAGGACTCTTTGTAATCCATCTCCAGCCACTCAATTCGTTGTCACTCGACCATTTCTGAATTCGAATCTTGATACTGGTTTTAATGTTAGACCTTCCCACCCAGCAACATTTCTAGAGCCAGAATCTGGTGACCCAGCTCGCCAAGCTCAACAGCCAAACATCATCAGAGCCACCCCATCAACTGCCAAGCAACAAACAAGGCTCAGTAGTGATCTTCAAGGTGTAGTTTTAACGCTGTGAGTACTAGGTAGTTGCGATCGCAGAACCTACATGCACCATTGGTTAATGAAATTAGTCCTCTTGTGTAAATTCAAGAAAAGATAGGAATAAGAAGAGGAGGATTGCTAGTAATGTAAGTGCACATTATACTGTTTTATTAGCAATGTTCTTGTTTCATCTATGCTCTTCATTGATGTTTTAGATGCTAATTTGAATGGCTTAGTGTGCAATGTTTAAAGATGAATGTAGCTCTTACTTTTTAAGAAAAACATTAGAAAAGTTGTTTCATTTTCCTATCCTTGCTACTCTATTTAACTAGGAAACCCTTAAGCTAGTCCATTTCTCCAATTACATGGTTTGAGTAAGCTATGAAAATTAACTAGAGGGACACTGATTCAAGTGACTTGGGCAAGTTTATCAAGATTTAGAAAGCCTTTGATCAAGGACTCAGTGTGCTTCGAGTCGATTAGAATCGATCGGCTGAGTCAAACCTAGTCAAAATTGAGTTATTGAACTATTTTCCAGTGTGTCTATTTTCAACATTCCAATAAAAAGAATTTTAATGAAATTGATGGTTGGTTGATTGAAAAAAGAAGGGAGTTTCTGTTACAATTGTCTTTTCAATAACTTTAGATGACTTTTTACTTACAGTGCTTACTTTTGCTAGATTGTAATATGAAGACGGCATTTATTTGGATTTTGTTAGATGGGTTTCTAAGGACATGGTCAAATTGATGAAACAAACTCTCCTCAGATAATAATACATAATTAGCACAAAAACCCGTGCTAATCACAGGCATATACATAAAGAGATAGAATTTTATGTATGTTAGAAAGAAAAAAGATGTAAGTCCATAAATAGGGGAAGGATATTAGTGGAAAGTAGAGAGTATGTGAGCAACTTTAGAAATCGAAAAGAACCTCTGGTCAAAATTAAAAAATAAAGTCTAAATTAGATTCAAAATCTTCCATCTTAATGTATTATAATTGAAATATTAATTGCGGCTAAAGCCCAACCTGCTGCAAGCTCAACTTGACTAAAATTTGAGATTCTCTCATTTTTTTTTTTTTAACGTTCAAGTCTGACCAATCAATACAAGTTGAAAATTTTTAATTTTGTTGATTTGCACACAGATACCAACTTTTTTCACCTATACGTATTGATATCAATGTGAAATCTTTAACTATATAAATCTTTAATAATGAGAAATCCTCAAACATATGGAGATTCGTCACTTGTTACCAAAACATGCCCTAACCTAAAAAGAGGGAAAAAAAATTAGAGGTGGTAAGTTGTAAATGTCAAATACAGAAGTGGCTTTTATCTAAATCTCACTTCAACTGAAAAAGCCCTGGACCCACAGCAATTCCAGTTTCAAGGATTGAGCTGACGTGTCGAGGCAGAGAAAGGCTCCCGTGCTTCGCGGGCGGTGCTGTCTTGCTGTCTGTGCCTTTCAATCTTGTCTGCCACGTCATCCACTACACTTTTTTTTTTTTTTTTTTTTGTGACTGTGACACCCAGTCCCTGTCAAAAAAGACCCCATCCCCTCCGTCCATCAATCACATCAGCTTCACTTTCAAGTGACATGTGGCCAAATCCATGTCCTCCGACGCCAGTCCTACGGGCCCCACCAATGAAAAACAAACGGCTTGAATTTGATCCCATCACAAAGGTTGAATGTTGATTAATATGGTGATTAACGAATGTGATTGATAATGTATTAATTAATTAATTAATTTATTTTATTTTTGCACTCGGAGGGTTCTCACCCTTATGGGTTGAACTAATCTCTCCGCGCCCCAAGTAAACACCTTCGTGGGCCCAAGGTAGTAGCATTAACAGACTTAACTTTCGACTTATTTGAGAAGGAGGAACTGAGGTCGATATCAAAACTTTTATAACTCCGAAAGAAGAAGGAATCGTGGTCCCGACCAACCGGTCAACCCCTTAATTTTGTTATTAACCAATGATCAATCATAACAAACAACTATTGCAGTTTGGGGTGGGATAACTTGACTCGATCCACTAACGCAACCCTAATCCCACACATATTTGACCGGCCAAATTATAACCCACATAAAATATGGGTTAGATTCTTCTACCTATTGAATTACAAGTCGAGTTTGCTTAACCCGCATGACTAATTTATCTAATTCTTGAGATGATATTGGGCTTAGGCCAAGCATTTACAACTGGGCAAAATTTTAGATAGATTGGCTCAATATATAGGCTAGAAAAAATGTTAATAGATTAGCTTTTATAAGAAAGGACAGCCGGGTTTGGACTGAGTTAACTGGGTTGACCCGCACATTATGCAAGTAAATTCAAGTTGACTCGCATGAGTTCCAGATTTTGGGTTGGCTGAACCACACCGAAGAGCGGGTTGAGGATATCTAATTTGCTTTAAAAAACGTGTAGGCTATGGGTAGGACTCCAAACAATCGAACCTCCTTTGTTGACCCGACTGGCCCATTTGTCATAACTTGTTGTAATTAAATTTAGGGCTATCCCATATATAGGGTTTTTTTTTTTTTTTTAATAAGATAGGATTCTCAGCCCGTTGGATCAGAATAATCCTTACGGGCTCAGAAGAGAAAGTCAGGCAAAATTCCCCTGCGACCCCCCAGTATGGTAGTACAGTTTTGAACGAGTGGCTCGAATTCCCAATGAATGAACCTCACAGTACCTACTGTCCGCTCTTTTAACTAAAAGTTTTCCCATCCTTGTTTCACAATTCTAATGAGCTAATTAAATTTAGATTTGTTTGAAATGGGATTTGATTCAAATAAAACCCTTCGCAAATTAATTGGATCAAGTTAGATTTGAAATAAAATCTTGGTTACAGTTTAGTTGGACTAAGAGTTCAAAGATTAAATCTAGAACCACTATAATGCAATCCCAAGGGGTAACTGAGTTGACTTAGGACCACGATTTACATCTAGAGGTTGTAGGTTTGAAACTGCACTACCAAATTGGGGTTACAGGGGTAGTTTACTCAGCTTCTCTCTGGGCCTGGAGGGATTAGTCCAGCCCAAAGGGTCGGGATTTGGGAACCCTCCGATCCAAAAGAGAAAAAAAAAATGCAAATTGCTTCTGAGTGTAAAAAAAATGAAAAAATATATGATTAAATGGTGCTACCACGGTTTGCACCCAGAGGAGGAATTAGTCCAGTCCAAAAGGTTGGGAACCCTTCGATTGCCAAAAAAAAAAACCCACAATAATGCAAATTGCTTCTGAGTGCAAAATATATATATATATATATATATAATTAAATTGTACTACCACGGTTTGCACCCAAAGGATGGATTAGTCAGCCTAAAGGGTTGGAAAGCATTTGCTTCTATGAGTGCCAAAAAAAATGAAAAATAAATAAATGTATAATTAAATGGTGCTGCCCCCAAAAAAAATGAAAAATAAAAAAATGTATAATTTAATGGTGCTGCCCAGGTTCGAACTGGGGACCTTCAGTGTGTAAGACTGACGTGATAACCGACTACACCACAGCACCTTGTGGTAATTATGTTTGACGTTATTTTATTTAATAGTGTTTGTAGTACAATGGTTTAGAGCCCATTAATAACATTTATGGGCCACATCTTGGACAATCAATGTTTTATTTTATAAAGGGTATGACACCTTATTCTTGGGCCACATCTAGCCCATAAATGTTATGAATGGGTCCTACCAAAGATGGAGGTTAGTGACACCTTATTCTATAAAGGGTATGACATGGTTTTAGTTTTTTATCCAAGGTTTTGCACAGGGCATACTAGAGAAAAGTTCATACATGTTGGCCCTTGCATTGGCGATCTAAGCCATTGATGTGATGGGCCACATCTTGGACAATCAACATCTGGAAAATTGAAGATGTCACAAATGGTGGCCATTATAGCCTTTTAGTTCTTAGCCAATCTTGCGCTAATAGGGGAGGAGAGAGCTTGGAAAGTTCATTTTAATTGGTATTGAATAGCTTGATAAATGATAGGTTAGAGCCATTGTGAACCCAGACCCAGCTCTGATGGATCTAACTAGATGAACCCAAAAATAAAAAATAAAAAAATGCTGTGGGTTCAATCACCTTAACCTCACCTCTTGACCTGTGGGCTGTGGCCCTCAAGTTTAGCGGTTTGCGGTTTTAGAATCCATCATTTTTTTTTTATTTCAATCCAACGTCAATGACATTAGGATTAGCACAAAAAAAACAAAGAATCCTTGACGTCAATGACATTCAATGAGTGCACAGCCATTATTATAATTCAAATCCTAGAAAAGTCAAGGTCCCATCTATACCAAGTCCTCATCCTTCACTCGAGCAAACGGAAATCCTAGGAATGTAATGATCTCAACTATTCACCCAAATTTGAGCCCGGTCGGAAAATAAAGAAATCTACATTAGTGCCTTAAAAAACATAGTGTAAATTAAGATGACCAAGAAAGCATAGAACACCCTTCTTTAGCTGCATAGACCGCCTTTTAATATGTATTTTTTTGGGGAACTCAATACTGAGCAGAGACAATCAGGCCTTGATAGTAACATAATTAGATTGTGTAAGTGTAACTGTGGCCTGTGAAGATGCTCATGTCAAACTTCAACAGAGACAAAAATGAGATTTCAATTGCTAAGAAAACCTGTCTGTAATACCATAACACTTACCTTAAACAACTTCTGATATAAGCATAAGATTTCAGTTGCTATTTAGAACTCAAAACGTTAAGATACACACAGTATAAAATCTTCAGAGAAAAATTATTATATAAGCATGTGAGCTAACCTTACTAGCCATTGATAGTTACTTCATTTCAGTCAATTACAAGGCTCTATGCAGTTGCCAATATTCACAACAAAAGGCCATTGACTTCAGTCCCTCTCCAATCTCAACCATCTGTTAGTTGTATCTCTCCACATTGCAGTCTAATACAATCAAGAAATCCAAAAGAAAAGGAAACAAGTAGAAGAGAGGTGTTTAAAGAAGGGAATGGGATTGAAGTGAGTGGTCACATTTTCAGTGGTCAATTCAACTCGAAGACTTTGCTAGTAATCAAACTTGGTATCAACAAATATAATTTCATCAGTGTTGCAAGAAATGTATCATGTCAATGCTAGCAACTAAAGATATCATGTAAGTAAAACACATCAATGTTGATAGCCTGAAAAATGATATCAGCAAGATGACAGTAAGCCTGAGATGACATTGATGATGATGGAATCAGAAATGATTGGATAAATATTTTTTCAGTATTTTTTCAGGCAAGATATAAATGGTCTAGATCAAGAAAGAGATTGTATGAATATCTTTGTGCTAAAGCCGAGGTACAGAAGAAGGGACTAACTATATTGGTTCCAAGCTACAGGACTAAAGAGAATGACCTGAACTCTGAAATCAGTGTGATGAGAAAGGTGGCGAAATCATACTCTACCTGTGAAGGAGGCCTAAGTTTGAGAGAATTGCATTGTCAGAATACTGTACCACACATTTGTGGAGTTTTCTCCTGAGGCCTAAGGCCCTTTGGGTTAGATTGCTATCCCAAAAATATCTTCTCAACCATGATTTCAGGGACTATCAATTGAAGCAAACAGACTTTAGGTTTTGGAAGTCCAAGATTTGAAACAGGGACTTAATTTTCAAAAGCCAAAAGCGGATGGTTGGAGATGGGTCATGAGTAAGAATTCTTGATGATAAGTGGGTCCCCAATGTGGACTCTCTTAGCATTGGTCTGAATGGGAGAAATACTGCTGAGATCCTTGATGGTAAGGTGTTTGTGGCCGACCTGATTACACATTTTGAATCAGGTAATCACTGGAACGAAGGGTTGGGATGAGTCCATTGCAAACCAAATTCTTCAGACTGCTTTTGGGGCTCTGACTTTCGATGTTGGGGTCATGAGCTAGCCGGGGTTTGCTGGGTAAAGGTTTTTATAAGCATATCAAAAAAATCCAAATTGACCCAAACCTTCCTTGGAAGATAGTACGGAATTTAAGGGTCCCTTCCAAACTGCAAAAATTCATATGGCCTTCCCTACTTGGTAAGCTTTCTGTCTGCAATAGACTCCACAAATTCAATAATTCTGCTGACCTGATTTGTGCTCTCAGTAGATTAGAAAATGAAACTGTTAACCATCTTTTTGCTCATTGCCTAATTGTAGTGGAAATCTGGAATTGGCCTCCAAGGACTATCCCTCATCCCCATCAAACATCTTCTCTCTGATTAGTTCTCTGGTTCAGGGCTTCTAATAACAATAGAAGACTTGGAGTCACAATCCAGTGGTACCTCTGGAAAATGAGGAGAAACTACCTTTTTCAATACTGCCTTATTTCTCCCAAGTCAGTTTTACAAAAATCATGAATGGAATGATTCTTATAAGGTTCCTCTTGCAGCTCTTTTTGCATGATTTCCTCAAGAAGAATATAGTCCACCACCTGACAGAGTCCAGCAGATCAGGTCAAAACAGGAGGAGCTGGGTAGAAAATAGGAATGCAATGTCTCAAACAGGACTTGGCTAGGAGATGTCACCAGCTTAGGTGGTAGACTTAGAAGATCATCAGACAAGTAGATTCCAGCTTGAAGCAAACTTTTTTTTCTGAAATTGGTGAAAAATAACAAGAAGCTTGGATATCTGATTATATATCGAAAATAAGTTCTCTGTAATGAGTTCTGCGATGAGAAATTCTAATAATTATCTATCCATAAATGTCAGATGCACAGTAAAGCCCTAAACTCCTCACTAGGCTAGACAGCATCGAAAAAATTGAGTAAAACGTTTCAGCTGGTCCATCATGATGAGATTAGAAGGGCTCCGCCGACTAAAACTCTGATTCTGTTCCCAATAAGAACAGCACCAAATAGAAAAACAAATGATCACAATTTATCAGAAGATGATGAATTCTTCAGGATTGCAATCATGAACTAGTAGATTCAAATCACAACTTAACTGTCAAAAGTAGATTCACTCCTAAAGAGGGCAACCCTGTGATTCCACTAATTGCAATGTCAGTTTTCTCCAAACAACATATCTGGTAAGGTGTTGCAGTAACTGTATTACAAGAGTAGGTATTTAGAGACTTTGGCGAACGAGTGGCAAAGAGAGCAAGTGTCCAAGGCTACAAATAAGACTATAAGAGGGCTTTCATCCGGAACTGTGATTTTCCCAGGCAAGAGCCAAGGGATGTTAGACAAGGTTGAAGAATGGAGTGGGATTCATTTCATTAGAGGGATTGTGGCTGATGATTTGCATACGGAACTGTCTACTTCTTAGAGATTGCACATCCAAATCAAACATGGCGCCATTTCTCTTGCTAAACCCTCCCCTTCCCTAGGATAATTCTAGTTGCTGATAAATGTTCCAAAACTAAAGCAGTGAGACTAAAACCGTGTAATAAAATGAATCAAAATTTGACCACAGTTTTTATTCTTCAGGAGCAAGTAAGATCAGCATCAAGATGACCTGAAGACAAGAACTAAATAGCACACTGGATCAGAGATTTAAGTCTTGAGAGTATGAATAAGAGTTTCTAAAGAACTTGGAACCTGAAGAACAATGTGGGGCCCAACCTGTGCTTTCTCTAAGGATGCATTTGTGCAGCAAATATTCCACTCTCTGCGGATTTTCATTTCCTGAGAGAGAGGAATGCAGCATTCCTACCCCTCACATAGGAAATCGAAATCCTCTCTACCAAGGAAAATCTATTCAATTTTCCTCTTGCGCAAGGAAAATTAGCCGCACCAAATGACCGAAAAGGGGATGCTCAGAGAAGGAAAAATATTGTTGTTGAATTGCATATTATTTTCAAATGCAGCAACATTGATTCTAGAGGTAACTGTGTTCACATAGGAGCATTCCTACCCCTCACATAGGAAATCCAAATCCTCTCTACCAAGGAAAATCTATTCAATTTTCCTCTTGCACAAGGAAAATTAGCCACACTAAATGACCGAAAAGGGGATGCTCGGAGAAGGAAAAATATTGTTGTTGAATTGCATATTATTTTCAAATGCAGCAACATTGATTCTAGAGGTAACTATGCTCATTGACAGGCTATATCTACTCAAGCCTACCAACATTATGTATTATACAATGATTACAAAAAAAGGGCTCCAGCAGAGCTGCTCGCCTCTCAATCGCATTGCAAATCCTCCATTCCTGTATCACTCATCACCCATAGCCAACTCCAATGCAATATCGTCCCTGTCCTGAAAAAGTAAATAACCAAAAGATTATAAGATCTTGCTGCTGGCTACTTCTAGGGCTTGTTTGGCAAATCTTATCTTTACGAAACAGATCTGTATGATATAGATCTATTTCAAATGGAGCGGTTTAAAATTGATGTTTTACAAATAGACTGTTTGGTAAGATATAGATATTTTAAAAATAGACTGTTTGGTAAGACACATGTAAAAATAGATCTAATGGTCTGGGTATTTTGCAAATATATCAAGATCTGTGATCATCCAACGGTTGGAATTTTATCTCAAACACGTGTTCCACATTTTAATTACTATAGGTGGTTTGGATCTTCATTTTGGTTTGGATCTTGCATTTAGGGGCCATGATTTAAAAAAAAGTATATATAAATGTCTGTCGTTTTTTGTAAATATCTCAAAATCTATGATGATCCAATGGATAAAATTTGGACCCTTGGTCGTGAATGATCTTTTGAATATATCCAATGATTTGGATCATAATTTATGATGCCTGGATTTAAAAAAAAATAAAAATACCACACTGCTGTGTACAACTTCAAGACTCAATCACTAAGGCATGGGACATCAATGGTCAAAAATGTTTTTGTAAATATCTCAAGATCCACTTTGAATTAGAGGCTCAATTTTGGGCCCATAGCCGTTTTTGGCCCTCCAAAGAGAACCAACGGATCAGATCTTGAATGTGGGGCCCACAATGTCCGGAATATTACATCAAATGGCTCACGTTTTTTTGCAAATATCTCGAGATTCGAGAAAGATCAACGGCTGAAATTTGGACACGTGGCCGTGTTGGGCCTTCTTCACATTTCTAACGGCTTGGATCATGATTGTGGGTCCCATAAATTAAAAAAAAAATCAAAAACCGGACTGCCCCATGACACCGTCCAAGTCACTGTACAAGTCACTGTCTTTCCGCTTCAGACTTCAGCCACTGATTGAATTATGGCCATTTTGCTTGCTTCTTGAAATGGAGGCAGATCATCTTAAGTCCACTTCAAATGGACTTTGCAACTTCACTTACCAAACAATCTTAAAACTGTTACACACAGTTTTAAGACAATAAGAGGCTGATATAAGATTTGCCAAACGGAACCCTAGTCTCTAGATATAAGAGCACAGACCACCATACAGGTGGAAAAAAGGAAAACTGAAATACAGGTGTAAATTGGAAAAAGAGATCTACAGTACCAGTAAAAAAATAAAAAACAAAAAATAGAATCTAGTAACAAAAAAAAAATCCGGAAGAATATTTGAATAAATGGTATCCCAAGCAGCGGGTTGTGGTTCACACAGCATGTGTACTGATGGAACCCCAACCACTATCTTTTACCCTAAAGAAATCCTCTGAGAAAACAAGACCTAAATGACTTACTATAGGTCCTCGTGCAAAATATCGTCCAAATTGAAGCCAATATACCTGTTCATAAAATAAGAGAAATTATTTTTGAGGCAAATACATAAAACTTTTCTAACGTTTATGGAAACACTGCTGTCATCACTTGGATTGTACCTCGTCCTCATCTTGAGTTTCAACTTCAAGGTCAGAAGTCGGGAAGCCCACACAGAGTAATGCATATCCCTGCAATGAGGCAAAAAGAAAGAGGAAGGATATTCTATTAATCTTTAGGAGAACCAGAAATTAGAGCTGATTAACAGAGTACATATTTCTCCAGCTTGTGGTAAACAGGTTCTTATGCAAGTGCCAGTGAATCTCTCTAAGTTACCAAAACGTTTTACCAAACAAAAATGCACATTAATCCAAAATTTCAGGTCAGATATCCTGATTAAAAGTGCATATGTCTCTTAAATGAGATAAATTAAGATCAGATTACATGGTAATTGTTCCAATATAATTGGGATTTGGGAACCCTTTTGATGCATCTTCTCTCCCAACAATCAGAAAGCCTTATATTCTCCCTCGTATATTTAATTAACTTTAGGAAATACTCTAGTTAATCTCCTCTAGACAGAAAAATTATTCTAAACATATAATTCAAACATAAAGCTAGCAAGGAAATGGCCTCATTCAAAATATGCCAACAGAAAACTCAACAAAGAATAAGATCCAAAATGAAGTACAAGATTTCAACAAAGCCATAGAGTTCAGTTCATGGTTTGTAGTGAGAAGGAAAAAAAATCATGCCATCACAAAATAACATGCAAAAAGGCCTCAATGGAGTAGTTAATGCTAACCTTTGACTTTAGCTCTGCAGATATTCCAAGTGCTTCTGGCTGTCGTAATTGTCCAGATTTTACCCGAACAGCACAGCTAGTACAACAACCTGGTAAATTGAAACACATCTTCCTTCATTGCCTTTCACAGTCCAAAATCAAGACCATAGATATGTAGGAGATATTACATGATGGTTGATGGGATAGGACTAAGATGATGATAATGATATACTATATGGAACTTCAAAAGGAAATTATTACTCTCTGCCACATTAACAAGATACAAAAGAGGTTCCGCCATTCTGGTCTTTTGCAATCCAAAACATCTATCCGGTGGTCCCATCATCAATGTGTCATGGTGGAAAAATCTCCCCAACGGGATGATCCTATGGATGCCCATAGACGAACCATCACAAAAAAGTATAGCCAACACTCAACACTCAACAAGATAAATGGCTAACTAGAAGAGATTTTTTGGACAAAACCAATCCAATCTCAATCCCAACTGAATCAGTTCAGTCAGAGCAGTAAATCCCCATCATTAATTGATCTCTATCAGTAGAAAAGTACAGAATTTCAAGATTTTTCATCATGATTCATTTGATGAAGATTCTATGATATACAAACTATAGATCCCACAAGATGAATCATGGGAAGCATTAAAAAGAAGGCCCCTACTTTTATGGCTTCTGATCAAGCTATCAATGCCTGCCAATGGCCAACACATTCATGGTTGAGTGATTTTGGCACCTTAATCTCACACACATGGCCAGGGATCGATCCAACTGAAAGTATCACTCTTAGACCAGTAGCCAACATAGTAAAAAAAAAATGCCTGCCAATGAGTGAGAATTCAACTTGATCCATTCAGACATCCAGTATTCCAAATATGATCTGAATTCCATGAAACAACCGAGAATTTCAATAAACCATCATCAACATTTCAATAATGAATCCAGTTCAAAAAATAAATAAATATATAAAAGGCATTTCAAGTGTATAGAACAATACCATGCCTGCAAGCAAATGGCAGAGATATATTCTGAGATTCTGCAGTGTGTAATATATATTGATCCTGTGATTACAAAAAACAAAGACATTAAAAAAAAAAAAAAAAAAGTAAGCAATAAACAAAAAAACAAAAAAGTGCCAGAATCATGTAAAGTAAAATATTAATAAAATCGCTCGGAGGTAGATATGAATAAGAGAAGAATAAAAAACCATAAAAGCTCATGTCACTAATAAATTGAAAGACAACTTTGTAAAACTACAAAAGACAAAGGGGAAGGCTAAAGGCTCATCTAGAGCCTTGAAATTTTTTTGAGTGGGGAATTTTGCAGCCCTCCATTCTCATCAATCCCAATATTAGGCTACTGGAAGTTTGGGATTTCTACATCCACATGTACGGGGACTGATGAAACAGCTGAGAAAAGGCACCGAAGGAAAAAAAAAAAACAAAGAAAACTCGGACTCGGGACCCAACTTGGTCAACGCCGAGTCTGAGTCAACTCAGCCAAGTTGCATGGGACTCTGCCTAGTCAGGCCAAGTCCCAATTTAAAATAAAAATAGACTCGGCCAACTCGAATGGCCAAGGCACATAGGACTCAGCCAAGTCCCAAGCGACTCGATTGGGTCCCATAATTTGAGTCAAAGTCCCATAGGACCCGACTCATTTAGGGCCAACTCGCCAATTTTTTAATCCATGAAGGCACCTATAAGTGGGGTTTAATGGATTTTTTATGTTAACACTATATATTTAATCTAAACCAGGTTACATGAAAGGTTGCTTCAATCCTCTAACAAAATACATTAGATTGTGTCAAATGGTCAAAAATCAACCTTTAACTGCGAGTAAAGATAGCTGAGCCAGATTTGTATATAAGATGTAATAATTTCAAAAAATAAAAAGACAGGTGGTGATGTCTCCCTATTGGAACAATAGGACTACAGCCATTGTTGTATAACATATTTGTGCTGTTACATGTCCGTGGAAAAATCAAAGTTATCAATGGAAGTATTGTAATTCAATGTTTGGAGCAATAATTTTTGGTGAAAAGTTTTGGCAAAAAGCCAGATTTTGAGATCCAGCATGGAGGGGTCACACTTGTAACTTTTCACTTGGAAAATGCATGTTTTGTGCTTCTCTCCCTCCTCTCTCCATCACTACACCCAAAATAAAAATTATGTATTTCAATTTTCAACAGTGGGCATTTATAAAGATCTAAAACTTTAGTGAGAACTAAAGCCTAAGAGATTCCACAAAGAGATTTATTCCGTTACTTTGGCTCGATAATTAGCAAATAGCAATGATGGGGAGATTGATGAAGATGTCGAGTATAGGATAAAAACGGGATGGTTAAAGTAGAGACTTGTTTCTAGAGTGCTTTGTGACATTGAAAGATAATTTTTATAGGACATTGATTAGAGCAACTATGACCTATGGAGCAGAATGTTGGCCAATCAAAAAGCAACAGATGCACAATATGAATGTAGTAGAGATAGAATGTTGAAGTGAATGTGCTGTAAAACTAGGAAAGATAAAATTAGAAATGAGCGATTTCAAAAGCATTTAGGGGTAACATAATTATTGAACCCCAAGAAACCCCATTTTGAAATGGTTTGGGCATGTCCAACATAGGCGGACAACAGTACCGGTAAGGAAAAGTTTGGCTTACGGTCCACCAAGGGGAAGAGGTTTTCTTTATAAGACATGGACGAAGGTAAGCCGAACAGTTTCAAAGCTTAAATATAATGGACACAATCAACATATAAAAGCAAAATAACTAAAATCACCCATAAATTAGTTGAAACTTTTAAACAAATACCAAGTCTGAGGAAAAATGATCAAGTACAACCTATTGATTTAGTAGTCCAAACCACATTATGAGGGCCACTTGAGCTACCTTCAGGGCAAGATAGAGGATTAGATGAGAAGGTCTTTATATGAATTGCCTAAGATTAAAAAAATACTCTTATTTGATGATATTAATCATGTCACAAGGGCCCCAAAATAAATAATCTTGCACTCTCTTGAATCAATTTGGGCCATTCTTCAAGGAAAAAAAAAAATGGGCACCCACAATCAACATTAGAACATTCCTTTCCAACTGTTAATCATGCACACAGTGACATCAGTGGGCCCTATGGTATGGTTTTTTTGTGTAAGGAAGAAATGGGTGAGATTGAGATTGAGATTGTTAAAGGGTAACCTTAGAAACAAAAGTATATGGTAAATAAGTCTTTCAAGAGGACTTTTAGAAATATCACAAGAAGCTAATAATAAAAATTTGAGAGGACTTCTAGAAATGCCACAGCAAGCTCAAAATTTGATTTTGAGTTTTGAGTTTGATACCTCAGGAACAAGGAAGTTGTGGACAACTCCACGCTGGCGATCGTGAACGGTGACCTTGTGGGTTCGAATTTGGGGGTCTGGAAAAGGAGCAATTTGAGCCGTATTCGAGTCTAATTTCGTTGTGGCTCGAATCCTCGAATTTCTCTTTGGAATCTGCTGCAACAACTTCTGGGGTCTCACACCTCTGCAAGAAGAAGAAGAAGAAGAAGAAGAGCTCAAACACCAATTGCAGAGAACGACTTGCAGATCCATCTCTCTCTCTCTCTGTGTGTGTTCTCTCTGTGTCTGTGTGAGTAGTTGCAGGTGGCAGTAAGAAGAGGAAAACGCTATCCAGAATCCACAAATGGATTAGAGCCTTGGGAAAGGGTACAGCAGTGGGGCCCACTTGGCCCAATCGACTCAAAGGGTACTGATAGTTGGGGCTCTTTACACCCACTTGGGCCCACAATGTGGACCCTCTCGTACTCTCCAAGTCTTTTTTTTTTTTTTTTTTTTTAAACTTTATGGATCGGTATTGTTCTCCGGATGGAATCGGTGAAATTCAAAAGTATTCCCTTTCTTAAAAGATGAATGCTTCCATGGAGCAAGATAGCATAGGATAAATTAGGGCTGCAAATGGGGCCGTTCGGATCGGTTTAATACTAAAATCAATAATTAAACCAAACTTGTCGGTTTTCTAATTAACCGATCCAATCCGACCGATGGAGAGGGCTTAAACTAAACCAACGATTCAGTTCCGTTCGGTTTGATCCGTTAAACCATTATTTTTTATTTTATTTATTTGACAACCAGACATTGAAAATTTCAAAACGATGATACCCTGTCCTTTTGCATTTATTCAAATGTTTAGTGCAAACATAAAAATCCAACATTTAAGACTAGACTAAACACATATAAAAATAATTTTAGTCCAAAAAGAGAGTTTGGACTAAACACAAGTGCACAAAAAAAAAAAAAAAAAAAAAACTCAGCTTGCAGTGAAACATTCATTCCACATAATACCATTTGGAATTATAATAGACTAATAGTTCATTTCAAGAAAAAGTCACACACAAAACGAATCTGTATCAGAACCCACTGTATTTTTCAAAAATGAATGTTTTTTAACACATTAGTTAAGTGAGACCAAAATCAACCATCAAAAGACTAGGCTTTACTGGCTTTTTTAGCATTCTTAAGAGTGCAACTTTCTAATAAAAACTTCATTAAAACGAGGTAGGAATTATGATGGAAGGAAAACACCCTGTACATTAACCCCTCTATCTGTAATGAAGTATTAAAAGGCATTTGAAAGATTAGAGGAGATGCACTGAGGCAGTGTTGACGGTCGAGTTCATGTGAGAATGGAGGTGTGGAATGTATCTTTGAAAGTAGCAAAAAACGAAACTCTAAGGCTAAAATAATAAAAAACAACACTTAAGTTACTACATACGGTCAGTTCGGTTTAAGCGGTTAACCGTGGGCTCAAACCGATAACTGACCTATTTAAGCGGTTTTTATGATTTTCAAACCGTTAAGGATCTACTATAAACCGATCCGAACCACCCGATTCGGTCGGTTCGATTCGGTTTTGCGGTGATACCAGATTTTTTGTACAGCCCTAAAACAAAAGTTTTTTTCAAATCTTGCCCAAATTTTAAAAAGATGGCTAACTTTTAAAGAAATTAAATGACGGTAATATTCAGGTGAGAACTCCTTCTCACATATTATATGAGAATTTTTTTGTGACTTCATCCATGGCCCACAAGTTTAATGACTTCATATTTAAAAGAATATTTAACCCTCGATCTAACGGTTCGGCCTATTTGGATGTGTGCCAAACCTTGAGATTAGTGACTATCAGGGTTCCCTATTAATTGCTAGATTTGGATGAATTGCTTACTTAAGCCTGCAAAAAAATCTCATATAATAGGTAAAAATTAGTTCTCATTTAAATATTTTTAATTAAATTATAGGTCAAGATAATTTGATGGGAATGGGATTTTTCTTTATTGTCGTTAGTAAGAGTGTGGCTCACAGTAAGGGTGTCAAATGGTTTCAACCAAAGTGATTGTCTTTATCCTATATTCAATGTATGTGAGGTTGTGCCAAACATGCTAAAGTTGTAAGAGAGCGGAGGGTGACTACCATCTAGGCCCTTATTCTACTCTTAAATGTGTCTTATCCTAGTTAAGATAGTGTTTAAGACTTCCTAATAAAAAATTATCATTTATTTTCTTATGTAGTTTTATTAAAAATATTAAAATTTTATTGAGTGTAGTGCAAAAGAAATTAGTCCCGCTTAAAGGACTAGGACACCCTCCGTTATAAAATAATAAAAATAAACAAAAACTTCACTTTTTAGGTTTTGTACTTAACTAGAGAGTCATTGTATCCTCATATTTTATTCTCTTTTGATTTAAGTTTTACCTCACTTTACCATACAATAAAGTTGCAAACAATAACTTAAAGGGAAGATTTCACATAAGGCCTCAAGTTTTTACCTTATTTCAAAAAAAGACATAAGTTTCAAAACTTTTCAAATTTGTCCCTAAATTTTTTGAATATTTTCCAATTAAGGACACCCATTCATCTAAAGATATTTTCCAGCAAAAATTTCCTCGATTTCTTAAAAATGCCTAAAGTACACTTCATTGAATTCACTCTCTTTATACTTTCCTCATTTCTTTCACCGACGTCCTCATGGTGATCATAAACAATTAATGACCCCATGATAATTGACTACATGTAGTGGCTGCAGAAACCATATCATAACTTTTAATGAAAGGTAGTTTGGGTTTTTAAAGTAATTTAGGGATAAAATCTCCATAAAATACCTTTAAATGACTGGATTTCCTTAATTAAAAATTTACTGAAAATTTTAGAAACTAATTTTAAAAGTTTTAAAACTCCTGTCCTTCTCTGAATTAAGTTAAAAACTTTAGTCCTTATTTGAAATTTTCCCTGACTTAAAATACATTTGATTACAGTCGTAAGACAGTGTTCTTGTTGGATTTCGTCCGTACTTTGTCGTCTGCATAAAAAAATTGCTCCTTTCTTCTTCTTCTTCTTTCTCTTCTTCAAGCTCTTCGCATGAAGACTCCAATTTTTCTTCAATTGACCTTGTTCAGGTCAGTAGTCGTCTACTGTGGGTTGATTGGGCTGGTGATGGCGCACGAAAATCATGGCGGGAGCTGCGAATCGAGCTCGGAAGCAAGAATCATGGCAGAATATAGGCCTGGGACAGTGGACCTTGATGGGCGTGGCGATGATTGGAAGGAAGTTGATGGGTTTGAGTTCCCTCTGCGTCCTGCTTTGAACCCAGATGAGGAAAATCAGTACAGAGGAGGGAAGATGACCGTAAAGGTATCATCTTTTTCTCCTTTTGTTTCTTTTTTATTGGAAGTTGGTGTGGTGGGTGGGTGGGATTTGGGAATTTTTTTTTACTTTTTTGGGTTTTATGGGAATTATTTTACAAAGATAAGAAATTTTTTTTTTTTTGCTAAAAGATGTGATTTTTTATTTTATTTTTATTTTTACTGTGTGGGGGGTGAGGGAAAGAGTCTTTGGATGACCTTTTGGGTTGTTTTATAGTTGGGTTTGGTTGAGTATTGACTATTTTTTAATGGGAATGAATTTATAAAGATATGGTCCTTTTGCTTGTGTTGGATGTAGTTACTTAGTTTCATTTCATGTGTTTTGCATCTGTGTTATGGGAGATTGAAATATAAGAATATGTTTGCCTATAATGGGACTACGAGTCTTATGGCAAAATTAATTTGTTTAGTGGAATATAATATATGATGTAGCAAGTCAAAGGAGTCAAATGGGAGATTTGGTTGTGTTTAACAGAATGTGTGCATACCCATGAAGTGCTGTAATTTTGCATTTTTGGTTTGGATTTATGATTCTCTTTCCTTCTTCTTTCTCAGGTTGAGGTTTATGGGGAGTGAGATTGTGGAATTATTTCTTTCCTTATCACCTGTTATGTTGTGGGCCAGTCTGCTTTAGGATTGATTCTGTTTTTAAGGATGAGTCCTTTTAAGGAGTGTTTCTATAAATATCTCTTATTTATATAATTAATTGGGGGTTTTAGATTAACTAGGGGATTAAAGGTAACTGGGGGTTTTGTGGTTTTAGATTAATTGGGTTTTGTTGCCTACTTTTTAATGTGATTGTAGGCTTTAGCAAGACTGAATGATTTATTTGAAGATTCTTTGAATGATTTTTATTTTCAACATATTTTTTGAATGACTTGGGTTTCTTTCTCTTTATTCTTTAGATTGTTCTACTCATTTATCAAATGGGCCCTTCAAGTATGTTTTTGCAGGCTTTGCATGATGGAAATGATGTATTCTTCATGTTGAAAGTTGATGGGGACTATGCTTACAGGAAAGGGTAAGTGAATCTGTTCAATTATGTGCATTTGATTTCACTATACTTTTTTTTTATAGGAAATTAACAATGGATTTGGTTCTTGTGGAGTCATGAACTTCTTCCGAAATTTGTTAACTTGAGTCGACATGTTTAATGAAAGGAATGGAATTCATATATTGATATCTTTTATGGTTGCAACTTTGGTTGTGGCCTGACTCAGAATTGACTGTTTCAACCGATTCTTGTGTGGGTTGGGCTGAGCCAATTCAGGCTCTGGTCAGGCTTAAATCAGAATGCAGTAACTTGATTGAAATTCAGGTGGAGGCATCAGACAACCTGACCCAGCTTGAACTCAGGCTACACAAGTATTTTATAAAGAATAACTATATAATTATATAATATCTTGGTAATGACACTAACTTTTCAAATTTCAAAAACCCTCCTTCTCTTGGCCTTGATCGATGATGTTTTTTCTCTTTTGTTGAGAAGTGTGGTTGACGCCATCCCTCCCTCTCTTTACCTTTGATAGAAAAAAGAGCTTTCTCTCTGGTTGAGTTGCTAGTACGTGTAGTTGGTCAGGCTCTGGTTGGCACCAACGTGATCCAAACCGACCCGAGTTGCAGCCCTTTTTTCTTGTCCTTATGCAAATTTTTTAGTTGAGTTTTTTTTTTCTGATGGTTTTCTTTCCTAATTTGTTTTTCAAAATATCAAATATTCTACATGGAGTTTGAGATACTTGTGATTTGTGTTGAATTAGTGTGTTAGTTTTTGCTTTTATTTTGTCATGGCATATGAAAATTTTACATATGTAATTAGAACCACCCAATGTTCAATCATGTGAAAATGGTGCTTCCAAACAAACACGGTATTGTGTTAATTTGTAAAATTTTCACATATGTAAAATTCACATGGGAAAATTTTACTTATGTAAATCCCATTTCCATATCCCATGCATAAAAGATAAACAGATCCTAATTTCCTCTTAATTTTTCAATTTTCATCAGAGTCTCTTATTTCATCAATTAACAGGGAACTCAATCTGACAAGCATTTTTTTTTTTTTTTAGAAATCCATATATTGGCTACATATATGCATAATGATAATGTTTATGCAGGATTTCTATTTTTCCTTCCCATGGTATCTCTTTCATTTGTGTTTTATACAAGAAAATTTTATATGATTGTATGTTTCAATGCTTCAGATGCTTACTGCAATGCATTTTATTATAGTGACATTTTGATATTTTAGCTGCTTATGGTAATGCAGCATCAATAACAAATGCCCTTCAGTCGCCCTCATGTTTCAAGTTGGTGAGAATGCCTCTTATCATAATGTAAGTGTTTATAATGTACCTAGCTTGTTTCCTTTTTGTCCTTCGAATTTTTTTTTCTGTTTTTCTGTGTTTTTTTTTTTAATCCAATTTGTTGGTAACTAGATGGATCTTTCCCTTTGCTTATATTCCTCATATATAATTTTTTTCGTTTTTTCATGTGTTATGCTGTTATATGCTATACAATATAATACGAATGCAAAAATAATTATTAAAAGGAAAACGCAGGCAAGGGGCTGCACTTGAGATTCTGTCTTAGAGATGTTGATTTCCCCATTATCAGTCTCCACATTCAGGGATCCAGTACTGCAGGTGCACTTGGAGAAATCCTTCCTTGGGGTACAGTGCCCACACTATTTTCTATCAGGTCTACACTCGTAAGAAACATGGAACAAAAAGGCTGCATAGTCCATATTCCAAATCACAGAAAGTCTCATGAAATACAATACACCATAGTTTCGAATTGAAATGATTTATCGAATGCTTTTCAGCTCATAGAATCACCCTTATATAGAAGTGATGGCTTATCTTGAAATGACAGACATGAAGAGAAATCTTTTCGACAAATATTATGATAATGGGTTTTGTGAATATGAGTCAAACTCCTTGGTACAGAAACATCTTAACATGAAAGTCACTGGAAGGAATTACATTCCTTGTGTTTAGAAAACAGTGAATAAAATATTAAAAGTCTACTAATTGCAAAAAATATATGAAAATTCACTACTTTCAACATATGCAAGAAATTGAAAGAAAGGCTTGCATAATGTGAATCCACATGGTAGATTACCCTCATATATACATATGGCTGAACGCGTTAAAAGAAGTGCTAACTCTGCGGTGGATTAATGTTGCATGTTGCTAAGGAGGGTGTTAATTGTCAAAGCCAATGGTGAGTGTGACCCTTCTCTTGTTTATTCCCTTTCCCTGTTACTGTTTGGGGTGGTTTCTGTGTAGCCTTATTATATCTCTCTTGTACTATTGTACTGCTTCCAATAAAATCTAGTTACCATTGGACAAAAAAAAAAAAAAAAACTGTGGTTGAGCACGGCTTAGATGCCACAGTGACTTAGAGGATTGAACCTTGATCTTAGAACATTAAGAAACATTAATATTCCTTTTTTTAGATCGTACTATGGGCATTTGGTTCTAAAGGCTGCAATTTATAGGCCATCACTTACCTTGGCTTAGCGAGCAGTTCAGAATTTTATTGGTAGCCCATGGTAATTTTCCCATCTTCTGCACTAGCATAGCCAAACTCATCAATAGTGCTTCCTATGTTACTCTTCATAAGCCCTTAGCTTGTTAATAACTTGAAAATCCAAACTCACCTATAGAGAAACTAGAAGTGCATTGCCCCAGAAATGTAATGAGACATGATTTACCCAAATAATTCTGTTGCAGTTAAAGATATAAGCGCATTACATTTCATTAGAAAGTATATCTCTTTAAATCTCTTTTGAATTGATACAGGCGAGGCCCATGACCCATGGATAGACCAGCCCATTGTGCCCAGTCCAAATGCCCAACAGGACCAACCACTTAATTAGGAGTTTATTATGAGTCTTCAAATTTAGTTTGATTTGAATTAATTCAGAAAATTCTGGAGGTTTTGTTTCCTTTACTTTAAATTAGAGAAGATTTAGGAATTGCAATCCTACTAGGAAAGGGGGATGTCCAACCCTTCCTATTAATATGTAACCCTCCATTGGGAGAGGAACCTTTAATTATTTAATGAAGAATTTGTTCAGTTTCACTATGGTTATGAGTGCTTCTCCGATTGAAAGCGTTTGTGCTTGTGGAACACCTTGAGAATTCGGCCAAGCCCTATTTGGAGCTTGGTCTTTATCATTGAATCCCTTTGGGGATTCGGCCCACTATGAAGTTGGTCTACTTCGTTTTGCAGACCAGGGCTGCATCAGAACTCTTGACTTAGTATAAGAGTAGGCTATAGTGAGGACTATGTCACGTGATTTGGTAGAATTAGGAATAATCCCATGTTCCTCAAGATCTTACTTTTCACTCTCTGTGAATGTATATCCTATTACTTCGATTAACAGGGTCTTTTTCAACATAGCATACCTTCTATCATTTTACCCTTATAGTTGGTAAATTGTACCTTTGTTGATGAATGCAGTGCAACTATTAGCTGTCTCATATTTCCTTTTACTAATTATAAACATGATTCTGTGTTTTGATCCTATGGATGACAATTCCATGCCCATTTGTTCATCCTCTCAATACAATAAACATTCTATTCTAGATGCTTTATCTTCATTATTAAAGGATTCTAAAACAATAAAAGCATCATCATATCACAAGACATGATTGCTCAATGTCTAATAATTCACTACATAGTGAAGCCTTGTCTCAACCACCATTACCAATAATAGATAATGCAATTCATTCACATACTTTAATTTATTCATTAATTGGATTGTGTAGGTTATGCTACTTAAATTTGCTCAATTGCTAGGACCTATCTTGATCCCATAGTAATGGACCGTGCTAAAGAAAATGAACACGAGGAGCCCGTCAGTTGTCATCATCGTCATCATCATCATCATCAAAGCCTTGTCCTAACCATGTTGGGGTCAGCTCCATGAGTTATATTTTGCCATTCCAGTCCATCCTATGCCAAATCCTGGGATAGGTTACACTTCTTCAGATCTATCCTTAATACTTCCATCCATGTCCTCTTGGACCTAGCCCTTTTTCTTGATGGGCCATCTACCTGCATAGGAAAACTTTTCCTCATCGGTGCATGTGTTAGCTCGCATTGAACATGCCCAAACCCAAAAAAAAAAAAAAAAAAGTCTCTCTTAATTTATGACCTATGTGATCTTTAAACATTTGAATGGACATGTGGGATGAGAGAGAGAGAGGGCAGGGGCAGGGGCAGGGGCAGGGGGGTTGGGTTAGGAGAAGCAAAAACAAGAAATAAAGGGATGCTGGAAGCATTTGACATCCTAGTGTACCTAGATTCTATTGACAGGGAGTTCTCTTCTCTCCCTCCCTCTTCCCTTTCCAATTCTTTCATCGAAAATGAGAAGAGATAGACCTTACTTTTTTTTTAATGGTATAAACCCTGCTTGTTTTGTATTAATGGGAAATTTACATTTGAACCCTTTAATTGCATATCTCCCTTCTCTTAGTAGGTTATTTTAGCAAGGTGCACTTAAGCCTTAAGGTGCCTGAAAATTCCTGGAGGGTTGATAAACTCAAACCTAACAGAAAAAAAATAAAACAAATCCCAGCACAGATACTAATATGGAAAGCGGAAAATCTAAGTTAATCAAGCAATAAGATGGACACCAGATTTTTACGTGGAAAACCCTGAAAAGGGAAAAAACCACGGGACCTTAGCACCGGTCCAGAAAGATCAAGCACTATTAATTCAAAGGTTACAAGATGAACTCACTCTCCTTTACAGTTGACCACAACCTAAGGACCACCGTGAATCTTGTCGACGAACACGCCGTTCACCTTCTCCCGTGCTTCAATCTCCACGCCTTGGGCAAGACGAATTGGCTGGAAGATGGATGATGGATCTCCAAAGAGTAATGCTTCAGCACATGTAATTCTCACAAGACCTCTCTGGAAGATGAAAATCTCTCTTAGGATAGTTTAGGGTTTAGATCATAGAGAGGTGCAGGCTTTGTGAAGAGGTTAATCTCTTAAATAGGCTCTGGAATTCGTATGGAAGAGGTTGAGTCCCATTAGGATTGAAAGACAGAGTTTCAGAGAGAACAAACTACAAACAGGCTGAATTTCGTCTCTGTCCGATTGATCGGTCAAGACAGACCGATCGATCGGTCTGTGTTTTAACTGTAAGCCTTTTTCTGGCGATCGATCGGTCCTGATGGCCGATCGATCGGTCTGCTTCTGCGCCTGAATTTTCGCGAATTTTCTTCTGACTCTTGCGAAGTTGAAATCCTTCTTCAACACGAAGTGGTCCATCTAAGAGTACGAAAATACATGGACTCCCATGTTTTGTCCACCCAATGAATTAGCCAACACTCAAAGTACTTACAATCTCCCCCTTTGGCAATTCATGGACAAAACAGCTAATACAATAAATCTACCCTGAAAATATCCTAAACAAGGACTATACTCCTAAAACCATTTTCCATTGCTGATACCTGCAAATCCTGTCACCGACACTCTTTGACAGAAGATCAAATTAAACACACAAGTATATAGAGAATAAATCAATGATATATAAAAAGTTAAGTAAACAGCAACATATGAGCAGAAGAGCAGATAGTAAGTCTAGAGCAGAAAATAAGCCTAACAACCAAGTCTCCCCCTTTTTGGCCATAAATTGGCAAGGGTCAGCAAAACGAAAAGAGAGAGATGGTAACAGAAACTAAACAGAACCAACAGTGAAAAGTTCAACAGAAAAACCCAATGGCTACTGAGGCGGAGGAGGAAATCGACTAAGAAGAATATCCAGCTTGTCCTCCATCCGGGTGCTCCCAATCTGTAACTGCCGCATCTGAGAAAATACTTCTTGAAATTGATGATCCATACGATGTTCAAGGAGTTCCATTTGAACCGACTGGTCGAGGAGTCTGTCTTCAAATTCCTGCAGATAGGAAGGCCTGGCAGGTTCATCAATGTTAGCAGCTTCATCATCTTCTTGAGCGTGTGCCTCATCCCCACTCTCATCCACATGTGCTGAAGAGAGACTAACAGTGCGATAGGTAATGGGGCCTCTCCCCCTTACTAATGAATCCTGTGGCCCCACAGCAACTCCTCGAGAGAGAAGAAATCGAGTGATCAGAGCACCATATGGTAGGGATGTAAAAGAAGCTCCTAGGGGGGCAGCCCGCATGTGCCTGAATATAGTGAGGGGAACATCTATGGTGCGACCAGTCCCAATCATGTAAAGTAAATACATTGTCTCCGTGATCACCTCGGAATATCGCCCTTTCGGGTGAAGGTTAAAGCAGACAAAGAGGTTCAACATCCTATAGGAAGGAGTGAGAGACTTCTGCTTCATGGTGGCACCGGGCAAGGAAGTCAGCCGACCAGCAGTTAATGTGGAAAAAACTTCAGCCAGTCAATGTGAGGTGCGGGGTCGTCTTCCATGTCGTCGGAATCAGGCTCCGGAGTCGGGTAATCAGCATTCAGACTCCTATCAATGTGGAGAAACTGGCCAATGATATTGGGGTTAATCTCAACCACCACCCCCCGGACAAAAGTTTTAAACGATTCATCTCCGTATACAAAGAAATTATTATAGAATTCCTGCACCAATGACCCATAAGCCCTGGGGTCAAACACATAGAGAGAATCCCATGCTCTTTCACGGAGCCAGACACTGAAGTCAATATTAATCTTTTCGAACCGAACCGGACGCTCCACTATCACTTGTTTTTTAGAAAACACACTTGTAAAAGAATTTTCCTTGATCAGACTTTGAAATCTAGTAGCATCAAAGGTAGGGACTGATGAGGAACTCCCCCTATGACAGGTTTTCTTTTTCGGGGCCATTTCTTTCTTTGATGAAATTTCACAAACACCTGGTGTGCATATTGAAGAGAGAAATATCCAACATGAAGTTTAGAAAAGTGAACATCCCAAAAGTGGATGTACACAATGAATCATAGTTACTACAACTGAAAGCAGCCAATATCAGAAAAAAAATTGTATCCCAAGCATGATCAAACTCCAACCACAGCCAATCACCAACTATCACCAAGCACCCATTCCAACAGCCATAATCCAAAAAATAGACAATGTAGGAAAAATGTAATGAGAGAAAGGGAGGAGGAGTGATCATACCTGCGGAGCGTTAATCCCAAGAGAGAAATCCGAAGAGAAAGGGTTAGAGTGCTAGGGCAACCAAGGAAGAAGAATGAAGGAGAGAAACAGAATGAAGAAAAAAAAAAACAGAGAAACTGAACCAGTTTTAAACACTACTGCTGGCGCGACTTCCGATCGATCGGTCGATGCAGACCGATCGATCGGTCCTGGGCCAATTTAATGAATTGGGCCTGGGTAACCTAAAATGGGCTAGGGTTCTTCTTTTTTTGATCCTACACTGATATTGTACCAAGCAAGTGTGCAGGAGTGTAAGTTTAAAAAAATAGTCTGTTCAAGGATAAATGAGAAAATTACACAAACCAGTTTTTTTTTTTTTTTTTTTTTTTGAGTGACAGTGCAATGTTCAGGCTTATTAAACTTTCTAGATAACCCGTGTAACGAGCATTCAGTCAATGTCTCCCAAACCAGATGGCTTTAGGGCACTAAGTATGGCAATACCTCTACGGACTTACTGGCTCGGGTTAAAAAGGCTTCAAACCCAAACTTGTCACTGTGAATCAGCAATAAAATACCATCATAGGTGACTTTCACACTAACGAGCACACAGACTCGTAGGTAGTCCTGTTCCTCCGGCAAACATAGTTTTGCACGATTTTTTTTTTTTTTTTTTTCTTTCGTCTCGTCGGAGACAAGAGTACTGATAATGTGCAATAACCCATAACCATCAAACTATAGGAGAATTTTAGTGCACAAAAAAACTTAAACTTGGCAAAATTCAATGATTCACAAGATAGGAAACCTACTAAAAAGTGGAGAAGAAAAACTAAGGGTGAGAGCAAATACCTAGGGATTTACGAAGGGTATCAAACCGAGTGGGGTCCAATGGTTTGGTAAGAATGTCAGCAAGTTGATTTTCCGTCGGGATATGCTCCAAAGAAATGATCTTCTCTTCCACCAAATCTCTAATAAAGTGGTGCCTTATGTCTATATGTTTGGTTCTGGAATGTTGTACCGGGTTTTTAGAGATGTCAATGGCACTCTTATTATCACAATACACAACCATTGTGGTTTGAGTAATTCCGTAATCAGCTAGCATCTGTTTCATCCATAACAATTGTGTGCAACAGCTTCCTGCAGCAATGTATTCTGACTCAGCTGTGGATAGGGAGGTGGATGTTTGTTTCTTACTGTGCCAAGCAACCAAATTGTTTCCAATCAGAAAACAGCCGCCAGACGTGCTTTTCCGATCATCTACGCAACCTGCCCAGTCGGCATCTGAGTAGCCTACAACATTCATGTTAGTATCTCTTGAAAACCAAATACCAAAATCAGTGGTGCCACTAACATATTTTAAAATCCTCTTCACAGCTTGCACATGAGATTCCTTAGGCTTTGACTGATACCTAGCACAAACACAGACACTAAAGGAGATGTCTGGTCTACTAGCAGTCAAGTATAGCAAACTGCCTATCATGCTTCGATAAATCCTTTCATCAAAATCTTTCCCAGAGGAGTCTAAACTCAGCTTAACTGTAGTGCTCATCGGAGTGCTGGAATGTTTGGCTGAGTCCATTCCAAATTTCTTCAAGATGTTGTGAGCGTACTTTGATTGAGAGAGGAATATCCCATTCTCACATTGTTTGATTTGAAGACCTAAGAAAAAGGATAATTCCCCTACCATGCTCATCTCAAACTCTTGTGACATACAAGAAGCAAAGGAGGTAGCCAGACTGTCAGATGTGGAACCGAAGACAATATCATCCACGTAAACTTGAGCAATAAGTATGTTTTTTCTTTCTCTCTTGATGAACAAAGTTTTGTCCACGCTGCCCCGGACAAAAGAATTTTCTAACAGGAAGACAGTCAATCTCTCATACCATGCTCGAGGGGCCTGCTTCAAACCATACAAAGCTTTGTTTAACTTGAACACATGATCAGGGCTATGAGGGTCTTGGAAACCTTTCGGTTGTTCTACATACACCTCCTCATTCAGAAATCCATTTAAGAATGCACTCTTGACGTCCATTTGATATAACTTGATTTTCAAGGAACACGCGACAGCCAATAAAATTCGAATGGACTCAAGACGAGCAACCGGAGCAAATGTCTCATCAAAATCGATTCCCTCCACCTGTGTGTAACCCTGAGCAACTAATCTAGCTTTGTTCCTAATGACTTGACCAAATTCATCTGTTTTATTTTTAAAAATCCATTTTGTTCCGATAACATGTGTATTTTTGGGCCGTGGAACAAGTTTCCAAACATTATTACGCTCAAATTGACCTAACTCCTCATGCATGGCGTTGATCCAGGAGTCGTCAATAAGCGCTTCATTTATGTTTTTAGGTTCAAAAGATGAAACATAACACAGGAAATTTACCTCACTTTGGATTTGCTGGCGAGTTTTTAAAGGAGCTTGAATGTCACCAATAACTTTTTCAAGTGAATGATCTCTGATTACCTGTCCTTTTTGGGATCGAGGATGTACTTCCTTGCTCACAGAGGCTTCATGACTTGATGTTCTTTGAGCAGAGCCTTTCGCTTTCAGTCCAGATGCTTCACTTTCAGATTCAGATTCAGTATCAGGAATAACAGCATCTTGATCCGGTGTCACTGGATCTTTTCTTTCCGTACGTTGATTCCCATCTTGATCATCCTGCGGAGAAGAATAAAGAGTTAGTGGAAACTCATCTTCGTCATCAGAAAAATGAGAGGGGCCAGCATCATCTACAGTGACGTTGATAGATTCAATGACCGTTGAGGAACGCAGGTGAAACACCCTGTAGGCCTTGCTATTTAAAGAATATCCAAGAAAAATCCCTTCATCGCTTCGGGAGTCAAATTTTCCCAGATGTTGCCTATCTTTCAAGATATAGCATTTACTCCCGAAGGTTTTGAAGTATTTCACAGTGGGTTTGCGTCCTGTCCATAGTTCATAAGGAGTATTTTTTGTGCCTGTCCTGATGTACACACGATTGATCACATATACAGCAGTATTGACTGCCTCTGCCCAAAACTTCTGTGGCACATTTTTACTATGAATCATGACACGAGCCATTTCTTGAACAACCCGATTTTTCCTTTCCACCACTCCATTCTGTTGTGGAGTTTTCGGAGCAGAGAACTCATGTTTTATGCCATTTTCAGTGCAAAACGAGTCAAATGAAGAGTTTTGAAACTCTGTTCCATGATCAGATCGGATTCTTGCGACGCCTCCAAACTGTGCACCCTTATCTGCAAGAAGTTGAAGCCATAAGCAATAGAATACATCAAAAGTTTCAGATTTATCTCTAAGAAATCGAACCCAAGAAAATCTAGAAAAATCATCAACAGTGAGAAAAATGTACTTTTTACCACCAATACTTTCAGATTGTGCGGGACCCATAAGATCCATATGAAGTAGCTCTAGTGGTCTCTTGGTAGTAAGCACATCCAATTTTTTATGTGGTGCTCTAATTTGTTTCCCCAATTGGCAAGCACCACAGACGTGGTTATCCGGTTTTTGAAGTTTGGGGAGTCCTCGAACCAATTCTTGTTTAGAGAGTTTTTCCAAATCAGCATGATTAATGTGACCTAGTCTTTGATGCCAAAGGTCAACCGTATTGATGGTAGCAGAATTGCAGTTCAAGACTTTTTCATTAGCAACCACATAACAGTTATCTGAATTCTTTTTACCAGAGAGCACATGTTTTCCATGACTATCAACAATAGTGCAAGAGTTTAGGGAAAAATGAACTTCATTACCTGACTCACAGAATTGACTGATGCTCAGCAAGTTTGCCTTAAGTCCATCAACCAGAAAGACATTATTGAGAGTTGACATACCTGGTAGGTTGACAGATCCTTTACCGATGACTTTTGATTTGCTTCCATCTCCAAATTGAACATTTCCACCATGATGACTCTCGAGGGATGTGAAAAGTGACTTATCCCCTGACATGTGTCTAGAGCATCCGCTGTCTAGATACCAGACATGTGAACTTTGAGCTTTAAGAGCAGTGAGTACCACATTGCAATAGAGATCAGATTTACGTATCCAAATGGATTTTCGTTTGAGAGTGTAAGGAATCAAATTCATGTTTCTTCTTCCATTTTGGAGTCTTTTACGTAATTTATTGCAATGAGGCCTAATGTGTCCAAGGATTCCACAGAAGTGACAAGTAGGAACAAAAGTACGTTGAGGCATATGTTTCTTGACAATGTGATTCACATGTTGTGAGTTAGAAACAATAGGATCAATAGAAAACAGTGTCTTACCTCGCACAAATTTACCTTGGTTATTGGTAGAAGCAGCACCATGTTCGAATCCAAGGCCGTGCTTGCTCCTTGACATGATTTGTGCACCCAGAATTTCATCCAGCTTCTTTGACCCTTTGTTCATTCGATCAAGATCAGATTTGGTAGAGTCCATTTCAGCAATAGTCTTCTTTAGTTTGTCCGAAAGGCTAGCATTATCCGCTTTGCTTAAATCCAGTTCTTGTTTCAGACTCAGTATTTCTTTCTCAGCTTGGACAAAGAGCTCATGGAGTGACTCACGTCCATTCCCTTCAGAAATCAACTTGTCAGATAATATGGCACGTTGTGTTTCAAGTTGAGATACTTTACCTTGGGCTTCACTAAGTTCAGATTTAATATCCAGATTTTCTTTTTCAGCAGCCTTCCACTTCCTTTTTAAAATATCATTCAGCTGTGTCATTCTCCTAGAGTGTTTTAGGAGACTATTATATGCTTCCACTAAATCTTGTTCATTATCTGACAAAGGATTAAGATCCTCTGAACTAATATCATCAGATTTTTCCACTTCATCCTGCAAAACAGACTCATTAGATCTTGCCATAAAAGCCATAAACTTCCCATGTTCAGGTGATGAAGATTCTGGTTCAGTGTCATTGCAGTCTTGGTCTGAATCATCATCCCATGTTACGTTCAAAACCTTTCCTTGAGATCGAAAAGTTCTATTGACACATTGAGAGGCATAGTGACCAAAACCTTTGCATTCATAACAGTGTGTACTCTTGGGAGGTATTTTGGACACTTGTTTTTCAGGATTTTGACCAGCATTTGGTTTAAACGAAGAAGAAGGTTTATTCTGTCCTTTTTGAAAGGTATTTTTGAAGTTCTTTTTAAAATCCTTCTTGTCGTTTTTCAAAAATCTTTTGAACTTCTTAACAAAGAGAGCATCAAGTTCTGGGTCTTCAGTCTCTTGGTCAGAGTCATTTTCATGCTCCAGATGAGACTTCAAAGCCATCCCTTTAGCTTTCTTTGTTTTCCTGAGATTGGCTTCAAATGTTTGCATGTTGCCAACCAATTGATCAAGTTTGATTAAGTCCAAATTGCTGGACTCTTCAATTGCCACTACTTTTGGGTCAAATCTCTCAGGAAGAGAACGAAGAATCTTCTTAACAATTTTAGGTTCAGGAATTACTTCACCCAAATAGAAAGTAGAATTAACAATGGCAGTCAACTTATCATTAAAATCATCAAACACATCAGATTCATCCATTTTCAAATTTTCAAAGGCAGTAGCCAAATTCTGAAGTTTGGCTTGTTTTACCTTGAGAGTACCTTCATGAACAGTTTCTAGTATATCCCAAGCTTCCTTAGCAGTTTTGCAAATAGAAATTCGACGAAATTCAGAAGGAGAGACACCATTAAAAACAGCATTCAATGCTTTACTGTTATAATTGAAGGCTTGTTTATCATCCTTAGTCCATTGAGGCATGGGTTTTTCAATGGTCTTGTTGTCATCAGTAACAACAGTAGGCTTGGTGTAGCCAAGTTCCACACAGTTCCAGACCTCCAAATCTATGGATTGAAGAAAGGCAGTCATTCGAACTTTCCAATAATGATAGTTCGATCCATCCAAGAGAGGAGGTTTGGAAATAGAGGATCCATCTCTAACAATATCCATATCAGAAGTCTGAGAAGATCTCACACAACAGATTAGTGTGAACCGCTCTGATACCAATTGAAAATTCCTGGAGGGTTGATAAACTCAAACCTAACAGAAAAAAAATAAAACAAATCCCAGCACAGATACTAATATGGAAAGCGGAAAATCTAAGTTAATCAAGCAATAAGATGGACACCAGATTTTTACGTGGAAAACCCTGAAAAGGGAAAAAACCACGGGACCTTAGCACCGGTCCAGAAAGATCAAGCACTATTAATTCAAAGGTTACAAGATGAACTCACTCTCCTTTACAGTTGACCACAACCTAAGGACCACCGTGAATCTTGTCGACGAACACGCCGTTCACCTTCTCCCGTGCTTCAATCTCCACGCCTTGGGCAAGACGAATTGGCTGGAAGATGGATGATGGATCTCCAAAGAGTAATGCTTCAGCACATGTAATTCTCACAAGACCTCTCTGGAAGATGAAAATCTCTCTTAGGATAGTTTAGGGTTTAGATCATAGAGAGGTGCAGGCTTTGTGAAGAGGTTAATCTCTTAAATAGGCTCTGGAATTCGTATGGAAGAGGTTGAGTCCCATTAGGATTGAAAGACAGAGTTTCAGAGAGAACAAACTACAAACAGGCTGAATTTCGTCTCTGTCCGATTGATCGGTCAAGACAGACCGATCGATCGGTCTGTGTTTTAACTGTAAGCCTTTTTCTGGCGATCGATCGGTCCTGATGGCCGATCGATCGGTCTGCTTCTGCGCCTGAATTTTCGCGAATTTTCTTCTGACTCTTGCGAAGTTGAAATCCTTCTTCAACACGAAGTGGTCCATCTAAGAGTACGAAAATACATGGACTCCCATGTTTTGTCCACCCAATGAATTAGCCAACACTCAAAGTACTTACAGTGCCTTTGCACAATACAGCCACATTAGGTTTATCTTGGTGCAATTGGTCTTGTTACTCAGGCCTTGCACCTTGGCGCACTTTTTACAACTAAGATTTTTAGATAGTACCATAAGTGGTATGCCTTGCCTTCATTTTCCTTTCAATTTATTTTCATGTGCACCCTTTTTTGTACTTCCCCTCAACAGTATCACCCTTGTTTCACCATAGGCTGTTCACTTTGAGTTTGATGGAAGTTTTTCAATGTATTCTTGTTCGTTGCTCTTTAATTTTATCTATTTGTTATTTTGGAATAAATATTCATAATAACTTTAATAGGAAAGATGGGTGGGTGTAAAGAAACAAAGGATACGTGCAACAAGAGAAGTTGCCGAGGCTACGAAGTTGACATTATGCACTTCTCTATTGGAAATGCTATTCCAGGGCGACTATATGGTCGCAACCCAATAAATAATAGAGATGGAAATGGAGGTGATAGGTAATATGGAACAATTCCGTTTCTCATTAGACATTATAGTTCTGCTATTTGCTTGATTGCTTTCTTCTAATTTTAAGCCCTTGTGGTATATATGTGACAGGTTTGGCCATTTGGTCGATTTGTATGCCTGGAATCCACATTGCCGATACCTCAATGGGATGGGTCCTTCAGGTATTTCTCTGTTTAGGAGATGCCGTTACTCTTGAGGAAGTGTATGATTCTCAACTTCCCAAGTGAAAGAAAAAAAAACTCCTCCATTTAAGAATATAAACGATAGTCTGGTGTCTTGAAATTATTCATGTGGCTCAATGTTCAGCAATCTAGATCGTTGATCATATGGGCCTTCTGTCTGTGATACACAAATGCCCCCTTATGCGAATAATTTTGTTTCTGAATATTGCAAATTAAAGGTGTTAGGTTGATCATAGTTTTTTTCCAACCTGAGCAGTCGGCCAAAAAATCAGCCAAGTTGGCTCATCCTAGTCTCTGGCTGATAGTTCTGTTGGTATTACTTGGCCAAGGATATTTCAGCCTTAAGGGGACGTTAGCCTTTTACACATGTGATAGGAAAATGATATTTACACATGTAAACATATGCAAACGTTGCATATGCAAAAGTTACACATGACTATTAAAACAATGTTACACATGTGAAACACATTACATTGTTGTCAAAATTACCATTTTCACATGAATAAATTTTTACATCCGACATTTTAGATGTATTCGGATTTTTCGGACGTTTGTCATGAATTTCTCATAGTCCATGAAGAATTAAGATGTGAAACCGAACTTCTTGAAATTTATCATTAATAGAGGAATATTGAGAAGTTTGGGTCATGAATAACCCACAGAAGTGCAAAAATATTAAATCTATATATGGGGTTTTTTCAAAAATTACTCAAAATCTATGAAGATTTAAGATAATCAGCTTCAAGATCCTGGGGTTTATTAGATCAATAAACATAATGAATAGTTTGGATTACAAATATGGAGCCCACAAGAATGAGGGATAATAAGTCCGGTTGATGGGGCCCACAAGAATGCAGTCACTGTGTAGGATTGTACTGGTGCCTTCTTGCGAGAGGGGTGTGAATCACTTTCACACCTGCATAGGTGTGAAAATTCTATTGTGTAAATGGCCTTATCTACACCATTTCCACATGCATAAATGAGCGCAAACAACATCATGATGGATAACCATTGCACATGGGAATCATTTACATATGTAAAAGACTGCAAACAAATGACCCCTAAGACTTAAAAAGTCTGTCAACCTATTAGGTCTACCCAAAACTTGTTCAACTCGGCCTAATTGAGATGAACCGGCCAAGTCAAAACTTACGTAAAAAGTTTTTTAAAAAAAATTGGAAGTATAAAAAAAAATAAAAAAATAAAAACCCTATATAAACAACAGCAGCTCATCCTATCCCTTATTTCTCACATCCCTTTCCTCTCAAAACCCATGACACTTGTTTTCCTTTATTGTGACTCGTGAGTAAAAGAAGAAGGAGATGATGATGATGATGATGATGATGATGACGACGACGACGACGACAATGATGACGATGACAAGGATGACAATGATGGTGATGGGAAAGGAGGACAAGGAAAAAGAGGAAGAGGAAGAGAGGGACACAGTGGCAACTCACATGCACGTGGATTTTCAGGTACCCTCTTTGCGAAGCAACTCTCCTCTCTATCCCTGCTCTTAAGTATGCATTCTTTTTTTACTTCTTGTGATGCAAATCCCTCCCCCTATCACTCATCTCATCTAACCTTTATTCTATGTCCCTCCCACTCATCATTCAATTTTATCTCTCTTTTTTAATATTATGTTTATTCCCTTTTTCTGCACATAACTCTGTTAACATTTTTCTTCTTTTTGAAAATCTTGCTGTATCTTACTCTACTTTTTCTATGCCCAATGCTTCTGTCTCTATATACTTTTTTTTCATTTTATTTTTATCTTTCTTTTATGTGCTCTTTATTAAATGTTGAATTGAGATAAAAATTGGTTAAATACCATAGCTCAATCTATTTTACATGTTTATCTAATAATTCGTTTGAACTAATTGTTGAAGGGTTGAAGTAAAGTGGAAAACTGAAATTAGAAGCTACAGACAGTACCAAAGAATCAAATAGACAAATACTCTGCTATTTGCTTTTATATATATATATATATAAATATATTCACAGTGCTGTGCGTGCTGCGCTGTGGGGCCCACATGCTGGCCCACCTCAGGATGAGGCCCGGGGGATTTGAAGATCTGTCTGGGTCCATCTCTGCAAAAAATCAGCTCCATCCGATCATCCTAACCATATAATCCGGGGGGGCACAAGTTCAGTCCATTCGAATGGGGTATGATGTTGATGTAACAGTCTAGTCCATTCGGATCTATCAAAACCTAGGGATGTGTGTACTATTAGGGCGGGAGGTGGGTTTGGTCCACTCGGATGGACTAGTAGGTTGGCCCCACTAGTGCATTATGCCACCGGGCATATAGGATAATTTTCCTATATATATTATTGTTAACATGACTTGAACCCACAACCTTGGGTTGCAAGAGTAACCACTTTCCACTGTGCCAGGGGCTTCTTGTCTGTTTGTTGCTGTATTTTAGTTTTTTTTTTTCTTTTTTCTTTTTCAGTAATCGATTGAGCCTACAACGCTGGAGGAAAGCAACATCTGTTCTATTCAGCAATGTGAACCCAAATAGATGGGATAATGCTTCAATGATGATGAGTTTGAAATGTTTCCTATCTGTTGTTTGCCTTTTTCTATTATTACTGGAATAAATTATATGCTATTATCTATTATCTATTAGAACACATTAATCCTTTTATTTTATTACATGCAAAATTAAAAACACATATATTACATAACCAATAGAATGGTGGAAGATGTATCAATATCATTATCAACTAAGTGTTGTCCCATTCATTTGGGTTGGCTTGTGATTTCTACTTTCTTTCTTTTCTTTTCTTTTTGGTTTTTTTTTTTTTTTTGATAGGTAATATGATTTTATTGATGAGAGCCTAACATAAGAGAAAGCTACAAGCTCAATCAAGCAACCATCCAAAAAGATAATGAAAACCAAATATCGACTAACAAAATCAAGGAGAGTCAGAATAAGATATCACCAAATTGGGACGTGAAACTCTCCTTTGCCAAACTTTCTGCCAAAGAGTTGGTGCTTCTTTTGACATGGTGGAAAGAGATGTCACCATGCTTGGCTAAATGGATCACCTCTTCAACCACATCAGCAAGGCGCCACGTGGAGCCTTGATTTGCTGGAAGCTCATTGAACAGCGCAGGAGAACACCTTCCACTAATAATTGGTAAAGACAAAGATGCAATGCTTCACGAAAACCTTTTCTCAAAGCCAACAGCTCGGCCTAATTGACGGGCATTTTTTGCATCTTTGAAGGCTTGAAGAGTGAAAGCTAGGGTTGGGAACCTCTTACACTCTTCTTCTAGTCTTCTTTGTTTTCCTCTTCTTTTTCTACCATATGATTTTTCTACAAGGCACTCAATTTGTCCACTATTGCTTGATGGGGTAATCCTAAGTTTCTAACCCTTGATTTGATCCATGCCTTAAATAAAAACGAAAAATGAGATGGTTCTTGTTCAACAGAAGAAAGATTAAATGTTGGGCGGTAGGTTTTTCCAATCTGAGTTGTGGGGCATGGTCTATCTACAGTTAACCGCAATTCCCCATCGAATCAATGGCATAGATCATTGAACCGTCATTTCATTAATACGTAAGTGCTGGGGACATAATGCGTATTTTATGTTATTTTTCCTTATCAGACAGTGCCTATCTGATTGATCAAATTATACCAATGAGAGACTTGGAATTGCTGATACTTTCCCATTCAAATCCTGTTCATAAATGGGTATGCTACTGGTTGAATATTTATTCTGACATCGATGACATCCAGCATTGAATATATGTCCATTCATGACGTTAAAACAGAAGAATATGAAGACAGTGTGGTGTGTATTAACTTGTAAATGTTTGGAATTCTTTTTTATAAATTGGATTTCCATTCATCTTTAATATCTCTGAAATTGGTCTACAAATTCTCCGAGAAAGTGCAAAATAATTTTTAAGTACTTAAAAAAATATTTATGGATGTTCATCAGGAAATGATTCAAGTGCGCAAAATAACTGGAAAGGGGCTTGGTGGCATGATAGCTTGACTGTTCACTCAGGTACACGTCTATTTCTTGTTCTTTGTGATGCTATTCATCTTCACCTAGTTGTGAGAGGGGATTTACATTTATGGCATGTAGTATTTCCGTCTCAATTATGGACATTGAGGGAATACAATAGGGATGGGCTTCGTTGGCCAGGTTTCTCGGGAAGAGTTTAGTGTCAATCCAGGTCTGTACTCATTTAAGGGCCTGTTTAATCCTCTGCCTTCACATTGATCTTTGTCTGTTGGGTGAGATCATCAGCATAAGTCATAATTCATTTTCTTACCTACCTAATCTTGTATAAGCAGCTGCAAAGTTTCTTTAGGTTTTTGGGGTGTTTCTTTTTTTTTTTTTTTTTTTGAAGTTTCAACACTGCAAATAATATAGTATTAGGCTCCAGGTTGCACATCAAATGACACTCCTCAAGCGGCCTGATTGGCAAATGATTTAACAATTGACGACTGTCAATACATCCTTGCACAACTGACTAACAAAAGTTTCAGCCAAGATGTAAAAATCTTCCACATTTGTTAGTCCAGGAATTTTAGAAACAGCTGAGCTGGAACTAGATATATAATTCACCCTGTAGCCATTGTGATTCATCTCTGTACTAGAATCAGCCATAACTTGGACAGGATTACAAGACAAATGATCATGAGTCCTGAGGCTAGTTCTATGCTTGAATGATAGTCTTACTATAAATGAAATTGCAGGAATTGTTCGAACTTTATATGTTCTTGGAGCGACGGAAAAGCTAATCTTAAATTTCTCTAACCAAATTACGAGTGCTGGCTTAGGTCCTGTACCAGCCAATAGAAGAGCACTATGTTGTTGCGATGTAGATTCACATCAATAGGAACTGAAGGGGATCTTTTCTCCCTTACAAGAAATAAAGAAAAAAGACTTCTGTATAGTTTCTTTTCACAAAGTTTAATAAAAGAAAATGCGATTCCTTACTTGAATGTGAATTGAATGCTTCCCAACAGTGTTCTTGCAAAATCATGGACCCATTTGTGAGCCCTCATTCCACAAACGATATCATTCTCCCTGGTTGAAATGGAGATTGACCTCAAGCTTGGCTTCAATTTGCATTTGCTTTGCACACATCCATCTTTGTCCCATAAACTTTTAGCAAAACTTAGCTGTTTAGTTCTTCATTGCATTTGGCTTCTCTGGTTATATTACTTTTGATGCTTGTACTTGAGGACCTGACCTGGTAGTTTTTTGGTAGAAACATCTGGTTGATGTTAGGGTTTGGTGACGGGGTTGGAGTTGGGTGGGATTGGAATCAAGTGACTGCTCTTTCTTTCAAAGATGAGGTGAATCGAACCTGCCACCTTGTGGTTGCAAGATTTAGCATCTTCGAACCACCAACCGACCATTAACTTGAAGCACAACTACACTTAGCAGATTCCCATAGATTATACATCTCTTTATAAGGATAACATTCACCTGCCTACACCTCATTATGCATTTGGACTGTCCTAGAGGCGGGACCCACCTCTGAATACGCATGACAGATGGTCCAGATGCAGGTGTGCAGTGCGCAGATGAATATTTTCTCTCTTTATAGTACTTACCTGCTCCAGCACTATATAAGTAAAATCTTTTGATCCCATGAAAGTAGGATTTCTTTGATATGATCATTTGTTAAATTTAAGTGCCTGGTTTTGGGTAAGCAACTATGCATCATCATCTTACCATTTGCATCTTGGCCCCAGGTTTTGTGAAGGAAGATAGTCCATATGCTGCAGCTGGTCAGAAGGGCACCTATTATTTTGAATTCTCCAGACCCCTCAGGACAATGGATCGTCTCCAACAGGTCAAGTTCCTGTAACTGCCATGTCTTGAAGTTTGGATATTATGGTCTCTATCTATATAGATTCTAAGGTTTTTTCCACTGCATGCATCCAATTTTTCTTTCTTATTGAAAAATAACAAAATAGTTTTATTCCGATTGCAGGATGCTCAGTTCACTATAGGTCAATCAAGCATGGTCGCAGTCGCATTCTGGTACCCAGTCGAAGGAAATCCATGGAGTGGATCTGAACACTATTCTATCAATTGTGACTGGGTGCCTTTGGATATCGTTTCACCACCAACCACTTCTAGTATGAAACTGACATCAAGAAGCCCATGGGATGCTGCCAGTGCCTTCTCCCTGCTCTTATCAGTGGTCTCATTTAGTCTTTCTGTCTTTGTGGGGTATTGGGTTTCTGGATCCAAGGCCATCCGTTTTACGCCCATTGATGATCTGTAGAAAGATTGCAAATTTTTATTGGTCATGCTTTCATCAAAGTATAGGTGTGTATAGTTAATCTTTCTCATTCTCTATCATTGTACTATTATTTGGAAGCTCATTTCTTCTAACATATAGGACATTCAATTCTGTTGCATGCATAATATATATATTTTTTAGAACCAAAACAGTAAGACTTTGATGCAAATATAGATTAATATAAATAAAAATGTTGACTACTGCTAAAAATTGATTCTGATACAGTCTTTACTGTTTTTTTTTATGATTTTTATTCCAATAATATTGATCTTTCTCATGTTATTATTTGATATATTATAATTTTGAATTATCTTGATATTATGGTGGTTAACTAACACTTTCTGATCACCTTGGAAAGTTAACTATTGTCCATATTTGTGACTACTTTCTAGCAGACAGACTTTAAAAATGGACCTACCTACTACCTAGGGGGGATAGAAAGATCTGCTTGGGCCTACCTATGTTCTGGACTGACCCACCTGATCATCTTAACCTCTTGATCAATGACCCATAAATTTCCACCTTTTAAAATAGGTGCACAATCGATCATGGGGGCCAGTCCATTCAGATGGGTGTAAACCCTATGGAGGGGGTCCTTGTGTGTGGTCCATTTAGATGGACCATCAAGGGAGCCCACTATGAGCTGTGCATAGGATCCCAGGTGACTCCTAACCTATATATTTAGGGTGTACTTTGCAAGTTCCACTTTTTCCACCCAAACTTACATAGGTAGGTAATCCTACTCATGGTGCAATGCATGCTTATCAATTGGAGGAAGGCAGAAAGGAAGATCTCCTAAATGGACAAGGCCACAAGGGAGAGCCAAAATCAGTTTCACCAGATTAGTCCATACCTTCATTTTCCAACCTTATCGTTTAACGGCACATTAGCCATAGATCTTTTGAGTTTCAATCCAATGGTGAATGAAGGTTCAATGATTATAGAACCGGCCCTTACACCGGATCATGGGATAATCAAAGTATAAAAGGGGCTGCACGGGTGAAAGGAGGGCCCCAAAGGGATAATATTTGGACACATTTAAACTCTGATTTGAATTTAGGTCCACTGCATAGACCCAAATAACAAAGTTGTAGAATCTGGATATAGGACCAATATTTGGACACATTTTAACTCGGGTTTGGATTTTGGTCCACTGTATAGACCCAATTAAAATTTGCATATGGGTTAAGAGGTTCTTGGATCTCATACCCGACGACCCAACCCAAATACCCGAAGAAAATTTATGTCTAGGTTCAGGTCCATGGAAATTACCCACATAGAGCATAAGACTTCCTTTTGAAATGTCTATGCATTTGTACACCAATTGCCTTTTTCTTGTTTGCATTACTCATCACTATGCAGGATACAGAGGAAGATTCATCTGTTTCAAATGAGGAAGAGCATGCAACATTACGGAAGTGCCCAGGGAAATTGGTGCAAGCAAGGGGTGATAATGAAAAGCAACAGGATTGCTTACTATTTCCTTCTTGGAAGAGGACAAAATGATGAAATGATGGGGATTGGGGGTGGGTAAATGTATGACTCACACTCACTGTCACTTTTAGGGTGGTAAACCGGTCGGTTCCGGTCTGGATCCATAGTAGACCTGGAACCGGAACCGTTAAGAAGAAGATGGAACCGGATCCGAACCCGGAGCTGTTTCGGAACCAGTTTCTTGGCTCCGGAACCAGAACCAGAACCAGAATCATATATGGGACGTGTCTGGATTCGGGTTCGGGTCTAGATAGAGAATGATATTTATAAATAAATAAATAAAAAACATGCTTTTTAAGAGAGATTTTCGAAAATTGAGGTGATATGTCGGGTCTCGGGTCCACAGGTCTGAATCAAACCGGACTCGGACCTGGACCCAATTACTTCTCGGGGCCTAAATAAGCCTTTTAATTGTGTGGCAGCCCTTTTAATTATAGCAGCCCTTTGTAACACGAAACAGGTAAAAAAAAAAAAAAAACACAACACACTGCTAAAAGGAGTGAACCTCATTGTGTGGCCCACTTAATGGACCATCTTAAAAAAAAAAGGTGTGAGCCTCATTGTGTGGCCCAATTAATGGACCATCTCAAAAGGAAAAAAAAAGGTGTGAGCCTCATTGTGTGGGCCACTTATGGACCATCTTAAAAGAGGAAAAAAATCATATATTCCATTGCCGGGATTTGAACCCGGGTCGCCTGGGTGAAAGCCAGGTATCCTAACCGGACTAGACGACAATGGATTTGTGCATAAGCAATTCAAAATGTATATAAACTCATGTATATTCTGGTTTCAAAATAAATCTCACTATCCCTGAACAACTTTGATCCTAATTCAACATTAATTTGGGCCAGAAATGCAGGTTCCACTTTGGTCTAACCCAAGCTTTTGTTTTTTTGAAAGTTTAAGAGTTTGTATTTTCAAAAGAGATTACAAAGAATAAAAGAATGAGAGATAGATCCAAAATCACTTATCTACTCTTAATAGAGAAAAGCAAAAGAAAGGAACTAACCACCAAAATTCAAATTGGCTGCAAGACCACCCACAAGCCCACCTACTAAAAATAGAAAACTCAACCTAATGCGCGACTATACAAAGAGGCAAAAGGAAAGGGCAAAAATATGAAAAAGACCAAAGAAACACAGCAACAATACGAGTGAAATGGGCGGAACATAACAAGCTTAGTCAACAAATCCAGTTGATTGGCCATTACTTTTGTAGTTACTAGCTCTACCAGAAAGATGGGTCCTGACTTTAGAAAATTTACTAAAGAGCTCAACTTTCAGGTTCTTAATTAGAGCATTTAATATCTTAGCTTTGAATAGGGATGTAAATGGCTATCCGATTATCCGGAGGTTCTGACCAGTTAAAAATCGGGTTTGGGTCCGTATTTAAACCCCGATAAGTAAATGGGTCCGGATCCCGTCCTACCTTGGTCCGGACTCGTGGACCCGAGACATGACATATTACCTAAATTTTCGAAGATCTCTCCTAAAATCACATTTCTCTACCTAGATTTGGACCCTGGATCCAGACCCGTTCCATATATGGTTCTGGTTCCGGTTCCAGAGCCAAGAAACGGTTTCTAGGTTCGGATCCAGTTTCACATTTTCTTTAGGGGACTTTGGTCGGAGGTCCCTCAACACGTCACTTTACTGCGAACAGTCCACAAAAACAAAACGTCCAGCCAAAGGTCCCTCGTACACAATTTGGAACGTAAAATGTCTGATTTGCCCTTACATTCATTCTGTCTATATTAAGAAAAGGCCAACGAACGCGTTACACTCATATCGCAAAAAAGGGGATCGAATATTCTGAAAGAGAAAACAAACGACGAAGAAGGCGACATTCTCGTCTCTGTGACGAGTAACAGCAGATTAGCTTAAAATTTCAAAAACTTTCCTAAGATTAACTGTTTCATTGCAAGTTAGAGTTTGCATCAAAGATTTCTTCGATTTCGACAAGTTGTGATACAAAAAAGACGACATACAAACCCTAGTTGCAGAAGACGGTTCCACAACTGCATAACTGTTTCCGAAAGCATACAAATACAGTTCAAAATACTCATTTCCCTTGTAAGTTCAAAGTTTCTCAGTCTTTTTGTTTGGAAACCCTATCTTACCGTTAATCGCCGATTTGAATGATTTACTACTATTCTTTCTGCTTCCTCTTCTAATAACGAAAACCAAATCAGGAAATGGCCAGAACGAAGTCCTCAAAACTTTCAGAAAGCCAGGGGCAAGAGCAACAGCACGTTGAAGGTAACCAGACAGCTTTTTTTCTTTTTTGGCGTATAATGTCTGTCGTTCTTGTATAAATTAGAAATGTTAAACCAAATGTATAACATTCATTCCTACTTTGTCTGTTTCAAGTAATTTTATCTTAGATTTTTTTTTAAAAAATAACTGAGTTTATATCAAATTTATCTGTGTCATGTGCAATTGTATCTGTGTTCTGTGTGTTGTTGAATCAATGTCTCCTGATTTTATATGAGTTTAAAAGCAAGAGAGTGTGATGCTGGACTCGAAATCCACCAAATCTTTTGCATATTCCATGAGTTTATCTGAGTTTATATCAAATTTATCTGAGTTTAAATCAGATTTATCTGAGTTCATATCAAATTTATCTGCGTTTATTTCAAAATTTATCTGAGTCATGTGCAATTGTATCTGTGTTCTGTGTGATGTTGAATCAATGTCTCCTGATTTTATATGAGTTTAAAAGCAAGAGAGTGTGATGCTGGACTGGAAATCCACCAAAACTTTTGCATATTCCATGAGTTTATCTGAGTTTATATCAAATTTATCTGAGTTTACATCAAATTTATCTGAGTTCAGATCAAATTTATCTGCGTTTATTTCAAAATTTATCTGAGTCATGTGCAATTGTATCTGTCTCCTGACTTTATCTGAGTTTAAAAGCAAGAGAGTGTGATGCTGGACTGTAAATCCACCAAATCTTTTGTATATTCCATGAGTTTAATGAGTTTACATCAAATTTATCTGAGTTAATATCAAATTTATCTGAGTTCAGATCAAATTTATCTGTGTACTGTGCAATTGTATCTGTGTTCTGTGTGATGTTGTTTTAATATTTTGGTGATATGAATCTGACTTATTTTACTATATGCAGGAATAAAACATAACAAGAGAAAAAGGGTGGAAGATAAACCATCAAACAAGAATGAAGTCAGTACGGACAAAGATGATGAGAAGACTAGCGCTCATTACCAGTTCAGATCAAATTTGGTCTCAACTGTGTCACTGATCCACAGCATCAAACAAATGGTCACTGAAGACCACAGAGTTGAATTAAGAAAGACTCCATTCTGGAGCCTCATAGAAAGCATGCTGGCCAACAAAATATCTGAAAAGATGTGCAGAAAGTTTGACAAGGACATTATGTTGATCCTTGATACATACAACACACAGAGAAGACAATTCAGACTAGGAAGGTCCTACGTGCCGTTAACTGCAAATGACATATCGCTGATCTTCGGCATACCAAACGGCACAAGAGAACTTGATCTAAAATATTCAAAAAGGAAAACAACTGAATTCATTTCTAGAAGATTCCATGGCGGTTCAAGGGTGTCGGCTCCACAAATAAAGCAACAGCTCCTTCTAGCATTGAATGGAGTATCAGAAACTGACATTGCTGATGTTGCTAGGCTACTTTGCCTGTATATCCTTGTCACCCTTTTTTTTGCAACCCATGGAAACACCATAGGATGGGCATATGTGGGATATGTTGAAAACTACAAGGATATGAAGCACTATGCATGGGCAGAAGAGATTTCAAAGTTTCTCATGGAGTCGATACACAACAGAAGCCGTGGGTCTGATAGAGTAATTGGTTGCCTTATTGCATTGCCGGTATGATATACAACTACAAATTTACAAATTCGAATTTCAATATACAAATATTTATTGACCTACATTTATGTTTTATGATTTTGTAACAGTATTGGTTGTGTGAGCATACGACAATCATCAAACCAGATGATTCGGTGCATTTCCCACGAATACTAAAGTGGAATCTAAGGGCACTGAGTATGGCACTTAGGAAAAGGCCCCTTCATTCACTAGTAGCTACTGAGGTACTTTTCACAACTTTCACTATCTAATTTTATCTAAGCTTTTAATCTAACATGTTCATTGTAACAATTGTATCAAATGCAGGTCCTTGTGGACGAATTAGATATCACGCTGCTTGAAGTGCAGCGATTACAGTCCTTGTTGGACAGTGGCACTAGTGACAAGGAGGTCATGATGGATATAGAAGGAGATCAACATGATGGCCAAGCACAAAAAAAGCAAGGAGATGGGGGAGAAATAACAGTAGAAGTAGAACGAGAAAATGTTGATCAAGGAGACGATCAAGAGGGTGGAAATGAAAACATCCATGAAGACTTGGAACAAGGAGATCAGGGAGAACAGATGAAAATTATTGAAGCCACACAACCAGATACAGACATGCTGACAAGCACATTGGTTGTATCCGAGTTGGAAGAGCAGCAACAAAACAGTAACAGTGAAGAAACAGATTTTCCTGCTGTGGCAAAACAATCAATATCATTTGGTGTAGAGATGGCGGGCTATGAACAGACGGCCCAACAAACAGATCTGCTGGTTGCAAACATCTTAGCTGACATAATTGCCAGCGCCAGCAACACAGTAAATGAAGAGCCATCTGAAACACACTCTGGATCCTTACCAGAAGCTGGTGATACATTGCCTAGTCCTACACAACAGTCACAAACTCCCGAAAACAGCGAATTCAAAACTCTTACTGAGGAGCGTGACAGGGCAAATTCTTTAGTCATCCAACTCACTAAGGAGAAAACAGAATTACAAGAGCAGATCCAGCGGATGGCTATTGACCTTGAAAGGACTTCGGCCGAAAACAACAGCATAAAAAAGCAGCGCCTTGAAACTGAACACATGAACACCAGCTTGGTAAGAGAAAGAGATGATGCTCTATTGTTGGTTGAGCAATTGACCAAGGAGAAGACTTCGCTTGAAACACACATTGTGGACAAAGATCATACTTTAGAGGAGTCAACTCGAATGGTCAGCTCCCTCAAAGAGCAGCTTAAACACACAATCAATGTGTCAGATATACAGTCCTCGAGAGCTACGACTGCAGAAAATGAGGTAAAGGGCATGAAGAAAAAGATGGTTCATCTGGAATCAAACAACTTCAAACTGCAGCAGCTCTTGAGGGAAATGACAATTGAATATACAGAGAAAGGATTGCAGTGGGCTGGGAAGACTCTAGATGATATCTTCCAGCCTACAAAAAAAACTACTACACAACAGAAAGCAGCGAAAGAGGCTGCAACTGATCGTAATGTTGCAGAAAATGTAGCTGATGATCTTCAGGTACACGACCATGCTTGTTTAGATAAATTTATCTTTGCATTGAATTCATGTTTTGCATATCTATCAAATTTATCTGACTTATGTGTCATTTTATCTGAGTTTATAGCAAATTTATCTGACTTTTTAACAATTTATCTGAGTTCTGTAACAAATTTATCTGACTTTCTAACAATTTATCTGACTTAAGAGGCAAATTTATCTGAATTTCTAACAATTTATCTGAGTTCTGTATCAAATTTTATCTGACCTACTGTATGATTTTATCACACTATCAGCAAATTTATCTGATGTTATATGAAAGTTATCTGCCCTTCATCAAATTCTAATATGATTAATCTTTATTTTTATAATTGATATATTGATCAGATCATTCCGTCTGTTGAACCATTGAAACCAATTAAGGAGGTGAAACAGTCCTCCATGGTGAAAAGAATAAAGAAAAGAACGGCGACGAGGAAAATGAACACAGCAAATATCCCCTTCACACTCCCCAGAAATGCGGTCACTAAGCTTCTGGATGCATCTGACGTAGAGAAGCTGAAGCAGATTTTTGAAGCTGAGGGCAGTTCGTAAGTCACATACCTATGCACCTAAGCAACACCACTGTCCAATTTAAGAAACCTTAATGAAAATGTAGACTAATTGGGCCATTTATACAATTGGATTTGCAGGGCACTCGTTTGGGGAGGTGAGGGCGTACACGCCGTATCTTATGAAGACATAGTAGCAGTTCTCAGCAGATCAGAAATGTCAAGCACTGTAAGCATCACAACACAGACACATTGACAACATATCCCTACATTTTACACAAACATAATAGGGTCCTGTTCAAACAATATGCCTCACATTATGTGTCTCAAATTGAACAGGTTATAGACTGCTATGCTGAGTTGCTATATAGAGAACAGAGTGAAATCCAACAGCAACTCACAACTGTCCAACGCACAGATACGCTGCCTCGTGACAACTCTTACTTCGTAACAAGTTTATGCTGGGTAAAAGACAATATCTGTCTTGACCGTGTCATCATTTACTTTACTTTTATATATAATAAACATTTACTAAACATGTCTTAATGTAGACAATTGCTACTTCCACGTCGCCGGAAATGAGGGAAAAGATACTGCACCCTCAGATCTCCCCAAGCAGAACTGCAGAACACAGATTCGTGCTTTTCCCAATGAACTCAAATGGAAAAAGGAAGGATGCTGAACCCTTCCACTGGACACTGTTGGTGCTGGATCAGAAAGAAGGAGATTGGCTACATTACAACTCCTTACAACCAAGATCACCTAACACAGTGGATCATTACTTTGAGGATGCACGAACTCTGGTATGTCTCACTTTCTTGGTCATTATTCTATCAAATATACCATTAGAATAATCGAAACTGACCAAAACATACGGAATTATTTTTTTCTGCAGAAACAGTATGTGGAGAATTACAATTATGTCAATGTTGAGGAGACGCAGCCATATGGGGCTCCATTAATAAGCGTCGAAGACGCCCCACAGCAGAAAATGGGCTCGTAAGTATCATTGTGCAACTACAGTAATTCAATTGACTTGACGGTGCCTTACTTACAATTGACTAACAATATCATGTCCTGTTCCAGTGTTGATTGCGGGGTGGTAGTTTGTTATCTTATGAAGCAACTTACTCACAAACAAGTAATTGTTTCGAAGCTGCCACAACGTGTAATTGACGGATTAAGGGCCGAGATAGTCAGCAAGTTCCTAAACGACAAGCATTGCAGCTGGTCACTTGAAAACTACCAATCCAGGCAACTAGCTGCTGATGACGACTTCGAGAGCTGACGAAAAAAACTAGGGCAATAAGACAACCAATTTGTTTCCAATCAAGTTGATGTATTTTATGTAAATCTCTTTATATGAAAAGTGAATGTTCAACACACTTGTGGATGTATTTTTTTGGTTCACATGGACGTTGGACAAACATTTCTGTCAATGTAATTCTCACATTTGTGAATGAATGTAAATAGAATTATTTCTGTAAATGTAATTCTCACAATTGTTTCTAATCTCTGGGGCAATTTTATCTGACTTCTGATAGAAATTATCAGAGTTCTAACTGATATCATCTATGTTTTGAATGAAATTATCTAGGTTCTATTTTTCATTATCTGACTTCTGGATCAAATTATCTGAGTTTTGTATGAAATTATCTGACTTTGAATGAAATTATCTGACTTCTGAATCAAATTATCTGATTCATGAATGAAATTATCTGACTTCTGAATCAAATTATCTGATTCATGGATGAAATTATCTGACTTTTATATGAAATTATCTGAGTCCTGGATGAAATTATCTGAGTTCTGACTCAAATTATCTGAGTCCTGGATGAAATTATCTGAGTTCTGACTCAAATTATCTGAGTCCTGGATGAAATTGTCTGAGTTCTGACTCAAATTATCTGAGTCCTGGATGAAATTATCTGAGTTCTGACTCAAATTATCTGAGTCCTGTTGAAATTATCTGAGTTCTGACTCAAATTATCTGAGTCCTGTTGAAATTTATCTGACTCATGAATGAATTTATCTGACTTATTAATGAAGTTTTCTGATTAATGGGTGAATTTATCTGAGTTCTGACTCGAATTATCAGAGTCCTGGCTGAAATTATCTGACTCATTGATGAAATTATCTGAGTATCGATTGAAATTATCTGAGTTCTGCTACATATTTAGCTGGGTAATGTGATTGCTCTGTCTACCTATAATGATTCCAGATAATCTCATCTCTAATGCAATTCCAATATCAATTTTGAACAATGACTAAATGATTAAGACACGTTAATCAACAATATCAGTTTTGAATGTAATTACTTATAAAAGCAAGAACACATTAATCAACAATAAATGGAATCTCAATTTCACCTTTTTAATCACTAATCAGAATTACATCAGATGTATCAACAATATTACACCTAACCTAAATTCAATATCTAATTCAATGACATGTCACAGAAGAGGCTCCTTGCACGATTTCTTATTGTGGCTGCCTATCCGACCACATCGCCCGCATTTTATCTGCCGTGTGATCTCCCCTCTTGACAAGATCCTCTTTTTTTTCGGCCTGCCAGCTGGTCGTTTAACAACAGGTGGCATAATAACGACTTCGGAACCTTTTGTCTCTGGCATCCCCACAGTGGGAATTGGGAAAATCTGCTCTTCATACGAAGCCTTATATGTCTGAGTGTGAAAATAATGATCAACAAAGACACTCAATTCCTTTCCACTCTTTTGAATCGCAGAACAAGCATGGGCGCAGGGGAACCCATTGATCTGCCACTGATAACACGAACATATGTGATTAAAAATGTCAACGGTCACTGACGGGTAAGAGTGCACATCGTAAACGGTTTCACTCGAACGACTGACCGTCCACGTCCTTCCATGCCGGATAGCAGCATCAAGCCTCTTATCCATGTCCGGACAGATAACCGACTTCCATCTACTGGAAACTTCCTTCCTACTAGCCATCTGCTCCATTATTTGAACCCTTATTGTGTCAACCATCTTTGTAATTGGAAGATGGCGAGCTTCTCTAATCCATGAGTTGAAAGACTCAGCAGCATTCGAACACATCTCACCATACCGCTGCCCTTTAAAATATGCATTGCTCCATCTTTCATGAGGCAATCCACAGAGAAATTTATCTACATTAGAACCTCCTTCATGCCTCAACGACTGCAGCTTTGCGTGGAAGGTAGGGATGGTTGGCGCATATGCACATTCCCGCAGCATCATAACCATTCTCTCTCTAAATGCATTAGTGTAACCACCAGACAACTTGTCCCTCAAATTCGCCTTAAGGTGTTGGAGGCAGTACGCATGATGGGCAAAATGAAATACCTTTGAGACAGCCTCTATCAGACCTGGATTTCTGTCGGAAACAAATGTAATAGTGCGATCTGACATAATGATTTTCCTTAAATTCTGCAGAAACCATGTCCAATTGTCCTCCGTCTCTGAGTCCACGACCGCAAAAGCAAGGGGAAACAAACCTGTGCCATGAATTAACAAATTTATATATTTCTGTTACTATTCAGAAAATCAAAACAAGCTGATCATTCGTATAAATATAAATAAATGGGTCAATAAAATCAGAAAAAACAGCATTACAACTTACCTTGATTCCCATTCTTCCCCGTCGCTGCCAACAGGGTTCCCTTGTATCTGCCCTTTAAGAAAGTACCGTCCAGAAATAATAAAGGCCGAATATGATTAAAACCAGCAATTGAAGCATAGAACGACACAAAGAGACGCTTGAAACACATAGTTGATTCGTCGTAATCTAGCACAAAGAGGCTTCCTGGATTTACCTCCTCCGCCACCTTAATATACCAGCGAAGATGGTCAAAAGATAGCGACGAATCACCATACAGCTTATTTCTAGCCCTTTCCACACCCCACCATGCATGATGATATGTAATGGTAAGTCCATAATTTGCCTTAAAGTGGTGCACGATATCAATGGGTCTGGTGAGCGGCTTCTCACGGATATGATCCACTATTAAATCTGCAACTGTTTCAGAATTCATACGGCTGTTCTTTGACGTTCGAACTGCTGCACCACATGTATGCTCATTGTTTAATGTCCTGATACAAAAATGGCCACTAGACTTTTCAATAGATGCATGAACACGCCATCTGCATCCCATCGAATGACTGCGAGAGCATTCAGCTGTCACCCTCACCTTATCATTTTTCACATATACAAATTCAAACCCAACCTCAATTGAATATCTGCACAATACACTTCTAAACTCCCCAACACCACCCTCAAACCTTTGCCCCACATCTCTAATACCACTTGCCCAACCGGCGGACAGCAACATCTTCTCCTTGTGTGTACAAAACTGTGGAAGAAGATCTGTCTCTATATCTGTATCCTCATACCCCACTAATTGTAGGGCATCTTCAGCTAAATGATCACCAATTTCCTCTTGATCATCGTCCTCCGAACCCTGCGATTCTGTTACAAATACATCTACTGTCCCCAATCCCATTGAAGAAGCCAGCATGGACAAGCTCATTAGATCCGAATCGCTGTCCAGCAAGCACTTTGGGTGGCCAGGCAATTCATAAGTAAAACAAACCATGTTCATTGTAAGATTTCTCCACCTGTTACAAACTTGACTCATCAAACCATCAAAGCTCATACCCCGACTCAAGTGAATAACAGCTGTAAGCATGCCATACTTACAGAGAAGCAATAACGGCTGTGACATCTGTAAAACAACAAGATACAATGAATATAAATGACCACTATCATTGCAAAAACTGTAAATGACTCAGATAAATATTGGCTCTAAACTCAGATAAATTGTACATAACACAGATAAATTGTACACACCTCAGATAAAATGTACATAACTCAAATGTACATAACTCAGATAAATTGTACATGACTAAGATAAATTGTACACACCTCAGATAAACTCACATAAATTGTACATGGCTTATACATTGCTCAGATAAATTGTACAAAACTCAGATAAATTTTGGCTCTTAACTCAGATAAATTGTACAGAACTCAGATAAATTTTGGCACTCAACTCAGATAAATTGTACACAACTCAGATAAATTGTACATAACTCAGATAAATTCAATAGAGATATCAGATATTGCGTATATAACTCAGATAAAATTACACAAGCTACGATTTGTCTCAATAACAGTCAGATAAATTTCATGCTAAAGGTCAAAAATCTTAGATTACATTACTTCTTCCACAATGCAGCCCTAAAATAAGACTGGTAAATAAGTCATGCTCTAGCTAATCTAAATGCATGACCATCAAATCATTCCTACATCAACTGAGCTGATACAAATTGAATACTTCATCACCAACAAAACAAAAGAAACCTAGCTATCAACACTCGGAAAAAAAATGAAAAACTTCAAGTCCTTATAAAAGATTCAACTGCTACACAAAAGTTAGATATGAATCTGCTATACAGTAAATAGAACTGAGCATGCGCATCAGAAATGTATATATATATATATATATATATATATCTACACATTCAGATAACAAAAACTGCATAATCTCTGATGTAAACAGAAAAAAACGCTTACCTAAAAAAAGATGAATCTCTTCCCCACGTTTGGATCTGGTTTCTGCTTCCAATCCAATGAACTGTTTCCGATCCAATCAATATACGAGACTATAATCCAATTACAATAGAACTCCTACCAAAATATTGGTCTGCAATCTTTTCCGCAATCAATGAATCTCTCTCTCGTTAGGATTCTACATTCAGACTCAATATCATAAACGATTGCAGGTTTACATTCAAACAACGAGATCTGCGCTGGATGACAGGGGCATATCAGTAATAACTTCCCCACTAATGCACTTAAATCGTGGCTAAATAATAGTGACACGTTGGGGACCACTCCACTGCATGCTGCGACGGTTACAGGGGTAAATTAGTCTTCAAAAATGAACTCGTGTGGACAGAGGGACCTTAGGCTGCAAACATCCTAACGGCTTGGACCAGAGCCTTTAAACAGATTCCGCCTGGACTGGAGGCTGTAAACATTCCAATCGAGGGGCCTTTCGCTAATTAATCCTTTTCTTTAACGGTTCTGGTTTCGGGACCATGATGGACCTGGACCGGAATCGACTCATTTACAACGCTAACTTTAAATCTATGCTGCCATGGAGACGACGATGGATCCAAAAATGCTTCTCTGAGTTTCTTGCTATCTGATATTCTTCTAAATGTCCAACCCAAGTTTCACCCCTGAGTGTAACCCCACACCACATGGCCCCAAAAAAACCTTCTTTGTTCTAAGTTCAAACTGTGGGAGAAGTCCTATTGGACTTGGACTGGAGCTCAACTCATCTCCGCAGGGTAAAAATCTAAGTTCATTTAAACCTTGAAAGACCAAAGAATGGGATTGACTAGTCAATACAGGTGTGCATCTGGGGGAGCTTTCATAGGATGCCCCCACCCAGTTCACCATCCCCCATATAATAGCCATGTAAACTGAAACAGATCACCAAAAAGTTTCATAAAAAGGTGATACACTTGTCCCATACTATGTTTTCAAATGGGAGGTGCAGCAGACTCTGTCAATGTTCCAATTAAACTAAAGTCTTCACAGCTAGCACTTGCTTGCAGGATTCATTTTGTTTTTTATGGAGCTTAAGCCGCCCATTCATTGACTTTGCTCCATAAAGACTCCAATACCATGTGCATGCATATAAAGAAAAAGAGACACAGCTGCAAACATCATCAAATAGATAAATAATTGAATCAAAGTTACATCATCAAATAGATAAACAAATATTGAATCAAAATCACAACAGATCACGCGTATTAATTACATACTTAACAAGGGATCACGCGTATTAGTTACATACTTGACAAGGGATTGATTAAAAATGAACTAGAACCAACTCGGGGAGGTCGATAATAGGAGTAGATGGTGAAGAAGGTCATGGCGACAGTGAGAAGAAAGGCGAAGATGGCCGCAATGAAGGAAATAAACGCCCATGGACTGCTAAAATAATTGCGCTTCAAGCTCGCTTTCCATGAATGCCAAACATTTTCACTATAGTCATTCACCTCCTTGAACAGGCTTTGAAGGTAGCAAATCTCATGGTCCAGGGTCACACCCCTGGAAAGTCGGTTAAACAGAAGCGCCACATCACTGTCGCTGCCTAATGAATGATCCAAAATCTTGCTCTCATTCAATAAATCAACATCTTCAGATGTATTAATAAGAAAATTCATCAAGATGGCATAGGTAGTGAAGTGAGATCCAATGACCGGATAGCATTGCTCGAACGCAATGAAGTTTCGCAAGATAGAATTGGTTGACTCATAGATTGATAAAGGAGGGATTTCCATCACTCCTCTATTGAACTTTACATCCAAGAAGCTTCGCGCATTTTCCATCTTCTTGAATTTAACTCCGGCTGCTTGGAGCTCTATTGCAGAAGGGATTGATTTGAGTGATGACTGAAATGACTCGATGTAGCTTCTATGGAAGGAGAGAAAAGCTTTTGCAATCGGGCGTGGGCGTGTTATCGCAGATGGAGGTGGTGTTGGTAGAAGATGTGTGTGAAACAAATGGAGCAAATGATGGATGGGTCTGGAGGAAAGAACCTCTTTGTTTTTTGATAAGAGATGCGCGAAGAAGTCGAATGCAAGATCAACAAGAAAACAAGGGTCAGATTTGGTAACAAGCCTGAACAAATGTTGCAAGATGAAAAAGGGAAGCTGGTTCTCTAGGAGGAGCAAGTCCTGGCTGATGAGGGGCAACATCCAAAGGTTGTGCCAAACTGGGTCATCTCCCAATTCATCTTTTTGCTTGAGAAACAGCTCAATCATGAAGCAACCGTCAAGCACCATCATCTCCACAAAATCATTGCTACTGATGTCGTGGGTGCTATCGGAGTAGCATAGCCTTGCTTCCATCTCCATCTTCTCCATCGCCTTTATGCAATCCTCCAATTTGATGCTGTCGCTTCGCGCGAGGAAATCATGTAGGTACCGCCATTTGTGCTCTTCCATGGCTTGTAGATGGTGCTTGCCGCGGTGGTATGGGCCGATGGAGATGATCTTGGGCTCGTAGGCGGCCTCATCGCTTTTATAGATGGTTGGTGGGACTCTGAAGATGGTCCATGATGATGAGTTGGAGGGCTTGTTCTTGGAGGCTGTCAATTTCTTGCTCAAAGAATCCATCCATAGATCATCAACATGTACCACTACATGTTTTTCTTCACTCATTTTCCTCCCTCTCCCTCTCCCTCTCCCACTCTCTATTCAACAACTTGCACTGAAATGGGTTTTTTTTCTTCTTTCTTTCTTGTGGGAATGGTATGCAAATCTGAGAAGATGGGCATCCTTTTATAGGACAAACAAACTGCACGTTTCTTCGTAATAATATGTCATCAATACCTTGTAATATTACAATAAATGAAGGTTTGTGGGTCTTGGAAGGCTCCTTTCATGTGCATGTTAGTTCCTGGAATGCGTCTCCTACTTTCCAGCCTTGTATGTTTGAATGTTTGACTTTTGGGCTTTGATTAGAAACACAGTGTGGACTAGCCAACCATGGATTGGAGCCACTAGCTATTTATTATTAGAAAGTTAATTATTTATCAGCTAATGACAATTACATATGGGAAACGCTCCAAGGAGTGTAATTCTCACACTACTACTTTGCGAATCATCGCCCCATGCCCTACTATGAGGAAGGAATTCGCCCTATCCACCAAGCGTTAAATGCTACACGGGAGTACAACTAACCTAAGTGGGAAGAGCATAGGACGCCCTAGGGTTTTAGCATTGGATATGGATACAATGGGTCCTCCTTACTTTTATTATAGTGTGAGAATTACTTTCATCTATGATGCATGGATATTTCAAAATGGACAACGTATCGTATCGTATTGTATCCAATACTTCACTTTTTACATGTAAAATCCGTATCATTGTCATGTCTATGGCGTGTCCCTGTAGTATCGATCCAGGCCATATCTGGACATCATAGACTCTCATATGAGCCTTTTCCATTACAAATAATTACTTGTACTACTATTTTTGGAAGCCCATGTATGTTTACAAATATAGCCTATTCCGGATCCCTCCCCTTTGCGCAAACATAAATCTATAGCCTATTCCGGAGTCCCTTCGTTGAGCACGGGGCCCACCATGCTCCAGCGCTTCACAATATCAACTAGGGCCATGTTATGATCTATGAGTGGACCATAAAAAGGGACCTCCCGACAGTCATGAGCTGAGGGGTTTGGCACCTATTCGAATGGATTGAACCGTTGGATCCACTGTACATTTTTTTTTTATGGCAACATCTCATCAACCCCCCTAGTCCCATCCCAGCTACAACCTTAGGTGGGCCCCACAATCGTCACCAGAACACGGGCGCTCAGCAGGGGGCTCCTAGCTTATTCATAAAATTCTAATATTTTAACTTACAAACTCAACTTCAAAAGAATTAAAAATAAAATAATACTGCACGGGAACACACAATCTATAAAGATATGCACTTAATTATAAATAAAACCAAATTTACTAAGGATCATGGTTAAAAAAAAAACAGATAAAGAAAAATTTACTTTATGGTTTTAAAAAACTATATAGAATCTACACCAATTTATACTTCAACGACTGAGGGCACACAAAATTTATATGAGTACAAATTCAAGGATTTTTTTATTTTCACTTGTTTTTCCAAAAAAAAAAAAAATTCAATTTTTTTTTACCTTTTTCTTAAAATCATGCTGATATGGCCGATACATTTATATTTTTATTTTTGTTATCAGAGGGTTCTCAACCCTTTAGGCTGGACTAATCTCTCCGGGCCCATAGGAAAGCCGGACAAACACCCATGTGACCCCAAGATGGTACCTTCGATTCCTAAAGAAGGAGGAATCGAGGGGTCGATACCAAGACCTCTAGGTCTGTAAAAGGGAGTCAAATAAAAATCAATACGGATCTGATGATGATATTCAAAACCATGATCCAGAATCTATAACTTTCAAATTCTATTATCATGCATCCCAATCTGAATTTCTCCCAATTTCAATATCTGGTTCTGTTCTCCCCATTTTTTCTGATCAATTATTTCATACTTCTTACATTCCCAAGCATCTTTGAAGTTCAGATATGCCAAAGCAGGGAATCTAGGCAGATGGAACGTATTTATAGTTATTAATGAGATAGTTCAATCTTCAAACTGTGCAGTTGATAATATCAATGTCACATCATATTAATGAGATACCTCAATCTTCAAACTGTGCAGTTGATGAATGTCAATGTCACATCATATTTGGTGGGTTGGAAAGAAAATGTTTGGGAGTTCAAATCTGAGGACTATTTTTTGTCCTATTATTTTTATTCATGCATCATGCAAATTGGTCATAAAATCCGGATTGAAAATGTAACAATGAAGGAATCCATGAATTTTCTTGGAGGATCACAGGGTGGGCCACATCTCATTTTTGTGGGGCCATCCAACCCATGAAGAAAATTAATATCTTCTAGAAGTTACTTCTTTAAGTTTTAAATATAAAAACTAAGAACTATTTTAAAGTTTAAACTTAATTTTTTGTCACGTCGATTTTTTTTCTCAATGTTACTAATTGACAAGTTTCTAACATTCAGTTGACCAACTGTGCAGTCCAAAGGTTCAATTAAAGGAAAGTTGTTTTGCTTCCATCCGTTGGATAACTCAGTTGGCCTAAAACCATTTAGAGGTTGTGGGTTCGAAACTGCACTATCACATTAGGGCCATCGAAGGGATTTTACCCGGCTTGGTTCAACCAAACTGCAACATGTATTGGTTCTGATTTAATCGGGTTACTAAAGAGCTCATGTGAGATTCAAACATGTATGTTTACAAATAGGGAATTTTACAAAAAAAAGTGCCTCCGTACATGTATTCCACGGTTTTAACCACAAATACACATAAACACCGGAACCAGTGTGCGTATATGAATTTTGGACACCTTTACCCCCACATGTATCGAATGACATCGTCATCTATTTTACTCTGTTTCTCCATCTCCCGCTCTACATGCATTCTCCCCTCCCTCCTCTCCCTTCGCTCTCGCCTGCTGTGCTGTTGGTTACCCTCGGTTCACTGCTCTTGCCCTCTTCTTCTCTAGCCTCGCCCTTCACCGTCATAGATAGCAGTCAACGGCCAAGATTCAAAGTGCAGCAACATCATAAGAATAAAAGGAGTGCCCAGACGAAGCACTGTGGACGATCATGTTATGTATTCTATCTTTTGTATGCCATCTCCTGTTATTTTATCCAACACCCAATCTTTATCTCTTCCCATTCGGCTGTCTAGTGGTGGAGAAAAATATAAGTGGCTGCAAGGAAGAGGACACCGAATGTCAAGTAGATGCATGCACAGAAAGCTAGTCCTGTGGGAGCTAAGTGGGTTTATTTTCTGTTTTTTTTTTCCCTCTAGTTTATGGCAGCCAGCGATGCTCTGTCGTTGTCGGAGTTGGAGAAAATCTTCAATATGAAAGAGGGTTTTTCTAGCCAATAAAGGTTAGAACTTACATAACATAGCCATTTTGGGTTTCTCAACAAATCTAGAATGCTGAGTCCTGTCAGTTCTCTCTCTTGTTCTTGTTGCTCACAAAGTGTTTGAACAAATTTCTTATTGAGTTCTGTCATTTTTTTCTATCTTGTTTTTGTTCAGTGCATGTTTGGTTTTCAGCTGAAATTGTGGGTGAGAATTATCTTATATTATGACCATTCTTACTAGAACTTTACCCGCATTGAATGTGTCATCTGTTTATATTAAATGAAAAGCTTGATAACTGTATTGTGCAAAACTATTGTCTGCACACTCAATTGGCTTTTTAGGATGTTTCATTAACAATGCCGAGCCTTCCACCTTTCAAGGGAAAAAAACTCTATTGATTTAGTCCTACAATCGTGACGCCTCAAACATCAAACAGAATCTGCCAAATGTTGATTCAACTTGTATACATGGTACCTATTTTAGCATAATTCTCATTTAAGTAATTTGTTGTTCGGGTTCTTGCCCTGCATATTAGTTGTTTGGGTGATTTTTTGTTCATTTTCTGTCATGGGCTTTACTCGAATTCAATATACCCATTAGAAATATAGTCGTTCCTCCCTTTTTTTTTGTCTCATTTCCCTCTTAGCTAAATCTCAATTGTAAGCCCTCAATACGTTGGGTGTTTTGAATACATCGGTGGTTAAGACGACAAAACCTGACGCCAAATTAGTTAGCTTAAATTAGTTTTGGCTTGGGCTCAACTATAGGCTCATTACGCCATTCTGATCATCAAGTAAGTTTGGTTAACCTTCTGGTTGTGCTCTTTTTTTTATGATGTTATGTATGAGAATATGTATTCACGATTAGAGGGAATGTTTGAGATAGATGATTATATTCAGTATTTTTTGGTTAGTTAAAATGATAGTGAATCTTTGCAATCTTGTTGAGATTGATTGATTTATTTATTTCACTACTTACACGACATGCGCAGCAATGACCATGGGAGACTGCGTTCAAATGGGTTGTGGATTTCGTCGTTGTGGTTTAATATATAAGCCCCAGTCCATAAGAGACTAATAAAGCTTTAGATACCCAGGTTCAAAATCAATTAGTTTGAGATTTGTATATCCTCCATCTTTGTAGAGGAATTATTTGTATCTGCATATTTACTCATTGAATGAGTGACAATGGGAATGAAGTGAATCCATGAGTCCTCATTATCCGTGAGTCATTTCATACAATACTCTAAATCAAATGATAACGTGAGTCCTTCTCATTATCTACGGAACTCAAATTAAATCCAACAATATTCTGTTGTTGGACACCAAATTGATATAAAGAAAATAAAAAGTAATGTAGCGATTTCGTTATCATAAACAATTCTGTTTATAGGGAAATTACCCGAATTGTATGAAATGGTGATTCCATCAAATTACTGATCTACCTAATTATGGAGTCCCTCCTTTTCTATTGCTGGAAACCAAAAAAATGGAAGTGAAACCAAAAATGCACGTCAACAATATTCGTTATCAGTAAATTCTCAATAATCTAATTCAAGTGTCATCCATGTAACTTCTCACTAAGTACGGATCTCAGATTAAAGCCTGTAATATTACGTTGTTGGACACAAAAATTGATATAAATAAATAAAAAAATTTGTAGCGATTTCGTTATCATAAATAAATTTCTTTCTAGGGAAATTACACAAATTGTATGAAATGGAGAATCCTTCACATTGCTGATCCACTTCATTATGGAATCCCTTCTTGACTGTTGCTCAAAACCACCAAATATGGAAGTAAAACCAAAAATACTTGCCAACAACATTCGTTATCAGTAAATTCTCAATGATATAAATGTTAGGTGAATCGTTAGTCCTTCTCACTATTTAATTATCGCAAATTGAAGACAGCACTATTACGTTGTGGACCACCAAATTGATATAAAGAAAATAAAAAGTATTGTATCGAGTTAGTTATCATAAAAAATTCTAGTTCGTGTGAAATTAGTGAAATTTTGTGCAATGGTGATTCCTTCACATTGCTGATCCACCTCATTATTGAGTCCCTCATTTTTGTCTGTTGGAAACTGATACGCTTTATATATATATATATATATGTGGGGGTTCTCAATACAAATTCCCCATCATTCTAATGTAAACAAACCGGAAGTTGGATGATGTACAATTAGATTAGTATAACGATATTGTAATGAAAGTTAGCTTTCCCCTTTCACAAGCTATTACATTGAAACCTCCGTCTCTTGAATATGTTCTCGTGTAAAATGCCTACTGTTGAAAGGATATATATGTTATTGAGATGTTATCTGTACCACTAAATTGCAACAATGAATGGATTTTTATAAATCAATTTGCGCTGTTTTACAATTTCGACTTATTTAATATCAATTGGTAAATGTTAGTTTTTAGCTTTTTTGCTCTTTTCTTTCCTTTTAAACTAACGGAGTAGTCCACTTCTATTTCATCTTCTATTCACCTTTGAGTGAAGCCGCGGTACGGTGGGAACTTTGACTAAGTATTGTTGTTATGCAATTTAATATGACAAATTCAGTTTGATTGTCATTCTTGATACACAACTTGGATGTGTCTGCCATGAGATGATAGATAGGTAGCCGTTTTACTCTCAAGACCATGTGCCAGTGGCATGATGTCTGAACGCGATCTACTTGTCATATTCCATTCTGGTGGACAATTAGTATGGGACAATGGAAGTCCAGTTTATAATGGAGGTAGCCCCAAGATGACATTCCTGAAAAGGTCCCTAACTTATTCAGAATTGGTCCAAAAAATATGTGACATCTCAATTAGGAACATGCTTGGACACATCCCAAATATCCAATACCTTCACCAAAATGGTAAAGTATGCACTTTGCCCGCCATAAAAAACGATGACGATGTAGAGGTGATGTTAAGAGCATCTGCAGGGGATGGCAGTGCAGTGTACCTGTACATCCAGCCAAGCTCGGACCATGGAACCGATCATCAATGGAATGAACAAAGGTGTGCTCTGAAGAAACTTGTGGTTTTCAACATAAACATTTGATATTGATCAACCTGAGTTTTTTCTCCATGCAGGTTGGGATACAGTAAAGCTTTTCAGCAGAGTAGTCCACCTTCAGTTCTTGGAAAAAAGTCTTTCCTAAGTTGGCACTCTAGCTATTCTATCATAAATGCTTGCTATTTACATGCAAAATCATCCACTTCTCTCTTTTGTCATATAGGGATGCAGCCAGACAGGCTCTTTACCGTCAAGAATGTGACGGGATCATTCATTGGAAAGAGGATGCGAATTGGGATAACACATTACCCTCTCCTAAGTATGTCATTTCATATCTTATACTGCTTATTGATACATGAATCTTCGGTCTCCATATCTTTTGCCGTCACTTGTTCGCTTCAAATTTGAAACATCAATTTCTGGAAACGTGTTGGGTCGCAATACCGTCTAAGGCATCTTGTGATTATTTTAAGCCAGCAAGGCATGTCCTCGTTTAGATTAAGTCTCCATTTGTTGATATGAAAAAATTACTCATTATATATATATATATATTTTGAGACAAATGCAATGTTTGTAACGATGAAGCTCATTATTCATGCAGGGTTAACCCAACGAAGAAAGTTTCAGTCTTGGACTCAAAAACTAGCCCAGTCGTAAAAGATTCTAATCTGCAGCAGTCATATCCGCCTGTGGACCTCGGCAACGATTTTGAATTGCCCTTTACATCCGGCTGCTACACATGCAGTGGGGAAGAAAATCCATCTGCTGATAATGATGCTGGTCTGGATATCGGCAATGACAAACAACATTATCAGCAAGTGGATGAAGAAAATCGCTCTGTAGGGGAGGGATATCCGGATTCAGATCATCATTTTGAAACAAGGATTGACCGAGACAATCTTGTAACTATGCAAATGGACACATACAGTGTCAGTGAAAGAGGCTACACCGTAGGTGTCGATCAAAGTGACCATGCCAAAATGATTGGGGAGTTCATCATTGACGTCGACACTCTTGAATCTCTGCACGTGGCCACAGAAATTTGCAGAGAAGGTCATGCAGGCTACGACCAAGGATTCTCCACTCAGAATGAAGAGAGTCTGGAAAACATACAGACTCGAGACCCAGACGTCACATTCCAACGCACAACACCAAACGGATCAGAAGCTGGTAGAGTTTTGTCGGACCGTACCGTAGGCGACATTTTTCATTCAGAATCAGCACTGCCCACTGCGGGTAAAATTGTAGACACCATGCAAGCAACTGATGATTTGCTTTCCACGCCACCATATGAAGATACGCCGCACGCAATGTGGAAGGGCAGGGTGTTTAGTAGCCGTGATGCATTCAAAAGCACATTGGCCAAGTTTGCAATGTATGCAAACTTCTGCTTGAAACCATTAAGGACCAATAGATTTGAAAGGACGGCAAGGTGTAGCCATCCTACATGTCCTTGGCGCATCCATGCGTCTATTGTGGAAGCTGGGCCCCAGTTTCAAGTAAGGACCTACACTCCTGATCATAACTGTTCAGGCCCAATGAACGGAGTAAAATATCCTCAGGCCACTTCAGTTTTAATTGCGGAATGGATCAAAGAAAGACTTAGAGTCCATCAAGACTATAGGCTCAAGGAAATCATGTCAGACTTTCATAGGGAATTTGGCGTATAAGTATCCTACAGGAAGACACACCTTGCGAGGGAAATTGCGATGAAACACATTCGCGGTTTATTTGAGGATTCATACAAGATCCTATGTGATTACCGTTTAGAGCTGAAACGCACAAACCCTGGCACAGTGGACAATTTGTGGACCAAAGATGATCACTCCTTCCAAAGATACTATGTTTGTTTTGGTGCATGTGCTCGATCTTTCAAATCATCAATTAGGCCACTAATCGCCCTAGACGGGACACACCTCCGGGGTAAATACCCGGGATCATTACTCATTGCGGTCTGTCAGGACGGTGACCATGGGCTCTTTCCGCTAGCTTTTGGAATTGTGGAGTCCGAGTGGTATGCGACTTGGTCATGGTTTTTAGCATGTCTGGATGAAACACTGGAACATGTTCACAATCTTACTAAATGAAGGGTCTGACCTCCGCAGTGATGGACGTACTCCCAACCGCTAAACACTGTTACTGCTGCCGTCACATTTCACAAAATATCCAAGCGAAATTCAAAAATGATGGAATCGTAATGAAGTTTTGGTGCGCCGCGCGTTCAACTCGTGTATGTGAGTATGACAACTATATGGCAGAAATCAGATCAATTGATGTAGGTGCCCATGACTACATTAACGCGATTGGTCGCCAGCATTGGGCAAATGCATTCATCGAGGGACAACGTTACGACATGCTAACCACGAATATTGCAGAAAGCACAAATAGTTTGTTGAAGGATATTAGGGAGCTACCCATCACACAACAGATCGAGTCGATACGGGCTAAGCTGATAGATTTTTATCAGAACCGGCGAGAAAAGTCGCTGAACATGAAGACAAGATTCACTCCATATGTAGATAAGATCATTACCCGCGAGGCGGAAGCCTCACGGAGACTCCAATGTTGGCAAGCGGGGGATTATGAGTTTCAGGTGTTGTCGCCGGAGTACAAGGATGTTGTGCATCTCGATAAAAGGTCATGCACTTGCCGCAAATGGGACCTCCTTGGCATTCCTTGTTCGCACGGCCTCTGTGCTATTAACCTCAAGCGATATGATTCGTATGACTTCTGTGCGCATTGGTTTTCCAATGACTGCTATCGCGCAACTTATAATGATGTCATCCATGCCACGCGCGACGTAAAGCAGTGGGATCCCAGAAGTGACGAGATTGTGTTGCCACCAAGGGCCCGTAGACAGCCAGGAAGGCCGAAGAAATGTCGGATACGAACGGAGGACAGGATGAGGAAACAAATTACATGCTCACATTGTAAAAAGCGTGGTCATAATAGACAGACATGTAGAGAGCCACCTCCAAGGGGATGAAGCTTACTACCCTTAATTTTTTGATAAGATATATCTACAAAGTCTATACATGTATTTACAAATACACTGGCTTGGTATACACGATTTTTTGTGTAGAGGGAGTAGGTTTTCCTTTATATTTTTGGTCTATCTCCCGATAGTTGTGGGGGAAGATAATGTGTATATATTGATGTATAGCCTTAAACCCTTAGAACATTTTGCACATGTTAATTTGTAAATCTTTTGTATACTGGCACCATCCATAAGTGTCATTTGTTATATCTCAATATTAATGATTACCATTGTCTATGGCCATTTGTTACAGTTCTCCTCATACTGATTTTCCTTATTTCTCCCCTTGGTTTTGTTACTACGGCTATATAATTCCTTGAGAGTAAAATGATTGGTTCTCTTGAACAAAAAGTGCTATGAGTGTCCGGACACATTTACAACATGTTTCACAATGTATTTTGTGTGAGTCAGCCTCTGAATATATTTCAAGTAGGAAGATTCATAATCCAAGTGCTACAGTTTCATATTTTGTTAGCCTTGTTTCATTTTGTACTTGAGTTGTTCATGCCCCAATATTTTGGCCTTCTCTCAGTTGAGTGATGTGTCATACGTGCCGTAACTTCTATTGAGGCGGTGAGCTGTCCACAATGATTGCACATGTGAAGTGGTTATCGGATAGTGGCTATGAAAAGATCAAGCATATAAGACAATGGAATTCCGGAAATTAAAGCCCATAAAGGCCTTTATAAAGACCTGTTTAATGCAATTGCTGATCATATTCGGTTCTGGCTTACCGCGCCTTCAACGCGATTAATTTCTAGCACTTGAGTTAGGAGATCAGGTGTAATCTCAAGCTCATGTCCTCGAACAAATGTCTTGAACGAGGTGTTTGACAGTTCATGCATGTTAGAGTAGAACTCTTTGACCCAATTGACCACTATCTGGTAGCCAATATCATACAGTGTCCACCACTCTCTCTCACGCATCCACTCAGCAAAATCGAGGTCGTTCAGGTCATTGTACATGACAATTCTTTCCGGCACAACTGAACGATGCTGGAACTTGTGCATGTAGGCAATATGTCCATCCTCACTTAGAAACCGGGATTGATCGTAGGATGGCCTGCAGCAAGTTCTTTTCTTTTTTGGAGCTATACGAAGTAGCTGAACCTGCAACAAGATAAGTTTTAGAACTGGCACAAGAAGATAAATAAACAACAGAGAATCCAACAATAGGGAGAGAGCCATCGTAAGTGTCGGAGTGTATATGGAAAAGCTTAAACAGTACGGAACGTGGAAGCATCAGGAAAAGAAATAAAGTAAAAAAAATGTCAAAAAAACGAGAGGAAATTAACTGTAAAAGTTCGGTTAAATTCCAGGAACGAAGAGGATAAAACCCGACAACATGTGGGAAGAAACTTACCTTGTTAAACATAAAATGACCTTCTAATAAAGCAAGATGTGAAATGCTTTCACTACTTTTAAAAATCTTGGTGTAATAATGACCCTGATCACACACCATTGTCATCATATATTCACACAGGACATGCATAATGGATAAGAATTAGCATAAAATATGCCACCATTCATAACCATCCGGCATTGAATGTACAATGTAAACGACCCTTTCCTGTTTTTTCACATTGAATGAAGGCAACCACTGGGCTAGGCATATGAATGGAGATGTTGGTCACATTTTTGTAATGAAAGTCATATCCGGCTATGCTATTGAGATCTTCTAAACATAAATTTATTTTCAAGAATGTGTCAACTTGTGTTTTTTGTGTTCCAGTTTAACGCCCCCCCCCCCCCCCCCCCGAAAGGGGTATGGAGAGAGAGATAGAGAGAGAGAAAAAGATGGAACAATTCTCACCACACGTAGTTTCAAAAATCTCACCACACATAGTTTCAAATTTCTCACCACCTTGATTCCATTTCATCCCATCCCCACTAATTCCTTGACCGAATTGGTCCAATAGCCGAACTTGGATGAACTTTTTTTAAGCAATAATCCCATAATGTTGGCTATACAAGCTGAAATCTTTTGCTGTGATACCTACAACCAACGCAAACTACCTTCATACCGTAAGGTACTACTACTATATGGGAGTTAATCTAACATTAACCATTAGGCTGCAACGCATATTCCATTGAAAATGAGTCCGGATCCCCTGACCCTCAAACAGGACGATACTGTTTCATCCAATCAAAAATAGCTAAGTCTGTAAAATCTCTTCCTTGATCTTTTCTTTTCATTCCAATGAAGCAATTGAGAAAATACAATAGCTGACATGAGATTTTACACGGTTGTCTAATTTTGATTGGAAAAACAGTGGATCCGGACTCTGCAATCTGACGATGATTCATACAGCGTGGTCCAGGAGATGACACCATCTGAGAATGTGGTCATAATCACTAATCAGGTACTCTGGGGGGTTTTGTTGGTTTTTAATTATATGTTTTACATGGTGATGTGATGGGCTGAGGGTATCAGCAAACCCTCAATTTTGAAACTGTTAATATTCTTTTCCTTCAAATTTAATCTATCGTTTTCCTGGCCCAAGAGAAAAAATCAAGAAAAACATTAAAACTTAGGCACCATACCCACAAGATGGTAGTTTTACATTTTTTGTTTTCACTCGAATTCTGACTTTCGTTTCTATATTCCAAACACCACATTCTATTTGTGTATACTCTTTTCAAAAAGCTTGTCACAATTAATCCCCTTAATATTCTCTTCGCCTTTTTCTAATTAGACTCCCAAGTATACTTACTAAATATAAATATGAATAAAGCAAACCCTGAAATAATAAGAAAAAAAACCTACACTCATCTGATGATATGTTCATAAGGAACAGAGACCAATTTAGAATACACCAAACCCTCCCAAATCCCACATAGAAATTAGAAGAAAAAAACACCACATACCATTAAACAGTAAACAGAAACGATTTCTCATATAGGTTACATAACACTAAACAGTAAAAAAAGATGCAATCATTGTAACAAATAAAATCTTGATTGATAGGGAGAAAATTTTGCATTTGGGTTTGAATAGCTCATGAGGGACAGACAGGGGTGGGGAAGAATGTATTGATGGGATTGGGAAAAAGGAAAACAGTGTACACAATTAAAGGGGAATATATAGACAATCAGACATACCTTTGTAAATGGTTGCTTATGGCTCTGCAACTATACTGGAGGACGAGGGGCGGAAGAAGTATCTATCTTCTAGGGTTTTCCTGCAACTGTGAATGCATAGGAATGAGGGAGGGTTGTTCTTATACGATCTATATCACTAGGAGTCTGGGCTGTCTTCAAAGGGCCCATCATGGATTAAGAACATTCGGTTCGAACTCTCGGGCCCAAAGGTTCAAACCTTCAGGCCCTCTGGAATTTGGCCCAGGACTGGGAGATTTGGAAGGTTCGAACCCTCTATATGAAGGTTTGAGCCTCTGGGCCCTCTGACATTTGGCCCATGAGTCTGATATAATGAAGGTTCGAACTCTAGAAATGAAGGTTCGAACCTTTGGGCTCTCTTGAATTTGGCCCATTAGTGGGATATTCCAAAGGTTTGAACCCTTGAAATGAAGGTTCGAACCTCTGGGCCCTCTGGAAGTTGGCCCAGGAGTGTGAGATTTCAAAGGTTCGAACCCTCCATATGAGGGTTCGAACCTTCGGGCACTCTGGAAGTTGGCCCAGGAGTGTGAGATTCCAAAGGTTCGAACCCTCTATGTGAGGGTTCGAACCTTCGGGCACTCTGGAAGTTGGCCCAGGAGTGAGATTCCAAAGGTTCGAACCCTCTGTATGAGGGTTCGAACCTTTGGGCCCTCTGTCATTTGGCCCAGGAGCCTGAGATTATGAAGGTTCGAACCCTCAAAATGAAGGTTCGAACCTCTGGTCCCTCTGGAAGTTGGCCCAGGAGTGTGAGATTTCAAAGGTTCGAACCCTCTATATGAGGGTTCGTACCTTCGGGCACTCTGGAAGTTGGCCCAGGAGTGTGAGATTCCAAAGGTTCGAACCCTCTATATGAGGGTTCAAACCTTAGGGCACTCTGGAAGTTGGCCCAGGAGTGTGAGATTCCAAAGGTTCGAACCCTCTATATGAGGGTTCGAACCTTTGGGCCCTATGTCATTTGGCCCAGGAGCCTGAGATTATGAAGGTTCGAACCCTCGAAATGAAGGTTCGAACCTCTGGTCCCTCTGGAAGTTGGCCCAGGAGTGTGAGATTTCAAAGGTTCGAACCCTCTATATGAGGGTTCGAACCTTCGGGCCCTCTGAAACTTGGCCCAGGAGTGTGAGATATCAAAGGTTCAAACCCTCTATATAAAGGTTTGAACCTTTGGGCCTGGTGGAACTTGGCCCAGGAATGTGAGATTCCTTTGGGGCCTCTGTCATTTGGCCTAGGAGCCTGAGATTAAGAAGGTTCGAACCCTCGTATAAAAGGGTTCGAACCTCTGGGCCCGCTGGAATTTGGCCCAGGAGTGGGAGATTTGGAAGGTTCGAACCCTCTATATGAGGGTTCGAACCTTTGGGCCTCGCTGGAATCTGGCCCATACTTGGCGAAATGACTAGGTTTGAACCCTCTTTTCCGCCTGGTTCGATCCTCTGTTCTCTCTGGATTCTGGCCCAGTCAATAGTTAATATTGAAGGTTCGAACCTAGTGTTTTGCATGGAATTTGAAACAGGAATGTTCCCTGCAGCCTCGATGTGGCCCGTTCTTGCGTGGGTGTAGATTTTCATGTCCTCCCATGCTTATCCGGCAACAACGTAGGGGTGATATATGTATTGAGCTTCAAATTTAATGGTTATGGCTATCTTTGATAGCAAAAAGTTTATATTTTGCTGATTTTACAGAGACGATATCGTTACTAACCCTCATAGTTCTTACAATCAAATTTGTTGCACAGTAAGTCGATTGCATCGTAGTCTCGGTGTGATATTAAACATTTGGATGGTTCGAAGGTTTTATTTCTAGAGTTCTGATCATCCTGTTGTGTTATAGAATTACAATCACTACCTTCGTCAACCACACAAGAAAATGCAGACGCATAATACATAAAACTCGATGAGAACACAACTTCCGCGACGCCTCTTAAATCAAACAATCTAATTAAAGATCCATACACCTCTCATCGCTAAAGAGAAGTAGCTACTATTTTAAAATCATAGTTCTCCATCTTCGAATATATTGGTCAAAGAAAGCCAAGGTGCATGTCATGGAACGAGCCCTTTTGTACGCATCTCTTTGTTCGATAATCCGAGGTTAGAAACCCCTGCTTGATATATGGTACATGTCATTTGGAGTTCAATACCGCCACAACAATAATAGAGATGGAGCCTTGATGGTGATAACCCTTCGTGTAATTTATACCTCTAGGAAATTCAAAAAGCATGAACTAATCCAATACTTCAAGTCAGAACAGAAGGTTATATAACCCATAAGAGGTTGGAAAAAAGTATATTATTTTCATTCACATAAAAAGAAAGGAAACCATTCTCTCTGAGTAAAAGAAGTTATTTCAATGTACATGACATTTTAGGCTTTTAGCCTAAAGTAAAGTTCACTATTTCAGCTAAACATTTAAAATCAGCGCCAAGGCATGAATAGATATCTCATGGTTTTCAGTCGCCTTCTCTTCCCTGGGGTCATCAAACATTGTTCCTCTATGTAGCCTTCTTCGTAAATGCATGGTTTGGTATCAGCATTTTCTCCGCATGAGGATGGAGATGTGTTCGTATCAACCTTTTCCATCCAAACCATTCTCGGTCACAGATGCAGTCTCCTCGCCTTTGGTGTATCGCAGAGCTTGAATCTATCTTCAAAGTCACCTTTGGATTCATACCATTTCAGTACCATTTGGTAGCTACCTACACAGAAGAAAATCCCAATACAGTTTCAGACCAAAGAAGGCAATAACTAAACATCAACAGTCATGCTAAATACAGTCTCCTTGTTTTAAACCGACATAAATGCTAGGATAAAAAAATTCTATGATGTTGAATACCGAATCAGCTATGTGTCTGATCAAAACGTAAGTAGTAAAACTACAATTAATTGAGTGTTCACCTTTTAGTTACAACCAAAGCTCTTGTCCTCCCATTTATGGAATGTTGCCAAGCGACGACATTGATCCGGGATATATCATGAGATACACGGAAAGCATGCAGTTCGTCGAGAGCCAAGAGTGGTCTGATTTATAATGTCATGCATGACGATATCGTTCCAATTTATGGTAGCGTTTCATTTTATATTGCTTTCCGGCAAATAGAATGAACATGACTCACTAATGAGACAGAAATGCGACAGAAAAGGGTCTCGATATGATGATTTTACAACAACGATATCGTTACATACAGTCGTACCTTCATATTATAATCTTGACATCAACTAAGTCTGTCGCAGCAATGAAAAGTGTGATATCTACACCTTTGGTCCAACGCATTCCTCTATCTTTCATATTCAAATCTATTACACGTGGTATTTAATGGTTGTCTTGTCATGTTTTAGAAGAAGCATATAAGTGTAAATCACTGAAATTTCACGAGCACGATAATGTGGTGTGACAACATGATCGCATGGTTATGCTAAAAAGATCCCAATTTTCTCATACATGGTTTCTCTAACCGAGGTATAAAGGTATATTGATATGGCCTGTATCAAATTACATGTCTCAAATGTATTTATCAAGCTGTAGAAAAGAAATTTCTATGATAAAGCAACAATCCTATTACATTATGGTCATAAAGAAAATGAGATGTGATAACTCACTGGTAATCATCCCATCCAACCTAAACTATCATATGTAGGTATGAATATCCACCTGTTCCTGAAATGAAGATAACCAGACTCTAAGTAATCTAACACCGACATAAATACAGAAGTTTCAATTTTTGCAAATGATAAATAAACCCAATCGAAAGCCTGTATTCAGTGATTTGATATGCCCAAATAAGTATAACATAATATATCCAAACACAACAAATAGAAACCTCAATTCACTGCCATTTCTTAAGACTAGAGAAATTCATATCAAATCAAGACATTTATTATGATATATATAAATTGGGTTCACATGGGAGTCATATAAGGTCTAACCAAAGCTATAAGGGATCCAATGGACCAACTGCAAGTTCCAATACGAACAAACGAGAAGTTTTATATGGCCAATATCACAAGACGATGCATTGTAGCAAATAAGGATACATACCAAATGGATGACCATTCATTCGGATAAATAAAAACAAAACAAAAATTATGCAGTTCCGATCACCTGCCATAATTGCAAAATCAAGTGTCTAAAGAATGACAAACAAATAATCAGATTCGAACAGTAAAAAGTGAGACCACGTTGCTTAATATATCTAAAAGCAGAATCTGAGTTATTAAGAACACATCAAAAGAACCCATCAATTTAAACGAAGAATAAACAATCCACGTGTGTTATCACGAAAAAAAAAAAGGTTTAATAATTATAAAAGGATCAATACAAAACATAAACATACATGCATACATACGACTATTGATGTTTACGCATTCATTCATCTAATCATTAAAAACCAACAAATCAATCGCTATGCAAATATCATAAAACCATATGATGAGATGGCTCCATAAATAAATCAACAAATACAAGATTGTACGAGATTTAAAACAAACAAACAAACCTGCTCTGACTCCACCGTCTCCTGCTCTCTATCGAAGTTTTATGATTATAAAGCGCAAAAAGCCGATGCAAAAACTGCCGACACCGAAGGGTGTTTCCTGGTCTAAATCATGCTTGCACTCGTCCCAAGTTGTCCTATTCCGGTTCACACACCCCATCTCCAAACAGATAAACCTCACCAGTCCTTTAATCCCATCTATACGAAAGCCCCAAAATCAATCCAAACCATGATATCCAAAATCCAGATCCTCTCATCAATTAATAACCCAACCCCAATACACCTTTCCCCTTAAAGTTCTTATCGACTGATTCCCCTAAGCACCAAAAGAGATTATACAGAACTCAATTGACCGATAACTATGATTCTAAAGCACCCGCAAAAGAGACTCAAAATCGACGCTCTTGCAAACATTCTTTAGCACTTCCGCCACTGGAATGTGGCCCAGTCCGTCCTTGTTTTCATCAAAACACCCAGTAATTTTTACTCAGATTTTTTATAAGGAAGGGACACATCTTCACCCTTATGCTTCCAACGTGCGTATTGGTCAATGTAAAGGTCATAGACGATCTTCGCACGAAAGTAATACATATCGCTCTTCATGAACTCCATCGGCAGACTCAATGCAATGTGCTTTGCGTAAGCCATGACGAATATACCACAGTCGATGCTGTGAATACAATTTCTAAAATTAGAATAGGAAGGTCATTTAAGCGATAATAGTACGACATGTTAGGTAAACAGAAAGCACTCAGGGTTGGTTGGGATCAGTTAATTTAACCTGTTCGTCTACATGGGGTAGTCCATTCGGTGTTTTGACCAAACCTTTGGATCGCTCCAACCAAATTGCATAAAGCGGTCATTGATCCGGTCAATCTGTATAAACATTTGTCAGCTTTGCCTCAGATACATGTCCGAGAGAATACAGTGGTTGAATTGCATTAATGATTGATAAATGGCAGGATTAAAACTTACATAACGTTCAGCGAATAGGTAATCTCCATCTCGATTCAAGGAGTTATAGTACTCCCATCGCAATTCATTAACCCGACCAACAAGAAAGAAGAAGTGGTGGTTATTCCATACAGGGAAGAACAAGAACTCTTTATCCACTATGCTGTCAAGCATAGCTAGCCCAAAAGAGTTTTGAACATGTTTCTCGCTTGCTTCAGCATGCACGAACCAGTCCTGCATGTTTGTATGTAATCATTAGTTCCAACCTTAAAGGGGAACGAATACAGAGCATCATTCACATTCAAATAAATGTCCTGAATTGTATAACACTTACAGATAGAGCACATTCAAAAAAATACGAAGATGCAGCCTGTTTCTTTAATAGTTGAAACCAAGAGTGCATGGTCTACGAAAATAGAAATGGAATCGATTAGTGAATGGAACTAACAACGATGACTCTGCGTTCATATGTTATTACACATGTAATTTTAGCCGAAGAGATAAGAATCACTAACCCAGTTGTCCATCCATGCACCCTTAAGCAAATCCTTCATGATATCGGCAGTTATAGGCGTACAAAAATCCTGTAACTTTGCATTCCTGAAAGAGTGCGTCGTAGTTGTAAGTTAAGCATAAAACCATAAAACCAAATAATGCGGGTACGGAAGATAGAGTGTAGAGAATACCCCTCTCTATCAGCATATTCATTCCGAAAGACCGTGAGGATATCATGCTCCTCCGTCGTGAGTTTATACTTTGGATTTCTCATCTACGCTCCAGTGCTGTAGTCAGCCATCCATAGAGGGGGCTTAGGATTTCTAAAGCGTGCCTTGACATTTAGGATCATGGAGGATATCTCACTAAATGGGGACACACTAGTCCCAAATTTGGGTTGCATCAGTTGTGCTGAACTGAATATTTCGGGCACTGACCATGGGATGGAAGTGAAAGGACTCTTGGATGGGGATTTAGAAATGCTGCCATGGCCAACCACTTTAATAGGGGATTTTGGACTCTCGTACATACGGAGTAACCTGGAATATCTTCGGGGTGATAACGCTAAGGGACTTGAAGACGACTCGAAAATAAGGGGCGGTTTTGGACTTGTGGGCATGGATGCATCGAGTGGCTGTGCTAATTTTTTAATTAAGCGTTTGGATCTTTTGGGGGGATTTGAAACCATTGTACTGATGGATACGGATGGCGTGGATGGCAACTGAGTGGCTACGCAAGCGTTTTTCCGTTTCTTGGGACCAGGTCCCGTGGGACATCTTGCCGGATCTCCTTTGCCACTCTATTGAAATAGATGCATGGAGATTAGTACATAATTAAGTAGGACATACAGACCGCAACACAGACTTAGATTATACCTTTGCCGGTGTTTCTTTGGATCCCACATGAACTCCGTCTTCTTTATTGGATGGTGACGTATCAGTTAAACACGAATCTTTTAACATCAATACATCGGCTCTCACGGCTTCAATGAAGTTCTCAAATTCTGTTGGGGATTTCTCTTGTAATTGAGTAGCATCGCCACATGATGCAAGGATCTTCTCGCTATACTTCAGGATCTATATTAGACAATATGAAGATAGCATATGAGTTAGAATTAACTATATTAAAAATGGAGATTCCAACTTGTACGAGGAGTTAGCAAAGTAAGTTGGTAGAACTTACATTAGATTGGATGGTTGTCAGATTGAGGCCAGATACGGAGGTTTGACGATCGATCCGAAGACGAGTGATGCGTCTATACCACTGGAAGTACTCATCCGTATGCGGGCCAGCATCGCCCTCCTCTCCGTAAGTTATTGCATCCATCCTTTTACTCCATACACCGGTATAGATGGCTCGAATTTTTTCACGTTTATTGTCACCTATTGGAACCATCTCATTCCGTGGAAATGGCCTTTGGAAGATGGGTGGCACAACTTGATGTAGACCGAATTGTTTCATTACTCTCTTCGGACAGTGTCGCTCAACAATCCAAAAACAAATCATGGTTGTATTGGACCGGAAGAGAGGAACATCTGCATCGTCTATGTACTCCTGGATGTTTTCATAATCTCGATATGGAAGCCAATTGAACTGCAAAAATAAATATTCATAATTAAATCCATAATTGTATAGAAAAGGAAAAGGGAAGCGAAGGACCACAAGTAAGAGTTATGAAAAAAGTATGACCCTGATGAGATCCCAATGTGAAAAATACGACTCCAAACGAATGACCAATCCCCAGTTATTATCCTAATTTAATACTTACGGCATCTACTTCCATACTATCCAGACGTCTTCTGGCATCCTCAACTCTCGTCTGGAAATGATGGGAACGTAACCTGTTGTACCAGGTTAAGAGAAGAGGAAACTCAACGTTTGTGTCCCAATCAGCTCTCCGACGGATCGGTTTGCCAATTGTCATACGTGAGTATGCCCAAACCTGAAAAGTATTACAAAAAAAATGGTGGTTCTAATTATTGATTAAATAAGACATTGAATAATCATAAGTATCGCAAGAAACCACACTTGGTTTGTCACATGTAGTAATTTCAGGGGACCCGTTATTGTCTTGACCACTTTTCATTTTTTCTGCAATAAAGATACTTTGGAAAGGCCCCTATATAGATTGGCTAGACAGGCAGTTCCCCAAGAACGCATTTCAAAACGTCTAAATAATTCTAGGATGTGGGCTGGAGCCTTTGTACCAGATGTGGTCCAAAAAATCTGACCGGCAACTAGACAGAAAAGGAATGCACGTGTCCGCCTAACGTGTTGATCACGCAGTCGGCTCTTGGGCTCCAACCCAAAATTATCTTTCATCTAGGTGAACTTGATCTGCACTCCATAGCAGTCATAGTTCATGTCTAGTACCATCCCTAGTAAGTCTTCGCATAATTTGGCCATTATTGAGGGGGAAGAGAATGTACGGCCATTGACAGGAAGACCATCAATGGGGAGGCCATATATGTAAGATACGTCCTCCAAGATGACGGTCGCCTCCCCATTGTTAAGGTGGAAGGTGTTTGTCTCTGGCCTCTACCGCCCAACCAACGCAGTGATTAGGCCATGATCAAGCTCGATTTTTTTTATCCTCGCTAGTTGCTCTAGCCCGGTTTGACGTATCAGTTCCCACATACGATCATTGATTTCCCAGCTTTCGTGATTTGGAGTGGGTATGCATCGTAATGGGCCTGCTTCCTGCAATTAATAAACGATGAGGAATCTATAAGCTTACAGTATTGTCATAGTTGTAAAGAGAATATAGGCAAACTTTTGTATTTCAATATATGCTCACATTGCCCTGCCAGACTCGCTCTGAAATATGTTTATCTTGATCATATAAGATGGACTTATCAATCGGTCCGGGATGTGCATTGTCCATCTGTATTATGTCAGAAGTTTAAAGTTAGCACAATGTTCAAACATCAATTCATATAGTTCTCAAATGAGGATTCCAATAGACACATACGATACATCTAGGAAAAGCTAAATAGAGATTCATTTATGGAGTCAGTTATGTGTATGCAATTGCAACGATATCGTTACAACAACTTAGAGTTCATCCTACGTATCTTATTTCTCAATTAGTAATTAATGATATACTATATATTAAGATACATAAACATTGATAAATATATAACAATCTCACTCATAATACATTTGTCAAAGTTACGCGAACACGGCAACATTACACAGTCCGTTTTTGTCTCCAACAACATTGGCAATGAGTTTATATTGAAATGCGTAGACGATGTGTAAGACTTTTGGGAACCTCAGATGGGACTTTTGTCAACATATATCTTATGTTTACAATTTCATTACCGTTACTTATAAATGGATAAGATCATGTGAGATCGGTGGCGAACAATTCTAGTAACTTTGCATAATACACATGGTGTCCCCACTTTATACATCGTACATTGAACCGTAGCAGCATTTTTTAGAAGTAGGCCTAACGCAGTCAATGATTGGGGTTGGAGGGGGTGGAGAAAGGTCTAGGGTGGTGAAGAAGTGTATTTACTTTTTGTTGAAGGGCCTGCAAAGTGTGTTGGGATTGAGAGATCGCAATCACTATTTCTAATGACGTGTGCCACATGTAATAAGGTTGTTTGAGAATGAAGAGATTGAAATCGTTCGATTGAGGCTGTGAGGTTAGAACAACGGTCATAAAAAGCCCGTAGTAACATCGACTTGGGTGTTTTATTTTTATGTTTTGATTTAAACTTTCAATAAATGTTTAGGGACAAATTTTGATTTATTCACCAATTTATTTCCCTTGATAGAATGCAATTCAAATGACTCCCATTGAAAAAATAATTATAAACTTTGAGAAAAAATAAAAAAGGCTTTCCTCAGTAAAATGTCATTAGATATCTTGTATGACACTGTTGGTCATAGTTCTGACCCATCAAAAGAGGTGTGCTATTAGGGAGTTGTCTTTGAATGAAAGACAAAGCATTACCCAACTAATTAAATATCACGTAAGAATCATGCTCAGATAATCCAACATATACAACGATTATATGTAGATGGGACACTTCCAATAAAAAATCCCCAAAAAGGAAACATAACATATGACAAAAACCGTGGGTACTAAACATTATCCAAGTATTAAAAGCTCGAATAGGAATCATGCTCCAAAACAACTAACGTAAACAACAATTATATGTAGGTGGGCAACTTGAAAAAAAAAACATAAAACATAACAAATAACAAAAACAAAAATGAATCATGGCAATTCCATATGAATCATCTATACATGAATATAAGAATGAATCATATAAGAACAGACATAAGGATGACATGACCATCACACTCAAGGAAACCAATATATGCGACTACACAATGGGACACAATTGTACAATTGTACTCTCTCTCTCTCACACACACACACAAACACACGCACACTCTCTCTCTTATTTAGCTAAAAATTATGTAAAGATGCGAAAGTTGATATATGGGGCACTGATAACATAATTGCAGACAGCTGGGGGAAAGAAACTAGTTCAAATGGAGGTCAGGAAGTGTAGTGGAAATAAAGAAAGGGATGGAAGCAATGGAGATGAATCTTCTCCTGAACAAATTGCACATGGTCGGATCAACTCTACAATGAAAATTGACATTAGTTATAAATTAATCTGATGGCTGTAAGAAACCAACTCGGAAGTGAAAGGGGCAAAGATAAACTCGGAAGTGAACTCAGGGAGATCATCCTATTGATGGGATGAGTGGTTGGGAGAAAAGAAATAAAAGTGAATCCAATCGTGTTCATGACTCGAAATTAGAAAAGAATATGGAAGATGGGAACAATGGAAGTGTGTGTGGAAAGGATGCTTGGAATACCAAAAATGTCAAATTGAGGGGCACAGGAGAAGGAAACCAGGACAGAGGCGAAGGGGTCGTTGATGGCCATCAAAGGAATTGGAACAAAAGGAAAGGTGGCTATGAATATGTAACAACTTATTAGGGCAAAGCGTTGGAGCACCAAAACAATAAAATAGAACAGGACCATCATTTGGATGTATTGGATAATGCCTATGGTACTGAGAATGAAGGACCTGAAAAAAACGAAGCATAATATTGGAACAATACGACCGATGTAGATGGAATTCAGATAGGGTTTGGGATGATGCAAGTGGACAGAAAGATAAACCAGAAGTGGGTTGGGGAATTCAAGCAGGTGGTTGGAGCCAAGCATACAGTGAGAGTGGAGGCTGGTATAAGAGTCGGGAGAAGTCAAAATATGGGAATGCAGGGGGTTTGAAACAAGGGGTCTGCTGGCCATGGTCAGCCAGATGGCTGGAGCAAATCTCATCCTTATCCTGGTGATCAGGCATCTAATTGGACTAAAGGAGGTAGGTCTGAGGACTGGATTGTATGTAATGGGTAGTGGAAAAGATTTAATAAAAATTACTTGGGTTTTAGCCATTGCATCACGCGAGAAGGAAACCAACAAATTTGTAGAGACCGTACGGTTTCCAGAAATCCATAATCTTCCATTGAATACTTGTGACAATGGAACCGCACCCATAACAATGCCACAAGAAAAGATTTAGAAATCCACCAATGCCCAGTAAAATCTAATGAAAATAAGAGGCATTGCACATCTAAAGACAATGGGGAAAACAAAAGAAATAATTACCAAACTGAAGGAGGCTTTCAAACAAAAAAAATTACTGTAATGAAGAGGCTTTCTACTTCTCCAGTACTCGATCCAGGCTTGTCAGGATACACTTTGGAAATATCAATCTTTGCGTATGCAACATATCAAACAAAAGAAGTAATTGTTACTGTTATGTTCTTCATTCAAATATTAGTGTCAAACAACAGAATAGTGGGGACATTATATTGAGGTGATACACAATGACAAGGACTCACGATTTCACTAACTTTCGATTAATGAAAAAAATTATATTTGTCTTTAATAATGAAATCGATAGCATACTACTTTTTTTCTTCATCCGCTTTTGGTTTCCAACGACATGAGTATGGTTATTTTATATTTAGATGCCTAAACGATTAGAGGGACTCACGATGGAGAATGTAATTCGATTATTGAGGAAAAATTAAATTGGTCATTGATAACGATATCGTCATAATAATTTTTTGTTTCTTCACCCAATTTTAGTATCCCACAAAAAAAGAATGCTGAATTTAAATTGAGATGCATAAAACTGGAGAAGGACTCGCGATTTCATTCAATGTTGATTATCGTTCAATTTTCTGATAATGATATCGTTTTAGTAATTTTTATGTTCTCATCTACATTTTTTGCAGCATACACACGACGATAATGAATGTATAATGACATGCATAAGCAATGGAGAACACTTAAGGACTTCACCCATATTGTGATCTCAACATCTTTCATGTGAGAACAAGATCATTACCATTGTGAACATGAGTGATATAAATTTCATTTGATAGTGCACTCCGAACGTCGTTATGTTGCCATATTAGTTAGTCCAAAGGCTTGGACTCTCATATTATCACCTATTAAAAAACGGCCATCAGTAATTCCCTTACCAAACCCAGAAAATAGATGTAAACGTCAGTAGTATCATTTCTTTTTTTGTTCTACACATGATAATGTACTACGAGTAAAATTGCTAGATATTGTGTAAGTGGCCATCAAGATTACTTGTACATGAGTTAAGTGATTACTTAGTGGAAGAGAGAAGCCTAAATGACAATGGGAAAGAAGGTGAGGAAAGGGAAATAACTGGATTGAGGAAGGAGGCAATAAGGGATAGAAGAAGGTGAGTGTGTGTGTGTGGGGGGGGGGGGGGGGCATATAATTCAGCTATCAAAACTCTAAAGCTCGATCCGGGGTGGGACCTTAAAGACTGCAGATTCAACTATGTAATCTCTAAAGCTCGAACAATCCATAAAACTATTAGCTTCTTTCCCCTTGTCATTAATTGAAGATAGAAATCTACACATTCTAAGTCTTCCTGGCCAAACTTAAAAGGATATACAAATCTCCAAGTACTGGATTTTGTTCAAGTATCTCTATCTCACTTAACCTTATCGACGAGAGTTTATAGAGTAAACCATAAGGCAAAAATCAATAAAAAATTTAAATGCATCTTCTTACTGTCATTGTTGCCTATGTCAAGTAAGTAATGAAGAAATCACAAAATCTCAAAAAGATTGTAAGAATTCACCGACATTTTAACATCTAAAAAACAATAAAGACTACTCTTCTATCTTAATCATTCCCTCAAATCATAAATACTCATTCTCATGCATAATCTCATTTTAAGAAAGGGCCGGAAACGAAAAAGAGAACAAATATAAAATTCGGATTCAAATAGCAACCATTTTGTGTTTTTAATAGCGAACAGCAGCGCAATACAAAATTGTCATCGCGTGTTTTAGCAGAAAAGGTTACTATATATCTACCTTCATAAAAAAAAAAAAAAAGACTATCGCATAGAAATGCACGGCTGCATTGCAAAACCGATACATTCATACTAAAGGAACAGAACATGGGAAGTTGATACAGGCCAAAAAGGGTCAAGATGATGAAATCGAGGCACATATCCAAATAAGTAAATCAAACAAGATTCAAATAGTAAAAAACAACTACAGGATGGAGAAGCCAAGCATTACAAAAGCTCCAGATTTTTTATTTCAAATAGCCATTAATCCAAAAATTAGGACTACATTCAAACAAACATAGCATTGGCTGCAGGGAGTGCACATGCAAATGCTACAACATAAAATGGATATTATGCAAGTGCTCACCTCTCTTGGCTAGAAACCCTCTTTCATATGCAAGATTTTCTCCATCAACTACGGCGACGAGAGAGCATCCTTGGCTGCCGATGTGAGATGATCCAGACGGAATCACCGATTGGGGTGAAGACAGAAAGGAAGAGGGAAAGGGAGAGCAAGGAACCAATGGAACGAGAGAGGAAGCGAGAGGGAAAGAGAGAGAGGCGAGAGAAAAGGAGAGAGTAAGCGAGAGGGAAGGAGAGAGGACGCGAGAGGGAAGGATAGAGAAGGGACTGGAGAAGACACGCAAGGGCGAGGGTGGCGAGAGGGAGAAACAGAGAGAAAAAGGCGGGACGTGGGGGTGGGAAAGATGTGAGAGTGAAAAAGAGGGGGGTTCGGACGATGTCGTCAATAATGGGAGGGGTAAAAGCGTCCACAATGGGCTGTACGAGCACCAAAATGGGAAAATGAGTGTATTTGTGTTTAAAATGGCTAAATATATTTTTAGGCACACTTTTTTTGTAAAATTCCCAAGAAAATACAGGTTTCATGCCAATTTATTTGGTAAACTTCAAGTGATTTAGCCTCAAATAGTTGACTTATGTGAATGGAATGGTAACGATTTCGTTAGAATAATTTAATATTTACTCTTTAATTCTGTTTTTCAACTAGTAAATAATGAGTCGCATTGTATTGAGATGCATCAACCGTGATAACGATAGAAAGTCATCAATTTATAATTATTTTTCCAAAGTATCGTGATAACGATATCGTTATCATGGATTTTAGTTTCTTCGGTCGTTTTGCATCTCCGGCAACATATTGGCACTAAGTCTATGATGACATGCATAAAGTATGTGTACATGTAAGTCAGTAATTGACTCCCGTAAAACAATCATAATTTCATTCATAAACCATTCAGAAACCAAACGAGATTAACTGTATCTTTGAAGAGCTCATTAAACCATATATGACAAGACAGGAAAGTATGGTGTTAGGTTGCAGACACCGTACGGTATGTGACCATTGGTAAGACATGCATTAATTCAAATCCGTGTGTAAAAGTCGGACATATCTCACCCTATCCTTGTGGCTGTACGTGAGCAAACGTAATGGAGTTTAGTGAGGTAAGGATTAATTTGAATAAAAAAATAAAATATAAGTTATGGTATTATGTTTTTAGTTGTTTATTATGGAAGATTTAGGACTATTGTTAGTCATTGTTGAGTTGTCTTGTCTTTTATTCGACAAATGAGGTTAGTTTTTTATCTTCTTATTCCAAATACGGTGGGAATTCTTGAATTAAATAACCTTTTCGTAGGCCATCCACTTGTGAAATGGGGGCTTTATCTTAATTGATTAAATTACTAGAGTTGCCAAACAAGACCGGTGGGGGGGACTAGGCTAACCCTTGCCGGCGAATGAATGGGCCAAATTCCTAAAAGGGCCAAAGGGACTGGGACCTTACCTGGCCCAAAGAGGTTAGGTTTGGGCTTCGAGTGTTAACCTATCATTAACCCCTTATATAATCGAGCTCAGACTGTCAAGGTAATGCAACAATCACTGTGGTGGTATATAGAAGTCTTACTTTAATACTCCCTCCTTGAATAGTGGGATCGATGTGGACCTAATTTTCTGTCTAAGAGAACACAATAATTGATGGAGTTGGTGAATCTTATCTTTTAACTCCCAATATTTATGGCATTGAACATTCATGAATAACACATAGTTGGATCACACTTAAAACTCTCCAAATGCTGACACACACTCAAAAAAATTTTAAAAAAAAAACAAACGACAAATTTGAAACCAGACAGGCTCTAAAGTGTCTGTTAAGGCTCAACTAAGAGTGTGTTAGCATAAGGGTTGACATATATTGAAATGTTATCTATTAAAACTAGAGCTTTTGTTCATTAATTTCACTTTTATAAGAATTGCTAGCACAATAAAACATGCTAAGCAAAGGTATGTCCATACATTGCCATTAAACATCTATACACTATAAAAATAGATATAAAGAAGAAAAATAATTAATGATCAATGCAGATGGGAACTAAGCAAAAATTTTAGGAGACTTTGATTGAACAACTGGGCAATCTCCGGAGAGGGAGAGAATTATAGCAAATAGGTTACGAATAAAAAGCTAAATGAATTGAACAAAATCATTATCTTTTCATCAATAATCAAAAGAAAACATCATACCTTTGCAGAATAATTAATGTTAGATAGTTTAGAAACATATCAGATGCAGGTTTACATTATACACAGAAGTATAATTTCTATAAAGAAAAGAAAAGAAAAGAAGAAAAAACCTTGACAATAGCAACTGTTTCAAGAATCCAAAAGAGCAGTAGAAGTAATCTATCTCTAGTTATGCTCTTTCCTCAAATGCATGCCAATGGAGTGCTTCCTCAGCTGCCTCCCAATGGACTAATCCCTCAACAACCTCTCTATTTGTATGATGATTTTGGGAGTTCTGGAGAGCAGCCGCCCAACATAATTATAACAGGTTTTAAATATAAGAGGTTGGAAATAAGAGAGGTTGTCAACAGTTATAGAAACGGTTGTAGAAACTGAAAATGATTTGAAGAAACCACTTATACTTGCAACCTCTTACTCCAAGCAAGAGGATCGAAATGAGAGGTTTCTGCAAATACCCAAACAAAATCCCCTCTCTAGTACAGCACAGTTCCAACAATTTTAGAAATTGAAAATGAAAAGAAAACGAGAAAATAAACCATGTGGAAGAGAGAAAAACAGACAAAATCACCTTCAAAGAAATCTCAAATGGAAGATGACGCTACAATAGTCGTTGGGGCTCCGCCAGAGGATCTGGCCAGAGTTTCTTAGTCAACAGGGAGTAGAGGGGAGAGTGAGGGCCAGGACGCAGGATGAGGGAAGAGAGAGGAGGGAGCAGAAGACAGAGTGAAAAGGCGGGAGAGTAGAAAATTTGGGGAGGAGGCTGAGACCGAAATCGTTCGATTGAGGGGTGGGTTTAGGGTTAATTCGATGACGATGTCGTCCGCACAAACAGGGGTAAAACCGTCCAAAAACGTCAGTACGAACACCAAAATGAAAAAATACGTGTATTTGGAAAAATACATGTATTTGTGATTAAAATGGTGAAATACGTGTTTAAGAACACTTTTCTGGTAAAAATCCCTTACAAAAATATAGCCTATTCCGGCAAACCTTGAAAGACCTTGAAAGACCAAAGAATGGGATTGACTAGTCAATACAGGTGTGCATCTGGGGGGGCTTTCATAGGATGCCCGAGCCATGTAAACTGAAACAGATCACCAAAAAGTTTCATAAAAAGGTGATACCCTTGTCCCATACTATGTTTTCAAATGGGAGGTGCAGCAGACTCTGTCAATGTTCCAATTAAACTAAAGTCTTCACAGCTAGCACTTGCTTGCAGGATTCATTTTTTTTTTTATGGACCTTAAGCCGCCCATTCATTGACTTTGCTCCATAAAGACTCCAATACCATGTGCATGCATATAAAGAAAAAGAGACACAGCTGCAAACATCATCAAATAGATAAATAATTGAATCAAAGTTACATCATCAAATAGATAAACAAATATTGAATCAAAATCACAACAGATCACGCGTGTTAATTACATACTTAACAAGGGATCACGCGTATTAATCACGCGTATTAGTTACATACTTGACAAGGGATTGATTAAAAATGAACTAGAACCAACCCGGGGAGGTCGATAGTAGGAGTAGATGGTGAAGAAGGTTATGGCGACGGTGAGAAGAAAGGCGAAGATGGCCGCAATTAAGGAAATAAACGCCCATGGACTGCTAAAATAATTGCGCTTCAAGCTCGCTTTCCATGAATGCCAAACATCTTCACTATATTCATTCACCTCCTTGAACAGGCTTTGAAGGTAGCAAATCTCATGGTCCAGGGTCACACCCTTGGAAAGTCGGTTAAACAGAAGCGCCACATCACTGTCGCTGCCTAATGAATGATCCAAAATCTTGCTCTCATTCAATAAATCAACATCTTCAGATGTATTAATAAGAAAATTCATCAAGATGGCATAGGTAGTGAAGTGAGATCCAATGACCGGATAGCATTGCTCGAACGCAATGAAGTTTCGCAAGATAGAATTGGTTGACTCATAGATTGATAAAGGAGGGATTTCCATCACTCCTCTGTTGAATTTTACATCCTAGAAGCTTCGAGCATTTTCCATCTTCTTGAATTTAACTCCGGCTGCTTGGAGCTCTATTGCAGAAGGGATTGATTTGAGTGATGACTGAGATGACTCGATGTAGCTTCTATGGAAGTAGAGAAAAGCTTTTGCGCGTGTTATCGCAGATGGAGGTGGTGTTGGTAGAAGATGTGTGTGAAACAAATGGAGTAAATGATGGCTGGGTTTGGAGGAAAGAACATCTTTGTTTTTTGATAAGAGATGCGCGAAGAAGTCGAATGCAAGATCAACAAGAAAACAAGGGTCAGATTTGGTAACAAGCCTGAACAAATGTTGCAAGATGAAAAAGGGAAGCTGGTTCTCTAGGAGGAGCAAGTCCTGGCCGATGAGGGGCAACATCCAAAGGTTGTGCCAAACTGGGTCATCTCCCAATTCATCCTTTTGCTTGAGAAACAGCTCAATCATGAAGCAACCGTCAAGCACTATCATCTCCACAAAATCATTGCTACTGATGTCGTGGGTGCTATCGGAGTAGCATAGCCTTGCTTCCTTCTCCATCGCCTTTATGCAATCCTCCAATTTGATGCTGTCGCTTCGCGCGAGGAAATCATGTAGGTACCGCCATTTGTGCTCTTCCATGGCTTGTAGATGGTGCTTGCCGCGGTGGTATGGGCCGATGGAGATGATCTTGGGCTCGTAGGCGGCCTCATCGCTTTTGTAGATGGTTGGTGGGACTCTGAAGATGGTCCATGATGATGAGTTGGAGGGCTTGTTCTTGGAGGCTGTCAATTTCTTGCTCGAAGAATCCATCCATAGATCATCAACATGTACCACTACATGTTTTTCTTCACTCATTTTCCTCCCTCTCCCTCTCCCTCTCCCTCTCCCTCTCCCACTCTCTATTCAACAACTTGCACTGAAATGGGTTTTTTTTCTTTCTTTCTTTCTTGTGGGAATGGTATGCAAATCTGAGAAGATGGGCATCCTTTTATAGGACAAACAAACTGCACGTTTCTTCGTAATAATATTTCATCAATACCTTGTAACATTACAATAAATGAAGGTTTGTGGGTCTTGGAAGGCTCCTTTCATGTGCATGTTAGTTCCTGGAATGCGTCTCCTACTTTCCAGCCTTGTATGTTTGAATGTTTGACTTTTGGACTTTGATTAGAAACACAGTGTGGACTAGCCAACCATGGATTAAAGCCACTAGCTATTTATTATTAGAAAGTTAATTATTTATCAGCTAATGACAATTACATATGGGAAACGCTCCAATGAGTGTAATTCTCGCACTACTACTTTGCGAATCATCACCCCATGCCCCATTAAGGGTCTGTTTGGGAAGGGGGGGAAAATGGGGGGGAGGAAAAAAAGGGGGGAAAGTGGAGGGAAAGTGCTTTTGGGGGGTGTTTGGGAAGTGGGAAGGGAAAATGGGGGGAGGAAAATGGAGGGAAAAAAACACATTTTTGCCTCAAAAATTTTCCCCCCAAAACAAGGGGGGAAATGAGGGGAAAGTGAGGAGAGAGGGAACAAATGACTAAAATGCTCTTTTACTTTATTTGAATTTTTTTCAAGATCAAGGGTAAAATAGTCTTTTTTTCTGTACCTCACTAAAAACAAAATTATACTTTTTCACTTTCATTCCCCTTACTTTTTTACTTCCCAAACAAGAGGAGGGAAAATTAATTTTTCCTCCCCTCCCCTTCATTTTACTTCCCCCTCAAATTTTCCCTCCCCTCCTCCCTTCCCAAACGGACCCTAAGAGGAAGGGATTCGCCCTATCCACCAAGCGTTAAATGCTACACGGGAGTACAACTAACCTAAGTGGTAAGAGCATAGGACGCCCTAGGGGTTCCCCCCCCCCCCTCCTACTTTTATTATAGTGTGAGAATTACTTTCATCTATGATGCATGGATACTTCAAAATGGGCAATGTATTGTATCGTATTTTATCAAATACTTCACTTTTTACATGTAAAATCCGTATCATTGCCATGCCTATAGCGTGTCCCTGTCGTATCGATCCATGCCATTTCTGAGCATCATAGACTCTCACATGAGCCTTTTCCATTACAAATAATTACTTGTACTACTATTTTTGGAAGCCCATGTATGTTTACAAATATAGCCTATTCCGATCCCTCTGCATAGCGCAAACATACATCTATAGCCTATTCCGGAGTCCCTTCGTTGAGCACGAGGCCCACCATGCTCCAGCGCTTCACAATATCAACTAGGGCCATGTTATGATCTATGAATGGACCATAAAAAGGACCTTCCAACAGTCATCAACTGAGGGGTTTGACACCTATTCAAATGGACTGAACCGTTGGATCCACTGTACACTTTTTTTTTACGACAAAATCTTATCAATCCCCTTGTCCCATCCCAGCTACAACCTTAGGTGGGCCCCACAATCGTCACCAGAACACGGGCGCTCAGCAGGGGACTCCTAGCTTATATTCATATGAAAATTCTAATATTTTAACTTACAATCTCAACTTCAAAAGAATTAAAAATAAAATAATACTGCACGGGAACACACAATCTATAAAGATATGCACTTAATTATAAATAAAACCAAATTTACTAAGGATCATGGTTAAAAAAAGAAAAAAACAGATAAAGCAAAATTTACTTTATGGTTTTAAAAAACTATATAGAATCTACACCGATTTATACTTCAACGACTGAGGGGCACACAAAATTTATATGAGTACAAATTCAAGGATTTTTTTATTTTCACTTGTTTTTCCAAAATTTCTTTTTCAATTTTTTTTTTTTTTACCTTTTTCTTAAAATCATGCTATATGGCCGATACATTTATATTTTTATTTTTGTTATTTTTTATTTTGTTATCGGAGGGTTCCAAACCCTTTAGGCTGGACTAATCCCTTTGGGCCCATAGGGAAGCCGGGTAAACACCCTTGTGACCCCAAGGGCCAAGGTGATACATTTGATTCATAAAGAATGAGGAACCGGAGGTCGATGCCAAGACCTCTAGCTCTATAAAAGGGAACCAAATAAAAATCAATACGGATCTGATGATGATATTCAAAACCATGGTCCAGAGTCTATAACTATCAAATTCTATTATCATGCATCCCAATCTGAATTTCTCCCAATTTCAATATCTGGTTCTGTTCTCCCCATTTTTTCTGATCAATTATTTCATACTATTTACATTCTCAAGCATCTTTGAAGTTCAGATATGCCAAAGCAGGCAATCTAGGCAGATGGAACGTATTTATAGTTATTAATGAGATAGTTCAATCTTCAAACTGTGCAAATGATAATATCAATGTCACATCATATTAATGAGATACTTCAATCTTCAAACTGTGCAGTAGATGAATGTCAATGTCACATCATATTTGGTGGGTTGGAAAGAAAATGTTTGGGAGTTCAAATCTGAGGACTATTTTTTGTCCTATTATTTTTATTCATGCATCATGCAAATTGGTCATAAAATCCGGATTGAAAATGTAACAATGAAGGAATCCATGAATTTTCTTGGAGGATCACAGGGTGGGCCACATCTCATTTTTGTGGGGCCATCCAACCCATGAAGAAAATTAATATCTTCTAGAAGTTACTTCTTTAAGTTTTAAATATAAAAACTAAGAACTATTTTAAAGTTTAAACTTAATTTTTTGTCACATTTGATTTTTTTTTTCTCAATGTTATTAATTGACAAGTTTCTAACATTCAGTTGACCAACTGTGCAGTCCAAAGGTTCAATTAAAGGTAAGTTGTTTTGTTTCAATTCGTTGGATAGCTCAATTGGCCTAGAACCACCTAGAGATTATGGGTTCAAAACTGCACTATCACATTAGGATCACCGGAGGGATTTTACCCGGCTTGGTTCAACCAAACTGCAACATGTATTGGTTCTGATTTAATCGGGTTAGATCTCTTAAGTAAGACTATGGAGCCGTATGGGAGTTAGACCCCACTTTTATTGTTGGGCCCATGGCATTATTGTGACGTTTTGGTATTTCATTATACTTATATTAATTATTTTTTTATTATTATATAATTGATTGTATTTTAATTAAATAAGCGATTATTCTAAGTGGGGACCACGCTAGACTTAGGTTGGTGAGTTAGGCTTGTTGGATAAGTATCTTACCCATAGTTAACCCAGGCCTAATTTAGTGGAACAGTTTTTCTCAAACCAAAACTCTAATCCTCCTTTAATCCAAACTCCCATATTTTTTTAAAACCAAAACCCTATTATTTAGAATTTTAGTTAGACTACAACTCTTATTTTTATTTCCTATTTATAGACCACCACACACAACTCTCTCTCTTCCAACTTTTCTCTGGGTTAGCACATTGGGCTTTGGCAGTAGGAGTTTTATATCGTCTCCCTCAACCACGGACGTCAGGCAAGTACTTAACCATAATTTGTAAATTTAATGCTTGTGTTCCTCTTTGATTCGTGTGTGGATGCATGTAGAAATCTTTTTTATGCCCTCGATGTTTGATTTTCTCTTTTTATGATGAAACCTTGTACATATATGGCCACCATCTTTTGATTCTAAATTTTGGGGTGTGAGTTACCTTGAAAATATTTTATTTTTATTTAATCAATTGTGGGACCCAAGGATGATTGGATCGTGGATCGGGTCCGGGCATCCGTCCGTACTTGGTTAGGCGATCCTAATTGTGAGAGTGATCTTCCGATTGTAATCGATGGGGCCCACTTCACAAATGGTCATGATGCACCGGGCGTGACGCTACCTCTCTTTGGACCGAGTTCCGTTGAAGAGAGCTTCTGTGTGGCCGGTTTTGGAAATTTGAGAAAGGGAGTCTACACGTGATAGAACCCAAGTGTCCTGGTTACACCATGTGCTAAGGATTCTGTAGATGGTTTTCAACTTGCACATGAATTGGAAAAAGGGTTTTGTGTTGGATAAGGATGGGGCGGTTGACCATGTTGACATGGACTTGTTTTGATAAAAAAGACCCATGTGACATAAGTAATTGTTTTTATAAAAAGGGCCCTGTAAATTGTTTTATAAACTCAAATTAGACATTTTGCTTATTTTGGATTTGGAAAGTATTTTGGATGAAGTCCTCGGTTTTTCTAAAATTATAAACTAAGATTATTATTATTTACAAATTAAATATTAAATGATACCTATGGTTTTTAATATGTTAAAATTATATTTTTGTACTTTATTAATTGGATCATTAGACAGAGTAAATACCGTCCGGACAAACGGTATCTTACTAACATGAGATTCAGTACCTTGTATGACTTCAGGGAAATCTTAATTGATCGGGCTCAACCCATCCCTATTGGAAAACCCTTAATTGGGTCTATGCACTATTGATTGAGAGGGGATGTGTTGATCTTTTATCTATTAGAAATTCCTGTGGTTGTCGGGTATGAGACCTTATGTTTGACCTTAGGATTGGCTTGTGATTATTCATTGACCTTCAGGTTTGCATTCATGATTGAGTTTGATATTCGTCTATTAGTTGCATACCCTATGTTGATTAGATATGGACCGTGATGTGGCATGGTAATCGATTGGGACATTGTAGAGGTTTATTCGAATGATTTGTTTGGTATTCGATTATGAATTATTGTACAGCCAGCCCTTCACTTTGACTTAGGTTTCTGTGTCAGAGCTTTACTGATCATTAGGTCTATTATACTATGATATGTATATATATATATATATTAATTTGGTCATATTCGAACGACTGCAGTTGTATGTGGACGGCTGATCACCGATGTGTACGGACACTCTAATATCCGAATTTTGAACCGGTTTATCTGGCCTACGATTTCGATTATGAACCGATTTATGACCGCCGGCCTTCGAACGGGTTTTCCCACTTTATAGTTAGGGTTGACCACCCAAAGCAGTAGCAGTGCTTCTGTGTGATTATTGTATTGCTCTATTGTGTAGAATGGATTTAAGTTATATGTTCTTTTCATCATTGTTCCATTGTTAATCTCTTATGATCATTACATGTCATTACTCACATTGATCTTGTATTTTATTTATGAATTATGCTTTCATACTTGCTGTTTACTTTGTTTATTGGTGCATAGGTACCGACCCCTACCCTACTGTGGAGACGGAGGATGGTCAAACGTTTCAAGCGTTTGAACCAGTTGACGAACCTAAGTGGAGAGCCGGAGAGCCGTCTGAGCCTGCTTAGGAGAGAACGTCATCTTAGAACTTCTTTAGATGAACTTTCTTTAATTATAAACTTTTTCTTATTAATTGTTTAATTTATTCTGCAACTTTAATTATTATTCCTTCATCTGATGATGGTGTTGGATCTTAATTATGAACCTTGAATACCAACTGAATAACGCTTCCATTGAATTTAATGAAATTTATTTTGACTCACCACGGTTTGCAATATGTGGGTCCACTTTTGGAAGCATGTGTTGTATTAAACACAGGAAAATGAATATTTATTCTTATTTTTCACGTTATCCCATGATTGTATTTTTTGAGACGTGACAATTATGGCCCTCAATTGATTCCCACAATTAACCCCATCATACGATTTTAGCCATTTCTATTGTAATTTTTTATAAATGTAATCATTTTTTTTTTACCCAAGTGGACCCACCAAATCTTCCTTTGAGGTTCACCCACCATCAAATTAATTATGAATGTAACACATAATAATGAATAGCAGGAGCAAAAATGGATTAGCACCTGACTCAAGAACACATTTGAGTTTGTGGCTGGATTTTTCTTTTTTTTTTTTTAGAATTTTACATTACATGGGTGATGCACGAAATAATACCTCCTAATTCGAACAACACAAACGAGTACTTGAGAGGAGTGACGCTAGTGTCGCTCGTCTCTTATTAAGCGACGCTAGCGTCACTCCCTATAACTACGGGATGAATACTTTCATGCTAAGTGAGTTAAGATGCACTATTTCGTGCAACCCCCATGCAATGGGAATTTTTCAGTAAAATCCTCTTCTTCTTCTTCTTTTTTTTTTTTTTCAACTGTTAATAGATTTTGTAATCTTTTGCCCAGTGGATTACCAAAAAAAAAAAAAAAAATACTTTTGCCTAGTGATTATTAGATTTTGTAACATCTGGGGTTTTGTACTATCTGGAATTTAAGGGGCGGTCCCCCCATGAATTTCTAGTTTTTTCATAAATGTAATCATTTTTTTGCCCAAGTGGACCCACCAAATCTTCCTTTGAGGTTCACCCACCATCAAATTAATCATGAATGTAACACACATAACAATGAATAGCAGGAACAAAAAAGGATTAGCACCTGATTCAAGAACACTACTTCTTTTTTTTTTTTGAGTTTGTGTCTTTATTTTTTTTTTTTTTTTTTTTTTTGCAACTGCTAATAGATTTTGTAATATTTTGCCTAATGGATTACCAAAAGAAAAAATGCTTTTGCCTTGTGATTATTAGATTTTGTAACATCTGGGGTTTTGTACTATCTGGAATTCAAGGCTCATGAATTTGTCTGCCTAGCAGAGCGTATCCATTCCAGACTCCTCATTTTTAGGTTCTCAGGTCTTCATCTGACAGTCTTGCCAATCTTGGCTCCCCTTCCCTCCTTTATTGACCAGTAGCTTCTAATCTTTATCTTCCATATACTGCTACTGTTCAACATTTTAATGATAATTTCTGGACATATCTGTTCCTAAACTCAAAACTTTTTTTAACTCCCTAAGATTTGGCCGAGCCTGAATGCCTGATTCAACTCAGAATAGCTACCCACCAAATTGAGTCAGTCCTAAGTGAAAATCAAAATTTTCCTCTTTTTCATATCGCGAGTCGATGTAGGAGGCTTCTGGCATTTTCTTGCACTAATTGTAGAAGATCAAAACCATATAAGATTTAATTAAGCATTCAAAAGATGAGAGGTAATGTCATCTGACTTGGTTAAAAACATAAATCAGTCTACCTAATACTACATAAACTCATTCTTAATAGTTCAAACACATGTGCCTTCTACTTCCAATTCATAGGACATGATTTTTTTTATTTTAGTTTTTTTTTTTTTCCTATCATTTCCTCAAATTTTATGCTCTTTGGGGCTGTAAGGTGAAACTTGGTCTGACTTATTGGAAGGGTGCTTAGTTGTTGATAAGAAAGAAGAAAAAAAAATAGGTCCAAAGGTTTTAAAAACCTTGCATCTACTTGTCAGCAAACTATAAAAGGAACTGTACCCCCAAGATCTTAAGAAAGCAGAAAGTCACATCCAGCCACATAAACACATACCAAACAGGACTGGAAGCTGGCACAGTAGCCTTCAATGGAGAAGGGAAAGGAGAAGATGAGTGAAGAAAACAGTAGGCACAACCATGTCATGGAAGATGAAGATGATGCTTTTATGGATTCCTTGGTGAAACGACTACAAGCGGTGGCGATCAAGCAACCGCGTAGACATCCACACATCATTTACAGGGTACCCCAAACGATTCGAGAGAGCGACAATGATGCCTATGAGCCTAAAGTCATCTCAATTGGCCCATACCATAGAGGCAAGGAAAGACTACAAGCCATGGAAGAGTGCAAATTGAACTATCTACACACAATTCTCTCTGGCAGCAACGACAAGGGGAAGTCCTTGGGTGAACTCATCAAGGAAATCCGGGCGATGGAGGATCAATCGCGATGTTGCTACTCAGAAAAGATCAATCTCAGTAGCGATGAGTTTGTGGAAATGATGTTGCTTGATAGTTGTTTCATTGTTCAGCTATTTCTCAATCTCCAAAGGAAGGAGGCGGTGGAGGAAGATCTAGTCTATAGTACAAACTGGATGCTCCCTCTCATATCTCTAGATATGCTTCTGTTAGAGAATCAGATCCCCTTCTTTCTCCTTCAACGTGTATTTGACCTCGTCTATGAATCAAACAGTGGTTTCCTTGTTGAGCTCGCGCTCACCTTCTTTGACCATTTGTTGCCAAGGAATGAGGAAATTGCTCAAACAAAACCAATTCATCATCTGCTTCATCTTTTCCACGCGCATCTCCTGCCTTCCCCTTCAATTGAGAAGCTACTCCCACTCGGGCGGATTGACCTCCGCCCTGCATTTTCGAACCGGTCCCTACTAGCCTTTGAGCACAAGCCACCATTATTGCCGAAATCGATCCCTTCAGCTCAAGAGATTCGAAGGGCAGGAATCAAGTTCAGGAGGAAGAAGAATGCTAATAGCTTATTGGATATGAAACTGAGCAAAGATAAAATTATAGAGATACCGACAATATCCATCTATGAATCGACCAATTGTCTCTTTAGAAACTTGATTGCTCTTGAACAATGCTACCCCAAGTGTGGAATTCACTTCACAAGCTATGCAGTGTTCATGAGCTGCATCCTTGAAATGACCAAAGATGTCATGATTCTAAAGCAGAACAGGATCATGGAGCATTGGTTGGAGAATGATGAAGAGGTGGTGCTTCTCTTTAGTAGGATGTGCAAGGGTATCGCACTCGACTTTGAGAGCAATTACCTCTCTGGCGTGTTCAAGAAAGTGGCAAGCATATGTGAGAGTGATTGGAATACATGGCGGGCAACCTTGATCCGTGACTATTTCAGCAGTCCATGGTCCATTCTGCAAGTGGAAGCCACAGTTCTTGCTCTTGTTTTCACCCTGGTGCAGACCTTCCTTGCTGTTCTTGCTTATTATCGCCCCCGCCGCCAATAGTTTTTTCCCTTCTTTTGTTGACAATTCAGTGACTGAGTTAGATGTCAGCAAATCAATATTCAACTGTAATTTGAAATAAATAGTATTCCAAAAGGTCCCTTGGATTCAACTGCAATTGCAATTTTGGTAGATAAAGTTGCTCATGTGTTTTTTCAACATTCACCCAAGAGATAGATGGTTACAATAATGAAAGAAATGATAGTAAAGAGAGTGACAAAAAAGTAACAGCCCAAAATTGAACTTTTTGTGATCTAGTAATATGACCCTTGAAAAAATATATCTCATCTAACATGAAATAGGCAGCCATTCAGCCTAGATTTTTCAACCTAAGTAGTCCAACCTTTGGACCCAAAGCAGATGGGTATGTGAGGCACTTTTGTGTTTTATCCAAACTGGTCTAACAACAATATCCCACCACTGATGGGAGATAGAACATAATTCTCCTCAATGAAATGATCCTAACCAACCAATATATGTTGCCCTTATTTATGGACCATTGGTGTCCCACAAGTCACAACCATTAAATGAAAAGGTGATTTAATGACAGCATATTGGCCCATCAAAGCATATAGTTAAAGCAAACAGTTTCCATCCAAATTCAGGCTATTTAATCATTCTTCTAAAGTGGTCAAACATGAGTTTTAATGGCTACATTTTCCAGCTATTATGGAATAACATATTTATAGCTACATAATATGAATACTAAAACAGACAAATTTCCATACATTCATGCATAAATTTTACTTGGTAATCATCTCTGTGGTCTATATACATTAAGATTTTTTTCACATGTAGGTATCCAGTGCTCATCATTGCAACCTTATAACTGTCCTCAACTAAAACAACCCCACACTAGCTGTCACTTTTTACTAGGAGAAGCAACACACCAACCTTAAAAATGAATTAGTTATCATGCTTGAGTAAATGAGTTACCACAACCTGAAAGTGACAGCTTTTTTATTAGTGAAGGAGAGTGACAGAGTTCGGATCAACAACATGGCCAAGAGGCTTTAATTTCTCTCTTAAAGGGAAGTTTAGATATCCATATTTGTACTGTGGAAAGCTTTTTCAACATCCCAATAGGCCTTCAAATAATATCACTTAATTTAGGTTGTGTATTAGTCCATAGTTGAAAATCTTGTTTCGTTTTGGACAAAGTTCTCAAGATTTTACATTTTGGCTACTAAAATGAGCCAAAAACACCCCTAAGAAAACTTCATCCCATATTTCGGTCCATTTCGGACAAAATTAGGCATTTCGGTCCATTTCGTTCAAATTGGACAAAATGGAAAATTTTGCTCGAACTAGACTGGTGTCTTTAAAATATAATTGTTTTAAATGAAGGTGGTTGGTTGTAATTTTTTACCTTAAAAGAAAAAAAAAAAAAAACTAACCCTATAAGATGCCCAAACCCTAACCCTATAAGATGCCCTCTTACTCGCTCAACCAAAAGAGGAAGGAGGAGGCGGCGGCGGAGAAGAAGTGCTTACCTTGATTGTTGCTACTCCCAACTGCTCATCCTACTTCTCCTAGAGGTGCTACTGCTTGTCTCGGTACTCCTCTTCCTTTTTTTTTCCATTTTCTTCTTTGGTTTGTGCTGTCTCTATAGATCTTTGTTTTAGTCGAGCACTCAATCTGTTGTGTATTGAGCACTGTTGGAAAATTGTATGGCCCGCCTGTCATCGGGCCCATGCCAGATCGAGCCCCACGGTGTGCTATGGATGAACTCCCAACAAGTCTTGATCTGGTTGAGTCAGATAAGGATCACACTCTTGGTTGCAGTGTTTCAATCTGGTTCAGACTCCTGGTTTGGTGGAATTCCTACGTTGGTAAGGAGATTTGGGATTCCATAAGAGATAGAGTCCAGATAAAGTCGTGACTCCTAGGGATTGCTTTATTTAAGGAAGATGAGAATCTTTGGTTGACCATCCAGTAGATCTGAGAGCAATTGCCGCGAGCTTGAAGGGTCTATCTCACATCGAAAAGTACAAAGGTTCTCGGTGAGTTCGGTTCTGACTCCCATCTAGGACCAACAGTTTCCATCAAACGCCCCCTTCCTTTTTATTTTTTATATATTTATTTTTCCTACTATTCTTTTTTATTTATTTTTTAGACAATTGATGGATTGCAATCGGTTGAACTAGGCTAGGCTAGGTTGGGCATTCAATAAAACCTTTTTTTAATCTCCAAAATATTTTGTTAAAACTACAAATCAACCTAAATATTTCAGTTTGTAGGCCAAACCCAAATGGGAACCTAAATGAATTTCTCAACTATGGTTTTGTCCCACCTATTGGTATTGGATTGCATATTGGTGTTGGAACTAATGATCCCAAATGGGTGTCAGAACCAAACTCGCCGAGAACCATGTGTATTCCAGTGTGAGATAGACCCTGCGAACTTGCTATAAATTCTCTCAAATCTTATATATGATCAATCAAGTGTTCTCATCTCCCTCATTTAAAGCAATCTCAATGAGTCACAACTATCATGGACGGGAGCCCTCTTGGAATCCCACATCTCTTGACCAATGTGGAAGTTTTGTCACACTTGAGTTCGATGTAGGACTCTTTACCATATTTGATTCCAATCCAAACTCTCTTAGAGTCACAGATTAAGATTTAATCGGAAGAGTCACTCGTAGTCTTAGCCACATGCTTAATCCGATGTGGGTCTTATGGCAGGTAGGCCACACAATTTATTGGCTCTATTTGTGTATTCGCTAAAAAATATTGGTTTCCATTCAAAAAGCCCATCACCGGTTAATATGTTTTCCCTGTTCAAATATTACAATTTTACAAAGGTTTTTTTAACCAAAAGATGCTTAAACTATCCATATACCTCCACAAGCATCCTCAAAATACATGTAATGCCCAAAAGCATCTTATAATGTAGACGTTATTTTTTGAGACCAAATTTCCCTTCACTTATATATCTCCCGCGATATTAAAACTTGACTGCATTCATGCTTTGAAATACTTTGCAACTATTTTTTTTATTTAACTCTCGAACTCACTAGTTTATTTTGGACATAGTGAATAGTTAATGTTTATTTAAATTAATATTCTAAAGTGAGAAATGTGGAGGAGAATATCCTTAACTTTGCAGCTAGTCATCCATAGATCGTAGTTAAAGTAGGGTTACGAATAGGGAATGGAGAGGAGCATGATTTTTTGAGTTTTTTTTCTAAAAATGAAATGATCGATTTTTTTAGCAAAATCTCCATAGATTGTAATAAGAGAATGATCACGGTGAGTACATTCATTATTAAGCAAACTCACAATGGACTGGTTCAACTCATACATTCATGGAAATCACTACTTCAGCTTCAAAGTTGTTAGTCAAACCTAATGCACTTGTATGTATCATATTTGAAAAAAATTTAACTATTGAGCTCTTGAGTCTCTTCTTGACATCGTGAGTTGGTTCTTGACATCATAACTTAATCATGTTAATGTTCAATTCATATTCGAAAGTAAGGAAAGCGAAGGACAGTATTCTAGACTTTGGAGCAAATTCTCCATATATTGTACTAAAAGTAGGGTTAGATCTAAATACATTAACGGTTCAAGAAAGTCACAATGGAATTATTCAACCATGACTTCCTTGATTCTTGATCTTGACATGATCACAGTCATAAACATTGAAAAGTTTCATGTGAGGTTATGCTAGATTCCTATAGGTTTGAGCTAGTTTTCTACTAATTATAGTAAGAGTATGTTTAGAATGATAAACATTATTGGAGTTTATAGAAAATACAAATCAATTTAACATGATAGATTATAAGCTTAATGAATGCTCCGGGGTATGTTGCCGGTGAGTGGAATTAAATAGAAGTAGAAAACCCAAGCTCGCAAATTATGTTGGGCACATATATATGGACCTTAAATCCAAAGCTCGTGAGTGTTATATCACGAACTCGCTAGTCATGTATCAAGCTTGAGAGTGTCATGTATCAAAGCAACGATAGATAAAGTGAAGGGCAATTTGATTTATAAAATAAAAAAAAAATTGAAGTCTATAGTATAAGATGCTTTCGGGCAATGCAAGTATTTGAGAATGCTTTTGGAGGTATATGAATATTTGAGGCTTCTTTTGATGAAAAACCCTTTTTACCAAAGCATTATAACTTCTTCTTCTTTTATATCTAATTTGATTGAGATGACTCATTTTAATTGGAAGGCATATATGATGCTAGACAGCATTGATTTGGACTCTTCGCCGAGTGACATAGCTTACATATTTGGACTTGCCCTGGTAGCATATTCTCATCTGCCTTTGGCTACAAGCTAGGTGGCTCCATGTGACCTACATGTCCATTTTTATACAAATTTAAGGCTGTTTTAAAAAAATTAACAATCTATTTATTATTTCGTTTTGAGGAAAAACCATAAAAACGAAATCTGGGAATTAAGGAACCATGGGCCGCAGTGACCCGCACAAAAACTTGTCCAAGCCCAATCAATTTGATTATCAACGTAAACGTTCTGTCAAAGGGACTAAAATTTAGGTCCAGGCCCAGCCCATCTCAAAAAATGGATATACATATTTGCGCTCAAAATGCTAGATCGAGCCAGGCCCTTACACGCGATAGGCCTAAGCATGATAGCTTAACCGTTGGGCCCAAAACTAGGTCTCGGTCTAGCACATGGGCCTAAAAATGCAGCCCAATAAAATCTGGGCTCAGTTATGGGCTTGAGCCTAGTGGAAATCATCTCCAAATATAATCCATATAATTCTAATTTATCATCTTGGAAGTACTGTTTATATCTTGAATGAACCTAGCATAAGAAAGAACATGAACTCACACAGCAATCTGGAAGATTATCAAAAGCTATTTTCTTTTTGCTGGAATCCCTTGCTTTCCCAGGGTAAAAGATGATGAGTCAGTGTCTGGCATGGCCATCTGAGGTGGGCCCCACCATGTATGTTCCCATGGACCAAAAGTTTCATTGGTCATACCTTTTGATAAATTAACACTTTATCATCTCTTTGGGAAAAATAAAATCATTACCACTTTATCCCTTGAATGAGAAGCATTGGCCACTTTTGCCACCTATGCACAGGTTGTTTTAACAGTTGAGACCCACCTACCCAATAGATTATGTTTAGTCTTAAAAAAAAAAAAAATCTTGGGTTAGTTTTTAATGTGAACAAATGTGAAGAGGGATGTCAGCTTCAGGGTCAGGGAATGTGCAATCTTTCTAGGGCCCATTATACAATTCCATTATCCACTTCCACAGGTGTCAAATGTTTCAAATTTCTGCAAAAACTTTTCTCTACCCCCTCCATTGGGTATACTTTTCATGGATTTATAAAAAGTTATAATATCTTTTAATATTTTTTCTCAAAGAAAAGGATTTATACCAAACAATAAAAAAAAATTCATGAAAACTTGTCCTTGTCTTATAATGTGTTTTCTCACATAAAAGCATTACCACCAAATAATAAAAACAAATTCATGAAAAATTGTCCTTGTCTTATAGTGTCTTTTCTCACAGAAAAGCATTTCCACCAAATAATAATAATAAAAAATTCATGAAGAATTGTCCAACTTTTTATATTGTTTTCGGCAAAAATTGGTTACACAAACATGTTCTAAAGGCTATTTGCAAATAGAGTAAAATTAGAGAAGTTATTTCATCCGGTAAACTGATATGGTTAGAGAAACATACACTGTGTGTTAATGCATGCGGTCAAATCCATTTGGAAAAAAGACAAAAAAAAAAAAAAAAAAGATGAAATTTTGCATTGCACTCAAACTTTCTTACATCCAAGCTAGCATAAACTCATTCATAACAAAATAGCTAAAAAAAATAAATAGAGATGAAAATCCAAAATAGCTATCAAATCATCTCTCCCATGTAAATACTTGTAAATCCACTCCTCACCAAAAACGGCCTTTTACCTTAGTGGTAAGTGGCTTCTCATTTGACTGCCCAAGCCCAACTTCTTATTCCTAAGAGTTCTCTCACCTCACAGAGGTCCTAGCTCCCTATAGCTCTTAACACACCGTGGGGCGGGGCGCACTATGGGGTTCAGGAAGGGTTAGATGTATGCAGTCTTAACCCCACAAGTAAAAGGCTATTTCCGCATTTTGAACCGGTGAAGCCTAACTCTCAATGGAGCAACATTAAAAAAAGTAAAAACACACACATAACCTCTTTACTAAATTTTTCGTTAAATTCATTTCACCATGAACTCGTAGGAATTTAATTCATAGCATGTATGTATATTGTCCACCAAAAAAGTATTCATGTTGAAGCTTTTTAAGAAAAAAAAAAGTAAGTGATTCTACAATTTTTAATAGAAAACTAGAAACCATGGAAATGTGAGGACCATGAAAAAGATTTTCCACGCGACACAAGCCTATCAATCATAATTCATGATTCATACCTCTCAAAAACTGGCTGTCGGCTGTCGGTTATTCGACCTTTCCAATGTTGATGGTCAACAGTTGCTGCAACCCCACTCCAACCATCAACTTTGATAGACACTGATCCAACGGCTAGAAATTCTCACCCACCCATCTCCAATCTCCATCCAATCATGGCCCACCCAAACATGTGCCAATACTCAGCAAAAGTACATAAACCACACACAGCATTGTCTCTTTTTATACTTTCTTTCCCTCATACACTGATCTAAACGGTGACGGCGATCCGTTTTTACCGTTAGTTAACGTCTCCTCTCCGCTCTCATGCATCAGTTGTAGAGAGAGGGGGAGAGTGTGTGTGTTCTAAAAATACCACATTTTTCTCAGCTACCAAACCCAAATGTCCTAAAAAGTCCCAACCAAAACCTTGAAACAGTAAAGATTTGAGCTTTTCTCTGCAAGAAATCCATCTTCAATGGCCTCAAAACCACCCCCATTTACTCACATTTCAAGCCTTTGGATCTCAAAATCAGTTCTTTCAAGCTCTTCCTGACTCTTTTATTCTCTCTGCACCAGCTATCGATTGTTTCTGCTCATAATCTCATATGGGTCGGTTTCAGATCTGAAGTTCTTGTGAATGGTAGATCACTAGATTGCCCTTTTTGGCCTTTTCTCGATTGCTAACTGCTTGAGGTGAATTTGGGGCTAGTTATTGGGTTTTTACTTGCTTATATCTGACTGTTTTGTTTAGATGGTTTTTGGGGGGTTTTGGGTTTTTCTTGTTTTGGTGTGTTGGGGTGGTTTTGGAAGTGAATTTGAGATATGATGTATGGTTTTGGTAGTCGAAACGACATGGGTTTGTTTCTGAATGTGTTGGGTTGCTTTTAGTGTGTGTTTGGATGTCTGGATAGTTTTGTAGAATGGATGGTTTTCAATCCCACCATGCTTTGTTGAGTGTGTGGGATATCTGAAGAAAAAAAGAGGCACATTATTTGAAGTGATTGTAATTTGGGGTGCATCCAAAAGCGCCATAAATAGGATTTTGTTTAATCTTATCCTGGCATCATTGGGAGGTTTTTGAAGTGAATAAGGGATACAATGTCCAGTTTTAGTTGTTAATCCTATATGGGTTTGTTCCTGAATTTGTAGGGATGCTTCAAAAGAGTCTGTTTGGGTGGTTTTCAATCCCACTAAACTGTGTAGAGTGTGAGGGAAATGAGGAAAAAGGGTACATTGTGCAAACTGGTTGCAATTTGGAGTACACCAAAAATGCAGCATAGCTAGGGTTTATGTTTCTGGATGACGATCTGAAAGTCATGTTAAATTGATGTGGGTTTACATCTGATTTGGTTTCAATAGAATGTTTGAGTGTGTCCTGGATCGTTTGCCGTTTTTATGGTTTGGCAGAATGGATGGTTTCCAATTCCACGAAAGCTTTTACATGTTTGGCGAATCTGGAAAAAGCACATTATTCAAACTGACTGTAATTTGGGATACAGCCAAATGCCTCATAGCCCGAGCTTGGGTTCTTCCAGCCTTACATAGGGAATCCAGATTCGAGAAAACCATATTTTTCTTACATAAAGCTGGCATTACATGAAATGATTTAAGAGTAGATGTCTGTCCGAATTCATATTCTTTTTGGACACTGAAATGTCTGAAGTTTTGGTTTTTTCCTTGCAGGAATATTCAGAATGTTTCAAATTGTATTGCTAAAATTCTTGCTCGTATCATGTTATGTGGCAATCTACATTGAAGCTGAACTGCTGTCCCATGTTAAGTCCGAGACGCCTTTGGTAGCTCCAGTTGCCGCTCCATTCAACGAATGGAGCCATGTGCATTCTGGAGCCATGCCCCCTGCTTCTGGAGCCATGCCCCCTGCTCCTAATCTTCCTTTGCCGGTAACTCTTCCATTTTTTCATAGACAACATCGGAAGCATTTTGCACCGCATAGAACAACCATACCCATGCTGCCGCCTGCGCACCCTCCACATTATGGGTCATTTGATACTTCCAGTCACCCACCTTCTTCAAGTTCCCCACGTCTGTCCAAACCATCGATGCAGAGAAAACATCCAGCCCCCATTTCTAGACGGCTACCTCCCAAATTAGTGGGAATTTCTCCATTGCATTCAAATGCTGGTAGCATTCCTTCCGGTTTAGCCCAACCACCTTTGTCGCCGGCTATCTCTGGTAAGATATATTCTGAAATTTCTTTAACATACATATCCATGCACACACATAGGAACTCAATACCTGGGTGGAAGGAAGAATGTTGTGAGATTGTGGCCTTTCAACAAATTTTACAATAAAGCTAGAAGCTCCAACACTGAGCTTAAAGTTCTAATATTTCAATGTTTGCTGGTGACCAACACCATGTATAGCAAGGTATTAACTCTTGCCTTTGGACTTCCACCAATATGACAATAGTGAAAATAATGAAATTGTTTTGCCATAGGCCAGAAAGTCTTTTTGAAAGCAGATTAAAAGATCAGTGTCTCCCAATACCAACTAGATAGAATCATAGGACACAATGCTCTGAGTCTGACTTCTGAGTCCATTTCTTTTATCAAGTTGTTACTTTGTTTCATGGTGGAAATTTTATTTTGGATGTAAAATTATGAATTTTTTGCCAATTTCTGCAGCCTGTTGTAAGCCTCCTGTCACGATTCCGAAACGAGGCAGTCAAGTTTGCCGGTGTGTATATCCAGTAAAGCTTGGGCTTCTTCTTCTGAATGTTTCATTTAGTAAAAATTGGAGCACCGAGTTTCTTGAAGAATTGGCATCTCAGCTTGGTTTGCGAGTTTCTCAGCTTGAGATAACCAACTTCAACGTAGTTGGTTTAAGCGGTTTGAATATCACAATGGATATTGCTCCCCATACAGGAATCAGTTTTTCTGCCAGTACTGTGGACATAATGAACACTTCACTTTCAATGCATAAGGTTCATCTCGACCCCACGGTAGTGGGCGACTACAAGCTTCTTAATTTAACCTGGTTTCAGCCCCCTGCTCCTCCTGGTAATTCTTGCTTACTCTCTTACATTCTCATTGACAATTGACAAAGATGATATTCCCTAATAAGCATGTTTACTTGCTGGGTAGTTATGGACTATGTAAGGACAACTGCATATTAATCTGTTTACTTGCAGTAAACACTTTGAGGATGAGAATGGTATTCAAATCTTCATCAATTTGCCTAGCTTGAGTTTCCTGTCATAGTCAGCATATTTCTGCTAAAAAGGAATGCAGTTCTGACACAACATTGCTTTTTCAGTTTTTACCCAGTGTCAAGTTATCAAGTTCCACAATGCATTTAATTTAATAATCTTGAAAAAAGATTCTTCGAAAAGGGTATCACTGGACAATGGCCTCATATGGTGGACAATTGAGTCGGACAAGCAATGAATTCCGCTTTTGCAAGGAATCTATCCATATGCTAAAACAATAGAGAAGACTTTTCCCTGAACATGACACGTCTCCTGTTTTGGTAAAAATTGTAATTTAATCCTTTTATGTGATTTTTCATATAAGAAAACGTAATTCCCACATTTTTGTCTCTCAAAATTATGTCCTTTATCATGCTAAATTTGATACTAATTCAAATTCTTTCAAGTATTTATTGTAAATGAGTTTATAAAAAAGTCTGAAAGGTTCGTGTGTGTGTGTGTGTGTGTTTATAAATCACCAACCTTTTCTTACATGAGATGAGAGCATTCCCCTGTGAGAGATCAGAGAAGACTACAACGTTTGGCTTGCTTCTCTCATATACCTTTCATTTATTTATTTTACTATTCTCTTTACAATAGTAATTATAATGTTATTACAATAACATTATATGCTTTTGACAACTGTACCATTTCAAATGATGTGAAACACAACCATAACAGCTTGATATTCTCTTCTTTTTTTTTGTGAAATGGCTACTTTCATTAAAAAAGGAGCAAGCAGAAATTCAGCTTGTCAGTATAACAGCTTGATATTCCTCATTGTTTCTTTTTCCTGATTATGATATAATCTGTTGGATCTGTCTAAGTTCTATGACATTCATACAAAGATACATAATTCATCTTTTGTTCTCAAGGACAATCATATTTGACTTCAATTTTCTCTGCTTTGAATCTGATTATTTTCTAAGCTGTTCCTTGGAATTCTAGCATTCACATGTTAGTGTACTTGTTATGGATATAATTGTGCAATTAAACTCTTTTTTTTTTAAATTATGCAATAAGCTTATTACCATTGTAAAGGTAATGTGGATTTGATAATTTAGTGGTGCATATGATTACAGCTCCAGTGCTGGATATGTCCCCTAGAGCTGCCCCATTTAGTATTCCCTCTACTCCTGCCTCACCAACTGCTGCCAAAGGAGGGAAACATTTAACCTTGATTCTGATGATTATCATTGGCTGTTTTCTTCTGATTACTGCCATCATAGCAATGGTAGTTATGTTTTTGTGCAGATCTAATAAAAAGCAGAAGAACGAACCAGCCAAAGAAACTGGTATGTATTGGGAACATAGTTTTAAGCATATACCTAATAATGTTAGATTATTGATTTATATTCTTCCCCTGGTTTTTATCCCATTCTTTTAATTTTGGTGGACAGCGTTGTTGTTGTTGGTGGGTGTTTTTTATGTCACTGGTCTGTATAAGCTACTGTCAAACAGAAGCTAGAATGCATTTGAACCATTTGCAATGAAGAAGGTCAATTTCCAAAGCATTGCACCAATAGAAACTCTGCTTTGAGTTCATTTTGAGCTAAGATAACTTCATGTCATGGAACCCAGAATATTAATAAGGCCTTCTTATTCATCTGATTTATCCATTTAATCTCATGTGTCAATCTTCCATAGTCACAATCATCTTTGAAGCCGAATCCTGTTTGTTTGGGGCTGGCTGACTCTTCCATAGTTTTTGCTCCAAAATAGAAAATAAGAAAAGCTATATTGGAATACATTACTTTGTTGTTTGAGGCCCAAAATACAAAACACAACACAATTTAGTAAGTTTCCAGAAAACGTGATTTTTGAAAACTACCTGCTCTTACCCATGAAACCAGTTTTTTGTTGGGCAAGGGGTGTTTTGAACCCTGAAAACCAATTTTCTGTTGGGCAAGGGTGTTAATATAAATTGTTATGCCGTTCACTAACAGCTTGGTGTTTCTGGTCAACAACGTGATATTAGAGCCAAAGGTCGCGAGTTTGAAACCCTTGGGGGGCATGTTACCTCCATCTGTCTGGTTTGTCTGTTCCATCTATCTGTTGGATTTTGAATTCAAAAGGCTTCTCATTGGAGAGGGGGTGTTGATATAAATTGTTATGCCGTTCACTAATAGCTCGAGCTTTTGATGTTTCTAATTATTAACATGGTATCAGAGGCAGAAGTCGCAAGTTCAAATCCCCTGGGAAGGCATGTTACCTCCATCGGTCTTGTTTGCTGTGTGTGGGTGTGGGTGGGGGGGGGGGGGGGGGGGGGGGTTGGTTTATATACATTGTTATGCCTTTCACTAATAGCTCGAGCTTTACCTCCATATGTTTGTTGGGTTCCGAATTCAAGCGGATTCCCGTCTGCCAGGGTGGGGTTGAATATTGTTATGCCGTTCACTAACCGCTCGAGCTTTTGGTGTTTCTAGTTATTAACAAAGAGGTGCTTTGACTCGTCAATCCTTATAGTGGAGTGATAGATCATTTTAGGAAGTGAATCAAAAACATAATAATAAGAGAGGGCCCGCTTTTATTTTTATTTTTCCAATAACTTTCATTAAAAAACACGCCACACTTGATGATTACAGCTAATGGAACAGGCCACACTGTTGAGCATGCTCCACATCAGCCAATTGGACAATGGCAACCAAGACAGTTCATTTTATATGCACACATAGGCTATTAGTAACATTCATATGGTACCAAATTAGTAAACCAATGGGCACATATATAGGAGATTATATATCATATGCTCGCCACTCTTAAGTGACGCAGCAAGAACTATAACCATTGATCAAGGTATCTGAACTAGTGTGTTAGCTGACCAAATATACATGAACTCATATTTTCATCACCCTGTTGTCTAGATGTGATATGAATTGGCTTTCTGATATCTGGTCACTGGAGATGCCTTCAACATATTTTTACATAAAATTAGCTTAAGTGAAACCCTTTAGGACCTGTTTATTTACATGGAATTGAATTCCTTGGAGTTCGAAGAAAAAATTTCTAAATTGGCATCATATAATCTCCCTTTTAATGGAAAATGAGTACCCATCCATTTTCCTAGCAAATCAAGTCCTAGAAAAGTCAGGATCCCATCTACATTCCTACCTTATATCCTTCGCCCCTCTCATCTTTATCAACCCTTTTAGGAAATTGGAACCCATTTTAACATGAAGTCCTAGGGATTAATTTCCATGCAAACAAATGGACCATAAATGATTAAATATTAATGCTAGATGCCTTGATGGCCAGAACACAGGCATGACATTGGTAGCATGTTCATTTGCATTTTTGTGTTAAGAGACACCCTTTTTGTAGTGGTGGGCTATATCATAACTGTAAGTGATAGCAAAATAAAAATAACAATAAGAAAAATTGTAAAGCCCCATGAAGGAACTGAGCTACAATATTAGTAAGAATGTGAAAACCTTATACACTTGGTACAAACTATATCACAGTTTTTTGCCTACCCTATAGAACATGGACTTTGGAAAACCTATCTGTCTGACGTCTGAATTTGATGGCCAGAATCTGGAGAGGAAGGACTTCAATTTGATTCCATAAATATTCTAAGGGGCTAGACACTAGTACAGTGATACCTTGGATTTCCTACCTTTGTTGGGCTCTCTGTATTTTTTTTTATATAGAAAAAATCAATTGAATTCCTGAAAATTGGATGGAAACCTGAATCTTGGAAACATACTGATGCATGAGTTCATCTTTATTGAAATGAAGTCAGTGACAATCTCATCTTATCAAGTTCTAATGATTCATTTTTCCTCCCAACCAATTATTCAAGCCAAAACTGGCATCAGATTGATGAGAAATCGAAGATTTCTTTTTCTTTGCAAGCAAACAACCTCCGGCTGTTCTCAAGTAAACCCCCATGAAAAGGACCTGTTCGTCATCACGAACATGGATTGCCTTCATCCTCCATTCTGAGTCTCTAAAAGCTCAGGTTGCTTCAAAGCTGTAAAGCAAAATCTCAGACTTCATCAACAAACTTAACTAGAGTTGATTTTTGGCTATTTGCAATGTACCAATTACAATAAAACTTTACATATTTGAATTTTAATTTCAGCAATGCAAAGGACTGCAGATGCAGTTTCTGCTGATGGGTCGATCCCTCACCCTACCAGTATGCGTTACCTTTCTTATGAAGAGCTTAAGGAAGCGACTAATAACTTTGAACCTACAAGTATGCTTGGTGAGGGTGGGTTTGGACGGGTCTTTAAGGGTGTGTTAAGTGATGGCACACCAGTTGCCATCAAGAAGCTCACTAGCGGAGGACACCAAGGTGATAAAGAGTTCTTAGTTGAGGTTGAGATGCTGAGTAGGCTTCATCACCGCAATCTTGTGAAACTTGTTGGCTACTACAGCAGCCGTGACTCTTCACAGAGCCTTCTCTGTTATGAGCTTGTTCCAAATGGAAGCTTAGAGGCGTGGCTCCATGGTACTCACCTAATTGAGCTTCAGAATTCTATTGGTATTTAAATGCTTTAATACATAGCTGCTTAGCTTAGCCCCATGGGCTAAAGTTCGTATTTTAGTTAAATTATTCTGTGCAATTTTTATCTGAACTGTACTTTTCTTCAGGTCCCTTGGGAGCAAATTGCCCTTTGGACTGGGACACAAGAATGAAAATTGCCCTCGATGCTGCTAGAGGTCTCGCATACCTACATGAGGACTGTCAGCCCTGTGTCATCCACAGGGATTTCAAAGCATCTAATATATTACTTGAGAACAATTTTGATGCCAAAGTTGCTGATTTTGGTCTGGCAAAACAGGCACCAGAAGGCAGGGCAAATTATCTTTCTACTCGTGTGATGGGCACATTTGGGTAAATCCTTCTCTCTCTTTTTTTTTTAAATATTTTTATTTTTTGAGAGGCAGTGAATCTTTCTTAAACTTGTTGCTTTTATTTGCATTTGTGTATTTTGAGATGGAATTGAGTGGATTTTCAGGTATGTGGCGCCAGAATATGCCATGACTGGACATCTATTAGTTAAAAGTGACGTATACAGCTATGGGGTTGTTCTCCTAGAGTTGCTGACAGGAAGGAAGCCCGTGGATATGTCACAGCCTAATGGCCAGGAGAACCTTGTAACCTGGGTTAGAACTTCTTCCTATTCTACTTGCCTCTATAAAGCACCCTTCTGTTTTTTATGTCTCTTTTAATAAAAAAAATTATCATTAGTACTCAACAAAAAAAAACCCAAAGGTATGCCCATTATTTTTCCCAATCATTATTTACCATTTGGGTACTAATTCTCCAGATAAACTGATTTTGGTAACATCCACCTATAAGACCATTGAACCTGCACTCAAACATTTAGTATCTGCCCATTGGGTTGAATGACGCTTAATGTTGCAACCTCTACATCACTGGATTTATCCTGGCTTCACCCCCAAAAAATGGAAAGACTACACAAATCTGTAAAAGATTTTAGTTATCATGAGTACGGTTGTGCATAAAACAATTAAAGTTCCGTTTTATGCACGTGGACGTGTACACATCTTGTCTATTATGTGCATTCATATGAATCCAAGACACCTTCGCCAATTTTACCCATTGCTCAGTTCTATAAGTCAATGTTAGAAGCTTTAGCATGTCCTATTGAATGGTTACTAAAATAACAATGCATTAAAGTGTTCCATAAAACATGAATGGCGTCTATTTTCTGCTTAACAAACAGTATTGGTTATAAACATGGTGCGAATATAAATATGGTTTATTTTTTTCATTGCAAACTGAGAAATTATTTTGTTAATTCTATTGGAAACTGAGTCAGAGAAGTTAATACTAACAGCTATAGCATGTCTAATTGAGTAATTGCAAACATATTACAGCATTTGACACACGAATGCTTTTCTCAAATTATTCATTATTCATGTACTGTAACTGTTACAATGGTAGAAATGGCAATCACTATGTGATTTTCTTTCTTGCAGGCCCGGCCAATCCTTCGGGACAGGGACCGATTAGAAGAGCTTGCAGATGCAAAGCTCGCGGGCAGGTATCCAAAAGATGACTTTCTGCGTGTATGCACAATAGCTGCAGCCTGTGTTGCTCCAGAGGCAAGTCAGCGGCCCACAATGAGTGAAGTAGTGCAGTCCCTTAAAATGGTACAGCGCGTAACTGAATACCAGGATTCCATTGCAGCCACTTCCACCCGGCCCAATCTTAGACAGTCATCAACTACATATGAATCCGATGGAACTTCATCGATGTTCTCTTCTGGCCCTTTCTCGGGTCTAAGCGTCTTTGACAACGACAATGTTACTCGAACAGCGGTGTTCTCAGAAGACCTCCATGAAGGAAGATGAGATTTTATGGTCCAGACAAGGAAAAAAAAAAGGCAATGGTTATACCAGTGAGTGGATATGTAAGTAAATTCAATGCATCATTTATGAATGAATGATTTGGAAATGGAAAAGGTTTTGATAAAGGCTACTTGCTTTCATATTAATACAGAATCAATTCAGCTCCCTCCTTGTGTATTTCTCCCAGTGTTGTCTGTTGTAAAACTGACTCCACTTCAGTGGTCCCACAGACCACAGTGCGGCCCGGCCCAGAAACAGCAATGAGGGAATGTAGTAATTATATCTAGCAATCAATGTTGACGGTGAATGCCGATCCCATCAGGCCCAAGAAGTTTCTGAGAATTCCAAGTAATTGTATCCAGCAGTCAATGTTGATGGCGAATGCAGATCCTATCAGGCCCAAGAAGTTTCTGAGAATTCCATCAGTAGTGCACACTTCGATTACTCGGAATCTTATTCTGAATTAGTGTGGGGCCGAAACTACACTTCTTTTTTTTCATGTGATCAATTTAACAGTGGAGCAAACCTTGATTAGAGTAAATCTTGCATGAAACCATAACATGGGGTGACCAAGATTTTGCGGTTTAGATTTCAGAAGTAGGCCGCACAGATATTTATGGGCCTATTCTCTGAAAATGATCTCACTGGATATCTCTAAACATTTCCTAGTGGAACCAATGAAATTATTTTATGCTGACCGTCCATTTCATCAGATTGGATCTTGGAAATGTCCAATGGATCATCTTATTGAACTGTATGACTAGGAACACAGTTCTTTGAATTAGATTTATGCATGAGTTTGGGCCTCACACACCAAAACCATTTCTGATCCAAGTCCAGATCTAGGAGCCCAACCTGAACCTTACCCGTTCTCAACATGACAACATTAGCAGATAAACTCCGATGTTTGTCTTCCACTATTCATGAATTTGCACAGGCTAGTTACACCAGAACTAGAAACTAAAAGCATTTGCAATCCATTTGAGCACACTCTGTGTCACAGACATGGTTTAAAATCTCGGTCTCGGTCGCGGTATCGGTCGGGCCGAAAAACCGATATGATATCGGTATCGGTCGCGGATATCGGTCCGTCGCGGTTATCGCGGTGTGAATTTTTTTTAATCCAAAAAAATTTGCAAAAATATCCAAAAAATCCAGAATATTAGAAAATGCTGGAAAACAATATTTTTTTTTTTCCATTAGTAATAATAATAAATCAAAATCTCGGTCACCTTAATTTATGAGTCATGTCTATGTCGCAGTTCGCCGTCTTTTCCAGTATTTCATATAATGTAATCATTATTGATGCTCATGATCAGTTTATTAGTGTAAAATATAAGAAAATAAAGATAACATATCAAGTATCATTTAATACTAAATCAATTATCAAAATAAGTTGTGAAATCCAAGACCATGAAGATAAAATATTAAAATCTGAAACATGATAGTGAGATAAATCAATCAAAAAGCACTTGGACATCAAAAGGTTTATGGTTTACCTGAAATTAGGGCAGACTAGAGAGATAGAGATTGATGAGCATGGCAGTCAAATTCCAAGTGGAGTGTCGCCCACACTCGATATCATCATCATCATCATCATTTATTCGGTATGGATTGTTAAAGAATACATAATAGTTAAAATAAGGGAGTATGTTGATTTTCTTACCAAAATAAAATGACTTTTTTCAAGAAATAGTGTTGGAAATATGCAAGAAAATCAGCTAAGGATGAGAAGTTGCTCTAAGGAGATGAGTGGAGATGAAGAATGAGGAAAAAAAATGAAAAATTAAGGGTTTTTTTCCATTATTCCATCTTGGCCGATATTTTGACCGAGATGGACCGATATATCGGCCGAGATATCAAAAAATCTGATATGAACATCATCTCGCCCGAGATAGGCCGAGATGATGGTGAATTTAACCCGAGACCGATATCTCAGCGAGATATCGGCTCGGTGGCCGATATGAACCGGTATCGGCCGGTTTTAAAAACCATGGTCACAGACCCATCCCACCAGCCCGATATTGTTCGCTTTGCGCCTTTAACTCGCATGGTTTTGTTTCGGAGGCTGACCCGCAAATGTCCCCAAAAGGCTTCAGTACTGCAATAGGCAGGGCTCTGGATTTATAGTCAAGATCCGGATGTCCCACCTTTCCGATGTGGAATTGGGTTGTTACATCCTCCTCCACTCACAACGGGAGCCGTCCTCGACTCTGATACTATTTTGTCATAGACCCGTCCCACCGGCCCGATATTGACCGCTTTGGGCCTTTGACCCCCACAGTTTTTGTTTCTAGGGCTGATCGACGGGCGTCCCCAAAAGGCCTCAGTACTGCAATAGGCAGAGGTCTGTACTTATAGCCAGGATCCGGATGTCTTACCTTTTCGATGTGGAATTGGGTTATTACACTCTGACGGTTACCATTTAAAGGCCTCCATTTGATGATACCTTACCATATATCATAATTACAAATAACAAAATGTATAAAATCGCTTTCATACGTGATCAATCTAATGACAATCTAACCTCTATTGGAGCAAGAGTTTATTCGGCATTAACGAATTAGGCAACAACTATTATTTGCATTTTAAATTTAACCTTGACTCTTGGTTTTATAGCGCTCATTCCTCAAGTATTAAGATTCCACAAAAAAATATTCTTTTGTTTCTTTATAGGGGTGTTCATGTGCCGGGCTGGGCATTTCAGGCCTGACCCTACTTAAGAAACAACTTTCCCGGCCATGCCCTACACCGCCCGTAAGTGTTGTGCCTTTGCCTTCCCATAGTCAATTGGCGAGGGCCAAACTAGGGTTTTTCACTTGTTTGGGCTTTCTAAAAATTATTTGGACATAATAATCACTAATTTACAAGTGGTCCTTATTTTAGCTAGGCCGGGCTTTAGGCTTTCTATCACTTAATCCAAGTCGGGCCAAAGATTAAATGGGCCCAAATTTATATTTGCATGCCCGCCCAACACAGGCCGGACCACCAGGCCCACGACACCTCTAATTCTTTGTTTTTTGTGTGTGCAAGACTTACAATGAAAGCATTATTTTTTTGGGCCAATTGGGCGCGAAAACTAACCTGAGCGAGCGTTTGTTTATGCGGAGAGGAAGGAAAATTTACAAATAACCCCTTTTATACATTTACAAATCACATTTGAAGTTTTCATAGACCCCAATTATTTTTTTACATCATTAAAAACACCTCATAGAAATCTGCTGATCCATTTGGAGAACCTTGAGATAGTTGAAATGACTATAAAATCCCCTTAAATATATATTTAATTTGGTAATAGTTTTTTGCTATTAAAATCATCATTATTAACTATGATTAAGATATTAACTAATCACTCAAAATTTACAGAATTACCTTAGTTGCAGGGGCGGCTCCAGGAATTTAAGTTAGTGTGGTAAAAAAATACTAATCTTCCGCAACCCTGTCACTAGGGCTATCAAAGGGTCGGACCCAGGCGGGCCTAGGTTAAGCTCTTATCCTACCTTTTCATTTGTGAACCAGGCTTAACCAAGCAAAACCATTCGACTTTCACATGAGGAGGCCTGTAATTTTTAGGCCCTTACCCTACTTTTAAATATTTAGTATTAGAAAAATGAGAGAAAAATGATAAAAATAAAGGGACCCGAGATAAAATTACTATTTGAGCTTCTTATGAGTTAAGACATGTCTATTTAAATGTATAAGCCATTCAAAATTATTGGACTGCCCATGGCACAAAAGTACACGGTTTATCTTAATTGGACATTACAAAATAGTAAAAAATTTATAAGTCATTTTCTCTCATTCAGGTCAAACTCCTAAATTAAGTTGGTTTAAAATCTTCCCATAAAATTGTTTTTAGATTTCAGTGGGGTCAAAACTTTCGTATATATATATATATTTGGATCTTAGTAAGTCAAAAGCTTCCCACTCAGAGGTCTACAAAAATTTTATAAATATATTTTCTGATCTCAGTGGGGTCAATTGACCCCAATGTGAAAAACATGGCGCTGCCCATGCTTAGTGGTCATGTTTTTTGCACTCACATACATAAAATGTGGCGTGAGAAATAGTATACAAATGAAGTCATTTTCATATAAAAACGTGAAGTATGAAAAAAAAGAGTGTGAATGATTACAAACCTCCCTAATTGAGAATGCATTACTACGAAGTTCACTAGAGACAAGCACAACATCAAATCTTTTTTCTAAACTTTTATTAAATAGAAAACATATCTAGTTTTATATAAAATTAAGAACATTTTGATATAAAAATTTCACAATTGAAAAAAAGTGTGAAACAATTATAAACCTCACTAGTCAAGAAGTCAGTATGAAGTCCACTTGGGACAAGTTGCAATATCAACTTCTTTTATGAACTTTTGTTAAACCCCACAATATTTAATTTCATATATTAAATAGCACATATTTTGATACATACGAAAAACTTTACATATATAATCTAAACCGTTCCATGTTTACTCATGCAGATTTGACCTTAAAATAAACAAAAACTACCAAAATGTGTTTAAAATGTCATGATGGTGGTGATCATTTTGTCGATTGATGCTCTAATTACACTCATAATCTTCTAACAATGAAAACCAACTGCATGAAATCTACATTAATAATTCAAATGCTATACATGTCATTCCTAGAAGAAAAAAAAAGTATGAAATATGGTCATTATAGGAATTACAAAGCCCATATTTGGCATATCTATTTTTTTTCCTCTAAACCTCTATCTCTATGTCTCTAAAGTGGATAGAGATTTTAAAATTAAAGTGCTAAGAAAATCAGAGGGGTCTCTTGAAAAAATACACACAAAACAAAGGGAGAAAAATACACACAAAACAAAGGGAGAAAAAGAAAGAGAGAGAGAGAGAGAGAGAGAGAGACAGAGAGTGCTAAATAACAAGTAACAACAGGTGGGTGTCTGGAAGGGGAAAGATGGAGAGAATCAAGAGCCCTCTTTGCTCCTTACATCATCATCACCAGTCTTCTTATTCGATCCAACGACTGCAGAATGCAGTAGGAAACCCTACTACAAAACACTTGATCTTCCACCATTCCTGGCTCCAAGAGAACTCTCCCTCTCTCTCATTGCCCAGGGAAAACACTTCAAACCAGACCCTCTCTCTCTCGCTCTTCCACAAGAAGCCAGGACTAAGGTGAGGAGATTATTCTCTATGTATCAAAAAGAGAGGTTTTTGGTGCTTCTTGTGTTGGTTTCTATGCGGGTTTCTTGTTTTCTTCCATTTTGGGTTGGTGGGTTGTGTGGGTTGGTTGTTTTCTATGTGGGTTTCGTGATTTCTTCGATTTTGGGCTGGTGGGTCGATTGGGAATTGAGTTTTCTATTCTTAGTTTCTACTATCTTCAGTATAAGACCAGTTGCAATGAGGGTTTCTTTCATCTGGGTAGTGGGTTTATTGATTGTTTGAACGATCCTTGTATTTCTTGTTCTTCTCTTTTGTAGGAATGAAAACTCTATAAAGAGATTGTAGGAATTGGTGTTATGTGGGTTTCTTAATTTCTTATGTTTTTGTGTTGGCGGGTCTATATGGGATTGGGGTTCTTCTGTTGTTAATTTCTTCTATCTCCTGTGGAAGGTCAATTACAGTAAGGTTCTTTCATTTGGGTTTGTTGATCTCTTCCTTTTTGGATTGGGTTCTGTTCATTTCTTGAGCTTCTGATTGGTCACTTGATTGGGATGTGTTGTTTTGATGGTTTTTTTTTTTTCAACTTGTTTGTGTTTTGTTTATCTGAGATTGATAGGAATCCTATTCACATACAGATTACCCTTACTTTTATCTCTCATTTTGAGTTATTTTGTTAGCTGCTTCTTTATCATTGCTTTTGTAGTTCTCAATTGCTTAGGGGCTTTTTTTTGCATTAGATTGCATAGGAATTGAATACATGAGAATTCAGGGTCAAATGAGCTCCACTGAAGGATTATATTGAATAGGTGAAGTGCGAAGGATATGAGGTAAGGAGTGAAGGATATAAGGTGAAGATGTAGATGAGACCTTCACTTTCCTAGCCATTGAATTACTTGGTTGATTTTGGGTATTCATTTCTCATCTTCCCATGATTCAATTTTTATTAATGGGGAGGTTATTTGATGGTCATTTTTGGATATTTACCTTTGGTTCTTCATTTTTAACCACTTATAGAAATACAACAATGGGTATTCAATTACATGAAATGAACAGGCCCTTAGTGTGGAATCGTCTTTGTCTCAAATTCTTATCTTTTGCTGCAATTTGTAAACTGTATACTCCTTCGGCTGAAAATAGAAAATTCAGCTTCTCTCTCTCTCGCCGCGCCCCCCCCCCCCCCCCCCCCCCCCCCAACCCCCCTTCTCCCCCGTATATTCTTATTGTTTGTAATAAATCAAAGTTCCTGTTAGGGATTCTGAACACTTTTGGATGCCTTGAGCTCTTGGGGTTTGCTAATCCAATTTTATGGTTCATTGATTTTTTTTTTCACATGGTTTTGTCAATTTTCTTTGGTTTTGCATCTTTAATCCTTCACTTCTAATGTTCTTTTCATCTCGGTTGGTTTCTCAATTTAATTGGTTTTTTGTGTTGGTATCTCAATTATTGCTTTTCTCAATAGGTGTTTTCAGTTTTCTTATAGAATTCTTCAGCTTTCTACTACTTTCTTTCTAATATTTTGTGAAACCTTTGATTGTTCAGCTTACATATGTTTTTGGATTGATCTTAGGTTTTTATGTTTCCTACTTGGTGTTTTAGTTTCTTCTTGATTTCCTTCAGTTTTCCTCTCTCTCTCTCTCTCTCTCTCTCTCCCTCTCCCTCAGGAGTCTTTCAGGATTTCTTTTTGTTTCCAGTAACTTGCTGATGTTCTTATTCTCTTTCGTGACTGAATAGCAATTAGAGAAGATTATTTCCAAGTATTGACAGTGTCATACAAAGACGAATTATCTGGTCATTCATATGGAAGGCTTGGTTGGTTCTGGATTTGATGTTGCTAATGCTGTGAGGAAGAAGCGGAGCAACACGGCCAGACGGCCTCGGCCTGATACACTGACATTTTTATACAATCGAGATTACTCACCATCATCTTCTACCCCACCTTCAAGTGATGAAAATGCTGGTTATAATAGTGGTTATCGGAGGAAGGAAATCAATCTAAATAGCTCTGCATCAAGGCCTTCATCATTTAATAAAGCTGGAGTGGAAACTTTTCCCAGAGAATTTAGGAAGGATGATGGGGTATTTGGCGAAGTTGATGGATTTTACAGGCGAAATAGTACTTCAAGAGGAGGATCATCAACAAGGCATGAGCAGCCACGAAATTCGTCAGACTTCAAACGATGCAGTGAAGGTGTCCTTGCCCCAGCTAGTTGGAAAAGCACAAGCACAACAAAGGAGGGGTTCGAATCACAAACGAAAAACTCTAGTAGCAATGATGGAAATGGTAGGAATGGTGATAACCGCAGTTCAGGACAATCAGGTTGTATTTCTAGTGGAATGGGGGATAGAGGTGATTCTTCATTACACGAGCACAAGCTAAGAAAAGTGAAGCTAAAGGTTGGGGGAGTTACTCATACAATTCATGCAAAATCCACATCAGAAAGTGCTACTGGTGGTCATTACGTGAAATCTTCGCACTCTTCGGATGTCTCTCGACAGCGTCAGAAACCAGTTCTCCAGGTACTTAGTTTTTTTTTTTTAATGATTACTCCATTGTATTAAATTATGAGAATATTTTATCAAGTCCAGTAAATTCAGATGAGAAACTATATGGTTTCAAAGCAGGGCAGGTGGGTTACTTTCCCACTCTAATCCCATGTGCTACACTTAATGTTAGATCAGAAATGTAGTTGATATTGATTTTGGATGGAAACTGGGAATGACTTTAAAAAGTTATCTGCTGATGTATTTACTAGGTTACTGCTTTATCTCCAGCTTTAAATGCATAGCATATACTAATTTCAGCTGAAACAGATTGAAGGATGTATGATATAATGTGGTACTAGCTTGCTGCCCCAAATGCTTGGTGAATTGGATGAATCATTCTTTTGCTAATATATTAATGTGATTTTTTATTTAGGTTATTCCACCACACTTCTTAATCATCTGCCTAGATTATCTCCTAGATGTTTAGAAACTTTAAAACAGGAAATGGCTAATTAATAAATGCTAGAAAATAGGAAAGACCTTCATAGAATGATCATTCAACCCATAATGCATGGGTTGTCCGATTGGGGCAGTTGGGTTTTGCCCAATGGGCCTGGTCGACCCATGGATCATAGGTCTGGCATCCAGCAATTTGCGATCTATTAGTAATAATATAGTGGGTCAACCAGGCTCTGCATGGGGTTCTTGATTTGATATTGTTAATTTTAGTTGCCTTCTTAACACAAATCTGGTCCAGACCAAACCTAACTTTTAAGACCGGATTCACTCAAGCAATTCTGGCAGTCAGTTGAAGTTCCTATGATATGAATTTTATATTCATTAATGAAAATTTTAGATTGTAAGAAAAATTCTAGCAAGTAAATCTACTGAAGTGGTTCTCAGCAAGTCTCTCTACTATATGAGACTATAGGCCCAATCAGATACTTAGATTTCGGTATTTGGGCTTTGCAAGAACAAAGTTCTGACTTCTGACAACTCCATATGAAAGGCAATAATGATGTCAAGATTGGGATTAAGTTGTAGGTTCACGGCTCTTTCTGAATTGAGTCATATATCAATATTTAAGATGGCTGCTTGATACCCATTAATGCAAAATCCTGGATCAGCAATTAGTCTTGTGACACTCAGGTCATATGTGCAGGATATCAATGCGTAAGGAACTAAGGATTAGTTACCAAAACAGTACAGGCCAAGTCTGTAACTCAATGGGAAAATCACATGAAATGAGTTTGCTGATGCCATATTCTCACTGCTGTACATAACAGCAACAGGTAGATGTTTAAGGACCTGTTTTTGCCTCCAAGTATGGCTGTCGTAATTAGAACACAATCGGTATTATATCCAGATTGCACATTTTAGATATAGTCTCAATTGCTCTATTCAGCGAGTCAATGAGGTAGCAGCCTAATCCAATCTCAGATTTAGATATAGCTGCGTACTGAATTAATGTTGTAATCAATGGTCATAACTGTGGGAAGGCTGAGCCGAACTGCCAATAGCTCAGTGGTAGAGGCATTTCACTCTCCAGGACGACTTGCACGAAGTTGTGTTTTTTTTTTTGGTTACCCAACCAAGGGGGCTGGGACCCAAGAGAGAGTCTGTATAAGTGGGAATAAGGCCCACACAAGTGAAAGAAGCGTGCACAAGCGGGAAGAAAGCCCACACAAGTGGGAAAAGGTGGCGTACCCAGGGTTCGAACCCTGGGCAGCAAGGTGAGAACTACCGCCGCTTACGAGTGAGGTAAGTGGCCATTCTCAAGTTGTGTTTTGGTTAAAACCCAAAACATGGTTTTCTCAGGGGCCTGAGAAATAGTATCAAATCCAAAATCAATTCCAAAAGTAACTTCTAAATAATCCCATGAATGTCACTTTATGGTTTTTTATAAATAGAATCCTTCCTCAAATAAGTATCTCTCCTAATCGTGCTATCTAGTATAATAGTAAATAAAAAACAGTAGTAATTTGATCTAATAAAAGAAAGAAGGTATTAAATGGAGTCTCATCCTTTTGCTGTTGACATGCTTCATGTGTTCGCTTATGTGACCCCCGAGTCCTTTTGTAGGACTTTTTTTCTAGCTTTAGGCTGAAACTAGCTGAACCTGGGACAAGTTCTTGGCTTGCTCAGACATGTCTTAGATTTGGATTGGGTTGGTCTTGTTCTGGGCTTGAGTGCGACTGGGCTGAGCTGGCCTGGAATGGGCTTGGACCGAATGGTCTCCAATCTACTTTCTCGGTCTTACATCACACCTTTGTCTTGATATGCAGCTGCTTTACCTAAGTGCATGCATTCTGCCAATATTTGGTCTGGCATCTATACATGTTATTTGTTGCAGGATAGTTCGGACAAGGAACGCTCACCTCCGGATGAAATGAAGGATCTCCAAGGAGCCCCCTGGAAGGATTTCCCTGGAGGGAAGGCCACTCACAAATCAAAGAAGGATTCAAGAGGCAGAATGTCGGAAGGATCTATGCCTGAAAAGCATGGCTATGAACCTTCTTCTGAGCCTGTTCGTAAGAGCAAGAGGGTCCCAAAGAGGCGCATGTTAGATGGGGCATTTGATGATGCTGATGAAGATGATGAGATTCGCTTTCTTGAGAGACTGAAAACTGCAAAGTCCAGTGCGGATTATGGTTCTGAGTTTGGGGATAATGGAGAAGAGAGAAACAAGAAACAGAAAACTTCAAAAATCCCGAGAAGGAAAATGCCTGGTGGTGAGCACGATGATGTTGATGTTGCAGAATATGGTTTATCACGAACAAGCAAGGATGGTAAGAAGAAATCAAGATTGGGGAGAGGATCTGAAGATACTGATTATATTGATGAAGACGAGGATGAGATAGGATCAGATGGGGGCTTCGAGGCAAAGAGGAAGAATCAAAGAAGGGAATTTGTTGACACTATAATGGATGGTAAGAAGGAAATCTCTCTTACAATGCGTCAACGGGCCCTTCAATCTGGCAAAGATGTTTCTTCTGGATCAAATGCTAGTTTAATTGAGTTCCCGAATGGGCTACCCCCTGCTCCTCCAAGAAGTAAGGCTTCTATGACTTCCTTTTTTGTTGAAACAATTTGTTATGATTGGATCCTTGTAGATCTCCTCTTTTGTGCTTAAAATTCCTGGAACTGTTCAATGACAGAGCAAAAGGAAAAGCCTTCTGAAGTGGAGCAGCAGCTGAAGAAAGCTGAGGCTGCTCAAAGGCGTAGAATGCAAAATGAGAAGGCAGCTTTAGAATCTCAGGTTTGCTTGTTCCCTGATGTTATGTGCTGTGTTTTTGTGATTCACCTTTCTCTTTTGAGTAATGCAAAATCTTACAATTTGGGGTTTTCAGAAGGAGGCAATAAGGAAAATACTGGGTCAAGATTCCAGTCGGAAGAAGCGAGAGGATAAGCTGCAAAAGAGGCGGGATGAACTGGCACAGGTATCAAACTGCTGCACTGTTGCTCTTTCTTTGTAGTTTGCACTTACTCCTCACCATTGATTGTCTGTACTTCATTTGGAACTTTCCCATTGTGTATGTAGGAGAAGGCTGCAAATGGTATGATGCTTGCGTCAAATACCACCAGATGGGTTTCGGGCCCAAATGGGACGTATGTCATGTATCCTAAAGATGCAGACTTGGGCAGTATATTTGATGCCTGGAAGCCACGCAGGTCAGACAACATTTTCTTCTCATGAGTTCAATTTTAAGTGTTTATTGTTGGACACATGTAGTGGAAGAAGAGAAGGAAAACAAGATATGACTTATTGATTCTTTATGGTTTTGATTCTTTATGGTTTCTTATATGATTCAGCTATCCTCCTCCTCGGGAGAAATGTGCTGGACCAACATGTAGTAATCCTTACAAGTACCGGGATTCCAAATCAAATCTCCCACTCTGCAGTCTTCAGTGCTACCGAGCAGTGAATAAAATCCCGCAACCAGGACCTGCTGAGGTCTCGCATCTATGATCAATGGTGCCTTTTTTGGCTCCATGTACATTCAGGAAACCCTACATATGTAAGTATCTTTTTTTTTTTTTTTTGTAATTTGGATTGGTAAGGGAGAATTTTTTTGATTATTTGTAGATGACTTCATTCAAGGTCAGCTGTAGCTGAACATATTGACAGTTCTCTCTCTCTCTCTCTGTCTCATGGTTTTTTTGAGTTGATCACTTTTTTGAATTGTTGTTTGTAGGTTGATACTTGGTAACTCCATGAGAATTTACCTTGCAAATGATCGTTTTATAAAGTAAAATGGTTATGGGGAAGCTGTTGCCCTTGCACCAGAATGGAGAAGTAAGATGCCTGACCAGAAGTAATTTACGACATACTGAATTCACCTTTGTATTTGTTGGAATGATTGCATTGGATTGGAGATCTCTAGGGTTTCTTTTACTCATCAATCAGGTTATTAATAGCACCAACCATCCATCTTGTATAAAGTCAGGCTAGATTGATGCACTCTGATGATATCTTCTGAATCATAATTGAAATTATTAGTAGTGAAATACCTAAACTACCTTTCTACAGTTCCAATATTTGAAACCTGGGGCTTATACCCTTTTAATGGCTTAACTAAAGTCTTTCAAGCTTTACTTCTATAGAAATTTCTTCCCTGCCACTTTCCTCAATCCTCTGGTTTGGACCTGCACTGGTTTTTCTTATTATTTTGAATAGAATGCTTACGAAGTTCATAAAACGCTTTTTGAATAGAAGTTGCGAGCCTTGTGAATTGAGTTTTGATTGCATTTTGTCACCTTTTTGATGTATTGGTTTCCACCTGAATCATAAATGATTCTGCAAGATGACTTCTCTTTCTTGATTTTTGATTTTTCCTTTAAATCTTTCTTTCAATTCAATTACATTTCCTTTTATTATTTTTTCTAGAAACAGTCTTTTCTTTTTCCATGTACTCATGATTTCCTATTCGGATCATTAAATCAGGATTCATCTACACTTTGTGGATGTTATCTACGAATGTACTTTCTAGAGTGAGTTGGTTAGCTGGAGAGATTTATTTCTTCATTGCTCGCTCAATTTCCTTGAATTCGAATGCTTTAATGAATTTCTCATTGTTGGATCCAAAAAAGAAAACAAACGGGGGGAAAAAAAAACCATAAACATGAACCTGAATTTAAACTTATATGCTTTGATTTCAGTGGTGAGTCACTCCATGGAGACTTCGATCCCTGTTTGTAGCATTGAATGTCAAGGGCCTTGGATGGGGTGCGTGTGGGTGTATTGTGTGAGTATTTACTAAAGAAAAGTAGATAAATAACTTCTATGCTTTGAATCTATAGAGACAGGGAGGCAAGGACCGCAATGATTCAAAATAAAAGTAGTGGCCCCCACTTGTATACTAAAGATCCCACGTGTGTAAGGCATACTTGTAACATATCATTGACTGGAGATTTCTTGGGATTGGCTTAACATAGATAGGATATTATTCATTGTAAACCTGACTAGCCTCAATTAGGGCTTGATTGTATCATTGACTAGATTTTCGGGTTCAATATACTGTACAATTGACCCAACGCAAGGTACAACTATTCCATCCAATGTTTCTCTCCTCTTCAGGCATTTGATATGGTATCTATGAATAGTTAAAGCCACTGATTCAAAGATTTATAGGGTTTTGACATGGAAAATCAAGAAATCCAAAGAGATGAAAAACAGAGAAAACAGTAAGGAGACTTCATTAGAGGTAACTAACCATATGATGATGTCCCTTAGGGTTAAGCAACACCTCCCATATATATTTTATTATATTTTTGAAATTTGTAAAGAAACCCATGTTTATTTGTTTATGTACAAATCAGTCCACTGTTTTCCTGTATTGACAAACAAGTCATTGTTTTTACTCTTTACACTCCCCTCAAGCTGGTGCATATATATCTAGTGGTATGCCTAGCTTGGACAATGCCATGATTACTTTCCTCTTGATATAGTAAGGAAATTTGCTAATTGTTCAACTGTAGGAATGTACTTCACTCTGACGTCTTTGATTTCGATCTTTTTTTTTTTACTACATTTTGTACGTTAATGGTAAATTGGATTTTTAGATATTTTCCTTGTTGAAGTACTATCAGAATATAATCCCATATGACCTTTCTATATGAAACCCAACTCATGTAGAAAAATTCCGCAGCCACAAGAATTGATGAGTTCTGAGCTTCATTGCTTGATACTCAACTTCAGAACTAGATTTGGATACCATTGACTATTTTTTGATCTTCCATGATACTAAATTTCTGCCTACTACAGTACAATAGCTGGTAAATCTTCTATTTGTCTTCAAACCTGCCCAGTCTACATAAATATAGGCTCCAATCACTAAATGACCATGTTTTGAGTACAAATTCCCTTGTCCTGGTGATTTCGTGAGCCACTTCAAAATCCTGTATGCAACATTTAATTGTCCTGTTACCATTCAAAAAAATAAATAAATAAATGTCCTGTCATTGGAGCGTGCATGAACTGACTAACTATACTTATCACATAAGCTATATCTGGAGTATGGACGAGTTATGTTTAAGGACAATAACCATCCAACCAGTCTTTGACATGATCTGACATCTTGAAGTAATGTTCCACTTTCTAAACTAATACCATGATGCTGCTCAATAGGAGTATCTACAGGTTTTACTTCTAACAACCTTGTTTTGTTCAGTAGATCAAGCATATAATTTTGCTAGCATATTACAATTCATTTCCAGTATTGACATCTTGATTGACAGAATAAGATTCACAGTCGCTTCTTGGGTAACCATCCTTCCTATCTTTCAAGGAATTTCTATAGTTTTCATCTTGCTTAATTGGAAAGAAGATGCTCTTTCTTCCTGTGGCTTTTGAGTTCTTATCTTCAAGGTTGCCAGTTTGGCGCTCCCCTTTCCCTGCTTTGTTGTTCTTGTTTTCTTTTTGCTTTGCTTGTCAGTATGTATCTCTTGTAGTGCTAAGCCTTGTTACACGACTATTACCATTTCAAAAAAATATTACAATTCCTTCCTTTGATCTTTCAATTTGAATTCCAAGAAAATATCTTAATTCACCAAGATCCTTAACGTCAAACACTCTTGAGTGTAAATGTTTCTTTAGCCTTTTGACTTATACTGTATTATTTCCTATAATAACAATGTCATCTACATAAACAATTAAAGTGATAACCCAGTAGCCATTTCTTCTCTCAAATAATGTGTGATTAGCATGTCAGTTTTTGTACCTTGTCTTCAGCATAACTTGACTGAATATGCTAAACCAAGCTTGGGGTGACTGCTTTAGCCCAGACAAGGCCTTTTTTCAACTGGAAAACCTTGCTACTTTGATCTTTTAATGACATTCCTGAACGTAGTTACATGTATACTTCCTCTTGTAATCTTCATGAAGAAATGCATTTTTAATATCCATCTGATGTGAAGGCCAATCTCAACCTAGATTTGCAATGAGAGTAACTCTCAATTTTGCCACGAGAAAATATATCAAAATAATCCATATCATATGACTAGGTAAACCCTTTTGCCACTAACTGGGCTTTTTAGCATTGAATAAATACCATCTGGGTTGTATTTTAATGTATGCACCCACTTTCAGCCCACTGCACGCTCTACAAAAGGATCAACAAATTTTCAAGTCTTTTTTTTTTCCCAAGAGCATGCATTTCTTATAACATTTCTACTTGCAACTTTGGATTCTTTAGTGCTTCTCCCACGTGTGAAGGTATATGTTCATCAGACAACCTTGATAGAAATGCATGATATTTAGGTGATATTTGGTGATATGAAACAAAGTTCTGAATTGGGTGATAAGATCGCTTCCCCTTATGTAGAGCAATAGGTAGATCAACATCAGCCTCATCTGTAATGGGAACTCCTAATGAGGAATCGAACTCTCTGAGCATCTATTTGTGCTTGACCTGGAGAGAGTAATGACCTTTTGTTCTCCTTTTTTCAACAATATACTCTGATTAGCTTTTCTGGAACCATTTCTAGACTTTTTCTTACTTGCTTATCAACTGTTCCAGATGCTTCTATTTCTGGAATCCTTTCTGGAGTTCCTTTTACATGATTATCAGCTGATCCAGGTGCTTTTGGATAGGTCCACGGTGATAACATACTCCACAATGGGAGATGTTTCTCTTTGAAGAAATGTCTCCTCCTATCTACTTGGCTCTTTTATCTCTTGGCTTTCAGAAAAATAAGAAGGAACATCCTCAAAGAATGTTATGTCCATGCTAACAAATTGCTTTCCACTTTTCCTCGGTCAATAACATCTATAACCGTTCATGCGGGGCCCATTAGTCTGGCCTGCATTAGTCTACATGAACTCTCCTGATTTTTAGTAATTGCTGAAATTTAGAACTAAATTAGTAGTTTCTATTTTTATTGAGATTTATTTTCCAAGTTAAGGCATAGATTAGCCTATAAAAATAGATGTAATACTTCTAGTTGAGCATTGCAAATTGAATAGAATTCTGAGTTTTCTCTCGTCTTTGGTGCGAGACCTAGACAATCTATCCTAAGGCTATTCTTCCCTACTCGTGTTGCGTCAATGTAATACCCCGAACCTTGATATGTAGGGGCTAGGATATTATCTAATTTTTAAATAAATAATTTCTTTAATTTTCTCGAGTTTGTTGGAATATTAGAATTGTCCCGGATATATATATATATATTAATCATTAAACCTTGGGATTAATTTTTCTATACTAGTTATTATGTGCATTTAAATTGAGGTCTCGTATTCCTTTGTGAGGATTATTTCTTACTAATTTAGGGGTAGTTTGAGTGGGCATTGAATTGGTAATTAAGTGATTGGTACTGGTAGGACCAATTACTTTAGGACCACTAGGATTTTAGCCTCTCACATGAGAGATTAGGACCCAACCTCTTAGTAATAATGTGTGATGGATACCCATGTCCCAAAATAGAACCAGTGCAAGTTTCCTATAAGGATTTATAAACAAAAGATAACAAGTGGACTTTCTTTCCAATAGAGAGTTCAAATAGGAATTTGAGGAAAGACTCTAGGCTACACACACACATACACGCACGCGCACGCACACACACACTTGTCACACACACACACACACACACACACACACTTGTCGCCCATTATAGAGACCTTCATACGATGACACGACCCGAGCTCGAGATTATGATTAATTCGAGTTAACCCCGAGTTGCGATGTATATTTACTCCCGTGAACTTCAATCACATAAAATTCATAAGGGATATCAAATATCACATTATGCGGAATATAAACAAATATACATTTCTCCTGTATAAAACAAGAACTCATATACAATATGAACTACATTCACTTGCACATTAAAATACAATGCAAGGAATGTAAAGTACGAAATGTTTCCAAAACAAATTCCCTTAAAGTTTCTATTTACCGATTCTTTCTCCAAAAATTCTCATTCAATGTTATCGTCTCACTTCCACTCAACTAGTCCTCCTGGAGGAACCGGATCGGTCGTCTCCACTGGCGCTGTGGCCTCTGAAGGACCGGCGTGGGCAGTTGTGCCTGTAATGCCACCAATAACACTATGAACTTGACAATTCGGCAATGTATAAACCATCACATGATTGAATATGTTAATTACACATTTAATCCGTCTAACTCCTTGTGAGACTAATACAAATACAATTCAAAATCAATGAGAGTCTTTATTATTTGGCAAACTACAATAGCATTTCATTTTAAGTCACATCTTCCTAAAAAGAAAGGATTTCCATCTTCCATACGGAAGGATTCATATATTGTGGGATTTATCAGTGCCCGGGTCAGGGATAACTGACATCACTACGGAGCTCCAGAACACTCCCAAATAATCTGCTACAACAGAAATAGCTCTAATGAGCATTTTTGAAATCACTATGTAGTGTCAGACTCAAAAGAAACAATACAACTAACATATTAATTCCATTCAATTATAATTAACGGATTCAATTCAGTTATGATCCATTTATGATACAATCCCATAAACAAATTCAATTAAATAATACCAACTATTCAGGTGTAATCGTCAGTTGTTTAATGTACGTGTTATTCTCGATGGACATCACAATTTATGTGAATTATGTACATTAAAGTCCCTTTAATTAACACCCATGGAGGTAAAACAATATCAACAACCTGGATTAAATCAATAGGCTCTTTACTTAAATCCAGAATCTTATTAGTTTTGGTTAACTAATCAATGTCTTATTGGCTAGCTTTAGAAGCTAATTTTATTACTGGATTACAATTTTCCAGCTTTGGTTAACACTCAATTCATCTTGGATCCAAATCCAAGAATAATACTCTATGGAAAGAGTAATTGACTCATTATTCATCAATTGTACTATAATTAGTCTTTAGACTAATTTTTACAGACCATTTATGATCCTAGAACTAACAGTTGGTTCAAATAAAACTAATTCCAACCGGACTGATTTTCTTCCCTTTTTCTCTACATTCAATCTACTCGTAACCTGCACATCAAAATGGAACCTCCCGTTCCCACCTCAATCATCATTCCATACAAAATTTACAACACTTCTAATTCATTTAAACACCATATAATCAATCCATTCATTCAAATAACTCCATATCTATAAACAACATGAGTTCAAGAATCTAATTCTGACCAAATTAAATAAAAACTACGTCAATTAGCATTCAATCATTATCAACTGATTATACTTGCCTTTTAGTCAAAAGCCCCTTTACTAGCTTGACTTTGAGAAAAAAAATCTCTAATCAAAGCCCTCTTTGGTAACCTAACATCAAGAACAATTCCAAAACAAATTTCTCATAAGTCATTTGCACTAAACAACAATCTCACATTTCTAATAGAATCTGAATTTCTGCAACTCTCATAGTTTACTCACTTGTAACTTAAAGAAAGGAAAATCTGAGATTTCCTTCTTACTCTTGCTCCAAAAAGATTGAAGAAGATGATGGAGAAACTGAAATTCTCTTCCTAGATTCACTTGTACAACCTTTAATTCAACGCTTTGATGGAGAAAAGTGATGAAAAGGAAGAAGATCTGAGCTTAGCTTAAATTTCCAGCAGCTTGAAGGCAAAAATGACCGGCTGAATGGGTTCTGGGCTCTTCTCTAACATTATATAACAGGTTTTTGCATTCAAACCCCACTCATTATGTTTATTTTCAGTTTAAATCAAATCAAGGCTCATTTGATCCATCTCAAGTCAAATGCATACAAGTATATTATGAAAATTGTTGTACTCATCAAGATACACGTGTTGGTATAAATTTCCGCCACGTTTGACAAAATACATTAAAACCCATATTTACGGAAAAGTCCTTAATCTCTTTAATTTAGGTTCAAAATCAACTCAATTCTCTTAATCTCTTCTAAATCCACTTCATAATGATTAATTCATTCACTTGAGACTAACTTGAACCATATTGATCATTAATCACATTTAAATTGACTAATCATGTCTAATCTACTTTAATCTCAATTAATTAGAGTTAATCTTGATTAACTCGGAGTGGGTGTAACACACGACTTCCCCTTTCCTCTTCTTACTTCTCTTGTTTTCTCTCTCTAACCCCTAGCCTAGTAGTGAAGACTAGAAGGGGACTAGAAGAAGGTCTTGTTGAATCAAGGAGTGGAGGTTAGAATCAGCAGATTTAGAGCTCGTTGATGACATATTCGCTTCCTCAAGTAAACTGTGCAAGAAACCCGTTCGAAGAGTAGATATCTCAATCTACTTGCTTTTGATGTTATATCTTGATTTCAGGCCCTGAATTTATACCGTTTCTTTTCCTAACTCTGTTTACAGGTATTCGAATGTTGATTGATAGAGTTTCCCTCAATTGGGTATGACTGCTAGTGTCCTATCCTCATTGTCGACATGTAGTTTGTGGTTAGGAAGCTCGAAATACCTATCTCCAGCCCAAGAAATCATGCTCGATCATCCCTCGCCGTTGGTAGGGTTGTTAGTTTGTGTTTGCAACTCAAACCGATCCTGAAATTGGGAGAAATCCAGGCAAATCTCAAAATTTGCATGATGGAGGTTTTTGGAGTGCTCTTTTTTCAAAATTGGCTGTGGAGCCACTTTTGTTTTTTTTTAAATTGTGACTATATATTACTCAAAAAAGCTATACAGTATAAGAGATCTATATTGGTCACAAAGAGCCCCCACCGAAAAACAAAGGGGAAAGCATCTAAATAAAAAAAGAGCCGGAGCCCCAAGTGGTAAAACAAATGAAAAGGACATAAAAGCTTAAGGAGGGATTTAAATTATTAAAGAAGGCTTAATAACTCCCTCTTTGGAAAGTGGGTCCGCCTCCGCATTGATTGATCTCATAATGTGATGCGAGGACACATTCAAATCTCCTGACAATTGAATCACCTCTTCTATAATTTCTGCAAGATACCAAGGCGGGGAAGAAGACTGAGTCGCCCATTGGATAATTCAAGAAGAATCTCGTTCTACAAGGAGACGATGAGGTAGTAGACGGGACGCTTCCCGCAAACCTATGTTCAATGCTAGGATTTCCGCTTTGTTGATTGAACAAACACCTGCTGGGCCAGAGTAAGACAGATTATGTTCCCATCTTCGTTGCGGTTAAGACCACCAACAGCTGCCATGCCCGGATTACCAGTAGCGCTCCCATCAAAATTAAGCTTCAAAGCTTCATGTGGAGGTGGGTGCCATCTTGGATATAGATGCGCCTAAAAATAGGGCGAGAAAGAGCCCCTACATCCCACTTGAGAAGAATGGTATCTGTCGAAATACCTTTAAATAGTGGCAGAAGAGAGACCCAAAGGAGCATCACGTTATCTGCAATCTTGTTCACATCTGAGGATTTTCCTTTGAAGCACTTGGAGTTTCTTTCCATAAGGGACCAAATGGCCGCTAAGAATGAAAGTTTCCACATCATTCATCCTCGTTTTGAGCCTACCCCCAATCTCCAAAAGTCAAATAGAGAAGGGATAGAGTTTGGTAGAGGACCACAAAAGTGGAACCAAGTAAAAATCGATCTCCATATGCGTTGGGCAAGGGAGCAATTAAGGAGCAAGTGATCAATTGATTCCTCATTTGCGAGGCACATTGGACAAGCATTAACAATAATCACTTTACGTCGACGTAAATTGTATATGGTTAGTATCCCACCAAGAAGCACAATCCACCCAAATGCTGTTACTCTAGGTGGTGCCTTCATGCTCCACAAGCTGTCCCAGAAAGAATGACTCCGCCTCTGCAGAAAATGAAGAAAAGAAAGAAGCCACCGGAAAGAGGTCATCAGAGGACGCCATCCAGATTCTTCTATCTGTGCCCTTCTTAGGGATGAAGACACTCCCAAGGATTGTCAACATAGAGCGGAATTGGGACTCCACCACACCTTTTAAATTCCTCCTAAAAGTAGGCCCCCAACTAATGTGATCACCTATCCTCTCCATGTATTCGATAACTTTGGCTTCCCGGTTAGTAGCACAATGAAGCAACTCTGGGAAAGTTGATGCCAGCGTGTTTTCTCCAATCCAGAGATCAGTCCAAAAACAGATCTTGTCCCCCCGGCCCACTCGAAACTTGACTTGTTTCATGAACGCACCCTTTGCAACAAGAATGCCCTTCCACAACCCAAAATAGCAGGGAGATGGATCTTTTATAAGCCATCCATCCTTGGAGATGTCATATTTAGACGTCATGACCTCCTTCCACAGCCCCTTGGTCTCATCTCCTAACCTCTATAACTATTTACCAAGAAGGGCTAAATTCAAAGAAGCACAGACACAGGACACGAACACAATACGACACGGATACGCTGACACAATATTTCTCAAAAAAGTAGGACACGGACACGTCGGGGACACATTAATAATAATAATAAATCTAATCTTATACTAAAAGATAATATCATTTTGACTTTGTAATCAATTTAGCAATCAAATAAATAAAAATTCAAGTACCAGTGTACCAGTGTACCAACTAACAAACATATCAAATTATCAAATAGCAATACAAAACTGAAACATGATTCATAATCATTAAACATGAAATATCCATAGTTCCATAAAATCCATACAAAGAAAAGGGAGGATCATCAATTTCCCCTCCATTCCAAAAGCAAAAAGGAAGTCAATTCCCATCTAAAGTTTACTCAATTGATGCAACTTCATTGCCTTTGCCTTATCTTCCCTTTTTTTTCTTCCAACTCAAAGAAATTTTTTTACAAACAGCCCCCTTCTCTTTTCTTTATTATAATTTTAATACTTTTCTCCAACTAAAACACTCAGCGTGTCTGGGAAATAAAATATAAAAAAATAAGTAGGACACCATTTTTTGCGTGTCGGACACATGTCCGGGGTGTGACACTGACACGCCGGCCCCGGAGAGGTGTCCGTGCTTCCTAGGCTGAATTTAACTTCTAAAAAGCTCTAATTCCCACACCTCCTGCCTTTTTTATTTTACACACTTGGGACCACTTAATCAAGTGGAATTTTTTCTTCCCCTTGCCGTGCCATAGAAAATCGCGTTGCTGCTTCAATCATCTGAAAGAGCACCCTTGGGCAATCCTATGGGTCTAAGACCCACGTGGATTGGGCCGAGTTTGGCCCACCACCCAACTGTCCTAAAACTAGGACAAGTGATGAGTTTCCACCAACTTGGGTTTTCTGTTTTAGTTCAGAATTCTGTAAAATTTCGATTAAGTTCCTGTTCTTTATTGAATTCTCAGCTGAAACTATTTAATGATAATTCTCTTTACTTTGTTTTGAAAGGTAATGAGTTTTATTAAATCTAAGCAGCATAAGAGATATATACCGAAAAGTAGAAAAAATCAAAGGAAAGGAGAACTCCCTAGACAACAATGGGAGAGCCTAAGAAGAAGAAACCTCGATGAACAAATCTGATCTCCCAGTACCTTTAGCTAAACTGTCAGCGACTTCATTCGACATTAGCAGACCTCTTGACGAGCACAAAGGAGAAGTTCAGCTTCAAACCTAGGCCCACCACCTCCTCTGCAATGTCAGCGAGATACCAAGGGGGCCTAGAAAAGCCCGATTGCCACCTAATAGCATAGGATGAATCCCCTTCGACAATAGGATTAGACAAAACCCAAACAATCTGCTTGGCAAAGACCCATTCTCAAAGCAAGCAATTTAGCTTCATTAACCGAACAAAGTCCACACGAACCAGAGAAGGAAAGCAAGGAAGACCCAGAACTGTCTCTAATGATGCCTCCAATACCTGTTAATCCTAGATCACCCCTAGCACTCCCATCAAAGTTAAGCTTGAGAACCCCTAGAATTGGAGGAGACCACCTGCGAAGGGCCGAAGGAACTTGGTACTCCAAGGAAAGGAAAGGACAATCTCACTCCAACTAGACATCATGCTGTCTATGGAGGTACCTTTGAATTCTGGGAGAACGGACACCCAAGTGGCCACTTGAGATTTAATGCTATGCAACACTTTGACGACCAAAGAAGAGGAGTCTTCAAAACATCTTTTATTTCTCTTTCTATATAGCCCAGATTATAGCCTAGGAGGAAGCATTCCACAGTTGCTTACCTCTAGCTGTGATCTTAAAAAACTTCCAGGCTAAGACTAAGGATCCAAGGGATGTAGGCATCACCTAACTCAAGCCAAACCATTGGAAGACGGCACATCACAAAGGACGAGAAAACTCACATGACACCATCAGGTGATCCATAGACTCCGCTTCTGTAAGTCACATAGGACAACCATTAACAAAATTGATGTTTCTTATACGAAGATTATCCTTCATCAAGATGCATCCAAAAAGGGCCAACCAAGCGAATGCCATAACTCTTGGAGGAGCCTTAAGCTTTCAGATGCCCGCAAAGGGAGAAGGAGAGATAGAAGCTTCGTCAAGGAGATAGAAAAAGAATTGCACTGAAAAGGAGCCGTCAACGGTCCCTTCCCACACCCGCCTATCAACCCTCCCCGACGGGACATAAACGTCTTGCAGGAAGGAAAGCAGAACATTTAGTTGAGTCACCTATCTCTAACAGATTTTTCTATAAGTGAGCCCCCAGACAACTCTATTGCCCACTCTAGTAAGATAAGAGCTGATCATAGCCGAGCCATCTGAAGCACACCGGTACAGGTCTGGAAATTGAGATGCAAGCGGGAGAGATCCCACCCAAGTGTCACGCCAAGAGCGGATCATATCATCACCCGAACTCACTCTGAATCGGATCAAAGACTGAAAGTCATCTTCGACCGACAAGATACCCCTCCAAAGGTGTGAGATACCGGATCTAGGCAGCTGAGGGTCCCACCCGTTCCTGGAAATTCGGCATTTGGCGATTGAAATTTGCTTCCATAAGCCATCATACTCATCGCCCAACTGCTAAAGCAATTTACCAAGGAGAGCTCTATTCATTAGCTTCAAGGGTCTCATCCCCAGCCCCGTCTTTTTTCGACTTACAAACCTTGGACCAATCTAAAAGATGGAATCTCCTTTTATCCCCACTACAATGCCACAAGAAGTCCCTCTATTATTTATTAATCTGCTTAACCACTAACATAGGGCACTTGAAAACTGGCACAAAATAGATTGGTAAGTTAGAGAGGATGGACTGGATAAGTGATAATTCTCTTGAGTCTAGTTCTCCTAAAATTGAAGTTTTGGCCCCCTGAAGTTTATGGTTTTCAAAACTGGACCCTTGTGAACTAGTCACTGGAGTTTCAGTTTTCAGTAAATTACAAATAAAGGGCCTGTTATTCATTGTTATTATATCTGATTATCTGAAAACTGTTTTGAGTTATTTCCCTAGTTCTAGACATCTGAAATTACAGATAAAAGCCTGATATTCACTTGTGTAGCTAGCTGATTCTGTTTCTGTTTATTCCTTCATGATTATTGATTATTCACACGTGCTTATCTTGTTGTTGCTACTCTATTCCTTGAGAAATTGTGGCTTGAAACATGATACACATGAATATTAATTGCAGATTACGACTCATGCTATATGTCTTATTATTTGGGAATTTGCATAAAGAACAAAGTTGTCTGTTATGTGATTCACTTATAGAGTATGTGATTTGCTTGTACCAATGATATGCTACTTTGATTATTTTAGAATCTTAATTTCATAGGGATGGGTTTAGCAATCAACTCTCTACCAATCAGATACCTGTAATGATTTGTTATGGGGCAAATAATAAAAAATCTGGAACATATGTAGGAGGTTAATTAAGCCCAACCCGCCCGCTATGAAGATTGAGTATGTCAATGGGATTTGTTTTGGATTTGAAGATTATGAATGTGGATTTCACTGCGGACATGACAAATTAGGAATGACTTAGTTATCATGGGTACAAATTAGGAACAGCTATCGTGGATACAAATTAGGAACAGTTATCATGGGTACAAATTAGGAACCCCTTGGACACCCCTAGACCGCTAGCACTGAATGGGATGATGTCTCCATACAAATAATTCTGGGTAATTTGTTGATGGCCGGCTTTGAAAGACTTTGATTCATTGGTACCATTTTGATGATTTTGAACCTTGGGGTCAATTTTGTTTTGACCCTCATTGGTCACATTTTGTAATGTGCACAAAAAATGTTTTTGGAAGTTACCAGTTTGTTATATTTGGCATCCTTGAGGTGCTTGAGCTTTGGGCCTGTGCTATCAAGTGGTTAGGAGCTTGTCGTTAAATTTGACCCAATTCACCTTAACCGGGCCATGAGTGAGACCTTTGGATGTTATTTTAAATTGCCAAATAATTTTATTTAATATGTTAATGTGTGCACAATTAGATTAGAATATCTATTTACTCAGTTATGCTGATTGCCAGTTTGCCCCTATCAGGTAACCAAAATGTCATGTTGAATGATGATTTGGTTGATGAAGAAGAGATAGGATTCGGCATGTGCACTTCAGCGATGGACTCGCATGGAAGAACAAAAAAAAGAACTAGTTTTTATTATTTTATTCAGTTGAACTTTCAAAGACTTTATAGTTGTTTTTTGTTTTCATTTGATTATGTTCGGATTGACATTGTTATTCAAAATTTTAATTTTAAATGAAGATTTCTTATTAATTAGGTAAATGCATGGAATTTTATTATGCAAATGGATTTAATACATGTATGTGATGGGATACTTTTGTAAGTCTCGACTTGGAATTCGAAGTTGCTCTAGATTTACTTAATGTTTATATTGATTATATACTCTCTTCTTAATGCCTCTTGTGTGTGTGCCTGCATGTGCGCACTTTCTTAGTCCGAGCAGGCCATAACCAAAATTCTTCAAAACAGCCAGTATCTATGGATCCGCTCTTCCTGATTTTGATTTCTTACCATCCTTGCTAGTTCTTGATAAAGCATATTCTTCAGCATCAAAACATCATCATATTCAGCACGATCCTTTTTTTCTTTTAGAGACATTTGAAGTTTTCTGTTTCTCGTTTTCCTCTTCTCCATTATCCCCAAACTCAGAACCATAATCCACACTGGACTTTGCAGTTGTCAGTTTCTCAAGATGGCGAATCTCATCAGCTTCATCAAATGCCCCATCTAACATGCACCTCTTCCAGATCCTGTTGTTTTTACAAACCTTCTCGGAAGGAGACTCGCAGCCATGAATTTTCCTTTCAGGCATATATGCTTCTGATATTCTGCCTCTTGAATCATTCTTTTGATTTGTGAGTGCATCTTTCCCCATGGAAATCCTTGCAGGGAGATTTCCTTGGAGTTCCTTTATTTGGTGAGCATTTGGCATCCGAACTATCCTGTAGTAAATAACATGCCTGAGCAAATCTAAAACATGTCTGAGCGGGTTGATTGAGCCCACATGCCAAGCATGTTAAATGTAAAAGGAAGACTCCATTGAATACCTTCTTTCTTTTATTAGACCAAGTCACTACTGTTTTCATTTGGCTAGTATATCTGTTGATAGCGTGATTAGGAGAGATGCTCATTGAGGAAAGGATAATATAAGGAAGGCTATAGAATGAATATTCATTGTTTAATAGCACGTTACTTTTTACTCGCCTGGGTGTTGGTTCTTCGACAGCGTAAGGCGTGGGTTTGCTCCTCACATCATGTGTTTGACCCTCCCGAGATTTACTTAGATGGATGTGTGTTGTGGGGTTTGTGTGTTCGTCCAGTGATTAGTCCTATTGGGTCAAATACCAAGATGACACCCTCATCAGCAAAATAATAATAATAATAATAATAGCAAGTCACTTTTGGCATTAATATTGGATTTTATACTCTACTCAGACCTGAGAAAGCCTTGTTTTGGGTAACCAGAACACATTCTTTATTTTGCTAGAAACCATCTTTCCACACCTTAAATAGGGGAAATTATGCAATTATATCACATCAGCTATGACCTCTGTTTTAGAAGCACACTTTTGAAATTGGTTGGACAAGTTTTTTTTGGCCTGACTCTGCGTTTGTCTAGCATACATTTAAGTGTAGAAAACCTATAGGAGAACCTGCATGATGTCTGGGACTAATTGATGATCATATTCTTTTCAACAAAGTAAGAGATTCATTGAGTTACAAAGAAGCTTCAATGAGTGAGTGAATGGTGGATTTGATGGGCATTATCCTGCATTTGCTGTAGCCAGCATGTTGAAGAAGCCTCCTCCATTCCTCTTCAGTCCTCTCCTTCCCTCCAAATAGCAGCATCATCTCCAAGTCCAGGGCAAGCCTTGCATCTGTAAATTCGTCACCCGCTCCATCATCATCGCCGTCCATCACGGTGTCCACGATGATAACCTTCCCACCTTTTTCCGGCAAGGCCTCGTTGCATCTCTTGAGAATCTTTATACATTCTTCATCCCCGTAGTTATGCAAGATCCACTGCAAGAATAAGCCACCAAGATTCAGCTACTAAGATTGGAGAGTCCTGGTTGTCCACCCTAACCCGAGCACAACCCATTGGTTAATGAATGGGTCGAGTTTGGATTGGGGTCTGATCTTAGTATTCAACCTGCCAACCAAATGTGATGATATATTGATTTGTAACCATTACGCATTTATAAGTCCTAAAATCCATCAAAACACATTCAATTGTCCAATCAAGGCTATGCAAATTAGGTCACCTTTATTTCATGGCCTTAGATTAGACAACTAAACTATTTAATTGATCAAATCTTATACAATGACTAATCTTGAAGGCCACTTTTATAGTTGAAAAATGAAAGGGAAAGCAGACTTCACCAACTTCACACTGGTCCAATTTTTAAGTAGAAACAAGGGTCAAATCAAATGGCATGGTGCAAACCTTCAAGAAAAGGGCATCTGCAGGTGGGATGAACTCAAACATGTCCCCACCAATTCTGGCCACACCCTCGCATTCGGGTGCACTCTCCACAACATGTGGGTGGTCAAAAACAGTGCACTTGATAGCTGGAAAGGCCTCTGCTATGGCTCTAGCAGCTGTCCCAGTGCCTCCTCCTACATCCACCAGGGAACCCACCCCTTCAAACACCTCCTTCCACTCAATCACACCTGGCATGGTCCACCTGGTGTCACATGCCATCACCTCATTCAGCCTGATAGAGAACATTAATGACATATTAGAAAGGTTAATTAGATCAGTTGTTAGAAAACTTAAAGAAAAATTAGAATGTATGATTCATAATTGATCTCTCATTAGCATCGAATCTGGGTCCGGTGTAACACACGCGGTGTTGGGCTCCTCCAGAATATGTGCCTAAGGCCAAAAGCTCCTAGGCTGAGCCGAAAAAATGAGGGTTTTGACATATTAGTCCTCCTTAAATCTTATTTTCTCAATTTCATAACTTAAATTTCGAAAATGTCATCAGAGTAGTTAATTAACGTTTTGATCTCATGATATCATGAAAACAATGTATGTCACAGAAATGGGATTGCCAAATCATGCAGTGACTTTCATGCAACATCTTAGGGATAGAATCTTCTGAATGATAGAACCCGACACAAAAATGTAATTTTCCGCTTGCAAATTGTAGAAAGTATAAGATACAGAAACTGATAAATCTCATGATATATTGGGATATAGCTAGCGCAAAATAGTTCTAAAAAGATGTTAACCATATTAAAACTTCAATAGTGAAATTGAAAAAAATCAGATTTAAGGATGACTAATATGTAAAAAAAAAAAAAAAAAAAAAAGAACTCGTAGTAATCTATAAATACACAGCGTTTATGTGTCACAACCTTACTCCCAACTCGGCATCTTGCTCAGCGTACTCATAAAATTCAACCCCAAACACCCTCTTGAAGGCATTGTCCGAGCTCTTTTCTAAGCTTCCAATTATGTGGTGCCATGGCACCATAAGCACATTGAAGCCGACTGTCACCATTGGCACCATGTTCTTCTCCTCTCCTCGCACTAATAGTCGAGAGAGCGGAGTTAGTTCATATGCATCTTCTTCAATTTCATCGCCGCCCGAACGGGTGATCATGGTGGAGTGTTTGAAGATGTTGAGGTGCGATAGGAAGCACATTAGGCGGCGGAGGCGGTCGGGGGAGGATGGGAGTGGGAGGTGGGATGCAAGGTGGGAGAGGGGCGTCGGCCCGGCATGAGCATGGATGATGTCGGGTATGTGAAGCTCGACGGCGCACCGCAGAGTTTGAGAGTTGGCGAAGGAGAAGACTTGTGTCCACAGCTGGGCATGGACTGCTTGCAGCAGCTCATCTTCTTCCTTTGCCTGTCTCTCTTTCTTCTCCATTTTCTCCTCCATACTAGAACTAGCTAGTAGTAGTTGCTCTGCATATGGTGTTTGTCCTCATGGTGTTATATGTCTATCAAATATTTCTATCTTATTGGTGGATTGTCATGGGACATTGGATTCCCACGTAGGTTACGTGGGAACAATAATTCAAAGTATACGCTTCTTATCTTAGCCCACTTTGTTGATTTTTACCTAATTAGCTCTTGGGGACTATATATGTTATATTTTATGTTTTTGAACTCAGTTTGTTTGTTTGTTTGTTTGTTTGTGCTGTTGTTTTGTTTGGTGAATGAAAGGCCTTGTTTTATTATAAAAAAAAATTTATATTTTATGTAACTTGGGATAAAACTTGATATTTATAATTAAGTCAGGATGTATGGCTGGCCGAAGAGGATGCTACAAGGTTGGTGATCTATGATACCCTTGTACAAGCCCAATATATTCCTATCAGATCAATACAGTAATTATATTGGTACCCGATATTGCACCGATACTTTTAGGGAGCAAGTTTAATATATCATACTTATAAAGTCCTTTATTTCATATATTTGTTTTAATATTTTTACTTCTCATCATGAAAAAAAATGCTAGAAAGGGACAAAACCAATAATAATTTCATTGATTCAAAAGTGAATTAAAGAAAAAATTAGGACACCCGTATCCGTATCAGTGTCCTAAATTTTCAAAAGTAATGAATCGTATCTCTGATCCCCGTATCAGTGTCCGTACCCATATCCATATCTGGGCATCATAGCTGGTGATCTCAGGGTTTGATTGATTTTCATAAGATTGTCTTTGCTTAAATAATCTCAGTTTTGAAGAGTCAAAATCATAAAATATCTCTCCAGGCTCCTTCTATTAAGAAGGTGGACTTAGCCAATGAGACATTTAGGCTCTTGAACTGTCACATGTGATGGGTGCACACACTGCGGATCTATGTAATATTTCATTCTCATGTATACTAAAACTGATCAATTTGATGAGAGGACAAACTTCTATTGAGTTGGATGACATTTATTTTGAACTACTTAGATATTAAATAAGCATGTTTGTTGAGGTCAACGTTCACCCTCGCTCCTGAACGGTCATAATCGTAGTCGAGCTCTCGCCCTCACTATAAAACAATTATTGTATTGTTTTCTATCACCAATTGATTTTGAAATAAATGGTATGTCAATGGGGTGTAAGATCCTACACATGGTATCCTAATGGAGTTGCGGTGGATATGCCACCTTCGTATAAGATCCTACAATGTCCTAATAAATACCCTCATGAATTTCTAGTGAGCTTATTGTTAAGAGTATCAGAATTCGAATTAGGACGGAAGAAATGTTCTATTTTTATGCTTTTAATTTGTTGCACTTGGGGTTCAAATATCTTTCAATCAATTATCTTAATACTATTATGACTAGTTGAACTTTCACCTCAAATAATAGAATACCCTTTTCAACAACAAATTATAGTTTTTACCAAAAAAAAGGGAGATTATGATGGTATTTTTTGGAGTGAAATTGGACTTGGCAAGCCTGATTCCGCATGTCTTGGCCCACATGAAATGCAATTTGGGCTAACCTAGCTAGTTCGGGTTCGAGCCATGCTGAGCTTATGCTTTCAGTGAAATGAGAGCCAGGCTCAAATTCATGAATTGGACATGTAACCCAAATTTATTATGCTAGAGACTACATTAGGATTCTAAATTCTGGCTCAGTTTTGGATATGATAGCTCAGATTTCATTTGGGTTTGGGCTTAGGCTTAAGCTTTCTTACATGCAATTTTGGCCCTGCTTGGGCTAGGTCCATAACCAAGCTTGTCCATCTGGATTCTACCAATCAACAAGAGCCACTGCATGGGGGCACTTTGGGTAAGCTGGGCATCCCAGACACCAGAAAAGGTGGGCAACTAGTTGGCACCATGTGTGGAGTTTCTGTCACTCTTAGCCCCAAAAGTACCACTCCTTTTTTATCTTCTTTTAATGATATGACACTGAAATGAGAGCACGCCCAAGAAGCCCAAAAGACTTTTGTACCTTTGTTTCCATGTTGTAAAGTCACAAAGAGTGAGATAATTCTAGCCATAACCTATTTGTCTTTTGTCACATATAGTTGATAAAGAGTGATAGGGAAAGTTTCCTATTAATGTGATATTTACTCTACTTTTACTTTACCATGATGTAAACAAAGTTTACTATTAATATGAAATTTACTGTACTTTTACCTTTCCATGATGTAAACAAAATTGCATGCCTTGAGTGGGATTGCAAATGAATATATAATTATCCAAGTATCAAAGTCTCCCAATCCATATAAAGTAGTTACGGTGGAAGCATTCGAAACTGATCCTGTATGGTGAAACTGGCCCATACATCCGGGTATAAGAGGATGCATTCACATATTGAAATTTTGTATAGGTTTTAACGGCCCCACAAAGTATCAATTTTATTCATATTTAAGAGACTATTTTAATTTACACAATTCAATAACTTCCCATATATTTAAAAGTTTTATTTTAAAGCTCTTTATCCAATTATACTAATGCACTCCACATCTAATTATGGATTCGGATTTATAAAGATGGATATGAATTTAGATCCATCACGATTCTGACCCGAATCCTACCTATTTGCATCCCTATTTAAGAATACATGTTTGCGTCCATATCTGAGTGTGCTGGTATGGCAGTGTGACCCAATTGAATGCATGACAACAAAGGAGGCAGAGAAATTAATAGATTTTGATGAAGATTATACTTATTTCATTCAAATGATTTTAGCCCTAATTTTAACGTGTTCAACGCTTAATGACTAAATCTGATGCCCTGGAAATAAAATCCAACAGAAGCCAATATCTCATTTTTATCAAATTTGAGACAATGTCTGATTTTTATCAAACTTGAACCAATGCAGGCCCCTTATATCAAAATTATTGAGGTCAACGTCCACCCTCGCTTTTAAGTGTTCATAATTGTGGTTGAGCCCTCGCTGTCAGCATAAAACCAATGTTGTGTTATTTCTCATCACCAATTGATTTTGGGATAAGTGATAGCTCAATGGAGTGTAAGATCTTACAAGTGATATTAGAGCCTAGTAGGTAGGGTGTTTGAGTCATATGACACGCGTTTTGTGAGTTGTGTTGCAGGAGTCGCGGCGGGTGTGCCGTTGAGGGAGGGAATGTTGAGGTCAACGTCCACCCTCGCTCATAAGCGGTCATAATTGTAGTCGAGCCCTCGCATTTACCATATAACCATTCTTGTGTCGTTTTCCATCACCAATTAATTTTGGGATAAGTGGTAGTTCAATGAAAATGTATATAATCTCAGACCGGACCGGTTAGAGTTGTGGAGTAATCATGTGCAAAATGTATATAATTGTCTGTTTAAAATGAAAAACTTGATGATGTATAAGACCACAATTAATTAGAATGAAGTTGGACATGAATATTTTTTGTCAAAAGAGAAAATGAATTCACTTAGGTTTCATCCATACTTTAGGCTTGTTACTCACCTGAATGGTGCGCCCTGTGAAAGATCATTTTTCTCCACTGTTGGCCACATTTTCTACCTTTTTTTTTTTTTAATTGCTAACCGTGGGTATCCAAGGACTCTTTCAGCACCTGACTAAATCCCCCAGGGTGGTGGCCTCCCCCTATTTCCAGTCACCGGGTTTGTCGGGCTAGAATAGCCCAGGGTCCCAACACATTGGCGGACTTCGATGTTGAGACCTCCGGGCCGGTGGTTACAGAGTGCCCCAACCAATGGTGCTGCAAAGCGTTGGTTCCTACTCTTTGTTCAACTCCATGAATTCATAATAAACTGTATACGCATTTGTCAATAAAATCTCCAATTTGACAAACTTAAAAGGAAGAAGAGAACACTAATTTTTTTTGGTAGAAGGGAAGAAGAGATACTGAATGAATGGGGTAAGGAGGATATGGCCGGTATGGAAATATTTTCTTTTAAGGTCTGTTTGTTTGCATTAAAGTACATAGGAACTTAATACATTGATCTTTTTTGAAGTTGTTAAAAATGAATATCAAAGGTGAATTTTCAAAAACAAGCATCAAATAATCTTTCCTTCAATGAAAATGGAATTGAAAGAAGATTGGAAATGAATATCTAGTCTTTGGTCTTCATTTTCTATTTAAAGAAACTCCAATGAATTGAGTTCTTATGTATTTTAATGCAAACAATCAGGCCCTTGAGATTAAAATTTTTTTTTCGTGTTTTTCTCAATCTCCATTACCCCCAAACTTGACCACGTTGGTCCCATGAGCCAACATGCCAAAGCATAGGATGAATCCATTGGATACCTTCTTTCTTTTATTAGATTTAGTTATATACTACTGTTTCTGATTTGCTAGTTATACTAGGATTTCTGTTGATAGCATGGTTAGGACTTAGGAGAGATGCTCATGGAGGAAAGGATTCTATGAGAAAGGCTATAAAGTGACTTGCATGCATGGGATTATCAGGAGGTTACTGTTGGCAATGAATTTGGACCAAAATTTTTACCAATTACTTCCCCTTAAACATGAAATCTGTGAGTATATAGCAAAAGATCAGAAAATGTCACTAGACGTCACTTGACTCTAGTACTTTTATATTCTGATAAGTCTTACCTAGGGTTGTAAACGGGTCGGTTCTGGTCCGGATCCATAGTGGACCTAGAACCGAAATCGTTAAGGAGAAGGTGGAACCGGAACCGGAACGTTTTAGAACCTATCTCTTGGCTCTGGAACCGGAACCATAAATGGGGCGGGTTTGGATCCAGGTCCGGGTTTAGGTAGAGAATTATATTTTAAAAAAAATGATTTTTAGGAGTGGTTTTCGAAAATTGAGATAATATATAGGGTCTCGGGTCCACGGGTCTGAACCAAGATGGAACCGGACCCATTTACTCATCCGGGCCTAAATAAGGACTCAGACCCGGTTTTTAATGGGTCGAAACCTTTGGGTAATCGGAGAATCAAGGACCCATTTACATCCCTAGTGTTACCCTTATCCTATGATATCATGGGCCAGTCTTAAGTTCATGAATTGGACCCCGAATACCGAAATATATTATGCTAGAGATCCTAGGCCAGGATTCTGAATTTTGGCTCTGGCTTGGACATGGTAATTCTGATTTCATTTGATCTTGGGCTTGGATTCATGCTTTCCTACATGCAATTCTGGCTGGGCTTGGGCTAGGTCGACACGCAAGCTGGTCCATCTGAGTTCGACCAATCAACAAGAGCCGGGGCACTTAGGTAAGCTCAGGAGTCCAAGAAAAGGATGGCAACTGATTGGCATCAATTAGAGAGTTTAGTCCAAAAAACACTACCTTTATTTATCTTAAGATAGACGACAGCACAAAAGTCTTGTGTGTACAATGAGTGTAGGGGAATGGAATTCGATTATGTGAGCATTTGAAATAAGACAACCACGTAATATATTTTGACATGAAGATCCAAATCTAAGATGATTGGATTGACATCTTAAAAACATATATAGAGGTTTTAAGGAACTACATACCTTAAGTACCTTAAGTTATAATCATAGCTAAGAAACGATTTATTTAACTTCAATTATTTATCATTTAATAGCTTCATTTGTATAATCAAAAAAATTTATGTTAAATCTCTTTTATCTCTAATCCAGTTACATCTTATTTCAAATTTGAATTCATAAAGATGAACTCAAGTCTAGATGGACAGTGGGTTTTTTTTTTTGACACATTTACTTTTCTACCTGAGTGTTTGAGTGCGGGGGTGTGACCTACCTAAATGCATGACAACGGAGGGAATGGAAAATGTATAAATTTAATTAGATTTAAACTGTGGACCCCAAATATCAAAATAATAATTAAAAAAAAAATCTTTAGAAAGAGTGTCAGGGGAGAATTTGTCTTTTACCCTGAAAACAAAAGCATCTCTCAAAAAGCAAAAATAGTCAATACATATCACCCTCGTGAGACTCGTGGTACCTTTGAATATAGACACACTTTCTCTCTCTCTCTCAAAGTCTGCAACTTCTAATTTTTGGCAATTGTATTCAATTGAATCAATATTGGATACTTCTTTCAGCTACATCTCAATTCTGCTATGTGCTGGTACAGATGACCCATATAATCCTGATGTTAGCAATTGAGGTGGGAGTACACTTGCTATGTCAATGTTGGTGGGGCCCACCTCTGTTGTGGTGGCCCTCACATTGGAGCTACAAAGAAGTTTTCTGATAATGCCTTTAACTTCTAGATGGTGGAGTTCGCCTCTCAGTAATCCAACTCAACCTTACAAATGAAAGCCCACCTTAAATTCACTTGGGTCGTTTGTTTGCATCCATTTAATATGTAAATGTTGCAGGGTGCATATGATCACATTTGTTTTAGATGAGGTATGAAAATGTTGTGTAAATGGGATAATTTTTTAAATAAAAATTTATGCACACAGGGTGTAAAAGTGTAACACACCTTTCTAGCTTATAAGGCATTTAATAGGCAGTGGTTTCAAAATCATGTCTTCAATATTTATAGATCTTTAAAGTTTTTTATATGGAATATGAATTGTTCAATGTTTACTCGTGTGTAAATGGAGGTTAAAATAAACATGGTATTCTATTTCACATCTATAAATCTCACATAAGTAAAATCCACATGTGCAATCTTTACATATGTAAATCCCATTTGCAATTATCCCATGCATAAAAGGGTTGTGCTTTCACTTTCATAGTTGCATGTGCGCCCTTAAAACACATTAGCAAAAGAAGATTACTTCTAAAATTTAAGTTGGAAACTGTGCTTTATAATAAAAACAGTTCATCCAACAGTTAATTATTCTGATCAAAGTGAAATCACAACCATCTGGTTGGATGGGTGGGAAGTGAGCCCCATCAATAGTAGTACTAAAGTGAGAGGTACTCCCAACCAGGAGTGACCTCTCTCTCTCTCTCCCTCCCTCCAAGCAGTTATAAACATTTCTAATCCTAGTAAGTCCCAAGTTAGCATAAATATAAAATAGAAAGTTGCTAATTAATCAGAGATCTCCTAACACTTGAATATAAAAATATACACCATTTTATTTGCACCTATGCAGGTAAGGAAATTTCCAATAGAAAAGGTACAAAAAGAACCACCAGTGGTATATATACAAGGTCCATTCCATTTTCATACTAAACAAGTACCCTTTCATCAAAGAAGCTGCTCCTCATCAGGCTTGTAAAAGATGAGGAGATGGGTAGCTCTTCAAGTTCATCAAAGAAGTCATTTTCTTCTGATTTGGGTGCTGAGAGGGTCATGATATGGGGGTATGAAAGGGGCTCTTCTCCATCAAAGGGAAGGTTCAAAGGGTCATGTGTTTTCTCTAGTACTATCCGTGGGTGTTCTTGGTAGATACCATGTGAGATGTCGATGGGTGACTGGAGCAAACTCTCGTTGAAATGTTCTTCACTTGTGATAGGTTGTGTTTGTTGTGGGCTGTTGGGAAGGTTTTCAAAGGGTTTGATTTGTGGTGGTTTTTGAGTTGGTGGGGTGGTATGGACATCAGGGCCTGGATGGTTATGGCTACAAGTGTAGGTGATGATGAGCATTGATGCATCTGTCCTGCATCTCTCTACTTGTTTCTTGGCTGAACAGCCCTTGGAGGTGCTGCACCTGTAATAGCCCCTGAAAAATTGAAAAATCAAGGAAATGGAGTTGATGTGGTTATTAGTTGAGATGAGGCTGCTAAGTTCCTCATACAAGAATTGCACAATTATGGAGGTTTATTGAGTCCTTGCTTAGTCTTAGACCCAAACCCAAAAAGAAAATCTGAATTGACAAGAATTGAACAATCAAACAAGTTTCTTGAGGAACAAAGAGAGAGAGAGAGAGAGAGAGAGAGAGAGAGAGAGAGAGAGAGAGAGAGAGAGAGAGAGAGAGAGAGAGAGTTTCTATTACATACATGGGGTTAGAATAAGTTGACTGGACTAGATGGCATGTATAGTAAAAAACTATGGCCAGTGTAAGAGAGTTTGTGCTGAACTTATGTGATAAAGTGAAATGATCTCTGAGGGAGAGTAATATTCAGTTGATCCATGCTAAAGGTTTTGTGTTTTTCATTTCCCTGGGTACATTCATTTCTCTAAATTTTGTGAAAAAATCATATTCGGACCCAAAGAGATAAAGGCTATAGAACCTTTTCTACAATACTTTAGTACTAGAAGTTGAAAGTTGAAACATTTCTTCGCCAGGAAAAATGTTCCACTGGCTGCACCCAACAATAGAAACTAAAACTTCAGAAAATGAAGTCCAGCTTCCATTTCCCAAAGTAAGAAAAGCAACTGTAAAAAAAAAAAAAATGCTGTGTAAACCATGATCTAGGAATGTTAACAAAGATTAGGATAATTGTGAGGTGAAAGGTACAAGAAAGATCAAGGGCCTTATAAGACCTATATTGGATCATTTTATGATTGTAAGCACTAAGCAGAGTAAACCTACATTTTCGTGATCTTTTCGCTTGAAAGTCTCCAATTCAGAAGAGTAAGAAGGAGGTGGTTTTGGTCTAATGAAACCATGTAAGTTCTATAAATATGGAAACAGCAAATATGCACATGATCACATAACATGAAATTTGGAGAAACAAAAGTAATCCTAAAAATGGGGTGTAGGAAGGGGGCCACTACCTTGGATAAGGTGACCCTTTGATGGGTTTTTGTCCATATTTCCTCCAAGACCAGTAATCAGATGGTGGTCCTTCACCCTTTTGTCTCCCTGCATTTTCTTCAATCTTCACAGTCACCACAGTCTTCTCCATCACCTTCCTGCAACACCTTACAACCCACAATCAAAATTAAGAAAAAAAAGTGCAAAAAATAAAATAAAAAAGAAGATAATGAATAAAATTCAAAACCACCCAAATTAAAGTAGTAAAATAAAGACAGAAGAAGAAGATAAAAAGATCAACTACCTTCTCTTGGAGGATTGTAATTCTTTCCTGGTCTCTTTTGAAGGCTTCAAATCTGGTATTGTTGAAGAAGAATATTCCATTTCTTGGGCTCCTCTACGAGTAGTAGGCTGGTTTTTGTGTAGCTCCTAGTGGCTCATGTGACGCTATGTTTCTCACGAGAATCAAGGAAAGATGCTAAACTGAGAAGTGGGTTTCTAAATTAAGGTACATGGAGATAAGAAAGTAGCTGGAGAAGAAAATAGGAGTTGATAAGAGAAAGGGATGTGAATGAATCAACCATCCAATTCAATAGGAAGAAGAAGCATACATGACTAGGCAAGTTGCTTTCTATCCATCTTTTCACTCATTAATTAAAGGTAGAGACCCAGTAGCTGAAAAGCAATAAATTTTAGTGAATTTTATCCAAAAAGCATACACCAAAACCACCCCACCACCCCTCTCCCCCCCTCTCTCTCTCTCTCTCTCTCTCTCTCTCTCTCTCATATCTCACTTCACGCGCTTACGTATGACTATGAGAAGTTCCAGGATCCGGACACTGGATTATAACAAGACTCCAATGTCAAATATGAGGGTTTGGTGGTCAAACAGATACATTTATCTAAATTTTGGGAGTTGGGGTGTAAAAGTTTATATTTTTATTTAAATTGCCGCGCACATGTATAAATCCAAAACCTACTGTCCATCAATCATGTCACACAATAAATACGAGATTTTACGTGATTTGATAATACACCTATATCTAAAATTAACTCTACGAACCAATTCGGTTAATCCAAAATATAAGACATAAACTCAATTATATTTTATTTTAAAATTGTAGAAATCAACTGCTAGGATTCATGTAATCCACAATATATATATATATATATTAATTGGTATAACTTCAAAGACATACCTAGAGCCTTGAAAAAAATGTGAGATGAACGGTCTAGGTTTTTAATTGAGTGTTCTCATATGAGCCTAGAGGAGGGACCATAAAACACTTTATTTAGTTAAAATTTGTAACCATGCTTCCTTATGTTTCATTAATATTAGTTGCCTTACCAAATTTTCTCTTTAAGAAATTGATTTGGTTAGTTGAACCAAGGATTATTATTTGAAGACAAATACTGTGACTGGTGTCCTAGAAATTGTTGTAGAACCACCTTATGAGATATCTACCACCTACAACTTCGTTTCAAAATTACAATAGTGAGCAACTTCCACCATGCCATGGGTTGTTGTAATATATAGAACTTGCAAGGGCTGGGATCTGAGATTTTAATGACTGGACCATGTCTAATGATCCATTTGATTGAAATTGCTGAATGCTTGTGGTTTGATTCAATGAAAAACTCTTATATACCCTTAGCTAAAACATGTGAACCGTGCAATCGAATTCAATCATATGAAAAGTTTAAAGAGTCAAGCCATTCAATCGTTTGCTTTTACTCATTAACATGTGTACGTGATGCATATGTGTGATATTTTTCATGGGCACTGTCTCCGATGAGGTGTAAAGATGGTATGTAAATGAGACCATTTTTATATAAAAACAAAATTTTATACACTTGAAGACGTGTGAAAGCATTACCACTGATTAGAGAAGTGTACGAGTGATGTGTTAAACTAGGTTACAGTTAATCCTTCATGCATCAAAGCCCAAAAATGTATCAACCAAATGGCATTGTGTGTCAAGTAAACTTTACATAGGTATATTTTATTTGCATATTGCATGTGTAAAAGACAAACAACCTTTAAAGAGAAGTTTAGACTCAGTAGGTTGGAAGGTAGATCCTGGAATCACCAAACCCAAGTTTGGACCATCCAATCAGGCCTATTGTCATTTAACGGCATATTTTAATCAATGGTCCTTTGTGTTATGCATGCCTAGAGATCGATCGCTATGTAACTAGGTGACAAACGGGTTCCAGCCAACCATGGACCCCCTAGCTAGTTGTCACCAAAATTGCAATTTGAGTAGTAGAATCTTTAAATGTGTAGGATGCTCATGTAAATTAAGCATACCTTTGTTCGTTGCTATAACCTTCATAAGCAAGACAGCCCAATAAAAGTAAATACAAAACAATGTGATGTTCACAATACAAGCTGAAATCTCTTTGTTCAATCCATCATCATTATCATCGTCGTTGTGGTCATTAAAGACATGTCCCAATATGTTGGATCAGCTTTCATGTTGAGGTTGCAACAGAAGTTTTATTTAGTTGTTGTTAATCATCTACAAGCAACCCTCCTCCTTTATCCAAGTGGCCTTAATATAAATCCAACTGCAAGGAAACATGTACATGAAGCTAACTTATTCTGTAAGCTAACATGCATTGATCACATGAGCTCAATTTATTTGGTTTCAGTGCTAGGGTGACCCATGGCTCTACAACGATATTGAACCCACATGTCAACAAGAGATAGGCTGAATCATGCCAATGATAATATTCTGTGCATCATTCCCTCACCATATGGTGATGGACAAACTTAATGGGGCCCACCTAGGGACACACTAATTATGAGACTTGTGGGGGATGGGAAGAGACGCCTTGGATGAGACCATATATCAAATTTGGGGCCAATCTCATACCTCTAACCCCTTCATCCGTGGCCCACAAATTTAATGATTTTATATTAAAGGAATCAATTTGACACTCGATCCAACGGTCCAATCCATTTAGATAGGTGAAAATTCAATAGGTCTAATGTACTTAAAGGGGTTCCGTGTGTGTGGATGGTTCGGATGTATTATAAAGTCAACCCTACTATGTTGTCCTTCACCATATATAACATTGTGAGGGATGGATGCACATGAATATTTCATTTCATTCATAGCCCAAATTTGTACAAAATTTTCATTTTCAAGCTACCCCTTTGGGATTTTATTATTATTATTATTATTATTATTTATACGATCAAATTTGTTTGTACCCATTTATGAATCATATGAATCACACCTAGCTATGAGGCGAAAAAATGTTGTATAAATAGAACCACTTTCATGTGAAGAAGAATTACACCTAAAGAGGTGTGCAACTGTTTAACAACTTTCTAGCTTGAGAAGTGACGCCATCCAGGCTTTGTTATGCTGTGGTTTAAAAATCTTTTTTTTTTTTTTTTTTGTTGATTATTTGCAACTCCTGTAGCCCTAAAATTTAATCCAACCATTCAAACCCTTTATTGACCCATTCAATTCCCAAGATTTTGATTTCACATCTCAAGTTTTCATAAATGTTGAGACATATAAAGATTTTACACATGTAGTCCAAATTGTTCAATACTTATCCATATGAAAATAGTGTTTCCAAACAAACATGATAATATGTTTCACATATAATATATGCATGTAAAGTTTAATGGGATTCATTTTGGTGTGAATTACTCCAACAAACTCATTGTGCAAACTTTTGTACGGCCCACCGTCGGTCCCATTTGGGGATGGGGCGGGGCGATGGAAAGATCCATACGGGACTATCTCAAATATTAAGTTTGACCTCAATCTTATACCCCTAACCCCTTCATCCGTGGCATACAAGTGCAATCCACTTGCATGGGTGTACAATAGATCTAACAGTCCAATCCATTTGATGAGTGTCAAACCTTAGGGCGTGTGACTATCAGAGTGGGGTCCCTGTTTATTGCACGGTTTGGATTGGGTGATAGTTGGGCCCCACCCATAGTTTGCAGTTGTCACCTAAATATTTTCCAAGTTTAAATAGGTAAATCTAATCATGATACCATATGTGTAAAAGATAAACAACCCCTAAGTTATCATTTCTTTCATTTTTACTTAAAAACACAATTTTTTGAAGGGTTTTTGGAACTGAATCATTATTTCCATATCTTACTCTTTTTTTTCTTTGGCTTATTCTTACTTTTTAAACCAATTTTTACTTATTTTTTATTAAATAATTATGGTGTGGTGCTGATGTCACAGTTAGATCATGGTACCTTATCTTGACCAAGTCAGAGGTTTTAAAACTTTGAATCATATAAAGGCTGACAGGTTAACAGAATCAGTACCTTGTGTGTCCTCCATTAAATTGGACATGTTTGTTTACCAAAAAAAAAAAAAAAAAAAAAAAAAAAAAAGAAAATTAGACATGTTGACAGGGGATTAAGAATGTTCAAATACTGGGTTGGGAGTTGGGACAGGGTGGAGCTTGTCCAAGCCCAGCCCATGGAATTATTGGGCTCAATATTCAAGCTCAGCTCAGCTCAGCTCATGGTTGTGAAGTTTTGGCTCACATGAAGCCCATTTGCAAAGTTATATGCCTATTTGTGCTGAATTTATGAGGAAGAGCCAGGCCTTTAAGCAAAAATAAGTTCAGGCCCAGCCCATTTAACTATTGGGCCAAAATATAGGTTAGAGTTTAGCCCATGGACCTATTGCCAACTTAGACTTACCATTCTAAGTTTCTAACTTGGTAAGCTACACTAGCATAGCATATTAGCATGTCTTCTTTCATTTTATTTTTATTTTTTTATCACTAGTGTAGTTTTTTGTAGTGGGACTCCACTTTGGGCACAGTTTTATGTGGTTATGTGCAATTTTGATGCTTGGTTGAGAATTTTTTTTCCTCAAACATATTATTAATTAGGGCCAGTTTTTTTTTTATCGGAATTTATGACTAGAATTTAGGAGGTTGTGGTTTTTTGGACATGATGTTGCAACTTGTCCCAGGACATTTGAAATGTTGTGTTTCTTTCATTAGAATTTCAAATTCCAACCATCCAAAAGGCTTTATGGATTTTTTGAAATTACACTCTCTATACTATTCGTTGGAATTTCAAATCCTCTATCGAAAAGAGGAATTTTAAATTTCACTTAAAGGAACAATTTTTTAAGAATTTGAAACTCTTTCATACATGAATTCTTACAATTCTGATAAAAAAAAAAAAAAAAAAAAGCCCTCAAAAGCATGATTAAAACCCATGCTTTTGAGGATTTTTGATCAACTGAAGACAGGTTGGACCTTTCTTCTTTTTTTTTTTTAATGGATCAGTGTGGTATGTCCCTCTTCAACATTGCATCCAACAAAAAGTTTTCAAACTTTTCCTAGATGGATATCCTAATACAAAGTACATACACAGACCTAAAGGTGTATATCCCAACCAATCCAGCACCAAAATATGTTAACCCAAGCACCCCAACTGCCCTGGTCCAGCACCAAAATACTCTAATGCAAGAACCCAACTGCCCTAACCTAAGAAGGTGTGGTAGGCCCATGATTCAGTTGATCTAAGACCAAATACACCTACCACTGGAAATTTGTCATACAGTGACCCAACAATTGATTGGACAGAGCCCAACTAAAATTGACTTTATTGTAGTATTTGAAGGCAGTTAATATAATGGGTTCTAGGACATGTCAATAGTGTGTATTTTTCAAAATGTGGGCCCCACTTATGAGTTTCATTAGGGTTCTGTACTGTAGTTTTCCCCTGGACATGGAATGGAGTACAGTGAATGCTGTCCACAAAACCAAACAACTTGTCTTCCCTCATTTAATGTCCAATAAACAGTACCCATTCAAAAGAAAGATTCATATGAGGGAAACATTGGTGCATTTTGGTGGGTGTCCTGACTCCTGAGCGTGGCAGATGGGGGAGGGTTAGGTATAAATGGGTCAGGTTGAGATGGGGTCTGTGCCTTGAGGCATTCCAATTTTAGGTTTAGGAATTGACATGGAATTGATATATTGGCCAACTGAAAATTGATGCATCTTGTCGATTTGGTTATAGTATTGGTTATATTGCTGTGATTTTATTTTAATTAAAAAATTTTAAAAATAATTTATATTAAATTATATTGGTCTAAAAAATATAAAAAATAATTTGCATTGGATTATATTGGTCTACATTGGTAATCAGACAAAATTAGTTGTCTGAAGGAAATTGGGGACTGCATCTTGCCAAATTCTAGGTGATATTTCTTGGATGAATAGCTAATGGCTATTGATTAGCTACAATTTTAATATAACCTAATCTTATTATAACTCTTACGAAGCTATTATTTTATTCAAGTCTTAACATATCCTGGCGTGTTTGGATGTATGGTGAATTAAAGTATGGGGAGATGAAGCTTCAAATCAAGAGAGAATAAAATATAAAGTGTTATGATGTGTTTTATTTTTAGTTGTTTGGTATGAAGTCTTTTTAACTTTTTTTTATAGTAAAGTGGAGTGTTTTTTTTTTTTTTTTTTGAGAAACGAGGTTGCTTTTTTTTACCTTTTTTTGAAAAATTCGGTGGGAATTTCAAAATTATGTACTTTTGATATGGCCCCTTGTCATTTCTTGTCTGGGTTCACTTTACTTTACTTTAACTAGTTAATTGCCAAACACGCCCAAGCAAGCACCTATAAAGGAGAAACAAAACCCTATAAGCGCATCCTTCTTTATATTCAAATCTTAACAAGCATATCCAACCTTCTTATGTTGTCTGTTAGTCTCAGTCAAATAGAAGCAAATTGGGCATCACACTGTTTAACATTCTCTGAAAAAACTAATATGTATTGGTTCATTTTTAAAACAAAGACATCTATCAGAAAAATTTCCTTAAAATAGGATAACCACAGTTGAGGACCTTAAACTTTTATAATGATAGCCAAGGACCTTCAACCCAAAGTATCTCTTTTTTTCTTGTTTTGCTCTTTCTTTGTTAATGTCAATATAACCCTAATCCTAGGTTAAGGTTATTTTATATTGATGTCGATAAATCTTCTGTCAACGTCAACCAATTCTATGTATAAATGTTTAACATGTGTTGTGCACAGGGGTCACTTGATTGTACTAATTGGGCGTTTTTTGTTCGACAAAAGTTTATATTAATGTTGACAAATCTTCTGTCGACGTCAACAAATTATATATATATAAATGCTTAACCTATACGAGGGTCACTTGAATGTGTTAACTGGACGTTTTTTGTTGATGTCGATAAAAGTTTAAGTTAATGTTGATAAATGTTTTGTTGATGTCAACAAATACTACTCATGACATAATATGGGACTTTAGTTTCCTTCGATTTGAGTGAAGAGACCGATTCTTGGAAATACGGAATATGATTATTTTTTATAACGTGAATAAGGAATATGGTTATATTGACATCAACAAAGAAAAGAAAAACCGAAAAAAAAAAAAAAAAAAAAAGGAGAGATGATTTGGGGTGGAGGTCCTTGGCCATATCATTAGAAAAGTTTAGGGTCCTCAACTCTGGTTTCTCTATTTAAGGGAATTTTTCTGGTAGTTGTCCCTTTAAAAATCATGCCTTTGACTTGTTTATTAGACATGTCAGATACTCCTAGCCTTCACCTGACCCAAGTCAGCCCAGGCATAGTCAAGTAACCATTACTTTTTGCTGCCATTACATGGGTGGCTCACCTTGACAAATTAGTTTTCATTTTCACTGTAAAGATACAAATAATTAGTTATTGTGGATTCATGCAAAAACAATGCGAACACGACCATAGTAAATTATTATTATTATTATTATTATTATTATTATTATTATTAGGGGGATTTTACAGGAAAAATCCCCTTAAAGTGGTTAAAGATGAAGAAGGTCCTTAAACTTCAATATAGACCAAAAGGCCCTCTCGCCACTTTTTTAGGTTTTTGATATTTTGTTGAGCAGCGATATTGCTGCTCGTGTCATTTTCTTCTTTGCTCGCGTTCGAGGCAGCTGCTAGGCTTCGACGAAATTGATTGGCCCTTCTAAAAACGAAGTTGGAGCATTGGTTCAGATTTCTAGAAATCAAAGGGGGCTGGAAGATGATAAATGATGGTCAGTGTTTATAGGTGTGCGTTTGACAGTGGTGATCAAGTTGTAAGTGAGTCGGTCAAGTTTGTTTGGTTACTTGATTTGCACATTTGGAGATGATTTGAGAAATATGGGGAAATAAGATGGGTCTTTGCTCGGTTGAATGGGTGAAGAGTGAACATGGAAAGTGGAGAAAAAAGTGATCCAATGAGCAGTGATACAGGTGAGCAGTAGAAAAAAGAAGAAAAGAAAACCTGAAAAGGGCCTCTAGGACCAGTCAGGTGCTTAAAAAACATTGATGGCCTTTTTGGTCTACAATGAGTTTAAGGGGATTTTTCATGTAAAATCCCCTTACTATTATTATGATAAAAAAAAAACTAGTAGCAACGTTTGTGAGCCTGTTGGCCCTACTAAATATAAGAGCATTTTTTGAATCTAATCATTTATAAATTAATCGAGGCCATTAGATGTTTCAAGTGTCCGATCTAAGGCATGAAATAGATGGCCAATAATTTTTATCTTGACAATTTTCACAGCTTTAAGCTGGACAAGTGCAATGCACAGTGGACCTAATTTGTTTGCAACTAGCTAAATCTCAAAGCCTTTATATAGAAATATATATATATATATATATATAAAATCTTATTTAAAAGAAGCCTTTTGTATTTGATAGGGCTAGTAGCCCTCACAAACTCTTTGTGGGTTATTTTGAAAACCATTAAAGACCTTAACAATATTAAAAGCAGGAGAGAGTCTCAAGTTCCTTTTCTCATAAAGATTAACCTTGCTTTTGCAAGGTCTATGACATTTTTGGTATTATAGATACTGGTAAGTTTTTTTAGAGTACATAAAAAAAGAGTCAAGTCCTTTACAACCAACAGTAAAATGAGTGCTAACCATAGCCTATAATAACTTCGATGGGTTTACATCTTGTATTCCAGCTTCAAAAAGTCTACCGAGCCTGATTATGGAGCCCGAATGGGAGCCCGATCCGAGCTGGACTCCAGCTGGACCTCACATTTAAAGAAAGAAAGAAAGAGCCCGCCCTTTGTTTGGATATTCCGCCTGAAATTTTCGACCAAAAGGGGAAGACGCTCTGCAAATCTGAGAAGGGTTGAACGTCCGCTCGCCTCTTCCTCTCTCTCAATCCCGTGCGCAGCTCTCTCTTTCTCTCTATCGCGATTTTCCTCCCTCCCCATCACTGCGCGTCCAGACCCACACCATGGAAGAGGCGCGGCAAATCTTATAGGGCTAAACGTCCCTCATCTCTTCCTCTCTCTAAATCTTGTGCGCGGCAGCTCTCTTCCTCTCTCTCGTTCGTGATTCTCCTCCCTCCCCATCGTTGAGCGTCCTGACCCACGGCTCCGCCTCCACCAGCAGCATCGAACTCTCTCCCTCTTACCATCGCAGTGCCTCCTTTCCTCCCTCATCGCAGCAGTGTCCTCCCCATCGCAGCGTCCCCCTTGCAGAAAGGTACCCCCATCGCAGCAAGAACCCTCCGAATCCTTTTGGCTTTCCTTTTTTTTTTGCATTTTGTTGCTTTGGACCTGCTATGATGGGTCCTCTGTATTGTCGATTTCGTAGAATTTTGGATGTTTTGTGCTATTGCTTGTAGAATTTTTGTAGACTACCTTTGCTGATTTTAATTGAATGGATTTGTTTTGGTTGTTTTAGGGCAGATGCCAGATTCATTTGTGCCCTTTTTATATGCATTGTCTGATCAAATAATGGTTTATGCTAATAAGGTTCTGATTTTTTTTTTTTTTTTTTGCCTCAGTTTGATGATTCATGAGTTTATATGGCATTTGATATGGGTGAAAGACTTTGTATAAGTGAATAGAATGAATCCATGCTTGAATGGGTTGGTTGTGTTTGTAGGTTACCTGAAAATTTATGTGCCCAAGGAATGATTGGACACAGGCGATACTTCAAACTTTTGTGGCTTTGAATTGTCCCACCGCTACTTCAAACTTGTTATCTTATTTTCTTTTGAGAAAAGAGATTTGGGTCATAAATTTGGGTACAATCCAATGTTGTAAATGACCCAAATCTCTTTTCTCAAAAGAAAATAAGATAACAAGTTTGAAGTAGCGGTGGGACAATTCAAAGCCACAAAAGTTTGAAGTATCGCCTGTGTCCAATCATTTTCAGGTAACCTACAAACACAACCAACCCATTCAAGCATGGATTCATTCTATTCACTTATACAAAGTCTTTCACCCATATCAAATGCCATATAAACTCATGAATCATCAAACTGAGGCAAAAAAAAAAGAGGCTCTCCTAAGCTCAAACTTGTGATAAAATTCCGTAAGGTTACGTTTGTGGGCCCACCCTTGGTCCATTTAAATGGGCCAAACACATGACGCCACTAAATTGCACATGTCCACCAACTTTTGATAAGATCTAAATTTACTGGACTATTGAATCAGTTGAGTATTGATCCGAATGGACTATTAATCATTAAACTTTTGTAGCCTAGATGGAGGCGATAAAAACCACGATTGAGGTTATTTTTGCAAAGAGGAGGGTCTCGAGGGTCCTTGAAATCCCCTCATCCCCACCCCACATGTGGGTCCCCAAGTAGGCCCCACCGCACACTTGAGCTTACCACAACTTACCTTATTTTAAGCTACAGCTTAGGAGAGCTAGCCCCATGTGTGTGTGTGTGTGAAATATATACTTGTTTTTATTTAGGTCAATCACTTTACCATTCTTATTTTTCATGTTAAATTGAAAGGAAAGAGATAAAATTACCCTTGATCACATATAAGTTCCCAATAAACATGGGTTTAGATGGAGGAAAATATTATATTAGATTGAGTGGGAATTGCAAGATCAGGCAGTTTCTGAGCCATCGATTTTCGCAAAAGAGGTTCACATTTCATATATCCAAATGGCTATAATGGGTCACTTTCTTCCAATACAATATATGGCAAGGAAAGTGCTGTTTCCCTTTCTATACTATTACTATACCTCCCACAATTATTTTTCAGGGTACCTGGCCTTGATGTCCTCTGGTAAAAGCAAATTTCATTTGTGAGGCTTTGATGGTTCCTGGCATAATGGGTAGGTATGACCCCAGCAAATTTCATTTGTGAGAGGTGCCCGGGAGAGTTGAACACATGAACTGAACTCTCACACAAACAAGCATCTTAGCCAGATGAGCTTAAAATATAATACACCCAGGCTCGGACTAAACCCACCGGCCTCAGGCTAGGAACTTCTTGCCCAACTCGGGCTTGAATATTGCTCAGCCCGGCCATGATCCTTCACCAATTGGTTTGCATAGTTCACTCCATTTAATCAAATGAATTTTCTTTTTTCCATCCCCTTCTCCCCCACCAAAAGTTTCTTAACATCTTAAACAAAGAGTGCATCTTGTCATGGTTTGAAGGACAGAGATGCTGTAGACTGGCATTGCTGTGGCAATTGACTTAACTAGGGTGTTTCTACCTGCCAGGGATAAAACAATAACTTACCAAGATTGAATTCGATTATACATGACAGAACTTCTTTGATATTTCTTGTGATGCCCCCAAGGCCCAAACCTAGATTTTTGAGAAGTTAACTATTGCAGCACAAGATAAACAACATGAGCTAGGTCTAATCATTTTACAGAAATGTTCTTTTTTTCTTTTTTAAAGATCACATGATAAATGGAGCATAAATAATTAAATACTAAATTCAAACCATTTCATTCATAAATAAACCATACTAACGTCCTAATCCAAAACATAATTAAGACAGTTACAACCAAATAAAATAATAAATGTTCAACTAAATCCAAAATAAACTACTCTAATTCCTTTTAGGGCTCCTAGTCTCTGCCGCAAATATTGAACCCCGTCTCACACACTCGTTCATTCTGGTCCTCGTCAATATCTTTCTCAGGTTTCACATCTTTATCTGGGAAAAAAGGGGTCGTGGAATTAATGAGTAACAAGAAATTCAATAGGTAAACACACTTACTATAATGCCACATGCGTGCAAAAATATGAATAAAAGTAGGTAATTGAGGCCAAGGTTAGTCATGAATGCATGATTGTGCAGACAGAGAATTCAATCTATCAAGAATCAGATAATAAATCATATGATAAGGAGTAAAGCAGTAAATCGAGGCATATAAATCAAAGTGGCAATCCAAGGAGCTGAAAACTGGCCTAGTATAGCTAAGCTAACTAGAGCCTCAGTACTCTAAAGCAACTACATAATCTCAATGTCAGTGGGCACCTACAGTACTGACCACCTAAAGGCCCGGATAGAAGAAGCTTGTACACAAAGGTACCAACATTACTCAAAATCCGAAGATGCCTACAGAATAATGCTAGACTACATTACTCAAAATCCGAAGATGCTACAGAATAATGCTAGACTACATTACTCAAAATCCGAAGCTGCCTGCAGAATAATGCTAGACTGCAGCTAGATAATTAATCTCGCATGAGCCTCCACACTAGTAGGTGTCCCACTGGTGACAAGTTTTAAACAGCTTGGTGGTGCCAATGTTTTAATGAGTCAGAGATCATAATTTAGGATCATAAATCATGTCACGAGTCGTGTAATAGGAATATCAAACACTATTAATAGGCATATTTAACCTAGATAGCATTTAAGGCATGACTCTGCATACAAGGAAAGAGTATTAGCTTGTTCTTACATAAGTAATCCTGTGGAGAATATGGAATTACATATAAATACGTGGTATGGATCTTAGAGGTTGCTAGAATAGGAATCTAGCATCATTAAGAAAATCTGAATTAGGCAGATTTACTAGATTGTGTCACACATGCAAAAGAGTCAAATGCACAAAAACAAAACTAGTATAGTACCCTACTGACAAGTAGCTTGTAATAGGGCTTGCACTCCATTCAGCCATTTGGGTCTTACATGCAGCCAGCTGGTAGGATACCACCTGTTGCACATTTTTGGGTGCACAACAGTCTTATTTATATAATTTAACCCCAAATCCAAACTGCTGAACGGAGGTATTATGCGACTAGGGTTTTGGTCAATACTAATCCAACCATTGGTAGGATCCATACACCATTCGACTGGCTGAGACTTGTACATTGTTCAATGTGACATGTACCCATCTGTTAAGGACCCTTTTATGTTTAACAGAATAATTACTTTCCCTTGTCACATTGACTCTACAAGCATAGCCAAACCAAGTATATGTGGATCCAGAGGGTATCCTCATCCAACCAGCCCCTAGTTCTAAAACTCTACAATAGTCCACAATTTAAAGTTTGGCATGCAAGTAATGACTGTTCTCCGAATTGTTACACCTTTTAGAACCCTCTTTGAGCCCAGCATTAAATTGATGATTTCTAGTGATATCTAAAGGATGTGACATCACAACTTTAAACACATGCACTATGTAGATCATGTTGTCATCATCGAGTAGCGTCGATTAAATTGGATTCACCAAAACGATTGGACTCTAGGATGCCCCTATGTTTGAGTACCCCAAAATCACACACTCCATTATGCCTAAGGCCAAATGTGGTTCAGCCCCTATAGGGTTTGGCCAGCAGGGATCTCCTTCAGGAACCTTGTGGCCCAGCCCTAATAACCCAATTCTTATATATTATTCTGATTTGGGTCTTTCCGCATCATGTAGCGCGTTGATTTTTGAGATGTTTCCTCCAATAAGACTTCAATACAAGAGAAGATCAAACCTTAAACTACAACCAACATATACCATCAGATTTAAACATTAGAAAATTGAACTCAGAACATCAAGGATTAATGGGCTAGGTTTAGAACATGATAAAAAGAGGCAGGTCCTAGAATGCCCAAATATAGAATAACCCAAAACCACAACCCCATTATGAACAGGGACCTAAGGACCGTGGAACAGGGTCCTATAGGGTTCGACCAACGAGAAAACCCATGGGGACCCCATGGTCAGCACTATACCCCCTAATTTTACTTCTTGAAATTTAAGGTTCCTCCCTCCATCACACCATGTGATCTCATGATGTTTCCTATATGTAGAATAAAAAACATGACCAATTGTTGCAACCGGATTTAAACATGTCTGATTATCAGGTTCTTATTGTCTAAGAACATCAAATTATATAGAAATCAACAAAAGAACAAAAATCCTAATAGATAGTAGAGAATTTTCTCAAAACCCAGCCCAGGATGGAAGGAGAGCTAGAATCCGCAATGGAAGGTCTCCCATGGTTGTCAGCCAGGTGGATTCCACCATAGGTACCCACGGCCTTCTGGATTCACACTTTTTCCCCCTTTTCTCAATGGTTGGATGCTTTTCCCGTATTACAATTAGGGTTTGAGGAAATTACTACAAGTATCCTAATTCTAAAACATGATTAGGAGTTCAAAGAATCAAGAAAGCATGTGTAGATTAAGTTCGTTTACCCACCTCATGTAAGTGCTAAGAGTTTCTTCTAGTCAGTTTTGCATCAATCCAAGCACCCTAGCTTCCTTCCCTGTGCTCTTACTATCTCCTTTTCTCAAATTCTTCTTGTCTTCTAGTTGCCTTTGGGTTTAGGGTTTTTAAGAGAGCAAGAGGGGGAAGGGAGAGGGATCAAGGGTTGCTTAAAGAGGGAGATAGGGTTGTTAAGGGGCAGGTCGTATGGTGTATATAAAACTCAGGTTTTGGATTCCTCTAATACAACTACAAGTTGAATATCCTCTTAAGCAAAGTCTTCCCTCTACCTATGGGAAGGCTGCAGCTCTTATTTGGGCCCATTGCTAATTTTTGAATGAGCCAAAAGATCTTAGAGTGGTGTTACAGCCACTTTCCGGTTTGGATCAACCCACTAGTGCTACGATGCTTTCTAATTTAACTCCCACAACAACCAGCCTTCCCAAACCAATCCCCTCCTGGGACAGGTCTCTGGCCTGTCCCGCGCCAGGCAGTGACATGGCCGCTCGAGCGGACAGGCTTATGCCTATGCCCGCTAAGTGCAGAAATGCACTCCCTTGTACATTTTTTCTGAATCCTTTCTTCCCTTCTTCTCATTTCTGAACCAACCTGCACATCCCTGAGCCTCCATGCTCTCCAAGGGTTCATTCAAACATTTTAAAACCATTCACAACATAATCTAAAACATCCATCTCCAATTCTTCATCAAAACAAAACCATTGACTAAACAAGCCATAAGCTTCAAATTCAAAATAGAGTTTCAGAGATTTAGGAGGCAAGTAATACCAATGCTAAGTAAGGAGAAGAAAACAAGTATGAAGAGTCCTAAAATGACATTGATTGCAAACTTAATAACACAATGATGCATTTTAAAGTAAAAATACAATTCAAAACACACATCCAAACATCAATCCTAGATTGTTTACTTGCCTTAGCCCAAAAGTCACACAAATCCTTCTTCAAAGATCCTACCCAAGAGCTGACCCAAGAAGCTACAAAAACCCCAAGACATGCACCTCAAAATCCAACAAAAATCTGAAAACAAAGGACCCAATATGAAAAATGGGTTTGCATGTTTGGAAAACAGATTTATTAGGAGCTCAAAAGACTCCATTAAAGAGATGGGTTGCAGCTCTCACCTATAGGTGTCCAAAAAAGAAGAAATGAAGAAGAAGAGGTGGCCGTCCAGCTGAAAACACCAAACAAATTATAGCTATGGAAAGCTTGGAAGGAGAGGAAGAAGATGATGGTCTCATATTTCGATTTGGAGTCCTCTAGCTATGGCATGCAAGGTGGATAAGTGGAGAAGAAAAAATCTTTCCTCCCAGCTCTGGTTTTTTTAAAGAGTTACAGAAATGACGAGAGTGAGGGTGGAGGTGAGTTTTAGTGAAATGAAAGTGGACCCCCAACATGTCGGAATCCTGCGCTGACAAAAACACAATCTTGCCCCCAAACCACCCACCCACCCACCCCACCACCACAAAAAAGAACATGAAAAAAAAAAAAAAAAGAGTCGACACAGCCATAAGTGGGCCCCACATTAAATATATTAACTACTTTTACTATTTTGATCAATAGTAGTTCTAATAGGATCATTGCTTGCTGCAATGGTAAAAGTCTCGAGTGCCATACGTGATAACACAGGTTCGAGACTTGTGAGCAACCACCTTGTGCAATATTGCCAAAGGTTAGGTCTGTCTCAATTTTGGACCCTCCCAGTCCCAGGACCTTGCTTTGGCAAGACCCACACTGGGTGATGACCTTTTAGTAGATCTAATCACGCCCTATCATTAGTTAATAAATTTTGTTTGTGGGCTTAATTACTTTAATTAGAATCTACATTACTCCAGCTGAATTTCCTTACGATATTTTAGCAAAAATTCAGAAAATTATTTTAATGAAATTAAATATTCTATTTTACTAGTTTCCGGGGTTGGGTCATTACATGTCCCAACATAGTTAAGCTTTTTTACTAAAACATGCCATCGGTTTATCGAAGTTTACCGTTTTCCCTAAAATTAGGCAATAATGCTCAAGAATATCTTTTATGTCCCTGACTTCCTTAACAGAGGCGTCGCAAAAGATAAAAACGTAGTCAGCAAAAAAAATAAGAGTGAAATGCTGGGAGCAATCCTAGCTACTTTCACACTTGTATCAAACTGTTCTCTTCCGTGGACATCATTCTAGATAGCACCTATGCTCCTAAGATGAATATCATCAAGAAAAATTTCTTATGAAAAACATAGGCTTTCAAAACTTCTTCAACAAAAGCCCCATTCCATCCTATCATAGGCTTTAGCCATATCCAGTTTCAGACCCATAACTTAAAGTTTTTTCTCCTTTTTAAAGATTGTAAAATCTCAAGAGTGGCTATATTATCAACTATCTACCTACCTTTGACGGAGGCACTCTAGAAAGGACCTATAATTTTGTCAAGGACCCATTTCAGTCTGTTGGCTATAACCTTTGAAATAATCTTATAACTAACATTACATAGGCGTATAGTCGTGGGCAGCTTAGGGGTTTTTATTTTTAACTTTGGGATGAGGACAATAATTAAAAAAAAAAAAAACCTTATGTAGAGGGAATTCATTTTTAAAGAGTTCTTGAGCTAAGGAGACTATATCTAGACTTATAGATTCCCACATATGCTGATAAAAGATGGCCAGAAATCCATCAAGGCTAGGGGCTTTAAGGGACCCAGATGGAAGGTAACCACCTTAACTTAAGAATATGAAAGGACTGCTATTAATTTTTTGTTTTCCAAATGACTGAGTTGGGCCTAATGATTTCGTTTTATAATACTTGAATTCTAGGACCATTAGAAGACAGCAGGGCCCCTAGGTTATTTACAGATCTCATCACCGATATCACCCCAATTCACTAACCATGTTTTTTTTTCTTTTTTTTTTTTAATGGTCTATTCACTGACTATTTTTCCTCCTTACTTTTTAACTTTTATATCCTCTTGGAATTCCCCACATTAATAATACTAGCGCGGAAAACCTAGGATTTTTATCCTCTTCTTCTAACCATATCTCCCTAGATTTGTCTCTCCATAACTCTTCTTCCCTATTCAAATATTCACCAAATGTCTTGTTTAGTTCTATTTCTTTTACAATTGCCATGCCATTAGGGGTTAGATGCCTTAGTCTTTCGATTTTAAGATCGCCTCTTCCACTTTCAAATAGTTTGATTTATTCCACTTTGTTAGGTCCTTCCCTAGAACCATGAGTCCTACCTAGGTTATTTTTTTATCAATTTTTTCAACCACCTGCCATCTATTTCTAACTATACTTTCACATTCCTTGTCTCTAGACCACATACAGTGGAACCTGAACGGGGGTGGAAGCCTTTCCTTGTTAGGATGCCCAACAAAGAGGATCGGGGAATGATCTGAGCCCCCGCACTTGGGACCAAGAGAACATTCTCGGGGAACTTTGAATGCTATTCTAAGTTTCCAATTGCCCTGTCAAATCTTTCTTTGAAATGAAACGTACCATTCCTCTTATTGTTCCAACTATAGAAAGGGCCAATAGTTTCTAAATCTACCATCCTCATTTCTTCCACAAAATTTAAACAAAACCAAGCCTTGTCGGGATGAAATTTCTTACCTCCCCATTTTTTTTCTTTTATTAAAAATTTCATCGAAGTCTCCAGTGACCATCCAGGATCGGAAACAGCTTGTTCCAAAAGTTCTGTTTCTCAGCTGGGTAAGAGGGACCTTGAATAAAGGCAGCAAACCATTTATTTTTGGGATCATTCTTATTAAAAACACAACGGAGAAACTATTATTTTCTTCAATGACATTAATTTCCATATCTTATTGCCAAAGAAAGGCCAAACCTCCTGTTGTGCCTAACACGGGCCAGGAAGCACTTTTACAGAACTTAATTCTTCTGGCCAGTAACCTGTTTTCTAATTCATTAGATTTTGTTTCTAACAGAAATACGGTGGAATTCTCTTACACAAGTCACAGAATGTGGGGTCATTTTAGCATGCCTGCAATTCAAAAAAATCCCTCTTTTCCCACTTTTACCATTCCTGAATCAATTCGAGCCGACCCCGTATTGTGATTTGTAAATTGCCTACATTAGGTCTATAATAGAATTTGATTTTCTGTTCAACATAAATTATTATTACTTAGATGGATAGGGTTCGTTGCACTTACCTAGCTTAGGTTGATCATAATCTCGAGGATGCCATTTCCACCTTGAGTTCTGCAATAAGCTCCTTCTAGGTCCTCCCTCTCACTATGTCTCTTGTTTTTTCTCTGGTTGGCCCCTGAAATGCAATACCCCCTCCATCCCCTCCGTATCTGGTACACTCCCAGCCCGATTTGGATGTCTGCATCTCTATACTCGCTCCTCACAGCCAAGCCTCTAAGAATTGTTCCCTTTCCATTGATTTGTCTGGTTTCCCTACCTATGCTAACCTCTTTGTAAGTCGCCTCCACAATTTTCATCTCAATATCATTGGATTTCCCTAGAGCAACCACATTAGAAGGCAGGGAATTGGCAGGGGATACACTTTTGTGACAGTTTGTACCAACTACTAGAGTTTGCAAATCTTTCCTCCAAGAGTATTTGGCTTCCCCTCTTTTACTCATTCCTACACCGCCCTCCTTAGAATTAGAGGAAAATAGCTGTGCCCATATGATTGATTTGTATTGTTGGGCCCTCCAAGAAGATTCATATTTAGGGGATAATATTTAAAGTCTAGAGGGGGGCAACTATATTGGTTAATCAAATTCCTAGCCCATTTGGTAATTTTACTAATATAGTCAAGTCAAGTCAGTCAAGTTAAACATCCCATCAAAAGCATTTTTTACCAAAACTCCCTCCATCTTTTCCAAAAAAAGTCTAAAAGCAACTACATTTACTCACTAAAAGGAAAAAAAAAAAACTCCATTTCCCCATACAAAAAGTAAAAAATATTCCATCACAAACAACTAAAAACAAAATACCATCATAACTCACTTATAGTTTGTTCATTCTTTTTATTTCACTTCACTCCACTTTATTTTAAAATTAAATTGCCAAATGGGCCCTAAGGGTAAGGCTTTGGAAGCATGAATTGCTAATAATTCTGCATCCAGTGATAGACGGGATTACGCAGTGGCGGACGCAGGACTTTTATTTGGATGGGGCTAAATTTTTACTCGAGTTTGCTAACCTTTTTTATAGTAAAATACCAAACGAGAAAATGTATTGCATTTAAATAGATGAGACTTTTTTCCATGCTCAAATTTCTTGCCTAATTGAAGGGTCTTCCCACTGCCTCTCCCAAATTCAAGTGATCGTCAATTCATCATCATCAAAACAACTAAGATAGATTTTCTTTAATCATAGGTGTTTGGATGCCTTGAAACTATGAATTGCGTGAGCATATAATTACCCAATTTGGGTTTCCAAAGGGGTTCTATTTTGATCTAAGAACTTTGGTTGCCTGCACTTACCTAGCTCTAAAATTAATTCCCTATAGTTAGGTCATGGGCTCATGGCAAAGAAGTAAAATTGCCACCTAAATGTAATTCAAATTAACCAAACATATGAACCCTAAGGCCTGATTTATTTGTGAAGTGAAGATTAAAGTGTGCCCCAATGGTGATTTGGTCATCTTCGGACTAGTAGATATGCTTAGAATAGGTGATTTAGGGCTTAGGGTTTGGATTGGGATTTAGGGATTAAGGGTTTGAAATTAGGATTTGGAGATTAAGCGCTCGAATAATTAGGATTATATTAAAATCTACGGAGGGAGGGAGATTGCTATATTTAGGGTTATTTACTGAGAGAAAGGCTAACCACGAGAGGACCGGCGACGAGAAGCTCAATCGGTGCGAAGAGGATTTCGAACTCTCAGTAGAAAGAAGATGTCAAAAGAGAACGGCGCGAATAGGATCTGGTACTCTTGGTCACCAAGGTTTTGTGACGTGGGGCAATCACAAGGTTTAGACATGGGGTGACTACTTATTAGATATATGTGGGACAGATCAGACCCATTTAAATTCTTGATCATTTCAACATCTACATGGGGCACCCACCCCAGGTTCACTATGCATAGGTCCGCCACTGGGATTACGGGCGCATTGCTAATCAATAAATGGACATTCCAACCCTGTATTTGTATTTCCCCAATCCCAAAAGCCAAAAGGCAAGAGAGAACCTCACCTCCCTTGAAACTCTGGATTTGTTGGCAACGTCCTTCTCCATACTCATAAATCTTATCATGAGGAGTTATGGAAACAGAATCACTACCATTAACTTCTTTTCCATTTCCCATGAAAATCCCACCAATGCCTCTCATCCCAAGTTCCCAACCCTTGGATGAGTCAATCCATTCCCTCACGGGTCTAATGCAGCTTTTTCATGAAACTACCACATCCACTTGTTACTTCTCTTCTCAACTTACTAAAGCTAGATGTTATGTTAGTTATAGTTAGTAACAGATTATTTATATGACTAGTATTACTGATGCTAGCCCTACAAACACCCCTTTTACCGGCACCCTTCTTTTTAGCAATTGATGCGGAGTGGATGGGAAAAGAATTACAAGGCTTCACATCCAATGTTGCTAGGCTTCACACCTAGTGGCATCACACCATTCTCATTGTAGGGGAGAGAGAAAAAGCACCCAAATATTTTTTTTATTGATCATTCCTTCTCAAAAGAGGCATCACAAGTCCTTGCTATCTTGGAATCTCTCCGGTGATTTGCTAGGCATTATGTTGGTGACCTTATTGTTGAAAGTGATTCCTCGAATGCTGTTGCTTGGGTCACTAAGCAGAAGGAGAAACCAAATAAATTCCAATTTCTCTTTAATGAGATTTGGGTTCTTTCTTCTTCTATTAACGGTGTCTTTCGTCATGAGGTTAGATCGACCAACTCTATAGCCGATGCTTTAGCTGAGTAGGAGGGTGAGAGGCCTTTTCCTTGAGAGGATTTTGTCCTGTAATTGTAGTGTGGGTTTGGGTATAATGCTCTTATACCTATTAATGTTGGCTTTCGTCATGAGGTTAGATCGGCCAACTCTACAGCCGATGCTTTAGCCCTTGACTAGACCCCATAAGAGGTAACATCGCTCAGAGTTATGAGAACCATCTTCATTCATTCACAGAAACAAAGACCTTTTTCTTTTCTTTTCTTTTTATTAGAAATCACAATGATGAATTTTTTAAAAAAAAATTTAACTATCCATTAAAAAAATATTAAAAAAAATAATTACTCAAATAGGATCAAGTGAGAAGAAGGAGAACTCCCAATGACGACCCTAGAAAACGAGGAGGTAGCTTGTTTCTTTATTTGAGTAAAATGCACTAAGCCCACCAGATCTATGGGATAAAGATAAAGATAAGATGATGATTGTAATGATGATTGGTTGAAAGTACACACAGAAAAATGTAAACACCAAAAACAGTAAAGAAAAATGAAAAAGGGGGGAAAGATGTACCTTAAGACCTTAATAACTTCCTACGTAATGACCCAAGTATATAATTTCAGCATGTGAGGATGCTCGTCAAGATTGCAACAACTCCTTCAAAATCCTTGAAATTTTTTCAGCTTCAACATATACATTAGTATAGATTTTAATTGTCTTGAGCACATGGGCATTGGAGAGTATCCATCTTATGAATTGCAAATCCAAAAACATCGCGAGTTCAATGATCTCCACGGCATGGAGGTGACATAAAAAACAATCAAACTGTGTTTTTACACCATATAACTCAACCTGTTCTCCAGATAGATCATCCTCTTCGTCGAATAGACCTACCCTCCCTTCATCATCTACACAATACTAGATTAAATAACAAACTCAAACACGTGAAATCATATCAGCATTGAAAATTTTAAGACCATAAGAAGAACAAAATCCATGCTAACCACACCTAAAATGTAACTCACCTTGATTTTAAGTTGTTCCAAATTTGGTGAGCTTCTCAATATGCATAAGATGGCCAAAATCTCCGTTGAATTGAGCTCTATGTCAACTTCAAGATACTTCAGGTGATCCAATGTGGCAGAAAGCTTCTTTGGTACAATGTCAATGCATAAATACTTGCAAAAAGAGAACAGATTGAAATGATTTTGTAAAGAGCAATGCACTAAAAAAGCTTGTTTCAAACTTTGCAAAAGTGTTTCATGCATTCCAAATTATCAATGGGTTTAAGTTATATCAGAAGCAAATGCATTCCAGTTTACCATAGGACTCTTAAGCTAAACCAGCTCCTGTTAGCATGGAATGAATGGAATTTCAAACTATGCACAGGCCATAGAGGGTCGTGTGGCCTACCAATGTTTTGGATTCTCCTTGTGGTAATGGTAGACCTCAGGTCTCTAGATTGAACCCCACTTAATCAACTTTATGCGGTAATTATTGCCTGTCATCGTGAGGTTGCAAAATGGACAGTTCTACGAAAAGTAGTAGAACTATTAGGTCTCTTGATGGTTTGTTAGGACCATCTCAATAAATTGATAGAGTGGAATCCAAAAGATCCATGATGGGACCTTACATGCAAAAGGACCTCTGAACAAGACCTCATGCCGACTGCATAGTATAATAGCTTTTGTCCTATAAAAATTATTAATGAATCATTAAAATAAAATAAAAAAAGAAGGTTATATTGGATCCTGAAAGCCAACAAAAAGCATTATTGTTACCTGCAAAAAAGTCTCCGTCAATGCAAGTCTTTCAACCCGGTGTAAGTACCCAATAAACCGGATCGAAGTGCAAGGGCTACCATGTCCGTTCCACAAGGATGGGGGTAAGTCCGAATTCAAAGACACATTAGTCAAGAGTGGACTGCTTTTAATTGAAATATCTCGAAATACTCCATCGAGCTCCAAGTAACGGAGATTTGGAGCATGGATGTTGAGACACTGGTAGAAATTTAAGAATATAAATTTCAGCCACTCTAGAAGAGGGCATTCCGAAATCAGACGTTCAATATCATCTATTGAGATGCAAGCAGCAAGATAGAGGACTGAGAGATTGTGGAAACCTTTGAATTTTGGAGGCAATTCCAATTTGCAATTGAGCAACTCCAAACGACGCAACTCTTTATAGTAGAAGATACTACAAGGCACATTATACCAAAGTGTCTTTTCTCCATCAATCGAACTTACCTTTTGGTCTATGGCAAGTCTGAATTCTTTAATCCCATTCCCATGATTCATTGACAGGAACATGATCCAGCGATCAATCTGATGGGAGCTTAGGATAGAAAAGAACATGCACGAAAATTTACAAATAGGGCCAATGAGTTGCGAGACAAGTTGATCCACAACACGGGCACATGCAGTTTCAGCTTCATAAGTTGATGATGATGCCCATTGCACAATCAAGATATCCTTGTTGAAAACTACATCATTAGAAGCTGATGATGATGATGGACTTTGCGCCATCAAGCATCTGCCGTTGAAAACCACATCAGGGATGGTAACCCACTTGTACCTCCATTCTTTTGACAAAATGCAGGTCCTAACCGCGTCTCTTATTGGCACAAGCGACAGGATGGAACTCATCACATCATCAGGTAGATTGCTGATCATATCTACACTTCCTTGCGAGGATTGACAATATGCTTGTTTCATGTTGATGTTATATCCGATTTCGTGTGACAACCAATCTTGCCAGATTTTTGCAATCTGGGTTCTTTTAAGAAGAACCTCCTACATAGAAAACCCTTATCCGAGATTCCAGATCTTGGCCCCGAACCCTAAAAAAAAACAACAAAGGAATGGGGAAAGCGAGATAGAGAGAGGGAGGACGAGATGCACCCGGCGTTGTGATTCTTCTTCTCTTTCTCTTCACAGGCTAAAGCTGAGATTTTTTTTTCCTTCCTCCTCCTTCTCTTCACAGAGTAATAAAGTTGAGATTTTTATCTTCCTTCCTCCTCCTTTTTCTCTTCACAGAGTAATAAAGTTGAGATTTTTATCTTCCTTCCTCCTCCTCCTCTTCACAGAGTAATAAAGTTGAGATTTTTATCTTCCTTCCTCCTCCTCCTCTTCACAGAGTAATAAAGTTGAGATTTTTATCTTCCTTCCTCCTCCTCCTTCTCTCACAGAATAACACCGGGCCAGTAGAAATCAAGTCTAGATCCACTGAGCCCCTTTCTTCTATTTCTCTCTCCTTCTCCTTCTCTCACTCCTTTCTCCTTCTCCTTCTCTCACTCCTTTCTCTGGTTGTTGTCTTCCAATATGACAGGAGTCTTTCAATATTTGTGTTGCAAGCAAGACCCCAGACCATGCGACCCAACTTACTAAATAGCCACTCTCGAGTCCGGATCCTCTTTTTAACGCGACCCAACTTACTAAATAGCCACTCTCGAGTCCGGATCCTCTTTTTAACCTATAGAAATCCTCACCTTACCTTAAAAAAATCCCTTCAAATACCTATAGGGTCGTTTATTACTAGAATTCATGTCTGGTGGTTGTTTGAAAATTTCAAATACTAGTTTTTGAAATGTTGCCAAATTTTAAAATTCTAAATTCGTTGTTTCATTCATGACCTAAATTCTTGCATGAGCTCCCGGAATGCCGTCGTCCCTCTCCCGGAATTCCTATGCCAAGTGAGATTTCCAAATCCTCCTTGTTAAAGTGGTTTTTCAAATGCTAAGTTATTTGAGATTTCAAATGCTTGGAATTTCAAATGCCCAGAAATCCTGGCGAATTTTGATAATGAAACACAGAATTCCTAACAAGAATTTTGAATTCTCAGGCAGCCTGAATTCCTGTAAGGAATTCTAATAAAAAAACGGGGCCTATAGTCCTCAGTCAAAAGGAGTACAATTTTGAGGTTTTTACCAGAAAATATAATATATATGGTTAGTACACCGAACAGTGAACATTAAACAAACATGCACCTAACAAGGAATTATTTAGTAAGGTAAGAGTGTCTCTCACAAAAACACCTCCATATATATATATATATATATATATATATATATATATATATATATATATAAAGGCTTTGAGATTTAGCTAGTTGCAAACAAATTAGGTCCACCTCTTATATTTAGTAAGGCCAACATGCTCACAAACTTTGCTACTAGTTTATTTTATCATAATAATAGTAAGGGGATTTTACATGAAAAATCCCCGTAAACTCGGTGTAGACCAAAAAGGCCATCAATGTTTTTTAAGCACCTGACTGGTCCCAGAGGCCCTTTTCAGGTTTTCTTTTTTTCTTTTTTTTTTTTTTTTTTGCCGCTCACCTGTATCACTGCTCATCGGATCACCTTTTTCTCCAGTTTCCATGTTCACTTTTCACCCAATCAATCGAGCAAAGACCCATCTTATTTTCCCATATTTCTCAAGTCATCTCCAACACATGCAAATCAAGTAACCAAACAAACTTGACCGACTCACTTACAACTTGATTACCACTGTCAAACACACACCTATAAACATTGACCATCATTTATCATCTTCTAACCCCCCTTGATTTCTACAAATATGAACCAGTTCTCCAACTTCGATTTTAGAATATTTGAAATACTTTGAAAGCATCCTTATTGAGACTTTGAAAGATTTATGAAGAACTTGATTCAATCCGGCTAGATTTTCTCAAGTTACTTACAAATTCAATGAGAAGCAAGTGAGATTCGTAAAGATTTTACGCTTTTTCTTTTTTCTTCATATCGAATTTACATAGGGTTTTTGTTTCAATCTAAAAGATTCATCTTTGTAAAAAAAAAGAATAATCGGCAGCCGTGAGCATGGTTCAAAATCTCGGTCTCGGTCGCGGTATCGGCCGGGCCGAAAAACCGATATGATATCGGTATCGGTCGCGGATATCGGTCCGTCGCGGTCATCGCGGTGTGAATTTTTTTTTTAATCCAAAAAAATTCATAAAAATATCCAAAAAATCCAAAATATTAGAAAATGCTGGAAAACTATATTTGTTTCCATTAATAACAACAATAAATCAAAATCTCGGTCACCTTAAGCTATGAGTCCTGTCTGTATCGCAGACTCGCAGTTCACTGTCTTTTTTCCAGTATTTTATATAATGCAAACATTATTGATACTCTGCTCATGATCAATTTATTAGTGTCAAATCATTTACACATCATACAATGATCATGAATCATTAAAATAACATATTTATTATGAAATCCCCAAAAAATGATATATTATAATTCAAATATTAAAAAATCCGACAATAAAATAATTAAAATAAAAATCTAAATCATGTTTATGACTATGAGTAGATGTAGATCTATCATCTACACACTATTAATAAGCCTTTGGTATCACAAATATCCTAACAAGTAACAACAATTATTTTTTGAAAAACAAAATTAATAAAATCATTTTCAAAATCCTAAATATATCGATCTAACATAAAAGCATGTAGATCTATCATTTACACACCATACAATGATCATGAATCATTAAAATAACATATTTATGATGAAATCCCCAAAAAATGATATATTATAATTCAAATATTAAAAAATAAAAAATAAAAAAATTTGAAATTTTTTTTCAAAATCATGTGTATGAGTAGATATAGCATGCAAGTAAATAGATCTAACTTCTAAATGAAGAAAACAACACAATTACACAAGTGAATAAGTGACAAACCTCTATGCTTCATCTATATATATAAAAAAAAAAAAAAAAAAAAAAACCGAGATAATGGTCATCTCAGCCGAGATGGGCCGAGATAATGAAGAAAACAGGCCGAGACCGATATCTCACTGAGATATCGGCTCGGTCCTGGCCGAGACCGGTTCATCTCGGCCGAGATGAACCGGTCTCGGCCGAGATTTTGAACCATGGCCGTGAGGGCGAATCAATTTCATCGAAGCCTAGCAGCTGCCTCGAACACGGTCAAAGAAGAAAATAACACGAGTAGCAATATCGCTGCTCAACAAAATATCAAAAACCTAAAAAAGTGGCGAGAGGGCCTTTTTGGTCTCTATTGAAGTTTAAGGGCCTTTTTCGTCTTTAACCACTTTAAGGGGATTTTTCTGGTAAAATCCTCTAATAATAATAACAACAACGACAATAATAATAATAATAATAATAATACGGAGATGCTCTTATGAGAGATATCTCTCACCTTATATGAGAGATTGGGTGGGGGCCCTCACATCCATAGCCAATGCCAACAACTTAAATGTGAGGGCTCCCACTCATATCTCTTATATAAGGTGAGAGATATCTCTCATAGAAGCATCTCCCATAATAATAATAATAATAATTTACTAAATGAAAACTAATTTGTCAAGGTGAGCCACCCATGTAATGGCAGCAAAAAGTAATGGGAACCTGAGTATGCCTGGGCTGACTTGCGTCAGGTGAAGACTAGGAGTATCTGACATGTCTAATAAACAAGTCAAAGGCATGATTTTTAAAGGGACATCTACTAGAAAAATCTCTTTAAATAGAGAAACCACGTTGAGGACCCTAAAACTTTTATAATGATGGTAAAAAACCTCCAGCCCATGATGGCAAAGTGAAGTAAAAATGCAGACCGGTCCGCATCATGGTGGGGCTGCTAAATTATATCCTTACTCCACCACCACTACCACCAGCACCAGTGGCGGACTTACATGGTCTGGGCTGGGGGCTGAAGCCCCCTCCTAATTGGAAAAAAGCCCATAAGGGCCCTATGGGCCCTTAAGCCCAGCCCCCAGTTAGAAATGGCCCAAGTCCCCACGATCCTTTATTTCCCTTACCACTGTAACCTAAAAACAGTAAACCCCTTTCTCTTTCTCTGTTTCTCATCTCCTTCCCTCCCCCTCTCAAAAATCTCCATCTCAGAACTCAGGCTACTGGGCCCTGGTTGCCTGGCCGGTGGCTGCCGGCATCCGGCCCATCCCTCAATCCAACACCAACAGGCTACACTGCTGCAGGCCAGCCCCACCCACCAGGTACCCTCATCTCTCTCTCTCTCTCTCATTTGGTAAAAGAAGACAATGTTTGTTTTTTCTTGAAGCATGTTAGAGTAGATACAGACATACAGAACCCTCATACCCAATCAGGCCAATCCCAATGCCAATGCAAGGGACATTCTTTAATCTTTAGGGCTAGTGGAATCAGATGTTGACATGTTCTATCTCCTTGACCCAAACGGCCAACAGGCATGCCATAGAATGTTGCCATTGGAACTCTTCAATGTGAGAGAGAGAGGGTTGATTGCAACTAGGTTTTCTTGCAACGTCTAGTCTCTGTCTCACTGTCTGACTGTCTGAGACTTGGCATTTGGCAAGGTATTGGACTATACAAAAAGTCAAGTTTTAATATGAAGAAGAGGAAAACAGAATATTAATTTTCAAAAATTATATTGATTTTGATTAGAAATCTACTGAGTCCATTTGAGATTTCTGCCAAGTTCAGCTTTTTTGCTGATTCAAGTAACTTGGACGAGTTTACTGGTTCCAACTGAGCTTTAGAATTATGATGCAGGATTTGGGCAGTTTGGGCCTCAGCCAAACTAGGCCCAAGGACAACCTGAGCATGACCCAGTTTACAAAACTGTGATTCTTTTCATCCCATCTTTGAACTGAATTATAAGAATCTCTCTGGACTCTAGATGATGATGAATTGATGATGATGATGATGAGAGAGAGAGAGAGTTTTATAGCTTTAGTGGGTCCGAGCTAGATGGGTACTGGGTACAATGGGAAAGATAGGTCTAACTTTAAAATGAAACAATGGGGAGGATAGGAGGAAGGTCATGAGTCCCATGTAGAGGGTATGTTGGGTCCATTAAATTTGAAAAATTAAGGCCTAGGCTCACCTTGTTAATAAATCAGGCCAAGTTTTTGACTTGCCCAAGTCAGGGGAGAGTTAACTCAATAGTTCACTTACTTTGGTTCATAAAATTAGAGCTTCTATTAATAGTATAGTGTACTTCCCATAATATCATACAATATACAGAAGAGAAGATGTACTTTATTTATAAGTCAAGTACCCATGTTGAATTTGGGATTCTGGGTTCAAAACTTTACCCATACTCCATGTGCGTCTGTGAACCATGCCAGACCTAACAAGCCTAACCTTAGATTAGCCCATGTGGGTTTAGGTTTGACCCACCCAAATTGCATCCCTACATAGCACCACTTCATCATGTCAAGAAGGTTCCTTGACACTCCACTTGAATGGGATCCCTCATTAATTGACACAAATCCTTTAAATCCTGAGTATATTTCTATCTGAAGTCATAGTCCCTACACTTCCTTCATATTAATCTTAATTTTATTATGTAACCACAATTGAAAAACTACATCTTATTAAATAATACTTTCAATCACATGCTTCTCAGGTGGGTTGTTTTCCGTTGTTATTTTCCTTCTCTAATAGGCTTGGCAACTGACAAGATAATCTCGGAGACCTTCCTTTCCCAAATTCATATCTGGTTAAGGTGTGTGCTTATTTTCCTTTCAAATTCTTATAGTTGTATGACATTAGTTTAGATTGGAAGAAAATAAGTTAAATGTTTGGTTGAGGTGTCAGGTCTGTGCTAATTGCTATATTAAGTTAGTGTGCTTTCTTAAATTTGTGAGCCTCTTTATTAGATTTGATACAAAATAATGATTTATTTATTTTAATTATGATTTGTTTGAGGTTGTTTTGAGTGAGAATATTGGTTTTGATTTATTGAAAGTATGACATTTTCAAATCTAATGACAATCAATTGGATTAAAACTCCTAAAAGTTAGATAAAATAGTTTGTTTCGGTCCACTTGGTGAGATTGAAAATTTTCATCATTTAGAAATATGACACAATTGACTTGTTTGCATATTGCTTTAACTAAGGTCTTGATTGGTTATGCTCTTCATCAATTTGAACCAGATATGGAAAATTATTTCAAAAGAAAATCAACTGGTGATCTAGTGCCTTCAACTCTAGAGAGTGGTAAAAATGATCAAGCACCATCAACCTTGAAGAAAAGTTGTATAGCAGTTGATTTTGAAAATCTTCCCGCAGACCCTGGATTACGTTGTCCAATCTCAAGTTATCATCCTATGGACCGGGATGAAATAAGAAGAATGTATCTGCAAAAGGGCCCTTGTCAGCCTCATGACCATAAATTCCCTTATACGCAGTTTGGACAGCAGAAGAGACGATTTAATGCTACTTGGTTTAAGAATTATGGAAGTTGGATGGAGTACAGCATAGAAAAAGATGCAGTGTTTTGCCTATGTTGTTACCTTTTTGGAGGTCAAGCACAAAGCGAGGCTTTTGTAACTGAAGGATACAGGAATTGGAAGAAAAAAGAAAGATTTGCAAATCATGTGGGAGGGCCTAATAGTGCTCATAATCAAGCATACGAGAAATGTCAGAATTTGTTAAATCAGAAGCAACACATTGAGATAGTTATTGAAAAGCAATCGGATCAAGCTCGAAGAGAGTATCGAATTCGCTTGAAGGCAACGCTTAGTTCCATTCGCTTTCTTTTATGCCAAGGGTTACCTTTTCGTGGCCATAATGAATCTGAGGATTCAAAAAACATGGGTAACTTTCTTGAGTGTTTGAAATTGCTTGCTGATCATAATAAGACTATTAAAGGAGTTGTATTGGAAAATGCCCCAGAAAACTTGAAATTGACCTCGCCTAAAATTCAAAAAGACATTATGAATGCAGCTGCCGTAGAAACTGCTCAGGCTATCATTTACGAGCTTGGAGATGCACCATTTGCACTTTTGGTGGATGAATCACGTGATATCTCTATGAAGGAGCAAATGGCTGTTGTTTTACGCTATGTGGATAAGCGCGGATGCGTGATTGAGCGTTTTTTAGCCATAGAACATGTCACAAACACTACTGCTCAATCACTTAAGGTGGCCATTGAAGCAATATTTTCCAAGCATGGACTGAGCATAACAAGTTTGCGAGGGCAAGGTTACGATGGGGTTAGTAATATGTAGGTAAAGCTTAACGGTCTCAAAACGCTCATTCAAAATGAGAATCCCGCCGCATTCTACGTTCATTGCTTCGCACATCAACTTCAATTGACACTCGTTGCGGTTGCTAAGATACATGAACCAATCTGCATATTCTTTGAGTTGGTTTCTAATTTGTTGAATTGCATTGGATCCTCTTGCAAACGCCATGACATGATCCAAAATATACAGGCTGCAAAAGTTGTTGATGCACTCGACAGTGGTGAACTTGAAAGTGGACAAGGCTTGAATCAAGAGACTAGACTCAAACGGCCAGGAGATACACGTTGGGGTTCGCATTATGGCTCATTGGTTAACTTAATTCATATGTTCTCCTCTGTGGTTAACGTACTTGGAATTCTTTTAAAAGATCATTCAAGTGAACAAAGGGGTTGTGCGGGTTACTTGCTAACTCAATTGGAGTCTTTTGATTTTGCATTTAAAATGCATATGATGAAAAATATATTGGCGATTACGAGTGAATTATCAAAGACATTGCAGCGAAAAGATCAAGATATTGTCAATGCCATGGAATTGGTAAGAATAGTGAAGCAGCAATTTCAAATGATGAGAGATGATGGGTGGGATTCTCTCCTCTCTCAAGTTCATTCATTTTGTAACAAACATGAAATTAGCATTCTCAATATGGATGATTTGTTTGTTGAGCGACAGAGATCGCGGCGTAAAGGTGAATTGACAAATCTACATTATTACCATTTTGACATATTCTACACTATTATTGACCTGCAGCTTCGAGAGCTTAACTCCCGCTTTGATGAGGTGAACACTGAGTTGCTTCTTTGTGTGGCATGCTTGGATCCAAATAATTCATTCTCTGCTTTCAAGAAGGAGAAATTGATCCGCCTTTCTCAATTTTATCCAGATAATTTTTCAGATTCAGATCGGATGATACTTGATAAGCAGCTGGATACTTACATTATTGATATGCGCACAAATAGAAAGTTCTTGGAAGTGAAAGGAATGAGCGGGCTTGCACAGAAGATGATTGAAACAAAAAAGGACATTTTATATCCTTTGGTTTATTTGCTTTTGAAATTGGCGTTGACCTTGCCAATTGTCACCGCTACCGTTGAAAGGGTATTTTCTGCTATGAAAATTGTGAAGAATCGGCTGTGCAATCGAATGGAAGATGAGTGGATGAATGATTGTTTGCTTGTCTATATTGAAAAATATATATTTAATAGCATTGACGATGAGACAATCATGCAAAGGTTTCAAAACATGAAGAATCGTCGAGGGCAATTGTAAAAGCTTTGTTTGAGGGTTTTTTGTTTTTTTTGCTAAAGAAAATCTTTTGTAATTAGGTGATCAACTGATCATGACTTTTGATGATAGAATGTTAGTTGATCATGTAATTCGATATTTTGTAAATGCAAGACATTTTCTCTTTTGCAAAAGTTAATGTTAAGAAATACCAACAAAATATCTATTGACTTTTTCAAGTGACTATCTTAAGCCCCCACCAAGTCAAAATCCTGGGTCCGCCACTGACTAGCACCATCATAATAATCATCATTCAAGTTGTATTTTCATCTGTGATTAGCTTTGTGAGGATTACTTTTCCAATCAATTTTATTTAGATCCATGTTGTTTCATATTTAGGAACTTAAAATCTGAGAAAAGCACAAATACTTTGTGGATTGAAATATGCCAAATCTAAAGAAGAATTCAGAGTATTAATATTCTCTGCTCAATAGTCCCAACTTCAAGGATGGTGCATAGGAACATCTTCTGATTTTGATGAACCCTTCAAGACTCTTTCTTTTGTAGTTTAAGGGGATTCTAGTAAGAACTTCGGCAGTTTCTTTGTACTTCATCAGCTGTGTAAGTGTAACCTTCGAGTTTCTATAATAAAAATTAACCACTTCCGCAGGCGGATCTTTAACTTCATCAACTGCACCTTCTTCCACAAGAGGAAGATGAACATCATTACCAATTTTCTCGGCACCGGCTTCCAGATTTCAAGTCAGCAGGAGGAGGAGCAGCTGCCATCTTCTTTGCTAGCAGAAGAGAAAAGAGGGAAGAAGAAAGGGGGAAATTGTTTTTGCATTTATAGAGGAGTCATGCTACGTACACTATGCAAAAGTCCCTTCACACACTATAATTCTTTTAAAAAAAATTAAAAATAGAAAAACCCTAAACTACCCATCTCCCTCTCCTTCCCTCTCTCTACGTCTCCCCTGCTCAGACAGCCCCACCTGCTACCGCCCTTGCGCTGACCCAGCCAGCCGCCGCCTGTGCCAACCCAGCTCCCTCCCTCTCCCTCTCCTTCCCTCTCTCTCCCTGCTCCCAGGTCTCTGCACCCACCCTCCCTCGTCTGCAAACCCTTCCACGCAGTCGGATCCCGCCACCGCAAAAACCCTCAAACCGCTCCAAATCGACCTCCTCCCCTCCGTCCTCCGCCGCTAGCCCGACCTCTCCGCCTGCGACTGAGCCCTCTCCCTGATCATCGCCGGCCGGCCACCCTCTCCCCTCTCTCTCTTTCTCTCCCCCTCTCCCTTCTCCCTCTCTATTTCCCTCTCCTGCTCGTCCCCGGTGCCGCCCACGCCACCATCTCTCTCTCCCTCTCCCCCTCCTCCCTGTCTCGCCACCTGCTCGTGGAGGTGGGCTGCGAGACAGGGAGAAGGAGGGGGAGAGGGAGAGGGAGATGGTGGCTCGGGCGGCGGCTGGGGACGAGCAGGGTTTAGGGTTTAGCGGGGAGAGGGGAGAGGGGAGAGGGGAAGAGAGGGAGGGGGAGAGGGAGAGAGAAGGAGAAAGGATGGGCGGGCGGCGGCCGGCGACGAGCAGGGAGAGGGAAATAGAGAGGGTGAAGGAGATGAAGAGTGAGAGAGAAGGGTGGAGGGCCCGGTCGGCCGGCAGGGAGATGGAAGGAGAGATAGGGGAGGGGAGGGGAGGAGAGGGAGGGGGTAGTTTGGGGATTTTTTTAATTTTAATTTTTTTTTAAAAATTGCAAGGTGTGGAGGGACTTTTGCAGTGTGTAGATAGCCACACTCTTTATAGAGAGCTGCTACTGGTCTCCACACGCCCTTTTCTATGACCTAACGTACCCTTCGTGTTGTTAAAAGGACATCTCTCGCCGGCAAACCAACCCGAGAAGGGACAGACCCAGGTGATGAGGACATTGGCCAACCAATGGGCCGGCCAGGCCAGGAGATGGGTTGTCCAATCGTGGCCCCAAATTGAACGTGCCTATGTCAAATCTCATCATGTGCGGGCTTGGGCTGGCCCTGGGGTTGGGCCTGGCATGGGCTTTAGTACGATCTTGAACAAAAGATCAATATTTTTTAATGGGTAATACTCAGGTGGGAACTGTTTTCACATATTACATGAGAACTTTTTTTGGGGGCCCAATTGTAGGCCCCATTTGGGGATGGGACAAAGGGGATGGAAAGATCTATGTGAGTCTACCCTAAGTATCAAGTTTGACCCCAAACCTATGCCCCTAACCCCTTTATCCGTGGCCCACAAGTTTAATGGCTTCATATTAAAAAAAAATATTCAACCCTCGATCTAACGATGCAGTCCATTCGGATGTGTGCCAATCTTTGGGGTTCTCACTTGAATATTTCCCTTCTTTAATTATGCCTATAATGTCACGGACTATAAAGCCTCCTATTTTTTTTCTAGGTTTAATACTCCTTTTTTCCAGGCTTGGGATTGGCAATGCAATGCAACAAGCAATATGGCGGACATGTAGCTTTGTGGGGGATAGTAATTTTTCTTTAGGAAGATGTACTTTGAAGCTTTGGCATCAATTTTCTTCTTAATTTTCTTTTGGAAATTTTTTAAATAAGGCCTTAAGTTTTTACCTTTTTTCAAAAAAGGACATAAGTTCTAAAACTTTTCAAATTAGTCCTTATGTTTTTCAGTAAGTTTTCAATTAAGGACATCCGACAATTTAAATATATTTTTTTCTACTTCTTGTCTCAATTTTTTTTTAAATACCCAAATTATCCTTTATTTAAAGCCATGACATTGTTCTAGCAGCTACTACATGCAACCGATCGCCGTGGAGATGCTAGTCGTCCTCGATCACCATGAGGACACCGATTAAGAAAGGGAGGAGAATATAGAGGAACTGAAGGAGGGTTTTATTTCAATGAAGGGTAATATTAGTAGCTTTTAAAAAATGAGGAAAAAATCCATTAGAAAATAGCTTTAAATGGACGGATGTTTTAAATTGAAAACTTCTTGGAAAACTTAGGGACTAATTTGAAAAGTTTTAAAACATGTGTCCTTTTTTTAAATAAAGCAAAAACTTAAGGCCTTATTTGAGAATTTTCCTTTTTTATTGCTAGCTCACCAATTACAGCTATGAGTTGCATGCTCGCAGTAAGTAATGCAAAAAATGTATCAATTGAGAATTGAGAGCTTCATGTCTCACTTGTTTGGATTTGTGTCACTGAGATATAAATCTAGGACTTAGGACTTTGTTTGCTTTCTTATGCACCTCAGCGGTTGTATTTTTCTAAAGTATTATAAAATTAAAAATTGTAAAATTATAAAACACGATTTTTTGAAAAGACAATTTCGATTATGATTTTTTTTTGTAGAAATGCATAGTCAAACAAAACAAACACAAACACTTCTTTATATTTTTAGGATGTTCCATCTTAATTTTAAATTAAATTGAGTTATTTTGATTTTGGTTGTCTAGGATATTTAACTTTCCTCTTAGGATTATTTGTTCTTTTCCAAATAGGATTTCTAGGCTATAAAATGGAAAGTCCTTTGATGTTATTTTGATACATCAGATATAAAATCAATAAAGTGAATGGTTTCTCCTCCGATGTAAAGTCCTCTCAATGATTTCTAGGCTATCAATAGTGACGAGTCCATCTGAATGCCAGTAGAATTCTCGAATGCCCTGGGCTGATTAAATATGCCCGATGCCCACATGTATGAAAATTCTACATGGAAAAAGTGTCATTAGGATCTAATTTATAAATTCTCCGCAATCAAACAAGTTATTTGAAATTTCAAAGAAACAACACCTGCATTGCTATTAGAAAATCTAGACAAAGAAATCCCATCTGAAATGCTTGGAGCCGAAACAGGTCCTGAAGGCATATTTTGTTCCTTGGCAAATGCTCACACTCAACCCAGAGCCTTAAAAAAAAAAAAAAAAAGTCTCATTACCAACACTGCAACCAACATTAGCAACACTGCAACCAACGATAAAAACTTGGTTGTTTATGTGGAAGGTAACTAAAAGGCATAAAAGATGTATTAATCGGTTTCTTAACTGTTATTAGCCGTTTTTCAACTGTTATGGGAGCAGTTTCAGAAAACTAAATAAAAATTAGTGAAACAATTTTAGGGTGGGCGAGCCGGGCCTAGACGGGTTGGGCAAGCTTTGCCCATTGTGGCTGGGCTTTCAAATAATTGTCCTAGGCTGGGCTCAATTTTTTTTAAAAACCTTGTATTTTTGGATTTGGGCCGGGCCGGGCTAGGTACTCATTTCAACGAGCTAAATTGACAAGCCTAATTTACAGCATGGTAAGAAGATTTCTAGTGGTGGGTCACTGGAGAGCATCGGGCGACTTTATGAACATTTGGAAATATGCGTGTGGGCCACAACCTGCAGACCAATAAAATCAAAATGGACTCAAAAGATAAATGGCTTTTAACAGTGCAAGACAAATGCATACAAATGAAACAAAGTATGATCAACTTCATGGGCATATAGTTCTGCCTTGATAGTCAGTCTATGCCAAAGACTCCAAGCATTCAAACGGCTATTTCATAATGAAGGATGCACATATAGGAACTATTTGTTTCATGTAACTGAATATATACGGTAAATGGTTAAAATTCAATGGAAAAAATGTGAATTTCCAAGAAAGTAATCAATTCGGGGAGCTCATTTGACTTTGAATTCCCATAAATTAGTTTATGAGTATTCTACGCAGACAAACCCTCCCTTAGACCATGGTCACAATTTCAAACTAAACCCTAAACATATCAAAACCAATGAGGGTAATCAACTCAATTATGAAAGTAAACTAGAACCAACTGATCAAAAGTATATATATATATATAAATATATATATATATATGTATATATAGAGCTATTAAAGATGAACTAGAAATGAGTATATTGTTCACCCGTTTGCAGCCTACCCCCAAGTTACAGAAATGCAAGATGAAGTTGAAATGGCCAAGAAGAAGTTTAATTAAGAAAATGGCAAACGGGCTAACGATGGCTGCCGGAGGAGCAGCAATTTCCTCCGGCAGATCTGCAAGCTACAAGAGGAACGAGGTTAGGATAGCCTTTGACAAGGGCATCGGCTTCAATGGCTAGATCTGCAAGCAAAGGATCAATAGCATCCTCGGCTGCTGCAATCATATTCGGATTAGCCGAATTTGGTGCAAGACTCAAATCTGGGATCGCCTCGTTCTCTTCCTGTGCTGCAGTTGCAACAAGAGGAATGAGGTTAGGATCGCCTTCGACAAGGGCATTGGTTTCGACAGCCAGATATGCGGGCGGAGGAGTGATAGCATCTTCGACTGCTGCAATCATATTTGGATCGGCCGAATTTGGTGCAAGATTTAAATCTGGGATTGCCTCGTTCTCCTCCTCCGCTGCAAGGATCGCCTTCGACAAGGGCGTCAGCTTCAACGACCATATCTGTTGGCGGAGGAACGATACTGCGATAGCATCATCGGCTGTTGCAATCATATTCGAATCGTCTAGATTTGGTGCAAGATTCAAATCTAGTGTTACACCCCAATCCGAACTGATCTTGTTTAATGCTCATTATTTGTGTTTTCGTTAATTTAATTATACTTAGTGACTAATTAAGGTAGTTTATGTAAATTATGATTTTTTTTCCCAAATTTCATCATATGCACATCATTTTGGTATCATCGCGTGTATCTCATTGAGCACGTCGATTTTCGTATTAAGTTTTATTTCATTTGATCAACCATGGAAGAAGTGGGCCATCATTTGACTCATTATGGAAATAAATAAAAAAAATGGACTTCCTTGCAAATTAGACACCCTTAAAAGAACCCATCCTTATCTTCTTCATTCATTTCTTATTACATCTTGAGAAAGGGAGAGTGAGAGAGAGAGCCTTATTCCTCATTTTTTTTCCTTTCCATTCCTCTTTCTTTTCTCAAATCTTTGTGCATGAGACAAGGATTTGGAGTCTTCATCTTCTCCACCTTCTTCACCTTCAATTGTTGACAAAAAAGCCATCTCCATCATCCCCAACTCTTTCCAAATTCGAATTATTGTCAAGGTAAGAATTGAACCCCATCTTTCTTTGCGTTTTGAGTTGAAATAGAGTCAAGGGACTCTATTGGAGTCATATTTGCATATTCATTAGCATTTTCCATGTGTTTTGTGATTAGGGCTTGATATTTGGAGATTTTGGTTAAATTGAGCAAAAGATTAGAGAAAGAACTTGGAAGGCTAAATTGAGGCAAGTATAAGCTTAATTGGAATTTACATGATGTCTATTCATTGATTGATTCAGAGATTTTCTTTGTCCTATCATTCTAGCCTCTTAAGATGATTAATTGGATTAGGTCCATATTTGTAATAGTTGATGTGAATGTGATTATATGTGGTAGAAAGGGAGCAAGGAGGCTCAATATATTGGTGATTGTAGATGAAGTTGTTGAATAGTTGAAGGAGAAGTCAGAGGGCTTCATAAATGTAGAAATAGCCCAGTTTTGTGCCGTCCGCAGGTAGGCAGTTACCAGGCGGTCACCTGGCGGCTAGCCGCGTGATCACCTGGCGGCTAGCCTACCCCCGGGTGGTCACAATCTAGAAGCTAACACTTTTTGTCAGAAAGGGGCGGTTGGCAGGCGGTTAGCCGCATGACCACCTGGCGGCTAGCCGCCTTCTGGCGATCAGCTTTATAATAAGTTGGTTTTTGACAGAGGAGCTACGGTCACCATGTGGTTACCTGGCCAACAGGCGGCTGGCCGCCGCCAGCTACTCGACGTCCCGGAGAACCCTAAAAATTTGTAGGATATGTGGAAGACCTTGTAGGGCCATACTTTGGTACCTTGACCTTTGTATGTCTAACGGAGATCTCTAGAGCATGAGATATCTCGAGAGGCTAAGATAGACTCATGTTTACTATTCGGAAATCTATCACCATTCCATGGATATTAGTTTAGTGAACCTTTTGTATTTACTTACACAATGTGACACCAAATAGAATAGGAATACATGGAGTCTCTAAACATATATCGAATTGGATGGTGAAGAATAATGAATAGTTAGATTAGATTGGCTAGTAAATCCCTTGATTCCTTAAATTATTGTATTTCATATTGAAGTACACTTTCATTTTTGTATATCAATCACAAGTAGTAGATTTATTGCATTATCTATATTCTTTGAGGTCCAATTATTACACTTCTTCAGTATTATATACCGATTTTCTATTTATTGGAAATGTGGATTGAGTGTGGATTGAGTAAGTATATCGTGATTTGTGATTCGTATTTGATTTGATTATAGACAGGTGAAATACAAATTCACTCAAATACACTTATTATTTCGATTATTATTTATTCGATTGAGTCGGCACTACTTAGCTTCGACCTTGTGACGCCCGACGGGGTTAGCACTTGGTTTAATTAGTCGCGACTACTGCAGTAAGTCATCTGGAGCACCGAAACTCAAAACTCGGGTAGCCAGTTAGCCTTTGGCCGGGCAGCTGGTGACATCCCAACTAGATTTGCTCTCTTTTGAAAGGATGAGCTTAAGGTAGTAGCCAATTTGTATGTTTTCATTTTATTTGATTCTCAAGCATAAAATATTTGATTTAGCACAATTGCCTAGTCAGTACTTATCTTTGACATCTTTTGATCAACTATTATTTAATTCAATTTGATACATCATGTACTTGCTTATTAATGCCTATACTTGCCAAATCGTTGTATTTGAAATATTATTCTTGGTGTCACAGGAATTCAAGACACCAAAGAAAATTACTCTTAACCCTTCAAATTTGAGATTAATTGGTAAGCTTAACGGTTAGCTATGACAGCCAGAGTACGAATCAGAAGGGTAATCTTGAGTTTGAGACTAGGTATTTCAATTGCACTTAGTTTAAGGTAATGCATATGATTAGTTTTATTTCGCATTGTATTAGGAATATATTCCCTTGAGATAAGCATCTAGTAGTTGTTCCTTAGAGTACTTGTGTACTATGCAATTAAGATATTTAAGTCATTAGTTTTGTTAAAGAGAAATTGTAATATAATGGATCGGTTATTGGACTGATCATGGCTTTGATTTTGATATTGTACATGTTTCCACAGATAAATGTGCATTGACAGGTGCCAGTGAGTAATCCTCACACGTAAAATGTGAAATTTTCTCCTTCGTGAATTCGGATTTAGTTCGGAACAGGTGCGAGTTCACAAGAGTACGCGTGTCACACCTTGGGAACCACCCTAAACAAGGGATTCTCAGGTCCTGGATGTGACATCTAGGATCGCCTCATTCTCCTCCGCAGCTACAAGAGGAACGATGTTAGGATTGCCTTCGACAAGTGCGTCGGCTTCATCGGCCAGATTTGTTGGGCAGAGGAGCGATAACATCCTTGGCTGCTACAATCATATTCGGATCAGCCAAATTTGGTGGAAAATTTAAATCTGGGATCGCCTCGTTCTCCTCCTCTATTACAGCTGCAAGAGGAACGAGGTTAGGATCGCCTTCAACAAGGGCATCGGCTTCAACAGCTAAATTTGTGAGGGAAGGAGCGATAGCATCCCCGGTTGCTACAATCATATTGGGATTGGGCGCTACTGCTGCTGTCGGAAAAGCAATGATATTTGCATTAGCTGGAACCATCTTCTTCGAATTCTTTGACTTCTTCCGGTTCTTCGAATTCTTCGAGTTCTTCCCTAACAGAAGAGAAGAGAGAGAAGAGGGTTTCAATTCAAAAACGAAACTGTATTTGTATTTAGGGAGCTATTGGCACTCAAGAAATCTCCCTTCCCACACACATTTAAAAATAATAATAAAAAAACCCCTATGAAGTTACATTTTTGCCCACCCTCCTCCTTTCTCTCACCCCCACATTCCCTCCACTTCCGGCACTGCCCTGCACCGACAGCAACAACCGGCTCCGGCTCAGAACGGCGGATCCCTATCCTCCCCTCCCTCTCCTCCCTCCCCCTCTCCCTCTCCCATTGTTTCCACAGCCACCCCAGATCGATCTCACCTTCATCCTCCATCCTCCATCCACTCTCCACCCACCAACCTCTCTCTCATTCTTCATCCATGAGCAGAGCACCCATCCATCTCCGGCTCTCATCCCCCACTCCCTCTCTTCACCTTCATCTCCCCCACCCTCACCTGCGCAGATCCCACCTGCACCTGCGCATGCCCATCGTCTCACCATCTCCTTATTCTCCCTCAGCCTCTCGCACTCCATCACCAAACTCGCTAGCCCGCTGCACCTAGCCTCCTCTTCCCCATCGCCATCTCTGTGCAGAATAGTCACCCAGACGTCCCTCCACCACCACCTCTCATCCTAGAACGCCGGCCTCCATCACCCGCCAGTAACCCACTTCTCCATCCACCTGCGTAGAGCACTCAACAGCCCATCATATCACAGACAGGGGGAGGGGGGGCAAGACCGGAGAAGGGAGAGAGAAAACAATGGGAGAAGGAGAAGGAGGGAATGGAGGGGAGGAGAGGGATCCACCGCTGGTTCAAGCCGGAGTCGGAGGTCGCCGCCGGTGCAGGGCAACGTCGGAGGTGGAGGGAAGGTGGGGGGAGAGAAAGGAGGAAAGTGGGCAAAAATGTAACTCCATAGGGTTTTTTTATATTTTTTTAAATGTATGTGTGGGAAGGGAGATTTCTTGTATGTCAATAGCAACTCCCTGGTATTTATAGAGAGCTGCTACTGCTCTCCTCACACCCTTTTCTATGACCTAACACACCCATGTGATGTTAAATTAAGGACATCTCTCTAGGCAAAACCAACCCGACGAGGGACAAACCTAGGTGATGAGGACCTGGGCCGGCCCAAAAAATTATAATGGGCCTTGCCATGCCTAAAGGACTACCCCACCTACAAAATGTTTTCTACCTTTCTTCATCATAAACTAAAAACAACAGTTCCACATGTGGGCCCACTTATATCCGGTCTATGTATGTCGCACACTTATTTGGAAAGTGTGGCTCCAATATAGCTAAGACACATGTTGAAACAAATAATATAATAAAATTAGAATAGTAGGGTCATACAAGCATTAAACTTCTAAGTCTTGAGAGATGAAGTGCCATAACACTTGGAAAGTGTCTCCTTGTTGAAATGACAAGTGCTTTGGAGTAAAAATAAAACAGTAATGCTTAAGCGAAAATATTCAGGTGAGAACTATATGAGAACTTTCTTTGGGGCCCACCTAGCAACCCATCCAAACCGCACAAAAAGGGATCCCCTTGACAGTCACTTATTCCAAGGATTGGCATACATCCGAATAGACTGAATCGTTGGATCAAAGGTTGGATCTTTTTTTGAATATAAAGCCATTAAACTTATGGGCCACAAATGAAGGGGTTAGGGGTATGGGTTTGAGGTCAAACTTGATATTTGAGGTGGTCTCACATAGATCTAGGGATGGCAACGGGGCGGGGGCGGAATTAGGATGCCCCGTCCCCGCCCCAAACCTCCCTGTCCTCACCCCGTCCCAGCCCTGCCCCGCAATACGGGGTATGTTACATACCCCGTCCCCTCCCCGACATGCCCCGCGGGGCCCCACCCCGATATGGTGCAACCATAAACATAATAAATTAATTTTGAACTGACTATAAAGAAAAGGTAAATTAAATTATTTTACATGGTAAAAAGCACATGAATGATTCATCTATGTTGTCTCCATACCTTTAATAATATTAAAAAAAAGATTTCCCAAAATAGAATAAAAAGATCTCCCCGCATAAATATTTTATAAGTGTGGGGCACTGTTAGATTGTTTAAATTTTTTAAAATTATCTAATATTAATAATATAAATTTTTATTTTTTTGAAATGTTACCTATTTAAAGTGAGATTTATTCTTATAAGATTTTCTCTAAGCCCTTGAAGGCCACTAACATACACTTGAAAATATCATATATGCTTTGAAACATTCTTTATAAAAAAGACAATATCTCTCTAAAATATCATGAACTCCATCAATACATGGTTTCACTTCATTTTTTGTGTTGAATTCCACTCACTAATAAAGAGGTTGATTACATATAATTAAAATTAGTATAATTTATAGTATTGTTAGTATGATTAGAATTATATTAAGTTACTAACTATAATTTACCTTACTATTTCTAATCATATAAGTTATTATAAGTGTATAGCATGATATATCTTGTAATGTTATATCAAATTAGTATAATTTATATTGTTATTAGTATGATTAGAATCATACCAATTATAATTTACCTTGCTATCTCTAATCATATATGTTATTATAAGCTTAAAGCATGATCTATCATTCTATTATATATTTATATTTATTTTATTTAATATGATTTATCATGTCACAATTTAACATTATATATGATTAAAATAAAATAAGCTTAGATACTTAATTAGATAGATTTTTTAACAACTTTAATTTCATTAAATTTGAATTAGAGGGAATGGGATCATATTATATGCTTCTATAATGTCTAGGGTTCATTCAATTACATGTTTAACTTAAAAAAAAAGTCTTCAATCAATTTACTTAACCCTTAATAACAACATAAAATCAATATATACATTTACATAGAAATATGTTTATTTATTATAAAAGAAATCTAATATCTATATATATATTATAAGATAATTAATTTCGGGGCGCTATTTCGGGGCAGGGCATGGGGCGGTATTTCGAGGCGGGGCATGGGGCAGGGCAGGGTAAGAAACATACTCATACCCTCCCCGCCCCGCCCCGAATTCGGGGTATATTTTTTTGCCCCGTCCCCGCCCCGATTAAGAGTTGGGGCGGGAAAAACCCGTACGGGGCGGGGCGGGGCGGGGCCGGCACTCCGAGTTGGGGCGGGTCGGGTTAAAAATGTCATCCCTACATAGATCTTTCCACCCCCCTTGATCTCATCCCCAAAAGGGACCCACATTTGAACCTAACAAAAAAGTTCTCATATAATAGGTGGAGAACTAATTCTCACCCGAATATATTTGATACTTAAGAATCCTTTAAACCAATACCACATTCCAACACTGCAACTAGGTCTGTCAATTTAACCTGTTGAAATGGGTATCCAGCCTGGCCCAAGCCCAAAAACACAGGGCTTTTAAAAAACTTTGAGTCCAGCGGGTTAGGCTTAGACAATTATTTGAAAGCCCAACCAAAATGGGACTGGAAATGGTTAGAGCCTGCCCAACCCCTCCAGGCCCGGCCCGCCAGCCGCAAGTTGTTTTACTAATTTTTATATATTTTTCCAAAACTGCCCCCAGAATAGTTGAAAACCAGCTAATTACAATTAAGAAACCAATTAATACATCTTTTATGCCTTTTAGTTACCTTCCACATAAACAACCAAGTTTTTATCGTTGGTTGCAGTATTGCTAATGTTGGTTGCAGTGTTGGTAATGAGACTTCCTTCTTTTTTTTTTGGTTTGAAGGCTCTGGGTTGAGTGTGAGCATTTTCCAAGGAACAAAATATGCCTTCAGGGTTTGTTTCTTTAAGAAAGTTTTTACTACTTGTTCGGCTCCAAGCATTTCAGGTGGGATTTCTTTGTCTAGAATTTCTAATAGCAGTGCAGGTATTGTTTCTATGAAATTTCAAATAACTTGTTTGATTGAGGAGAATTTTATAAACTAGTATTCCCAATGACACATTTTTAATCAGCCCAGGGCATTCAAGAGTTCTACTGGCATTCAGATGGTCTTGTCACTATTAATAGCCTAGAAATCATTCAGAGGACTTTACATCAGTTGAGAAACCTTTCACTTTTGGTTAGGATTGTAAAATCAACGCTTAGACACCGTGGGCCAATTTTCAATTCACATTGAATTGGGCCCACTTTGGAATTGATGATACGGTGCCATGTATTAAAATTGCAAAAAAAAGAGCGTAAAATCACTTTTACATGTGATCAATCTAAAGGCAATCCAACCCCCATTGGAGCAAAAGTTTACTCAGTACTAATGAATTAGGCAACAACCATTATTAGCAGTTTAGACTTCACCTTGACTCTTGGATTTATAGGACTCGTTCTTCAATTATTCAGATTCCACAAACTTCTTTTTGGTTGGGGTGTTCATGTGCCGGGTTGGGCATTTCAGGCATGGCCCGACTTAAGAAACACAAGCCCATTTCCAGCCAAGCCAGACACGGCCAGTAAGTGTCGAGCCTGCCCATAGTCAATTGGGCAGGGCCGAGCCGGGCTTTTCACTTGGTTGGGCTTTCTGGCAATTGTTTGGACAAACTAATCACTAATTTACAAGTGCTCCTTATTCAAGCTGTGCCACTGCATCCTATATCGTTGTTTTTTTTTCTGAAACTGATGAATATATTAATTTTAGTATTTTATCCTGGGTTCATCCTTATAGTTTATAAATCCGTAATGTAGTGCTCAACTAAAGCCCCAGATCCAAGGAATTTAGGGATGACCTAGTGGTAAAGGCTTCCACTCCCATCCCACCCACCAAGGATCAATCCCTAGTGGGTGGCTTTACTCCTCATCGACTTGGCCACTAAGCCAAGTAAGCAAAAATGAAAAAAAAAAAAAAAAGCCCCAAATCCAATCACTTAAAAAAATCTTTTTATATTTAAGAGAAGGGCAGCACAGTGGACCTAATTTGTTTGCTACTAGCTGAATCTCAAAGCATTTATATAAATATAAATATATTTATTCTTTTTTAAAAGAAGACTTTTGTATTTGATAGGGCTAGTAGCCCTCACAAACTCTTTATGGGTTATTTTGAAAACCATTAAAGACCTTAACAATATTAAAAGCATGAGAGAGTCTCAAGTTCCTTTTCTCATAAAGATAAACCTTGCTTTTGCAAGGTCTATGACATTTTTGGTATTATAGATATTGGTAAGTTTTTTTAGAATACATAAAAAAGAGTCAAGTCCATTACAACCAACACCAAAATGTATGCTAACTAGATAGCCTATATTAACTTTGTTGGGTTTACGTCTTGTATTCCAGCTTTACCAGAGTGGTCTATTGGATTAGCCAATGATCGGGTTCTGGGTTAAGGATATTCTGGTCCATTCTCTTCATATGCTCGAGTGTGCCCCCATTAGCTGGGATACCCAAAAAATAAAAATTTAAACCTGATATAAAATAGAGACCAAATATTGGGCCCAAACCCAGTTTTTTCAACTAGCAGCCTCCTGGTATTCATGATCCCTAGACCTGGACAAGGAGTAAACCTTTTATTCTATAAGCAGTTATCCAGATAACCAATCAAAGATTTTGACTTCTTCCATTCATTTATTCATAGTTCATGGGATTTCATTATTCACCCTTCTCAAATGCCTACAAGTGCAACTGGTTTGTATTTTTTCTTCTAAATTGTCTGGGACTGCTTGGCTTACTTCTTAGGAGATTCAGAAGTTATAAATTAAAAAGTGGCAAATGGGTTGTGTTCTACGTATGCAGATGTCCACTAGTCCTTGTTTTTGTTCATACAATATCACTGAATTCTATGTGGAATTCTTCTCATAGTTTAGTAAGTATTTTTCTCTTTTTTAAATAGGCCCTTATTCAACCAAATGTTGCAGGCCAACTCGTTATCATCGATGAATAGAAGATTTCTCAATTTCCAAATATGGGATTACTAGCTTTAGAACACTTTTATATGTACAATCAACTACTGACTCTCAAAAACAATAACAAATAAAACAATCAATACTCTGCCCGTCTGTTTGCATCAAAATACATAGAAAATTCATGATCAAATGAGCTCCTCCTCCTACCGAAGAAGTGAAGTGAGAATGATATGAGACGAGAGGTGAAGAAAGTAAGATAGTAATGTAGATAGGACCTTGACTTTCCTTGGGATTTGAATTATTAGGGTGATGGCTAAGTATCCATTTCCAACCTTCCCATAATTCACCTTCCACTTTTGGGGGGTTGGTGTTTGGGTTTATTTTATTGTTGTTTATATATATTCACCTTGGATCTTCATTTTTAACCACTTATGGAATGAATCCCTATGCAGCCCATGCAAACAAATGGGTCCTTTCTGATCATAGTTAGAATCATGCATAAGCACTCAAGTGTGCGCACGTGCAGAGAGAGAGAGAGGATTTTGATGTCCACCCCAGATCAAATGGATAAGGCTCCAGTGACGATTCTCTGTTCATAAAACTGATAACAAATATAGAAATTGCTGATGAAAATTATCAAGTGCCAAAGAAGATGCTGGACTTCATCACTTTTCTTCATCAGAAGAAGACGACTAGTTAACAGTTGGTGATCATTTCAACCACATCAACAGTGATCTCATTGTTTCTTGTTGGATTCCTATGGCCTGCAATTTAATAACAAGACACTCTTGGAGCTTAAAGCTCTACTGCAGCATTGACCTGTTTAGATTTGGATTATTCTTCTATATTTCTAAATACAATTAGTGTATTGTGCACAATAGGTCCCTCTATTATTGGGCTTAATTAAGTTTGTTTAAGTTAGAATTTTCAAACAGGAGACTTTTCATGTGGTATAAAAATGTTTTTGAGGTTTTCTCACGAATAAAAGAGCGCTAGCATTTGAGTTTTAGCATCTTCAAGTTGACTATAATCAGTTTTGGAGGTTATAGGTGTATCCTTCTCTAAACACAGCATATGGTTTAAACATCACCAACAGCGATATCCATGTTATTTCTTAACTCAGTTCATCAGTAATTTCACAAAATTTTGTAGATTCTTGTGTGATTCATGCCTAATGTTGACAAGGCAATTAAGATAAGAAAGTCTCAGGATTATTACTGTCCTATAAACTATTTAAGACAATGCAAGTATGTAGAAACTATACACTTGCATCTAATGCATGTACCACGTTCTTGTTGGTACTTTCAACTTTAAATTATTCCTACACCAACATGGTTCCAATGAATCTTCTATGTTTCAAGAACTTTGGCAAATCTGTAGAAGTTCTACATAAATTGTGCCTCTGGAAAAACCAACTATCCATCTAGACCACATAAAACTCTGTCTAATCTTATTTGAAGAGAACCCATGAAAGAACCAATAGTTTTTTTTAGTTGTTTTTCTTAATTCTCTAAGGTGAGATTTGCAGGCCTATCAATGTCCATGTTGCTTCCTGATCTGTAAATGTGAATCTTCCCTTTTGTCAGGTGGAGATGCACTCTTTTGTCTGGAAGTGGAGACATGTTTTACAGTTCTGGTTATATCATTGTTAGTTTTCTATACTTGCCATTCTTTATTTCAAATTGTCTATACTGCTTGGCTGGATTTGGTTGGAGGTTCTGAGGTGAATTTATCAGGATAGAAAACTACTGGCTTTTGAAATAACACAACCTATTGTAATTGCTTTTTACTCAAATATGATATCACAAAAATTTTCTCTAGATTTCCTAAAATAGGTATGATACCCAGATACTTTTATACACCTAGTGTACCATATCCATAGGATACACCTGACTCCGCATGGATACTAGAAAGATAATGCTTCAGTGTTTCATACTGTATTATATCAATTATTTCGGAGTTCTATTAGCTTTCTTACTTTTCAGCATAAGAGATGTTAGAAAGGACTGTAAATAATGACAAAAACATAAATTAGGATCTACTATAGGTGAAAAGTAACATAAAAACATTGATATGTAATATAAAAACATCTATATCCATGACCTATATTTCATTCTTATATATCCCATCTTCATCTCTGTGGCTGTATCCACATCCAGTATCTGGACAATATTAATAGTTTGCTTTTAGATGGATCCCAAATACAACCAAATCCTCAGCATGCCATTACTGCAGGCCAAATTGGTAACATCGAAAAGTCATAAATCATATTTTCTGCCTTTTAACTGGTAAGATATTTCAATCTTCAATTTTATGAACTGTTGTTGTATTGCTCTTTGATATATATGTAATTCACCTAAAGAAATCAGAAATAAAATAATTGATTTTCTCTGTGTTGTCTAGTCACTAATATCTTATATTTACAATAGATCAAAATCGGAAAGATCTAAAACTAGGTAGAATTACCCTCTTTTGTGTCTTCTTGTTTATTATGTATTACAAGGTTGTGTCTGGCAGCAACTGAATGATAAATTTCATAATTCCTTGTCAGATTCCCTTGTTACAAAATTTAATGGTGAATTGTTCAAAGCCTGCATGTTCAGAGTCATTTATCCATCAAAGAGTCTTCAACTCTTAACAAACTCTGTTTTAACTTTGAATCAGTCCTTATCAGCTTCTATTCTTTTGGGTAGCTTTCCATTTCAAGATGGCTAAGGCAGCTCTCTCATTTGAGCCTTTTGATTGCAGTATAGCAAAAGAAGTCCACTGCCCCCTTGAGGAATATCAAAGATATGAGGAAGAGAGCAAAGGAAAACAAGCCCATTTCTTTGAAGCAACAGATTGGGGAGATTTGAATTACCTCTGTTCTGAATATGATCTCTATCACGAGAAATCTTTTAACAAAGGAATCACCATATCCAACAATCAACAACCAGCTTCCGAGTTTCTCATGCCAGATGATATGCAACTTGATGTGGTTTCCTCAATAATTCAAGAATTCTTCCAAGAACCTGTGAAGCTTGATGCAGGCCTCGATTATATAGAGAAATCAACAAATATCAGTAACCCAGACATTGATGAATACAAGAAGGAAAAGGTGCATCCAATACCTTTAGCATCCCTAGAGCTTTTGAACAGTTACAGGACTGGGACCAAGATCTTGAATGAAGAAGATTTTGACAATTCAACTAAAGAAGAACCATGTCATGTAGTAGTATGCAGACGTCTGTCCACAGAAGAAGTCATGAGAGTAGCAGGTGCCCGTTACATCCAGTTTTCAGCACAAACTGATGACGATCTCTCTGTGCTCAGGCATCCCTATAGTTCCATGGATTCAACTCTCACAGATGAAGAAACAAAAGATGTGGAGCTTGGCCACCTTCTTCTTGCTTCGGCTGAGAAGATAGGCAACCAACAGTATGACAGAGGAAGCAAATTGCTTACACAATGCGAACACATGTCATCTAACTTTGGCAACCCAGTTCAGCGAGTCGTTTACTATTTCTCAGAGGCATTGCATGAGAGGATCGACAGAGAAACAGGAAGAGTCTCATCCAAAGGACCAAAGAATGGTAAATGGCGAGAGGATATCAAAGAAATAATGATGAGTCCGCACCCAGCTCTATTGGCCAGCCATCAAATGCTACCTTTTGGTCAAGTGGGTCAGTTCACAGCAATCCAGGCTATCTTAGACAACATGGCTTCAGCAAAAAGAGTCCATTTGATCGATCTTGGAATAAGGATTGGAATGCAATGGCCTATCTTAATGCAGGCTCTTGCAGTAAGATTCACATGTCCCATTGAGCTTATAAAGATAACTGCGGTTGGAACACCACAAGGGAAGATTGAGGAGACAGGTGATAGGCTGGTGAGTTTCGCCAAGACGTTGAATTTACCATTTACTTTCAAGCCAGTAATAGTCTCTGACATGAAAGACCTCAACAGAGATCTGTTTGAGTTAGTGCCAGAAGAAGCAGTCGGGATCTATGCTCCATGGATGTTAAACACCATGATTTGTAGGCCCGAATGTCTAGATCATTTGATGAGAATGATAAGGAGCTTCAACCCATGTATAATGGTTGTAACAGAAATCGAGGCAAACCTTAATTCGCCTTCCTTCGTTAATCGCTTCATCGAAGCTCTCTTCTTCTTCAGTGCATGGTTCGATTGCTACGATACATGTATGGATAGAAATGACCATAACAGGATGTCCATAGAAGGCATCTTCTTTTCTCATGGAATTCGAAATATTGTCACGGCGGAGGGCAGTGAAAGGATAGTAAGGCATGTTGGAATTGATGTTTGGAGATCATTCTTTGCAAGGTTCGGGTTCGTGGAAATTGAACTGAATCACTTGTATCAGGCTAGCCTGCTTCTTAAGCAATTTGCTTGTGGAAGTTCTTGCACACTTGATATGAACGGGAAGAGCCTAAGCACAGGATGGAAAGGAACTCCACTGCTTGCTGTTTCTGCATGGAAAGTGAAATGAGATATAGAGAACAGAGAGGGGGAGACATTACTTTTGATTGGAAAAGATGTTTGTTAAGATTAGGAAAGACATTACTAGTGAGTCTGTTTAGGTGGCCAGAAAATCTAGTCTTAGTGTTGTCATCCAAACAGGTCAAAGATCTCTTTCTTCAGTAAAATTGCACTGTATTTGAATTGGGTTACTTAAGATTGTAATCGATTTTTTAAAAAAAAAAACTGCTACTTATACTCTTTGCAGTTGCAGAGCCAGTAGGCCATTAGCTTTCAAAGCATTCATGTTTTTGTTGGATTTCATTTTGATTATGAATTCCATTCCCATTGGTAACCATCCATAGTTCAAAAACTCGATTTAAATGAGTGACTTGGAAGGGCATTGACTCAAGTAACTCCGGCGAGTTTGATTGAGTTTCCGGCAAAACTCGGATAGATTCCCTCAACTTTGCGCTTTTCAAGTCAAACCTTTTTTTCCCTTTCTTGAATGGTGTCAAGTCAAACCAATCATGCCAAGTCAGGGAAAGTAGAGTCGAATTCTAGAACCACAAATGCACCCTAGTTCCTCCTTTCATAGAGCAAAGGGTTTGGACCAAAACCTCCATCCTTGAGCATAGTTGTCAATTATGTTCCAGTCCCCCTATTCCAGTTTGGCCCTGTAGTGGAACATTCTACCGTTTCGATCAATTCTGATATTTTGTCGAGACAAGATGCGTAAAAAAATGAAAAAAAAAAACTAAAAGAATAAAAAAAGGCAGAATGCTGAAATTATACTAAAAATGCATACTTACATCATTTAAATTAAACTTCACTTTACAATTGACTATTTTTTAGTTTTCACCATGCATGAAATGAAAGTATGAAACATGTGAACTTATTAAAAAATTGGGCTAGATTGGGGCCAGTATTAGGCCTGGAATGGGCTGAAAGTGGGCCCAGAACTTATGCTTGGGGGGGGTGGGGATGGCAGCAGGTCAATTCTAGAACATCCCGACTGATTTCAGTCAGAATGGAATGGAATTGACAACTAGTCAGAATGGAATGGAATTGACAATTATGTCCTTGATAGGCGAGGAGCCCTAACATCACTCTTAAGTGAGTACGACTTATGGCATTGAATTGATTCACTTTGTAGAATGATTTATTCCCATGGAAGTCAATTAGCTTCCCCTCCATAAAAGCTGCACCCCAAAGTTTGAAAATTCAAAATTTGGAAGGAAATATATGGTACATTTGGATGGAATGGACATTTTTCTAACACTAATGCAATGCATACATGGACATTTTTGGTACAATATAGTGATATCCTCCACGGAATGTGTTACATCCAGATGTAACCTTGATTCATAGAATGGTTCATTTTACTAGTTTCCAAGCATTCAATCTCGTGATCATCACAACACCTGTTGCAAATATGAACAGAGTAGCTGATTTAGTAGAGAGTAGAGAATGCCGCATTAGGTGTACACACCTGATAATAGTAGAACCTAATCAGTGGAATAGTGGATGACCAAAAGAGATGGAAAACACACCCAATGATCTGTATTCAACTGGATGAGGATTCCATTTTGACTCACCAAATGAATAGATATGGATCTCTTGAGGACGGATCAACCTGTAAGGAATGTTGCATCTGAAAAAGCTACATCGAGGAATGATTAGTCGGAACAAGATGGAAGAACAATTTGCACATGAAACTATGAAAGAGAAGACTGAAGAGTGGGTCAATGGTCAGGTTGGGCTATTGGATGATCCAATGAAATCTCTCTCTCTCTCTCTCTCTCTCTCTCTCTCATTTTTTGTTTCTTACTCTTAGTAAGAGAATGCATTAACATTCAAGCAAGTCACTAGATTCATTAAGTGAAAACATTACAGCAAAGGTCCCAAAATTACACCAAGTAAAACACATGGGATGTTTGATTTGGAAAAGAAGGAAATATTTGACGCCACATTTTTGCTTGAATCCTCGTTATTCAATGGAACAAGTAGGTTTTCGGAGATAGATAGATAGATATACATATATGTGCGTGTATGAGAGAAAGGGATGGATCAAACATGTTATAACACATTTGTTTAGGAAAGCAAACTACATAGAATGTCTGTCAATTTTTCAGGCTTCTGTCCTATTTCTACAGAATTTAAGTATTTAAGTGATCTTTGTCAAATGAAAATGCCTAACAAATTTGGGAAATTCAAGATTCCCATCCCTTTCAAGTAAAGAATCCCAAACAAGATCCAATATCAGAATTTAAAATCAAGTGTACTAATAGAAGGGGAAAAAAGAAAAAAACTAATCTAGACCAACCCCTACATGAATAACATAGTTTCACTGCCTTCAGTTATAGCTGAACTGGTTAGGGACATAAGTGTCTAAGTAGGGTCGTGGATTTGAATCCACGATGTGGCGAAAAGAAAAAAAAAAAAAGAATAATAACATAATTTCATCAGTTTTGATTCAGCAAACATACACAAGTATGGTTATTACCAGTGACATGAGGACTCCTGTGAGTCACCTGTTTAGGATGTGAATGTTGACAAAGCTTCCAGATAATATCTAGATAACAGACAAGAAGATGAGCATTCTTCCGAATAATAGCGTGAAAATTTCATTCTTTACAAATTACAGAGTACAAAAATGGTTTCAGGCTCTGTGCCACCAGAAAAAAAAAAAAAAGAGAACAAAGGATTTCAAGAACATTACAATCCCTTTATATAACAATTCATAACCTCATCATCAACAGGACTAAGAAAGGCAGCTGTGAACAAAAACAGCGCTTCAAAGGTGGCGTCAACCGATTTAGATCTTCACAATCATTCATTTCCACCTGAAAGTATCTCATACCCACTTCACTGGTGGCATGTTACCATCTCGATTTGATTTGCATTGCAAAGACCAGCAATCTCAACACTTCTATACAGGTAGCAAGAAGGAAAGTAATGTAGAATGTAAAGTACAAGAGGTAAAGAATTTGAAACAAATTGACGGGTTAATCTGCAGAGATCGGCTTTTGTTTAGATAGCAGATAGAAATACAATAATTCATTCCAGGCATCAGGAACTCCCGGAAGACACCAGTGGCTACAATCTTGAATGCTTGAATTAATTCTCCCTGGCTTTCGTCCATATATAGATGGGTGACCATCTATCCTGAGTTCTGATAAGCTAGTGATATTCAACAGTATTACTGGGGTTTTCATTTGCTTTAGGACCTGCTCAACAATTATATTTTTTTCAGGGTAGTTTATACTCTGATTGCTGTTGAGGGGCCTAGTGCTCTCCTTACAGTGCCCGCCTGCGTTCCATTGTCCGCCCCTATTTTATAAACAACAGTTAAACCAATGAAAGGAAGATATTCTAATTTTCTCTGTATATGGATAGGTGCAAAACTAAAAAGAAGAAGAAAGTAAGGGCTCAACCTGAAATGAGAAGGTTCAGAGCTTCTAAAGAAAACTCGAGTCTTTCCAGGAGCAATGTGCCGATCAACCCATGCTGCCCAAGTAGTCAAAGCTCTTCTGAAAGCTATAGAAACATCAAGACGGCGATGGACTTGATAGCCCTCCTGATAGTAGTTCAGCCTGGTAAGGAGTAGAATGAGGTTAGGAATATTTGAAGTGGTTTGAAGAACACCAGAACCTAAGGAAATGACGATATCTAACTTGATCACCATTAATGAAGATTAGAAACCAAAGAAGATCAGAAGTGGATGCAAATCAATCAATATAGAATTCATTAGTCCTCTTGGCGTGGGGGCAGGGGGGCGCCTCAGCTTTGTACATTTTAGTTGAAATTTAAGGCTAAATCTTGAACGACTGAATTGACTAATTCTCTTAGGTGATTTCATTATGAATAGCCAATGGCTATTCATAAGAGTAAACCTAAAGATGCTGATTCAGACTAGGAAAACTAATAACACCTGTAATAGGAAACCTAATAAAACTTAATCAGATAATAACACTAGCCTAAAATAACAATTTAGACTATCTATTATACGACCAACTTATTCTCATAATTTCAAAATCAACCCATTAACCTAGAATCACAAATAAAGCCAATTTATTCTCAATATTCTCAACAGTTTTCTTTCCTAATTTAGTACATTTCAGTTAACTAAAAAAAGGAGCTGGAATTTTTTGAAATTACAGTTCTCACTTGACGGAACCCTTTATAGTTGATAGACGCAGCATTCATGCTATGGTTATTAGCTCTTACATTAGCTTTAGGAACCAAAACCCTTAGTGAAGATCATGTTGTCAATAATTGAGTGGGATCTTTAAGCCAACAAAAATCCATAGGATATATGCCTCCGACCTTCATAAAGATCACTAGCCCTCTATTGAAAGGTCAAATAAAGTAATTCAAAGACAATCAACATGCATTCCTCTACTTTGCATGGATACAAGTTGAAAGTGGATGGTAGTAGCTCCAAAAAGAATGCGGCACCATCAAGTATGCGTGGTGCAATTAATGATAAGAAAGGAACCATCATCATGTTCTTTTTTGGGCTGGCTGGTATATGCGACTCGAATAGAGCAGAGAAAATTTTATTCAAGGAGGGTTATAAACTTATCCATTCATCATTGTATGGTGTGGTGGTAATAGAAGGGGATTCAAAAATACTTAATACATGAGACAGTGGTTTGGCTAAGGCACCTTGGCCATTATTCTATATCCTAAAACAAATCAAAACCTTGTTGAGAGATATAAATGCTACTTCCTGCCATGTTCCTAGAGAACCTAATGAAATAGCAAATAATTGGCGGTCTGGGAGTCAAAAGGAAGGCTTCATAATTGTTAACTGATTAATCACTTGACTTCCTTTTGTTATTTTTTGTGGACTGTTAACACATCCATTTACTCCATTCGGTTTATTGATCTTTGTATAATGTGGGTTGCCCATTCACTTGGCAGACCTAATTCTATACGTTCTTTCTTTTGTAATACATTTCAGTTAACTCTAAAAAATAAGGTGAAAAAATCAATTTAATATGTAATCTAGCCACTTCAAAATTACAAGGATCCAGAAATCTTTAGTAAAAGGCGAAAGAATAGTTCACTCTGTGCTCACCACGCGGCTGTGCAAGGATCCGGAAATCTTATACTGACAAAATCACAAAATTGCTAGTACACATGCATAATGAGTTTAATCATTCAGCTCTGCAATGCTAAATTAGGAAACTATGAATTGGCAATCACTGCTTCACAGAATGAAGCGTCATTCGAACAAGCAGAAGCTACCACATAAATCAAAGCAGACAAATAGAAATAACTCAAATGTAAAATGCATTTGGGCCTGAAGCAGATACACAAGAAACTATACACCATCAGCCAACCTAATAACCAAAGGTGGAGAACAAAGGCACTCACCCAGCTTTCGTTTTGTGATGCGACCACCAATGTGCAGTATTAAATACCAGAATATCAGCACCTTTCCATTTCGATGAACCCTTATCAACGGTGTCTATTCTCAGTGTCTGCACCCGCTTCTGCCCCACCCGCGCCTTACTCTCATGAACCAAGAAATGGGTCACATAGTACTCAACAGTACAATGATAATCCTGTCAAATCCACACCAAGAATCAAAACTAGCAAAGTTTCAAACTAAAAGGAAGAGAAAGAGAAGCAGTTTCAGCAGAAGTACCACAAATTTGAAGCTATAATCACCCCTCTCCTTTGTGATCCTCCTCCCATGGGTCTCATAGACCTTCTTGGGATCTGTAATGGCCCCTCTCAACAAACACAGCAAGGACTCCCATTGGTTTCTGTTAATTGAATCACCCACAAAAACCAGTCTCTTCCCTCTAATCAACTCTAGCATTTTCAAAGCATTGAACCTAAAAAAAGGACCACATCAAGAACCCACATTTACACAACTTCATTTATTTTCTCATCATATTCAGTCAAAGTATACTAATCTAATATGAGCCACAAACAAATAAAAAGGAGATAAATGACACAAAGAAAAGAAGTACCTTGGAATGTTACAATCATTTGGTTGCCATCTCCACTTCAAATAATCTCTATCCAATCTCCCATTAGCTTGGCAGTTAAAACCTTCATCAATGAAGGGGCAGGAACTATAGGCGTACAAAGGATAGCTCTCATCAAAGATCCATCTTCCATTAAATACATCACATTGACTACTCTTGTTCCTCTTAATTTTCCTCTTCACTGCAGAAAGTGTAATTTTCTCAGAAGAATTAGAGGATTTCCTGACTGGGCTACCTGCCAAGCTTGTTACTTTAGCCTCACTGACCCTCTTTCTGTCAACAAATGCCTCAGATTCATTCTTCAGCCTCACAACCTTTTCAACATCTGAAACTACAGATCTTCCAGAAGATGAATTAGTAGATGTTCTCAAATGGGTATGTGCAAGGATCGCATTTCCCCCCTTGTTGACTGTAAAATTTCCACTAAAAGAGGTAAAGGTCTGAGCTTTTTTGGTTGTGAGGAAGACACTTAGAGAGGACTGGTTGAACTGGAGATGGGTTTCTCTGAAATTTGAAGGAGGGTCAGTAAAGAGCCAGAAGGAGAAGAAGAAGCAGAAGAGGAGAGAAGAAGAAATGGTGAAGGAGAAGACAAGGAGTCTTGTGGACTTAAAGGAGAAGCTCTTCTGCCTCTCCATTCTGCCTTTTTCTGCTTTGGAGGAGAGAAGGCCTCTGGGAATGGGATTAGAAACATCTCTACAAGAGCTTTGAATGAAGGATATCATGTGTGGGGTATTAAAGTATTAAACAAAAAAGCCCATACAGACAGAAGACAAGGACAGAAGCAGATGAGTAGTTAAATGGAGTGGAGCCACTAGCTGTCAGGTGATGACGGTTTCTTTGCATGATGTTTGATTACCAAATGGTTCAGAATCATCTAGATGAAAATTACTAGAATGAAATAAAACAGTTTCTTGTTTTACTCTTTTTATAACTCAAATCTGCTCTCTTTGCATGTCTTAACTTCCTCATAAACCATACAATTCATTCAAAAGGAGTGTCAGAGTGTTAACACTGTCATGGGATTTCACATTCTTTCAATCAAACTACTGAATCTTTAAATATTATCTTAATAGAAGAGAAATTGCTCTAAATCTTAGGAGATAAGTCATGCTTGTTTTAAAATAATAACCCAACCTATGACCAGTGGTTGGGGAGTTCATGGAGTGGGTGGGATGAGAGTCCAAACCCACCCTGCTTTGCTATCAGGCCTAATATGAACCCACCTGAGCCCATACCAGGCCATAGGCTTAATAATTAGGTGTGGGCTCACCCCCACTTGGAAAAGTATGTGTCCTTGTGTGCTAATCATGATTAGTAGATTCTTTACAGATACATAGGCCCAAGGCATGGCCAGTTTGACAACTAAACTAGAGAATAGTCAAGTACCTGGGCTCAGGTCAATGTAGTTTGGGCTCAGGTCATGCCTGGGCTCGCCTGAGCTATGAATGCCTCATTGAGTGCACCTAACTACCCAAGGTTGACTGCTCAATGACAAATACACCCTTTACTTGCCATTTTCTCAGATTTTGGTAAAGTGACGTCCATCATTGGATTTGGTTTTATACTCCTAGCCGTATGACTTAAAGAAGAAGAAAACAAGGGGCGAATGTGGGGGCGGATGTGGGTGAATGTCTTTTTTTGTTTGGTCCAAAGAGCACCCACATCCGCCTTCTTATATGTCTTTTTTGGTTTGGTCCAAAAAGGGGTTTCTTATTTGGACCAAACAAGGAATTCGGTTTCTTTTTATTGATGGACATAGCTTCTTTCTTTATACCTTTTTTGTACCTTCTTTCTTTTGAATGAAATCTGTATCGTTAAAAAAAAATTGATGGCCATAGCTGCTTAATCAATGCCCTTAAAAAGGAAAAGGAAATGTGAGAAAACTCAGATGCTAACATTCAATGAAGGATGCATTATACATTGGCTACTTTCATCAGGGGCTTGCTTGCCTAGTTGGTGAGGTAGGTTGAAAATTGAAATAAACTAGCAAAAAAAAATGATAGTTCAAAATATAACATTTGACATTGAGCCTATTCCTTGAGCTTTTATGGCTCTTTTCAGGAGAAATTAGGCCCATAAACCAAAAATGAATATTGAGGAAGTCCTAGCCCTTAAAATCTTATGGTAAAAAGGAGATGTTGTTTACAGAAGATTGGATGAGTTTCTTAGTACTTTTTCTTGTACAACTTTCCTTTTGCAAATCCCTACAATCCCCTTATTGATTCTTTTTCTTCTCTGGAAAAATAAAAAGGAATTGGTCACTTTATTCAAAGTTTATTTGGTCTCTTAATCCTTATAGCACTAGGTGTGTTTCTTAATATATATATAATATACCTCTTGATGAGGGGATCCATGAGAAGTTCTAGCGGGCTCATCTTATGATTCATCCAAATTATTCACACACATGGAACGCCCCATAGTCACCGGACCAGGGTTTGCACCCGACAAATGGGCTGAACCATTGGGCTGCAGGTTGGATCCAGGATTAACTATCAGGCCCGACAACTGAATGGGCTGGGCTTATACTAGTTCCATCTCGTTTCTCTCTGAGGGTGGCAATAAGTTGGGTTCAATCAAAACTTTCTCAATTTATCAATTGAGTTGAACAACCCAAACTCTTACTCCACAGGTGGCAGGTCAGATTGTGATTGATCAGGTTCCAGTCACTTTGGCAGTTCCAATAGTAAGAACGTACTCAACCTTGGCCCAATCCATTCATTAATTGGGTCAAAAATGTCAACCCGAACCCTGAATTACGGGGTTGGGTTGTCCAGATTTACAGATCAGCTAAGAAAATGCTACACCTAACCATATCTACCCCTGTATCCAATGCATGTGAACTTTATCTCCACTCAAGTAAAATAAACACCAACTGAAAAAGACAGTGAGATGTAAGTCCATCCAGAAAGCAAGCAATTGCTCTGATTCAAAGAGTATTGACTCTCACTAAGCAAGGTATTTGTTTGTTTATTTTATTTTAAGACACCCAAACAATGGATAAGAATCCAGTCACAATCCAGTCACATGATCAATGCAATTAAAAAAGGTATATGGAGGAGTGGATTCAAAGGAAAGCTTCCAACAAATCCATCCTTTTCCTATTTGACATTGAGGAGGTGTAAGCTTTTTGTTTATGAATTTCTGAGGTTTACAATTGGATGTTAGTCAAGTAGCATTTGACAAAATGGTATCAACCCTACAGAAACCATGACTGATGTACTGTGTCCATGGATCTGACCCTCCAAGCTACTGTATCAGATCACCTTGTAAAAGTTGGTGACAATATAAGAATTGGAAGGTCTTGATTGGGCTTGATTGATTTACTATAGTTCAAAAGATGTGACCATTCAAACTACTGTTTCAATGGATATCTAGAATTTGGCTTGACCAACAATGGTTGGCTCATATCAGAAATGGCGGTAAGGTTTTGATGCGCTTAGTGGTTTTTTTTTTCGTTACCCCAAGAGAGCCCACACATGTGGGAAGAGTGGCATACCTTGGATCAATCCTCGGGCAATCAGGTGACATGTGGGGTTGCCAGCCAACTGAGCAACCCTTGTTGTCGGTGCATAGTGTAGTTAGTGATCTGGGCCAAAGTTTTTCCAAACCTAGCCCAAATATCTATTGGGCTAACATTCTGACCTGGAACCAACCATTGAGTGAATGACAGTCCCAGCCCCATTCCATTCCATTTGTAAAGTACGTATGCCTCATTTGTATTAAATGTGTCAAGGGTTGTCCAGGGGAGGTCCAACCTTTTATCAGTTCATTCAGGAATGTAAGGGTCACTGGGGTGATAATGGGATCATAGCTAATGTTCTGGCCCAAGACTCAGCTGGAACAGGGACTCCTACTGCTAGGGGCGGCCCAACCTTTTATCAGTTTCTGTAATTTCTCCTTTCAATAAAGTTCTCTTTCTTTAGCATAAAAAAAAAATGTGTCGGGTCGTCCTGGGCGTTTCGAATCGAAATAAGCTCAGCCCTAGCCCATTTAACAATAGGACCAGAGAATTAGTTTGAGGCAAGCCTATGGGCCTAAAAATCAGAGCCCAATCCAATACATGTGGGCTTGTATCTGGTCGGGCTCTGGCCATCTGGGCCCATGATCAAGCTTAGTTGTGAATCTGTCAATGATTTTATTTATTTATTTCTTTGATAATGTGGGTATCCGGGGGCACGCACTCAACCCACAAGTGCACTTGATTCAAACACAAGACCCCGGGAAGCAAACCAGTGCGGCCATGGCTTATGCCGAACAGCCAACTCCCAGTGCTGTACTTAAGGTTGTCAATGGGTCCCCGATTCTCCGATTACCCAAAGGTTTCGATCCGTTAGGTTCTGGGTTTGGGTCCTTATTTTGGTTCAGATAAGTAAATGGTTCCGGTTCCGGATCCTTTTTTTGGAACCGTTACCTAAACGGGTCCGGTTCCGGATCCACAGTAGCTCAGACCGGTGGACCCGGACCCGACCCAATATACTCTAACCTAAATATACATTTGAGATGTTTTGCATTGGGGTGATGGCAATGTACACATTTTTATAATGGATAATGTACACCCATTTACTAAATCAAATTACAATCACCTTGAAAATAAGCAATTACCTAAGTAAGTAGTACTTCTAGTTCAATTGATCTTTCAAATATTTTTTGGGTTCTTTGTCCTAAATTTCCTATGCTACAAATAGCACTAGTGCTCTGAACTGCCCTGCCAAAGTTTTGAAATCTACCCAGGACCAGCAACACTATATTGAAAGCTCGTTGCAATAGTTGAGTTAATTTTCACGTGTAACTCAGATGACAATGCAAATCTAATCAACTCAACCCATAAGTAAAATAGTGTTTGCATCGCATGGCATGGTCACTAAATAATGTATTTCCGATGCACCTGAAGCATGTTTGTAATTGATAAAATAATGGGTAACAATACACCTTTACAAGGCACTGTTACATATTCAATGGATCAGGATTTTTTTCCAAACTACTGTACTAATTTGATCTATCATTAAAACTCCTTATTCCAGATTTACTATAAAGCAACAGACCCATTCAATGAACGATGACAGAGTGCTTGGGTCATTACTGCCTTTTGGGACATTCTAGCCTTTGGGTTGCTCTGTGTTATCTGTTATCTTTGGCCACCTTCACAAAATTCACAACGGTATTAGTTTTTTGTGCTTTAAATGTAGACATTTGAATTCTGTAGATCCTTCGCTTTATAACTTCGCAACTGAGATGCATTTCAAAACCAGGTATGCCTACTCTGATGAATTGGGAGAAGAAGTTGATGAAGAATCCGTGTCTTTAACCATGGGAACATCAGAAGGTGATTTCTCCTTGGTTAAACAAGATAAGAAAGAGAAGAGTGTCGGAAGTGCAGAGGTTTTCAGTGTAGAGGATGGCCCAGAAGAAGATAAGAGGGAATGATATGAAGTCATCATTTGTGAAGTTCTGAGAAAACTGGGGTTTCATCATTATCCCACATATTTTTTTTATTTGTAATTCATATTTCTCCTTATTGTTTTGATTTTGATTTTTTTTTTTTAAATTCTTGTGAGGGGTTTTTTCTTGATTGGCTAGGCAAAGTAAGGCCGGATAAGCTCTGGTGTCAATTGGTAGGAAGACTGAAACGTGTGTAATCTCTTGTAATCTTGTTTTACCAAAGGGGGAAAAGGAAGACCGACACATGTATAATCTCTTGTAATCTTGTTTTACCGAAGGGGAAAAGGGAAAGAAAATAGTGTATCATTTTGGGGTTGCCATAACTGTGTCCACCGTAAGGGTAAATGATTGTTCTCAGGATATCTTCACCCAATTTTTATTTTTCAATTTGCCTCAAGAATGAACAGCAAACGGTTCCGGTTCCGGTTCCCATTAAAATTATCGGAACCGGTTCCGGAACCAGTTTCCTGGTTCCGATCTGGGTCCGGTTCCCCCTCTTACTAAACGGTTCCGGGTCCACCCTGGACCCGGACCGGAACCGACCCATTTACAACCCTAGTTGTACTGACTTTAAAACATTGCACAGTAGAATACAATTTCTTAAATAGAACCTGAAGATCCAGTTATTCATAAATAAATTAAATAACCTGTTCATGATAATCAATCCAAATTAATAAATTTACATATTTAAAATATATGAAGATAAGTAGAAAATCTGAAAAAATTAAAAGAAAACCATTCTTACAACATTTTAAATATATACCGAGTGTCCCCTAGATGATTCGGCCCTTGCCCAAAAATGAGTTGACTCAGCCGAGTTATAAGGCAAATTGACTAGTTTTTCATCCTTTTTTTTAAATATATAAATCTTTAATCAAATTCTAGAGATTAGGAATATTTGGCATAGAGTTGGTCACCCAACATACACATTCCTTTCTACCAAAAAAGAAGGAAAAAAAAACTCCCATCCCCCTCATTGCTTTTGAGAAATTTATTTCTCACCCTTCTTTCTGTTCTCCCTTTTTTTTCATAAATATATTTATCTTTTTTCTTCTCTTCTTTTTTTTTCCCCATTGTGATGAAGGACATAGATCAAAACAAATTAACTGCTTTGTAAGCGCTTTTTTTTTTTTTATCATGGATCATAATCCGATCGCGGATGATTGTGGGATTAGTGTCAAATTAGATTGTGTTCCAATTCACAAGTGTAGATGCATTAGAAAGGGTTTAATTCCAAAGAAGAAAGCTTCCTATTAATACTAGAATTAAGCATACCTCAAGTTTGCTTAATACACTTTTAAAACCACTATAATAAGATCTGAGTGTTTTCAAGACTCAACTGAGAGGTGAGGTGAAAACACAGCCTCATTGATCAAATGCTTTCTCCTTGGCAGGCCCCCACCAAATACATGGTTCAGATACACCTTACCATCCTTCACAGTCGCCGACGTCGCCATCCGATGCATGGGACCGACATACCGGCCGACGACGGTAGCCGTCTCCCACCCGTCGAGGCTCTCGACCAACCTACCGGAAGGCGTTCCGGCGACGACCAACCTAGTAGGAGACAGGAGCTCCAAACCATCCCCCATGACCAGAGACCCCTTCACTAGCTCAACCTTGGTCACCACCTCCTCCTTTCCTACATCAATCTTGAAAAGATTTCCAGTTGAAGTGTGGATTACAAGTAAGAAGCCATTGGGGTGGTAGACTATGCCATTGAGGCCCACCAAGTTGTAGTACCACTCTTTTCTGGGGTGGAAGAGTGGGCTTGTTATGACAGAGAGCAAGTGGCCATCCACATCTACCTTCCATATCTTGTTGCCTTTGGCATCAGTGATGTAGGCATTGCCATCTCCATCCACAGCCACATCATCTGCCAAGGATTTTCCATCTCCTGCACCACCCTCATTGAAAAAGGAAGTGAGACAATGGAATTTGAATAGATCCAGGAGATCAATTCAATCAAAATGAAGAGGTAATGTTTTTGATAGTTTGAGAGGGTCAATGCCATTCCAAGATTCTTTACACATCATCATCATCATCCCCTTCATCATCTAGTAGTGTGCTTAGAGAGTAATTCTATTTTTTCACTCAATCTTATTTAAATGCGCTTCTTACCTTAAAGTAAAATATCATTTTTCTTGAAATTGTTGTCAAGGAAAATATCAGGATGTTTTTATATTCACGTTTTTTTATATATTATCAAGAAAATTAAGTAGAAATTTAATTAATTCTATTGTAGAAAATATTAAAAAAATAAAATTGGAGTCTCCTTATAAAATCATAGTACTTTCATAATAAACAAACAAATTAATTAATTAATTCATATTTGTGGGAATAGTTCTTATAGTACTCCATAATCCAGTATGTATTTTCACTACTTCATTTGTAAGGTCTCTTTTTTACTCCCTCTCTGATAAATCAATTCCAACCAGCCCATCTAACCAATTGGTGAGCCATCCCGCCCAATTGACAGGCCAAGTAACATATGTCCAGAAAGACAAGTGTTTTTGGTGGTCCGGCCACCAGTTCACCTTCTTGGCAGACAACCATGGCATCCAAATATATCCAATCAGGTGATTGTGAATCCACACCAACCATTCAAAATCTGATTGTGAATCCACTGGGCCTGACAAAGACTTCACTTCCCTTTAACACAACAAGACCAAGGGATCATTTGCACCTCTCATTGTAAATTTCAAATCAGGATCCTCTGAAATCATCCTTCAGAGAATTGGGGTGAGACCAGCCACAAAATCTCACTTGGTGGAGCCCACATCTAAAATCAAAGGCCCACCATCATATTGATAAGGGACTATTACCGTACGGATGGTGTTAAAGCTAACAATAGCCCAAGAACAAACGAAAATTGTATATTTACTGCAAAACTGTTCGATCTGTAGGATATCCCACAATTACTTGAACAGTCGGTATTTTTATTTCTCTTTCTTTGATTGTGGGACCACCAAACTACCATCCAAACCGTTGGATAGCTGTATAAGTATAAGCACTGACAACGCACCAAATTTGAACCGTTGATCTATCACGGTTATCGAGAAATTTGCAAAAAAATGTGGCTTATAATTTGTTCTTATAATTTCCAAAATAATGTGACTTTTTTTACAAATTTCTCGATAACCTTGATAGATCAACGGTTCAAATTTAATGCGATGTTAGTGCTTACACTCATACAACTATCCAGCGGTTTGGATGGTGGTTTGGTGGTCCCACGGTCAAGGAAAAGAAGAAAAAAATGGACTATTCAAGTCTTCCCGCTTTTGATTGTGAGATATCTTACATCCCTAAGTTATCGCAAGCAGATCGAACAGTTCTGTAGTAAATATACATTTTCCGACTATTCTGGGGCTATTGTTAGCTTTAACGCCGTCCGTACGATAATTGTCCCTGCTGATAATGTGTGTAAAAAAAAACACTCAAGGCAATTAATCTGCTGCAAATCACATGTTATGCAAGTGACCAATCTAACATTGGATATCCTATTCTAATTAAAGTGGGATTTTTGTTTTATTACAAAAACAAGAGAAGAGATCTATTGTGGACAGTTCTGATTCAATCCCCATCTTAATTCACCTGGTCATGGTAAGTTCTGACTCATTCTCCATCTTAATTCACCTGTCCAGGGTAAGTTCTGATTGCAGGCCTTATCTATAAAGATTCCCTAGACAATATTATTGTCATCATGTGCCCATTATATGAGAAAAAAACAACTGACAAACAGACAAAACGCAATGTCAAAAACATGACCTAAACCAAAAAAAAAAAAAAAATCTGTTCTTGACATGGGGTTGTGTGTGAAATAGAGGTGGGCCCCAAGATGATCAAGTGTGGAACTAGAAGTGGGCCACACCTTCCCCATTCTTGATGTGGGCCCTACTTAAAGACCCATGCAGCTGGTCTATTGTATAATTGGTCAAAAAGCCCCACCATATTTCAACATGAACTTATAAAAGTTATAATTAGATCATCATGATTTCATCTTTAGCCAAATAAAGCTCACTTGATTTCCACCTCTATTATAATTTTTAAGCGTTCTATATTAATATGATGTTATCATGGCGTTATAGCGTTATCACTCAGATTGATTGAACGATGGAATTATAGTAGGACCCACCAACCCAAACATACATGAGACGACAAGGAGGGTGTTTCTTTCAATCTCTCACCTGGGCCACTAAGCTGAGTGAGGAAAATCCGGTCCCACGTCGCGATATCGTAGGCCGCGAGAGCACTGTATCTGGTGCCCATGACATCTGCAACAGCCACCAGCAGCCGGTTCCTTGGCCGGTCGATGAGAATCCCGAGCGACGAGTTGCCGGCCACGTCAGCATCCATCACAACCGTCCTCTCCTCCAAGACCAACCCTGGAAGGTGGTCCTGAGGGACAGCAATCTGGGCCACGCCCCCTTCGATCATGGACACGAGGAACCGACGGCCGTGATCGTCCCATTTGCTGCACTCCCTCATCCATCCCTGGCTGTGATACTCGTACGTATGGGTCGACCACTTCCTCCTCTCTAATGCTATCATGAAAGCAATAGGAATAGCTGAGACTATGAAGAGTACTGATACAAGACAAATACATGAGCATTTAGAAGCCATCTTAGATAGATAGATAGATAGATCGATAGAGAGATAGAGAGATATAGATAGATAGATAGAGAGAGAGGTCTTGGGCTTTTGGGTTTTTGTGGGTGAGTGAAGGGAAGGAGAGGTTGTGGGTTAGATGGGAAGAGGTTGACAAATAGAGAGAAAACTAGAGAGGGAGAAGGTGATCATGAATAGATATAGACATATACTAAAACCAGTGGGAAGATTCCATTGTTTAAGTAAGGCCTTTAAAAGGATTTTCTTTTTACTAACTTGGGTTTCTTCTTCATGGTGGTTGGAATCAAGCCCACTTGGGAGAAATTTTTCATGGGCCACGTCGGGCCAGGACGAAGCTGGCCCAAAGTTTGTTTGTTTAGTTATTGGGCCCTTATTCAGGCCCATATGTAGATGATGGACCATAAATAATGTTTAGGTATAACTAGTTTCCAAATATATTTCGATCTTGGATGTTCTGGGCCTTTGAATATAGGATCAGGCACAGTAATATTGACTATTTGGTCAGAATTTGGCCTAGGTCCAGCTCACATCCTAAAAAAAAAAAACTTGCTCATTTGTTATCAGGCTTGGGTTGTTCTTGGGCTTGCCCGGCCCTTTTTGGTAGCTTGCAATGTCTGAAAATGTTCTGACAATTCGAACCATGGGGAAAGATGATTTGATGGTCTGCACAACCTGTTGTTTTAGGGGTAGTTTTCTGAGTTAAGTTTACAAGCAATTTACCTTTTCAGTTTTTTTTTTTTTAACCTGCCATGTCTGACTACTGGTCAAGGAGTGATAGTTTTTAGTTTTTACTTTAGGACCCACGGATTGATCCTTGATCGTCGGACATCAGTGTGAAACTAAGTTGCCAACAGCATTCAACCATGAGTGTCACGGAGATCATTTCTATTTTATGCATGGAATGGAAAATCGGGTTTTACCTATGTAAATAGTTGGAATAGGATTGTGATAGGTAGAGACTGCCATATATTCCTGTTGCAAATATATTAAATGAATTCCCATTTTTCTCAAAATCCATGAAAATTTTAAGATATGAATCTTAAATGTCTTATCTGTCATGCTTATCATCAATATAGAATTGGTTAAATCATTGTAATGGAACTTCTTTTATATTGAATCCAAATCCAACATTCAGCCATCCAATAAAATCAAACCAACTAAATAATCTTGTTACAAGTTACAACCCAATCAAATTAAAAGTGAAACTAATAAAAATCTGAGTCCGAATCACCTATCACATTTGTTATACATTCACCGTGAGTGAACCAATAACACACGACACGTCATCTAAGAATTTAGGTGATTTTGAAGTTTAAAAATTTTAAATAAGATAAAAGAGAATCACCTAAATTCTTGGATGACGTATCGGAGTATTATTGGTTTACTCACGATGAATGTATAACAAATGCGATAGGTGATCCGGACTCAATCAATCTCTATGTTCTTTAGTGATTGCCTCAATATGACACATCCCCCATTTACACTAATTGGCTACATATGCTTATCATTAATGTGAAAGAGAATTCTGGTAGCCAAACACAGCCCCTACAATTTGAGATATTTTGTTATTTGCTGTCCAAACTGCAAAGATTAGGGTGGAGAATTTACATAATTCATCTGTGTAGTTGAACTCCAACAATTTACAAGCAATTATTCCATTTTCTGACTTGAGCTTTGACCATTAAGGGTGTCTGTCTAATTTGTCAATACCTTACTTCACACATGTTCACCTTTAATCCTCTTTACTTTTTTGATACGAGCATGAAATTCTAAGAATTCAATGATGGGGGGCACGTTTGGTGATCAAGAATATTGCACAAATAGGCTTCACCCTAGATAGATTAGATACCCACAGGAAAAACAATGCCTGTTATCCATCTGACATCAGAGAGGGGATTTTTTTTCTCTTCCAATTTGATTTCTTGTTCAAATGATGCAAGGTTGGTGAAAGATTAAAGACTTTCCTTCTTCTTTTAACTCCTTTCAACACTGGGCCTAAATCGATATTAGGCCTGTCAATTTGACCCTCGGGACAGCCCGAAAAAACAAGGGCTTTCTTTCTTGTTCTAAAGCCTGAGGGTAGGACGTGATTTCAAAAACTTGCCACCTTGAGGGCCGAACTCGAGCAAGACCCAACTCTGCCCACCCAAATCGACCCAGCTCTTTGTCCATTAAAACGTATGCAGGTATACTATATCATATAAACATGTGTGTAAGTTGACCCCCACATAGTTGGGACAAGGTTGGTTCTAATAAATATGCATGTTTCTACCCTTTGTCTAATTCCATGCAACCAAACAGGCCCATTCGAATACAGGATAGCTTTTTCCAGCTTGCTTGAGGTTTTCTAAGCCTACTTGGTCATTGGCCTTGTATGTAGGCCCAGATCCGACGAAAGGCCATGAGGAACCCTTGCTCAGACCCACTAGGCCCATGCATTTGCAGCCCATGACTGTTGTGATTTAGTGCTTATGGGGACCCTAAGGCCCATTGATGCATGACCCATATGAGTTATCAGCAGTCGCTGGGAATTTTCAAATAAAACTCATTTTCCATGAAAATTCAAGAAGCCAAACACAGCACCCATCATTTCAGATATTGTGGTGTTATCTTTCCAAAGATTAAGGTGGAGATATATATAATTTTAGATGATGTGTTCTCTCATAAGCAATTATTCTTTTGTCAAATTCAGCTTTGAGGATTAGTGTGTTTGCCCAATTTGGATTGAACTCATTAGAATGAGGAATGAGGCTTTTATCCAAGGGGATATTGAGGGAAAGAGTGTCAAGGATGGAGTCACATAAAACCCATCAATTTTATAGGGATTTAATAAATGATAGTGAGGGTCCATCACATAGCCTTCTTGACCTTTAATAGTCATTCTCATTCTTCTAATACAACAATGAAATAAATATAAAAAATAAATATAAAAAATGGGGCTATTGTTTGGTGAACAAGAATATTGCACAAACAGGCTTCATTCGTAATAGATTAACAATGGGAGAAAAAACTGCTTGTGATCTTTCTGACATCAGAGCTGACATCAGAGAGAGATATAGAAATAAATATCTTGGTACTTCCAATTTGACCTCTTGTTACTTCAGAGTTGCAATGTTTGTTAAAAGATCAAATATTTTCCTTTTTTTTTTTAAATAACTATGGGTATCTCCCGCCAACTGCCCAGAAGCCTTTGGCCCTGAGCCCGAGAGACACTCGATTCCGGACAACCGAAAACTAATCCCCATGGGAACATGCAAACCTTCCTATCCACATGCACCGGGTAAAACTATGGGAGGTGGCCACCGCGTAAAATATTTCCCTTCATCTTCTTAAGTCCTATCAAGATCAATTGCCTGATACATAAAGGTTACAGCCTTGGCTAATACCAAATTTCACTATTGAAACTCCACATTCACTACCTTTTATATCCCATTCTGTGATTTTGCTTACATCTAAAACAATCTAAAAGCAATGAAATAAATGTTATCTGTTATTTTCTAATTATATTTTAGGATATTCTATGGTTGATACAATTTGAAAATACATCACTGAAGTACCAATATATCAACCAATGCATGAATGTTTTGGCTATGCATAATATGGGTTTTTTTTTTTTTTTGAATGGTCCACAATCACCTAGTAAAACCATCCCTGCAGATTTTAAAAAGATTGCAAAAAAAAAAAAAAAGATGATGGAAACTAAAGAGGATCTTGTCAAGAGTTGTTAAAGAAAGGGTGGAGTATATGACTAGTAGTAAGTAGGTAGGAGGTTGAGACTTTTACCAATTTCCAGAGTGCTGATTCAAAAGGGTAGACATCCTAACAGTTTTAAAGTCTGAAAGAGTGATATAAGCAAAGATTCTAATGAAGCCATCCCATTCCATGTGTTCTCTAGGATTTGTAATTAGAAGGAAAAGATGTTTCAAAAGCTGGACTGAACCAGCCCATCTAACATGGTTGAAGCTTGTGGCTTCATGTCGCAGTTCATTTCAATCAAACCACTTACATTTACATGAACCAAGTGAACCATGTGGTTCAACAATAGAACTCTTCAAGCCGGCAGTCTTTTAAGAACCAACCAACAAGTACACTTCAGACAAAAAAAAACTATATATATATATATATATAATTTTTTTAAGTCATTATCTCCATTTATTAGAATGTAAATTGTTACACATTTCCTTTAAAAAACCGAAAGACTGTTTTCAAAACTTCATTATTTTTGTTTGACTTCATCACTTTTTTAAATTAAATTTTATTATTCATTTTCTTTTAAATTATTTATTATAAAACTATGATGTCATGTTCATTTGATAGTTCCACTGAATGAACCGCCAATTGAACCTCATTGGAGCAAAGCCTTCACTTGTTGCCCAATCCAGTTTTTAAAATTTGTGGACAAATTTTAAATGGACTTGATCAGTAGAGCTCTATGAGCCAATCCTATGGAGCAAAGTCATGTTGAGCTCAACAATAAAAAAATTATTTAGATGACATTATCACTGTCTAAACAGAGCCTTAAATGTCTTGGTCTTTCTGTTTTTCTTTTCTTTTTAAACAGTTGAAGATGTACTATATCTGGTATAGCTTTCTTTTAACAAAGTAAAACAATTAAAACTTCATGGTGATTCCACCTCACAAAAACATTTATTTAATGCTTGTGAAAGTATCCAAACTGGCAAACACATCCCAAAGAGGCAATGAGCTCAAGCAATTAATCAAAATATTGATTTATCAAATGAGCAGCAGTAATGATTATCCAATCATACATGTCTAATGTTACAATTAACAAAAGATAAAACGCTAATCAAATACTTGCTATTATTAATTAAATATACGAATTGAGGATTTCTGGGTGACATATGTTTGCATAATACATATCAGAAGTGAATTTGTATCACCCAGATTAAAGTGAATTTATTTCAGAAAACTTACATAGACCCCTCTTCTTAAAGCATAATCAACGTACCTGTGTCAGCATCTTTGTGCAGATGCTTCATTTCCATGTGAAGCTTTCTTTTCTACCCATTAAAGCATCCATCTACATTCGATAGAATTAGCATTGTGTCGTTATAAAGGAAAAACAGAGAGAAAAACCAGATAAACTAAAGATAATCTGTATGGTTTCACATGGTACACTAATAAATGAAATTAATAAGTTGCATCTCTATGTTATGTTGATGAAACATAGGTTTTAACAGAATAAAAGATTCACTTGAACCTCGAGGAGCATTTGATTACATAATCTGACTAATGACTACAGTTACACTCCGGTACAGATTGCTAAGCAGTAAGTATAAACACTAGCAGAGTTGGAAAGGAGGACATCATTTAATGATGAAATTAGAGTTGTCAAAGAAAACAAAAGCATCCTCAAATTATAATATAGTGAACTGGAGGAAACAAGATATCAGCTATATTGAAAAAAAGCTGGGGTTGGATAGAGTGCAAATTAATAACACACAAAAGCACCCTTGTGTCATAATATCCTTAAGTAGAGGAAACAAGATGACAGCAAAACTAGTTATAAAATTTATTTCAAGTTAGAAATTACCGTCATAGTTATTGTAAACTTTATTTTCTAGAAATTCTCATACATGTAATTTTTATTTTATTTTATTTATAACTTCTTTAAAGTTGGAATTATCACCAAATTTGTAAATTTTATTTGAAGTTGAAAATTATCATCAAAGTTGTTGTAAAATTTATTTCAAGGAATATACAATAATTAAAGTTTTATTTTACATTTGTAAATTAGCTTCAATGTTTGAACATTTATTTTAGTAATTTCAAGTTGAAAACCCTAAAAGTCCATAAAGTCCCTTTCAAATTATATAAAAAATAAAATAAAAATTAGGAGGGGCATGGACCGGCCCGTGGGTGGGATGGCCTAGCACAGCAAGAAATAAGTCATTCCACGGGCCATGCTGGGCTGACCCCCAGCCAACCTGGGCACGGCCCAGCCGGCTGCCCGCACAGTCCGTTGTACACCCCTAGTTCAGAGTGACTTAATAGTAATAGGGCATGTCAATGGACCTCTGATACCAGGTTACCCTAAACTTTCTGACCGAAAATATCCTGGGTTTGGACTCAGTTGATAATTGCGTCCGGGTCCAATCAGGTCCACACCCAAATAACCATGTACTGAGTGATATGTATTATTTATTAATATATTTTACTTACATGTAAATGTGAAGCTTATACATGCATTCTGGTGCCTGATGTCAAATTAAATTGTGAGCCCAAATCTTAATTCAAATACATATGCATATGGGATTGAGGCCTGAATTCGGGTTTGGTCCTGCAGAACGGTTGGAGTCGCGTCCAAGCCCTGTTTTTTAATTAAATTGAGGTGGGGGGAAAGTCCACCATGGACATAGGGAACCTGGAACTCAAACCAGTTAACATCTGTAACCTAGCATCTTATGTCTTAACTTTACAGTGTTCTTTTTCATTTTTATCCTGGTTTCCATAACCTCGGCACCATAGTTCATATGACTCAGAAAGCAATTATCATATGACAGTTTTAATTAATGAATGTCATTTGAGAACATCTCTTAAACACTAGAACGCCCCATATTCTTGCTCAGTTTTAGCAGGTGATTTGTATAAATGCGTCTGATCCTCGATGTCTACAGTTCTATAGAATACTGAATTGCACACCAGGCCCATTTGCCAAACCTTCATATGGAACACCTATTGAAAAATTTGAAACTTTGTATTCAACCCAAGACCGCCAAGGAATTGAAGCAATGAAACATTGAACTTCTAACTCAACCGTACATACACAAACTGGAGGAACTACCACTCTTTCATCCATTCATCAGAATTTCAGTAAGAGAATTGCATCATAGACTAGCTTAGCTACACAAAAATAACCAAATGTGGTTAAATTACTAAATGAGAGGTAGAGAAAATCCTATGTTACAGCCCCTACACAATGAAGTCATAAACATATACTTCATGAATCAAAATACAAACAAAACCACCCACAGCTCAGCTTCATACATGACTACATAGTAGCTATTCATATGCAAGATGCACTAATTTTTTGGTAACACTCATTCCCATAATGAATTTTGAAGGTTGCATGATTGTAAGTATGAAGAAGAGGGGCTATATGATAAAAATTGAAAATGAAATCCTTAAAAATAATAATAATAATAATAATAATTAAAAATTAAAAAACTAAACAGAACCGAAGCTAATTAATTCTAGACCACAATCCTTATATACATGCTCAGCATATTTAAAATATCAATCTTAAAGACTAGAAATCCTCAATCTGAAAAGTCACTCCTTTTTTTTCTTTTTCTTTTTCTATTTCTTTTTTGTTACATCAAGGATTCAAACTCACGCACACAGTTCACACCCATGCCCCTAACCAGCTGAGCTACAACTGAGGGACGAAGTTGCTCATATTTATAATCCATGTCAAAAAAGTATGACTCGATATTTTGATAAGCTTAGAATTAACGAAATTAGTGGTTGATGCCTGATGGAGCAGATGGCAAAATTATATCATTGCTTCTCAACAAAATATGAATACAACAAAAAGAAAGAAGTTCGATCAAATGATGACATTTCATATAACTTACCATAATGATGACCTTGGACTTAATCCTTCCTGCTCTAGACCTTCTGGACCTGAACCGCCTCCGCCACTGACAGACAGGGCTTTGTCTTCAGAATCACTGGCAGCTTTACTTACATCTGTTTTAGCATCAAGACCCGTAAGTGTATCAGATGCACTTACACAGTAGTTCTGCAGCCACCTATCAGACTCCCAAAGGACGTGCATGATGCTCTCTCGTGCAGAGTAACCATGACTCTCGAAGGGCAGAATCACCAGACGGCAGAGTGTGCCATGGCCTTTGAGAGCATTGAAAAATCGATCTGACTGCACCAAATGCAAGATCCAAATAAAGGGTTATATCAATACTTTAAAAGGACAAGGGTTTTGACATGCCAATTATTATGAAGGATGCTAGATATCTGATGCAGCAGTTTGCCAGATATATCAAATTCCACAAGTCTGGTTGGAACAGGGTACAATTTTGGAAACAGGAACAGGAATTGGGTCAATAAAAATTTTATGGTATGTCAGGTATTGGTATGCAGTTGCATGGCATAAGCTATCCACTGCTAATGCACTGGCTTTGATCTGGAAAGGTAGAGAAGCCTATCTCCATTTTCTGCCTCATTTTTCTTTTTCTTTTTCTTTTTCTTTTTCTTTTTTTTCTTTTTCTTTTTTTTCTTTTTCTTTCTTTCAATGTCATATGATCCAATGCAAGAAAGTCTAGGGAAAGTTACATGCCATACTTCTTTTTTCATTTTCCTTTTTTTTATTGGTAATGTGACTTGAACCCACAACCATAAGATTGTGATAGTGGGCACCTTACACTGCCACAGGCTCCTGTCAAGTTACATGCCATAATGTCAAATTACAAACAAGCCCTTATGTAATGTTTATAGCATAACTGAACAATATTAGATTAGAAAGGATTATGAACATAATCACAAACAAACCATGCCAAGGTCAGATCTATCCAACATTATCTATCCTAAGTCCTAACGAGCATTGTTCTAAAAATCGGAATCATATCACAAATCGTTCGTACCCATGAGTTGATTCGAATTGTGAATCGTAGGTTTTTTTGGTTTTAAAAAAAAAATTTAAAAAGAAAAATGGTAGTTATTCATAATCCATCCATTTCCCCATTCATATTAGTATCAATATAATAACAAATAAGTCTATCATACAATCATGAACATCATGACATATATTAATATATAATAAATTATGTGTAAATAGATAAATATGTTTAAGGTGTGAATACTTTTTTTTTGTTATTTTTAAATCAAATTATAAAAGTAAAAATAAAATCCAAACCACCAATCTTACACTGTAGGACATCTCTTGAAGTTAAAAAAGTGTTCATGAAGAAAAAACCAAAAAAAAAAATTAAAAAGAAAAAGAAAAAGACAATATAGATAAGCCCCACACATAGAGTCGAACGCTTAAATCAAATTCACGTTCTTTGTTCTTATCTAAAACCAACCCAGAGTCGCAAAGATTCTTAAGAGGTTTCATTAAGTACTAAATAATCTTTTAAAAGTAAAAAAATGATTAAAAAAAAAAGAAAATGGTAAAAGATTATTTATATTATTAATTGATTAGTTTTTGTTATTCTCGCTCAGCTAAATTGCTTAAATCGTAAGATTCGATGAAACAAGTATCAAATCGTAAGATTCACACTTGAGTCCTAAAATTTATCTATCAGAGGAATATATTGCATAGATACAAATTGTTTTCCTTAATGATTCGGGATACAAATCATATGGCTCTCATAACAATGCTAATGAGTACTATCTCTTAAAATCGATATGCAAACATTGTAATTCCTGATGCTCTGCTTTGATACCATGAAAAAAGGATGGAATGTGAAACATAGGAGTAAATGCTCACTACATCATGACTTAGGCTTATTTGGCCAATTGGAAATTGGGAAAATCTGGAACCGTTGAATATGTGAAAATCTCTGGATTCCTGGTGAATAAATATTTTCTGAATAACTCCTGCAAGTCTAGCTGAATTTGTAATCAAATAAATTCTTTTTTTAATGGTTTCATCAATGAAATCCTCGATATCTATAGGATTTTAACATTTCCTTTTTTTTTTCCTATTTTTAAATGTCCCAGTAATTGGAATCGAAGAGAAATGTACAGAAATGGTATATGAGAATATACCAAAATGAAAAAAGAAAGTACAAAAATTAATTGGATGACTGTTTTTTGCAAAATTCTAAAATATAGGAATTTCATGCCTTTTTTTCCCTGGTAAATACTCACACGCCCACACAAACACCCTACCCAAGTCCCTTAACCATCAACACAGCAAAATTGGAATTTGATGCTTTCTTTCATATTAGCTCATACACTATTTCACGTGATAATTTTGTGTCACTATCCAATGCCGAAAAGCAATGGTGCCATGAAGAAAAGTTTTTCTATGTAGGTTGATGGCCCACCAAGGGGAAGGGGCAGACCGAATAGGAAGTGGATGGAAGTACTAAGGTTGGATCTCAAGAACTGCAACCTACCTGAGGATTTGGCTCAAGATAGATTAGAATGGAGAAATAAAATTCATGTAGCTGACCCAAACATAGTTAGGACAAGGCTTTGATGATGATGACGACGACGACGACGACAACAACGGATACTTGTGTCTCACTAATTAATAGGCCCATATGAAGAAATAAACCACTGAAGTGTCCCAACTACAACAGTCAGGTTTTGACATTTTTATGCCTTTATCAATATTAATGAACAGAATAATGAACCTGTGTATATTCAACAGTACACAAAACACAAACATCATATCCTCCTAAGAAAGATGAGAAGCAGCAGCACATGTCAAGTCGCCTTCAACTTCACTCTAAACACCACTTAACACTCTTATTCATATGCAAATAAAGATGGGTCCTTTTCTTCACTGAGTCTGTTTGATCTTTGAATTGGTTATGGCCGGACAACTAAATTGGTTATAGATATGTGGCATGCATATGGTAGATCCAAACCAATCAGCTAGTTAACCCCACCCTGGATGAGCAACAGCTCGGAGTTCATTTAGGATAATATAACATGCAAAAAATGGCAGCAACATATAGCATCTGTGCGATTATTTACCACACAATTGAACAAGCTATGGTGACGACATATAGCATGCATCTGTGTGTATGTGCACGCACACGTGCATCCTAAGTTCCAGAAGAGATGCTTGTAACTGAGGGAAGGATTTCTCGCTCATGCAACGGTCGAATGGAAGAGATATGTTGGAGTGTAAGAACAAAAGATTTCTGAGGTTTTCATGGGTATCGGAAATATTTCATAAGGTGATAAAAAAACTTAGAATCCTGGAAATCTGGATTTCCATGGGTCATCCAAATGTAAGATATCTTGGGTTTTAAGTGTTCGGGGGTAAATTTCCCAACATCCAAAGGAGTCTTTAGTTTCATTTATGAGTTGGCAGTTACTGGGGATGGCAGCGAGTTAACTGCCCCAACCCACTCCTATTAGGAGGGGCGGGTTTAGTAGTACTTTTTTCTGTTTGGGGTTGGCATGGATTCATAGATTTTGACCTGAGCAACATTCAAGGTTGGTTTTGGGTCCCCCCCATAACTTTCAATAAGTTGTAATATGTATATTCTGTTTAGGGGGCATGTGAAGGAGTTGATATACAGTGTTGTGGGTTCATATCCTCTTACTTGCAAGGGACAGGATAAAATATTATTTTTAAAATAAAAAATTTATAGCGTCAAACTCGGCATGACCCATACCCTTCAAGAGGCAGGTTTGGTATTGCAAGCTATAAACCCATACAAGTTAGGTCGGGTACAAGATGGGGCATGTGTGAGACAGGTAGGGTTTACAGTCCAACTCACGGCTATCTCTAGCTGTAAAAATCAAGATTTTAAGTTAGTACCGCCAGTGATGTGGTAGGTTTGGTATTGTGCAAGCTATAGAGCCATACAAGTCAGGTCGGGTACAGGGCAGGGCATGTGTGAGTCAGGTAGGGTTTAGGTTTACCACAACTCATTGCCATCCCTAGACCCTAGCCATAAAGATCAATATTTTACCATTAAGAAAAAAAATCAAAGTTTCAGTAAAAAGAAATTTAAGTAAAGTGTGCTAAAACAGATAAATTCAGTTCACATTTAGGATAACCTTATTCCATCATTTGAAAAAATTCATGGTAAAATCTCACTTAATTTTGTTCCCTAACAATATAGCTCCAATAAGAGGTTAATGCACAACATAACAAAACTCAAAGCACTATTCATCGGAAATTGCAGTAGATATATGATGGAGGTCGAAGCTCTTCAGCCAAAAGTGATGTGGTTCAGGCAGGTACAACTATGCCAATCCACACTAAATACCAAATTGATGCAAGATGGGATGGATTTGATCCAAGGATCAAACCCCAAAATGAAGCTTGAAAAGACCAAGGATTTTGCACCACCGGTCATGAGGAATTCATTCACACATCCAATCATGGAAGAGGAAATCTCTAACTTTATGAATCAATGAATGTAGTTGATTATATATATGCCCTCGGCTTATAACTTAAGGCCCTTCTGTGTGCATGGAATTGAATGCATATGCACACATGGTCAAATGGGTCCAATGAAGGATTATGAAAGAGGTGGGGTGGGTGGGACCTTGACTTTCCTAGGATTTGAATCACTAGATTATTCATTTCCTATCTCCCCTTGATTCATTTCTATTAAAGGGAAGATGATTAGATGGTCATTTTTGGATATTCAAACTTGCTTCTTCATTTTTAACCATTTTTAGAAATACAAGTCTCAGAATTCCTGGGAATTCAATTACAAGAAACAAACAGGCCCTTAGCAATACAAGTAAAATAGAACTTCCTATCCACAATCTCTCCTTCCATCTAGATCATCAAATACCTCTAAAACAATTCAAAGAATACTTCCAACGATCAAGGACTTCTATTTTAAGAATGACAACTGACGGAAATCAGCAGAGCTACTCTAACAAGGACTTGATCCCATAACTAGACAACAGTCCATCTGTAAATGGAGCAAGATTCCTATGATTTATGTCAGAATCACACAGGACAGGTAATTGAATAACCCATCAAATCTATCTAATTAATGTCCAACAAACATCATTTGGCACTCTAGATATGCCCGTCTTAAAATTATAGAATTTCACGTCCAAATATTAGAGAGACCCTTTGACAAGGTGTGGGACCTGAAGTTTGGGTCAACTTAATGGACCCCTCTGATTAGAATTGCATCAAAAAGAAGCATCATTAACATTTAGAAACATAAAATCTCTTTGTGCTGCCCTCCATTCAGAGTTTTAAAGTTTAATGTGGATGGACCAGCTCATGGCAAGCCAGGGGTTGCTAGCATTGGTGGTGTTCTTAGAAATCACAAAGGAGGGGTGCTGTATACGTTTTCAAAACACGTTATGGTTAAAAACTCTACTGAGGCATTAGTTTTGGCCATCTTGGAAGCTCTTAAAAAAAAAAAAAAAAAAAAAAAATCTCTCACATTTCAGCACAGCCAAATCGTGGAAAGTGACTCATTCAATGCCATATCTTGGGCAAAAAATTTTAGGGGCCCTTGGAAGATGCAGTTCTACTTCAATGAAATTCAGCATCTAGCATCAGTGTCTCAAGTTTCTTTTCAGAAATGTTTGTAGGTCCTCTAATGAAATGGCAAATACTCTAGCTAAGCAAGTAGTTGATCATTTATGTAATATTGATGCTTTTGTTGGTAATTTTGTTGGAGTTTGGTATATTACTCTTACATAGGTGCTCCTCTGTTAGTTGCTTTGATTAAGCTTGGTTGTACTATCTCTTTATCTTAATATATTCCATCATTACCAATCAAAACAATTAATCTAATAAAATGCAGCCAGCAGCCAGCAACTTTCCATAGTCAATACCACTACCACTAATAAGTATTTCATTAAATAAAATTCCATAACAAAAATGTGGATGAGGATGAATTTAGACACACCACAATGTACAAGTACAACCAATTTAAATAGTTTGGTTAAATGGCTGGCTATGCATTGCATGGTGTGTTTAGACTTTAAGAGCGACACAAAATCCCAAAACCTCTTATGTTAGAATTAGATACTCTTTCTCTGCTCTTCACACCTAGAAGTGATTGGTTCATATATTGATTTTAAGCAGAAGAGGTAAACAGAGAATTAGCATCCCACTTATATTGGTTCTGCAATTTTGTGCCACCCAAAATGGACAGTGGAAAAGAGCTATTGGTCAGCCAAATATTTCAGCCACTTGTCATTTGGAGTTTCATCAAAGCAGACCCCAGACATCTATTCTTTCACATTTCTAAAAGCATGGCAATTATAACAAACATCAACAGTTTTCTTACCTGCATTGTTAGCGTTCCAGAATTATTGTCTTCTTCACCATGGATGAGTAAAATTGGCTTCTGAATTTTGTTTGCTGACATGAAAGGGCTCATCTCAACATAAGTACTAGTAGCTTCCCAAAGTGTCCTGTCTTCATTCTACATGAACCCAAGTAAGGATAACCAAGTCAAATGAATGGTAGAAAAATGTAACTTACTATGGTAAAACAAGAAGTCTAAAGACAGAAAAAAAGTGACAAAAGCTCCAATAGTGGACGGTAAAACAGAAAATTGAACATATGAATTTTGAACAGTTTCTGTAAGTATAATAAATGCTGCATACCTGAAAACCAAAAGGAGTAAGTGTCCTATTATAAGCACCAGAACGAGCAATTCCACAACAGAAAAGATGGGGAGCATGAGCTAAAAGGTTTGCTGTCATGAATGCGCCATAAGAATGACCCCCAACAGCAATTTTATTTGGATGAGCGACCTAAACCACCACAGAACAAAAAAAGACATAGCGTTACATGTAAACTGGAAACTGCATTAAAGAACTTGCGAAAAATCACATCAGTAATATTTTGAAGAATCATCCGTAGAAGCTTACCCCTCGCCGTATGACCTCTTCAACTGCAGCCTCTGCACTAGCAACCAGTTGTTCTACATACCTGCTCAACATATTATGTGGGCAAAGGGCCAACCACAAACAAAATGGATTAGGGATTGCAAAAGTAATCTGAGTAGATCATGATAGTGTGTACATACAACAGTGAGTATCACTCCAATCAAGATCAAAATTCAATTATCTGCTTGAAGGGTTGAATGAATTTTCTGTTTACATCATTTTAAGTCGATAGAGATGAAATTACTGAAAGGATTAAAGAAAAATAAAATAAAAAAAAGGCTTCATGATGTCAAAACAATAAAAACAATGGAGTCTCCCTTAGTCTTTACCAAATATTATTTTTGAAGGAAACAGATTTTTTTTATTTTGGGTAAAGGGCACGACTAACATACAGAAGCAATACAAGGAGTGCCAGATTTTTCCATTTCTGGAAAGACATGATTACAGACTATATTACTGACAACTTACAATGGTACATAATTAATTACCTGTCATTTGCCTCTTCATTGCCCTCACCAATGATTGGTATAGTCGGTCCAGATAAAATAGCAAACCTGCAGGATTGGAGGAGTTCATCATATTTCTCCAAAGCCTTCTAAACACTGATTCTACTACAATCATAAGGATCATATATATGATGGACAAAAATGAAAATAGCATCCTCAAGTGATTGCTACTGAGAAAGTGTATGCTTCCATCAATATTTCAATGAAGATTTTTGGATGTTGAAATATGCATTTAACTCTCATAGATATAATATGTCATCATCACCATCATATTAATATCACCAACATCATACGCTTCATATTTAATATCACAGCCTATGATACCCAGATACCTCAAAACAGGCAAAGTGTATTGTCGAATCATTATCATATCCGATACTTTACTTTTTATGAATAAAATCCGTGTCCTTGCCATTTGCATGGCATATCCCTGTTGTATCCAATATCCATACGGTATCTGGGCATCATAGATTACAGCAGCCAATGCAGATGCTTACATGTTACAAGATACATCTAAACAATATAGTAGTATGCGTAGTGCTTATCACTGTTTACATACATACATATATATATAGGGAGATGCTCCTGGGAGAGTTACTCTCACAGTACTATGAGAGTAAGGGTGGGGGCCCTCACATCTATATCCAATGCCAACCCTCCCTCTCCTCTCCTCTCTCTTACTCTCATAGTACTGTGACTCCGTGAGAGTAACATACATACATCCATGCATGCATACGTTGAACGGTTACTTTCATTAATCATAGCAAGCAGTACAAGAGCTATACTGACATGGTACTACAGCAATGCGCACATGCACCCACACACCCACACATATAGATATATATATATGGGTAATATTCATGTGAGGGATTCCCTCACCATGTTGTGGTGAGGGCAACATAGTTGGGCGGACTTTATGATACATTCGAACCATCTACATATATAAAACCCCCTTAAGTACACTAGATCCATCAAGTTTTCACCTATCCAAATTGATTGGACCATTGGATCGAAGGTCAAATTTTTTTCTTTAATATAAAGTCGTTAAATTTGTGGGCCACGAATGAATGGGTTAGAGGCATGGGATTGACCCCAAACTTGATATATGGGTCCATCTAAGATGTCTCTTTCCATCCCCCCAAGTCCCATGATTAGTGGGGCCGTACATGGGCCCCATTAAGTTTGTCCCTCACCATCTTGGTGAGGGAATCCCTCACCTGAATATTACCCATATATATATATATATATTGATAATATACATACATATATATTTTGCATGGTTACTTTCATTAATCATAGCAAGCAGTACCAGAGAGCTATACTGATATGCTTCAGCAACAATGCACAAAAGAAGCAGGATACAGAAACTGCGTCCCCTACCCAAAAGATAAAAATAAAAGAAAAGCCAGTGGAACAGCCCACCAAACAAGCCTAAAGGCTACAGAAAACAAGACAGCTCCACCCAAAAAGCAGCAAAAGAGAAATCAGGTCCCCATATCTGAAAAAAGCCACCTCCCCCAATTAAGAATAATCCGATCCATCAAGCAGCCATGAAAGTGGTCGATCACCAACATCCACGAACATGATGGTAAATTAGATTCTCAATCAAGGTTCCAACGTTTATAGCCATCCTCCCTACAAAAAATCAGGCATTTCTCTCTGTCTATAGGACTGAAAGAAAGGCTGCTCTCCACATCTTCTTACCTTTAGACAACCCTATTGGCATGCGAAAACCCAACCATAGCAGAACCATCCGATCACAGATTTCTACAAAACCAAGGCAAGGTTGCAATTAAGGGGATGGTCGAACATCTCCTCGTCAGCCAAGCAACAAATACATCTGGACAAATCCCAAATCACTGGCATGTATGATGTTTTGACAAAAAAGGAGGTTCATCCATTTCATGCAAAGCATTTGGGAGGAAAAAAACTGGAAAATGATGAAGAACAATATGGTTTTTCTTACTTTTTCACCCAATTTAATAACCCATGCCATGAATTAAGGCCTCTAATGATATTTGTTCCACACAAATTTGTGGAAATGCACATAAAAATAAACTCCCTAGGGTATTCCCAAGTACATCCTTAACATATTGCTAGCAACGAAAATGGCATCCACTATCAATGATAGAACATTCTTGTTTAAGAATAACTGTGTTGTTTGGCCAAAGGTAAACAAAAGTTAAACTTGTCTTTCAAACCTTAGGGCATATAAATTATGAGCAAAAAAGAAGAAAAATCAATGAATGCAGATGAAAGGTGAACGGAAGAAGAGATTTTGACGTGTTCAGTTGCTTCAATGAATCAAACATCTATCATTTTTTTTAAAAGGTATCTACCAAATTTTCAATCATTTTATAACTATATTCAAATAGATCTTTCTATGAAATCAAATCAATCATAAGATTTTGACGTGTTCACTTGCTTCAATGAATCAAACATCTATCATTTTTTTTTAAAAGGTATATACCAAACTGTCAATCATTTTATAACTATATTCAAATAGATCTTTCTATGAAATCAAATCAATCATAAGATAAAGACCCAACAACAAGAAAAATTAAATATTACCTCCTCGCCAACCAAAGAAGGGCTGAAGTTGGACCTATGCCGGCAAACTCATTTGGAGAACCACGGACCTGTCCTGCTGCATCTTTGCTTTTAAACTCGCCAGGGTAAGACCAGACCAAGCATGGAAGAGAACCGTCCTTAGAGGGGTCATAATCAGGAGGCAAGTAAAGCGTTGCAGTAAGTTGAACACCATCCTTCCGCTGATATCTAATCATCTCTTTCTGTAAAGATGCTAGTTGAGGATATGGATGAGGAAAATTTGTGATTTGGGATACTTTCTTGTCAGGCCATCTCAGCAAATAATACTGTGTATTTTCTGTTTTTGACTCTTTGGATGTTAGTATCCTTAGTTGATCAATAGATAGATCACCATCCTGTTGATCCGACATCAAAGCAACTACTGTTTCATAATATCTCTCCTTGTCGCTCTCCCATATTCGCTCTTTGCTCCCTGTATTTCTGAGAAGAGATCTATTTTAGTTTCATATGTGACTGTAGTAAAAAAAAAATGACCAATGCCAGAAGAGAACCGGTTGAGTATACTGCAAGCTAGCAGTCCTCAGAATCCCATTGGATGTACAGTTAGGGATTGTACATTTAATGTGGAAGTATCAGCTGTTCAGGCAGGTCACACCATCAAGTTCCACCAAAGGTCATCGGACAGGAGTATGTCATTATGTCCACAACCAATATAGCAAAGAAGAAGAAGAAGAAGAAGAATTACATGTCAAATAAATCAAGAAATGGAATGTTCCCCTCAGGTGTTGCACCACTTCCATTCAATAAAATGTAAGTCCCTTCATCTTTCTTCTTAGTTTTTGCAATAACATAGGTCCCAGCAGGTGTTCTCCGCAGCATAGGAGAACCAGGATCAGAATATACATCTTCAAATGATCTATCAAACAATATGCGAGTACTCGTATCTTTAAACCCTGGAGAAATAACCCAAGTTCTTGTTCGGCGTGTTTTATACCAGGATTCAGAAACTAAAGCAAGGGAATCATCGCACCAAGAGATGCCGCTGCAGAATAGAGAGCATCAGAAAATTTATAAGCAAATTTCAATGGAAAATGCTATAGAGAAGTCAAAAGAAAAAGGTAACTATAAACGTAATAGGCATATTGTGACGTAGATCATAAGGCACATGGAGGCATGGAGCAGCCATTCTGAAAACCTACAATGGCATGCCCTTGAATCTAAGAGTCAGTTTGGAAACTCTCATCCGTTTGGAATAGAGCTGTTTCAATCAGACCTTGTTACAAATAGTTTGGTATTTCTGATTCAAATTGAAAAAAGTTAACCCGTCACATGGTAAAAGTTAAATGGGTAAAACTTGTAAATTGTAATATAGTAAAAGTAGCATAGGGAAACTTTTCCTATAAAAGTTATATCAGCAAACTTGTCAAAAAAAATTTGTCTCGGTGCTTTAGACATTGATGTCTATTTCAAAAAGTTACCATTTTGTTAATTTTTTTAAAAAGAAGCAAAAGGTCTTAAAGTCCATTCAATCAGAGGTTCACATAAACTTTCCCAAAGAGTCTAAAGCACTTAATCATTTCTTCCAATCAATTTTAAGTTAATGAGACCTGAAAGTTAGACTTGCCAAATGGCACTTAAGTAACTTAAACACATATAGAGGTCATCACAATTAGATTGTACCATGATATTTGAAATGAAATTTCAATATAAGATTTTTGTCTTTCATAGTTTATGTAATTTAATTGAAACAATTTGAAAACTACCAAAAAATAAAAAAAACAGAAAGAAAGAAAAAGGATTCATACAAAGGCTTTAGAAGGTCTATTGAAGAGGTGCCTCACCTTCTCCCAATAAATCAGAAAAGGAGAGAGATTTGTAGCCTAGAAATCAACGCCCTAATTCATCAGGAATGGATTATAACCATACTAAGAATTTGTATAAACAAAAAAAAAAAAAAAAAAAGTGTTCAAAAACAGAACTAATCAGACACATGTGGATGCTGTTATAGCTATAAAAAAACAGAACTAATCAGAAACGTGTGGATGCCATTTCGTAATAGCTGTGTCGACATGCCATGCGCTTTTATAGAAGCAATATATGAATAAAAGCGATATATTTATAAGGCTCGAATCTGGAACCCAATACAAAAAATCTCAGCCCATGTACAAAGCAGCACCTGCCTTACAAGACCAAAATCAGATATTTAAAAATTAAAAAAAAAATCCCACTGGTTATATATCTCAATGAGTGTGTAAACCATGGGTTCTTTTCTTAAAAATACCCAAGGAATACATCATTCCTAAATCCTAATGCCCAAGGTCCTCATGCAAGCTTCTAATGGTCACCAGACTTTGCAGCCCAAATGTGACTGAAGGAAGAACTTGACCATGTCAGGAGATGAGGATACCATGAAGGAACAACTCATATGCTTACCCATATCGAAGATCGAGTTGATGCAAAACCTCTGGCTGCTCACCATCTTTTGGGTCAGCAGGCTGCGTGTAAACTATATCACGTGGAGAAACTTCTACCTTTGCATCACCTCCATCTTGTGTCTCCACCCTGAAAAACTAGAGTCAGTCAGAAGGGAAAAGATATTCCCAAATAATTAATAATAAAACATGGAAAATCCCATTCAAGAAAACCTTGGAAAATTCAAGAGAAAATAAATTTGCCAGATTTACATTGGCATGAACCAAAAAAAAAAAAAAAAAAAAATTCTGATGTCCATGTATATATATTTTGCAATAAAACTAGATGTACAACCAATTCAAGAAATAAAATAAAATACTGTTTGACTCTTAATGCAATTATTGATGAAAATTGTCGAAATCCTGGAACTTCTCTTCTAGTGATTGTATGCTAAATCACCTGTAGAACTGAATACTATGGTACCTGAGGATGTACTTTGCTCTATCCCAACCCCCAAAAGGTTTGAGTATTTCAGCAGAAGAGAAGGCTACACATTCTGCTTTGTTCCAGATGTCAAACCATATAATAAGACATAAAAATTTGCCCCTTTTCTGCCCAAAATCATTATCAGCAGTTCAGCGCCAATTACTGATATCAAATTAAGGTGGAAGAGTAAGAACAGTATTCAATCTAATACTGTTTTCCAATTCTCACCACCCCAATGTGAAGGCGTACAGATGATGATCCATTTTGTCAAGACATTCAAATTTCAAACTGATTGTCATTTGGATGCACCGATCATAGGAACACAAGGTCTTTTTCTTCTCTTTTTTTTTTTAGACTGAACTCAAGAACTCAATGAAGAAAAAAGATTTTTTTCACATATACCAGTAAAGCGTTGATGGCTTATCTGCCCTCCAACTGATTGAACGCATTCCTTTGCGCACACTGTTGAAAGCTATTGGTATGTTCTCTGCAAGTGGCAAATCACAAAGTTCTCGTATAAACTGCCCCTTGGTTGTCCATACATCAACTTTCTTGGGAAACCTTCCACAAGGCACAATAAATGAATATGGCCGGTGGATAGAACTAATCAAAAGATACTGATCATCTGGTGAAGGATCTATTGAGGTATATACAGCTGGAAGCCCAATTTCCTTCATTGTCCCATCCAGAGAAGCCAATATCAGCTGTGAGGTGGCATAATAGTCAAATAAATCTTCATCATATTCATCCTTCAACAAATCCTGGTATGTTCTAAGTTGAACAATGTTCTTCTGCTCATTAGATTGAATTTTGGGACCAAAGGGAACCAATGGCTTCTTTGGGGGCGCCCCACGAGAGAGTGGGATTGTGCAAACCAATAATGTGGAGTCATCGACCCAGACAAAACTGCAAAGCAAGCATGGTAAAAGTATTATCATTCAAGAATCAAGATGAAAAGGAGGCATCATATGACGCTCAATAAAGAGAACATTTTTGTTTGACCAAAACTGTTCATGAGGGCCCGCTTTTCAGCAACAAGTAATTTGCCTTGTTGGGGGATCATGGGATGAACCATGACTGAAATCTACTCCATTAAATGGCTCTAGATTTACGATCTCGGATTTAAATAGATAATAATCTCATGGTCCACATTTAACAAGGACAAATTGAGTACGTAAGATCATCCGAGGCAGAATTCCCAGGAACCTCCGTCCACAATAGGGCCCATCATATTAATGGCTTGGATCACTCAAATATTGCACACATATGTACAATTGTCCCTCTCAAAGCAAATGGTAGTAATGAAATGCTTTAATGAATAATAAGAACCCATATATACAATGCTGGGACCTACTTGTCAAAAATTGCATTTACATAGATATCAGGTGATTGGAACAATGGCCAAGCTTTTCCAGTCTCTACGTCAGCAACCCATACTCTTAGCTTGCTGATATTATTGTCCTCCTGGTGATTGGAAATTTCAAGGTATTAGAGAAATATACAGAAATTAAGTTCAACTTATAGTTCATACCCAAGTTCTAATTACAAACTTCAGCCAATCACCTCATCAACTCGAATGCAGAATGATAGGTGCCGACCATCTCGTGACCTTTCAGAAACAGAAAAGACAATGAGTACATGAAAAACGCTTAGAAACCAAAATATACCAGAAGTTAAAAGTCTGAGGCTATTGGCATAATTTTAAATTCAAAAAACCAGAGATAATCAACACGTTGCAAAATATTGCATTTGCAAAGCAGAAGATTTACATAACACACTAAGATCGAGAAAAAAGGGGAGAGAGAGAATATTCGGTACATATGATAAAGCAAGTATAGAAAGAAAAGCATATACACGAGGCACTCTATTTGTTGGTTTGTAACATGAAGCAAACCAACAACCTCGTGAATGTGACAATGAGCACCTTCCAACTGTGCTATGGGCTCTTAACACATGTACATGAGGGCCTGAGGCTCTTGGCCAAAATAAAATAGAAAACATCAAATAAGCAAAACTTGGTTTATGCAGAAGAGATTAATATTAAAGAGAGAGATAATTTTATAAAACCAGAAGTTTCACAAGCGAGGATAAAAATCAAAAAGGCGAAAAGGACAGGAGGGTTTTACAGTTTGCTTGTACCCGTCAGAAAATAATCAAGTCACCAACTATTGGGAAATGCAAGAGGTATATAGAGAGACGTTGTTTTAGCAATGTTGCAATCATCATTGGCTAACCACGTTGCAGATTGTCAAAGGAGGCTTGACAAGTGAAATAGACAGACTGGCTGAGGATAGCAGCAACTTTCCGTGGAAGCTTGTGAAGTTTATAGATGCAACTCGTGCATTACATCGATTTGAGGGAGGACCCGCATCCAGGAAGTTAGTTGTTCACCAAACAGGGTACTGGGGATGAAGTTGTTGCCGTCGGCAATGGTTTCACATAGCCAACTAATTGTGTTCTTCCTGATCAATAGGCTCTCTGTCCACTCTTCTTCATGTGGCTTATTTTAAGTAAAATTAGTTGCCTCTAAAAGAAGTCATGAACATTTGGGTAAATGATTTAGAGTGGCTTCTGTGTACAGGTAAACATATTGGATGAGAAACATCTGCCCCTTCGGTGAGTCCAATTCTGTTTTGCCTTATTAAAGCTTTCAGTTAAAAATAAATGCATATTGAGAAATGGCAGCATATCCTTATTGAAGCAGTTCCATAAAAGAATCCAGTAGGGAACACTGATTTCTGAGTGAGTTTGAATTTCAGGAGAGTACCAGCTAACAAAATTGATCTTGGAACCATCAGGAAAGCCATACACCTCTTTCTCTGGCCCTAAAGTGTCATCACTCGTTAGTAAATGGATCCCAATGCCAGTGTAGAATGACCTGAGAATAAATCCCAACATAAGTTGCCAAAAATAATAAATAAAGTGACTGCATGAAGAAAGATTCCAACATGTGTAACTAGCATATGCATATGAGAAAATGAAAAGGTTTTTGACACTCACATGCGACTCCTAGCATTACAACTTCCATCAATGCGTATACCAGCAAGCTTTTCTTCTGGTCTCGCAAGATCTGTTAGTGGAGGCAAAGCTCTGCGCTTAAGGAATATGATCTTATCCCTTTGAGGTGAAAATGACAATGCGGGAAGAGGTGGCGCATCTACAATATCTTTAATTTCTGGAGGAGGAAGGCGATAACCCCCTTCGAGTGAAGAATCTTCTACATCATATGAATGAATATGTTAAATTAAAAGATAAGAAATACATATAGTAAAAGAACGAAAAGATATAACATAAATTTAGGCTTTGTACGCCAGGAAATAGAAGTAAGATAAGTTCTTCACCATACCACAGTCAGCAATTACATGAGAATTTTATTTATCAATACTTATATAAGAAATTCTATTTGCCATGAAGTTCAACTTCATACCAATATAATTAATATAAGCAGAAGTGGTGAAAATATGAAAACTGTCTATATTATTGGAGACCAATATGAATACTCAAAATTTATGCCAACCACATTTCTACGCACCTGGTAACTAACACATCTAAACAAGAATGTAAGTCTAGAAATTGGGATAGACAGATTTCTTTTTTTTTTTCTTTTTTTTTTTTTAATATTAACATTCATTGAAAGGACTTCACAGTACAAGAGAGCTACACTGAAAAGTCAAAAACAAAAGAACGCCAAAAGCAACAACCAGAAAAATTGAAACTCCCAGTTCTGGCAAAAGATAATGGAGCAGCCACACTATTTATATCAAAACTAAAACATAAATGACACAGATTTAATGCCTTGGTGGCTTGACTTCTCATTCTATTTACCCAGATTTTCCTCCCTTGAACAAACACCACATTCCCCAAACACCCACAATTCCCACCACATCATCACCATCATCATCTAAGCCATATCCCATCTATGTAAGGTCAGCTTGAACAGGTCTCTCATATCACTACGGAAAAACAGTCATCTAGTTCTGTATAACTATAAAAAATCATGCCATCCTAGATTCTAAAACCCAAGAAAAAAAAAATCATGCCATCCTATATTCTAAAACCCAAGAAAAAAAATCAATTTCATCAAAAACTTTAGGACAGTCAGTTCATCTGAAGTAGATATTGGAAGAATCCCATTCAACTAAAGATACTTTTTTGTAATGACGTGGGTATCCATGAGGTCTTTCACCCAGCAGGACTAATCGCGTCAACTTAAAGATACCATTACCACGCAGTCTATCAACATATTACCAACACGACAGAAAGGAAAAAAAAACAGAGGAGAACCCATTTGGGTCATCTAAAGATTGGATTTTTATCATCTAGAGATTAGATTTTTATTCTTCACAACTACCCCAGAAAGCCCAACAAATTTTCCATGAAGAAAACAACCCACCCAAGTAAGTAAATGCCCAAAACAGGATATAGGTAATTCTACAAGCCACAATTCAAGAAAAACCAAGCAGGGAGAACACAAAAAGGGTCATCAAAAGAATCTCACAAGAAGATATGGGGGGTTATCTCTACCTTCATCTCGAGGGGGAGGAGAAGAGAGGGACCCATTTGGATCACCCCCACCATCTTCAGCAGCTGCAGAAGCAGATACAGGGACAAATTTGAGAAATCTAGAGCTGGTGGTGTTGGACTTCATGGTCACTGTCGATTTCCTCAGACGAAATCGTGAGAACCCAGAAGCATGGGTTGAAGCAGAAGAAGAAAGCTTTGAAGAGAGGAAAGGGAGGAGAGAGAAGCGATGGTAGGCTTTGTGAAGGAGCATGGATGGTGATGCTCCTGCTGAGTTTGGGAAATTTTCTATTCTGAGGTTTCAAATCAATCCTTTGAAGATTCCTGCTTTACTGTGACTTTTTATTATTTTTTGGATTTGGAAATGTAAATGAGAGAGATATTTTGGAGACCAGTGGGAGAGAATAAACACAGAGAGAGGGCATGATTTCCAGTACAGGAATTATCAAAGAAGCCCTTCTTCACCTTTTTACCTTTTACAAAAAGAGTATCTTTAGAAGTTTTGATTGTTTTCAAAAAGTTGCCAAGTATTTTTTTTTTCTGGAATATTTAAGAAAAGATTAATCCTTAATTCTGATTAAATTAATTGAATAAAAAAGATGTCAAAATATTGAGTTAGAGAGTGGTAGATAACAAAAAGACCACTTCATTCTTAAACGATATTATTATAGCTCTTTTTAAAAGCTCTTATTTTTCTTCCTTGAATGATATCTTCTTCGATTTTCTTTTCCGGATGATATCGTTGGCTGACTGCCTGGAATAATGAAATCCATCATCTTCTCCTCTTTTGCTCTTTGTAATTCAAAACCCCTATTTCTTACCATTCCCCCATAGCAAAAAAAATACATTTTTTATTTTTCCCTTATTTCCCGTAACAAAATCATTATGGCTCATTTAAGAAAAAAAAATACCCCTTTGCAACCTATATTCTCTTCTTCATTGGTCTCAAATTTTCCTAATATATAACAACGATTTGCTCCTTGTATTTGGCTACCCATGTTCAATGTCCTACTTGTCCTATAATTATTTTCTTCATTACTTGTGCTCCTCGTTCTGGTCTCTGTTGTTCTTCCTCACCACCATTCTCTAACCATTGCAACTGAAAATATATGATTGAGGTGAGTTGTCTCATTCTTTTCACAATGTTTTTGAAAGTGAGAAATTGTTAGAAAATAGAGATTTTGAGTCGCAGAAAGCAAAAGAGATGAGTGGCAAGAAAAGACGATGAAATTCTTTTTTTTAGGTGGAAAACAAAGATTGACCAATGATTACAAGTTCTAAGTTCAGAACCTCAATTACAGTAATAACTGGTAAGATCGGATCAATCCACAAGGAGCTTTTGGAAATAAAGACTTTTCCATCTTATAACATGCCCTAAATAAAATCTAAAACGGACCCAATTAAAAGCTATTTAAAATCATTCACGCTTTAATTGAAAGATTTAATTACAATCCCATGAAATCAAACAATTTTTGAAACCAAAAACCTAAATCTAAAAAGATTCTCAAGTTACTGCAAAAGAACACATAAATTAGAACATATAATAAAAAGTACAAAAATAAAACTAAAATAAAAATAAAAGAAACCTAAGTTAGAGTCAAATTAATCACAACATATTCAACTGTGATTAATAACAAATCAAATCAATTAAAATAAAAGCAAACAAACAACTTTTTAAAAATAAAAATTACCTAAGTTAGAAACTTTTCTAAATTAAATTTATAGATCAAACTTAGAAACTAGGCTAAACAACTGCGTTAGATCTATTTTCTAAATCAAGTTAGTTGTCTTTTTCAAATTAAATACTTTCCAAAAATTAAGATTTGCAAATCAACTTCCATTTAGAAAGTGTTTAAATTAAGAAAAAAAATAGTAACTATCTAAGTCAACTTTCCAGATCTTAAAGAACTTCCAAAATTTTAAAATCTTCACATAAACAAGTTTATAAAGGTCTTTAATTCAGAAAATTATCTAAAATAATTAAAAAAACAAAATTAGAAACTAACACTAATGTTAGAAAGTTATTAAAGTTAGTAATGCAATGTATGATATGAGATGCTGAAAAATTCAAAATTTGGAAAACTAGTATGCTGGGCTATTTTTTTCATGAATTCATCTATCCTAATGCAACATAAAATTAAGTTTAATGGATGGAAATAAAATTAAAATAATGCACGAATAAAAATAAAAAAGAAGCGAAAAATGATTTAAACGAATGATATATAAATGCATGAACATGACTTAAAAACAAAAACTAGGCAGATATTCTGCACACATGGCTCAAACATGACCGAACAATATACGAGAGGGACGGCGATGAAGGAGAAGGGGAAGGAAAGAAAGAGGGAGAGGGAGAAGGAGAAGGAGAAGGAGAAGGAGAGAGGGAAAGGAGAGATGGCAAAGGTGGGCGCCATGCGGAGTTGGCCAGCGAGCAAGGAGAGGGAGGGGGAGAAAGAGAAGGAGAGAGATATGGAGAAAAAGAGAGGGAGGGGATATGACAGAGGTGTGAGCCAGGCAGAGTTGGCCGGTGAGCATGGAGAGAGAAAGAGAGGGCTGGCGGGCGGGCGAGCGGAGGTGAGAGTCGGAAGAGTTATCATAGGAAGAGGGAGAGAGGGAAGGAGAGGGGAGAAGCATATTTTGGGAATATCTTGGAGGGGTCTCGTAAATGGATGTGCAAGGAGTAACAAGAGATGTGCACATAGTCGCTCCCAAAAAAAGGGTTGTTTTTGTTATTTTTAAAGCTCGGGAGCAAAATTTAACACCTTTGCATCTAATTTGACGGTGGGGACCTAATTGAAATAAATAGTACAAAAAATCTGGCTAGGTGAAAAGTAAAGGGACTTTTTTCTATAATTATCTATCCGTATATGATGGACATGAAAATGGATCCCATTTGGGTTGGGTCAGACTTGGAACCAAATTAAGAAAAGGTGGTCTGGATGGAACCCCAGTTTCAGGTTGAAGCTACATGACCCATACCCATGACTGAAGTTACATCAAAGGCCAGGGCCCAAATAGAGTGCTTCAACCAGGACATGAGTTGAGGCCCAAATATGTATATATTCATTGGATAAATAATATTTAATAGTTATAATATAATCTAAGGTGGTAAAATTCAGGTATTCAGGTCCTTGGATGTAACCTTTATGGTACTGAACATGGACCCAAATCTTACATGGGTTTTTGCCAAACAGTGATTAGCTGTGACATGGACAAAGACTGAGTTAGAAGTAGGCCCAAGCCCACCTTTAATAGTAGATAAGGTAAAATAGTTCCCCAACAAGATGCAGTCCAATCTCTATGAGGCTTGTTTGGTACCACTTTTAATCAGTGCAGCTCTTTATATTTATCCAATCTTTAACTACTGTTAAATTGTATCAAAAGTTGAGTTCACCAGTACTATCACGTTGGGGCATGTTTACCCGAATTTCTTTAGACCCAGAGGAATTAATCCAAGTCCAAAAAATTGAAACCCTCATATAGCTGGAAGAAAAATAAAAGAGACTAAACTTCAAGTCCGTTAAATCAATGGCTAAGGTAAAATATGGTGGGGCTGATTTTCATCGGTAGACATCGAATCTTAAGTGGGGCCACAAGCTTGACTTCTCGTGTGAGAGGATAGACATTTTGACAGAGACCGCTGCAGTAGTCAGCCAGTCACTCAGGAATTGTATCTTGCATCAATGAACCTCTCAAAAGGCCAAAGCTACTTCAATGGTTTTAGTACTCTGTCTTGGGGATGAGAGGCCCACCATCCTTTTCAATATGAGAAAAAAGAATTTTGGTTACTTGACTTTTTTGTCTTTAGTTTTTTTAACCCTCATGTTTTTGAGCAGGACTATTCCCTCATGGCATAAAGAAGTCGTTCCCTCTTGATATAAAGAGGTAAAACCCTCGATGGCTCCTAGGTGGTAGCATAAGTGGACTCAATCTTTGATTCCTGAAGAGGGGAGAACCGGAGGCCGATACCAAGACCTCTAGCTCGAAAAAATGGAGAAACTGAGGTCCCGGCCACTCGAGCAACCCCTTGGGGTTGATTACTTGACTTGACTGTGAAGAACTCTTGGCTCTTCTTGAATCAAGAGGCCACAGGTCCATTCACACAAGTGGCTGATGGTCCATGGAAAATGGAATCATCATATTTTGCCCATGGCCCATTCATGGTAGGAATCAGATGTTGATTTTCTTTAACACTTTCAGTCCTTGTTAGTTTTTCTTTCTTCAATTCCCCGGGTCCCTTTCTTATATCATCAATCTCTCGTCCCCTCTTCACTTGCAATAACAAATTAACAAGCAGGGCACCTATTAAAACATCTCTTTAATGCACAGACTTATAGACATCTAAATGATAGAATATTTAATCACATATCCTCTCCTCCCCCTTTTCCAGTCCTTTCAATTTTTATTTTCATTTTTTAATAGTAGAAAGCATTAAGACCCTTCTAGATTGATGAGATAAGGTTATGAATAATAATTATGAAGTGGAGCGCGCGTTGGAGAAGACCGCAATTAAAGGGAATCATGGCTTTTGAAATAAGATGGAAGAGACCCACCCACCCTTCCTTTTATGGGTTGATTCTGTTTCGGCTCATGCATCAAAAAACAAAACAATCCCTCATGGGAGAAACCAACCCCTCAAAGTGGAAAAAACCAGAAAATAGGCAGCTACATGGTGAAATACAACTACCATTTACACTTAGAAGAGAGATAGAAGCCCAAGAGTGTATAGCCTCTCTCTGATCTTGTAATTCAAGGGATTTTTCCACTATCTACGACAGTGCCCATTTTTATCAACCGGTTTGGATCACTGAACTGTTGACCTCACTTCTGCAAACTGCACTGCTTCATGCTGTAATAGGGTTGGTGCAGCCAGATATCACACATGATAAAATTTAATCAGGTCTGGGTCCAGTCCTAGTCCTAAGATTCATATTGGAAACACGGGCGCCGGCACAATTATGCCTAAATAACAAACCAGACGCAATAATATTTTTAGCTGGTTGCTATAACCTAAACACCATTCAGCTCTGTTGGATCTTGGGCTCTGACCAGGGCCAACTCCATGATCAGGTCCAGTCAGTGTCAAGTCCCAACCATTTACAGACCGTAAAATGCAAATTGATGCAAAGGTGAAAATTTCCAAACTCATCTGTACATAAAATGCCACTTTGTCACATTCCACAAACTCACCATTCACAGAAAAATGACTCAAATCAGATCAAAATTATATGCAAAAACCACATGGCATGCCCACAATTATAACGAAACTGAATTATTTCCTTACCTTATACAACACGTGTGATCTGCTCTGCTCCATCTTCGTGATAGATGATATAAGGACCAGAAAAATGCTATCCTTCATTGCATACTAGTTGCACCACAATGCCTGCCAATGTCGAAAAAAATCCTAGAGCCAATAGTGCTTTTAAATATATTTGACAGGTATGGTGCTACAGTAAATGCCTTAATAGCACTTAGTGGGCTACAAATCATATATACAAATGATAGTACACAAATACAAGTTTACTTACCAACAAAGTGAAACAAAATTGAAATGCAGCTTGCGTTGTTAAATCTTTCAATGTCTCAAATATGTTACCTAAAGAATTCCTCTTCAGACTCAGAGCCTTCGTATGCAGTTCCATAACCTGTGTTCTCATATGTAGGTTCATCAGAAACTACGTCTACTGTTTGGGCAAACTGAATTAGGTAATGCACTCCATTGATGACATCATAGACCATCAATCCTATCCTACCTCCAACCCAACTGCCCAAATGGCTTCCGACAAGATAACCAAACCTCCCAAGCCTCTGTTCTCCTTGGAAACCTCCTACATATGTCCCAATCAAGGTCCCAGCGCCTCTAAGAAATCCCTCGGTTATGGTACCCCCATAATATATAGCTTCAAAGAAGTCCCATCCTGAAGAAATAATTGGCCCAATAATGCGTTTGGCTTGTCGAGTCGCTAATTTAGCGGCTTTTGCTCCAGCTTTCTGAGCCTGCTTGGCAGCATCACTGGCACTCAGCCCCTCCGACACGGCCTCATTAAGGGCAATCTCAATGGCCCTGAATCTTGCTTTCTCAACATGAGCAGCTCTGATGTTGTAGAAATAGAGTTTGACACCCTCTTTGACTCCACATGCTAGACTTCCAGAGCCCATGTCAAAACAGTTTAAAAAAGTAAACTTCCCACTTTGAGATGAAGCTGCCTCTCCGACCAGCTCCCTGAATTTTTCAGCTGTACACAGAAATGGTAAGTTCATGCTCTATATATGGTAGTCTCACTCTCACCACAAAGACATGAATCAATAAGAACGATGACATTGAAAAACATAATAAAAATAGTAAAAGAGATCCAAGCTTGTAACATATAAACCTGAAATCACAATAGAATATAATTTACTTTAACAAACCACCAAATGTCTAAGCCAAAAAAGAAAGTTTCAATTAGGGAAAAGTGATTAGGTAACAGACACTGACAATTTTTTGAGACTCCAAGAGCTCGTCATTCTTCAGACATATATTAATTCAAATTATTATAAAATGCAAAATATTGAAAAACATTATCATTACCTATTGAAAAGGCCATCAAATCATCAATTGATAGACTAGGTTCTGGAAATTTGAGTTTTAACGTAAATCTTTGAAGGAGTTTAATAGAATCATGTCATACAATCATAAATCTTGGTGCATGCGTGTGTGAGAGAGAAGAAAGCTCACTTTCATGCACCAAAACTAGATCAAAGAAACCCCAAGGGGTTGGCCAAGTGGTCAGGACCATGGTTCCTCTCTCTTCTGGAGCTAGAGGTCTTGGTATCGACCCCCGGTTCCCCCCCTCTTCGGGAACCAAAGGTTGAGTCTACTTGTGCTACCACCTGGGGGCCACAGGGGTTTTACCCGGCTTCTCTCTGGGCCCAGAGGGATTAGTCCAGCCCAAAGGGCTTGGAAGTTGGAACCCTCCGTTAACAAGCAAAAAAAAAAAAAAAAACTAGATCAAAGATGTTATTATCGCCATCTTATTTTTTAGTTATAAACTCACTAGGTCAGAAGAGTGCAACTTATCTGAGGATTTGGCCCAGAAATGAATACACATGAATAGGGAAATGGAATTCATGCAGCTACTAACCCTAACATGGTTGGGACAAGGTTTTGAAGATGATGATAGTAAACTCACTAAGTCGATCCTAGATGCATGGAATAATGATACGATGATGGTGAGACGATAATTTCACAGGCAAATAAATATAATGCGGAGGCCAAAGGCTTATGTTCATAAGCACCCCAAGTCCCTTTTCATAAGAATAAAAGAGATACTCAGAACTTTGAACAAGCTATCAAATTTATGAGCCACATTGAAAATCATAGGGCACATTGTGTGGCCGCTTTTCCATGGAAAAAAAAATCGTGGAAAGAGGAAACGCTTTTTGGCAGAGCTGAAAGTTCCATGTTTGATTTAGCCAGTTTTTTTTTTTTTTTTTTTCTTTCTTTTTTGCGAGGAAAAGCAAAAAAATAAAATAAACTTTTCCGCTATTACGTGGAACGTTTAGGGTGCGTTTGTGTAGGGGTGGTGCTACGAAAATGAGTAGGGAAAGGCGCCCCACACATCTGTTTGGTGCAGCAAGTATTTTCCAGATTTTTCGTCTTTGAAGCCCTCTTTTCACGCTTAGAGAGGATCTTGTAGCCGACCTCTGGGGTAGGAATCGTGTTAACTTCTGCAGATAGTGCACAAACACCTCTGTAGTGCTGCACAAAAGCATTTCCACTTTCCATGCTTTTACTGTAGTAGAGCGGTTGCGCAAACATGCCTTTACAACACATTTGTGCACAGATACGAAAACCCGCATCTGCATTTTGTGGAAAACCAAGTCCAACTTCCCCCTCCACCCCCAATAGAAATCAGTTTTCCATGGAATCGCAGAAAACTCAATTATGTTTTTTGGCTTTTCCTTACAAAAAAGCGACCGCACCAAACATGATTTTTACTATAGTGCAGAAATGGTTTTCTGCTTTCCATGCTTTTTCCACGAAAAAGCTTGTATGGAAATGTGTCCTAAGGGCATGTTTGTGTAGCGCTACAGAATCCCGATTCCATGGAAAACACCAAGTTTCCATGGAGTTGCGGAAAACTTGGTTCATTTCTCCGCTTCTCCTCACGGAAAAGTGGCTGCATCAAACATGAAATTTACTATAGCACATAAACCGTTTTTCGTTTTCCATGCTTTTTCCGCCAAAAACCATGTACATAGATGTGCCTTTAGAGAAACAGTGCTGTTGAGGAATTTTTTTTTAGGCAGTTTAATGGCCTACCAAGAAGAAGAAGTAGGCCAAGCCCAACATAGTTCAGGTAAGGTTTTGATGATGATGAATGAAAATTTGAGAGAGGAATCAAGCAACGCCCACCGTAAGAATTACTTATTTCAAATAGTCAATTTGAGATTATGCCAGAAGTCCACAACAGAAGCTATTTTTCCTTTGAGACAACTCGTGAAAAGTTAAGAGTAAAGAAGAAAAATTTATATATGGTCCTTGTTGATTTGGATAAGGCTTGTGCTAAACAAAAGGGTAAGTTTGGCAGACATTGAAGTAAAACCAACCCAAATGATTATGAAGCATGGAAGACACTACGAAGAGGCAATAACAAGCATTATAACTATATATGAGGCAACAATCAAGTTTACAGGTGGAATGTCATTACACCATGGGTTTACTTTGAGCCCCTATTTATTTACTTTAGCTACAGACAACATAACAAAACATGACCAAAATGAAGTTTTGCAGTATATTTTGTTTGTCAATGAAGTGGTGCGCATGAGTCAAAGAAGAAACCAAGTAAATGATAAGTTAGAACTTAGGAGAAAAGTGCTTTAGTCAAATAGACTAAGAATTAGCATATCAAATGCCAACTGGGTAGGAGGCAGGCATAGTGGATCTCAGAGAAAGAAGATAACTTGGTCAAATTAAAGAAAACTTAATACCACAATGTGATACATTTCGGTATTTGGGGTCAACCATAGGAAAAAAAAATGGAGGTTTGAGTTGGATATGGAGAAAAGGATTAGTGTAGGGTGGGTAAAATGGAGAAAAGCTACTGGAGTGCTTTTCAGTCATTGAGTGCCTCTTCAATTAAAGGACCACTTTTATAAGATCGCAACCGCTCTACCATATGGAGTTGAATGTTGGGCAATGAAGAAACAGGAAGAAGATAAAGTACATGTAACCAAGATGCAAAAGTGAGATAGATGTGTGGACATAAGACAAAACCTACAGTAGCTTCAATAGTATTAAAAAAAATAAAGGAATATAATTTGAGATGATTCATCATTCAAGCATGTAGACAGAGGCCTAAATTAGCCATTGTTCAACATGATGAAGGGCTAGTAGTTCAAGGAACTATGCGAAGGGAAAGACCAATTACAACCCTGGGCAAAGCAGGAAGGAAAGACATGCTATGTTGTGCAGTTGCTATGAACATGGCCTAGAACATGGTCAAACGCACAAAGAAGACACTAAATAGGTAAGCATCCAGCCACAACATGGTGACAATGTTGAGGTCATGTACCATCTGTCCTTTCCTTTGGCAGTCACTAGAACACGCACACACACACAAAGATGTTGAAAAGACATGGCCAATTATATAGAAAAGGGTATTGATCAACCATCCATTGCGCATTTGTTTGTTTTTCCTATTGAAATATTCTTTACATCTAATTATTTGTTACTATTATCTTTAAAAAAATCATTTATTATTATTCTACTTTAGCTGATAGTTCATTCCAATATTTTTTTATTACAATATTTGCGTTTTTTTTTATTTCAGAATAATGGTTCATATGGGATGCGAACATGGGGCAACTGTAGATGAAAAGGAGGAAAAACGAGTTAAGTACAACTATTGTGATAAAATTGCAAATGGGTCATCGATTGATTCAACTTCTGTTCAGGCCACTTTCGAGGAGAAGCTACAAGGTATAAAAAAAAATCATCTTGTAGCAAAGGGATTGAAGAATATTTAAAGGGATTTAAACAACTAAATAAAAAGGGTTTGTAGGAAGAATTACAGATGGGATCATTTGAATTTGAAGCATTTAATGATGAAGACAATGAAGACGCGAAGGCAATAAATAGACATGGGAAAGAAGTTGCCCGGATTAGTGCAAGTGCAATGAAGAGGAAAAAAATATGAAAAGAAGTGCAAGTAATATTAAGGAAAGGGCATCAGAACTCAGAAGCCATCATGGACAAGTTTAAAGGGGAGTAATAACAAATGAGATTATCAACACAGAAAATAATGCAAGACTTTATACTGTGAAGCCTTTGATCAATACAATTTCAAAAAATAACAATAATAATAGTGCAAGACAAGAATTGTGTACGGTGACTTGTTGATTTTTCTATCATGCTGTGCTGCAAATTCATTTAAAGCATCACAATCCACACATGATTTTATTTTGGAAAATCATCTCCATATTTTAGTAAGATGGTCTAAATTATCAGACAGCCCAAAAAACCTGCTTCTATTTCCCTCCCTCCCTCTTCCATTTTCACTCTTCCCAAAAACATACTCATAAAAGAATCCTCATTATCAAAATGGGAGACACTCCAAGTTCAACATTAAATATAACTACTGTCTCCACAATGTAGTCCATAGGTAGAGGGTTATTATATTTGGAAGATTGACAAAATTTCATGATAAAAAATGGGTCTATCAATTGTCATGTTACAAGAAACATAATGGGTCTATCAAAGGGTCTGGTTGAACTGGTTCAGGCCCATACTTTCAGTTGGATGGTGTCACAAATATTACCAAAATTTTTACTATAACATGATACTTTTGCAAGGGCCAAGGAAAACACAGAAGTGAGATAAACCCAAAAATTACATGATTGTGAGATTAGTCTAATTGAAATATTTAATTTATGAGTTCTTTAATAACAATCTATTATATTTTAATTTGTACCTAGTTTCCCCTTTTAAATTATTTTACTTTTTTGGTAAGAACATACTGATAATATCCATTGAAAACCCAATATTTTGAAGAACTCCAGATATCATCCCAAGAAAGTAAATTAATGAAAAAAAGATTTGTGATGACAGACTGGACTTGTCAGGTTAAGACTACAGAAAAGTACAATTCTCTTCAGCCCTGGCCCAGCGCATTAACAGCCACAGAATTAATGTGTCTTCAAGCAAAACTGATATTAATCTAAGGCCACTTTCTTTATGTGAGGCTGCATTCTGAACTATTTGGAGTAAAGATGAAATGACCTGACAAAGCTTCAAGGGCAAATGCTTCTCTAGCTAAACCTAACCTCACCTAAAACACCACTGCTTGTCCCTTGCAGAGATAAGGGGGGAAAAGAGGTTGGAAAAAGAAAGGGGGAAAAAAAACTCTTGTGATTTGGATGTGATCATGTGAAACAAAAAAAAAATCCGTCCCTAGATGAATAGCATAGTCATACTGACCGTTCAAAAAAATTTAAATAAATAAATAGTATATTGTAATGACTTTCATTGCCTTCATCATCTACCCAACCTTATCATCTATCCTTACCCTCATCATCCATCCAACCCTTCCATCCATCATCTATCATTTACTTGTTTGTATCTCTTAGTAGTGGAAACTCCATAAATAGACAAAAGAAAAGGTGCCAAGGCATTTAGAAAGTCTTTTGAGAAGAATAATAAAATAGGAGGTTTCTATTCCCTCGAACAATCCAAATAGGAGGTTCTGGTTAGCTCAAACAATCTGAATTTCGTTATATATATATTTATATATATAGGGCAATATTCATGTGCATCCATCCCTCACCATAGGGTGAGGGACAATGACATCAGCACATCAGGAACTATTTAAGGCCACAGAAAAAAGAAAGTTGCCCCCAAATCAATCGTCCAAATGAAAAGTAGGGCCCAAAATGAAAGTTCAAAACTCACTTTTTTTTTCACCCGCCTCCACCACAGCAAACCCTCTAAAAAAAAGCCTACTGCTCATCTTCTCCAGCCAAGTAAACAGATCCCTCTCTCTCTCAAAATCGACACCAACCGGACCCAAAAGCCCAATCTCTCTCCATCACCTTCTTTCTCAACTAACACCGAACCAAAATGGCTCTAGATTGTTAGGGTTTTGAGCTACGATTTGGGGAAATGACTTTGTATTCTAGCCAATAGGTTCTGTCTCAGTGCTCTCGGTTCTTTTGTTTGAAAAGAAGAAAATGGGAAAAGGATGTTATTCAAGTCCGTTGTAGAAAGAGTGTCAAACTAAGGTTTCACTGTTTGAAGGCGCAGTAGAAAATCGGTTGGGCCTTATTTGTTTCTTCATTGTAAAGGCAATATAAAAAAAGGGGCTGGGAATTCTGTCTTCGTTGTAAATAAAGAAGAAACAAAAGAGAAGAAGCAGCGGTTTCGCTAGCCACCAGTCCAGAATGTGCAGTGCTGTCTCGTCGCTGGCAGTCTTGAAGAAAGAGGGCAGCATTTGCAGCCTGTTACAGGAACCGAACCCAAAACAGAGAGAAGAGGTTGGGTTGATTCCCACTAGCTTCCTGTCTTGAGGATGTCCCAAAATTGCATACCATGCAAATGTATTTGAATTGGAATAACTATTATTTCAATGGTGGATTCCAATTTTTTTGTTTAGTGTGTGAATGAATTAAACGATTGAGGGGTTTTATGAACTTGTGGAGTTGAACGGATGTTGAAGGTGATTGTGATATTTTTTCTGAGTGGAGAGACTAAGAATGTGTCGACTTAAGCTACATAATATGCTACAAAACATCTGTGTTCCAAACAACCTGAACAATGTGCCACAATACCTTTCCAAAGAACGTTTAGTACTGCAAACAACCTATGTGTTCTATTCTAAATAGACAACCTAATAGAGTTCAAAGAACTTGTTGAACAATCAATCATTCCATTACAAACAAACGCAGTGTTGTGAACAACCTGCAGTATTTAACCTGTGTATTTAAATTATGACAAATCTGAAAATTACATTGGTCATGGCTTTCAACCTGCACATGCATTTCCAGCCACAAATCCATGTCCATTCCATGATTTAATTGATACCCAATTCAACAATGTATACAAAATACAAAATTCAGTCAAAATCCCAACATAAAACTCATGTTCAATTACAAAATCATTACACATCCAAATACAAATGGTCTCAAAATTACATAAAATTAAAAAAACAAACCCTAATTTCTTTGTCAACATGGGACATCGGTGGCACCAGAAAGCCACAAAGGCAAAACAATGAGACAACAACAAGAGGAAAGAATCCAGATGAAGGGACTATCCTCACAAGCATCCCTTGAATCGGTACACATTCCCCTAAATCTGAATCCATACCACCATAAAATGAGCATATTTCTCAGAGCAAAAACCTCACATTTTTTTAAAGATGCAACCACTCCACACATCTTTCTCGCACTCTCACTGGCAACCCTCTTTTAAGTCAATTACGTCAACAGTTTCGGAACTAAATCCTTCTCTAAAATCTCAATTCCATGTCTCTAAAGCCATAATTAACTTCATCTGCATGTAAACCATCTCCTTCCCAAAACAAACTCAGACCACCATGAAATGTAGAACTGAATTGGGCTCTCAGCTCTGAAAACCCCATTCTCCAACCACCTATCCGGTAAGAAAACCCCACAATCCTGTTCCAGATTTTAGGGGTTTAGGGATTTAGGGTTTCAGGGATAAAAATGGGGATTTTAGGGTTTGGCCAGTAGAGGGAAACGATCTTCACGATCGCCTGCTTTGGGAGGAGAGATCTTGGTGTTCGTCTTCCTACGACCGCCTGCACAGAGTGAACTGAAATGGAGAGAAGGAATAGGGAGCAGTGCTTTTTTCCGTTTCGCCCTTTTTCTCACCTTTTAAATCGAGATCTCTAACCATTAGATTAAAATTTCAATCCAATGGTCAAAAAATGACACACGTGAGTGTCCCTCACCCTATGGTGAGGGATGGATGCATATGAACATCCCCCATATATATATATATATATTCTGGAAAAGGACTGCTACATTTGGTATCAGAGTGAGCCAGATCTAGGCCTGTGTGATTCTCAGCCATGGACTTGTTTCAATTTCCTCCCAGCCAATCATAACCCTCCATCATTGCGAGAGCTACCATACATTCCAACACCCTCTGCAAGTCCACTATTCTAGCCAAAACAAAACCAGCATTTGGCTCTTAGAAGATCCACAACTTTCAAACCAAGTCACATTTATCCCCCATATAAATTTTCATGTGGAATTCCACACATCCGATCTTTGTGATCTAGAAGGTTCTGGAGCAGCAGGAGCTGGCTTCCTACGCGACAACCTATCTTCTGAGGGCCACTGCACGTATGACAGCCACAACATCTGTTTTTCTTCTTGTTTGGTGCTGCTATTTTAGCAGTCCTCCAAAAAAAATATCAAAACAAAAAACATGTGAAATTCGGATCGTTTGAGCGAACCGGAACCTCCAATTTTATTATTCTTCAAAAAAAATTCTACACACCTTGCACCATTTTCTTTATTAGCTTGAACAATCCGAATTTCAGTTACATGTTTTTTTCCCTATTTTCCTGGAAAAGGACCGCTACACATACCATCATAAGTCTACTTCAAAATAAAATCTACAATTGCAATTGTGTGGAATACCTGGTTGCACATATCAGGCTATGGCTTTTGAAAAGTCATTGTAAGTACTCAAAAATGCCAATAAGAATCACATAACTGTATTCGATCCTTTAATCAGCAGAAAGCCACTTTTTTTTTAATTCCTGATATTCTAAATAACTCCCAAAAAATTTATAAAACAAAAATGACACAAAAAATAAAAAAGAGAGGTTCTACCTAAGAGGAGGAACAAAAACATACAAACTAGTATTTGGATCATCGATTTTTCATTTTCAAAAAGCCTGATGCTTCATTTTTCTTGTTTTCAATTTGACTGTTGCTTTTCTTTTGGACGGTTTTCTTCGATAGCTTCTCAGTATATCTCTCTTATTCTCAATTGCTTTTTTAATGCAAATTCGGTTACCATTCAAAAAGAAAAAAAAATCATTTGGACGTTGAACCATTATCCCATCTATCAGGTCGATACTGTGAGTTATAATTCTCCACCGATCCTTAATTAGGGCAAAGTTTTCCTTTGCTCCATAATCTAAGGTGTAGTTTCTAACTACTGCATTCCTAATATTTATTGTGCCCATGTCAGTTTTCTGCAAAAGATCTTATGAAAAACTTGCTTAAACGATCTGAGATGACTTCCTTTATTTTCTCTTAGATTGAATCTGCCCATGGATATTTTCTCATGTAATCATTTTTAATTCTCGGGTCCAATACGTGATAATGCTGGTTCGAGACGTGCAAATAGCCACTTCATGCAAAATTGCCAAAGGTTAAGTCTGTCTCTAGTCTGGACCCCGCTTTGGCAGGACCCACACTGGGTAATGACCTCTAATCAGTTTTAATTCTATCCTTTCTTGTTACGCTACACATCGATTCTAACATAGGCATCTAGGATCGTCACGCATTACTTACAGGCTGTTTGGTAGAGGCACAGAAATTCCACTCGTCGGGAGTTCCAAAAGGTAAATCTGAGCATTGTCCCAAAAATTCTCAGAGTTCACAGTTTGATGGGGAGAATTCCAAATGCTAGTGAACTGAGATCCATTCTCTCTTAGCCAACCAAATTTCCCAACTTTCGGAGTCGCAAAGCCTACTTTGTACATGAAATTTCCCTAATCCTCCTAATCAACATGCACTTGGGAGAATTTAGAAGATTAAAGGTTAAAATGATTCTTTCATTTCTTTCAGGGGATATACAATTGCAAGCATCCATTGAAATCGTTTCAAAGAATTCCAACCCCCTTGAATGCTCAACCCTCTCTGAACATTCCCAATTCCAGAATTCACAGAATTCCCAAAGCCACAAATCTCATTTCACACTAGCAAATCCCACTTCATCTTTGAAATTCCAACAACCAAAGATAGGTTATCAGCCAATAATCTCCCCCCCAAAATTTGAAATTCCTAACACCCCAAATTCCAGCAATCAAACATGCCCCAAAAGGGGAGAAATGGGAAAGCACTGCATACCAACCAACAACATAACAAAACGGAAACCACCCAACATCAGAAATCACTTCAAAAACACCAAATCAAACAGCAGAAGACGAAGATTTCAATTAAAATTGAATTGGCAAACAAAAGAAGATTTAGAGATAGAGATGATATGATACAACGATGCATATGTATATACATATAATTACAATACCAGTGATGCTGAGAGCGATGATTCCAGCGACGAAGATCGCGATCTGAACCCTTCTCTTCTTCAAATCCATCATTTCCCCCAAAACCCTAACTCTAACCCTAAATCCTAACCCTAAGCTTTGCCCTAATTTGGTTTTTCAACAGAATAAAAAGGCTGACTGCTTACTGCTGAGGGAGAAAGTTCTACAGTGAAGTAAAGTATAAAAGGACTGGGCCTATCAAATGACCTGTTCTTTAAAGCCCATCAAGAGTCCTATTAAGAAGGGATCACCCTAGGAGTTCATTTTTCATATGGTCTCGGTTATATTTTCCTAAAAAGAAAGGTTATTTGATACTCGTCTTTAAAATTGACATTTGATTTTCAATTGTAACCATTTATGGCACGAATATCATATATTCAATTCCAATTTATTATAACGCAAATAAATAGGCATTATGTAATAATACAAAGTACATATTTTAAATTACGTAGGTAGGTAGTGAGCCGCGAGGGTAGCATATGTGGCTAGGACCAAGCGTCATGATTCATGAACAAGAGGTTCTGGTTTTGAACTCTCATTCTCTCTCTCTCTCTCTGTGGAGCCACTAGTCCAGGCAAAAGCCTCACTTACTCGGTGCTTGGGGAAGGCAAGGACCTATTCCTATTTTCCCTATTTCCATGACTTAAAGTCTACATCTTTTTAAAATACTTAATCCAAATTCTTCACAAGTCACTTTCTCATTCAAAGTTTCGACTTTAAAAGTCTTCACAAGTCTCTTTATGTTTATATAAAATTCAATCTCACAGCTACCCTTAATCACATTATATGTAGGGCAGAACTACCATGCAGCGATACAGCAGCCAGGTTAAAATCATGGGTGGGGGCCACATTTGGAAAATTCAAACTACTTCACTGCCCAAAGGACCATTGTGTACTCTGCATCTGAATTTTCAAAATCTATTTCAATGGGCCTACCGATGGATTGGCCACCAGATTTCACAGAAAGAGGCTCTTTCCATTTTTGCCCTTTAAAAAGAGGAAAGTAAAGAAAGTCAAATTTAGTTAATCCAACAGTGGCCACCTCACTAATTTGAATAATAATCTAACATTTGATCACGATAATGGTACTTGGACTAACAAGAAGTTTGGATTTTCTAAATGTGGCCCCCACCCATGATTTTAACCTGGGTGCTCGCTACATGGTAGTTCTGCCCTTATATGTAAAGATCTCCCCCACCCCACACACACACACAAAAAATATAAAAAAAAACACCACCTACACGGCAAAGTGTAGGTTTCATGGTCATTAAGACATGAAAATGGTTGAGACAAGAATATGTCCTATAGTTCACAAATCAAGGTTGTACATGCAACCTCTAGTTTCAAGGAAGGAGGCATGCAACTTTACACAATGCACAACACCAACCTTACAATTCTCCTGTATGTTTTTGTAGCCATCCACAAATAGAAGATTCATACATGCAGTGCCGGCTTTCCCATAAAGCAAAGAAAGCCCTTGTTTTAGCTCCAAAAACTATGGCCCCAAAAATGCAAAATATAAGACACTATAATAACAACTCGTATCTTTTCAAGTTCCAAAACAACAACTAACATTATTTTATTTCTCCTTAAAAATAAGGCACCACAATAACTTTATCTTGAGATGATGCAATCAAGATCTTCATTTCCTATTACGTAACCAATTCTCCAGATAACCCACAGCAGAAATATCAATCAATTCTTATCTTCTGAGCCCTTACTTAGTAATAGCAAAAACTAAAGCCCCATAATAGCAACTGCAATATTTTTAAATTAAAAAAAATATAACCGACTTAATTAGTAATTTTACATCACAAAAAGCGAGAAAAATATATTTTAAATAAAATATTTATAATAATATTAAAAAATAAAAAAAGACCACATTCATTTAAGATTTTTACTTCAGGCCTCAAATTGTCTTGAGCGGGCTCTGCATGCATGTTTTAAGTTTTAACCTAGCTATATTCATTGACAATAGCGCCATTTTTCAAATAGGAGTAGTTGTAAACTTCTTTCAAAAATGCATATGGCAGGTAAAATACAACATCAGGAAGTAATTCAAAAATGATTTGCATGAGACAAACACTTTCTCATGGATGTCTAAAATCAATCCCCCCTTTCCCCACAACTGTTTAAGGGTCTGTTTGGGAAAGGGGGGAAAATGGGGGGAGGAAAAAAAGGGGGGAAAGTGGAGGGAAAGTGATTTTGGGGGGTGTTTGGGAAGGGGGGAGGGGGAAATGGAGGGAAAATGGGGTGGTTTTGCCTCAAAATTTTTCCCCCCAAAACAGGGGGGAAAATGAGGGGAAAGTGAGGAGAAATTGAGGGAATGACTAAAATGCCCTTAGAGTCTATTTGAATTTTTTTCAAGAGCAAGGGTAAAATAGTCTTTTTCTTTGTACTCACTAAAAACAAAATTATACTTTTTTCACTTTCCTTCCCCTTACTTTTTTACTTTCCAAACAAACCTCCCCTTCATTTTCCTTCCCCCTCCCCTCCTCCCTTCCCAAACGGACCCGTTGGACGAATGAAAGACTTTTACTTACAAAAATCACAAAAAAACAGGCACCCGTCATAACTCATGACATTCAGCTTCTGTACAATGTAAACAATCAATCACCTCATTCAACAGTTTGTCCCTGGTGCTTTCTAAGTGGGAAAGAACTTTCAGTGTATTTTCAGAAGTACCCAGATTAATGAGATGTTTCCTGGAAAAGGATTTCCAGTTTGGACCAAACAGGGTAATTAGGAGGTGCCACTTGAGAAAGAAATTTTTTCTTTTCTTTTCTTTTAGGAGGAGATGATATGTCATTGATATGACATCTCTCTCCCATATAGCACCCCGTGAGTGGTCCAAACAGGAGATCCATTTCCATGTAGAATCATTCATCCAACCTATTCATTTCAAAACCACCTTGTAATTACAGTACACAAAAAAAGGCCAAACTCACTTTCATATATTTTACAGATTTCAGCTCTTTCTGCAGTTAATTTCTTAGAGACCTACTAAAGCCACGGATTGATTGATCTTAGTTGTTTTTGTGGAAGAGAGGTTCCCTAAATAAAGTTGGATACACCATAGTTTAATAAAAATAAGTACGGTTGAAAACATCGTAGTTCAATATTTATGCTGCCCCTACTAACATGTTGAGGTTTTGGCATGAATGGCAAGCTAAATGAATTTAAAATGGTATCCATGCCACCAAAAGTGCTCCGATCAGATTCCACATAAATGGGAGTGTTAAGGAGTGGGCTCCACCCGAGGGGAGTATTGAAAAGTATTTATGTTGCTTATACTAACGCGAAATTTAATACTACTGCATATGCAATCCAACTTTGTGGGGCCCACTGGGTCCAGCTTGGATTAGTGTGGGCCATTCCACACTCTCATCCCCTCATGATAAGGTACCAGACCTGGGTTCATTATCATCAATCAAACCTTTATCCATAGTTGGATTGAATCACAAAGAAATCAACGGTTAAAAGATCACTAAAGTTTATGGCTATCAAATCAAGGGCTACAATTATCTTAGAAGACTGCTTTTTTTTTTTTGGCCCTTATCTACGGGCCATCCCACTTATAAGGGGGCTTCTTAAGTGGGCCCCACGAGCTAGACTGCTCATATATATGCAGTATTACATTGAAGAACATTGCCCCTGTTAAACTACACTCTAAGCAAGTCATGACCAAAAACCCTATACATGTAGCATAGAAACTCTCTCTCTCTCTCTCTCTCTCTCTCTCTCTCTCTCTCTCTCTCTCTCTCTCTCTCTCTCTAATTTTCTCTAAAAAAAAACTAACATACCATGTAACAATTTGAGGAAAGAGATTAAAGCCAAATTAACTACAAACACTCTACAAAGAGGATTTGAGAATTGGCAGCACAACTTGGAAGGCCTTTATAATCACAACCATGAGGTTGCAGCCTTGCAGGTTCACATCACACAGGTTTGAGTCATATTTACCCATAAGAAAACACAACAAAAGAATTCTTGAACTCCTACCATTTATAGATAAATCATATAAAAGACTACATAAACAATTGTATGATAAAAGAACAAATAAAAAAGAAGAAGAAAAAAAAACATATTGTATGCATTTTTAGTTGAACACACATGTATAGTCCAATACCCAATACTAACATTCCCAAGTGAAGAACCCAAGAGAGGAGAAGAAAAGACACAAGACTGCTTTTATCCCAAGAAAACATATAGATAATTTTCAGCACCCAATCATGTCTGCAGATGACATAATAGGCTGTGAAGGGAAAGGAAGCTGCGATGGCCTAAGCAAAGGATCTGGTATTTCAGGAATATCCATGTCCATCCCACTAAAGTCTTTTATGAATTGAAGAGTAGAGTTCAGAGACTTCAGTCTCTCTGTCAATTCCATCACTTGGCTCCTCAAAATTGAGTTCTCTGCTTCCACTGCATCATAATTCTGCATTACAACATTAATCTTTGTCAAGATCTGATTGTTTTCAGCCTTCATCTGAGGGACTTGGTTTATCAGATCGCCCAACTGCTTCTGCTTCTTCATCCTTGATCGCCTCGCAGATTCGCGATTAGAGCGCATCCTTCTCTCTTTCCTCTGATCGATCAAATGCTGAGGATCTTCATCGGAACCGGAGCGCTGCCTTGGCCACATTGATGACTCTAGGATGAGATTGTAAAATGTAGATTTGGGTTGATGACAACTTCTTACTACAATGAGTAAATCAATTCAATTTGGGGAGGCTATTTCGGAAAAACACATAAAACCAGTGGAGGAAGACAACAGAGAATGACTGGAGGATACGGATTCTTCGAAGGTGGATGCAATTCATAAATACTAGAGAATGGTTTTTCAGCTGAACAAGGCCGGAAACCATTCAGATCAATGACTAAATGCAATACCCAGATTCTTATGTAGAACAAACATAAGAAAATATGATGAAATTGAACTTGGGGAGATAAAAATCAAAGAGACCAACCTGATGTTGGGTCTGAAAAACAGAGACATATTACCAATAAATCAGAGCGGCACTGTTGTAGTATTAAAAACCAGGCAGAATCTCCCATAAAGAAAGATTCAGGAGATTGTTTATTCTCAAAACAAGCAATCTATGCAGTAAAAGTAAGAGAAATCCAAAGTACCCCAGATCAACCAAACGAGAGATTCACAGAAGAAAACCCATATCAAAGAGACCCAAAAGAAACTGCAACCAAGATAAAATATGCCTATGTAGAGAAGGCTTTGCAAGGTTTGAGAGGATCTTTATAGAAGAATCCTAGAAAAAAATAGGAATCTCTGTAAAATTGACTGTTGGATTCTGCTGCAAGATTGGACGTTTATGCACTTGGGGAGCACCTATAATTAACCTTCACCTAAAGTGGCCATCCATGCAAAAACAAAATCTCTTTGGGCCATGCATGCAATCCTCGCCTTTCACATATGGAAATTTATGATCCTTGAAAGGCTCTTACATTTAAGTTATTTGCATTGGATATGGATGCGAGGGCCCCACCTTATCTCTTATTATAAGATGAGAGATATTTCTCATAGGAGCATCTCCTTTTATATATATATATTAAAACAAAAGGGGAGATGGGCTGTCATCATATGCCACAATTTTTTCTCCAAACAAATCTTTTTATCCATATCCTCTATCTCATAAAGTCTCTCAATCAATATACCCTAAAATCTCTCTATTTTGCTACATTTATTCTCTCTCTCAACACCATTTATCTTCCATTATCTTAAGATTGTCATCTTTTTATTTTAATATTTGGGGCCCACCTTTCTGCAATTCGTACTGATAAATTTTTCAATAAAAATATAATTTTCTTTTAGTTTCCAAATACAGCTCTACTCGATTCAAAGATTATCACATGTGAACGAAAATCAGACCCGACTTTCTGGTAGACCACTTCATGGATGGGCTTGTAATAAAAATATTTTGAGGTTTGAGTTTTTTTGTTGAATCTTATAGGCATCCTTTTTTTGATCTGATTATATAGACATATGACCCTAAGTTTGGCTCACCATAAATTACACTTTCGTGGGCCCATATGGATTCATAATTAAGAGATATATACATTAGCTCATAAATTACACTTTCGTGGGCCCACATGGACTCACCGTAGAATCCTCTTGTTGCACAAACAAGTCCAAATGGGGTGGCTTTGTTTTATTGGGCTTTGAAATTATCAATGGGTAACAAAAACTTGAATGCATTTCTTATTACTAATATTATATATATTTACAAAATTCGCTTTTCTATATCTTCTTTAGTAATTATTGTTGTTATTATTATTTTTATGTTGTTGTTGAATGGATTTTTTTTACCTTTATCTTTGCAATAGTTTATTGTTGATGTTGATCACTTGTATTTGTGATTGAAGATGTGTTGACTGTTTTTATATAAATATGCATGGATATATGCTTATATGTTTATAATTAATTTTAATATCTTATAAATTCAAAATGTAATATCTTACTTTTTGCCCGGGCGTTGTTGCTATGAGGGGTGCCACGTCATCTCTAAAAAGTCTCTTCTTTTGAAGAGATATAGAAGAAAAAAAATGCACAACCTCAGGCTTTGATGTGGGCCACTACACTCATCCAAAACAAATCTCCATTTCAATTATGTTCTCCAAATCACCTCCCTAAATCTCTCCATTTCATTCAAATTTTTAAAAAGATAAAAAACTCACATCTTTATCATATCTAGTACAATTTCTCTAAACAACCTCTTCCATCCTTATCGCACCTATCCTTTCTCCACTTCTACCAAAAAGTTGTTATTACCTTGGGATATTTCTTTCAAGTTAAAGACCAAACAATGCTGCATTTTTCTTTTTCTACAATGCCTCAAGCTATATGACCTTTAATCCAAAAACGAATGAGATATACCTTTGGCTATGGCCTCCAATATTCCAAATGGGGAAGTTTTACATGTTTTGTCTCATCCTTCTATAAAGGCACAATAACTATATGATGTGAGTTCTGCTTTTTTCTTATTTCCTCGGTTAGGTCTTGGATTGTGATGAAAATTGAATAACAATTTATATGCTTTTATTAGAGTCATATTTAGGGTTCATGTCATATGATGGTTGATGCTTCATTCTTTGTGTTCAGAATCTTGAATCCAGGCCTTGGAGAAACTGCTTCCGGAGAGCTTGACTTTTCCAAGGAAAGAACTACGCTTTCCGGTCTTCTTGTCTTGCAAAACTGTATTAAGCATCGTCATCATGTTATATGCATCTTATGCTATCCATATAAGGTTTCAATTCTGGTTCAAATCAGGGTCCTTTATATAGGGCAAAAAACCAGACTATATCAAGCCATTAAAACAGCCCCTTCCATAATAAATTTAATGAAATATGTTTACAGTTGGTCTTCTTGTCATGCAAAACTGTATTCTTATTATTATTTTTACATATTATTATTTGGATGACATTCCTCTGTCTGGCTTTGGAGAAGAAGATATATATGGTATTAAACTCGATTCAATGCATGGGCAAAAAATAAAGTGGGGCTAAAAAAACAAAAAATAAGTGTCCAAATCTCATTTACATTAGGCCCATTAGTGAGTGGCTTCAATTCTGATTCACATCATGTCCTATATAGGGCCAAAAACCAGACTATATCAGGCCATTAAAATAGCCCCTTCCATTTCTGACTATATCCGGGTCTCAAACTAACCATAAACTAGCTACAATGTCAAACCCATGTACCTGTATCCAAGGTCACAACAAAGGCCGTGCTATCTTTGGCTTCACATCCACGTGATTTTTCAATCCAATATTTCAGATATACCAAATCCCATCTGTTTTCTTAGAAATTTAAATTAATTGAATCTAAGATTAGGGTATAGGATTACCTCAATTGCATCAGCACAAAAGTTCTTCTTTAAAAATTATTTAAGGTGCCACTCACCTTGAGCCTAGATATTGCATAGATTTAATCTTCCTCTCTTTATATCTCTTTCATTTAAAGTGTCACATCTCAATTAAAATCTAAATTTAAAATCCTATCTCCTAAAATTTCTCTCTTATTATCATTCAAATCTCTCCTAAAATTTCTTTTTTAATATCATTCAAGACTCTCTAAAATCTCTCTTAATATCATTCGGAAATTCAATAATTTGCAATACTTCTTCTTCATTCTCTGGATACATATATCTTATTTATTTTTATATTATTTTTTAATGATTGGTTTTTGCAGAAAATGATTTGTGGATGGTGTGCAACCAGTGTAAAAAAAGAATTGAAAGTAATTAAATATACGCGAGGAGCTTACATTATTACAATAACTTGCAATAATTTTTTTAATGATTGTCTTGGTAGCACTCATCATTACAGTTGTTTTTCTTCTTTGTCCAAAGACATGTCCTAAATTTCTTTACTTATATTTTCAATAATATTTAAAAAATATTATTCTTAATTTATTTTTTATGTTTATTTACTGCTCGGGCTAAGCACGCGCCTTTGTTGCTAGTTAAAAATTAAAGAGATTCAATATATATTATCATTTCAGTGTCCAAACCAAGGTTGAAAAACTCATCTGATCAGGCTAAAAAAATTTAACTCAAAGAGAATCAACGCGATGACTTGAGGGGGTCGTATTTAAAAAAGAAACTATTTTAAAAATAGGTCAAATACTTATAAAGTTTAAATATACATTTGTTGCCATGTATTCATGACAAGCAATAAAATTTATAAATTTATATATGATAGAAAAATATTATAATAAAATAAAAGAAAGAAAGTTTTGCATTTTACATAATTTTAAGTCTAAACATTAAATGTAAAAAAAATTAAATATAAATCTCAAGTTACATTTCAATCATCATTTTTAAATTGCTAATTCTAAACCTCACACATTAATTACGTACTTACTAATAAACATCATCGTTTAAAAATGCATACAACTAATCAAAATAAATTGACTTGGCCTAGTTTGATTTCTTCTCTTTCTTTTCCTTTGTTCTTGCCTCATTGTTGTTTGTCCTTTTGTATTCTCTCATTCTTTTAATGAAAGTTTTAATTATCAATAAAAAAAAAAGTATTACTACTTATATACACCTCACTTCACATCCAATATCCAGATCGAAATACTGGAAATGGACTGGCCCACTGAAATTGAGTAGGATTTCACGTGCTCCTGGGTCCCACCTGCCTTTTCAAATATGTAGCAAACTTGATATTTTGGGGAGGAAATCTTGCCCAAGTGGCCACCCATGGAACCACAGCTGTGGGGATCAAAATAAGAAGGAAACCTTAAATTAGGCAACAAAATCTAGAAAGTACCTGCTCTGCCACAATCAATGGGATTCATGATATTTAAAACCTTATCTGTGGCACTTATTTGGAAAGTATTTAGTACCTGTTTGTATATTTCCTTTGATTATGCTTTTTTTCTAGAAAACTATTTATTTATTTTTATTTAGAGAATTTTACATGGAAAAAAAACCCTTTAGACTTGGTGAAGACCCAAAAAGCCTTTAAATTTTAATATCGACCAAAAAGGTCCTCAAATTCCAATATTGACTAAAAAGCCCTTATCAGGGATATCTTTCCTTGTTCCCCGCTCAGCAAAATATGATGACGACGATTTCTTAGTTCAGAGCCTTTTTGGTGTTCATCAAGTCTAAGAGGATTTTTGGTAAAATCCTCTTTTATTTATGTATTATTATGATAATGATTCTTGTTGTTGTTTTTGTCATCGTTATCGTTATTAGATATTATTATTGTTGTTTTTCTTTATTAGATGACACTCATACAACCTTGCCCCGTATATAAGGGTAGCAAACAGATTAGGTTGGGTCAAAATGGGACAACGGGTATCTATGAGTTGAACTCCAACATGTATCTCACTCATTTTAATTTCAAACCACATGTGATTCGGTTCAATCCGACGACCCATAAACAACATTCAATGTGGGTCGACCTATTTAACCCAACTCAATTTGTAGAATATTAGCCCCAACCCTATTTATTTCAAATATTAATGCTATATTTAAGTTAAGTTGCGAGTCATAACATGCTCGCAGAAGCACACCTCATTCAAAAAATTATACAGGGATTTTTATGAAAAGATTAGCCTTAAACACTGATTAGGGAAATTGATTATGAAAAATACAGAATTGACAAATTAGGACGCATTATATATATTTTTTATATAATTACTCTCGTGATGATATGTTACCTGTTTAATGATATAGTTACGTAGGTAACTTGATACCCATTCTGCATATATCCTGCTATTAGGATTGGGTTTTAGTTTCTCCATCTCGATTTTCAATGAAATTTCATTGAATATTGAAGGCCAAAGGAACAAATACATGCTTTAAAGGGGATGAACGCACCAAATCTGTCGGGATAGTATACTTAAAAATGTTCTTTCTTTTTTCTTCTCTTTTTCTCTGAATATTCAAATGTTGAAATGCTGTTGTCTACCAACTTTATGCATGCTTACAATGAAATGAAAACCTTCTTTTCTACGAGCCCCTTTAAGCCTCTTTAATATCTTAGAATCCCTTTTCTGATCCAACTATTTTCTTGAAAAAATCACCTAGTTAATAGTCATCAATGCTGAGATTAATTAAGCGAAAATGCGTTCGGCCGGTGGTGTTGTTGAAGTTAGTGGCATCGCTACCTTTTTTCGTCTTCATTTTGGGCTTTTTCTTCTTTCATCATGCTTTTACGTTTTTGCTTCCACAAAAGAATTAGATTTGTTGATGCGTTCATCCCTTCCAAGTGTGTATTTCTTTTTTTAGTCTTTAATATTTAGAGAAACTTCATTGAAAACCGAGATGGAGAAATTAAGACATCAATTCTGATGGCTAACGGTTCAGTCCATTCAGATGTGTGTCAATCATTGAGATTAGTGACTACCCAACCATTATCTTAGTAATTCAATATATAGGATGATGGTCTTATTTATATCTTCACCTTATATATCCTTCAACCCTAACCTCTAATAATCCTTTGATTCGCTTTATATTACCATGAATTTCTATGTATTTTAATGCAAGCAAACAGACCAAAAATATAAAGTTGAAAGCTCTGTTGTCATATTTCTCATATTTCAAAAATCAAACAAAAAATTCCAAATGATCCATGAACATAAGTTGAAATTGTTGTCATAAATTCCCAAGACATAGCTACAGCCGTATCAGATTACAAAACTGTATGTCAAAGCTGAACATGTGGACACAAACAGACTGATGAACTAGAGCAACTAGTGAACAGCTAGCCAACAAATCAAAGTGTATGAAATGCACAATTAGCACATAAACTAGTTGATCAATTGGCTAGCAGCATCATGGGACTAGCACATAAACTAGTAAGCAGGCAGTGTGCCGTGACTCGAACATCCAACCTACCAGGCTCTGATACTACTTGTAGGATCTTATACCCCATTGAGTTACCACTTATCCCAAAAACTAATTGGTGATAGGAAACGGCATAACAATAGTTTTATGGTGAGGGCGAGGGCTCAACCACAATTATGACCGCTCCGGAGCGAGGGTGGATGTTGACCTCAACAGCTTCTTTGACCATGCATTGTTCCTGGATTTGGTTAAAACACCAAGACTACCAAATTATCACAAAGGGGAATAGATTTAACAATAAATAAATTATAGCCTTATAAGCTAAAAATCATACTTGGAGTACCTTCCTGGTAACCAAGATGAGCTAAAGATGCCAGTCCCCTCCACGTTGTCGGTTTCATTTTCATTTTCTTCACAACTTTCCATACTTGCTGCCAAACATGGAAGATTATGCTCAAGCAAGAACACTGAACCTTGCAAAGTGATAATGAGAAAGTGTTCATGGGTTGATAAAGAACATTTGACGAGGTAAATAGATAGGCAGACCTGGATTCTACCATTGAGTCATTCATTTTTTGTGTGAGTCCGGATCCTCTGTTTAGTCCAAACAAGGGGGTGGCACATTGTTTTGTACTTAAAAGATGGTGCTGACTTTTAAAGACAACACCATTTTTTAATCTCAACAGGTTCATGTATCACCCCCTGATTGGTCCAAACAGGGGATTCGGATGCTTCTTGTGCTCTTGCACGAAGAGTGGCAACATACTGTGAGAGTGGACTGGCTTTTGATTCCTTTTCGGCCTGTAGTTAAACAGAAGGAATCGGATTCCCTATTTGGATCAATCAGGGGTGACACATTGTTTTGTACTTAAAAGACGGAGCTATCTTTTAAAGACAACACATGTTTTTAAACTTAACAAGCTCATGTGTCACCCCCTTATTGGGACCAAACAGTTGCAAAAGTCATAAAAATAAAATAATAGGGGGACAACTTGGGCCAGACCAAGCTAGAGCCTTTATAACTTGACCTGACCCGCAATAGAACCCAATTTGGGCAGAATATTTTTGGGTTCAGACTTCAGAGTCATACTCAAGCCTAAGGCACCTAAATCAGCAGGGGCGGATCCAGGACTTTTAATCTGGGGGGGCTGCACTTAAGTTACACTAAAAAAATTCTTTGGGCTAAGATAAAACTTTTATTGAATGGTTGTCAAACTTTACAAGAAACATAAATGTTTCAGGCATCATCCAAAGAGAAAATCACGAGGAGGAGTCAGAAAACCCACCAGAAAAAACTCAACAAAACTCATGTTTCAGTCATCATCCAAAGAGAGAATGATAAGGAATAGAAAACCCACAAGCGGGGGGGGGGAACCATATTTCAGTCATCAAACACATGAAAAAGGGAAAAAAGAAAGACTTAAAAAACCCAACAAAAAACATGTTTCAGTCATCAACCACGTGAAAAAGGGAAGAAGAATGGAAGATTTGGGATGCAATGAACCTAAATTGGAGACAAATTCCTCTGATAAAACACAGTCGCTGTATCTTGAGACCCCCCAAGTTTCTTACAAATGTTGTTAAAACCATGACTTTTGTTACTGATCAAAGGAGGATGACCAACAGTGTGCTCATTTTAACATATTCAATAAGGAAGCTTGGTATCTGCCAAAATTAAAAATTTAGTTTTTTTTTTTTTTGGCTGAAATCTTGGGTGGGCTGCAGCCACCCCCGGCCCCCCTGCATCCGCCCCTGTAAATCAGGCCTCAATGTTTATTTACACATATATTACACTCATATACATATGACATACTCATAAGGTATGATGCCCAAATTCAAGCATGAACTCAAGCATAGTATGGGATAGGAAATACGACTCTGCACTTAGCATTCCGAACAAAAATATGACCATCCTATCAGTAAATTTTTTTGTATTCCATACCAATTTTTGGAGACAGCATTATGGGAAAGGAGCAAGAGCACCCATGGGGTTCTCCTTTCAAAAAAGAGTAAGTCCACTTGGACAAACTCTGGGGACCGGGCCATGAAGTAACATGTTTGTTCAAAAAAAATATATGTTACTTTGAAGTGCGGCGTCACTTTTTAATCTTTCTCTCCTAAAATCTCTCTTAAAGAGTCACCACCCCAAAACTCTCTCTCTCTCTCTCTCTCTCTCTCTCTCTCTCTCAACTCCTAAAATCTCTCATAGAAATAACCAATCTCTTTCACATCAATTCTCTACAAATATGAAATTAACCGATCTCTATAAATCCTTAAAATAGGTGGGCCATCCATTGTCGGGCCCACCTATAAAAATACATGCTACCAAAATGTGGTTGTAAAAAGCAATTAAAGTTTAATATTGTGAATATAACACAAAATATGCTTCTAAGGGTGCCCACTATGTAGATCTTCTGACTCAAAAATATCAATCTCTTTTACTTATGTGTTACATCTTAAGTTAGTTACATTATCTACATGACTCATTTGATGAAAGGTCAACATATATCTATCATTTTTTCCTTGCTGATGAGGGTGTCCAACCTTTTTGAGAACAGACCCTTCCCTCGGGCATATGAAGTCCCTGCCTCCCCCACGCACCGGGTAAATCGGGCTTTCGTCTAAACAAGTCGCTCCAGGGAGAGAGCGCGAGTTAACATATATTTATCATGTGTAGTGGTGATTTATTTTTATTTTTTAGGGCTTTATAGTGAAAAAGACTCAATTATCATCATCGTTGTTCTCTTTTATATATATAGTTCGTTTGTAGTAATTTCAAAGTTAGATGACAATAGCATTTCAATCTAAATTTTAGAAATAAATTAGTTTAGTCTTTTTTTCTAAATGGCATATTTATTTATTTTGCTTTATTTTTTATCTGTAATATTTTAAAGAAATCAATAAAATTAAATATACTTTTATTGTGGTCTAACCCGATAGAGCTTGATCCCAAGCCATATTTGCTTGATTATTTGTTAAAAATAATATATATTTATTATTAAAATCACTTAATTATTTGTTAAAATGTGCTTTATATTTTTTTTCTATTTAATGGTGTAATTATTTTTTTCATATAATATATAATGGAGTGGTGATTTTGGATTGTTTAGATCATAGATATGGGCCATTGATGGACTTTTTGGGCTTTGAATGAGAGAATCCTAGTTGGACTGGAATGAAAGAATCTTAATGGGCTGTATGAGTTTTTATAATTACTAGGAAGGAAAATCCAATTTAAATTGAAAGTAGACACCAAGTAAACAAACAAGCTACATTCAATACAACTATATAAGAAATTCAAGATTGGTCACCATCCTTTTGAAAACCCCATATACGTTAATGTCTTCTCATTCATGGGGCGTGGATATTTGATAGAGAGAGGGGTTATTTGAAAGTAAATTTAAATACAAATAGGAAGTAATTGTTGAAAGTAATTATTAATATAATATATTGAAATAGAGACGGAGATAAAGATGTGCAGCAGTAATTCTAAAATGATTTTCATCAGGGCATTATTGGAAATATATGTGGTTATTTAAGAAACCATGGTTTTTGGAGAAACTTTAGTAAGGCGATTTGAATTCTTAAAAATAGGGCTGACGTGGCAGATTTGCAACAGAGGCAGTCGATCGCTACACCATATTATGCCTAAGCCTACTGCACCCAAGCCTAGCCCTTCCTTTCATTTGTTTGGTAAAAATACTTATGGGGTGAAGGGAAGATTGAAGAGGTAATAAAATATTAGGAGTCTCATCATAGTACGATGAAAATTTATTTTTAGTTGCTCAATAATGATTTTTTTTTTTACTTTTTGGGTAAAAGGTAGATGATTTTTTTTTGTCTTTTAATGGTACGAGAATGTTACTTTTTTACTCTTTTTTTTTTAAATGGATGAGGGAACTTTAAAATTTTATACTTTTGATATGACCCCTGATGTTTTTCTTGTCTGGTAAAATGAGGCTTTACTTCACTCCACCTTAGTTAGTGAAGTTGCCAAACAAAGGTGGCAAACGGGTTAAGTTGGGATAAATGGGTCGGAACCGTTTATTAAACGGTCTAGATGCTCTTAACCTATATCCGACCCGTTTATTATATGGGTTAGAAACTCCTAACCCGCTCCCGCTGTGGGTTAACTCGACCCGGCTCACATTAACCCATTGCGAGTTACTGTGAATTGGGTTTACTCGGATAACTTGCACTAAAACTAAATTTATTAACAATCCTATGAGGAATTAACCATACCCCATATTTAAAATTAGACCCAAACCAATAATTTGATTTGTAAAAATGAGATAAGATGGCAATTTAAAACCTATTATGATAGGCAATATGGACAAGCTCTGTTTGGGTTATGATAAGTCTAATGTTAATTTGTTTCATATAAGATCTTAAATGAGACTTAGGCTCAAGTGATATTGGGTTGAAAATTTAGGCCTAGGCCTGGTCATGATGCCATAATTCACCATTCTTTCTGGCTTGTGCCAATGCAAGGGTAAAATAGTTTTGAAACTAGTATGAACTTAGCTATTACTTGATCAATTTATTTTATTTATATCATATTCATTGTGTTTTCTTCATATCGATAATCCTCATAAGAGAGAAGAGCACCGGAAAATATTCTTAAGTAAATTCACAAAGGGTCTATTTGAGAAAAAAAAAAGAGAGAATGAATTATTTATACAATGAATATAGTATATATTCTTTAAAATAGTGACTATAGAAATAGAGTAACAAAATTAAGAAAAAGTCTAAGTGTCCCGAATGAGAGCCCGGCTAGGAGCCCGGGCTCACATGCGGGGCGTTGGATCACAGGCTAACATGGCTGCAAAATTAATAGTAATAAAATAAACTTTTCATAAAAAAAAAGGATACATTCAATAGAATTAAGTAATAATAGCTGAAAAACACAAACAGATTATGCGGGTTAAATGAGCTAATCCTAACCTCACCCGTTTAAATGTGGGTCAGGAAAGCTTCAACCGCGTGGCCAACCCGTATATTGGATTGGCGGGTCGGGTCGGGTTTTGGGTTAGGTTACATGGGTCGGGTATGATGTTGCAGACTTCATAGTTCATAGTCTCCTTCATGTTCAAATGAGTGGAAGGCACTCCACATGTTCGATGAAATTCCCTCCTCCTTCTACCTCTCGATCGTTTCCAAAGCTGCAATCTTTTCTTTAGGTTGAGATCCAAATCCCCATCAATGGATGCAAAAGCATCGGCTAAATCCAAGCGAGCCCACACTCTCCAAGCCAAACGCGCCCATTCAAATCAAAACCCTAAAAACCCCACAAACCCTAACAAACCCCAGAAGCAGAAGAACCCCGAAAAAACTCTAAACCCCAAATCTCACCTCCTTCCCTCCAATTGGGACCGCTACGATGATGATGAAGTATTTGGCAACGAGGGTTCCGACAAATCACTCGTCGATGCCAGATTAGCGCAAGGAATTGCAGCGCCCAAAAGCAAAGGGGCCGATTTCTCCAAATTGATTGCTCAGGCGAAGGAAGATGCTCGTTCTCGCATTAACCCAGATCAGGATTTCTTCGGTTCCGTCGACGATGTTTTCAGTGGTAATTCAACTGATTGACTGTGTTTGGTTGAGAAGAAGTGGAAAATGATTTACTATGAAAAGTGGGATTTTTGGAGTATGTTTGTTTGGTTTAATCTCCACCACATTGATGAAAACGAAAGCTGAAATCTTTCATTTCATTCCAGTTTCTGTTGTATTGTTTGGTGTGGCAGAACACTTTCTGGAGTGAAATGTGTTGCCTTTTTTGGTGTTACACTACAGGAAATGGTTTTCTACCACTTGGGTCTGAATGTGCTTTCTGCTAAAAATTGTGGAAAATGCTTTCATTTGGAAAATGAAACCTGCAGAAAATGTTAGTGGGGAATGATGGGAAATTGTTATCCAGTGGAGACCTATACTCAGTGCTATTCTTTTTTTTTGGTTGTTGTTTTGAGGTTTAGATGGTTACCGTTATGTTAAATTGTTGATGCATCTTTACATTTGAGCATGGCAATACTTACTGCTAACTCATCCACTGCACATGTGGCAGGCACCAGTCCATATTGTTCAAATTCTAGTTTATTTTATAATGAGTAAAACCTAACAATCCTAACCATCAGATTTGCTTCTTGCATTTCATCCATAACCATAACCATTATGTTTTGATCAACCATGAAAATGATTGCCTTTGGAATGATTATGGTAGTCTGAACTTTGTGGGAGTTTGATGATGTACTCCATCCACAATGACACCTACAATTTTGGACTGCATGGACTGAGTTGATTGTTCACCACAGCTTCCATGGATCTTTCACCTTCTATATGTATTAAAAAAAAAAAAAATTTAGCATGCAAGACTATAGTTAGGATATTCTTTTTTTTTTAACCATTACCCACTCTTCCCGATTCTGATGATTTTTGAAAAATATTTTTCATGGTTAAAATTGATTTTTTTTTTTTTGGGAAAGACACTGCTTTCAATCTTTCATGAATGCGTAAATCTGGCAAGACTTTGTGGTGCTCAACCACATTAGATTGACTTGAGTTTTTCCTTTTCAGATTTTTATCAGGGAGTTAGCTCGATGCTTTCTGTCAAGGGAAATAGTCTTCTGTCATGCAGTATGGATGATAATTTCATCGTTGATGACAGTGAAACATCAAGCTATGAGGTAAATTTCCCATTTTTATTTTTTCTTATTTATTGAATTATGATTCAGGCATGAATGAATGAGTTGATTCTTCTTACTTCTGATAATTTCATCATATATTGATGGACAAGTCTTGGTTGAGTTGAAAAGTCGAACTCACCAAACAGATAGATCAGATAAGGCTTCAATAATGACGATGATGATGATGATGATACTGATGAAAAGGTCCCATGTTTTCATTGCTTTCTCTGTTTTTATCTTTCTCTGCAAATTCCATGTTAACTTCTTTTTTCTTTGAGCCCGTTCTGGAAAATGTTCAAATCATTTTTTTTTAATAATTTCAATATTCATACATCGATTGCAAATGGAGTTCTGTATTACCAGGTAATGGCAAATAGTTTCTGAATTTTGCGAAATCTTTTTGTTGCTGTGTTCAGGCATCATTTCTTTCCCTGGATCTACATGCTCTAGCAGCACAACTTGAGAAAGTGGATGTTTCAGAGAGGCTTTTTATTGAAAATGATCTATTAGCTGATGAATTGGTATGATTTATTTCTATTTTAATGTGCAATATGTTTTCTTCATGTCTTTATTTTATAATATTGTTTGTTTTTTATGCTGTGTATTTTGTTGCTACTGTAATAAATGCTTAGTGAAACCATGGTTAGATTATCTCCTGCTTGAGAAAATTTGTCTGGTAGTTTTCTTTTTGGTGGATTTTTTCACTTCATGCAAGGTCGTTGGTAATTTGACATTATACATCCTTAGGATGCTCGTGTCTCTTCCAAAGGACCAAAGCTATCCCTACAGAGTTCTGACAGCTGTCAATTTTTTTTTATTCCATTATCAATACAGAGAATTTCTCTGTGTCCTTATTTGAGTCAGTACTGAATACTAACTTATTCTTCTTCTGTTTCTTATGATTTCAGCTGGTTTATTTATGTGGCATCATTTATGTGTGCTGGTATTGGCAATTGCTAATTAAAACTGCTTTTAAGGGTTTGTAGTATGAAGACTGGAAACTACTTACCAAAGATGTAAACATCAAAGCATATAATTGTATTCTGGTTTACAAAATGATGCACGGATACTTCAAAATAGGCAATGAATCTCTCTCTCTTTTTTTTTTTTTTCTGGAATGTTGGCATCACAACTGGAAGTTTTATTTTTATTTATTTATTTGTCTTTTAGAAGATTACTCTTACTTTTGTTATTCTTTTCTGTGAATGAAATAATACCTTTAATGCATGTTATAAACTTTTTTGCTTGTGATGAGCACCAGTGAAGTTGCCCTTGTCATGCCAATTGCCACATAGAGTACTCAATTCCCATGCACCCTAGTGGAAGGGCGCCTGAAAAAAATTATTAACATATGAAGTGGTTATCTCTCTTTCTTCCTTCTCTGCGATTAATTTTGGGGACTTCCAGCCAAGGTTGGGAAACTCCCTTGAGTTAACTCTTGACTCTCCCGAGTCCCGAGTCATCTCATTTTGAAGAAGGACCGAGTCAAATATAGGAGAGACTCGGTCAAGTCACCTCATTTTAGTAAGTTGTTTGCATCTGAACTATTTGATAGATAGATCTTATTTCAAGCACTTAATTTTTATTTTTAAGTAAGTATCCCCAAGGTTTAGAGTCAGTAATTTAAAAATGATGGCTAGATTATAATTTGAAACTTAAATTTGATCTTTACATTCGATATTTGGATTAACAAATTATGTAATATGCAACATCTTTTTCTTTTACTTTCCTTTTTATACTATTTTTCTTTCATACATAAATTTATTAGTTTGAACTGATTATCATAAATGCATGTAAATAAATGTATATTTATATTTTACAAGAATTTGATCTATTTTTGAATATTTCAAAATTATTAGAAAAAAATAATATTCTCTCAAGTCACTGCATTGACTCTATCGGAGTCAATTTTTTTGCATTGGATGAGTCGAGTCTGAGTCACGAGTTTTCCAATCTTGCTTCCAGCATTATGTGGGAAGTAAAGTTTTATAGTTCCATGCTGGAATCTTTACTTTTAGGGTGCATGGCAGTATTGTTAAAAATTATCATGGAGAAATTCTGATGTCCTTATCTGGCCTGGTAGCGCTGGGGGACTTTTATAGGGCAGAGGTACACTTCACCATTAGAGAGGGACTCAAATATGTTGCATCTCATTTCCATGGTCCAGTCTTATGGGAAGGTGATTCATTTCTGTTGAGTGGTAGTGGAAGGTGGGTCATGGAATTTCTATTTAGTGAGCAGGTCTAGGTTTTTCTATATCTTGAACAAAATTAAGAGGCTACTTTGCTCCGCAAAAGTGTCTTTCCATTGAGAGGTGGAAAGACGAAGAACATCACGCGGTGAGAGGGAGAGTCTTACAGTTGCAAGTGGCCTGATTGTTTTTAATTGCCTGTATGCTTTCTATATAGGAGCCATCACCTAGACCATCATTGAACATTCTTCTCTCTTGATACAATTTCAGCTCTCTATCTCTCCCAAAAAAAAAAAACTGCATTTCACATTTAAATCATCCCATCCTACTTATGGTTCAGTCTCAGGAGTCTTAAATCTGATTGTAAACTTTATTTGGTCATGCTGATTTCTAAATTAGCCTTTCAAATTATCGCATTCCTCTTTGATTCTATGCACACGCATCCATATATTCATCCAATGTGTACAGGGGTACATGCCTTTATTTCCTCTCATGTTTAAATTTGCAGGGTGAACAATTAAAAGAAATGAGCAGTTCAAGATCTAATTATGGGGAAACATCACATGAGGGTAGTGAGAATAGCAATCTAGGATATGACCATGGAGAAACATCATATGCGGTGGGAACACACAACATGGAGAAGACTCGCAGCAACAACAATGAGCTATTGCCGTCTCCCTCGACCAGCAATGACAATTCACAAAAAGTTCATGACGAAAAACCATTTCCTCCCTTCACTTGGCAGAGTGGCAAGCCAAATCCAGCCACAGATTCAGAGCTATTCCACCAAAATGCTGCGAGAGAGGTCCTCAAGCCCAAATCGCAACTTGATGCTACTGCAGAATTGGAAAAGACGACCTTAAGATCAGGGGCTACACCAGCTGAAACAGAGCTTGATATGCTTCTCAATACGATAAATGAAAAGGAGACCAAAACCTTGGGGTTTAAGGCAGCCACAGCAGAAGCAGAACTCGACATGCTTCTTGACTCTTTTGGCGAGACAAAGCTTCTTGATTCTGTAGACATTAGTGAGGAGCAGAGCAGTAACTTTCCAAGAGCTCAATATGAATCGTCAACCACATCCTTGAAGGAATCTTCTTCATATTCGAGCACTAAACCTGTAAGAGAAGTGCCTGATTCCTTTAACTCTCCATCCATGACTAATGCTCTTGACAGTTCAATTGATGATTTACTTGCACGAACACCCATTGTGAGCAATCAAGATCATGGAGTGCATCACCCATTGGAGAGTTTGATTTCCAAGGGTCTTCCCTCTTCTAGTCCGGGTCCAAAGGGATTGGATGATTTTGATTCATGGCTGGATACACTCTGAAAAATTCGAGCTGCTGTAGTTTGTGTCTCATTTTTCTTGACTAAGCTAATTAATTTCATTCTTAACCACATTGAGAAGTTAGATGTCACTCTCATAAGCCCTTTAAAATTGGGGAAAAGGTAGGATTGATGTGTGGCAGATGCAACCTGGGCAAGGCCAGGCCCACCCAAGCTTCCATGTCCATGGTTGAAAATGCAATTTGAGCTGGGCTTGTGTTGGTCCAGTTCTGAGCCTGGGTTTAAACGACAACCTTAGAATCTTTTCTTCTTTAAATGAACCATTTTTTCCTAGAAAATTGTTCCTTCTTTTTAGCTAGATGAAACCTTATAATAATGGATTGTCATGTAATCTGCAGCACCCAATGAATAAGCACTATATTATCACAGGTATTTCTGAAACAAAAAATGTAGAACACCTTGTGGTGAGGCAGTGCACTTAATTTTAGCCCAGTGTGCTTGGATCCTCCCAAACAAAATAGTTCACTTGTCAAGCGACCCCCAAAACCCCAACCCGCGCGCGCCCCCCAAAGAAATCCTGATTAAAGCTAAGTGGGGGCATCTAATGGTTTGCTGTTTCAAACAAATTTAAAATAGGATTTTACTGAAAAATTTCCATTACGTGGGGATTGCATGAGATAGTGCCTCTTAACTCATGTAGTACGAAAGTATTTCTCCCGTGGTTATGGGGAGTGATGCTAGCGTTACTTAATTAGAGACGAGAGCGACGCTAGCATCACTCCTTTCAAGTACTCGTTTGTGCTGTTTGTGTTATGAGGCATTATTTCGTGCAACATACATGTAATGAGATTTTTCTAGTAAAATCCTCAATTTAGAATTCCCATTAAAATCCTCAATTTTAAATTTTAAATAATTGTTTGAGGATGTTTGGATCCTTGGAAAACAGTTCACTTGCACTTGGGTGTACCATTTTTAAGGGCTTTATTACTAGGATTTGGGAAAGTATCTATAAGAGTGGTAAGAAAATATAAAATTAAGAAAAATGATACCTTATACAAAGATTATAAAAACTATAAAGAACCATCGGCGACAAACCTACGAATAAAATTCTGATTAAAACTAAGTGGGGGCACAATTGGAGTTGGTCCGATTATAAGATTTGAAGGATAGGATTAAGAACATTATTATTGCATATGATCTATTGTCTTATAGTCCCCTTTCCTATCAGATTTTCAATTTTGGGGTGGCACCGACCCTACTGGGGTAAAATTTGAGAAAATCTGCTATGCAGCTGCCATTGTGGGTTCTCACTCTTTTCACTCTGGAGAAGGGAGACACTCAGAAGAGACTCTTGCAAGATTCCAAGTAACAAACACAAATATCTCTCTCTCCTTTTCCTCGTTCTGCTGTTCCTGGCCTGTTCTAGGCTGCCCCTGCTGTTTGGTATTGCAAAGTGCAGACAGTATAGATCCTCACACTTTCTGCCAATCTGCTTTTGTGATTTGTGTTTATCTTTATCTTGTTTGGTATTCTCATGTCTCAGTATGCCACCAAAGTTATCTTACTTTTTTCTTCCTAATCATACCACTATCCAACCCCAAACTTTCCAAACATTTAAGAATACAATAGTTTTCGAAATTGATAATCTGGTGGGTTAAGTGGACCCACCAAATGGCCATGCCTTTTAAATATTTATTTACATTCCTTGAACTGCCTCCATTTGAGACTTTTAGGGCCTGTTTGGCATCATAATCGTGTTGTTTTTAATTTTGTGCCCGGATTAGATTGTGCTGAAAGGTTGTGCCGAGTCTATATTCATGCGGAACTTGTTTGATAACATTATATTAAATTACTCTACTAAAAATATGCTGTACGGAACTTGTTTGGTAATATTATAAAAGTTTTGCTCCAATGAGCAAACATAGGATTTAAAATGTGGAATCCAACCTTTTATTATTTGCAGTACTATTATCATCATATATGGGACCCACTTGTAGAAGTTTCAACGTGGTACCCGCCTTTAAAAATTAGAACATGGAACCCATATCCATTAGATTTATAATGTGGGCCCACCTTTATAGGAATTATAATGTGGGCAAACTTTTTGGAAATGTAAATATGGGATCCACCTTAAGAAATTAGAATATGGGCTCATATTCATAGGATTTACAATGTGGGTCCACCTTTTATAAACGAGACCATGTGACCCATATTTATGAATTACAAAGTGGAGATACATTTTTTGTAATTGTAGACATAGGGCCCACCTTTAGAAATTAGAATGTGGTGCCCACCTTTAAAAATTAGATCATGGGGGTAGCACATTTATAAAATCTACAATGTGGGCCCGCCCACCTTTATAGGAGTTATAATGTGGGGCCATACTTTTTGTTAATTGTGAACACGGGATCCACTTTTAAAAAATTACAAAGTGGTACCTATATTTAGAAATCCGAACATGGGGCCATCATTAAAATGTGGGAGCATATTTTTTGTTAATTAGGATCACGGGACCTACCTTTAAAAAGTTACAATGTGGTACTCACATTTAGAAATTCGAACATGGGGCCACCATTAAAATGTGAATGTGGACATGGGACCCACCTAGAGAAATTACAACATGATGCCTACCTTTATAAACGATTTATAATGTGGTCCCACCATAATAGAATTATAATAGCGGACCCACCTCCTTTGGGATTGTGAACCCTTACATTTAGGATAATTGAGAGGATTTAGGATCTTCAAATGATATTTTTTGAAAGGCAAGAGATAAGAAAGAAATAATTGTGCCAGTAAGTTGTTTCTTAAATTTTTTTTTTTGTTCCAATTTTCTTATGCTATGCTGGCGGGTTAACATTTTGAGATTCCTTCCCATATGAGAACAAAATTCGGAAGAATCATTTACACATACCAAACATGTTTTTTACACCCTTATCTCGTGGGAATATGAGAACATCCAAATGACATGATAAATCAAAATTGTGTACATATGATCAATTTGATGGTCGATCAAACTCCAATTAACATAAAACTCGTCTTGTGGTACACTGAAAGACAATGTTTTTTATTGACTTAGATTTCTGAGGTGAGTCCCACTGATGAATTTATGCTTTAGAAGGGAAGCTAACCTCTTGTTTGAAAGTAATTTCTAAGGTCAGACCACTTGTACGTGGTCAACCCATAAACCATTTATAAACCTAAATTAGGTTCACCCATAAGTGGTTGATATGGTTGCCTCTGTATTATCATTAAACCACCCATAGTTGTAGTTCCCATTATCAAAGGGCCCAAAACCCGTAAATATAGTATAATTTGAGGTTGGAGAATTCGTGACTTGTTTTTAACTCGTCCAATGCAAAAAAAGAAAGGACTCAGATAGAGTCAACAGGGAGACTTACTATTTAAAAATAAATCAAATACCTATAAAATATAAATATATATTTATTTGCATGCATTAATGATAATCAATTCAAATTACATATATCCAACCTTGGTCTGATTTAAAACTGACCAATTAACTCGGGTTAGTCGTACCTAACCCCAGTAGCAGTTGTAACTGATTTGAGTTTATCAAGATTTAACAAACCATGGTTTGACTCAACAGTTGGACAAAGACTGAAACTTTCTATAAAGCTAGTAGTAGTGTTTGAGAGCCTCTTGCTCCTTCCTTCTCTGTCTCTTTCTCTACATCTCCTTTTTCTCTTTCTATCCAATCCAAACACATCACAAACCACTTTCCACCCATTTCTCTGGTTTCTTCATCTGGGGTTCTCTGGTTTTCATTTTCTGAGCTTCGGAATTCCAGGACTGGGCCTCTACCTTCATGTAAATTTATCTTTTCTCTGGAGAACAGTATGTTACATGTAGATCTGTTTTTGTCATTACCTTATTTGAAAAGACTTCGGCTTTCTGAAGGCTTTTTCCTTGTTGTTTTCATATTTTCATTTCTAGGAAATGTGGGTCCTTATTCATCTGAAGTTAAAAAAAAAGAAAGTGATATTTGGAAGATATGACAGACTTATAAAATTGTAGTATTTGGAAGATATAGCAAACTTCAAAACTATGATTGGAAGATATTGCTAGTAATATGTAGATGAGATCTATGTAGATGAGATCTTGGACTGAATTGGGAGTAGGGGTGCTTCTGGGTGGTTCGGATTGGTTTAGATGGGAAACTTTCAACCGAACGGTTTCTTTACGGAACTGAATGGAACGGTTTAAAAAAATCCGAATTGTGACCGAACTGATCTACTATAAAATCAATCTGAACCGTCCGATTTGGATCGGTCCCTATTGATTTTGCGTTTTTTTTGTGCACCCCTAATTGGGAGATTTGGTGATAGTGGTCATTGCTAATTCTGTTGTTTTCCAACAAAACAAAATTACTTTGTCATGCATACTATACGTTTAGGGCTGATTTTCTCAATAAAAAAAGTTGGGCAGTTCATTAGTCCTTTTAGTGGAACCTCTGGACCTATCTATCAGTAATCAGGTGGATGGATAGTGTCCAATGTAAAATGGGGTTAATGTGTTTGCACCCATTTACATTTAAATGTAAATGCTCAAAACATTTAATTAGTTTCATATCAAAATAATGAAAATTTCTGATAATCTGATTCACATGTGTAAATTGTGAATATATGCAAATTTTACATATTGTATTTTCTGTTTTTAATATCTTATGCATTTCTACCCAAAAAAAATCTAATGCATAAAAGACAGACTACCTTTTAAAATGAGAACAAATCACCCCCAAAATGAGGTTGGTTTTGGGAAGTTGCAACTGGACCCCACCACAGTCATCACAAATACTGTAGCCTTTTGTAAGACTAAGGGCAGTTTGTGATTTTACTAAATATCTGTGTAGAGTTTAGTCCTTTTATTTTTATAGAGTATTTTCGAATCTAACAGTGGGTTTCTGCTGTGCATCTGATCATAAAGAAGCTATTCCCTTCTTTGTTTAATCAGGGTATTTTGTTGAATTGATTATGCATAAGCATAGATAGTATAAAGTACATACCATAGTTAGTAGATCAAAGTAGATGGGGAGGAGGGTGGGGTTGCTGCCAGAATCAGGGAAGCGGTGGGCGAAGGGGAAGATGTAGTTTGTGATGATCCTTCGGTATTCAGGAGGTAGAAGAAGATGCATGTGAGTGGTGATATCCTGCCCAGCGAAACATGTGAAATGCGATATCACCACCTAGCAAAACAGAAGAAGAAAAAACAAGTGGTGATATCGCCATTCATGGCCTTGAGGACCTTTTTAGTCTTTGCTAAGTCTCGGTGGATTTTTTTGATAAAATCCTCAATTATTTATGTTCAACTCACATTTGAGTTTTTACCTTTCACTTTTGAACGTTCTCTCTAACTATCATGACTTCATCATGTTCAACATAAATTAATGATTAATTATTAATTTACTGTTGTAATTTGCAGTTTTGAAGTTGTTATCGAAAATGGATGGCATAGGAAAAGGTATGTTTATATTAATTTGTTTGTTTGGATAAATTACAACTTAGTTAATCGTCGTCAAAGTCTTATTCCAAATGTCACTTTGGCATACGTGTCCTTAGTTATGGACCCAACTGGACTTAGACTCAATCATTAATAAAGAGAGTAAATTTTGGTTAGCCTTTCAGGTAACTGGATAATAAGGTGCCATACACATCCTTGCATAGAAATCTTTGTGATTGAGTTGTATGGCTTCACTGTGGACTAGCGAAATGCCCCATTTATGGTCCTTAGGTCAAAGTTGTGGGGATGGTCAAATCAATTGAAGCTGATATCAATTTGGAATAATAATGGTGGCATTTTAACCATAGTTTTGTTTTTCTTTCATATTCAGCCTAATGTGAGTGAATATTAAATGAGTGCAAAATTAATCATATAGGGAGAAATGAGTGTAACTCACGCTATGTTCTTTCAGATTCAATTCACCCACCCAGTGCGACGACCGACAGAGAGGATTTTTCACCATACCATTCATTTATTGTGACTACACCTCAATTTGTTATATCTCCTTGCATTTTTTCACCACCGTTCACATACACATCTTCCTACCAGACTCTTTCTGACCTTTTGTCATTACCATTCACACACACTGCCTTTCTACCAAAATCTTTCTGCAAAATGAGCAGATTTATGCTTTCTTCCCTTCCCAAATCTGACTAGTTTGCAACACGCACATAGATGGTTGAGACAGGAACAAAATTTGATGTGACCGTAATGCAAAACATTTTTTACAATTTATTTTATTATAAAAGAATACTTTTTAGTAGTTGCTAATTTTATTTTCATGTTGAATGCAACGGTTGTAAAGTTCACACATAGAAGTATCTGTTCCCTAATCTAACAGTTTAAGGTATAATATCTTTTATACTCTCAAATTATTTATTTAAAAACTGAATTAGCTAGGCATAGATTGATCACATTATATATATATATAACCCTTTTATTCGTGGCCCACAAATTTAATGATTTTATTTTAAAGGAATAAATTTAACCCTCGATCCAACGGTCTAATCCATTTGGATAGGCGAAAATTCAATAGGTCTAGTGTACTTAAGGGAGTTCCATGTGTGTGGATGGTTTTGATGTGTTACAAAGTCAACACTACTATGTTGTCTCTCACCAAAATATGGTGAGGAGGGATGGATGCACATGAATATTTTCTATATATATATATATATATATATATATATATATATGGAGATGGTCCTATAAGAATTAAGAACCGTCCTCACCAATTTTTTACGGACTCATCCAAACCCTTGGATTTTAAGCCTCATCCAATGCTTGTCATTTGTTGTATATATGGACCAGAGGTAAACGAAAATGAAACCCAAAAAAATCTCGCCCAAAATCGCACCGATTCTCTCCTCTCTCCCTCTCATCTCTTCGTTGACAAACCCATGGCACGTTTCTCTCCCATCGCTCGTCTACGGCGCAGACAGCAATCTCCTCAAATCCCCAAATCGCCCCCCCTCTCTCTGTCGCACACATAGCAGATCGTGATCGTCATCTCTGGCCTAGGGTTTCTGGTTTCGACGGGGAGTCTATTTTCATCTCTGGCACGAGACGGGTTTCGTCCTCGACATGGAGCTCTCCGACATGATATGGATTTCGTCCTCACTGACACGGAGCTCAAATCGTCGTCGCCAAATCCCCCATTTTATTTTCCCTTGTTCTCCATTCGGTCTTCCATCGCTCGCCTGGGATATACTCATCTTTGGCCTCGATTTGTCGGCAACATGATAGTTTTTCCCAGATCGATTCTGCTTTTAGTTGTCATGTTTAGTTAGGCATGAAATACATGTTTTGGGATGCTTTTTGTCACATGTAATCAGGAGGGATGTTCCTATGTTAAAAAATTTCCATGTAAAATACCCTTTCGGCACATGTAATCACGATGCAAGATTGAAGTTTCTTTGGGATGTTCCTATGATTCTTTGTATAATTTGTATGTTGCTAATGAACTGTGTTTGGATTGCATGCTATCTTGCGAAATCCTAAGTAAGGGGGAAGCATTTTTCCATGCCAATCAATGCTATTTTTGTTCCTGTGGAGGTGGGGGTGCTGATTCATGGCATCCAACTCTTTCAGAGACCGCCCTCCACTAGATTTGCTAATGTGAGAAATTATGGAGTCCTCAACCTCAGCAGGCAAATGTACAGACATTTTTGTTGATTCATGGTATCCAGCTCTTTCAGACATATAAACGAACATTGAAGAAGCAAAGAACGAATGGTTATGATCTTCCAGTTTTGTATCCTCACGAACATTCAGAGACTGTTGGCTTATTTTCTCATTTTCAATTTTTAATACTAAGCTAATGGTAAGAGTATTGTGGTTGCAAACAGCTAAAATATGGGCAAGAGAAGTGTCTTTGATCATTTAGTTTGCCCAAGATCAAATCGGAAAAACATGAAAAACATGGTTTTAGATAAAATATCTGCCCTAGAGGAGTCAATATCAGGCCGTAGACATTGAGCAACATATTCTTTAAGTATACTGTTTCAATGAAGCCTTATCTGCGCACTGTAACCATCTAGGACTGCAGGTGATCTTACCACCATCAAATTTTTTATCTATAGTAATTAAAGGATGGGGTAGCCTACATATGAACTGTGCATTCTTAAGTAAACGGTGGATACATTCTAAAACTGTGCATCAAATTCACCATCAAAATGAACACTCAACATACATGTCATCATCCCAATATTAAATTCACCATCAAATTGAACAGTCAACATCTTTGTCAAGATCACACACAACTTGAATATCCAACATCAAGTCTAGAAAAAATAAAAAAGAAAAACTTTCAACTCAACATTGACACCAACATGCACTATCTTGGATTGGCTCCCCTGCTCTCATATACATCAAGAATCAGCATTCAAGATTCTAACGGAGCGTCTGGTCCGGCCTGGAAGGGAGAGGAGTGACTGAGACGATATTTTAACGAAGCGCCTGGTCGTATATATTGAGGACCGTCCTTAAATTGGGTTTCCTCCTTCGACTGATTGCAAAGGAGACAGGGAAGATGGAAGGCAGGGATTGATTTGAGTTTTTCTCTGTCTACTAATCTATCCCTTTCGACGAATGAGAAAGGGGAAAGGAAGAGAGCCGAGAGCGCTAGGATCGAACAAATCTTCATCTCGATTTTAGGCTTTTTTGCGATTAGGGAGATGATTGATGGCGTTTGGTTTTGCCTTTCGAATGAGAGACAGAAACATGGAGGGAAGGTCGGAGAGGAAGAGCGCAGAGAGGGATGGTGTTGGAACGAAATTCCCATTTCAATGTGGACGCTATAATTTTTTTTTTTCATTTCCCTCCCATTCCTTTTAAAGGCCTTGTGGCTGCCATTGGATGAACATCAGGATTGAATGGCCTGGATGAGTTCTTTCTATAGAAAGTATAGGACCGTCTCCCATTTATATATATATATATATATATATATATATCGGTAACCTTCTACTTAGGGTGATAAATGGGTCAGGTCGGATAAGAATGGGTGAGATTGAAGATGGTACCCGAAGGTCGAGTCCTAACCCATTCTAATGCCTCTCCAAAACAGATCAAGTGTCCCAACCTGCATCCAATGGGACGACCAGACCCAACCCACATAACTCATATGGTCAGAGGAAGAAAGAGGTGGATTAGTAGATAAGCATTTTTTTTTTCTCGGTTTGAAATATGGAAAAAAAAAAATCCACTGACGCATTAAAATAAAAGGGGGAAAATCCATCTCACAACCCAAGCGAAACAAGGAAAAGGGTAATTTTTTTCCAAAACCCATTTCTTGGGCCATCACATCTGTTTTTTAATGGTGGGCTTTGGTCTCTTATAAATATTATCCAATAGGCTAAAAGCCCTTCCAACACTTACAACTTGAGCTGCCAACACATGAAACATCATATGTAGGTCTAGGATCATGTATTACACCCCAAACTTGAATTACACCATCACCAGTATCACACAATAATCAATAATTGAATTGAGACACATGGTTTAAGAAGTTAGGATCAAAGGATCAAACATACTAATCCAATGCTTGTAGAGTTACAAATGCCATTTCACCCACGTATTTAGAGACATATTTGGAGGATTCAGAAGTGAGACTCAAGACCCATCTCCTAATGATATTTGGCTTCGAATATCTCTACCGCACCCCATACTAATCAACTACTCTTCAATTCATATACAGCTCCGAGTCCGGACACACCATGGACGCTAACCGGAACCGACCTGTATGCATCCCTAACAACGGCGCAGTGAAAAGCGGAGCCTATCTAATTACTATAACGCTTGATTTAAGAACCTAGAACTGGAATGGGTTCTAAAATGCAATTTTTTCCTATACTGATCCAGCGGTGAATAAAATTGCAATCAAGTTCAATTTAGGTCTGGTAGCAATTAAAAGTAGGGGCAGCAAGTGATCTGCGTTGAATTGATCAGGAGGTGTGTTAGTGCTAAGTAAAATTTGTACTTCTCTTTGGTTGTCAATCTCTTGACAAGTCTATAACTTGCATCTGGAAGCTACTCATCTGAGATCAAGATCAAGATAGAAAGACCAAGTTCTGAAAGCCCATGCATGCTACACCAAGTAATATCTCCGATATGTGCCAATCTAATAGGTAAAATTAAGTCTCATTTTCCAAGGTCAGACTACTGAGGATTTTTTTTTTTGGGTTGGAGAACTACTGAGGTTTTGAAATAAGTTTTTGAGCATGAGTCATTATTAAGTTAGAGAAATATTCAAGTGAGAATAGAGAAATATTCAAGTGAGAACTAGTTCTCACATATTATATTATGAGAACTTTTTTGGGGGTCCCAACCAGCAACCCATCCAAACCTAGCAACTAATAGGGAAACCCTTGATAGTCTCTAATTCCAAGGATTGACACACATTTGAATGGATTGAACCGTTGGATCGAGGGTTGAATATTTTTTTGAATATGAAGCCATTAAACTTGTGGACCACTGATAAAGGGGTTGGGGGCATGAGTTTGGGGGCAAACTTGATACTTGGGGTGGTCTTACATAGATCTTTCCATCCCCCCTGCTCCCATTTCTAAATGAGGCCTATAATTGGGCCCAATAAAAAAGTTCTCATATAATATGTGAGAACTAGTTCTCACCTAAATATTACCCATTAAGTTATACCTTAAGCATTCAAAGCTTATAAAAGAGAGTTGTTTGTGGAAAATCTAAATCTAGGGCTTTGAATCATTCCATAGGAACATCTTAGAAACCCGATCGAGAAACATCTTAATGTCCATGCCTTTGATGGCTTCTCTAATAAAATAAAGGTTGAGTAGAAATTTGTGATTGAAACCCTCTAATAAAATTAGGTTGTATAGGTTTTAGGTGCTCCTGTTTGAAACCTCTCTTAGTGAATGCCAAGAGACCATCATGTGTGGTGCTTTTAGGAGTGGATGTACGCCAAGGACCGAACCATTATAAATCGCTACGTCTTATCATGTTTTTTACTTTACTGCCTTATGTTTTGGCTATGTATGAATGTGTTGAACTGGTACTTTGATCTGGACAAGTAAGGGCCTTACTTGTGCATATAAAATTGCTAGATTGAAGTTGATACTATTGAGTATTAATTATTAATATTGTGCAGTTGTTTATTATCTTGTTTTTATATTAAGTGGTTTAACTTATGTATGGGATTTGTGATTTTTAAGTAGGCAATTTATTATTGATAATCCTATTCCCCTCTTCTAGGACTTGGACTTTAACCTAGCTGGTGCTGTATCATTTGATATATCAAATACATCACTGACATAAGAATCTTCATTTTAAGTGCTTTTACATGTTTTCTTTCTCCTTTTTAAAATGCTTCTAACATGATTAAGGTGAAAAAAATGATAATATTCTACCATAGAAGGTGCAAATAATAATAATAATAATTATTATTATAATAGAAAGACTGTAAGAAAGGAGTTTCAATGTCTTTAAAGGCCTATGTGTTTGCATTAAAATACGCAGGAATTGAATGCATAATATTTATACCATAATGTGAGAACAGTTCCCACCTGAATATTTTCCATATATATATATATATATAAAGTGGGGAGTCCGGATCACCTATCGTAGTTTTATTGTTAGGAAAATTGTGTGGCCCGATTGCCATTGGGCCCATGCCAGATCGAGACCGGGAGTGTGCCACGGATGAACTCCCAACAAGTCTTGATCTGATTGAACCAGATAAAGATCAAACTCTTGGTGGTAGAGTTTGAATCAAGTTCAGACTCTCCGTTGGCAAAATCCCCACGCTGGTCAGGAGATATTGGATTTCAAGAGGGGTAGAGTCCGTAGTAGTCGTGACTCCAAGGGATTGCTCTATATAAGGGAAATGAGAACCCTTGCTTGAGTATCCAGTAGATTTGAGAGTATTCGCAGCGAGTTCGTAGGTCTATCCCACACTGAAACGCACAAGATTTTCGGCGAGTTCGGTTCTGGCACCCATTTGGACCAACAAGTTCCTTTAGTTATACCTCCTAATTCTTAAGCCATCATGATGCCATTTCAAAAATAGTATACTTTCAGTTTCCGACTGTAACACTCGTGGTAGATGCTGGTATGTTAACCATGTCAATCCCTCGGCCGGAATGCATTAACTCTAATCTATAGTCCAAGGTCTGATTGGTCCAGCTTTTATGTTAGTGATAGGGGTCAATAAATGGTTTCCGTCCAAAGTGTGGCTTATTGACCTCACATTTGTGTTGCTTTTTTTTTTTTTTGATAATGCAGGTTTCAGTCCTTTGGGCTAGAATAATCTCTATGGGCCCAAGAGAGAACGCTAGGTAAAATTTCCCTATGGCTCCAGTTTGGTAGTGCAGTTTCGAACCCACAATCTTCAGGTGCAAACCGTAGTCCTAAACCAATTGAATTACCCCTCAGGCGTGTCGTTGGACTATGGTTTTCACCTAGCCAACAAAGTTACAATGACCCCTCGTATTTAGTAAGCGTTGCATTGTCAAGCGGCTAATGCATTTCCTTTATACTGTATCAACAACCAGTTTTTGAGTTCAAGGTTATAAAAAATGGGAGTTGTGGTTGACTTGTTTGAGAGACTTTTATACTTTGCAAGTTCTAAATAGACTCATTGTTTGGCTCGTTAGTTCTCCAACAGAGGAGGCAGGGTTGTATTGTTAGGGCTAATTCTCCATAATGAGATTGCCCTTATTCGGCGCCTTGTCTGATATACCTTCCCAATGGATGATGGGAAGGCCTACAACAAGAATTATGGGCCTCTTTGGATAAATGGAGAGAGGAATGGAGTGAAATGAAGTGGATTTCATATGTGGAGTGTAGTGAAGAGAAGTAGGTTGAAGTTAAAGTAGATTACTTCACTTCACTCCATTTGGGTGTTTCTTTTGAAGTTAAGGTTTGGAGTTCAAGGAAATTAAAGATTTAGAGTTGAAGTGAAATGAAGTATATGTGACTCACAACATTACTTCATCTGTCGGGTCAAACTCTTCTAAGCGGGGTAGAGTTGAAATTTTAGACTGTTATGACCCATTTAACTCCACTCTACTCTATTGTTTGCCTACCCAAACAGGGGGAGGCTACTTTCTCGGTAGGTTGATATAAGATTTGTGTAAGAGCTTGGGATATTATGTTTTAACCCTCACTCATTTATTTGAAGTCCAACGTCTCTCACCAATTGAACAGTCTTTTTTTTTTTTGTGAAAAATAAATAAATAAATAAAATTAAAAAAACTGTAATTGAACTGGTTCCTTTCGGTTCGATTTGAGCACATGGGCGGTTCGGTTTGGAAAAATAGAAAACTGATGGATTTTGTTTGGTTGATGATTTTCCCTCTAAATCATTCCGAACCTCCCTTGTGCACCCCTAGCCATGCACCATCTCATTTACACTGCACTAACTTAAGGCCCGAAGACTCCATATACGAGATGTTCATAAGAGAAAAAAAAATGAAAAAAAAATAAAAAATGCAATGGATTCTGCAACCTGCAACTACTTCATAAAGATGCCTTGAAGATTGGGTTGAAATCTATTTTAAGCTCAATAATGAGGCACCTCCCTTTCCATTGAAACTACTATTGCCTTGATCATCTGTTGTTTATTCAAGTATGCAGGGCCCATGGAATCAAGTAGGCTTTGTGGGCTGTCCTTATCAGATCCTCAAGTCATATAGGCCCCGACCATGGTGGGTCAAAGCCCTTATTCTGCCAGCGCTATATACTACCCTTGTGGAGCAGGTCTCGGATAAGAATGGGGTCAAAGCCAAGGAAAATATTGGGGGTCCGACCCTCTAAGTCATATAGGCCGGACCATGGTGGGTCAAAGCCCTTGACCAACCATGCACTATATAGGCCCTTGCTCTACCCTCGTAGACTGGTCTGGGCTCACATCTAGAAGAGAAACTATACCCAATTTTTATTTCCAAGGAGATGCTCCTATAAGAGATAGGGGTGGGGGCCCTCACATTTTAGTTGCTGGTATTTGATATGGATGTGAAGGCCCCCACCTTATCTCTCGTAGTAAGGTGAGAGCCTCTCTCATATGAGTATCTCTCTATTTCTTATATTAATCAAGTGGTCACTTTTTACAATTTGGATGAGACATGCTATTTTGTTTGTAATGTTCATACACAGACCAATTAAATAATAATCTTCCACTATTTTTTAGTGTTGTGCCTACCTCAATTCATAGGGGGTCATGCCACACGAATGCAAATTACTTGATTCAAGCAAATTTTTTTTTTTCAATAAAGCTGTATAACATATATAATAACAATAAATATGAGTGGCTGGGTTGGGCTTGATATTGTCCTAGCTCAGTCCTCAAATTGGGAGGAGGCCTGCAAAAATTCTTTAAGGCGGGGCCAAGCCGGGTACCCTCTCAACAGGATAAAAGTTCCGTTCAAAGGTTAAAAAAGAAAATCTTTAGGTTGGGACCAAGCCGGGTACCCTCACTACAAGGATGTAAATGGGTTCCTAATCTTTCGATTACCATGAGGTTACAACTCTTTGAAAATCGGTTTTGAGTCCTTATTTAGATCCCATTAAATACATGGGTCCGGGTCCGGGTCCAAGTCCTGGTCCAGTTTTACTTTGGTTATGGCCTATGGACTCGAGACCCGACATATTACCTTATTTTTCTAGAATATTTCATAACAGCTAGGCCTTTTTTTTTTTTTCTTTTCCATATTATCCTCTATTAGACCCGGACTTAGACCATATACGGTTCGGATTCCTGTTACATAGTGTAATTAACCGTTCCAATTTCGAAACTAAGAAGCCAGTTTCGAAACGATTCCGATTCCGATTTTGTATCAACCTCCGTATTAATGGTTTGATTTCTAGACCAAGACCAAGACCACCATGGACCTTTACTGGAACCAACCCCTTAACATCCCTAACTCTCAGGAGTGCTCAATCCACATCCCTTTTCCCTACCCAGGAGCATAAATAAATCAAAACTCCGCACGTGTGGCTCTCCTTGTACGTGCGTGATTCAGGGTTGAGACTTGAGATAAAGGTCTGTTTTCAAGGGCTGATGACTGATGTTCAGGGAGAGGGAGGGAGAGGGAGATGACGATTTCATTGTTAGCCATTGCGAGCAGGCCTCCTTCAGCTTCCCTCACTCTGCTTACTGGCAGAAGAAGCTCACTCAGTTTCAGTAAGACCCAAACGCGTGCTGGGTCCCTTCATACTTCCTCCTTCATCTCCCCATCCACCTCTCTCTCTTTCCCATCTTCTTTTTCAGGTATCAAAATCTCATTTCCCCCCTTTCTTGATGAACAATAGTCATATTGAAGTCCCTTTCTTGAAAATTTAGTTGGTCTGACATCTTTCTCAAAAACCCATCATCATTTTATCTTTGTTTATTGATTTTCTTGTTGTTTGAATATTTTTTTCAGAAACCCATCTCCCATTTATGTAATCTCATGCACCCATCATAACAAAAAAAAAAAAAAAATGTTGTTGGTATGACATCTTTTACAAAACCCATCATCATTTTCTCCTTGTTTGTTGATTTTCTTTTAGTTTGAATGTCTATTTTAGAGTCTCATTTCCAATTTGAATTAATTTCATGGAATCTTCTAGCAATTGGTGTTTTTGTTATTTAGGTGCTTTGTTATTATTATTATTTTTATTTTTATGTTGGGTTGAAATCCATATATATATATATAGGCTTCTGTCAATTTTTGCTTTGCTATATTTCACTTATTGTTGTGTTTGCAGGTGGAATAGGTTTTGTGTTTTTGTTAATTCCACATGTTATCGCAAGTGCCCTCTAATTGTTTGATGAATTAGTGTCAACTAGAGCTAGATTTATAGGCTTAAAACTCATATTTAGGCATATAATCGTATGAAACACATTTCAGAGTAAAATTTTAGACCATTAAACCCTTAAGTGCTCTGGAATCATCCAGCACACTATTTCATCCAGATATTGGCTATTGATTGCACCAAAAATGGCTCAGAAGTGAACCCCACGAGATTAGTTATTAAGCCCGGATTTGCCTGAAACACATTTCATTTATCTAAATATTGCATTAAATTCCCAGATATATGTAGGCTGTTCTTTGCCATATTTCTCGTCTATGCAGGCAGGTGGGATGATAGGTCTAGTATTTTGTTAATTCCAAATGTTCTAGCAAGCACTCTCTAATTGTTTGATGAATGTTTGTCAATGATTTCTGGATTTATAGATTTGAGATTAGTAATGTGATTTGAGATTATCTAAATCTTGCATTAAGTTTCTTCTTGAAATCCTCCCAAGATGGTAATGTTCCCCCAAACCCCCCACCCTGCCAAAAAAAGGTTGATTCCACCAACTTATTATTTTTCTCAAGTGTAAAAGGTTTGAAATGGATGTTAGCAATTTCCTTTTTCCTTCTGTCCCCGTCGAAGTAACTACTTTGGCTCCCTATTATAGTCCTTTAAATCAATAAATCCCATATGTGAAGTTTTCTTCTTCTCTCTAAACTTTTATGTGAGTTGTTTCAATATGAAAATACTTTTGTAATAACCACCTGGATTAAATCCGAACTCGTTCTCTTAACATATTTGCTCCTTGTCATAGGTATTGCATTTTTACTCTACACTTGTAAAATATTATCAGTTGACTTTTTTTTCCCTAGTAAAGTAAATATGTATAGTCTACTAATTAACTTGATTCATTCCTTGGCGATAATAAGAAATATGTAAGTGCAGCAGCATAAATTACAAACCATATTCTCAGCTAACCAAATATTGTAGCTGAGCTCTCTTGCACTTTTACCATCCAGGTTTGTCTTTGAGGGTTGATTTCAATTACAGAAAAGTGGTTAAGGAGAGAAGTAGAGTTGTCCAGGTGAGGGCTGTGAAATATTCTCTGTGTCAAACCAAAAGGAATAGATCTCGGAAATCTCTAGCTCGCACTCATGGCTTCCGCAGGCGGATGAGGACAACTAGTGGGAGAGCAGTGTTAAAGCGCAGACGTGCCAAGGGACGGAAAGTTCTTTGCACCAAGTCAAATCCTAACAGCGGAAAAATTGGCAGTAAATAAATTATTCATTGTCTATTACTGTTTATGTTTACTGTTCTTGCATTTGTATATTTTTTTCTGATAGACATTGTTTCTTGTTTATGCTTGAAACTGTTTGGTAGACTTTTTATTGAAGATGATTCCTTTATCTCTCTCATTTGAATGAATGTGGCTATTGATTATTCAATGTCTCCTGCAGTTAATAGAAACTAGCAAAATGTGCAATAGACAGTTTTTGTGTAGGAAAATAACTAATTACATTTATAATATAAAATCTTGACTGTGTTCAATTAGATTCTATTGAATATGCCAAGTTCTTAGTATTGTAAGAACACGTCAAGATTGTGATATGAAACAAAATAATAGAATCTAAAACTCAAGAACTCCATCCATATAAAATGCATGTATAGATATCAAAATAAGGAAAGGAATTCAAAACCTATGTTTTCAAGAACGTAATTGAAAGTTGGAAAGCTTATTGAAAGGAAGAAAATATTTTAGGAATGGAAATGTAGACTTTTTTTTTTTTTAAGTTAATGAGAATGACAAAGAACGAATATAAAAAAAAAGATGTCAAAACCACCAAAAAATATAAAATAAGATTGAAAATAAATAACTGATATATTTTTTAGTATTTTATCAAGAGAATGAAAAATGGTGTGAATGTTCAATTTCATAAAAGAAAAGAATACTTGGAGAGAGAGTCTTCAAATCTTACTTTGGTAAAGTAAGTGAAAGCTTAAGGTAAATCAGGACAAATAGATGATTAAAATAAGAAATTAAATTAAATATTAACATTTCATGTACTTAAAAAATTTACATTAGAAAGAACAAAAAAGCATTCTTTAAAATATAATTTTTTTTTTCAAAAGGATAATATTGAGTCCCAAACTATAAAATTATCAAAAATTCAAGAGGTATAACTAAATGACTATCACCTAAGAAGGAATACTTGTAAAGTCATAATTGTAGAGATATAAGTTGAGTATAAAAATAGAAAACTACTCTATAAAAAAAATCTATAAATGAATAGCGATACATGTGCTTTATACAGTGATACAAAGCCCAGCCCAGCTCGACGCGATCAACAAAATGGGCGAGCTCGGTCATATGTTTCAAAAGTAAGACCAGGCTTGGGTATGTTTAATCCCATTCGACCTAGCCCATGGACAACCCAAATCAATAGTTCTCCTGTAAGAAATTAGTTATTTGGGCCAGATTCAGGCAAGTAAAGACAAGTTTTAAGTTAAAATAATTAATTACCCTGCATTCTTGGGTGAGATGGTCCCTGATTGATAATGAGTTTAGGTCTGAGTATTACTTTTATTATTTGACAGTTTCCCCATACAACTTTTACTATGTAATATGTGCTATTTTTTTTTTTAATTGAATCAGAATAGTAAACCCTCTATTTGTAAGAGGGTCTAAATATTGAAGCAGCTCCATTTCAGATAGACCAGAGACAAGCCTGCCCCAAACAGGAACAAGGAGGGTTAACATTGATGTAGTTGCCATCCCCTATATATGATTTCAATGATGCCCTCAAATTGATGTTTTAATGGATTTTAATGATGCCCTCAAATTGATGCCTATGGATCAAATAAATAAAAATCTATGGTTAAAGATCATTAATTAAACTTGAAGGTTGCCATTCATTATGTGTGAATCAGTCTACATCTAAATTTATCCATGCCCCTACCGCCCTTGAATATCCCCAATTGAGCTCCACAGGAGACACCCTCTTATGAAAAAGAAGATCAGGTGATCCAACCAGGAATGGTCATTTTTGATCTTGCACCTCTTAACCTGAACTGGCTATCTAAGTGAGCCACTTTGACCATCAGTCAATGGTCAGATTTTGATCAATTGAAGAAATCGTTTGATTCCTAGGTTGAATTTCTTCCTTTAGGTCTTGCTTCATTGGGTGTCAAATTTGAGGAGATAGCATAAAAGGACTATCCATTCCCATTTAATCAAGATTATCTCCCTCAATTCAGTCTCAATTTGATTAGACCTAAAAAGTTTTCGACCTTTATAAACTGGTAATAATAACATCCACTGGTAAAAAATCTATAGTTTTTAATTCAATGCAACAAAACAATAAGGAGAGAGATTATCTTAAACCTTCACTTAAAAACCTAAATACTTGAAGTTTTACATGTGTACCCCAAACTAAGAATACCAGAAAAAAAAAAGGATAAACACATGAAGAAGAAGTAGCTTCAAAAAAAGCTTATATCAACTTAAGATAGAAAGAATGCAGCAACTGCAAAGAATGCAATCATCCCAAACTGCACAAACAGGCCTGGTGCAACTGATGGTTGATTGGAACTCCCTGCTGAAGAAGATGTCTTTGGAGGTGGTACTAGACTTTGTGGTGGAGAAGCCACCCCAATGTCATTTTTTGGCTGCTGAGGTGGAGGTGAAGCCACTCCAATAACATTTTTGGGCTGTCCTGGCTGCACCAAGGGCGAAGGTGAAGGTGGCAATGGCAGCGGCGATGGAGAAACCACCCCAGCACCATTTTTCGGCTGTTTCGGCGGTTGTTGTGGCGGGGGACTGTTACTTCCACCATGGCGAGTGTAATTGAGAATAGTTGGGATTCCATGAACGGCCAAGAAAGGAGAGTTGAACATGTCAGGATGAGAAATTGGAGATCCATTGATAGTGAAATTCCATATGGTGTTGCTTGTGACCTTTATAGAGTTGCCAGCTAGAAGGGTGGGTATTAGGGAACCTTGTAGGAAATTACGCTTGAGATCACAGATGGATAAGGCCTGAGGGACATAGTGGTATGACAAGATGGAGGGATCCGAGGCCAATTGCTTATTTACGAATTTCATGTTTTCATCAGTTGGTAAGAAAAGGGTGAATGAGGTAGGAAAACGAATCCTATTTGGTTGAATGCTGCTAATAAGATCATCCAAGGTTAGACCCATATCTATACTGATTGCGTGATGTTCGCTGTTTCTGCTCTGATGGTTAACCGGGTTAGGCGGGCCGAGCCCGAATATGGAGCCGAAGGTCCCAAGAAGAAGGAGAAAACTGATTAGAACCTTCATTGCTTCTGTTGTAAAGGGGAAAAAAAGAGAGTGATTTTAGTTCCAAGAAAAATCTTACAGAATAATCACATATTTATAGAAGTCATTTTCTTATAGAGTATCAGGTAGAGTTGGAATCTATGTACAACTAAAACAAGGAATACAATAAAGAAGATAAAAGAAGACATCTGTTCAACAAACGGATTGTTACTAAAATAAGGAAACCAAGTCACCTGAAAGCATCATCTAGAGAAATAAAAGGGTTTTGTATCCCTATTCTAGTGCATATGGGACTCAAATGAAGTTTTATTGCATATATGTGATGATGTACTGAAGATATTCTGTCCCAAATTCTATTCTAGTCATGGAATCGACCCTGAAATTTTCTGGGTACTAAAAACCTACGATGCACAGATACGGCGTGGATATGACAATGACATGCTATAGACATGACAGGGACACGGATTTTACACATAAAAAGTGAAGTATCGGATATGATACTACATGATACGCTGCCAATTTTGAAGTATCCGTCCATCATAGCTAAAAACACCCGAACGGCTGAACCAAACCTTAATCACAAGCATTGGAGGTTCCAAAATCTGGATGAATTTGCTGGGAATGATGAGGAATTCAAGGTTGCATGATTGATAGCAAAATCTCACGTTTTACATCAACACTATGCATTGCATGAGCCCAAACATGGATCAGTCATGGGGTTTTGAAACCCACCTTGCACGATCTGATCCCTGCCTCCTCTTCATTGTTTTTCATACAAATTTTGAGGCAAAACATAATGAATCCAATAAGTTTACATAAATCTTTCATTCGTACACATTTTGAGGCAAAACATAATGACTGGATGAATTTCAAGAGATGAATCACTACAGATTCACATAGATTAGAGGGTCAGAAATCAGAATCCAAGGGTTGATATTAGGACCATCAACTATATATCAACTAGCATATATATATGAATTTCATGCATGCCTTGACAAGTTCATATAAAGCATCATGGAATTTGAATAAATCATGAATGGCATTAAAATCCAACCATTGATCATAGATCCTAAGCATTATAACAAAGCTAGAATTATCAAACACCAAGATAACCATGAACAGATAAATCGATCAGCCAGCATGATTAATTCAATACTAATAACTACTTGATTGAGAATAAAGAGAATTAGAAGATCCAAATCTACTTACTTTTGTGTAGGCCCACCTGATTTGATCTTGATTGAGAGTGGAAGTGGGTGATGATGATTATGATGTTACTATTGATTATTGTGTGATTTGTGAATGAGAAAGAGAGTGAATGGGGAGGGTTGAACGTATGGGTGTCTTTATATTGAGTTGCTTTATTTCTCTCTCTCTCTCAATTGATACAACCTACTTCTAATAGGACACTAATCTCAATTGATAATTATTTTCGATTTCTTTTTGTCCTACTGCAACTAGGTTTCATAATTTATCTCTAACTAATTCCAATTTGGAATTAAACTAATCTAGCGAGGCCTCTACCAGCCCTAGTGGGACCCAATGGGTCCATATGAGTTTAAATTAATTGATTTGACTATGTTATGCTCCAAATCTTGTTTTTTTATTAGGTTTAAACATTTATATCACTTAATTATTACAAATATAGTAGCTTATTATCGTTGTTATGGAAAATTACTCTCAAAGCAATAGCTTAAATAGAATGGACTAAAATGAAATATTCAAGTGAGAACTAGTTCTCACCTATTATATGAGTACTCTTGTGCGAGGCCTAACTAGCAACCCATCTAAACTTTGCAAACAATAGGGAACCCTCTGATAGTCACTAATCCCAAGGATTGACACACATTTGAATGTACTGAATCGTTTGATCGATGGTTGAATATGTTTTTGAATATGAAGCCATTAAACTTGTGGGCTACGGATGAAGGGGTTAGGGGCATGGGTTTGGGGTCAAACTTAATACTTGTGGTGGTCTCACATAAATCTTTCCATCCACCCCCGGTCCCATCCCCAAATGGGGCCCACAATTGCTTATATGTAGTCCAGCTCGTGAGGCCGCTTAAAAGCATGTCTATTAATAGGAGAATGACAAATAAAAACGTCCCGTTATAGGCTGGGCCGAGACGAAAAATTAGCCCAACTAGATTATCCTACCCTTTGATTTAAGTGCCTTAATTTTAGTGGTGTTTGAATCATACGTTTCCAAAATACTGCACTTATTCACTTTATTATTATTATCATGTTGTTGTTGTTTTGAGCAAGAGAAGATTTGAAAGAAGGGTTAGAAATATGATCTTCTGCGATATCCTACATTTTAAGGGCAAAATTATTATTTTCACACTATCCTTTGTTGTACAAATTGTTCTGGGCGCAAACATTTTTTCTTTTTAAATGTCAACACTTGCGAGGCAAATTAAACTCAATTCTTGTACGGTAGAAATCTTGAGATAAAATTAGTAGGGCCCATCAAGATGAATCCTTGTACGGTAGGGCCAATTTCTATTAGAGTAAAAATTGGAAATATCCCATAATTAGTAGAGCATTAATCTTGAATCGCTCTAATTTTTAATAGGTGGGCTCCACTGTAGAGTTCCTCTCAAATAAAAGCTTAGAAATTCAGTTCACATTACATCTGAGTTTAGTGGGGTTTCCTTCTTTGTTCAAGAATCTAGAATTCAACTTGACTCAGTAGTCATCCAGAGTTGGAATCAAACCCAGCTGAACTTCTTGTTGTACTCGTCCAACATGCCATGGGTAGTAAGGGCGCTGATGGGCCGTGCCAGCCCGAGCTCAGCATGCGAGAGAACAAAGTGATAAAAAGCCCGGCCCAGCTCGGCGTGATTCAGGCAAGTAAAAACAGGTTTTAAGTTAGAACAATTAAGCTGCTTTCATGGGTGCGATGGTCCCTTATTGATACTCAGTTTAGGCCTTAGTACGACTTTTATTATTTGATAATTTGCCCATGCAACTTTTACTATATAAACTTTTATCATTTGACAATTTGCCCATACAACTTTTCCTATAATATTACATGCATATTTTTCAACTGAATCACAATATTAAGCAATCTATGATGTAAAGATCATTGATTAAACTTCGAAGCTCCCAAATCAAAGGCCGCAAGCATCCCTCCCAACTAGGCCTGTCAATTGAGGCCGTTCAAATGGCTACCTGGCCTGGCTCGTGTGAAGCCTGACAATATAGGGCTTTTATAAAAAAATTTGATCCCGACAGGCTGAGTTAGGACAAAGGTTTTAAAGCATGGCCAAATTAGAACTGAGAATTGACAAAACAAGCTTGACCTGGCGCGTCCATGATGTGAATTCTCATTTTCTATATGAAACAAATAAAGATGCACTTGATAAGAAAAAAAGAATTCAATGAACCTCAAAACATAAACATATGTGTGATTCATATAGTCTTAAATTCAATTTTCATGAAACGAACCACACACATTAAGGTTGGATTGTCAATTGTCATTTTGTTAGATGAAACTTCCTGAAGGAACGAAAAGTGTCCCATAACTCTACTCCTAGTATTAATCACACATGTCATGGTTTTCTCGTTGTAATAATAATAATATTGTGCAACTCTTTGTGTTAATACGAGGGGTAATGGAGAACTGATTCATGAAAGACTATGCTTGTGGAAAGGCTTGTTCTCTTTTATAAGGTATCGAAAAGAAATTAAGTAGTTGTAAAAGAAAAAAAAGGGAATTAAATTGTTATTTTGATGACAAGCTTGCATAAGAAGATGACTGGGTTGATATATTAGAATGGTAGAAACTGAATTCAGCTAAGTATCCTATTTTATCTTATATGACTTGCGATATTTCAGTTATTTCTGTGTCCACAGTTGCTTTAGAGTTTGAAGTTAGCACCGGAGGGAGTGTATTTGACCCACATATGACTTCTTTGAAACTGAATATTGTAAAAGCATTAGTTCGCGATTAGAATTGGCTCAGTTACGACCTAACTAGTGACGGTGATTCAGACAATGATGAAAATACACTAAATGATCTTTTACACATATTGAAAGAAAAATGATTTCTATTGATTTCTGCTGAGTTCTTTAAGACATTACTTGACCTACATATGATACTTAGCCGACTTCTATTAATTTCAGTTGATTTATTTATTTATTTTCTACTCTGTCACAGGTAAATAAATATAAATAACTCTACATGTTACTTGTTGCAATTCATTCCCAATCCCAAGCTTAAAAAAAAAAAAGAGGGTTTAAAGTTCAGTTCACACCCGATAGTCGGTGGCAATATGAATAATTAAAGAATGTTTATTTTATATTCAAGATTGTGGCAACTCTTGATCCGGCACGGGGTGAAATTTGACGTAGGCACGTTTAATTTACGTGTGAAATTGAAAACAAAAAGTCTACTTGGACAAACTTTTTTGGCCAGAATTTGGCCAACCCATATGGTTTGCGTTGAATATCACTATTGAAAAACCGCCCGCTCAACATTTGAGACAGGTTTGGCCAGCCCTACCCGAACCCGCGTGATTAAAAAAAAAAAAAAGGGAAAACATCCGAGCGGGACCTACGAGCCGTTACGGTGGGCCCGCTTTTTTCGCAACGCTTCGATCATTTCGCGGTGTTCAACACTCCACATATATAACAGCAGCTGCTCCAGTCCTGCAACTGAATTCTCTCTCTCTCTCTCTCTCTCTCTATCGATAGAAGAAGAAGAAGAAGAAGAAGAAGAAGAAGAAGCGGTGGGAGACGAGATACCATTAGAAGAAATCTCTGTATCTCTCACTAGATAGAAGAAGAAGAAGAAGAAGAAGAAGAAGAAGAATAAGAAGCGATGGGAGACGAGATACCATTAGACGAAAAGTCAAGAAGAATGCGAGATCTGCTTTCGAGCTTCTACAGGGCTGCCTCTAACTCCCCCAAATCCCCTTCTTTGGACACCATCAACTCCTCTTCCTTCGATCCCGATGTCTACATGAACCTCCTCGTAATCTCTCTCTCTCTCTCTCTCTCTCTCTCTCTCTCTCTCTCTCTCTCTCTCTCTCTCTCTCACACACACACACACACACACACACACACACACACACACACACACCTTCCCTTCCTTTTGAATGCTATGTTTTATCTAATTATGTGAATATATTCGTTCTATATCGACTTTCGTACTTGGAATTGCTCTGCGTTTATCGAACACATGCGTTTGGATCGATCTCAGATCCACCTTTCTTCGTCTGTCTTTCGTTTTTTCGTTGTTGTTGTTGAATTTTATTGATTAAGAAGTAAAGTATGATAGCAGATTGGAAAAAAGGGCACGATCTTGGCATTCGAATGAGGTAGAGTTGAATGTGATTAATGTTCTGCTGATCTTGGCATTTGAATCGCCTCTCTTTTGAATATTAGGGTTTAGATGTTTTCTTTCTTTCTCTGTTGTTTTTAAGGGCTTTGGATTTTTATTGATTGAGAAACGAAATGCAACAACGGATCTAGGTGTTTTGAGTGTTCTGATCAGCGTTGAATGCGTGTCTATTTTAAGATCTTTCATCAATGAATTAAGGGAGTGGTGGGATGGATATCGATTCATTCTGGGTTGATTTTGTGAGTGAAAGACTCGTTTTGGATGGAATATTGATTACGATTGAAATGATTGATTCAAGGAGAAAAGTGAAAGATTGGTTTTTTAAATCCAAGAAGCCGCAAGGCATTCTTGACCAATGCTTGTACTTATTTCTATAGTTTTAACTAGAAAAGCATATGTTTTTTTTTTTTTTTTTTTTTTTCACTTTGTGTGCAGATTCAGCAGTCAAATTTAGAGGGACTTCTTCAAAGACATGTTGAAATGGCTGCTGAAATTAAGAACCTTGATACTGACTTGCAAATGTTGGTATATGAAAATTATAACAAGTTCATCAGTGCCACGGAGACGATTAAAAGGTGAAGGTGCTGCATTTTTACTTTCTGTTTCAGGCTTGCAAGTTTTGATATATGCAGGCTTATTGATGTGTCTATTTATTTCCATTGTTTGCTTGTCATCCCAATTGCTGTTTTTGGAGTTTCTTCCATAAGATCCACCTTTTCCCTTGTCTCTTTATTTTTCTTTCTTATGTTTATGCAACACATGTTTCGCACTTATATATGATGTTGAACAAATGCTAAGCATTTAGAATTGTATTCATATTTTGAGTTTAATGCACATATACAAGTTATTATTTGTCGGTAACAGTGGTTAATTTTCTTTCCAAACACTAGAAAAGTACAAGGAAGATATAAATTTGTAAAAAATTATACCAAGTAGAAAAAGTTGACAAATCAGTGGAGGCAAAAGAACTGCACGGACGTAAATATAGCATCTCTGTCCACTCCTTATTTAGCCAAATATTCTATGATTTTGTTAGCTTCCCCAATGTTTGGTGAAACTGAACCTCGTTGGAAGACTACAACTTCTTAACCTTGTTGAATGTAAAATGATATTGCCAAGGAAATTTCTCTTCTAATAGCACTAGGAGAGCCGATTTCCACTATTAGGCTATTAGCTGCTGTGAATAACATGCCCTGAACATATTTAAGGCTTTCCTGATAGCCTAAGACTCTGATTCATAGGATATGATGCATGGGTACTTCAAAATGGGCAACCTATCATGTTGTATTGCATCCAATACTAAAATTTTTATGTGTAAAACCCGTGTCCTTTCTGTGTCCATGGTGTGTTCCTGCCTTATCCTTGTCGTGTCCACGCGGTATATGGGCATCATAGCTCATAGGAGCCTGAACATAAATTATCCAGAGAGGTTGGAGCACTTTTAAGCCTGAGAACTTGGGGAATCTTCCTAGGACCCCCTCATGTTCAATCCAACCCGACACACTGAACTCGCTTCCCTCTTTTGGTGAATTGAATATCTGAATTATACTGATTTGACCTGTTCCATACCTGATTGAAGGGAAAAATGTGCTCTGGATACCAATTATCAATCTTGCCCAAATATGGTTGCATAATCCATATCCAAAACTTTCATGGTGGGACCTTTGGGTTATCTGGGAATGGGGTTCCACCGATCACAGAACAGCTGAATGCCTTAGTGTTTGAGTGCTCATACAGTTCATCATTATTGTCGTCGTCAAAGGCTTATGCCATATAGTTGACATTACAAAATCAAATCCAAAAGTGAGGCCCACCTATCACATATCAGAACCCTTCAAATGGCCCCATATTCCATATCTACTTATAGTTGGGCCCAAACTCTACTTATTTTAAAGTGATATTTACTGATGTTTTGACAAAATCATGATTAATTCCTCATAAATAATGCTTTCGATAAAGCGCTTTTCTGGTATGGTGTGGCCACTCTTATAGGGATCTAAGCCATCCATAAGATGAACAATTATTTGATAGAAGTGACATTAACCATTGGATTGGTTAAACACATTTTAATAACGTATTTTTTTCCAATCAATGCTTAACTTATTCCAAATGAAGTAAAACTTGGAGAATGTACCGATATTTGAGCTATGGTTTGAATGGACAGCTTGGATGTGTGCTAGGTGGGCTCCATCTTACAAAAAAGATCGGATTTATTTAAAAAATGTTGTTTTTGTGCTAATCACAATTTTATAAATCCAACAGTGGATCTCTTTGGTCGAAGTAGAGCTTGAGCCCAACATGAGTAAATAGGGACAGTGCACAATTTGAATTATTCTCATCTTCAAAAGGTTTTTGTTGCACAAATTTGATAGAAATAATTTTGCAAAGGATACGATACGACATGAAACATTGCCCACTTTGAAGTATCCGTGTATCATTGCATATTATCATTCCTCTATGGCCCGTTCATCTGTACTTGCATGTGTGTGTGGGGACATAAAAGTTTATTCTGAGAGGACAAGGTTCTTTTAAGCTAAAATCAATCTGACCCACCCCCCACCTGTTAAGAAACAGCTACGGACTTATTTGTAAATTTTAGCAATCACAGACCAATTTGTAATTATGGAAAACTTTGGTAAAAAGGGTTTTTGTTTTTGGAATTTCTGAAAATAGTGGATAATATAATTAGAACTGCTTGGGCTGGTCACAATTAGGGTTGGATAACCAGTCCTCATAGTTATGTCCTTATTTTCTCCTTCTCCCTAACTAATCTTGTTGATTAAACGTTTCAACACCACCAGCCATCCACTGATGTGGGCCAGGGGACAATTACAATCTGACCTACCTCCCACCCTGTATCATATCCATTTTGTTTTCTTTTATTCACTGGAGATTCTTTAGGTTTGTATCTTTTGCAAAGGCAGTCTTGCTGCTAGACCCATTGCCATATTTTAGTACAAATCCTGGTTGCTTTTATGGCAGGAACATTTCCCAATCTCCATTTGGTGGAAATATCATTTAATAGTTGTTCTATTCTAGTTAGAGATGGAAGAGACCATTCTGTTGTAGGTCATGCAAAGTTCATTAAGTTTATTTTTTTGGGCTCCATCCATGTTGGTATTCGATGTAGAGTTTCTCATTTTATATCACGTGAGAGTTCATTCATGTAGGGTTTGTGGTGGTTGTGATATTGTAGTTAAGAAGTTCCCAAAATGAAGGCATTATTGCAGAAGTGATTAATTTGTTATTATATTTAACAAGTCAATTTTGTGGCTTTCAGGATGAAAAATAACATTGTTGGCATGGAGGCAAATATGGAGCAACTCCTAGACAAGGTGCTTGCATTGAGCTCGCTACTTAATTATCGATTTTCATTTACTTCAAAAATTGTTGACCTTTAGTTAACCCAATATTGTAGATTATGTCTGTCCAATCTAAAAGTGATGGAGTTAATACATCCCTTTTTGAAAGGAGAGAGCATATAGAGAAATTGCATCAAACTCGAAATCTTCTTCATCAAGTTCAGGTACCAAGTCTGATCTTTATGTGTCATTTTGTTGTTGTTTTTATTATTATTTTGGGGTTTTTACCGGAAAGATCCTCTTAGACCCTTAGCAGACCAGAAAGGACCTAAAATTTTGATAGGAACTGGATAGGAGTTCCGACCACACTTTTCTCCCTTTTGTTTTGTACCTTTGGGCTGAGCTGCAATATCATTGCTTGTGTTGTACACGAGCAGTGATATTGCTGCTTATTTTTAATACCCCATGTATCACCATCTCAAACCTCCTTTTTCCATTTGCCATGCTTTTCTTTTTAGAAGAGATTCTTTGCAACCTTTTCACCTCACAACCCACTTTATGGCCTTTTCCCTGCGTTGATGTGGAATGTTGCGCTATCATCCGAGTGTGATTGAGCATCGATATCGCTACTCATAGCAATTAAACATAACTGAATTGATGCTGACTGAGAGTGTAAGCCTGTGCTGGGCATCGATATTGCTGCTCATAATGTTAAATAAATGCCAATCTGAGAGTTAGCCTGCGCTATATTGATGCTTATATGAGTCTTAGATCACCAAATCGAGACCAAACTGAGAGCGTAAGCCTGTGCATCGATATCGTTGCTTGTAGTGTTTAATCGATGCCAATTTGAGAGTGTTAGCATGTCTTGAGCATCAATATCGCCACTCAACAAATGGTCGGGAAAAAAACCTCTGACATTCAAAACTCATCACAAGGTTACATTCACAAATCAATTCTACATCAATTAATTCACATAAAAAATCATGTCTTGCATGCACCTAAACATTCAACATCATATTCATCTCCACATTCACCATTCACAATGCTTAGATATGCAGTATCCAAATTGCCACATTCGAAGTATTCAACGATCAAACATTGATACCAGCATAACCTCATTAAGCTCCCAGCCTTCTGAAAACATTTGAACAAACATTGCCATAGCCTCTTGGGACCTTCCATTACGAGCATACCCATAAATTAAAGTTCTCTAAACAACCACATTTCTTTCCAGAAACTTCTTAAGCAACTTGTGTGCTTCATTCACGACCCACAAACCACATATAGATGCATCGGAGAGATTGGGTTTGGTGCCTTACTTCACAACAGTCGCCTGTGAATCTACTTCCCTTCTTTAATTCCATAAAAGGAAGCATGTGCCTTTAGAAAAAAAGGGTAGGTGTAATTGTTGGGCAGGATGGCATTTCTAATCATGTAATGGTAGAGGACCAATGTTTTGTGAGGGAATGAAGATGATGAGAGGGCTTGGAGGATGATGTTGAAGGTGAAGAGGTTGGGATATTGTAAATAGGAGAAGAGGAGAAGGGCATAATTGGCATTTCTAGATGGGGACCACGTGCAGAACCTGATGAGGTCTGTTTCAGCCATCTTGGGAGGCAATGGAGGGAAAATGTTGGGAATGTTAGTTATTGTTGCCATGGCGTCCACGTGTGTCACAAGGAGAAAGAACAAGGCAAGGAAGATACCAACACATCCTTGGAAGGAGTGAAGAGGTTAGGATATTGTAAATAGGAGAACAAGGAAAGGAAGATACCAACACATGCTTGGAAGGAGTGAAGAGGTTAGGATATTGTAAGTAGGAGAAGAGAAGAATGGCATAATCGGCATTTCCAGATGGGGACCAAGTGCAGAACCTGATGAGGTCTGTTTCAGCCATTCTTGGGAGGCAATGGAGGGAAAATGTTGGGAATGTTAATTATCGTTGCAGTGGCGTCTGCATGTGTGTCACAAGGAGAAAGAAGAAGGGAAGGAAGATACCAACACAAGCTTGGAAGGAGTGAAAAGGGGAAAAAAAAGCCTAAAAAGTAGTGTATTGGATGGGCTAGAGGACCACCACAAGTGAAGAAGAACGTTACAATCGATGCGGGAAGAAGAGACGAGGACAAGGAAGAAAGGGAAAAAAGGCTTGTACGTTGTATATAGTGTAGATATCGCTGCTCAATGAAGAAAAAAAAAAAAACGGGAAAGGGTTCCCTGGGACCAATCCGGGCCATATAAATCTTCTGCGTCCTTTTTGTCTTCCATGGGTCCTAAGGGATTTTTCCGGTAAAATCCCATATTAGTTTTTATAATTCTCGAGTTGAATTTGAATAGTATTATGTTGACGTAGCCCAAGTGGATCATCCATATGTGGTGGCCTCTTTTCAGTCTCTTTCCACAACACTACCAATCAGGCTAATAGGATGGAAACTCCCTCTCCTTTGCCTCAACTTTTTAGGAATTAAGGCAATGAAGGAGGGCCACAATTCCTTAGATAAAATACATCTCATGAAATTCGGCCAAAAAATCCATAATATCATCTTTGATATCTAGCCAGAAATCTCTTAAAAAAAAATCTTAGGACGAGGTGCCCTATCGCTACCCAAAACAAAAATCGTAGCTTTAATCTCTCCAAAATTTCTTTCCATCCATGAAGCATTATCGGGAGTTGATGACGATGAAGTTCAGATTGTCTAAGACTAGGCGGAACCAATCTTCCTTTGAGTGCAAATCTTCAACAAAAGCGAACAATATGCTCACAAATCTCCTCTTGTTCCTTGCACAACAAACCTTCAAGAGCCACCGCCTAACGAGAAAAGCTCTTTCCTTGATTTTGTCGAGCTTGTTGAGGTTGATATGGAGATAGACCTTTTGTCTCTGTTGCTTGGTGGAACTTTTGCAGACAAAGCTTTTGATGTATAGAGTGAAACACGTCTCTTTCGAAAAGTACTGGGGTTATATGCTGACCCAAGAGGTCCTGGGCCCAACCATCCTCCAACGCATGAGTCGGTCCATAGCCCACTAGATCCAACTCATGTTGAGCTATAGGTCCACGACCCTCCAAACAAACTTCTCCCATTATATCCTGTCACACATGTCCCTATCTCAGTCAGCTACATGCTAGGAGGCAAAACCAACAAAAGCCATTCATGTTTGGCAACTTTACTTCTAGAGTGAAGTGAGGTGAAGCCTCAAATCAAGAGAGAACAAAATATGAGGGAGTCTAATCATAATGTGATGGCCTTTTGTTTTTAATGGCTTGATAATGAATCTTTTTACTTTTTTGTGTAGAAAGTAGATGGCTTTTTGTCATTTAGTGGATTGAAAATGTTGCCTTTTGACTTTTTTTTTTTAAAAGTGGGCAATCCTGAATTTTTGTACTCTTGATATAACCCCTTCTTCTTTTCATGTCTCTTAGATGGAGGCTTCACCTCATTTCACCTTAATAGTGAAGTTACCAAATAGCCCCAAGAAACTACTCCTTTCCCTTTGTCTATGATCTTCTTTCTGAGCTAAATAGGCTTCACCTCACTTCACCTTAAGAAGGCTATGATCTTCTTCCTGAACCAGCTCTTCCCAAGAAACTACTCCTTTCCCTTTGTCTTTCCCTGTCTTTTCCTTTCTCTTTCCTTCTCTCCATATTCATCTGCTCTAAACATGCTTTGGAAAATATGCGTCATACAATAAGATGGACACTCTAAATGCAAGTCATGCCTCAGACATAAGGTGCAGGTCATTTTGGAGAAGCCTTTCCCTGTGGCGACCCTCGAGGCATCTAACTTTTTCCTAGACCAATGTGTTTTAGGATCTAAAGACAGGAAAATTGGTGGAGTTATCAGAAGAGTAGGATGTAGATATCAACATACAATCCAAAGTGCTACCTGTTATCTCAATGTGAGTAATGATGGTAGTCTTCGCTGATGTCTTGCAGGTTTTGGTCATTCCAATCTCAGTGTGGAAGTCCTTGCTTCCCCCTTAATGCAAGTAAACCAAAACAATGTTGCTTTAAATGCAAAACATGCCAATTGTGAAACCATTTTTGTAGCTCCTTTCGAGAAAGTATGCGTAAGACAAGTGATAACTACTAGTTTCTTCAAGAGTGAGGTGACTGGACTAAGAACTGAGAAGCTACTGCTCCTTAAATGTTCAAAAATTCTGGGCAGCAAGATTGGGGAACTACTAGTTTCGTACTTAGGCATGCCGTTGTGCTCGGGGTAGGTAACTAAATCGCAATGGAACCCAGTAGTGGAAAGGGTAAAGAGGAAGTTGTCTACATGGAAAGCAAATTACCTATTTATAGGAGGAAGGGTAATCCTGATCAAATCTGTTCTCTTGAATTTTCTAGTCTATTACTTTTCCATCTTTAGGTGCCCGACCTCAATTATAAAGAGGCTCGAAAGGCTGTAGAGAGAGTTCTTTTGGCATGGCACAAGCTCCCAGAGAAGCTTCACTCGGTAGACCGGGACCCCATTTGTAAACCGAATGAAGAAGGAGGCTTGGGAATTAGACCCCTAAAGAAGATGAATCAAGCTCTTTTGGGTAAATGGTTATGGAGGATTGGAGACGGTTCACAAGGCCTTTGGAGGTAGGTACTGGAAAGGAAATACAACCTTCCAAGGCATGGTTGGGACGTTCAGGACCCCCCTTGGAATTCATCTGCTATATGGAAATGAATCCTCTCGGTAAAGAGACTCTTCATGGAGAACATTATGTACCAAATTGAATTGAGGGAGTGGACCCTTTTTTGGAAAGATAGGTGGGCAGGTGAAAGGGCGTTGTGTGCTCAATTCCTAGACCTGTTTAGGTGTGCACAAGACAAGGAAGGAACGATTAGCTCTTATATGAGCACAATTGGAGGCTAGGTGGTTTGGGGTCCCACTTTTAGGAGGAACCTGAAGGACAATGAAGAATCCTAGTTCATTGCTCTCCTTAATTCTCTGAACAACTTAATCATTCAAAACAGTAGGGCAGATGCTAGGGTGTGGACATCCTCTAAGAATGAATCCTTTTCAGTGCCCTCTTTAATTTAAGGCTATCCTAAGCAATCCCAAGGAGAGGAGTGGGGTGTATAGTATTTGGAAGTTGAAAGCTCCACCAAGGGTGCTCGTATTTGGGTGGTTGGCTCTTAGGAAAAGGATCCCTACTATAGATCTTTTAAGGAGGAGAGGGATGGCGATAGTGAATGGCTGCCCTATGTGCTTGAGGGACGAAGAATCCGGGGACCATCTCTTACTAAATTGTAAAACAACTCATGCAATTTGGATGTCTATAATAGGAGGGTTTGGCTGCTACTGGGTCCCACCTCACTCTCTCCCCGAGCCTTTCCAAGCTTGGAAGGCCCCAATTGGGGACCCTAGAGGCAAAGTAATGTGGCGGTTGTCATTTTTGGCGGTGATTTGGACGATTTGGAAGGAAAGGAACTCATGATGTTTTGAAGGAATTGCATCTAGCGAGAGCAGACTGGTGGAGAAATCAAAGTTTTTAGTAGCTCTTTGGGTGTCTATTCTCCCTTCTTTTAGAGGATACTCGTTAGATCAAATTGTGTATCAGTGGAAAGAGTTGGCCGATTCTTATGTAGGGCCTTAGTTTGCTGGTTTTAGGGTTCTTTTTGGTTTTCCTGCTTTGTTGTCTTTTTTACTTTCAGTACTTATCTCTTGTACTGTTTGCGTTATTTCATGAAAGTAATCATTCGAAAAAAAAAAGGGTAAGACAGGTGATAACATGTTCTGATGTTTGGTCATTGGCCATTACTTTCTCAAACTGTCATCACTACTCTGTTCTGTTAATTGATGATACAACCTGTGTAAGGGTGAAGTTTTATGATCATCTCAAAATATTTCATGAGGGTTATTAATCAGTTTCAGAAAATTACTTCACCAGCATTTCTTTGTTGCATTGATTTTGGAATTTAATTGTATGCTTGATTAGTTTACTAACTCTACTTGATTCATTTCTTGCCTAACATAATTAACCAAAGATTCCGTCTTTTGTGGGTAAGACAGTTTATATATGATCTTCCTACTCGACTTGGAAAGTGTATCAAATCTGAAGCTTATGCAGATGCAGTTAGATTTTTTACTGGGGCCACGCCGATTTTTGAGGTTAATTTCTATCATTGACCTTTTCATTTTGAAATCTGTCTTTTGCATTTTCCCCCTTTTCTTCTCTCAAGTCATGGTACTATTGCTGAAGACAAACTCACAGTTTTCAATCGACATTCTTTTTGACTTCTACTGCTAGGCATATGGAGAATCATCGTTCCGGGATTGTAAGAAAGCATCTGAAGAGGCTATGGGAATAGTTGTTAAAAATCTTCAAGTATTCTCTTTTTTCCTTCCAAATAACTATACATGAGTAAAAGTTTGTTAATTTGAGGCTGTTTTAATTGTTTCTTGTGACAAAATAGCATAAAATAAAAGCTTCAAGTCATTTTTCTATTATTTGCAGCCTTGTTTAATAGCATTGTGTTTCTCTTGTTAGTAGTGGTGCTCTTTTACCTTTCATCATCTATAGATTTTGAGACTCAAGTTGAATATTTCATTGTAAATTACTTTATTTAGATGAAGAACCAGATCGCTGCATGGTTATGCTTTTATTTATCGAGATGACATTTTCTTACGATCACTTGAAATTTCATCACTTCGTAGCATCTTGTTAATCTTTTATTATGTTTGGCCGTTGTACTGGATATCTGAATTGATATAAAATGTTGTGTTTTATGTTCATTTGAAAATGTTAACTGAGACAGTGCATTTTGTTTATTGAAGATATCTTTCTCTCAAATTGTCTACTAGATTTACTCTTTTTCTCAGGCAAAACTCTACTCTGATTCAGAACCTGTACTAGCAAAAGCGGAGGCTGTAGTGCTGCTTAAGCAGTTGGACTACCCGGTTGGTACTTCGCCATTCCTTCTGGCCTCTTAATATGCTGGACTGCATTTCATGGTATTTGAAAAGGATAATCTGTAGTAATTATGTAGGAAACTATTGTAGCCCTGCAAGTTATTCCTACATTATCTGCTATTTTGTAATGGGAAAAAAGTGCTTAGACTTGCCTTTTTAAGTTTCTGAGTTATTGGATTCTGACATGTTAAGCCATGTAAAAGTTCTTAGGACTTCAGGCTTACTGTCTCAATAAGTGCATTGCATTCAATGACAAATTTAGGAATAATCGAAGTTGAGCATTCCACTTGGTAGTAGTCAATTGCTTTTGGTATGGCAGTTATCTGACATGGTTTTATGCAACTGTTGCATGTTCATTCCTTACTTGAGATCCTATTCTGGCATGTTGGACCAGTGCTTCCACTACAACAACCATGTGATTAGTGTCCTTGTGAAATTTATTTTCCTAGAGTATTTGCACCGAATGATTTGCACACTGTTTAGTTAGCCTATGACTAGTAGTCTGTTCTGCATTGAAAACATACACCAGGAACTTTGGGTGACATGTCCATGGTAGCAGGGGCAGACTCAGGATATTTTCTGGGGAGGGGGGAACGGTGGGGTTCATGGCCACACCTGGTTCCCCTGGTTCCGCCAGTGCATCCTAGGCCTTGCATGATTCAATCTGCCTATTGTCCTATGTGGACAGCAACGTTGTTTGTTTGCCCTCATTTATAAATGTAAATGCTGCACAGGCTTAACATTTACGATGGACATGTCTGTTTGCTCTCATTTATTCATCACATGTGTTAATTTTGGCGTCTAAATGGGGCCATATTCACAACAAAAATTTTCACAGCTCTCCAGGCATGAAACCATTATAGGGCTCACACTCAAAGAAGCATTGGTACACCTTTCCTACCTCGTTTTCACCTGCAATAGCTTGCAGGATTAAAATCTATCAACCACCTCTTTTTTATTATTTATTATTTTTTTTTATAAATCCTATGAGCCCCAAATTTTTAGTCTGGACCATTCAATTTTTATTGAACTAATAAACCCCAAGATATTTAGTTTCATCTATTAAATCTTCGTAGATTCTGAGAAATATGTGAAAATCGCAGAAAAAAGAAGCTAATTTTATAGATCTAATTTTTTGCACTTTTGTAGGCCCGTAATTTTTATAATCCTAACTGTTCAATATTCTCACATAGATAGTAAACCTCAAAACTTGTGGTTCCATATCTTAGATCCTCACAAATTATGAGAAGTATGTGAAACACACAAACATCTAAACCCCACTTTCTCATAATTTGGACTTTTGTGGGGCCCCCAATTCATTATATTCTCATAGATATTATAAACCCCACTCCATGAAAACTTATGATCATATCTAAGATCCTCATAGATTTTGAGAAGTATGCGAAAAATAGAAAAATAACTTAATCCCACTTTCTAATCTTCTGCACTTTAGTGAGCCCTAATTCATGATCCGAACTGTTCATTATGAAACCCACCTTTTCCTGTATTTGATAGTTTTGGCGTCCTGCAGCCCACTTAATTGTATAAAAACTGACTTTAGATCCATTCTTGCTCTCTTTCCCTCTTCATATCATTTACTCATGGAAACGGTACTTTCGAATGAACAAAGTAATATGTTTCACTTACGTCAATTTAACAAACATAAAAATTTGCATATGGAATCTCATTTTCATGTCTCATGCGTGAAAGACCTATGATCCCTAAGATTCATCGTTAGCGTTGGACACCCAGCAGTGAGAAATTTTGCTGAGATTTATCCATGCTAAATTGGATTTAAATATGTTGGTGTAGTGAATTAGTAGAACTCATGAATTCTATCTCGGATAGAAGGGATTAATGTCATGCATATCATTAATATTTTGTAAATATTACAATATTTACTGAACGATGTGTTCCTCATAGTTTTTTTTTGATATTTTTAAATAATTGAAAAAAAATTGAAGTTTCACTTTATTATTTATAAATGGTACAAGCAGTTAAAAAATCCATAAAATTAAATTTAGCAAAAATCGATATTTATTTTTTTATTTCTATTTTCAGTTGTTTAAAATTAATTTACTTTTAAAATATTTTCCCTTTAATCTCGTTTGAAAACCTCACATTTGAAACGTCCCAACAATTTCTAGTTATGATAATATCTTGTGAACTTTGTTTGTGATGATGGATGTGTTAAGGTGTCAGTGACAATGATGCAATTTAGTTATGCTAAGGGGCCATTTGGAAACTCATCTAATCTAAGATTATTAAAAAAAGTCCTTATTACACAATAATGTGTTTGGTAAACACAAATAAGAGCTTATTAGAGGGGCATTTCTGTCATTTCCCAAAAATTCTCTGCCCATGGGGCCCACCTTTAGAAATAAAGCATGGGACCCACTTTTAGGCATTAGAACGGGTCCACCTTTATAGGAATTGAAACATGAGCCCACCTTTAATGATTGTGAACATGAGACTGACCTTTATGGATTATGTGGGCCCACCTTTATGAGTTATTGTACATTGGGGTGCAATTATGACATGGGACTCACCTTTGGAATTAGAATAGGATGCCTACCTTTATAGGAAATTAGGAATTCCCACCTTTATATGAATTATAATGCGGGCCCACCTTTTTTTAATTGTGAACACAGGAGGCCTACCTTTAGGAATTACATAGTGGGGCCACCTTTTGTGACTGTGAACATGGGACACACCTTTTGGAAGTGTGGTAATTGGGGCCTTCTTTTTAGAAATTACAACATAGAACGCACCTTGCATCATTTTGAAAATTTTATTAGGTCATTTTCGTCCAAAACACTTGTTAATTTTGCATTCTCCATCTCCTTTCGCTTCAGCTAAAAAACTCTACTAAAAAAAAGAAGCCCCACTTAGATTTATATTTTTAGAGGTCAAAACTCTATTTCTGATAAAATAGAAAATACAATTAGAGGTTCCCAAACACTTTTAACATTTAAACACACTCTAAATCATAAAATAATAACTTATTTTTAGAGTTTTTCAAATGGCCCCTAAATGTGAACCATGCATACATTTCTATGTATGTGTGCGCACTGTGTTTGTGCCTGCATATAGGTCCATCCACGTTGATGGATGCAAATCATGAGTGAGGGATGGGAGACACTAGTAGGGCTCCATGTGGAATAAGGTAGCCAAACTGGCCCAAACTGAATTATCCTACCTCTTCTTGATCGAGGCCTTTTATCCTTTTTGACGGACTGTAGTCTTTCGTGATTCGACACAACAGTGGCTATTAGTCTAGTGATTGTTAAATTGGGGCGAGTGCCAAACACCAGGGGAGGAAGAGAGAGTCATCCAATGGTTGAAAAAACTGTTGCTTAGAAAAAGTGGGAAAAAGGCGAAAAGGGTTTTGACACACTTTTCAAAGGATGAAAATGAGTTGGCCCTTAACCCATTTAAGTTATGGTTGGCTAAAAATATCTAAACACCCCCCTCCCTTTTCTTAAATGTAATATAAGAAATGAACACATGACTTAACCATAGGCCTTCCATTTTTATACCGAAAGTCTCTAATTAAAATATCCCCTGTAAATTCACATTGCCTGAATGGCTTCAATCACCAGTGGATTGATCATGTGTTTTACAAGTGATGATTTTAGGACCTGGCTTAAAGGCCTTTGCATATTTTGGCTTACACCAACTGAAACGTGCTATTAATTGTTTCCATACTTAGGCATCTGACTCTGAAGTCAGAACTGTATACTATGCTATGTATTTACTTGTAGAATGGTTGCATGATTGGCCAGGTTTTTCTTTCTTCTGCATATTATCATGTTGCTTCTATAGTAAAACTATCATGCTATCTTTTTTTTTATTTTTTTTATTTTCTGGTTTTTAATTTATTTTTCCTTTTATAATTTGAAATGTTGGGGGTTCAAACTAGAACTGAAATCTGCTTTGTGTGACAGGTGGATAGCTTAAAGATAAAGCTACTTGAAAAGTTAAAATGTCTTCTCCCTGAACTTCAGATTGGATTTAGAGAAGCTGAGGCTACTGTATCTATTTCTGATGAAGCTTCCAAAACTGGACCACATACAGATTCACTTTCATCACTACCTTCTGAAGGCACTAGAAATCAGGTGAACCTCTACACTCCTGCCTACATTTTTCTATTCATTCTGAAGCTTCTTATATATGCACAGCTATTCAATTAGTGCTCACGATTGAACAGGAATCAGCTCTAGGAATTTTCAAAGCGGCTTTCACCTAATTGCTTGTTTTCATTCGTCAAAAAGAAGGAACATGAAGGGAATTGACAAGAGTTCATTTGTGAATCTTACTATGATTGCCCTAAGCAGTGTATCTACTATCATCCAAAAGCAAGTGAGAAATGCTAAAGGTGGCGACTTGACTTAGATAATAGATATAATGTTTACTGACAGGCCAATTGCTTAGTTATGAGAACATCAGAGCAACTCCATACAAAGTCCTCCATAGGAGGAGAAAGAAGATGCATGCACAGGCTTCTTCATGGTTGGATGACCATTGCCTGGTGACAGATAGTGTCCTCGTTCACTCGGATTTGCTCGTTCGGCAATGATTCAGTTCATAGTTTTCAAAATCGGAATCGTATTGCAAATCGTTCATACCCATGAATCGAACCAAATCACGAATTGTATTGCGAATCGTAGGATTTTTTATTTTTCTAATAAAAATAAAAAAGTGATTAAAAATTAAAAG